>CM029606.1:21797419-23151653 GCA_017311375.1 Mytilus coruscus | reverse complement strand
CATTATTTAACCAGTATTGAAAGTATAAAAATTATGTAATTTAGCACCAAAATAGACTTTGTTGAAACCAGAAGTTCTGAAGGGTCTCTGATGAGGTCGTCTGCGTTACATTAAATTATTATGAATACACTGTACATCATAATTGTCTTTAATCCTTAATTTTATTTATTGTAATTAATGAATTTTAATTCTAAAGGTTCATTTAATCTCGGCTTGGGTCATTTAAATTCGTTTTGTTTTTATGTCAGGTGAAATATGTTCAACACACTAACGTTCCGCTTGGACTATCAACAAAGGTGTTAATTACCGGTCACCATAAACATGTCATTTTTACTGTTATACAAACAAGTATGTTTACTCAGCTTTAATCTCTTTTGAAAATTTTGAAAATGATTAGGTTACATGTCTAGGTTAGTCTATGAAAAGGTATATACTATGAAATTTAGAGCGAGGGGCTTGCCTTTTCATAGACTATCCAATTTGGCACATATTTACAACTCGAGTAATCTTTTAATTGGTCTATTGATAGTTTATTTTGGCTGACTTCTTTAATCACAGGTGTTTGTAAAACGGAGCTCATTAACGAAATTTTGTAAATCTACTCACTTGTATCATTGTAAAATATGTGATTTCAAAAGGCCCTTGACTCCAGAATGAAAAGATGGTAGCTGCTGGTGTAAGTATTGTAACGTTTGTGGGTCACTTTATTTGGTTCATTTATTTATTTCATTATTAGTATTTTTAATTATTTTCCCAGAAAGATTTATTATTATTTTATTACTTTCTGATTTTTTTTTCATTCATTAAACTTTAGTGACGTAACGAACCTCGCATTAGCCTTCAAAATATTTTTTCTTTCTCAACCAATCAGAGAGCTCAATTGAGTTCCCGGGGGAAATAAGCTCGTGCAGTGATTGTCTTCTGGTAATAATTCCCAGCTCTGATTCTCAGGTGTGTAGACGTAAGTTAAAGAGGGAATTTTCAACCATGTGCGCGAATTTTTTGGAAGTGGTCTCGGTGAGGAATCTCGCGCTATTTTATATGCTATAACTAGTGTACTGAAGAAAATGTGTATTACAGTATTTTTAGGTAAGAAGCCCCCCTCCTATTTATGTATATATTTTGATTGACTAAAACTGGCTAGTTTTTGACCTTGTCACTTAGGACGTTCAGGTGAACAGACGTGTTTTTCATCTATTCCGGAGTCTTAGTGAAAATTAGTATTTTCTTCGAAACAGACAACAAGTAGTGATAATTAAGTACTGTTTTGATGTTAAATAATCAAAATGTAAACATACATTAATTAATAAGTAATACGATAAACCGATACTCGTGTTTACTAAGTGTGTCGCTCATTCATTAGTGAGTGAACAATATTTACCTGTTTTAAAACGGTTTCCTTTTGACATTATATATACACAAAATGGAAACTGAAAATGATGGTTATGACGGTTATCAATATGAATCTAACAGTCAAGATGGTGATAGTCAATATGGAGATGGAATAACCATAAACAAATCTATTGCAAGGCATTTGACAGCAAAGATAATAAAAACAAGCCCGTTTCAAAAAGAAAATTTAAGTGATATAATACAAAAAGAAAACGAAGATAAAATTTCGACAACAGATATTCTGACACATTTTCAAACAATTATTAAGGTATCAGACTTAATAATTTGTCTTCAAAGGATAAATCAAGAACAATACATGGTAACTTGCAAAGACACCACAAGTCTGCAAAAGTTTTTGGGTGAATTTGCTAAATTTCAAATAGGAAACACTGAATTTATAACAGAAAAGGCTGGTCCTCTCAAATGGGAGAACAAAAAAGATTTCATAGATGTCCTTATATACCGTTCGAAGTTAAACCTGCAATTGTCCACAAAAAAATAAGTCAGTATGGTAAAATAATCAAATTGATATCGCCTACATTTAAGAACTTTCCTTCTATTCAGTCAGGAGTCAGAATTGTCAGAATTGCATCATTGGAAAAACCGATTCCAAGAAAAATATACATTCAGGGGCAGCTTGTAACTATAAGATATGAGGGTCAACAAAATCTAAAAAAATGCTACAAATGCAATGAATACGGTCACATTGCTATAGATTGTGGAAATGAACCAAAACGTAGATGGGAACAAAAAGACTATTGTTTCAAGTGTGGCCGTTATGGACACAAATCTACAGAATGTTATAATGGCACAAATGTACATAAAACAAATAGCACAGATGACAATGGCAATAGTGAACAAGAAAACCCAAACTCATATCATACCTCTCAATATGCTGAAGTAGATGATCAAAATATAGACAACTCTTACACACATTCTAAATTCTGTAGCTTTGATACGGGAACTAGGTATTTTGGACAGGGTTTTCCTTCACCACCGAAAAAAGATCATATAGAAAATACAGAGGAGTTTTTCACAAGTGAAATTTGTGATAACAATTTAGAATCAAATAATCAATACCAAACAGAGAACACAACATACGAAAACAATTGGGAAAACGAAGAATCATGGGAACAAGACAATCAGGACAACAATACAAACAAACAAGAAATCATACAATAGAATGAGTTACAAATTGGTGAAATAATTGAAATATCTTGTGAACATAAAGAAAAAACAGCTGAAACAGACGAAACCGAAAACATTTTCGTTTTTACCAAAAATGAACAAATTACAGAAGCAGAATATGTAGATATTGTCGAAAATGTAGAAAAAGATATACAAATAAAAGAAAAAGAACAAATGGAAAACAAGAATACAGAAGCTAAGAAAAGAAAGACAAACCTAAAGTGGGGAAAAAGAAACTTGAAGAAAAGACAGCAGATAAAGACAAGACAAAAAGTTCAAAAACTACACAAAACAAAGGTGAAACACACAGTGATAAGACAAAAAAAGATGAACCGAAAACAAATAGCAATATTACAATGGCAAATAAAAGGTCAAGAAATTCAAGAGGAGATGGTAAAAAGCAAGAACAATCACAAAAGAAAACAAAGGTACAAACACCTACAGCTCAAACTTCAAAATGATGCATGCTTAACTAACATTTCTCTATAGCACACTACTAATGTTAAGTATTTTGAAAATTATAAGTGTGAATATTAGAAGGAGTTTTGAAACAAAAATAGATGGTATCATTAAAGATTATGGTGATTGTGAAATCATTTGTTTGCAGGAATGTGGTTTTATCAAGCAAAATGTTATTAGCGATTTAGAAAATAATACAGACTTCAAAATATATTTTTCGCAAGGAGAGTTACATACAAAAGGTGTGATAACATTGGTAAAAAAAGATTTTGAATGTACAAACCATTACTTTAATAGCAATATATTGAAAGGTAGATTGGTACACACTAGGTTTAAAACTGATGACACAGTACTAAATCTATTGAACATATATAGTCCTACAAAATCCACAGGACAACAGGGAATTTTTTATAGAGAAATGATGGAATACTGTGCAAGTGTAAATGTAGAATCACATAGAAATATTATGTTGGGAGATTTTAATTGTATTGATCAACAGATTGATACAAAAAACCCAAATATAGTACTTGATAACACTATAATTTTGTTATATAAAGAATTGTGTACCATGTTTAATATATTAGATAGCTATAGATATAAATATCCTAAAAAAATAAGTTATACTTTTATAGGTAATAAAGGTGCTAAAACTAGAATAGACAAAATATGTATTATACCCTATCAATATAGTGATCACAAGATCGTATATATATCTTTGAAACTTCAAAAAACTAAACGGGGAAATGGTTATTGGAAAATGAATGATAGTTTATTGGACAAAGAACTTTACATCGAATACATAAATAACTTCTGGATAAACTGGAAACAAAGGAAGAGTAACTATAATATATTAGATTGGTGGGAAATTGGAAAGAAAAGAATTAAAGAATTGACAATACGATTCTCCAAAAAATTAGTAGCTCGTCAAAGAAAAGAACTTTCAGAAACATATATACAACTTGAGAACGAAGAAAATAAAACTCAGCCTGACCAAGTCACCATTGACAACTTATAATTAAATTAGAAAATAAGGGGAAAATGGGAACAATAATACGTTCAAGACAAGATTATTATGAAGAAGATATGGGTAATATCGATTTCTTTAAACAAGCAGAGGAAAAAGAGATAAACGAGAAGTGGAAAGTGTATTAGACAAAAACGGAAAATCATGCACATCTAAAAGTGAGGTGATTAAAGTAGTGACAGACTTTTATTCCGATTTATATAAGTCTCAAAACATTGATAGACAATCAATGACAAATTATCTAGAAGACCTTAATCTAAGTAAATTAACAGAAGAAGATAAAACAAACTTTGATACCTTTATAACACAAGATGAATGTCTTAAATTATTAAAGATATTTAAAAATAACAAATCTCCAGGAGTTGATGGAATAGGAAAGTCTTTTTATTTAAAATTCTGGAATTTAATAGGGGAAGACCTGGTTGAAGTTTTGAACAATGTGTATTTAAATGGAGAACTAACGGAATCAATGAAGACAGGACTGATCTCACTAATATATAAAAATAAGGGTAATAGAAAAGACATGAAACAATGGAGACCGATAAGTCTATTATGTGTTGATTACAAAATTCTACCAAATTCTTAAGTAAAAACTTGTCAAAAATATTAAACAAGTTGTTAGATAAAAATCAAACAGGTGCAGGACCAGAAAAATTAATTCCAGATAATCTTTTATCTATAGAAAGTATATTGGAGTATATGGACTTGAATGACATAAGTGGTATATTAATTTCATTTGTCCAGGAAAAGGCTTTTGATCGGGTGGAGCATGAATTTATTATACAAGTGTTAAGAGCGATGAATTTTCCGTCAAACTTTATAAGATGGATTGAGATCATTTACACCGACATATCAAGTAAGATTATTATAAATGGAGCACTTAGCGACAAGATCATAATTTCAAGGTCCATAAGACAAGGATGTCCAATTAGTATTAGTATATATGCTTATAATAGAAACATTAGCTTGTAAAATTCGTACAATCAATAATATACAGGGAATACAAATTCCTAATCATAATTCAAATGTAAAACTTTTTCAACACGCTGATGATTGTTCGATAATATCGACGAATCTTACAGACTTTGAAAAATTACTTGAAGAATTTAAACAATTTGGTTTGGTATCGAAAATTAATGAAAACAAAACAGAAATTTTAAAAATTGGAAATCCTAATACAACAAACTTTGACAATATAAACAAATTAATTAAAGACGAAATTAAAGTCTTTGGAATATGGTATGGGAAAAATGTAATGGAAATCAACTGGAAAAAGAAATATAATGGACTAATACAACAGATAAACAAATGGAAAAAAAGAAAACTCCGATATAAACATAAAGTTTTAATTCTCAACACTTATATACTTAGTAAATTCTTGTATACTGCAAGAATATATCCACCTAGTGAATATCATATAAAGAAAAAATAAATAAAGTAATCTATGATTTTTTCTGGGACAACATTGAGCTGTTAAACAGAACAACAATTATCAAACAATATAAAGATGGTGGACAACAAGTCCCAGACATCAAAATGAAATGTGAACCCTTACTTTTATACAGAACATCTCAAGTTATAACTGGAAATTCATCTGTATGGACATCACTATTCATATATTTCATAGGAATCACTACAAGAGCCATACTTCCAAAATTAGCAGAAAATATGTATAGACATTATTTGGTCACTATAGGACAATATGAAAGATTAAAATTCATATATCTAAAATATCAAAGTAATGTTATACTTAATAAGAAAAGGGGGCTCGGTGGCCGACTGGTCTAAGTAGTTACTACTGTAATCAGTAGCCAGTCAACACTGAGGTTGTGAGTTCGAACCCCGCTCGTGCGGGTGCACTCGACTCCAATCTTAATTGACTAGGATTGTCAGTTTTCCTATCGAAGGTCGGTGGTTTTCTTCGGGCACTCCGGCTTCCTCCACCAATAAAAACTGGCCGCCACGAAATAGCCTAAAAGCGGTGCTTAAAAGTTGCGTTAAAACATCAAAAATCAAATCAAATCAAATAAGAAAAGTTTTAAAGAATTTTATTTACAGTTGTTAGAACTTAACAATGTTATAAACAAGATTGAAATACTATACCCGAATGTAAATTTCCAACATATATGGAATAACTTACAAAGGGTGAACAATCTGTATATAAGATATTTTATCTATAAAGTTGTACATATGATACTGCCAACAGGGGGCGTGGCTCTCAAGGAGAAATTTTTACAGGCAAACATATAAATGTAGCTATTGTAATCAACATGTTGAGACGTTAGAACATTTATTTACAAAATGTGTTACTTTGACATATTTCAGAAATTTAGTTTGTAGTATTATACAAAATGAAAAAAAAATGTCAAAATTTTAGTATGAATACATATACATGTATACTGTTTGATATTGATATAGACTTGTTTCCATATATTTATGGATATGTACATAGTATTTAGGCTTGTAGATATATGCCAAAAGAAGAACACTTATCACAAATTCTTATGTTAAAATACTATAAAGATGAACTTTTATACAAACATTTGAATAATATTGTACAGTAGTTTTTTTCTCAAAATAAAATTTAAATAAAAAAAAAAGCACAATGATGAGAAAGTTGACATAAAACCATCAGTATCGACCCTAATATAGGTGATCGAAGTGATGTTAAAATGTGTTTTTTTTTCATAAGAATTTTATTACACTTAAGTTGTAAATCTATTTTTGACTCTATCCTTTGACTTCCTTCTTAGCATATGTAACTGACTAGTTTTTGATCAGGATTTGCATTGGATATTTAGCGGAAACTTAGAATATTTACGCATTGAGGCGTAATTTATTTAAAAAAGCGGTTTGCTGGTTAAATGAGTTAACTTATGAGTTGAGTTTTTGTATAGTTCTTTGAGCTGAATAAAAGTTGTCAGTTTGCGAATAACGAGATTCGATTAACTGTTCAGCTATTTAGTTGTTAAGGTTAAAGTTATTTATAGATCGCTGGTTAAAGAAAGTAAAAGTTCGGGGTCATTATTTGTTGACATTCACGTGCGTGTCTCAAATCTATGACTTGAACTTAAAGTCGGTAAATTTAAGTATTGAAGCGCTAACTAGCGAGTTCTAAATGCAAACCCCGAGCAGAACGGCAGAGTGAGTCGTTAGAGAGAAATTACAGATATTAAAACAATATATTTCTTGGTCTAGGAAACTATTATAGAGACTTTAGAATTAGACCATTGACTCACCAAAACTGTAACAAATTAAATGTGCAGCTGATTTATATACGTGTTGTTTAATAAATGTTGTACTTTACTGAATTATTTTATTACAGAGAAACGCCTTGTCCCTTGCCTGAAATTGGTCTTTTGATTAAAAATTAATCCCGGTTGCTTCCCTTTGTATTGGTATCAACCTAGATCTCGACCCCTTTCGATGAGCCTGCGTTTCAGTGTTTCCTGATTGCAGACCGTTTATGAGAAAGCATATACAGGACAGAACGAGTCTTATTTTGTTTTAACTTCCCTCCAGTAGTTTATTTTTTGATTCTTGTTAATTGTATATTTGGTATACTGGTGGAAATAGAGAACTAGTTTTCGAAAAGTCTTGTGACTTATCTTTACATTTGTGGTGCCGTGCTTGTAACTTCCAAAATTGTTAGGTCGGGCTAGTTACTGTTGGTCCGTCGGTCTGTCACCCCTTTATTCATTGTTTATCCCCAGGCTTATTTAGAATGTTTAGTTTTACTCTAGCATATTCAACAGTCTATACTATAGGGTTACTGTGTGGGATTGTACTTCATATTTGAGTGAAAATATACTGAGATTCATATAAAGGTGCCGTTTACTTCTGGACTACTACCAGAACTACTGAGTTTGGGATTGTGATTTCTCTTGTAAACCGATACCGCCAGATCCTTGTATATTTTGTAACGATCCAGATTATTATTCCTGTTGGTCACTATAGTCCGATACTATGATAGCATGACTGTGGTCAAGGTCAAAGGTTAGGGTCTGGTTGGACATAAGAGCAGTCTAGATCCTCTTTATCCACCATAGGAGAAAGATTCTAGAAGATACTCCTGACTGAATCTTGAAGAGTACTGAACTTCAGACACATATAGTTTCAGAACACACATTTTAAATCACTTATAAACTGGTGGCATGGACCGGTAAAAATAATACCTAATAAAACTTTAAAATATTCCAGTCGAGCATAACTATAATAGAAGTCCTAGAGCGAAAGCATAGGCCGAACCCTACCCTAGATTTAGACTAAAGGAAACAGTTGGGTTGCTGTCTAGTAGATATTAAGTCAAGGTCGCAAAGACAGTACCCCAGTTTCGTTTCAGTATGTTTATTTATATAAAGCGGTGTTTTACTATACATGTACTTCTTTACATAGTAAGATGACAAAATTAATTGACCAAAAGCAGAAAGCAGGCAATAATTAAATTGCACTGGAAGCTTTACATGTCTTGAAAACAATTATCAATTTCACAGCAAAACTAAAGCTATAATTAATTTGAAACATATAGATAGTATGCAGTGGTTGATCCAAGTGGGGAAAAGGGGGTGTTCAGGGGGTTGCAAAACCCCCTTTTTGGACGATCAATGCTTTTGAATGGGGACATATGGTTGTTTATTGTTTATGTATATGTATTGTATATCTTTATTTTATTCATTTCAAAGTAAAAACTAAAAGATTTACCAGAACATATATATATATATATATATATAGGTGGCACATTCTCTTCAGACATTATCACGGTTTTTCGACTAATGATATCGTCCTGAACGTGCATAAAATATTTGCCACTGGACATTAAGCAACCAATAATCAATCAATCAATCAATTCATGACGAAATAGATCAAGTTGCCTTAATTTCCCTCAACAGGGTTTCATAGTACACACTTTTTGGCGTTCAAAGTAATTGCATGGATGATAAATTATCACAATTTTAAGATGGCGTTGTACTCTAATCAAGGTATAAAAAGCCATATTTGTTACTCTTTACTTAAATGAAAGAACTTGCAATCGTCAAAAACATTTTTTTAGATCCAAAGATTTTAATAGCATGATATTTAAAAATCAATGTAAAAACTAATTACAAACTATTTAATTTAATTTGGAACACAGCATTTTATTTCAAAATAGCCAGTGGCAAGTTTTGTTTTAATATCTTGATTACGATACAATGAAATCTTACCCTTGTGGTCATTCATGCGTAGTTACTTAATACACGGAAAAGTATGTACTATGAAAATTAGAAAGCAAATTCAAGCAATTTTATTGGACGAGAAGTTGTAAGTATGTGCTAAAAGAAATACATCCGATTTGAATTTTTATCATTAGGTTTGCATCTTTCGAAAAATCTTACTTTCGAACTTCGAGTCATTGGGGTCAATTTACATCGACGGCACTATAAAATTTACTCGACTTAACCAAGTATTCGAATCAACCGAGTTCGACTCATCAGAGGTAAGTATGCATTGATCAAACGGGAATTTTACCGGGACCGAGAAGTTACTTCGACTCATCCGAGATTTCGACACAACGAGCTTCCACTGTATTAAGTACTTTTATTAAGCATTTGAAACCGTAAGTGGTATTTGGTAATTAGTCACCCTTATCTCATTACAAAACTGTTAAGTAATAGTTGTTCTTGAATCGGTGAAAGGGGGCTATTATTAGACAGGAAAAGTAGCCCTTTACTGTTCACATTTCATATAAAACTATAAGCCGTACCTACAAACCATAGCTTTTTAAATCAGTGTAATGATTGCTGTTATATGTCAAAGGATTGACACCGATAGTTGTCATTTTCTCTTTATGTTAGAGTAAGAAAAAACAATTATATTCTGAATAATGTCAGGACACTCGTGCTGTATTAAAAGATGTGAGAAAATGTAAATTTGGTTACATTATGGTGTAATGGAATTTATCTTTGGTAAGAAATATCTAGTAGCTTCAGATAAAAATAATTTAGCAAAAAAAGCAATTTTAGGCAACCGTACGGCCTTCAACAATGAGAAAAACCCATACTGTATAGTCGGCTATAAAAGGCCTCGATATGAAAAATATGAAACAATTCGATTGAGAAAACTAACGGCCTAATTTATAACAAAACGATTTACAAAAAAAACCAAGACAGACATGAACCAACGACAACCACTGAACTACAGGCTCCTGACTTCGGACAGGCACATAAAGAATATGCCGGGGTTAAACATGTTTGTGAGCGCTCAACCCTCCCCCTAACCTTGGACAGTACTGTAACAGCATAACATAAGAACAAACTATAAAAAACAGTTGAAAAAGGCTTAACTCATCACCTCGATACAAAGAAAAACATCAAACAAAAATACAGACAGGACGTGACAGGGTATATATCTATCCCTCATCCCTAACAACAACAAAAAAACTAAGTACAGATCTGAGAGTACTCACAGTTACTGGCAGCTAGTTCAAAGCCAATAATAACTAATTATAAAAACATGTATATAAGACTAAAATATCAATCAGTACAAATCCCACATCCAATGGATTTAGTGTGAAGACGTCATTAACAGTCAGAGAAAAACATGACCTTGTGCAATGCCAAAATAAAAGTGTCGACAGATTGTAGTACCGGGAAAGTACATATGTGTAATATTTTGTATGGTTTTAATTTACCGATAACAAAATCAATATTTATACTAATAAAAACAATATTCAAAGATTAATTACAGTGTTGAATAGGTAACCTTTTATAATAAGTTTATTTAAAAGATTGATAAGTTAACCTGGATCGTATGTAAGTTTCCGGGCTCGGTTAACAACATCACCGTAAAATTTAGGATGTGCTATTCCGTTTGAAATAAGTTTTCTACAGGTATAGCCAAACTTGAAAACAAAATTTTTGTATCTATGGAAAATTTAGTAAAGGTTTTAAGTAATTTGTGGTAACGAAATCCCTGACTTAATACTTTGCTAGTAATACATAGATTACGATCATTGAAATCCAAAACGTCACTACAGACACGTGAATATCGAACAAGTTGGGGATATATAAACATCGTAAGACGGTACCAAAGGAACATCACTGTTCCACAAAAGGAAAATTAACAATACGGAAAGAAAAATTATCCCTTTTGTTGTAAATTTTTGTGCAGAATTTCTGGTGTGATGCTGAAATATCTAAATCTAGGAAAGGACAGTTATTGCTGTTAATATTTGGTTTATTTAAAGTAAGTTCCTTTGGGTAAATTTCAGAAGTATATTTAGAGAATTCTTGATTATTTAACGAAAAATTTCATCAAGATAACGGTAAGTGTTGTTGAATTTATCAATTAAATGAAATTTAGACGGTTCTTTACTGAGTTTGGCCATAAACTGTGATTCATAACAATATTGGAACAAGTCTGCTATTAAAGGGGCACAATGGGTGCCCATAGGAATACTTACAACCTGTCGATAAACTTTATTGCCAAAACGTACATAAATGTTGTCGAGAAAATTTATTGCTTTAATCATCTCATCACACCTCCAGTAAGTATATCTAGCATATTTACCTTTCTCATTGGAGAAAAAGGCTTTATATGAGTTGCAGCAAATATTTGCAATCAGATTTATCAAACGACCATTTAATTAGAAAGGAAAAGTTTTGTTTGATAAGATTGTGTGGAAGTGTAGTATAAAGGGTGGAAAAGTCAAAACTGCCAACCAAATCAAATGGACCATCAAAAGCAAGTAATTTATCTAAAACATCCAAAGAATTTTTTACACCCCAAGAATGGTTAATTCCACTATTTTCATCTGTTTTATTACAAAAAATAATGATTAGTTATTTTATAGTAGTGAAGGAACTCGTTAAAAGCACCGAAAGATTAGAAGTAGAACATTTACTAGAGGCCGAAATGAAACGATATTTTAAATGTTTTTTTGTGTAGTTTAGGTAACCAATACATGGTGGGGACCTTCAAATGTTCAGAGGAGGCCTTAAGCTGAGCTTTGGTAGTGACATGATTATTTACTAGTTGACTTTCTATGGAGCGTACGGCCTTGAATGTAGTTGAATGTATAGTTTCATTCTTAAGGACTTCCGTGTAGTATTTACGTCATACAACCACCACATGTTTGGCTGCTTTGTCGGCCGGTACGAACACAAAACGCTTTGCGAGTACTTGAATTCTGTTTTTAACCCTAGAAATGGGCGTATTACTTACTCTTTTATATATTTCTAAATTATTTTTGAAATGTGATATGCGAATATCAACAATATTCAGACATTTATCTTAGTAGGAATCAAATGACTTTTTATCAGATTTCTCCCGTTTACACCATTTTTTACAATAGGATGAAAGATCATCTTTTATAACCTGACGACACTCTTCCCAATTTATTTTCGACGGTGGACGGTATTTTGGTACTTTTTTTCAGAAAGTTTATAACCTCTCGGTCTTGAACGATGTTGTGGTCCCCTGTAATTACATGGCCGTATGGATCATGTCTAAACTGTGATGTTTGACAGTCTCATGTTAAAGGAGCATTATTTTCTATACTGACTTCAGATGTAACTGACGTATAATTAAAAATCAAACTTTTACTGGGTTTTTCATACGAATAAGAAATTATAGGTGGCTCAATGTTATCAAAATATGGAGTTATAAAGTTTGAACGGTAGAGTCATGAAAAATACTAGACAGTGTATTTTATACTTATTAGGGTATATTATTTCGATACTTATATTTTGGCATTGCACAAGGTCATGTTTTACTCATGCTGTATATGACATGGATACACTAATTCCATCTGATGTGTACTAATCGATATTTTAAGTCTAGTAAAATATGATTTAGCTGTTGTGAGATTTCAAATATAGTATTTTGTAACTGCTAGTCTCATATGTCGACCGTTTTGTTTCTTTTGTCTTTTTGATATAGTTGCTTTGGTACTTCGTGTCAATCCGTTACCTCTATCCCCTGGTGTTACAGCGAAAGTTATGTGCTCACAAAAATGTTTAATCCCGTCTCATCATATGACTGTCTCAAGTCAGGAATTAATGGTTACTGCACGCACTAATTGGTTTTGTTTTATTGTTTAAGCATACATCAGTTATCTGGTTTAATCGTTTGCATTGGTTCACATTTTATCATGCTTTTTCCCTCATTTTTGAACGCCGAACGGTGTGAATTGTCTCGATTGGCGGTCTCTTCATATCGATCAAATAAGACACCAGCCATTTCCTGTAGGACGGTCCGAGTTGTCTTTCCAACATGTATTTAAAAAATGTCTGAATTGTCTCTACAAACAGTCCAATTAGTCATTTTTATAGCCGGTCCGAGCTGTCTTAGGATGACTTTTCTTGTATTAGAGGCTTAATGGGTTTCGTTTTAGAGTTTGGGCAGAGTTCCATTAAGAACTGACTAGTGGCAAGATACATAAACAAAATTTCCGGTATAGTCATAAAATTGTACGAAATAGCATGTTTTACTCATTATTGTATGCGCATTCTTGTGTCTGTATTTTTTTTTATTTGTTTAGAAATATATATATATGGCTGTGCAGTTAAATAATTTACGTACGTGTAGCTCAGGCGGATGTCATCGTTAGCGTCTTCTTCTGTGCCGTAATTTTGCAGTCCAGACCGATAAAACTTAAAAAAAGCAATTGCATACAAAATGAAAACAACTTGTAATAAATGTTATAAATCATGTCAGTATCGAAGTACTGACTACTGACTACTGAACTGATGATACCCTCGGGGACTGATAGTCCACCAGGAGAGGTATCGACCTAGTGCTATAAAAAATTTAAAAACAACGTTATAAGTTTCATGCGTTCGAAGCGCTTTTCTGGATTTACCTTCGTTAGGAACGCTCAAAACCTAATATTTGAAAGCCAAGGATGTTTAATAACCTAAACAGTTAAAGAGCTATATAACCAAAAAGGGACCTAAAAAATAGTCAAATCCATCGAAGGCCAACTTTGCCTGAGGGATTTGAAACCTCAGTTTCTTTATAATTTCAAAATTTCAAACGGACAATTTTAGAAAGATTTGTTATAATAATCAAACATGCATAACTTATATGTTAACCTAGAAGAGTATTTAAGACTTATTATCGGTTGCAAATAAATTTATCATAGATACAAAGGATTAAAGATTTCTACACCAGACGCGCGTTTCGTCTACAAAAGACTCATCAGTGACGCTCGAATAAATAAATAGAATGATAAAAGCACCAAATTTGGCACGGTAGTAGTTATGTGTGTTTCAAACAATATTACCTATGGACCCACCTTGAAATTTCAATATGGCGGTTATTATCAAGATGACCGCCATAAAATATCAGAATCAACCAATATCCGTTATGTTAGTTCAAATTTGTCATGTGATTAGTGCTAGGTGCTTCGATCAATATTACCTATGGACCCAAATTGAAATTTCAATATGGCGGCTTGTTCCAGGATGGGCACCATAAGATATCAAAATCAACAAATATCTATTATAGAATGTAACAAAATGTTTTGTTTTGACGTACCTACAGTAAAACTAAATGCCGTATAATACCAAGTGTATGCTACCTCTATATCAAACTGTATATTAACAAAGTCAATGTAGGACTTTCTTTGAGATATTACTGTGTCTGGGAGACACAAATGATGCTCCCGCAGATGCAAAGTGTTATTTTAAAATACATAAAATTGAGCATGGGAGCACATATGTCAATGGTTCACTCTGCAGGAGGAGTTATCCAGAAACGCTATGCACCACTTATGCCAGTATATACTCCAAAAAGTGACAAAAAAAGTTCAACTATCTCCCAAAAGAGCAAATATAAATAAGAATCAAAACCCTGACCACATGCACACCTTCAATATATGTACAAACAGCCAGCAAAGTGAAAACTTCCTAGAATTCAAACTGTAGAGAAAGTTATCCGGAAACGCTATGCACGTCTTATGCAAGTATATACTCCAAAAATGACAAAGTTCAACTATCTCCCAAAAAAGCAAATATCAATAAAAGAACAAAACCCTGACCACATGTATGATACGGTGCTTTTTGTCCGCAATTTGCTTTTTGTCCGCTTTTGCTTTTTGTCCGAAAATTTTGCTTTTTGTCCGACACTTTTGCTTTTTGTCCGTTGCTTTTTTGTCCGTTTTGCTTTTTGTCGGACACTTTTGCTTTTTGTCCGTTGCTTGTCCGTTTTGCCTTTTGTCCGATAATTTTGCTTTTTGTCCGACACTTTTGCTTTTTGTCCGTTACTTTTGGTCCGTTTTGCTTTTTGTCCGTTGCTTTTGGTCCGTTTTGCTTTTTGTCCGCTGATTTTGCTTTATGTCCGATATAAAAATGTGTATATTTTTTGCAGGTTTCATTTTGAACTTCGAAACACCATGCCCTTTTTGGAGTTAAATACAGACCATACTCACATTATAAATGATTTGTACATGAAATATTCGTTTCTTTCACTAGATATAAGAAGATGTGGTATGAGTGCCAATGAAACAACTCTCCATCTAGTATGATCAATATGTTCTGAATTTACCGCTCACTTACGTTTAAAATGATTCAGTTGAAAAGTTTTAGAAGATCGTTGTTATGAGCATTTATAATTTTGACATACATTTAGTTTCGCCTGAGAAGAGCGCAACATAATGCAAAATATAGGTTTGCAAGTCCGACGTCATTATCGTTTGGTATATATTTCTTTTATTTCAGATGTGAAGAAGATCCGAATGCTTCAAATTTTGCATACATAAATGTTTCAATGACATAATTTTCAATTGTCCTTGATTTAATTTTCGTTGTTTCGTTTGTGTATAGGGTGACTGTAGGGTGCACATGTTCGACCGGTAGGTTTCAACTAACCTTTTGTCAATGTTCTATTTTTATGGTTCGGTTTTTTTCTGATGCTTTTTAAGCAATGGGTCAATTACAATTAGATATGCAGGGCTAGTTATTTCTACTAGAATATTGAACGGGTTTCATCTGTCATTGACCTTATTTTCATGTGCTATTGGTCGATGCGTATTTTTCATGAGATTTTGGTGGGTTTATTTTAATAATCTCATAGTAGACCAAGTATATTTTCTGAAATGATTGTAATGTGAACATACTATTCGCAAATAGTATGTCTGAAATTTAGTACATTTTTATGGTTTATTTGTTTGTCTTAATGAGTGTGGTATCTTAGATAATAAATACAATAGATAGACAATATTGGTTGTATTGGATGATTGCAATATATAGATGTCTAATTGCATGTAAACTGACACTGCCCTTACTTTCGTCATTCGTCGATCAATCATGAGATCTCGACATAGGCTATATTTAATTTAAGTATGATTGCGTGAACCCCTGAGGGTTCACGCATATAAATTAGTTAGAAATATGGTTTATGGGGGAATATTCGGAAGCTAAATTATTGTTCATTCGGAACATTTATTCTTCTTATCTGTATCAGCTTCCTGCAATTAAGAGCATCTCCATACGGGGTATTTAAGATATTTAAAACGCCGCAATAAAGAACTTTTCATAAATCGTTATGTCACTAATCATATCTGCTATATGACAATAAAAGGTAAAGTTGAAAATCTATATAGAAAAAAAGAAATAGATTCCCAGACGTATAATTTCTTAAAGAATAATAATGATTCAAAACACGGACACCTGTACCTTCTTCCAAAAATTCATAAAATTAATCTAGAAATAATTAATGAGGCATTGCGAACTAGTCAACTAGTAGGAGACATTAATGTTACTTACCGACCAATCATCAATAAGTGTATTTCTCCCACGAGACGCATTGAGAGATTACTTGATTTAATTATCAAACCATTATTGAAGAGGCATAACTTTTACATTCAAGATACAAAAGATTTCATTAATAAAATAGAGTCACACGAGGTCAAAAAAGAATGCATTCTTATTGCCTTTGATGTAACAGTGGCAGACCCAGAAATTTTCATAAGGAGGGGAGCACTGACTGCCCTAAGAGACGGTCCGCTCTATTCATGCTTCAGTGGTTCTCTATATAATCAATGCAACTGTTATCAATGCAAAAAATATTTAACTGCATTTGTTAAATTAATACTACGAAACAATGAATTTGAGTTAAATGAACAGTTATATAAACAAATTATAGGAGAGCCCATGGGTGGTATATTTTCACCAACATGCTCAGATCATCTGTCCGTCCTATCAATAAAAATCTTAGATAAGTTCCAATGGAGAGAAAACATCAAATTACACTGTCAATATAGAGATGACGGTTTTATGGTCTTCAGTGGCAAATTAGAGCATGTTGAAGATTTCTTTAAAATAAGCGAACGAAATTGACCCTCTACTATGTGTCGACATCTAGTATGACCTATTGATACCGAAGTGTGAACGATTCCGTTATAACGGAATTCTTGATATTAAAACAACAGAAACGCTTCAATATTTACCAATCACGAGTGCACACCCAAAACACACATTTAAGAGTAGTACGTACAGTGTATGAATCATATTATATGTCATAATTAGAAATAATAGTGATATCATTGAATTAAATAAAAAATAATTAACTTACAAGAGAAGTTAATTGATAGAGGATAGTGTAAAGAGGAAACAGAAAATGGTATAAAGATATAAGAAGATGTGGTATGAGTGCCAATGAGACAACTCTCCATCCAAGTCAAAATTTATAAATGTAAACCATTATAGGTCAAAGTACGGTCTTCAACACGGAGCCTAGGCTCACACCGAACAGTAAGCTATAAAGGGCCCCAAAATTACTAGTGTAAAACCATTCAAACGGGAAAACCAACGGTCTAATCTATATAAAACGAGAAACGAGAAACACTTATGAACCACATCAACAAACGACAACTACTGAACATCAGATTCCTGACTTAGGACAGGTGCAAACAAATGCAGCGGGTTTAAACGTTTTAATGGTACCAAACCTTCACCCTTTTTCTGAAACAATAGTGTAACATCACAACATAGAAAGACACACTATAAAATATCAACTGAAATAGCTTAACTCAATCAAAGGACATAGTAACACCATTGAACATACACTGAACAAATAAATTTGACCTATGATACAATGTAAATTCAAAATAAATAAACTAAGGGAAGAATAATAAAAGTAACATGTTATATCGGTATGAAATGTTAAACAATTTAAGAAAAACAATATGCTCGAACAAAATATCAGCCATTTGCAATAACTTTAAACACAGGTAAATAAAATAATTTTGTTGTTAGGTATACGTATACAGTTACAATAGAGAAAGGAAATATTTTAACAAAATAAATAATTTTGATGTTCATAGTACGAAGTGGAAATTTATATTAGTGCCAAACACTTATCAAAGCTGGTATATAGACCAGATATAACCCTGAATAACATTAAATAACAAAAAAAGCATTACAATTAGTATCAACAGGTCAAATAAACAAGAAAGTACGATTTGAGAGTACTCGCAGTTACTGACAGCTAGTTAAAAGCCAAAACAATTAATAATAAAAAAAAAAGAATGTTAAAAATGCAACGGATAGACAAACTACCTTTATAAAGCCCAATAGAACAAAAGAAAAATTCCACGTACTCCCATTACAATTAAAGTATAACCCAATAGTGAAAAACCGGAGTAAAATCATAAGAAAATATTGGAACAATCTGCAAAAAGACAAACAATGCAGTGAAATTTTCACCCAAGTATCTATCATAGCATATAAACGCAACAAAAATATTAAAGAATACCTTGCGAAATCAGGGTAGTAGTTGGGAGATTTTTGAAAAGGGACCCATGTTAAATCAAGTTCAAGCAAAAAATCCTTAAACCCTGTTAACATTCTGAATTATAGGCAACACACATAAGTTAGCAAAAAACGGTGTAAAGTCTTGATATTTATTACGTATGTTGGTGGAAGAAACCGCATTTCATAATAATCGAATTATCCTGCGACTGATATGATTATATAATATTTAGTATACTTGCTAATGAGACAACTTTTTATCAAAGACCAAATGTCATATACTAGTATGTAAGCAATCTTGGTCACAGTATGGCGTTGATTGTGGAGTCCTAGCAAAGTAAGCTAAATGACCTCAAATTGACCAGTGTTCGGACAAGATATAAATCAATGGCCATACTTATATACATAACGAAAAACAGACACGATTGTAATAAGCAAAAAAAATCCATGCTCCTGATTTTTGACAGGTATATTAAGTATACATGTATAAGCAGCAAATTGAATGTATTAGCTGGATCAAAACCCATTTCTAATGTGGAACAGAGTTTTACGGCACAACATACTTGAAATGATTAGCAAGTAGCTTTTCTTCGAGGTTTTATTTTCAGCATTAGGTAGCACTCTATTTGGTTTAACTTGAATCTGACTCATTTTATTTTGTCTTATTTGGTAGGAATAAACCTTCCACATTCCATGAAACAAAATATCGTACTTGCTCTGAAATATATTTTTTTTAAATTAAAAGAAAAGAAAAGAAAATAACTGAGGGATTCTAAGTGAAATACTACCTGTACAAATAAAAACCCTAGAAGTATCATCCGTTTGTATTAGTTTGACCTTTCACACTTGAAAAAAAATGAAAGCTAACACCAGCCGTAAATGAATATTGAAATTGAAATAGTCTTTTATCTCATCACTTTATATTTAACACCACTCTCAACATGCCCAAATTGTCATGATTTACAATAAAAAGAAAATATTATCCTCCACACACATGGCCGTGAAAACACTGAGATATAATTTCTAATTCAGTTGAATTAATAATTAGCAAAGAGAACTAAGGATCACGTATTGACTTTTTTTTTAAAAAAAGCAACTTGTTTACATATCCGACAAGAAGTAGCAATCTTACCTTATCTCAGTTTCATAGTTCATTTGTCAATTTTAAGTATTGGTGGTTATAGGTCTGTATCTCGGATAATAATTAAAACATTCATGAAAGATACCATGCAGATGTACAACTGTGTTCTACAAACTCGCGTTTTCCTACAAAGGATTCATCAGTGACGGTCGATTAAAAAAAAATATGGAACTTAGAATAATTGGTAAGATTGCCAATGAAACCACTCTCTACAAGAGACCAAATGTCTTTGATGATAGAGACTACATGACACCGTACGACACTCAACGCGGAGCAGAAACCTTCACCTCATAGACAATAAAAAAAAATGTGAAAATCATCGGCATCATTTATAATGCATAAACCTAAAAACCGAAAAGATAGCGTTAGAATAGATATAAGAAGATGTGGTATGAGTGCTAATGGACAACTCTCATCCAAGTCACAGTTTGTAAAAGTAAACCATTATAGGTCAAAGTACAGTCTTCATCACGGAGCCTTGGCTCACACCGAGCAGCAAGCTATAAAGGGCCCCAAAATGACATGTGTAAAACCATTCAAAGGGGAAAACCAACGGTATAATCTATATAAAAAACGAGAAACGAGAAACACTTATGAAGCACATCAACAAACGACTGAACATCAGACGTCTGTTTGACCTTGATCAATATTGTGATAGTCAAGTTTTTCAGATACTTTGAATTATCGGTGAACTTGACTTATTTTGTTGACCCATTTTCTTCAAGACTATTTTGCCGACAATAATACCAATTTTCAAATCATGATTTCTTTGATAGAGGGTTGCTGTATCTAGGATGTATTTTCTGTTAAAAAAAATACACATACCCGCTGAACACACACAATGTACGTGTCAAGTATTGAAAAGTACTTTATTTGAACCTTTTCGTTGTTTTTTAAACGTAATCGCACTGACATATAACATTTTAAGCCATAGAAATTTTGTTTAATCACTCGATCAAAACCTGGACCGCACTAAAAAACCCGGACTGCTCTCGAAAAAAACACGGATATATAAAAATAAGTTTATTCTAAAAATGTCCTTCTGAATGCAATAACAAAATTTTTATAAAGTGTCTGTAAATCTAAGGATATATAGATTCCATTTATACATTTCCTTTGACATTTGCATTGGTATTTGTATAAAAATAGCTTTATTCTATATTTTGGAATAAAAGCATTGTAAAGCTAAATTAAACTTTCGAACACAAAATAATGTAGGGGTGATGATTTCTTTTTATCACCAATACTAACTTACCTTGTATGGTCTGTTATATTAAGTTTGAGCATCTATTTCATGTCTTTCAAAAAAAGTATGTTTGTTTACATTTCTGATCATATTCACTCGAAAAAACGTGGTCACACTCGATAAAAACACGATCCCAGCCGGACACTATACCTACTGTGATTAAATGAACTCAACCGATAAATTACATTTTACCGAAGCTGACAATATAACACCGATATCAATTCACAAGAATCTATTTAAATGTTTAATTTTTTGCTTAACCTTTGAGGTAGCGGAAATATTTTATGTGGACATCATTACATATATTGATTTAACTCCCGTTAAATTATATACCTAAAAGAGAAAATAAGATATCTAAATTCTGGAATTTCTTTGTGACCAAAATGAGGCGCTGCCTTATCAATTAATAGACGAGAGGAGGCATGACCGTTTTCTCGTGGTTTTCACTTGCTTGTTAACACCACATATCTATCTTGACACCCAATTGTTACACCATATACCTTGAGACGGCTTAACTATCCATGATCAACCAAAACTTAACAACGTCAACGATAAGATTCGAGCAAGAAGAGTGTATCATGTGTATGTTGAATATCACATTAGAAGAATGAAAAGTTACCTGTATGCAGCAAAGTACCGTCGATGAAACTTGGCTGAGGATAAATGTAATATTTGAAGTCATATCGACATCTTTAATTGTATATAACTTGTTCGTGCGTATTCAATACAAGTTGAAATAATCTTCACTTTAATAACTATTCATGTGAATTGATGTTTCAAGTAGACACCGATATAATACATTGTACTTTCAGATTTAGAACAATACAAATGAACAGACTGGCTGAGTTTGCACTAACATTTAAAGAGAATTTCAACCCACTCAGTTATCATTGGTTTCGGTTTCGTTTTCGATTTCGGATTATGGTGAAGATGTCTATCAGTACAAGTAATTATAACAGGAATGGTTGTTTTGTAATAAAGTCATCAGACACTAATGCTTTATTACTTTGTGTCAAGTATTTTCCACATATGTTAAACATTGTGTTTCCAGAATGATTGCTTTTTCAACAATAAATGATATCTGTGTTCATGATATATAAGCAATAAACATACTCTGGCTACTAACGCTTTAACAGAATACAACACAGTGTCTTCTTTCTGCGGCATTGGCAAAACACACGGTTTATACAGTTGTGTAAGGCGTTTAAAAGCAAAACCAATAGAGAAGGCATATCAATTGAAAATATGAATTTCTAAAATACAAAATGAAATTTGGCCAATAGGGTTATTAAGTTGATCTACTACCCAAAGGTTTTAAAGATTTGACTTGATATTAATCAGCAATCTAGAAAAATGGTTATGATGATGTGTATAATTAACTGAACTTTTTCGGGGGAGAGAACCCTTATACCAATGTCGAAGGAGGGCTTTCCACAGTGAAGGCCGTAGCTGCTTGTCCTGCAACTGGATAATAACTACTTTTCCGTTAAACTTTTTTTTATTAATCTGTAGTTAAACTTAGCTGCAATCAAACTACAACTCCTACAACTTTGAATTGTTCGAAAATCAAAAGATTCTCTATCCCAAGAACAGATTACCTTAGCTGTTTTTGGCAAAACTTTTCGGAATTATGGGTCATCAAAGCTCTTCAACATTGTACTTTATTTTGACTTTATTTTATTCGAGCGTCTCTGACTAGTCTTTTGTAGATGAAACGCACGTGTATATACTTAAAGTTTTTTGCGACACAAACAAAAAATAAAATGTGTACTCTCTCTCTCTCTCTCTCTCTTTTTTTATTCGAGCATCTCTGACTAGTCTTTTGTAGATGAAACGCACGTATGGCATGATAAACACGTGTATATACTTAAAGTTTTTTGTGACACAAACAAAAAATAAAATATGTACTCTCTCTCTCTCTCTCTCTCTCTCTCTCTCTCTCTCTCTCTCTCTCTCTTTCTTCTTCTTCTGGGGACATAGAATCCTTGTCTTGAAAATTACCATTTCATATTAATTCTTACCACTTTATAACTTTCTTCTTTAAAATACGCTATTTCATTTTCAGTAATAACATCATGGAATATCAGAATTTTAGGATCCAGATTCACCTCCTCTGTCTTTGATTTGAAGTACGGTATATTGGTCTTTACCATATAACAACTTAAACTTGAACGTTCTTTGTTTGACTTAAAATAAAATAAAATTTCATGAATTAATCATTGATTTTTTATTGATTATAGTATACTAAAGAGTATTCATTGTACTGTATCATTGAATAATCTTCGCGAGGACGCCTGTGACCAAAACGATACACTGTAAGAGATGTGTTTAGGGCCGAAACACTTTTCTAAACACATTTAGTGATATTGAAATGTTGCATATTTTGTACTAAACATGTTTACTATCTAAAATTGTTTAGGACAGAGCTTACAATCTAAACGTATTAGTCCTAGTAGTGTTTTGTCTGATGACATGCTTAGGTTAAATTAGAATGTAAACATTAATATATACATTTTTGTACCACTGCCATTATGTGCTAATGAGATCTAAACCCCTACCATCAATCATTCCTCTGTTTCAGAAATCCTAAAACGGGATTTTAATCATTCTTGAAAGCACACCTCTATGCCAAACATAACGTCCATACTTTTGTATCAAAACACCGTTGATTTTTCTTGTTATGTAGCTTTACAGAAATATAAACCCCAGTTTTTGGTGGGGTTCGTGTTGCTTAGTCTTTAGTTTTCTATGTTGTGTCTTCTGTACTATTATTTGTCTGTTTGTCTTTTTATTTTTAGCCATGGCGTTGTCAGTTTATTTTCAATCTATGAGTTTGACTGTCCCTCTGGTATCTTTCGTCCTTCTTTTTCAATCGAAATATTTAGTCTATAAGTATTAATGGTGTTGCTTTGGATAGCTAACACCAACAGTTCGTCAGCTAGAAATTTGCTCCATCATAATGGTCATACTGTTTCTGCTGCCGTTAGACTGAAAACCGATTTATGAGTCCCTACTCTTTTTCATTTTGAACACCTATGTATTCCCTGCATTTTGAACTTATTGCGCTGAAAAAAAAGTAGACAAGACGCCAACGCTGACCAGAGTTTTCCACAGCGTATTTATCAAGTCAAAGCTAGTCGATGCATATCCTTTAGACAAATCTGTTCATCAAGAATCTCGACTCGTGCTGTTACTGATTTGTGTTGTAATGATAATTTTTTCCTTGGTGAACAGTTGTTCTTGAGTTTTGATCATAGCTGACGAAATAAATATGTTGTCCACCACACCACCTTCACCTGTCTACACCTGTAAAACAAACTGACAACAAAGGAGCTAAATGAAGAACTACGAAAAATGTGATGCCTTGTCACACAGAACAAGCGATGACCTCAGACAGAAATTATATTAGGTTAGATGTTTATGTGTGTCACCAGACTTTTTGCGGTCGTAATGTTCAGTATGGATGATCCGTTAGGCCTAATTGTCAAATAAAAAACAACTAGTAAAAATAAAACATCTGCATTCGACACATTTGAATATGGAAAAGTAAGCGAAGTTCTAGATTTAACTTGTAGAGCTTACACTCAAATTCAGCAAACAGAAGAGATTCCTATTTCAAATGCATTTACCAATCAAACGGAGATGCGTCCTTAATCATGACAGAGAAGTGGAGACATCAACAATTTGTGAATGGTCGTTAATGAGCTTTCTAGCTTCTGTCACTAGGCAATTCTAATGATTTCCATGGTATGTGATTACAAGAGCTTCTCGGTCAACTCATATCAGCTTTAGTACTATATTTTCCTTCTGTATTGATACAAAAGGTTAGCTTACCTCTTGAACTGTTTCAATGTTTGTCAAAGTCATGTTTTTATAGTAGGGCATCAATGACAAATACTTAAAACCTTATGTTTGCTTGAAAACTTGAAAAGGGTGGCACTCCATCTGTCAAAGGCGTAATCTACGTATACCCGTGGGACTGTTTTACTACTTTTTTAATGTAGCTCCTCTATTTATCCGTCTGTCCTCACCAGCTTTCTTCCGCTTATTTTGTTATTTCATTCCTATTTACTCGTTTCTTCCACTGCGTCCCGAACTGTTTTCTACGGCTTCGAAATTCAACGACATCTTTTTTTTAAATGCTACAGATATTTTAACAATTAAATTCAGCTTTGTTCTTCGTTTTGTTATATGTTCCCGCAATAATGTTCTGCCACTTTTATACAACCGGTTTAATTATGTATCTTAACATTGAGCTCATCACATTGATTCGTAGTTTACGAACGAATCTAGTCTCAACATGTACTCTTAATGTTCTCAATAAATATTCCATTTGATGTCCAATCTTATCTTTTGTGAAGTAGTTGTGTTTCTCTGTTCGCTTCATTCCAATATATCTTTTATACTTTGAATTAGTTTTGATTGCTCCAACAGAGTTACGAGGAAGCACTACAGAAATCGTCATTACACCTTTTACAAATTTTACAGTCATCATGACGAATCAATTGACCGATACGATATGTCTATGTATCAACTCAACTCACAAGCGACTTAATTATGCAGTCTTAGATCTTTAGATACTAGAACAGTAAAGTAATCCGTAATATTACCGATTATATCCTATTTCCGATACTGATATTTTTACTGAGGGATTAGCATGGCGGATGAGGCATGACGGAGACACATACCCTATCAATAAACCCTGTCTCATTCCTTTTGGAGTTAATGCGATTCCCTCAGTTTTTGTGCGTTATCTTAATTTGTCTTCTTAATGGATATATGAGCTCTATATTGTTGCCTAAATTATTTTAATGCTAAATGCTCTACATCTTCTTACTTAATTTGGCTTTGTTACTTTTTGATTTAAACGTGCGTTTTGCGTACAAAATTAAAAGCCTGGCACCTTTGATGAGTTTTTTTTTTTTTAAATAAGCTTAATAATAAATAACCTTGATTGAATTAAAAGACGAGTACATAATATCAAAGATGTCAAAGTTTTCAACGTGTTTTACCTTTGTGGTCGTCCAGACTAAGTATACTATCACTGTGTATCATCGCCACCGCAAATTGGGTCCTAACGAAGCGGAGAGAAATGGAAAAAAATGTAAACTAAGTAAGAATTCATTCAATTTAACGCATTTCTACTGATTTGACGAGGGTACCGCTTAAGAAATGATTTTCTGATATATAATTCTTTAAATTATTAGGCCGATAAGTACAAAATTAAGACAATATTTTGTGTTATACTCCAAAGCTTGCCACTTAGTACCTGAAAATTTCGAGGTCGATTGTCCTCTGTCGCCTCATTGGCAAGATATTCAACTGTTTTTCATTATTTTTCCAGACACGTTTTTAGATTATGATAGTGTGACATCATATTTGTTGTCATAAAGATGTTTTTAAAGAATATGGACCAAAAATTGTTTGTTTATTGTACGGTGAATTGCAGGACGTTGTACGTCGAATTGCAAAATAACAACATTTGTCTGTACGGCGTCTTGCAATATATTATAATTTAAAGATGAAATTAATCACTGTTTAGATAATATCAAGTGACGATATTTTGGCTGTATCAAAGCTTTACCGGGCTACAAATATACAAAATAAACTACTTACCAAATATTATAAAATATATGCCGTTAATTTCGTTCAGAAGTCGTCGTTGCGTACCTCTATTTGACTTTGTGTTTTTAAAGACAAAAAGGTTTTTTTCAACCATATTATCCTAAATACATTCATATATCGTTATAATACTAACGACTGTTGTCTTATTTGTTGTCAGGGTGAAATTGTGTAAGTTCAATAAAAAAAAACCGACCATTCATCTTTTGTTGGTGCTGTTTTTTTTTTAAATATAAACAGTGGAGATGTTGTATGATTGCAAAATAAGATAACTATCCACCAGGGTCAAATAAAGTGTATGTAAGCAATTATATGCTATCGTTTGGCCTTCAACAAAGAAAAATCGTACCTTATAGTCGGCTATAAAAAGCCCCGACATGAAAATTGTGGAAGGATTCAACAAGAAAACTAATGGCCTAACTCATAACAACCGCGCTGAAGTACGTCCATTATTCATTTTTCATTATTCAAAATTCAATAATGAATAATGAAATAGTTCATTATTCACTATTCAACGTTAAGTGATGAATAATGAATAATGAAATAGTTTATATTTCAGTATTCATGTTGAAAAGTTAATAATGAAATAAAAAATTTATTTTTTTGACTGTGACACTTTTTTTTGATGATTTTTCATTTCCTATTGTTAATTATCCATTTTAAGATGGTGACGTTCCGTTGTCGCCATCTTATGGTGTTTATATATCTCAACTTATTCTATTCGCTCGTGTATGTGACAATGTATTTGATTTCAACGAAAGATATCTCTGTACTACTGAAAAATTATTACACCAGGTTTTCGATATCACAAACTAGTCAAATCATTTACTAAATTTTATCATCGGTACAAGGACATCATTAGTAAATATAAATCTACATGCAGACATCTTATACGTTCAGGTATTTCACATCCAATATTTTATAGTAATATTCTTTACAAAGCACAAAAATGTCGGCATTCACCTCAAAAGCTAACCAAACCTTTAAACAGACTTATTCGGAAAGGATATAGTTACGATACTGTTCTCAAGTCATTAAGGAAGGCATATTTTGGTATTAATATTGATTCACTCATAGGGTCTTTGCATCGAAAATAAACACATGTATTCTAAAACCAGTTGTTGGCATGATACGGGTTATGTTCTTCTCATATAGTTTATGATGGTATGATACTAAACCCCTAACGGGAGGGATTGTACTTGATTGTCATATGATGAAGACATAATCTTTCAATCAGTTTAATTGAGGTTGGAGCTAGCATGTCAGTAACTGCTAGTAGTCCTTTGTTCATTTATGTATAATTGTCATTTTGCTTAGTTTCTTTTGTTACCTATTCTGACATCGGACTTGGACTGAGTTTTACTGTGCGTATTGCTATGTGTTTCTTTATTCTACATTGGCTAGAGGTAAAGGGGGAGGGTTGAGATATCACAAAACATGTTTAACCCCGCCGCATTTAAGCGCCTGTCCCAAGTCAGGAGCCTCTGGCCTTTGTTAGTCTAGTATGTTTTTTAATTTTAGTTCATTTATATGTTTTGGAGTTTAGTGTGACGTCGATTTTCACTGAACTAGCACACAATTTTAGTTAGGGGCCAGTTGAGGACCACCTCCGGGTGCGTGATTTTCTCGCTGCATTGAAGACCCATTGGTGGCCTTCGGCTATTGTCTGCTCTTTGGTCGGGTTGTTGTCTCTTTGACATATTCCCCATTTCCATTCTCAATTTAACTATATATCCCGTATTTCTGAATTCTTCATTTTGGTAATATTTAACAAACATTTAATTAATATAAGAAAAAATAAATCAAAACACTCTCTGAAATTTTTATCTTTATTAATTTATTTAGTTTCGGAGGATAAACTAGTGGGTTTCCCAACTATTTTTAACAGAAATTCCTTGTTTTAATGTATGGACGACCTGAATACCAAAACATATATTAAAATTAAAATACTATTTGTATTTTTTTTTAATTTCACTGGATCTTTGCTATTCTTAATCCCCTGATTATACTAGATATAACTTGTCGATTGTGCTGCAATGCCCATTAGAGGGGTTACGGAGGACGTAAATGCCAAAATACGCGTGAAAATTAAGAAATAGCCAATTCTGAATAATGGAATGGATATTTTGAATAATGGAATGGACTGCTGCGACCCTTTAACCCCTAATTACAGATATACCTTATACGTCATTCGAAAGCTTATCAATAGAGGAACAAAAGGTATATAGTCAATATGTTTCGCAACGCCTATTAGAGGAGTTACGGAGGACCTAAATGTCGAAATACGCGTGAACATTAAGAAATAGCTTATTTTGAATAATTTATACGTCATTCGAAAGCTTATCAATAGAGGAACAAAAGGTATATAGTCAATATGTTCCGCAACGCCTATTAGAGGAGTTACGGAGGACCTAAATGTCGAAATACGCGTGAACATTAAGAAATAGCTTATTTTGAATAATGGAATGGACTGTTGCGACCATTCAGCCCCTAATTACAGAGAAACCTTATACACCATTCGAAAGCTTATCGATAGAGGAACAAAATGGTTATAATCAATATGTGCCGCAATGCCCATTAGAGGGGTTACGGAGGACGTAAATGCCAAAATACGCGTGAAAATTAAGAAATAGCCCATTTTGAATAATGGAATGGATATTTTGAATAATGGAATGGACTGCTGCGACCCTTTAACCCCTAATTACAGATATACCTTATACGTCATTCGAAAGCTTATCAATAGAGGAACAAAAGGTATATAGTCAATATGTTTCGCAACGCCTATTAGAGGAGTTACGGAGGACCTAAATGTCGAAATACGAAATAGCCAATTTTGAATAATGGAATGGATATTTTGAATAATGGAATGGACTGCTGCGACCCTTTAACCCCTAATTACAGATATACCTTATACGTCATTCGAAAGCTTATCAATAGAGGAACAAAAGGTATATAGTCAATATGTTCCGCAACGCCTATTAGAGGAGTTACGGAGGACCTAAATGTCGAAATACGCGTGAACATTAAGAAATAGCTTATTTTGAATAATGGAATGCACTGTTGCGACCATTCAGCCCCTAATTACAGAGAAACCTTATACACCATTCGAAAGCTTATTGATAGAGGAACAAAATGGTTATAATCA
The DNA here is from genome assembly GCA_017311375.1 of Mytilus coruscus. NCBI lineage: Eukaryota > Metazoa > Mollusca > Bivalvia > Mytilida > Mytilidae > Mytilus > Mytilus coruscus. Next base: position 23,121,707 of record CM029606.1, on the reverse strand, counting down.
ATATGTGCCGCAATGCCCATTAGAGGGGTTACGGAGGACGTAAATGCCAAAATACGCGTGAAAATTAAGAAATAGCCAATTTTGAATAATGGAATGGATATTTTGAATAATGGAATGGACTGCTGCGACCCTTTAACCCCTAATTACAGATATACCTTATACGTCATTCGAAAGCTTATCAATAGAGGAACAAAAGGTATATAGTCAATATGTTTCGCAACGCCTTTTAGAGGAGTTACGAAGGACATAAATGTCGAAATACGCGTGAACATTAAGAAATAGCTTATTTTGAATAATGGAATGGACTGTTGTGACCATTCAGCCCCTAATTACAGAGAAACCTTATACACCATTCGAAAGCTTATCGATAGAGGAACAAAATGGTTATAATCAATATGTGCCGCAATGCCCATTAGAGGGGTTACGGAGGACGTAAATGCCAAAATACGCGTTAAAAATTAAGAAATAGCCAATTTTGAATAATGGAATGGATATTTTGAATAATGGAATGGACTGCTGCGACCCTTTAACCCCTAATTACAGATATATCTTATACGTCATTCGAAAGCTTATCAATAGAGGAACAAAAGGTATATAGTTAATATGTTCCACAACGCCTATTAGAGGACTTACGCAGGACCTAAATGTCGAAATACGCGTGAACATTAAGAAATAGCTTATTTTGAATAATGGAATGGACTGTTGCGACCATTCAGCCCCTAATTACAGAGAAACCTTATACACCATTCGAAAGCTTATCGATAGAGGAACAAAATGGTTATAATCAATATGTGCCGCAATGCCCATTAGAGGGGTTACGGAGGACGTAAATGCCAAAATACGCGTGAAAATTAAGAAATAGCCCATTTTGAATAATGGAATGGATATTTTGAATAATGGAATGGACTGCTGCGACCCTTTAACCCCTAATTACAGATATACCTTATACGTCATTCGAAAGCTTATCAATAGAGGAACAAAAGGTATATAGTCAATATGTTCCGCAACGCCTATTAGAGAAGTTACGGAGGACCTAAATGTCGAAATACGCGTGAACATTAAGAAATAGCTTATTTTGAATAATGGAATTGACTGTTGCGACCATTCAGCCCCTAATTACAGAGAAACCTTATACACCACTCGAAAGCTTATTGATAGAGGAACAAAATGGTTATAATCAATATGTGCCGCAATGCCCATTAGAGGGGTTACGGAGGACGTAAATGTCAAAATACGCGTGAAAATTAAGAAATAGCCAATTTTGAATAATGGAATGGATATTTTGAATAATGGAATGGACTGCTGCGACCTTTTAACCCCCAATTACAGATATACCTTATACGTCATTCGAAAGCTTATCAATATAGGAACAAAAGGTATATAGTCAATATGTTTCGCAACGCCTATTAGAGGAGTTACGAAGGACATAAATGTCAAAATACGCGTGAACATTGAGAAATAGCTTATTTTGAATAATGGAATGGACTGTTGCGACCATTCAGCCCCTAATTACAGAGAAACCTTATACACCATTCGAAAGCTTATTGATAGAGGAACAAAATGGTTATAATCAATATGTGCCGCAATGCCCATTAGAGGGGTTACGGAGGACGTAAATGCCAAAATACGAAAATTAAGAAAATTTTGAATAATAGCCAATTTTGAATAATGGAATGGACTGCTGCGACCCTTTAACCCTAATTATAGATATACCTTATACGTCATTCGAAAGCTTATCAATAGAGGAACAAAAGGTATATAGTCAATATGTTTCGCAACGCCTATTAGAGGAGTTACGAAGGACATAAATGTCAAAATACGCGTGAACATTGAGAAATAGCTTATTTTGAATAATGGAATGGACTGTTGCGACCATTCAGCCCCTAATTACAGAGAAACCTGGGTTACGGAGGACGTAAATGCCAAAATACGCGTGAAAATTAAGAAATAGCCAATTTTGAATAATGGAATGGACTGCTGCGACCCTTTAACCCCTAATTACAGATATACCTTATACGTCATTCGAAAGCTTATCAATAGAGGAACAAAAGGTATATAGTCAATATGTTTCGCAACGCCTTTAGAGGAGTTACGAAGGACATAAATGTCGAAATACGCGTGAACATTAAGAAATAGCTTATTTTGAATAATGGAATGGACTGTTGTGACCATTCAGCCCCTAATTACAGAGAAACCTTATACACCATTCGAAAGCTTATCGATAGAGGAACAAAATGGTTATAATCAATATGTGCCGCAATGCCCATTAGAGGGTTACGGAGGACGTAAATGCCAAAATACGCGTTAAAATTAAGAAATAGCCAATTTTGAATAATGGAATGGATATTTTGAATAATGGAATGGACTGCTGCGATCCTTTAACCCCTAATTACAGATATATCTTATACGTCATTCGAAAGCTTATCAATAGAGGAACAAAAGGTATATAGTTAATATGTTCCACAACGCCTATTAGAGGACTTACGCAGGACCTAAATGTCGAAATACGCGTGAACATTAAGAAATAGCTTATTTTGAATAATGGAATGGACTGTTGCGACCATTCAGCCCCTAATTACAGAGAAACCTTATACACCATTCGAAAGCTTATCGATAGAGGAACAAAATGGTTATAATCAATATGTGCCGCAATGCCCATTAGAGGGTTACGGAGGACGTAAATGCCAAAATACGCGTGAAAATTAAGAAATAGCCCATTTTGAATAATGGAATGGATATTTTGAATAATGGAATGGACTGCTGCGACCCTTTAACCCCTAATTACAGATATACCTTATACGTCATTCGAAAGCTTATCAATAGAGGAACAAAAGGTATATAGTCAATATGTTCCGCAACGCCTATTAGAGAAGTTACGGAGGACCTAAATGTCGAAATACGCGTGAACATTAAGAAATAGCTTATTTTGAATAATGGAATTGACTGTTGCGACCATTCAGCCCCTAATTACAGAGAAACCTTATACACCACTCGAAAGCTTATTGATAGAGGAACAAAATGGTTATAATCAATATGTGCCGCAATGCCCATTAGAGGGGTTACGGAGGACGTAAATGTCAAAATACGCGTGAAAATTAAGAAATAGCCAATTTTGAATAATGGAATGGATATTTTGAATAATGGAATGGACTGCTGCGACCTTTAACCCCAATTACAGATATACCTTATACGTCATTCGAAAGCTTATCAATATAGGAACAAAAGGTATATAGTCAATATGTTTCGCAACGCCTATTAGAGGAGTTACGAAGGACATAAATGTCAAAATACGCGTGAATATTGAGAAATAGCTTATTTTGAATAATGGAATGGACTGTTGCGACCATTCAGCCCCTAATTACAGAGAAACCTTATACACCATTCGAAAGCTTATTGATAGAGGAACAAAATGGTTATAATCAATATGTGCCGCAATGCCCATTAGAGGGGTTACGGAGGACGTAAATGCCAAAATACGCGTGAAAATTAAGAAATAGCCAATTTTGAATAATGGAATGGACTGCTGCGACCCTTTAACCCCTAATTATAGATATACCTTATACGTCATTCGAAAGCTTATCAATAGAGGAACAAAAGGTATATAGTCAATATGTTTCGCAACGCCTTTTAGAGGAGTTACGAAGGACATAAATGTCGAAATACGCGTGAACATTAAGAAATAGCTTATTTTGAATAATGGAATGGACTGTTGTGACCATTCAGCCCCTAATTACAGAGAAACCTTATACACCATTCGAAAGCTTATCGATAGAGGAACAAAATGGTTATAATCAATATGTGCCGCAATGCCCATTAGAGGGGTTACGGAGGACGTAAATGCCAAAATACGCGTTAAAAATTAAGAAATAGCCAATTTTGAATAATGGAATGGATATTTTGAATAATGGAATGGACTGCTGCGACCCTTTAACCCCTAATTACAGATATACCTTATACGTCATTCGAAAGCTTATCAATAGAGGAACAAAAGGTATATAGTTAATATGTTCCACAACGCCTATTAGAGGACTTACGGAGGACCTAAATGTCGAAATACGCGTGAACATTAAGAAATAGCTTATTTTGAATAATGGAATGGACTGTTGCGACCATTCAGCCCCTAATTACAGAGAAACCTTATACACCATTCAAAAGCTTATCGATAGAGGAACAAAATGGTTATAATCAATATGTCCCGCAATGCCCATTAGAGGGGTTACGGAGGACGTAAATGCCAAAATACGCGTGAAAATTAAGAAATAGCCAATTTTGAATAATGGAATGAATATTTTGAATAATGGAATGGACTGCTGCGACCCTTTAACCCCTAATTACAGATATACCTTATACGTCATTCGAAAGCTTATCAATAGAGGAACAAAAGGTATATAGTCAATATGTTCCGCAACGCCTATTAGAGGAGTTACGGAGGACCTAAATGTCGAAATACGCGTGAACATTAAGAAATAGCTTATTTTGAATAATGGAATGGACTGTTGCGACCATTAAGCCCCTAATTACAGAGAAACCTTATACACCATTCAAAAGCTTATCGATAGAGGAACAAAATGGTTATAATCAATATGTGCCGCAATGCCCATTAGAGGGTTACGGAGGACGTAAATGTCAAAATACGCGTGAAAATTAAGAAATAGCCAATTTTGAATAATGGAATGGATATTTTGAATAATGGAATGGACTGCTGCGACCTTTAACCCCAATTACAGATATACCTTATACGTCATTCGAAAGCTTATCAATATAGGAACAAAAGGTATATAGTCAATATGTTTCGCAACGCCTATTAGAGGAGTTACGAAGGACATAAATGTCAAAATACGCGTGAACATTGAGAAATAGCTTATTTTGAATAATGGAATGGACTGTTGCGACCATTCAGCCCCTAATTACAGAGAAACCTTATACACCATTCGAAAGCTTATTGATAGAGGAACAAAATGGTTATAATCAATATGTGCCGCAATGCCCATTAGAGGGTTACGGAGGACGTAAATGCCAAAATACGCGTGAAAATTAAGAAATAGCCAATTTTGAATAATGGAATGGATATTTTGAATAATGGAATGGACTGCTGCGACCCTTTAACCCCTAATTACAGATATACCTTATACGTCATTCGAAAGCTTATCAATAGAGGAACAAAAGGTATATAGTCAATATGTTTCGCAACGCCTTTTAGAGGAGTTACGAAGGACATAAATGTCGAAATACGCGTGAACATTAAGAAATAGCTTATTTTGAATAATGGAATGGACTGTTGTGACCATTCAGCCCCTAATTACAGAGAAACCTTATACACCATTCGAAAGCTTATCGATAGAGGAACAAAATGGTTATAATCAATATGTGCCGCAATGCCCATTAGAGGGTTACGGAGGACGTAAACGCCAAAATACGCGTTAAAAATTAAGAAATAGCCAATTTTGAATAATGGAATGGATATTTTGAATAATGGAATGGACTGCTGCGACCCTTTAACCCCTAATTACAGATATATCTTATACGTCATTCGAAAGCTTATCAATAGAGGAACAAAAGGTATATAGTTAATATGTTCCACAACGCCTATTAGAGGACTTACGCAGGACCTAAATGTCGAAATACGCGTGAACATTAAGAAATAGCTTATTTTGAATAATGGAATGGACTGTTGCGACCATTCAGCCCCTAATTACAGAGAAACCTTATACACCATTCGAAAGCTTATCGATAGAGGAACAAAATGGTTATAATCAATATGTGCCGCAATGCCCATTAGAGGGGTTACGGAGGACGTAAATGCCAAAATACGCGTGAAAATTAAGAAATAGCCCATTTTGAATAATGGAATGGATATTTTGAATAATGGAATGGACTGCTGCGACCCTTTAACCCCTAATTACAGATATACCTTATACGTCATTCGAAAGCTTATCAATAGAGGAACAAAGGTATATAGTCAATATGTTCCGCAACGCCTATTAGAGAAGTTACGGAGGACCTAAATGTCGAAATACGCGTGAACATTAAGAAATAGCTTATTTTGAATAATGGAATTGACTGTTGCGACCATTCAGCCCCTAATTACAGAGAAACCTTATACACCATTCGAAAGCTTATCGATAGAGGAACAAAATGGTTATAATCAATATGTGCCGCAATGCCCATTAGAGGGGTTACGGAGGACGTAAATGTCAAAATACGCGTGAAAATTAAGAAATAGCCAATTTTGAATAATGGAATGGATATTTTGAATAATGGAATGGACTGCTGCGACCTTTTAACCCCCAATTACAGATATACCTTATACGTCATTCGAAAGCTTATCAATATAGGAACAAAAGGTATATAGTCAATATGTTTCGCAACGCCTATTAGAGGAGTTACGAAGGACATAAATGTCAAAATACGCGTGAACATTGAGAAATAGCTTATTTTGAATAATGGAATGGACTGTTGCGACCATTCAGCCCCTAAATACAGAGAAACCTTATACACCATTCGAAAGCTTATCGATAGCGGAACAAAATGGTTATAATCAATATGTGCCGCAATGCCCATTAGAGGGGTTACGGAGGACGTAAATTGCAAAATACGCGTTAAAAATTAAGAAATAGCCAATTTTGAATAATGGAATGGATATTTTGAATAATGGAATGGACTGCTGCGACCCTTTAACCCCTAATTACAGATATACCTTATACGTCATTCGAAAGCTTATCAATAGAGGAACAAAAGGTATATAGTTAATATGTTCCACAACGCCTATTAGAGGACTTACGGAGGACCTAAATGTCGAAATACGCGTGAACATTAAGAAATAGCTTATTTTGAATAATGGAATGGACTGTTGCGACCATTCAGCCCCTAATTACAGAGAAACCTTATACACCATTCAAAAGCTTATCGATAGAGGAACAAAATGGTTATAATCAATATGTCCCGCAATGCCCATTAGAGGGTTACGGAGGACGTAAATGCCAAAATACGCGTGAAAATTAAGAAATAGCCAATTTTGAATAATGGAATGGATATTTTGAATAATGGAATGGACTGCTGCGACCCTTTATTCGAAAGCTTATCAATAGAGAAACAAAAGGTATATAGTCAATATGTTTCGCAACGCCTATTAGAGGAGTTACGGAGGACCTAAATGTCGAAATACGCGTGAACATTAAGAAATAGCTTATTTTGAATAATGGAATGGACTGTTGCGACCATTAAGCCCCTAATTACAGAGAAACCTTATACACCATTCAAAAGCTTATCGATAGAGGAACAAAATGGTTATAATCAATATGTGCCGCAATGCCCATTAGAGGGGTTACGGAGGACGTAAATGCCAAAATACGCGTGAAAATTAAGAAATAGCCAATTTTGAATAATGGAATGGATATTTTGAATAATGGAATGGACTGCTGCGACCCTTTAACACCTCATTACAGATATACCTTATACGTCATTCGAAAGATTATCAATAGAGGAACAAAAGGTATATAGTCAATATGTTTCGCAACGCCTATTAGAGGAGTTACGGAGGACCTTAATGTCGAAATACGCGTGAACATTAAGAAATAGCTTATTTTGAATAATGGAATGGACTGTTGCGACCATTCAGCCCCTAATTACAGAGAAACCTTATACACCATTCAAAAGCTTATCGATAGAGGAACAAAATGGTTATAATCAATATGTGCCGCAATGCCCATTAGAGGGGTTACGGAGGACGTAAATGCCAAAATACGCGTGAAAATTAAGAAATAGCCAATTTTGAATAATGGAATGGATATTTTGAATAATGGAATGGACTGCTGCGACCCTTTAACCCCTAATTACAGATATACCTTATATGTCATTCGAAAGCTTATCAATAGTGGAACAAAAGGTATATGTTCCGCAACGCCTATTAGAGGAGTTACGGAGGACCTAAATGTCGAAATACGCGTGAACATTAAGAAATAGCTTATTATGAATAATGGAATTGACTGTTGCGACCATTCAGCCCCTAATTACAAAGAAACCTTATACACCATTCGAAAGCTTATCAATAGAGGAACAAAATGGTTATAATCAATATGTGCCGCAATGCCCATTAGAGGGGTTACGGAGGACGTAAATGCCAAAATACGCGTGAAAATTAAGAAATAGCCAATTTTGAATAATGGAATGGATATTTTGAATAAAGGAATGGACTGCTGCGACCCTTCACCCCCTAATTACAGAGAAACCTTTTACACCATTCGAAAGCTAATATACAATTAAACAAAAGATATATAATCAATATGTGCCGCAATGCCGTATTAAAAGGATAGTTAGGAATATAAAAATATGCTTGAATCTGATGTTCAGTAGTTGTCGTTTGTTTATGTGGTTCATAAGTGTTTCTCGTTTCTCGTTTTTATATAGATTAGACCGTTGGTTTTCCCGTTTGAATGGTTTTGCACTAGTAATTTTTGGGGCCCTTTATGGCTTACTGTTCGGTGTGAGCCTAGGCTCCGTGTTGAAGACCGTACTTTGACCTATAATGGTTTACATTTATAAATTTTGACTTGGATGGAGAGCTGTCTCATTGGCACTCATACCACATCTTCTTATATCTATTGAAAAAAAACATCAGTAAAAACTTGTACTGCCAACTGATGTCCCCCGACCTACATTTTTGTACATGCTTGGAATTATAGTGAGAAGCATGAACTTTTATTGAAAATATTTTATCTCTATATATGTGTTGTAATTAATAATGGGATACTGTACCAAAAACCAAATTTAAAAAAAAATATTTGAACTAATAGAAATCTTAACCTTTGATGTATATTTAAAGTTAATTCCCTATATCAACCATCTGTATAAGTTTCATTCGATCAAGCAAGATAAATCTGTGCTACTATTCTGGATACTATTTTTAGCTCACCTGGCCTAAAAGGCCAAGTGAGCTTTTCTCTTTACTTGGCCGTCGTCAACTTTTACAAAAAAATTCTCCCCTGAAACTTTTGGGCCAAATTTAACCAAAATTGGCCACAATCATCATTAGGATATTTAGTTTAAAAATGTGTCCGATGATCCCACTTGCCAACCAACATGGCCGACATGGCTTAAAATAGAACACAGGAATGAAATGCAGGTTTTGTCTATTATTTTGAAAACTGATACTAACAGAGGCAATAGAGAAAAAAAGACAGATAGAAAGAGGCCGAATTGTTCAAAATGATGAGATCTACCTATTGTCTATTTATTTCAAAACTGTCAGACGATTTCTTTTAGGAGTTATTGCCCTTAAATGAGTAACATAAGACAGTAACCATACCTTTATTCTATTGACCCAAAAATGAACAGGCTTACTCAGTTGTTTTAAAAGAGGCGATGCCTCTGCAGCTAGATTATTCAACAAAAAGATACGTGGACATCTACAAATATTACCGTGCAATGCAAGAAAATAACAAACCTGCTGCAGATTATCTTTAGATATTACTGTTCGGTCAAAATTTAAGTAATCGCAAAGCATTTTGTGTTCGTACCTGCCGACAAAGCAGCCAACGATGTGGTGGTGGTGGTATGACGTAAATACTTCACGGAAGTCCTTAAGAATGAAATTACTCATTCAACTATATTCAAGACCGTGCACTCCATACATGGTCAAATAGTAAATAACCATGTCACTACCACCGCACAGCTAGAGGACTCCTCTGAAATTTGAAAGTCCCTACTATGTATTGACATCCTAAACTACACACAAAAAAAAAAAAAAAAAAAAAAACCGTTCATATTTTGTCTCCTCTCGGGTTCTAGTAAATGTTCTACTTCTAATCTTTGTTGGCTGTTAACTTGTCCCCTTACTTCTATTAAAAAACTTGTTATTAATTTTTGTAATAAAGCATATGAAAGTAATGCAATTAACTTTTTTTGGAGTGTCATAAACTATTTGGATGTTTTGGATAAATAACGTGCTTTTGATGGTCCGTTCAATTCGGTTGACAGTTATGATATTTTCGACTCTATACACTATATTACCATATGGTCGCAGATTTAATTGCTTCAGATCATACAAAGGTTCTTCTGTAATGAAAACGGGAAATATGCTACTTGTCAGTATGTTTTTTACAGCCCCCGATTTGGTGGTGTTGCTTCTTACAAAGTCTACCCGAAGTATTTTACAAAAAAAATCCACTCAAACTGGTGCTAGTGGCCGTCTTACACTTGCTGTAAGGTGAGAGTTTCTTTTTTACTCCGTGTTGATGGCCTCACTATGATTTAGAGATGAAGAACATCAATGAAAGCACCGTTCCTTTGTTTTTTGTGTGTTTGTTTTTTTTTTTTTGCTGTGCATGTACTGATTTTGTGTCATGGATGGATACCCCATATTCTTTGCTTTTCTATTATATAATTTATGCTTACTGGAACGGTGATGAGATGATTAAAGCTTTAAACTGTCTTCTTGACAACACATATGTACGTTTCGGCAATAAAGGTTAACGACATTATGTAGGTATTCCGATGGGCACAATTTCGCCCCTTTAAGACTTGTTGTTGTACTGTTATGAATCACAGTTTATGGCCAAACTCAGTAAAGATCCATTTGAATTACATTTAATTGATAACTTTAAAACATTTACAGTAATTGGCAGTGGCGGATCCAGAAACTTTCATAAGTGGGGCCCACTGACTGCCTAAGAAGGGGCCCGCTCTAGCCATGCTTCAGTGATTCCCTATATAATCAACCAAATTTTTCCCACAAAAGGGGGGCCCCTGCCCCTAAATCCGCCTCTGATTGGTGATATTTTTGCTTTAAATAATCCCTAATTTTCGAATTTTACTGATCGAATTAACCGAAAGGTAATTAGTTTTAATAAATCTAATACATACAACAATGTTTTTCTTTATCTAGATTCGGATATTTCAGTTCCACACGGGAAACTCTATACAAAAATTTACGACAAAAGAGACGATTTTTCTTGTTTCCCAATTGTTAATTTCGCCTTTAGGATGGTGGTTTTCCTTCGCCCGTTCTTACGGTGTGTATATTTCAGAATATGTTCACTCTGTAATTCATGTATAACTAACAGATTATTAAGTCAGGGATTTCGTTATCAAAAATTAATTAAAACCTTTTCCAAATTCTTTCATAGATACAAATATTTAGTTTAAAAGTCTGGCTGTATCTGTAGAGTTCTTATTAAAAGTGGAATATCACACCCTAATTTTTATGGCGATGTTGTTTATAAAGCCCGTAAATTTAGATACGATCAATGCAAACTAATTGATCCTATAAACCAACTTATCTTTTGAGGTTATAAATTTAGTACAATAGTTAAATCTTAAAAGATTGTTTTTATTGGTTATAACATTAATATAGGCTATTTCTTAATGTTCACGCGTATTTCGACATTTAGGTCCTCCGTAACTTCTCTAATAGGCGTTGCGGAACATATTGACTATATACCTTTTGTTCCTCTATTGATTAGCTTTCGAATGACGTATAAGGTATATCTGTAATTAGGGGTTAAAGGGTCGCAGCAGTCCATTCCATTATTCAAAATATCCATTCCATTATTCAAAATTGGCTATTTCTTAATTTTCACGCGTATTTTGGCATTTACGTCCTCCGTAACCCCTCTAATGGGCATTGTAGCACAATCGACAAGTTATATCTAGTATAATCAGGGGATTAAGAATAGCAAAGATCCAGTGAAATTTAAAAAAATACAAATAGTATTTTGATTTTAATATATGTTTTGGTATTCAGGTCGTCCATACATTAAAACAAGGAATTTCTGTTAAAAATAGTTGGGGAAACCCACTAGTTTATCCTCCGAAACTAAATAAATTAATAAAATTGATAAAAATTTCAAAGAGTGTTTTGATTTATTTTTTCTTATATTAATTGAATATTTGTTAAACATCACCAAAGTGAAGAATTCAGAAATACGGGATATATAGTGTCACAGTCAAAACAATAAATTTTCTATTTCATTATTCACTTTTCAACTTGAATACTGAATATAAACTATTTCATTATTCATTATTCATCACTTAACGTTGAATAGTGAATAATGAACTATTTCATTATTCATTATTCATCACTTAACGTTGAATAGTGAATAATGAACTATTTCATTATTCATTATTGAATTTTGAATAATGAAAAATGAATAATGGACGTACTTCAGCGCGGTCTCATAACAAAACAATTTACGAAAAACAACAAATAATATAGAGATGAACCAACGACAACCACCGAACTACAGGCTCGTGACTTCGGACAGACACATAAAGAATGTGCTGGGTTAAATAGATATAGGAAGATGTGGTATGAGTGCCAATGAGACAACTCTCCATCCAAGTCACAATTTATATAAAAGTAAACCATTATAGGTCAAGGTACGGTCTTCAACATTGTTTATTGTTTATTTTTTTAATTTCTGAAATGAATAATTTGTTAAAAGAAAAGTGAAGAAAATACTTTGTTTTCATTGAAAATTAGGAGAAATAAATCATGAATTGTGTTTCGAATTAATTTTCTTGTTTCTTATTGAAAATAAGATTATATTTTATTTTTATTTTAAGTAAATTCAATCAATCTTTTTATTTACAGGAAAAAAATAATAAAAGACTGTTGCTAAGGCTGTTTTGCCTAAACTTAAATGAGTAGATGGTGGGGTAGTGAAAAGGAGTGTATTCGTCCGAATTTTCATTGTTACAGTAGTACATTTTCATGATTACTATATATAATATTTCTCAGTAAATTTTAATGTGATATTGTACCAATTAAAATTATACAATTAATACAAGTAACACTTGCATTTGCCTTAAAAGATATAGAAGTACGTGATTATTTGTTTTCAAACACACCTTCTCTGTTTTGAAACTTATAAAGGTATGGATCTCGGCTTATCTGTTTGGTTGAATATAAATGTGGATTCATAGAGTTTCAAAATCAACAGTTAGCCCTATTTTTGTGTGTGTGTAAATAATCTAATCTTTAGATAGATGCTAAAATTTAAATCATTTTTCTTAATAAGAAGATAAAAGTGCAACTTAAGCACGCCTGAATGTAAAAAGGTGTACCCGACTTATTCTTTCACGATAAGAATTTACCGATTTCGGTATTTTAACAAAACTGTTTACGATGGCAAATAAATAAATGAACGCTATCAAATCAACATTTAAATTTACGTGGATTTTTCCAAAAGAATTTATGAGTATGCACCATCAGGATTCAAAATATTTCAATCTGTCCTTATTAGATGTTATTTCATTATAATTCTTTAAACTTACAAGTCGAAGATGCTAGCTTTTGTGAATTGTATTAATAAGTATATAATTTGTGAATTGTATTAATAAGTATATAATATTAAGATGATCCCTTGTATCGGAAAAAAAAACTTCATACAAGGTCATCTTTATTCTCAAGTAGAAAGTTTATATAAATAGCAAAAGTTATGCCGTAGCCACAGCCGGATTTGTATGCCACCCTTTATTTTCTCCTTGTATCGGATTCTTCTTTCATTCTTTCCAAAAATGATTAATCTAAGGTTAATAATTTTTTAAAATTCAAACAGTGTTAGCAACCGAGCTTGTTCATTTCTTATGAAGTTTTTTTTTTTTAAGAAAATTAATGTTCTTTATTCTAATATATTGGCTGTATCTGCCTTTTACAAATAAGACAATAACATTAATTAAAAAAGGAGACGTGGAATGGTTTTCACTGAGAGGACTTTCAAACAAAGTCCAAATGAAATAGATTTGACCAACTATTGGTCACTATACACTTCACAATGAACAAAACCCATACCGTATCAAAATTGCGAGATTTATGACAAAATCATAAACAAATATGTCAGGCAGCAACTTACGACAGCCGCTATATTACATGTTCCTGACCAGGGACAGACACTTATATAATGAGGCGGGGTTAAACATGTTTGTGAGCACTCAAACCTCCCTTAACATGGTGCCGTGGTGTACCAATACAACATTTTTTTTTTTTTTGGCAGAGAATGATAATTCATTTATATTTCATTTTATCTGAAAGTTGAAAGAGAATTCATTCACTTAATGGTTCTAAATATTCAATGCGGAAAAATTCTCCTGCCCTTACCTCCTTCCTTCCCTCCACCCACAACCCATCCACGAAATGTTCATCACTTATATGCAAATGCTGACTAATGTTGTATGGTTAAAACATTTGGTTGAGGCAATCTAAAGTTTGAGAACAGAAACGACAGCTTTAGCTTTTTTTCATTTATAAAAGGGCATAACTCAAGAACGGTAACAGTGACGCTACCCAATTTATAACTTGATCTGTGTTTTGTGGTGATAAGCATTTCGTGTAAGTTTTAAAACATTTGGTTAAGGCATACTAAAGTTAGAAATGGAAACCAATTTTTGGGACTTTCTGGACGGACGGGACAGACGGGTCGGACGGACATGGGTAACATTTAACGCTACGTCAGGGGCATAACAACAGGTCAGTAAAACAGTGACATGCCTTTCCGAAAGTTACAACACTTGCCAGCTTTTGTATATGCCGTATTCATATTGTATACATGAGGTATGTTAAAGATGTAATAGGACTGTGTTTAAGCCTTATATTGTGTATACATCTTAAATGGTGTCAAGCGAATTGCATTTTTATCAAATGCATAATTAGATATTTGTACATAATACTTTAGTTTCTTTAAAATGACGGCAAATAAATATTTTGAAATTAGCAAGTTGCCATACAGTTGAAAACAAGTTGCCATTCAGTAAATTTGTCAACACGAGCAAGTTGCCGTACCCTAGACTTTTTTTATGGTCTATATTCTTTAAAAACCATCATTTTGACAACAAATTTCAGTAAATATGATGCCACACTATAATAATCTAAAAAAGTGTCTGGAAAAATAATGAAAAACAGTTGAATATCTTGCCAATTGGGCGACAGAGGACGATCGACCTCGAAATTTTCAGGTACTAAGTGGCAAGTTCTTGAGTATAACACAAAATCTTGTCTTAATTTTGTATTTATCGGCCTAATAATTTTAAGAATTTTATACCAGAAAATCATTTCTTAAGCGGTATCCTCGTCAAATCAGTAGAAATGCTTTAAATTGAATGAATTCTTACCTTGTTTACTTTTTTTTCCATTTCTCTCCGCTTCGTTAGTACCCAATTTCCGGTGGCGATGATACACAGTGACTATACTCTATTTGTTTGGGAAGTCTGGTAGATTGTAGGCTTTGTTCAACTTCGTAACCCGTTGTATCTTTTAAAAGTACATGTAGCTAAGTAATTGAAACAAAGCCTTTTTTGTATCATCTTGGTACGGTGTATTACAATGTCTAACAGACAAGATCTACCAGACAGATTAAAATACCCATTAAACAAATACCCAGTCTTATGTATTCTCGTGATTCTTTATAACATATAGTAAATTGTAACTATATAATTTATTTCTAATCGTGTCAGGAATTATCACCTCTTTTTCAGTTTAGCACATATTAACAACTTCTCGTCCAATCATATTGCTTGAATTTGTCTTCTAAGTTTCATAGTACATAGTTTTTCCGTGTACTAAGTAACTATGCATGAATGACCACGATAGCCAGATTATATTGTATTGTAATTAAGGAATTGTTTGTAGAACATTAACAGCCGTGGGCATTTTGGAAGGAATTCAATGTCTCACATTTCATCTTTTGGGGGAATATTTAAGGATATATTTTCGATATCTTTTTATTTTTTGATGAATTAAAAGGACACACAAAATGTCAATAGTGTCACTATGCTGAAATATTAGTTATGAAAATATTAATTTTAATTTAAATGTATAAAAAAGGGAGATGTAATTCCTTATTACAATACAATGTAATCTTATACTTGCGGTCATCAATTCAATATGTACAATGAAGCTAAGAATCATGAGTTGTCATTAATATATGGAAATAAAATACTATAGCGTAAAAAGGCAAATTCCTTGCTTAAACATACAAAAGAATTTGAATAACCGTATGCATTATAGTTTGATAAATTAACATAATTGAAGAAAAGAAAGATTTACATTGGCTTGAGTTTTAATACATATTTAATAACAAAACAATGCACATGTACTACATCCGTACTTCATCTTCTTGGTGTCTATATATATGCATTTATGGAAAAACATCACACGACCGACAACACAATGACCAGATACTATATTTAACGTAAATTTACTACAACTCAAGAGACATGACTTTGTCATTATTGTGGACAATTTTGATGCGTTTTACGCTCTTTGGAACGTGTATCACAAGTTCATCATCAAGGGTGTCACGTTTTTCTGTTACAGGAGCTACATGTACTTTCGTATTAGCACAGGATTGTTCGTTCTCCTTATTTTCTTCAACTTTCACTTCACTGAGCGGTAAAGGTGGTTGCAAAGATTTGCTTATCCTATCATTCATTTCTACACTCTGTCTTTTGTAAGTTTCGACAGCATTGCTTCTGTGGCCACTTCTTGATGTTACCGCGGCATTGTCAAAACCCTTGTCATACAAGGTTGTCACACAAGTAACCTTCCCAGAGTGGTTTGAGATGTTACGGTCAGTGTGGTCTATACTTGCTAAATCAAACATTGTTTTTATATATGTTGAAAGTTTGTTAACACCAACAACTTGAGCAGAAAACTTTGGTTTTCCAGAGGTGTTTAATCCTAGTTTCCCAATAGGTCTTCGGTAGAATGGGCCCGTTTTCGGGATGAGAAAACAAACCTACAATATCCGAGGAAAGTATATGTTCTATATTTCTATGAAAAAACTTGATTATTTTACTGATACGGCCATAGAATGTAAGGCATTTTTCTTTTGAACAGAATCTGTTACTACTTCGAATAGTGTAGCATCAAGATCACGATGCTCATCCATGCCACGAAAACCAAACAGTTTACAGCCATAATAAAGTGTCTTCATCCTGTGGTGAAATGGCATCTGCTCTTTTTATGAATACCTGTATGAAATAAATGTTTACAGAGAATTTGGGTATAGGTAAATGAAACAGCAACCAAACAGTCCCTGGGGCGGGCTGGGAGGGACATACTTTCTACAATAATACACATAATATTCTTTAAAGGCATAAAAGAATCATGGGTGATTTTAGCTTTTGTAAAACAACTTTTATCCTTGTTTCAGGATGATTCATTTTACGGTAAATGTTAAAAGGAAAATGTATTGCTTAATCATCATCAGTAGTACTACATTGTAGGTATGCAAAGTGTAAAATTGGTCTTTTAAATAACACGTGCGAATCAGATAAACATAATCTGTCTGTGAGACATAAACCCAACGACTCAAAAAGGTCAACATACGTATTGATACTTATACATGTAGTATTAGGTTGAATAGATGTGGCATAAAAGATTGATTGATTGATTGTGAATTGTTTATCTTTCAGTGGCAAATAGTTCACGCATATTTCAGGCGATGGTATAATAAGAAAATTCCTTAATGATGAATAATTTAACTAGTCTAAAGTGGCACAAAACAAAGGATTGATTTAAGTTTTAATGATTTAAAAAAAAAAAAAAACGATTTGGGAATATGTAGTTCTATCAACTGTTCAAACTAGAATATTGTTCCTTGCCTATCTGATGTGATTTCCTAAAATATTACGAATTATACATTTTATGATATAGATGAACATACCTAGACCAGCAGCTGTTACTTCTTTCATTCTGGTGTCAAGAGCCTTCTGGAATGTTGGGAAATCCACGGAGTTTTTCTGTAGCAAATTAATTTCAGATCTTTTCATCTCTCGCAGATGTCTTTGAATTCCGGCGGAAATGTTCAAAAGGGTGTTAGGTGGGTAAGGTGTCCCGTCTTGTCGTCGGGTTTCCATGATAAATCTGAATAACCAGAAGTCCAATTCTTTTATAGTAGCTGTTTCTGGGTCAACAGGCATACAAGTAAACTCAAACCCAGTCATTGGATTGCAGTTTCTGTTTTCCGCCCAACCTTTCCACACATTCATAGACCAGCTTGTTGATTGTTTTGTTTTTGTTTGGATTCTGTCACTAATTCTTTGTTCTAGTTCCTCTGATAGAACTGGTTCTGCAAATCGACTTGAAGCAGCAGCATTACGGTTTGAAAATACCAATTTTTGTGTTTCAAATTGGATTGCATATAAATCACTTAATTCTCAATCTGTATCTGTACTACTAGTATTCAACAACTCAAAATTTGGCAAATCGGTGTTATTCATCATGATCCAAATTGAAATGACACGGAGCTACGATATTAATACTGAGTAGATTTTTACAAAAACAAAACAACTCTCTTAAATTTACTAAAATCTAGTCACACTTACTTTGTTAGATGATTACTTTTTACTGACCATATGATCAATTGACCATCAATTACACCAATTTAACAATCACTCGAGTAGTGAATATGTGCTAAATTGGATAGTGTATGGAAAGGTATATACTATGAAATTAAGAGCTCGGGGCAAGCCCCTCGCTCTAAATTTCATAGTATATACCTTTCCATACACTAACCGAGACTGAGTATTGCAAATTGATAAATAGCAGTGAGCAGATTTTAATCTATAATCTATTGTTAGTGGTATGTTTCCTTACTTGATTGTTTGTACGCTAATGTAGGATAGATAAAATTAAACCAGTCCATAACACTTCTCGCAGTATTTAGGTGTGAAATATTTTCATTGTCTTTGCAGATGCTTTAATTTGGTTTAAAAATTGCTAGCGTCCAAAAAGATTTTATATATGGAAATTGAGCTGTACGCAGTGTCTGGTTGACAGATCCCGGAACATACTTCGTGGTGTTCTCTTTTAGAAGACTGTGATCTTTGGTGAGTTGTTCTAACCTGGTGTTTAATAGGTACATTTTGAATCAGCTAAATTTTGTACGAAAGTGTCAAAGTGACAAAATGTAGAGGATCTTCTGTCTGTGATATCTCATTTAAGACCTCTTTCAAGATCACATGCTAATGATGCTCCATAACTTATGGAACACAAATCTAATCTTCAAGCAATGGAGCAACTTTGCTTATATATCTCTTTGTTATCAAGAACTGATATGGGTATCTACTTCACTTTAAACGTTAACAAAATCTTTACGCGTCGTAAAATGATGCAATTTCATTAACAGAAAGTTTTTCGTTAATTGATCAACTTAAAGGGTGTATTGAATCAGCATATTACAATAAATTATTAGTTATCTTGGTGTAATCAAGGTTGTATGGCAGTTTACGCCGGTGTTCATACTCCCTGAAGCGAAACCGACTTTTCAACACGAGGTAATACACCAATCAGATATTTTCAAAATAATCGTATTTATCGTTGTACTTTATCCCTCTTAACATGCTTGTTTTTCTATTAATGGTATTTTATAAGAAATATATAAACTAAAGTATGCTCCACAACAACGATATCGATAAAACCAACACAGGCAACTGGGTCTCCAGTGTAAAAATGAAGGAACTTAAAATCGTGTCCTCTGTAGTGCACACTTTCTTTATCTAAAATTCTAAACACAAGTTGTGTCTTCGATGTTGCTATAACATATGTGGGAATGATTGCTTTTTCTATATTGAGTTCGAAAGCTGCGCTTGAGTCAGTTACGGTTTCAATTTACTAATTACAAACGCATTAAACCAAAAATAACAGAAAAAATTTTTAAAAATGGAATCTATCTAGAACATTTAAAAATATTACCGAAGAGCTATTAACATGAAAACTGTAAACAGCAGAACGATAAGCTCGATAAGATCTTAAAATAAGTCAAACATAACCGAAATGGTCGATCAACACTTAGTTTATTGGAAGTACTAGTATTGCTTTGAAATGTTGATGTTAAACCTGACTTGGCTATAATTTTGAACACGTAAATAGATACTTAAAAAAGATAAAAAGCAAAACAGTTCAGCAAGAAAATAATATCTGCAAAAAAGTCAAGCTATTTCAAAATTCCCGATATGAGTTATATTCGTTGAATAACGATTTTTATCCGTTTTTAATTTTAGTAATTATTTGAAATATGTAATAGATCGAGAGAAAATGTACACATATTTTTACAATTAAGATAATATACATGAATTATATGAATCTTTTACCCAACATAACAAAAAACAGATTAGATAACCTACCTTTCTGTTTACTCCTCTACAGAGTTGTTTTTGTATACTATCAAGCTCTTGTTCATGAAATGGCCACAGTTTTGGAACCTCCTTTTTGGGGTATACTTTTAATTCATTCATGTACTTCATGTAATCCTCTTGTATTGACAAAACGCCTAAAATATGTACGACAAAGACTTTCAATATTTGCCGTGTGTATCATCTTATGCATACGCTTGTTAACAACATGTATATACTTTTTTTCATTTAGGAATTTAATGCTTCTTTCTGCAGTTTTATTTGGGTGTAAAAGCGTTGACCGAAGTACATTTTGTATGACAAAAATGTGCGGACGATCAACGCTTTTTCAACCCTATAAAATTACAAACAGAAGAATTGAATTCTTATAATTTGATTTTTATGCTACAACCATAACCATACGAGTTATAGTAAATGTTTCGTTTATTTTCCTGTGCATTGTTGTGAAATTGTCATCAGAAGCACGTGCTGTCATGGATTCTTAATTCTATTAAGAAATACAATTTGAGATTGGAATGCCTCGCTTTCTACCAATGAAAAGTACGGATTCTATCGAAACATACATATGATGTAATTATTGGAAATGGAAACAATCAGTGTATAAAGTCGATTAGAAAAGCTCACTGGAACTTGTTTTTTTGTATCTTGTTTTTTATATATCGACTACCATGACATTAAATAAATGAATCCTCGAATCAAATTAGTCCGTTATTGGTAGATTATTTTATTGTCATCCAGAAGCAAAAACCTGGCCATCAAACCTGTTGCCTGAGTGCAATCTCGTCGACGGAAAATCTTGAACTATTGAATGCTTAAAATCCATTACAAATTTACTTGTAAAATGTGAATTAACAGCACCTTTCCTGTTGACCTCTACGCCACATAAAAGTTAAAATGAAGATTTTTGGAATAAAAAAAAAGTTTGTATATGGATTCAGTTAAATTTTTTCCGATTAAATAGTAATAAGGAATTTGAAAATATTTTTCGATTTCTCATTTTCACGAAACAGGTGTAATTGAGATCGGATATATGCTTAGTTTTCCAAGTTTTAACTCTAAAATGGTATGGAAATTATGTTAAAATGAGTACGAGGTATGGCATTTTTTCCCTTCTATCAACTGATTAATTTTACGTGGTCAGTTCAGGAAGTTGAAGAAACTTACTTGAACTCGAATGTCAAAGAATCTAAATAATATTCTTGAAAGACTGTTTAAAACTTTTAATATGACGTTCTTCAAACGCTTTTGAGTACACACCCGTGGTAAAGTACGAATATAATGCATATGTCAGCTGATCGGCAACGTCATGAATTTTTTTTATGTAATTGGCATTTATACATTAGATATCTCTTCTGTCTGACCTTCGTAATTTGATAACTAAACAGGCGTGCGTGGTATATGAGTACACATCAATGACAAAGTTAAACTAAAAGGAAGTCTGAGAGTTTTTTGTCTTTTCTTTACTGTTGGTGTAAAAATAAGGAAATATGGTTACATTGCCAATCATATATTATCACATAGATTCCAAATGATTTTGGTTTAACTCTTTCACTCCCACGATCAAAACTAGAAATTGCCATGACGTTAGAAACGAAACAATATTTCGACGCCGCAATATCTGTACATGCTTCGACGACGTTGACGTTATTCTCTTATGATTTTATTTTGGATGTAACGCGTCTTCTGATTAGCTGACAGTGTTTTGTCTATCAGCTCATAGACATAATTTTTATCATGTGACCGTGACGTCATCAACGTTTTTTCATGATTTACTCCGGCTTAAAATGGAATTTAGAATTAAATTATAAGGAATGACTGTAATATTTTTTCTGTCTATTCGATAACATAAAAAAATGATGCACACTTTAAAATAACCAGCTACGCGGGTTATTCAGTGTGCACCACTTTTTTGATGTTATTTCTTCATAGACAGAAAAAAATATTAGTCATTCCTTAAATGGTTGTGGCCTGTTATCTTTTTCTTGCATGAAGAGATATTTCTCGTATCACACTGCACGGAGTGTGATAGAAAAAAGTGAAACGACAACTGAGTTAATTTGATTGGCTTATCAAGCATCATGTGACAATATTACGACATTTCCATTGGCTATTCTTTAGGTCATTGATAACTTTCAAAGGTTAAGACGATGTACATTTCGTCCATAACAACAGACATCTTTGATTTCTTCTATAATATACAAAACACTCACACTTTTCAACTGAAAATTTTCTTTTTATCAAAAGTTATTACATTCTGAAGCGTACGAAAAGTTTTAGAATGTCTGATGTCAAAGTTTATCGACGGAATAGGACATATGACGTCATACTGGTATGTGCAAAAGACTAGATCAACGATTCGCGGAATTTTGAATTTAACACAATGAGAGTGTTGACCATAAGAGAAATAGGTTTTACAACTCATGAGAATTGGATATCGCTTGATATCAACTCTTGGTATTTAATTTAAATAATTGTAATAAACTCGCCGAAGGCTCGTTTATTATTATATTGAACTTAAATACCTCGAGTTGATATCAAGCGATATCCAATTCTCACTCGTTATGAAACCTATAATTATCGCACCTGTTTTACACCGTTTGCATAGTGTTTTATTTTTAAAAGTTCATAACAAAAAGGGTCATTTCAACAGTAATTACTTGGCCCATATGCATAAAACATCTTAACTTAAGTGTTCCTTAAACTAAGATTTCACTAAGAGTTTCCTTAGGTGAAATTCCTAAGTCATATGCACAAAACTACTTAAGTTGGCACTTAACTCAGGCAATCTTAAGTATGAATGTTATCGGAACCTTTCTCTATTTATCGTATAAAATGTTAACTCAATGAATAAACTCATGATTTCAAATTTTTATTTTGAATATTACAATGCTTGACTGAACGACGCAAGATATTTGTGTGTGCTGAGGGTTGTATATAAGGTCGGGTGCGTTTGAATTTGAAGTTACTTATACATAGTAATATTGAAAACGTCAAAGCGAAAGCCTAATTGGACAGAACGAGAAAAAAATATTTTGATGGAAGAATATGAAAAGAGGCGACACATTTTAAAGCCAAATTTTCATCCAGTTTGACTTCTGGAGATAGGACAAGAGCCTTGGGGGAAATATCTAATGCAATAAATGCTGGAAATACCGTGAGAAGAAATGCAAAGGACATTGAAAAGAAATGGGACAACATAAGTCATTTGCGCTACAGCAAAAACTGAAGTTTCCGCCCACCGACGCAGTCAAAAACAAACAGGTAACAATGTTTTAATAACTATATCTTTTTTTAAATGAACTTTTTTGTTAGTATTTCTTGCAACTGTAAGGCGGTCGTAAAGAAAAATTATAAAAACAGGTTAAAACTGTAAATAAAATACTACGAAGAATATACATGTATCCCTTGAACGGTAGATAACGATATAAACTTTTACATTTCACACTCGCTACACACATGTCCATGCACGTGTTCACAATTTATCTAATGCTTTTATTTTGATGACTCTGTTTCAAAAAGGGGATTGATATAAGGAATGAAGCAGCTTTTCGTTTAAAGTCATGTTTGTGGTTTTTTTTAGATATATACTTTGAAAACTGCAGTTTCCAGCAAAAGTTTTTAATTACATACATGTATATATATTATCACAAAATATAGATTATTGTTTTAACGTTGCTTTGACATTCATCAAAAGAAAATTGTGCATATTTTTTTTATACAATTATGCATTAATGTGACTGTTACATTTGTTTATATTTGTAGGAGGAGGCCCGTGCTCAAACGATATCTCATCCATTTCCCAAAAGGTATGTGGCATTCTTGCGGAGGACTCGCCAACCATTTCTGGAATAGAAGGAGGTTTAGACATCGACGAAATAGAACATGAATGTCAGCAAAGCGTTTCGAATGTGAACAAAAGACGGTATGAATCATTGCCTGACAGTGGAGATGAGGACATTCCATCCGTTTCAAAGAGACAAAGGTATGATTTTTTTGGCGGGGAATATAATATGCGACATATTTCACCTTGACACATCTTATTATATAATAAAAATTAGCATTCCTAGTGATGTTCGTGGGTTGTCTGATGAAATATCATTAAAATAACACCCGTGTTTCCGCTAACATGCTGAGAACAAAATAGAGTAAATATGCAGGCAAACATGTTTTTTTTTATTGGAAAACAGTCCGACTTTAATAGTGCTTGTTCAAAAATGACAAATAAACCTAGAAGGTAGACACTAAAAGTAAGGCTAGGCAGGTTAGCTAGGCCCATGTAATATTTTAAGATATTTTGTTATCCTGAATAAAATATACACATAACATTCATGAGAAATTTTAAATATACAAGGGGGGTCTATGCCCTTGCCCCTACCGCTGATAGTTTTAACATGTTTTTATTCTTAGTGAATAAATAAAAAAGAAACAAAAATCAGATTGTGGCTTCAAAGTGACCATTTAGATATATAAATATAATTAATGTAAAATTCGAAAATAAAGTCTTTACAAAAAAAAGTACAATATTGTTCTTTAACACCAATAAATTGAATTTCTTTCTTTTCACAGGATTTCTCGTGGTACAACGAAAACTAGCAGTGCTGAAAGCAATCCGTCAGATCCCTTAATATCATTGCACACGGAGGTGTTGAACCTGGAAAAAGAAAAACTCAACTTAGAAATTGAAAAGCTGAAATTAGAAAAGGAAAAGCTAGCAATGGGGAAAAATAAGATAGCACTCGAAATTTCAAAACTTACGTATGAAATGAAAACATATGGTATTGATGTTGAAATACTGAATTAACATAATAAAATTATAAAATAAACGTATTTTTCATGTCGGGGCCTTTTATAGCCGACTATACGGCATGGGTTTTTCACATTGTTGAGGGCCATACGGTGCCTATAATTGCTTACATCATGTTCATTTGAACTTTGGTGGAAAGTTGTCTCATTGGCAATTATACCACATCTCCTTATTTTTACATGGGTAGATTGATAAAGTAGATTCGCAAGGTCAGTCTATTCAAACTGGTGTGTTAAGACACAGAGGGGGTACAGAACACCTAAGAAAGATAACTCTTACTCATAGTCTTTTTCATTGCAGCGTTTTAAAATTACATGCAATATGCAAGAATCTAAAAGATCCAGATGAGAATGTTTACATTGTTGCTAAGGGTCACAATAGCGCAATTATGCGTAATGCATTTTCCATAGCGTACTAGTGGTGTTCCGTATTTTTTTCCCTCAAAGACTACACAAACTAGGGAAAAACGGGTAGCAGTTCCTGTTACTAGAAATGCGAATGTATTACAACCAAAAAAATATATATGGTGATGCGGCAAAAATTGACTAAAAATGCAGTTGAAAAAGATCGTCTATTTTTTTCGCTTAATGAAAAAGGAATATTTTTAATGGCCCCGACGTGCAGAAATGGAAGATATTTTCTATACTTTGCAAAATGTGAATTTGATTTTCTGGATTTTTAAAACCTAATTGGATAATCTTTCGATTAAAAGTAATTACAATTCTGTATCATCCAATCAGAAGTCGTACAGGATTCTATTCTAGGTACCATCTTGGGGTAAAAACTTGCCGGTAAAAACTTGCCGGTAAAATGTAAACAAATAATTGCGCTCTTGTAACCTAAGAGCAG
Organism: Mytilus coruscus; assembly: GCA_017311375.1. Taxonomy (NCBI): domain Eukaryota; kingdom Metazoa; phylum Mollusca; class Bivalvia; order Mytilida; family Mytilidae; genus Mytilus; species Mytilus coruscus. Next base: position 23,095,924 of record CM029606.1, on the reverse strand, counting down.
ACGTACACCTATTGTTATTCATTTTATCTTTATATCCATTTATAGTAACACATTTTCCATAAATGAATCTTCACAGAGACCAAACAGGAAAATTTCAAAGCAAAATAAATGTAAAAAAGAAAACCAGGAGGTCAGATTTTTTCCAACGGGCAATTGAAGGGAAACAGACGGGCCCAGACGTAGTTGGCATTTTTAACCCTCTGAGTCCCAAGCAGACATATATGTCCACCACCGACCGGGTCCTAAGAGGACACATATGTCCATTCCACATTGTTATGAAATATAATATAGTAGAATTCGATAAATAGCCTTCAAAACTTATAAATAAGTACTCATTTTAAAATCTTGTACTCCACAAACATTATATACGTAATTTAATGCAAATCTACCCGCGAAATATACAAACAGACCGTCAATGTTTTGAAACTGTTACATTTCTCCATCTTGCTTTACTTCTTATAATCAATGAAGTAATTTATTCTTAAGCTTGCAAACTATATGATTTTGATTTTATTAACAACAGATTCGATATTTGCTTTTTAATATTTCTCGGTATAATGTTTAAAGAATTAAGAAAAGACAATTTTTATACTAAGTTTTCGGCGTTTCGTGACCGTCAACGAAATTCATCTAAATGACGTCAAATATTACGTCGTAAATTCCTGTCGCGGGCACTCACCGGCGTCTTCATTTAGTTGATAGCTACAAAATTCTTTTTTAAGAATAAATCAATAAAGCTTTCTAATGAATAACCAACACAATCTGAAGAGACATATTTTAGCAAATATTCATGACATGAATAACTTTGACAAAAAACATGCTTTTTGAATAATCTGAAATATCAAATCTTTAATACCACTTAAGATTGTGACTCAACATATATATATATATCTTTTACTTGGCAAATCAGGTTTTTGTTGTTATAAGATATACCAAGATTTTCATTTCTAATTTTTAATGTGAAAGACCACACAGAAAAAATGAAATATTATCGAGAAAAATTTAATGTCAGGACATCGTCAGAACTTCGAAAAAAGTATATGTGCAGGCCAAAAATATAGATATTCAAGTCAGTATTTACTTTTTCGTTCTTCTTTAGACAAAAATCAGCACATCCGAAGAAAAGATAAAGTTTGAATTTTGTTCTGGTCCGATAATTTTTTCCAGAGTTTGGTCCCATAATTTAGGAACTGATGGCCCAGTAAATTTTCTTTCGTAATTTTTTTGTATAAGTAAATCAATAAAAATCAAACTGTCTGTTGAACTATCTATAAAGTTATTGATACAACTTCTTCAGTGAAACTTTATTCACAAGAAAAATATTTCATAATACATTTTAGTATAAACAGATTAGGTTTCAATATTTGCACCAGGAGATAATTGAACTTATTTCTTTTGAATTTAGAAAATATTACAAATTTACTGATGAATTTTGTTCCAGTCCAGTGAATTTTCAGCCACTTCTTGATCTGTATTGATTTTCTTTTTAGTGCTTTTAAAATTTTTAAAATCTTGAATGATACATATTCATTGTACTTAGTTTGCAAGTCGTTTTTCTAAAACCTGCCTTAATAGAAACTATGCCTTTTTTGAAATTTTATGGAACTTCATGTATTTTTTGTCTTGATAACATATAGTTTATGTATTTTGTATGCATGGAATTTGTTGATATGTCATAACGTGTGTCTATATTGTTGTATGGTCGATTTGAATAGCTCATTAGAGCTTGTGTAATATGTATTTGTTTACTAAATATCGACTCTAAATAAAACTTTGAACTGAATTGAATTGAATCAACAAGCCGAATATCTCAGGCCTAGGTCCGAAGACAACAAGTCATGGCCTGGTCAAGTGTTTCTTGCAAAAAATACATTTATCGTCCTTGAGTTCAAAGTTCAAGGTCACATGAAGGTCATTATTGTAAAGGGGCACACCACCTCATGATGATACATCCACATGCCAAAGATGTAAGGCCGAAGTCAAAAGACAAAAACGTTATGGTCTGGTCGTGTTTCTTGCGAAAAAAAAAATACATTAAGTTGACCTTGAGGTCAAATTTGAAGGTAACACGAAGGTCATCATGGTAGAAGACACTTAACCTCATGATGCTACATCCACATGCCAAATATCTAAGGCTAGATTAAAAGACAAAAAAGTTATGGCCTATATGTATTATCAGAATGGAACTTGCTCTTATTTACTGAGGGTGGGGGTATATTTAAACTTGAATAGAAAACAATCTGACGGTTAAATTGTTATAAATTTTTGCAAGAATAACAGACTGATATAGCACTACAATTGGTTATTTTTTTTTTTAAATAAACGACACATTTTGTTTTTCAATTAACATTTTTTTCTTAAAATATTTGACCAATCAGAGTCATTTTTGGTCGTTATATTTTAGATCCCCCTTTTCATTTCAGACTAAAATTTAAATCCAGAATAAAAAACTTACAAGTAAAGGGTATCAATCAACTAAAAATTGCCTGAGGTATCACTATTAACTATGCTATTGGCAATTTAGGCTAAATTAAAATAAAAAAACAAACATACATACTTACCTCTATACCCATATTTCTGGAACTTCCAAGCTTGGCCGAAATTATCATGTGACCCATGCCATATGTTTTTTACCAACGGTTCAAATCTTTAAAATTTTTAACATGATGTTCAGCTAGGTCTAATTTATCTATCAGATAAAAACAAGAAAAATTAAAGACAGGTTTTTTTTTTTTGGTATAGTGTTGGGTACCCCCTCAAGTTTATAAAATGGTGCTTTGAGCTGACAAACAGTAAACGATAGTCACTGATTCTGCATCAGTGTGATTGCACCGTTAACATGGTTAAAACGACAGAGTGTGAAAAACACCCAAATTCTCGGACCATAATAGTCTATAGTTTGAGTGAAATTTTCAATATAGATCGACAAATTGATGTCCATTTTCGTGATATTGGCTTTTCAATTTAACTTATAAAGGCATTTAAAGACTTACTTTCAAAAATGCAGCTCAGTAACAGTTTTCCTGACATGAAAACCATTTCCAGCCAATCCATTATCCACTTCTTCCATGCCATTATCCAGATCATCCTCCAACTCATCTTCATTTAACAGTATATTGTTTGTCTTGGCTATATTATGCAGCACTCCACATGAAATAATAACTTTGCAGGTATAAGTGCTGGAGAAAGCCTTATCTCACTATGCAGACAATGAAAGCGTCTCGTTCATTGTCCAATTGTTCGTTCCACAGCACATCTGGTCACTTTATGTGATCTGCTAAAGCGGATTTCATGCTGTGAAGGAGCAATTACCTTTATGTGTGTGCCGTCAATAAGTCCTAAACATTTGGAAAATTAGCAACCTCGTAAAATTTTAGCTTGTTCTCCTCTATAACATGACCACTTGGAAATTTTCTGAATTTAGGGACTCTTCTGACTAATGCATTTGAAACTGAGTGGATTGATCTAGAAACGGTTGACTGGTCAATATTGAAGGTATCAGCAATAATATTTTGAAAGGAGACGCTAGCATAAAATCTCAATGCAATCAAAACCTACATGACCGGGGGTATTGCAGAGTTGCGAAGTGTTGAGCTCTCTAAATCTTCTTGTAAAAAATCAGCAAGCTGCAGAATGATATGCCTATCAAAACGAAATCTCTCAACTAATTCCAAATCATCGTACACATTAAGCGGATTTGTCCTATTTCTAAAGACTCTTTCCCTTCTCATAGCCCTCCTTCCTGCTAACAACCGATACCGAACGATGTGAAACAAATTGTATTGGAACAATTAAAAAGACGAGTTTATTTATATAGAAATACACGAACAAAAGGATTCAAAGAAAAACATTAGCATGCATTCCCATGGGTGCCAAAATAGTGCACTGTATTCTCGGTATGATATTGTTCAATCTGGGGAATCCGTCAAAAACGACGGGAAGAAATAACATTACTTCCCTTGTATTCCCCCCTTTTATGCGAGATGAATATATATTATCAATATAGATATTTGATATTATAAAATTAATGTTGTTGGCCTAAATGGTAGCTAACCTAACATTTTTTTGCCAGAACACACATTTAAAACTTATTTTAATCTGATTTCTTCTACTTTAAGGTACCTCCATAGGTACCTTAGACTTAAGTATGATCTTAGGTGTTTTCTTAGTTTAAGGGGTTTTATGCATACCACTTGAGTATTGTTGGCGGGACTTAAACCAACTAAGATTTTATTTAGGAACTACTTAGTTTAAGATGTGTTGTGCATACCACTTAGGTAAAAAGGGCGGAGTTTACTTAACTTAAGTGTTTACTACGGAAAATCTTAAGTTAAGTAGTTTTATGTATACGGGCCCTGGTCTATTATATATAATTGTGGTCTCAACGTTAGCTTTATATTCTTATGCTGCAACCGTTCATAAATATATAAGAAAATTGGATGCAAAAAGCAAAGAACTCCCCCTTCCCACAAACAGAAAAAAATTCAAATGGTAACCTATGATGAGTTTATTAAGATGTACACGAGAGGGTTTCGTGCGTTTTTACAATAAATCAACAACGATGTTTTTATTACCTTACCGCTGTTTATCTAACGAGCTTATGTTTGTAATGTTATATATGCGTACTGGCTTTAAATAAAGCTTTTGAATTGACAATTGAATTGAAATGAATTTGTAAGTTTTTTTTTTTTTTTTTTTTTTACTTTCTATAAATTTTTACACGATATTACGCTCTAAAAAAGTAAAGAAAAATAAATGAACCAACCATAAAAAAAGAGAAAATATATTCACAAAAACACCAACACCAACATGTTCAAATCTATTAAAAGAAAGGTTGAGTTCGCGTTGGAGACATTTATACATTTGTAGCACTACGAAGTCTCGACTGTGTACTTTGCTTGCTAACAGTCAGCCCCATCTTTATTTATTCCGCTGAGTAAAAAGAAAACAGCACGTTATATAAGTTTTTGCGTCCGAAGCGCTTTTCTAGATTCTATCTTCAGCGGGAACGCTCAAAGCCGAATATTTGAAATCCAAGGATGTATAAGAAGCTAAACAGATGAAATATACTGCCCTTATATTTTTCAGTTATTGGTTGTTTGCCTGTGAGAGAGCTTTCACATGTTTATTTTATCTTAGTATTAAACCTTAATTGTGTATTCAATATTACGGCGTTTGGATGTATTGATACTCATCCACGCCTGCTATTTTTTATTATTGCCCCTGCTATGGTTTTACTAAGATTTCTTACAACCTCTGTGTTTGCCCTGTGTTTGTTATATATGTCAGTTTTGTTATATTTAAGTCTTTACGTCGGGCCTTTTATAACAGTTTTGTAAGAGTTCTTTACTGCATTCCTATTATTCCCTATTCCGTAACTGTGATCCTCATTCAATGTCATAACCTCCGGTCTTTTGTATTGTTCCTATACCCTATTTAATAATCATGATTTTACGGAATGGAAAGAAAATTATAAACAACACATCTTGTAGGTTATCTACGTGCATAAATAAACGTATTGGTAATTCTACTACAGCCAGATTATTTAACAAAATGCACGTGGATATCCACAAATTTTCCGTGCAATGCCAAAATGACTAACCTGTTTTAGATTAACTTCTCAAAATACTATACGGTCAACAGTGAACGGGAGAACCTTTTCGCTCTCCTTTTCCTGTGATATTACCTGAAAATTCAAAACCTAATATACGTGGTAACTTGAACCCAACCTAAGTGTGGTATTCAATATGTGGGACAGACGGGACGAGAGTATTACAAAAGAAATCAAGAACATCTCTACCGCTTTCGTAGACCCAAAAATTCAAAAGTTTAGTATATCAACATTTAAATAAGCATAATCACAATCTTAAATATATAAAATTCCAACCCCTCGAAACCGTTCAGAAACAACCAGGAGAATCACACAAGCAGTTTGAAAAATCACGCGAAGTTCGCGAATTGTTTTGGATTGAGTATTGTTGGCGGGACTTAAACCAACTAAGATTTTATTTAGGAACTACTTAGTTTAAGATGTGTTGTGCATACCACTTAGGTAAAAGGGCGGAGTTTACTTAACTTAAGTGTTTACTACGGAAAATCTTAAGTTAAGTAGTTTTATGTATACGGGCCCTGGTCTATTATATATAATTGTGGTCTCAACGTTAGCTTTATATTCTTATGCTGCAACCGTTCATAAATATATAAGAAAATTGGATGCAAAAAGCAAAGAACTCCCCTTCCCACAAACAGAAAAAATTCAAATGGTAACCTATGATGAGTTTATTAAGATGTACACGAGAGGGTTTCGTGCGTTTTACAATAAATCAACAACGATGTTTTTATTACCTTACCGCTGTTTATCTAACGAGCTTATGTTTGTAATGTTATATATGCGTACTGGCTTTAAATAAAGCTTTTGAATTGACAATTGAATTGAAATGAATTTGTAAGTTTTTTTTTTTTTTTTTTTACTTTCTATAAATTTTACACGATATTACGCTCTAAAAAGTAAAGAAAATAAATGAACCAACCATAAAAAAAAGAGAAAATATATTCACAAAAACACCAACACCAACATGTTCAAATCTATTAAAAGAAAGGTTGAGTTCGCGTTGGAGACATTTATACATTTGTAGCACTACGAAGTCTCGACTGTGTACTTTGCTTGCTAACAGTCAGCCCCATCTTTATTTATTCCGCTGAGTAAAAAAAGAAAACAGCACGTTATATAAGTTTTTTGCGTCCGAAGCGCTTTTCTAGATTCTATCTTCAGCGGGAACGCTCAAAGCCGAATATTTGAAATCCAAGGATGTATAAGAAGCTAAACAGATGAAATATACTGCCCTTATATTTTTCAGTTATTGGTTGTTTGCCTGTGAGAGAGCTTTCACATGTTTATTTTATCTTAGTATTAAACCTTAATTGTGTATTCAATATTACGGCGTTTGGATGTATTGATACTCATCCACGCCTGCTATTTTTTATTATTGCCCCTGCTATGGTTTTACTAAGATTTCTTACAACCTCTGTGTTTGCCCTGTGTTTGTTATATATGTCAGTTTTGTTATATTTAAGTCTTTACGTCGGGCCTTTTATAACAGTTTTTGTAAGAGTTCTTTACTGCATTCCCTATTATTCCCTATTCCGTAACTGTGATCCTCATTCAATGTCATAACCTCCGGTCTTTTGTATTGTTCCTATACCCCTATTTAATAATCATGATTTTACGGAATGGAAAGAAAATTATAAACAACACATCTTGTAGGTTATCTACGTGCATAAATAAACGTATTGGTAATTCTACTACAGCCAGATTATTTAACAAAAATGCACGTGGATATCCACAAATTTTCCCGTGCAATGCCAAAAAATGACTAACCTGTTTTAGATTAACTTCTCAAAATACTATACGGTCAACAGTGAACGGGAGAACCTTTTCGCTCTCCTTTTCCTGTGATATTACCTGAAAAATTCAAAACCTAATATACGTGGTAACTTGAACCCAACCTAAGTGTGGTATTCAATATGTGGGACAGACGGGACGAGAGTATTACAAAAGAAATCAAGAACATCTCTACCGCTTTCGTAGACCCAAAAAATTCAAAAGTTTAGTATATCAACATTTAAATAAGCATAATCACAATCTTAAATATATAAAATTCCAACCCCTCGAAACCGTTCAGAAACAACCAGGAGAATCACACAAGCAGTTTGAAAAATCACGCGAAGTTCGCGAATTGTTTTGGATAAAAAGACTTCAAACAGCTTATCCTCTCGGTCTCAATGACAAAATATTAGGGCAGGGGAACATATCTAAAACTTCTATCGATGTCATTAATATTGTTGATAACCGACTTAGAAATAATAGGTCTTATGGTAAACGCAAAAACCGTAATCAACGTATTAAACATCGTATAAATTATACACTTGCTGATCTGTTATCTATAATAAAGAATAATGGTAGACATCAAGTACCTATAAGTAAATTATATGCTATTTTTCTGGAGTGTGATAAAATTTCTTTTTTTAGCCCGTTTTATGAATACACCCGTATTATTACAGCCTTTTGTCATCACAGGCTATTTCCTAGTATTGATAAACCTGAAAATCATAAACGACATTATCTTAAATTAAAATATATAAATAGAGGTATTGATTTTATTAATTTGTCTAGCATATTCAATGACTCTTCCGTATATAGCTTAATACCTCCATATTTTGATAATATAGAACAACCCATTATTTCGTATTCTTATAAAAACCGAGCAGAAATTTGATTTTAATTATACGTCAATTACATCAGACGTCAATATAGAAAATAATGTTCCTTCCACTTGAGACTGCGAAACATCTAGTTTTATATATGTTCCCTATGGTCATGTTATTACAGGAGACCTCAACATCGTCGAAGACCGTGAGGTCATAACTTTTCTAAAGAAAGGACCGAAATACCGTCCTCCATCTATAATAGATTGGAAACAGTGTCGTCAGGTCATTAAAGACGCTCTGTCTGCCTACTGTAAAATTGGTGCAAACGTGAAAAATCGGATAAAAATCTTTAGACAGTTATTTGAATAAAATTATGAATACTGTTAATATTCGAATATCTCATTTAGAAAACAATTCTGAAATTAATAATAGGATCCATGATATTCCCATTTCAAGAATAAAAATAAACTCAAGGTACTCGCAGAGCGGTTTGTGTTCGTACCGGCAGACAAGGCAGCCAATAATGTAGTGGTGGTGTGACGCATATACTACACGGAAGTTCTTCAAAACGAAATTATCAATTCCTCTACATTCAGGTCCGTTCGCACCACAGAGAGTCAAATCGTTAACAAGCATACCACTGCCACTACCCAACTTAAAGCATCTTCCGAACATTTGAAAGTCCCTACCATGTACTGGTTACCGAAATTACACAAAACCATTTAAATTCCGTTTCATCTCCGCATCGAGTAAGTGTTCTACTACTAATCTATCAGTTCTTCTAACTACCTCCTTACTACTATCAAAGAACTGGTTATTAACTTTTGTAATAAAGCTTATGAAAATAATGGTATTAATTATTTTGGAGTGTTAAAAATTCTTTAGAGGTTTTAGATAAAATACATGCTTTTGATGGTCCTTATAATTCTGTTGACAGTTATGATTTTTCTACTCTGTACACTACACTTCCACACAATCTTATAAAGAAAAAGTTTTTGTATTTGATAAAATGGTCTTTCGAAAAATCTCATTGTAATTTTATTTGCTGTAACTCGTTTAAAGCCTTTTTCTGTAACGAAAAAGGAAAGTATGCTAGATACACTTACTGGAAATGTGAGGATATGATTGAAGCTTTAAATTTTCTGCTAGATAACATTTATGTACGTTTCGGCGATAAAGTGTATCGTCAGGTAGTAGGTATTCCTATGGGCACTAACTGTGCCCCTTTAATAGCAGATTTATTTCTATATTGCTATGAATCTCAGTTTATGACCAAACTCAGTAAAGACCCATCATTGTTATATTTAGTTGATACATTCAACAATACCTACCGTTATCTGGATGATATTTTTTCGTTAAATAATCCAGAGTTCTCTAAATATACTCCCGAAATTTACCCAAAAGAACTTACTTTAACTAAATCTAACATAAACAGCAGCAGTTGCCCTTTTCTAGATTTAGACATTTCAATTTCTAACGGAAACTACATACTAAAATTTACGACAAAGAGACGATTTTTCATTTCCTATTGTTAATTTTCCATTTTAGACGGCGATGTGCCTTTGGCTCCATCATACGGTGTTTATATATCCCAACTCGTTCGGTATGCCCGTGTGTGTTCTGATGTCATAGATTTTAACGAACGTAATCAATGCATCACTGGGAAATTATTGTGTCAGGGATTTCGATACCATAAATTACTTAAAACTTTTACTAAATTCTTTCATAGATACAAAGATTTGATTAGTAAATTTGGCTGTACCTGTAGAAAACTTATTAAAATGGTATTTCACATCCTAAATTTTACGGTAATATTGTACTTAAAGCGAGGAAATCACTATGTGATCCGTGTAAACTCATCGAACCTTTAAACAAACTTATAAGTAAGGGTTATCGTACCAATATTGTAATTAGATCTCTGAATATAGTTTACATTGGCACTAATATCGATTATGTCATTAGCAAATTAAAACATAACTAAGTTGTATCTTCTTTTGAGGCGGGATGTTTAGAGACACACACGTTAATTTTATCTCTTAAGAAGTAGCTCCTCACTATCCCACTACCTGTCGATACATTTATTTTTGGCATTGCACAAGTCATGTCTTCTCTGACTGTTCATGACGTTAAAATACTAAATCCCTGGGATGTGTTTTAGTTGATTTTAGTCTCTGATGCATGATTTTTTATCATTAATTGTTTTTGGCTTTTAACTAGCTGTCAGTAACTGCGAGTACTCTCAAATCGTACTTTCTTTTAATTCGACCTGTTGATACTATTTTAATACTTTTTTGTTATTTTATATTAATATGGATCTTGTCTGTATTGATTATTTGGAATATCTACTAATTTTCACTTCTTCATACTACATTTGTATGAACATCAAGATTATTCTCCTTTAATCTGTACGGGGAAGTTTTATTGTTGATATTTACCCCTTATGTATCTAGTGTTAAATTAGGTATTTATATGACAGACCTTTCTTGGTATTCCTAATTATTGGAAGATTTTATATAGACAGAAAAGGTATACCTAAAACGACAAAGTTATTTTTCATTTACCTGTATATATTATGAAAACCGGTTTTTTCAAAAGTTATTATTTTCTAAGGGTTAAATATTTCGTGATGGTGTCTTGCCATGGCTTTATTTGGACTTGTTTGTTTGCTTTTTGGCCTTGAATGTTTGTCCCTAATATTTTATTAACTATGTATTTACTTTCAGGTATCACAGATTGAATTTATTCGTTCATAGTGTGTTAATTTACGTTTTTGATTGAGTTAAGCCTTCCAATTGATGTTTTATCGTGTGTTTTTCTATGTTGTGATGTTATACTATTGTTTCAGAAAAAGGGAGAAGGTTTGGTACCATTAAAACGTTTAATCCCGCTGCAAATGTTTGCACCTGTCCTAAGTCAGGAATCTGATGTACAGTAGTTGTCGTTTGTTTATGTAATTTATACGTGTTTCTCGTTTCTCGTTTTTTATATAGACTAGACCGTTGGTTTTACCGTTTGAATGGTTTTACACTAGTACTTTTGGGGCCCTTTATAGCTTGTTGTTCGGTGTGAGCCAAGGCTCCGTGTTGAAGGCCGTACATTGACCTATAATGGTTTACTTTTATAAATTGTTATTTGGATGGAGAGTTGTCTCATTGGCACTCACACCACATCTTCCTATATCTATTTTGTAATTAATTAGAAATTATTCAAATACTTTAATAAATGTAGTTTGCAGAAAAAAGTAAGCTAAAGGATGAAAATAGTTTTGGTTAAGAGGTTTAAGTTCAATAAGTAAAGAATTACAACTGGTTAACTAAGTGTTAAAACATTTTGACTTGGATGGAGAGTTTTCTCATTGGCACTCATACCACATCTTCTTATATCTAGTTAAAACATTTTGCAATTTCTTTAAGAATTAGTTTTCAAATATTATTTACATGTGCCATTTTTTTTAAGATAATCATAGTCCAATATCAATCTGTCGTTTCAGTACCTAGGATTGACCGGAGTGTAATTTTATGGACACCAGGATCGGTTCCTTCAGTTAGGAGTGTCACACTCTTTAGAAGCCTTGCAACAACTCTTTGAGATGTTTGCAAGTGACCTGATGCAAGTCAAAATATCTATCCCTATATCCCTTTTTTCAATTGACTCATTGCGGTGGAACCATTGCCGAACCTACCTATCGGACTTCTTATGATTTCTTCTCTTTCTGCAGATTATGAAATTTTTAAAACTGTACGTTAAGCAAATTGGTCTATGAACACCAGAAACCACTTAACAAATTTATCAAAAAAAGAACAGAAAGGTCAAGAAAGAGACGTCATGAAATCTTTTTTCTTTTTGCTGCTTTTAATTTTGATAGTTGCTGAATGACCAGAAAGAACAAAACAGATTTGAGAAATTATAATGAAACTGGTAATGACAAAAGATAATATGTCTGATTTTGTTAGATAGTATTTTGAAAATTCAGGTTTTTTCTTGTAATATCATCACACACAAAACATGTGAAATTTGAATGTCTTAGTTGTTACTGTTACAAATCGTCATCAGACTGGTCGGAATAAATGTATTCGTAAGTTGTTGGCAGTATGTTGGCCATGGGCTTTAAAGTTAAGCGCACAGATAAATAAATCTAAATTTTATATTCAATCTTTGTTCTTTTACTGTTTGGGCTGAAACATGTTAGACTTCCAAACTAGTTTTTTATGATAAAAAGTAATGAAGATTTAGGCACCGACTAAATGTCATTAAAATCAGCTGTTAGTTTTTGATATACGATACTCTCCACCCTCATCGGATTTTAATCAGATTTGGCACCGACCGTTCATCTTTTTTAAAGGCGGAAGTTGTGGGTGATTTTTTTTGTAAACAAATACATTGTTTGTATCAAAATTTCTTTACATAAATATAAACAAATAAAACCATTTTAGAAAGTAATTTAAAAAATGTGTGTGTCAATTCAAAATAAGGGAAAAAAATAAATTCAAAATTCATTTTCCTAAATAGTTCTTGTTACATTTAGAACAGGATCTGCTTACTCTTCTGGAGCACCTGAGATCAAACCCGGTTTTTGGTGGGGTTCATTTTGCTCAGTCTTTGGTTGTATATGTTGTGTTTTGTGTACTGTTATTTTCTTTTCGTCGATTTCGTTTTTTGCCATGGCGGTGTCAGTTTGTCTTCGACTTATGAGTTTGAATATCCCTTTGGTATCTTTCGCCTCTCTTTTACTCCTGTATAGTATTGAAAAAAAAAACTCAGTTTTTTAATAAAATCTTGAAGAATTTCTTTTTTTCAAAGAAAAACCCATGACCCCTAGCAAGCAAATACTAAATGTCAGTGCCTTAAATGATCTTAAACGGCAACTTGTTGCTTTTCTCGATTCTCCATTTTTTTAATTTGTGTTTGATGTTACTACGCACACACGAAAATAAATTAAAGTAAAATCATTTAATTGTACAAAGTTTATAATACAAAATATACCTTTATTGCTCTCAACAGATTTATATATTAGCCTACTTGTTCAAGTGGATTGTCTCCTATACAACTCCATACAAAGGTAGACAGTCTAGTAAATAGGGTGACACCCATTCGATTAATACACTCTTCCATGCTATGACGTATATCAATGTGCACACATTCAATGTATTTCCACATAATACCCCCTATAGCTTCGCTTATTCGCAAATACATTTACAATTCTAGATACAAAGATACTTTGTTTTGACAATTTAAGCTCCTGGTGGCCTTATTATCTTGGATTTCAAGTTATATTTTACTCTTAAAACAGTGAAAACAGGTCTTAATGTTTGAATATCTTAAGTTATCAAAAGAACGCGCTAAAATTTAACATAAATGTTTTATCCCCTCTGTGGATGACCATTGAAGTACTGCTTGTATATAAATATAATTAATTGAGTTTTTTAAAAGGTGTTGTAGAAAACGAGGTGGTGGTCAATTACACCCCAAAAATTTACATTCTTACTAAGATATCCCACGCTTCAATCTATTGAAGTAAATCAATGATAAAAGAAACTTTAAATTATTTTCTGATGATAAATATAACAAAATAAGAAGATTTGGTATGATTTCCAATCTGACAAATATTCACCAGAGACCAAATAATGTAGATGTAAGCATGCATAGATTACTGAACGACCTCTGATGATCGGCAAAACCCATACCGTCTTGTCTGGTCATGCATTGCTTTCCCGATCAATATAACGCGTTGCTCGCGCGATCTTTCACGATCAATTTTGATTAAAAATCAACAAAATCCTTCATTCAAAAAAAAATCTTTACCTTTTTAACTGAAAACATCACTTCCAGTTTACTGTACTACCTGACAAACAAAAGATTTAGTTTCAAATATATCATGATTATTTGGAATGTGACCATTGTAGATCCAAAACCTGGATTTTATACGCCCGTTTACGGGACGTATTATGGTATACCGTTGTCTGTCTGTCCGTCCGTCCGTCGTCAACATGTCGGACAATAACTCAAAAACGCTTTTACCAATTTTCATGAAACTTTGGTGAATTGTTTATATCTATTGACTTGACGTAAGATCCCTTTCGACTTTTAAAAATTTTAGATTTTCATAAAAAACGGGGGATTTTCCAGGTTTCTGACTATAACTCAAAAATGCTTTTAACAATTTTCATGAAACTTTGGTGAATTGTTTATATATGGACCTAAGCAGTCTTTCGATTTTTAAAACTTCTGATTTTACATTTCGGAGTTTTGTGACTTTATTCATAAAAGGGGGGGTTCCAGTTTTCGGACAATAACTCAAAAATGCTTTGGTGACTGGTTTATATCTATCAAAATTAGCTTCCTTTAGTTTTTTTTTTTTTTTGTAATTTCTGATATGACAATGAGTAGTAATGGAACTTTATTCGTTGAAAAAGCGACGGGCGTATCATGCGCTCATGGCGCAGCTCTTTATTTTTTAATGACTGGCATAAAGTTATGTGTTGCCTTTTGGGTTTTCTTCAAAAGTACTGCATTTTTACTTTACCGTAATGTACAGTATTATTAAGTAAGTTAAACTATTTTGAAAGACATATTTCTTTTTTCTGATTTTTCCCGCTTGTTGATAATACAATGGATATTTTCATAAATTTTGCAGTTGGGTTGTATTTAATTGCTTTCGTAATCCGATATCATATTTTTCACGATCTGATCGCAATGCTTGACCAGCGTTACTTATATATTCTTCTCAATATTTTTCTTGATATACCGAATGACAGCCGTGAAGGTTTAGTTTACGTTTTGAGGACCGAATATAGCTCAATATAAACACGGCCTTAGTATATGATATTATAGATTTTATAAACAAATCAATTTGAATGTAATTTAATTCTTAATATTATTATCATCATTTTTGTAGAGCCTGCGAAATTTTTTCGCGAAAGCGAATCATAGCGATCCTAGATTCCGTCTTCGGCGTCAACATTTAGGTTCAGTCTGTGGTTAAAGTTTTTTAGTCACCAATAACTTTGTTAAACCTACATGGAATTTTATGAAATTTTGACAGAAGCTTGTTTATGACAAAAAACAGTATCCAGAGCAAAATTTGGAAAATATTCATTTTCATTTTTCCGTATTTTACTAATAAATGGACTTAGTTTTTTTACAGTTAACATTCAGATTTGATCTAAGGCTAAAGTGTTTTTAAACATCAATAACTTTGTCAAACCTACATGGAATTTTATGAAACTTGAACAGAAGCTTGTTTATGACCAAAAGACAGTATCCAGAGCGAAATTTTGAAAATATATATTTTCATTTTTTCCGTATCTTACTGATAAGTAGGCTTAGTTTTTTTTACTGTTAATAAGTAAATACAGTCTGGGGTTAAAGTTTGTTACACATCAATTACTTTGTCAAACCTTCATACAGTTTTATGAAACTTTGGGAGAAGCTTTCTAACGATTAAAGTTAATGTCTGAAGCAAACCTTTGAAAATATCTTTTTTTCATTTTAGTATTTTTCTGATAGTTGAACTTCGTTTTTCACAGTTAACATTTACTGACATTCCGGGATTACATTTTTTTGGCATGATAAATTTGTAAACCTTCATGGATTGTAATGAAATTTGGACAGAAGCTAATCTTCAAGACGGAGGAAAAGCATCTAAAAAAAATCTTAATTTTTTTTTAAAATTCTGTATTTTACTGATAAATGAACTCACTTTTTAAGTCAACATTACCCTTTTACACTGACAGCAGCAATCGCAGGCGAGACACAGGGTTCCGCGGAACCCCTTACGAATTTTATTCAATGAAAAGTGAATTTTATTATGAATATTTAAAGGGGCATTAGCTACGAGATATAGAAAAAAATAAAATATGATATTTTTTTGTTCAATCATTAATGACAGTGAAATAGTGATATAATAATTCGCTTTTAGCAGCCTGTTTGGTTCAGTTTTGTCAAAATAAGCAAAGAAATATCGCTAATGAATTATTCACTTGCAAGTGAATAATTCGACCTAATTAAATCCGTATTCATGTGAACTTCAACTGAACCCCTTAGCTAGAGATTGGTTACGCATGAAGTAGGTGTGTTCAGATATTAAAAAGAAAAGAATGTCAACATTGGAAGTGAAACAAGGGTAAACCATTTGATTGACTGATTCGATCTACAAAAACTCATTCTTATATAGGTACAAACGATTATTAACCTATTTTTTAAACTTATGATATGAAATCAAACAGACCTAGACAAATCCAATTGCACGAGTTCGCTGTCTATTTATATCTATGTTTATGATTATATCGGGTTATATGAACGTCGTCAGTCTTCGGAGGTCACATCGATGGTTAATTAGATGGCGTCTAGACTAAACTTCACATGAAATGCTGATACATATTTTCCAGACATGGGGTAATTGAAATATGTAATTGTAATTGACCGTAATAATTACAATTTCTCAAGTAATTGAATGTGATGTGTAATTGAGCATTTTTACAATTACAAGTAATTGAAAGTAATGAATTACATAGCCAAAATTGACTGTAATTGACAATTACAACTCAATTACAACTCAATTACAATTGAAATTTTGGATCAGAAAGATTGATTCCTGTGTTTTCTCCAAAAATGATGAAAAGCCATGACCGTAGTAAATGTCTTTCTGTAATAACACAATCATGCGAGATTCTTTATTTTGAAATGAATGAAAAAAAATAAAAAAGAAGAAAAAAAGATTGTAGAAACAGTCATTCAAAATCATTCATCATTCATTTTATGTTTAAAAGAAACCATTAGTAAGTCACTGTCTTATACCTTAATTAGCTTGTTACCTGCATGTATATTCAGATACGTATCAACTTTACTAATTACTATTTCTAGGCATCTCAATAAATACTAAATACTATATATAGCCGATAGCCCAGCAATACTGGTGGACCCCATATTTTATTAATATAAATATAATTGATAAACACAATATACATAAAGCATGAGTATCAATGCACAATAAATTCACTTTCATTTAAGAATTCAATAGAATAATTAGTAAATTGTGTTCAAAAATATTTTGCTCTGTCATCAACGATCCCGCCGGCCTGGAAAAACCAAAAAAAAAACGTGTTACCTCGGTCAAACTCCACTTAAACTGCAGTCAAAAGACTACATTTTGAATAAAGTGGAAAATGTGGGAAACCTGTGTCCAAACCCAAATGCTCGGAAGACCGTCTCGAGAGTTATACTTTGACTGTACATAAAGTAAATATACTATCTATATGTAATAAGTAATAACTTAAGTTACTCTTTAGTAAAATATCTAATTCCTACTAAATACAAATTAGAATAACAATTCAATTAAAAATGAACTTTATTTCATTGTTGTCCAGTCTGATACTTGGCTAGAAGTGACCAACATGGGAAAATATTCCCGCTAAATATCAATATCACGTGATATGTATATGTACGTGTACATACGAAGTACCCGTATCAATAGTATTCACTAGTACCGTTATTACAGTAATTTCCCACTATACTATCGAACCGTTGGAAATTATAAATATTGTTAGACATTGATTTAACTTAATCAGCTTTAAAGGACATAGTCATTCAGTAAATATAACCTCTGGCTATTTGATTTATTATAAACTGTATAATGAACAGTTATGTTTGCATGTTAAACAGGTGTTAAGCCAATTAGAGAGAGATAAATATACCACTAGGTACTTGCAACTCCTGAAGGGAATATACATACTTTGTAACACAGGAATTTGGAAAGAATTTTTTTTTAATCAATTAATTGTGATTAAAGTATATTTAAAAAAAAAGTCAGGCTTTCTAAATCATTTCTTTAGGAAAAATGAATTTAATAAGTTGTGATCAAAATAAAAAATCATTTCAAAATATTAAAATTAGGGCTCTCATTTTGTATTTTTTTCAATGAAATACATTAAAATATAAAATTTCAATAGGCTGAATAGGTAATTAAAAAAAACTGATATTTTCAAAATATTGAATAAGGCTTTTTATCATTTTCAGAAAAAAAACACAGGGATGTTTATATTATGCATTCTGAGAAAAAAAGAAAATCAACCAACTTTGACAGAATGCATGAAAAAAGTGTAAAGTATTCACCGTCTGATCCAAAACAGTAAGAAATGACAAATGCTCTCATAATGTTCATAGCTGGGGATCTTTTACCTATTTTTATCGTGGAAAGTGAAGAGATCAAAAACTTGAAAAAAAATTCCTTTCACAAGTAATTGGAGTAATTAATTACATTAGACAAGTCATTGGAAAGTAGTTAATTACATTGGTTAAAAAGTCAAATGTAATTTGTAATTTAATTGAAGATTTTGTTATTGTAATTGAATGTAATTAATTACTTTCAAAAGTAATTGACCCCATGTCTGATATTATCGAGTCCGTGCATCGTAAATTGTTTATTTTAGACTTTTTACTATTTCGATAATTATACGTTTTGGTATGTTATAAATCAAATATGAGAATTTGAGTCGAATCGGTGAACATGAATTTGATAGCTAATGCCCCTTTAAGGAAGAAACCTATTTTATAAAAATGATAGTAATAATAATATTTTGAATAAAGTTATATTCCAATCGATTTGTTCAGAACTCAAAATATTGCAGAATCATTAAAAACGATTAAATAGCATTACAAACCCCATTTTGGACTCAACGCAATCATCATACACATCATTCACTTGAGATTGTCTTCCCTAGTTGAGTGGAAACTTTAATAAATGTATGGTTGTTTGATTTAATGATTGTTGTTTGTTTTGAGTCCAGTGGCAAATATTTCATTCATGTTCAGGACGAGAACGAATTAACAAATAATACAAAAGAGAGTCGACCGTGATCAAGGGAGGAAAATTGATAATGTGACTAAAAAATAAGGATATACATTGGATAGGGACAGAAATAAAACCTTGCAACATGCTACCTACGAATCTATCATTGCAAGGGTTCTTAAATGCAGAGAGCGTGGTACTCTTTCTACACGAGACAACGGATTAAAAACTCCAATCCTGACCGGTCGTGACTGTGAACACTTTGAGAGTAACCCTGCATTGATGAACATTCCAATATTTTTATTACGCAATCATGAAATCAGAACTCTCAATAGGTACTTCAAATCAGGCTATCAGTCAACGTTACAAGTGAAAATCAACTGCCATATTCCTGACTTGGTACAGGCATTATCCGAAGAAAATGGTGGGTTTAACCTGGTTTTATACTAGCTCCGAGTTGTATGACAGTTGTTTATATTTCCGTTATATAGACAAAATTGGGTAAGCAACCCAAACAGACATAATAGTTAATAGTTAGACATATTAATAGTTAAGAACTTGGATTCGTAAAATGAATTTCGAAGCATAATTTGTACAAAGAATTTTGATTTGAACATCAAACATAGTAGAATGGGAACACATACCTTTTTGTGAATACATTTCTAATAACTGAGCTGCATCTGCTGTAAACGATGCCTACAAGATAAATGTTTTAAATACGTGTATGTAAATTCAGACATTTTGTTCCTATGAACTAAAATTTCAGTAAAATAAACCTTATTTTTTATCTGTGGGGGAAAAAGTGTAAAAAAAACTAATCGCTCTTGCAAATGACAGTCTTTGAAAATTGGCCTATTTTCCGCAAGAACGCAATGACTTTATAATGTAGATATGTAACTATAGATATATATTTCCTATTTAATTAACTGGTAGTTTGGTAAACTGAATGCAAATATATTTGCTGCAACTCATTTAAAGCCTTCTTCTAATGAGATATACTTATTGGAGGTGTGATGAGATGATTGAAACTGTAAATTTTCTCCTTGATAATATTTATGTACGTTTCGGCAATGAAGTTTATCGACAGGTTGTAGGTATTCCTATGGGCAAAAATTGCGGCGCCCCTTCAATAGCAGACTTGTTCTTGTACTGTTATGAATCACAGTTTATGACCAAACTCAGTAAAGACCCGTCTAAATTGCATTTAATTGATAAATTCAACAACACTTACCGTTATCTTGATGTTATTTTTTCGTTAAATAATCAAGAATTTTCTAAGTAAACTGCCGAAATTTACTCAAAGGAACTTACTCTAAATAAATCAAATATAAATGGTAATAACTGTCTTTTCCTAGATTTAGATATTTCAGTTTCACACGGGAAACTCTACACTAAAATTTACGACAAAAGGGACGATTTTTCGTTCCCAATTGTTAATTTTCCTTTTTTGGACGGTGATGTTCCTTTGGCACCATCTTACGGTGTTTATATATCACAACTCGTTTGCTATGCCCGTGTTTTCTGTGACGTTTTGGATTTCAATGTACGTAATCTATGCATTACTGGTAAATTATTAAGTCAGGGATTTCGTTACCACAAATTACTTAAAACCTTTACTAAATTCTTCCATAGATATAAAGATTTGGTTTTGAAGTCCGGATGCACCTGTAGAAAACTTATTTCAAACGGGATAGCACATTCTTATTTTTACGGAGATGTTGTTTACCGAGCCCGGAAATTTAGAAACTATCCGGGTAAACTTATCGATCCTTTAAAGAAATGTATTCTAAAAGGTTACCAAATCAACACTATAATTAGATCTTTAGATATTGTTTTTTATTGGTATTAATATTGATTTTGCTATCAGTAAATTAAAATCAAACTAAATATTATTTTTATATTCATATGCATATTCATGGCTTTATAATCTGTCGATACCTGTATCTTGACATTGCACAAGGTCATGTTTTTCTCTGACTATTTATGACGTCTTTACACTAAATCCATTGGATGTTGGATGTGGTCTGATTGATATTTTAGTCTTAGATGCATGATTTTTTGTTAGTTGTTATTGGCTTTGAACTAGCTGTCAGTAACTGCGAGTACTCTCAGATCTGTACTTAGTGTCTTTTTGTTGTGGGGATGTATAAGTACACTGCCACGTCTACTCTGTGTTTTTGTTACTTGTTTTTGCTTTGTATCTATCTGATGAGTTAAGCCCTTTTCAATAGTATGTTCATATGTTGTACTGTTACACCACTGTCCACTGTAAGGGGGAGGCTTGGGCGCCCGCTAACATGTTTAAACCCCTCCCCCACATTCTTTATGTGCCTGTCCCAAGTCAGGAGCCTGTAATTCAATGGTTGTCGTTTGTTGCTGTATATCATATTTTTTTTCGTTCATTATTTTGTACAAAAATCAGGCCGTTAGTTTTCTCGTTTAAATAGTTTTACATTTGTCATTTCGTGCCTTTTATAGCTGACTATGCGGTATGGGCTTTGCTCATTGTTGAAGGCCGTACGGTGACCTATAGTTGTTAGTTTCTGTGTCATTTGGTCTCTTGAGGAGAGTTGTCTCATTGACAATCATACCACATCTTCTTATTTTTATATTGAGTTTATATATTTGTAAAAAAAATGAATTCCATGTGTGTTAATTGGGTTTTTATTCCGAGCAGTCTTTAACAAAGGCATCTTCGAGTTTCACTACTTTGTTGAAAATTTAACCTCATACGGTACAAATGTTGAAATGTCTAAGTTTATAAATGAGTCAACATACATATCCAAGTTTACAATTAAAACAAGGAAATTGAACCAAATGATACTATACGGGATGTTTCAGAACAAATTTGTTCAGGAACGTATATATATCGGCGTATCCATATACATGTACGAACAAGAAAGATGAAATGAGTATCTATTTGTGCGATGACTGTATTAGTGTAATAATTTAATATAAAAGAGGTAGTTGTGGCATGTATGAAGTTGTCTGTTGTGTTTAGTCGCAAATTCGAAGATGTGATATGATTGTCAATGAAACAACTAACTTCTAGAGACCATATGGCGTAGATATTAGTAACTATAGATCACAGTACGGCCTTCAGCAATGAGTAAAACCCAACCCATACTGCATAGCAAATCTTTTAAGACCTCGACATGACAAAATGTAAATAAAATCAAAGGTACAACCGACGCCCTAATTTATGAACAACATAAAAAAAAACGAAAAACAAAAATAAAATGCAGCAACGAATGACAACCACTGTATCACAGGCTCCTGAATTTTGACATGCACACACAAAATATAGCGATGTCACATATGTTTGCCCGCCATTAATCGTCCACTAGCCTGGGATGGGGTGTAAATCTTAATCCACAACATAAGAACAAACTGCAAAAGTCAGTTGAAAAGAGCAAACCTCATCAGATCCATAAAAGGCTCAAACAACAACTAGCAAAAAGACTAAACACACTGATCTGATAATACTCGCAGTTACTGAAAGCTAGTTAAAAGCCAATCACAACTAATTAAACAAATCACTATCTAAGACAAAATATCAATCAGTGCACATGAAATGGACTTATTGTAAAGACGCCATAAGCACTCTGAGAATAAACATGAAATTGTTCAATGCCAACCTATAAGTATCGACTATTTGTAGGCAGGGCCTAATCTAGGATTTTTGAGAGAGAGAAGTGACTTCTCCTTCCATGAGAGAGTTGGGAGAAGTGATCAATTTCATGGAGAAGTGAAATTCCATTACCGTTTCGTTTGCATAGTGTTTTCGTGTACATCATTAAAGGAAAATTGTTTTATTTATGCAATAATAAATATACTTGCAGTGTTTTATATGATATTGTATAAAATGTATGAATTGAAAATTCTTAATAAAAAGATTTAGACAATGTAGTTATTTATTCATTCAACCTTTTGTGCTGTCAGCTTGAAATTAAGTTTGTTGCTTGCCTAGTAATATTATCATGCATCAATCCCATGTGCATCTGCTGGTAAAAAATGGGAAAGGAAGCAACGTCGACAATGATGTGCAGGTGGAAGAAAGGTCCGCTGATGTAGGCCCTGAGTTAACCGGTGCCCTTAGGTAACCAGGGGAATTGGTCATCGATTATCACGCACGAAAATATAGTTCCCTATGTTGATCAATCTTAATATCACATTGTAATGTGACTTAATACCAAAAAACAAAATAGATACATTGCTTTGTAATATAATTATGATGTAATTAAATAATTTCTTAATTCTCAATGTAGAACTTCATGGACGTTGTATTGTTTATGTTATGTATGTTTTCAGGTGAACTGAGTTCATTGGAGATGAATTGGTTGTATTTTGTGGGGTTTTGTATAGGGGGAAGGGGTTACCTCAGGTAACCCCCGTAATTAAAGAATAGTAAATACTACAGTATGCTATGATATATTTTATGCTGCAATAAACTAATTTCTTCATTCTGATGGGGAAAGAGTGTCTCGGGTATCCATGTAATAAAATAGTAATAGATACAATGCTAGGGTATAGTATTATTCTGTGATAAATCAATATCTTCATTTTAAAATGTAGGACTTCATAGACGTTGTATTGTTTGTGTAATGCATTTTTAAGTTGAACTGAGTTAATTATGAGTTAAATGGGTTAGATTCGGGATTTATTTTTGGGGTGAACTAAGGTACCCCCTGTAATAAAAGAACAAGAGATACAAAGCTAGGGTATATAATTATGCTGTAATAAACTAATTTCTTCATTTTAAATGGAGGACTTCATGGACATGATGAACATTGCATAGTTTATGTCATATATTTGTTAAGATAACTTGAGCTTAATTGGCAATATTTATGTTTTTATTTTCGGAGGTTTACCATAGGTACCACTTGTAATGAATAAATAATAGATACAATGCTAGGGTGTAAAATTCTGTAATAAATAATTTTTTTCACTTTAAAATGTAGGACTTCATGGACGTTGTATTGTTTGTGTAATTAAAGCAATTGTAAAAAGAAGATGAACTCAAATTAAAACAATTGGAAAAAGAAAAAGAGGAAAGACAGGCAGAACTTGAAATGAAGGAAAGGTTGGAGATGGAGGAAATAAAAGAAAAAGAAGATGAATTTAAATTAAAACAAGATGAATTCAAATTAAAACAGGCAGAACTTGAAATGAGGGAAAGGTTAGAGATGGAGAAAATGAAAATTGAAATGGTCAAAGAAGAAAGCAATACTAAATTCCAATCAAAATCAGAACATTTTAATTTTGATGCAGCAAAAAATATACGTTCGGTTCCCAAATTTTGTGAAAAAAACAGTTGATAAATTTTTTCCACAGTTTGAAAAAAATTGCTCAAAATTTGAAATGGCAGAAGCCTTTTTGGACTACTATGCTTCAACGTGTTTTTGAGGGCAAGGCCCTGAAATTTACTCAGCACTTTCATCAGAAAAATAGTTCTGATTATGATAAGGTTAAAAAAGAAGTTTTGAAAGCTTATGAGCTAGTGCCAGAAGCATATAGACAGAAATTTAGGTCTTATAAAAAGTTTGATTCACAACCTATGTTGAATTTGCTAGGGAAAAAGAAGATCTATTTGATAAATGGCTTACGTCAAAGAAAATACATAAAAAGTTTGATAATTTAAGACAATTGATGTTATTAGAAGAGTTCAAGCAGTGTGTTCATTTAGACTTAAAAACACATTTAGATGACAAAACTGTTGAGACATTACAAGATGCAGCTGTTATTTCCGATAATTATACCCTTTCACATAAGAGAAGTTTCAAAGATTAAAATTTTAATGCTTCGAGCGGAAATTACAAGAATCAAAGCACTGAGCATACTGATAGTAAGCCTGTGGCACAGAATAAGAGTCAGTCTAGTTATAATATGTCTAGTCCAAAATTTGATACTTTTGAGAAGAAGTCACTGACTTGTACTTATTGTAAAAAGAATGATCACCTGATGGCTGATTGTTTTAGACTCCAGAAGAAGAATGAAAGAGATAATAAGCCCAAGATCAGTGCTTGTACGACACCCCGTGTTACCAATACGTTGGAATGTCCTGCGAGTCGGGCTTTTAATTCCAGTTTTTGTGATTACATGGAGGATTATAAACCTTTTATGTCTGATGGGTTTGTTTCTATTGTTGATAATACTACTCCTCAGCCTATTAAGATTTTACGGAACACTGGAGCTTCTCAGTCTTTATTGTTAGAAGGTGTGTTGCCTTTGTCCGAGGAGACTTCTATTGGTGCCTCCGTTTTGATACAAGGTGTGGAGTGAGGTTGTATAGACGTTCCCCTCCATCGTGTTTATCTGAAGTCAGATTTGATTACCGGACCAGCTGTTGTGGGTGTTCGTCCTAATCTCCCTGTTGAGGGTGTTTCATTATTGCTAGGAAATGATCTAGCTAGGAACAAAGTGGTTGCTGAACCAATTGTTACCAGTGAACCGGTTGTGGATGTTAAATCATCTGAAGATGACGCTGAACTGTATCCAGCTTGTGTCGTTACTAGGGCGATGGCTAGAAAACAACAACATGAGGATTTGCAAGAAGACCAGTTTGATTACATGGACCTTTCTGACACTTTTCTAGCCGACATTGAAGGTCTCGGTAGCTCAGAGAAGGCCATAATAAGACCACCTAGTATTAAGAAGAATGTAATGATGCCACTTCTGCCAATTTCAGCCTTTGAAGAAACTTTCAGCCGAGTACTCATTGATTGCGTTGGACGTTTACCGAAGACCAAGACTGGAAATGCGTATTTACTGACGATCATGTGTACCTCCACTCGTTTTCCTGAGGCTATTCCTTTAAGGAATATCAAGACACCTACTACTGTCAAAGCTCTGATCAAATTTTTCACGCTAGTAGGACTTCCAAAGTCTATACAGTCCGACCAGGGTTCAAATTTCATGTCAGGTTTATTTCAGCAAGTCGTGTACCAGTTAGGGATTGCTCAGTATAGGTCAAGTGCTTATCATCCAGAATCTCAAGGTGCCTTAGAACGTTTTCATCAAACATTGAAGAACATGATTTTAAACCATTGTCGTGACGTCAGCCTATTCTTTAACCGTGGATTCTTTTTCTAGAATCAACGCTTCCTAAATCTGTCGTTTAAATGGACTCACCAAATTATATTCAATTGTTTTCTTTGTGTGACTTATTTCATTAAGTTTGAATTGACCAATTTACTGATTTCTGTTCACTAATGGAATTAATTTTAAAACTTACCTTTAATTTTTGTAATTTTTATATACCTTCACTGGGAACCGAACCCCTCCTTGAAATCTGCTATGTGTGACTGACATCAACACATCGACAAAACCTCTCGGCTACAAATGGGTTGCAATTTAATTGTCTAGTTTATATATATAAATGAACATATGATACACATCGGTACAATGGACACACAGGTCTGGTACCTTTATGTATACATAATAGACAATCGTACAGTATAAGCTGGTAGCCGCGAGGTTAACATGGTTAATACCAATGAGTTAAACAGTCAAGTTAAAGGTAGAGACTTGTCGGTATAGGTTCGAATCGATTTATTCTCTTTGTTGTCCCTATTCTTTAGTTATTTCCGTTTTTCTTATTTTGTATGTTACTGTGGATATTTTTGAAATAATAGCGTGTTTCCCCCCCCCCTTTTTTTTTTGATTATTATTGGCTATTTTACATGATTGGAAAGAAAATGATTACATTCAATTTGTCCATTTTTGTTTTATAAATATAGTTTACTTTCATCTGTTTTACAACATATCTTTACAAATGTTTATTCGCAAATCCCTTTGCGTGTAAATCGGGATGAGTCTAGAATAAGGCTTTTTTGATAGAATTTTCGGTAGCATACTTATTATATATACTTAGAAATAAGATCGAATATGTCTTATTTTGTAAATTACGGAAGATATTGAGATGCCAAATTTTTTAAAGACAGACGTGTTATGTTATATTTGTATTTCTCTAACCAATGAATTGTGAACTTAGATTTATTAATGCATCGTTGAACATGATAACATGGTTATTCAAACTCACTTACAATACCTTCTAATTAAGAAAAGGCTTTAATTTTGAAAAGATATCAACACAATAGTTTAAGTTAGAGATACAATAAATAAGCGTTGATTCATGAAAAACAAACCATTCATCCTCCGGGCTCATGGTTTCTTTTTCAAGAATCAACACTTATTCATTGTATCTATATTACAGAACTTTTTGTCTTCTATTTGATAGGGACTGGGATGATGGTGTTCACTTTTTACTTTTTGCGGTCCGAGAGGCTGTTCAAGAATCCCTTGGTTTTAGTCCCTTTGAGTTGGTATTTGGTCATACTGTAAGGGGACCTTTAAAGTTGATTAAGGAAAAATGGCTTACTGAACACACTGACTTGAATCTTCTAGACTATGTATCTAGATTGAAAGAAAAATTGTATACTGCTTGTCAAATTGCTCAGAACAATTTAAAAACTGTTCAGAATAAAATGAAAATATGGTATGATAAAGATGCCAGGAATAGAGTTTTTGAGCCAGGTGATAAGGTACTTGTATTTTTGCCAGTCCCTGGACATCCACTACAAGCTAAATATTGTGGTTCTTATACCATAGAGAGTAAAATCAATGATTTGAATTATATTGTAAAAACACCAGGTCGGCGTAAACAAAATAGAGTGTGTCACATTAATATGTTCAAACCATATTTTGAGCGTACTAATGAAGGTGAGAGTAAACCAGTTGCCACTTTAGCCATGGCTAAATTGGAGAACAATCATGACGAACCAGACATAATTGAACCACATTTTAGTTCTAAAACTATGGAAGAGACAGTTAGATTGAAAAATTCAGAAATTTTGTCAAATTTAGATTCAAAACTTGCACATCTGTCTTTTGATCGCAGAGAAAAATTAAAAGCTTTGGTATTTTCTTTTAAAAATCTTTTTCCAGATGTGCCAAACAAAACCACTGCTGTTTGTCATGATGTCGATGTTGGTGATGCTTCTCCAATTAAGCAACATCCTTACCGGCTCAATCCACTCAAACTTGAATTTATGAGACAAGAAATTAAATATATGCTTGACAATGATATTATTGAGCCGAGTAACAGTGAATGGAGCTCTCCTTGTCTGCTTGTGCCCGAACCAGATAAAACCTTTCCTTTCGTAACTTATTTCAGAAAAGTAAATTCTGTTTCATAATCTGATTCCTATCCGATTCCAAGAATAGACGACTGGATTGATAACATTGGACAAGCAAAATTTGTGAGCAAATTTGATTTATTGAAAGGTTACTGGCAAGTCCTATTGACACAGAGAGCTCGAGAAATATCAGCTTTTGTCACACCAGATGGCTTATTTCAATATACTGTAATGCCGTTTGGCATGAAAAGTGCTCCAGCTACATTTCAAAGAATGATCAATAATGTTATAAAAGATTTCGACTGTTGTTATGCTTATATTGATGATCTTATTGTATGTAGTGATAGCTGGAAAGAGCATTTAACACATTTATATGATACTTTTAATAGATTGTCACAATCAAATTTGACTGTTAATCTTGGTAAAAGTGAATTTTGCCAGGCCACTGTTGATTATTTAGGGCATATAGTTGGCCAAGGTCAAGTGAAACCTATTATGGCTAAAGTGGATACAATTACCAAATTTCCTCCTCCTACAAATAAAAAACAACTTATGAGATATTTAGGCATGATTGGATTTTACAGGAAATTCTGTTCATTTTGCTACCGTTGTTCAACCATTGACTCATCTTTTACGGAAAGATTCTGAATTCATCTGGAGTGATAATTGTCAAAACGCTTTTGAAAAAAGCAAATCACTTTTAATTGATAGTCCAGTTCTGCTCACTCCAGACTTTGAAAAACAATTTAAACTTGCCGTTGATGCAAGCGATGTAGGAATTGGAGCTGTTTTATATCAATGTTGAGAAACGTATATCATACTTTTCTAAGAAATTAGATAAACATCAGAAAAATTATTCGACTATTGAAAAAGAGTGTTTTGCACTGTTGTCTGCACTTCAACATTTTGATGTATATTTAAATCCCACTGTGCATCCTATTCTTGTTTATACTGATCATAATCCTCTCACCTTCATACATAAAATGAGAAACAAGAACCAGAGATTGACTAGGTGGAGTTTATTGTTACAGGAATATGATGTTATTGTAAAATATATTAAAGGTAAAGATAATGTAATAGCAGATGTTTTATCTAGAACTTATTAAAACACTGTGTATATACCATGTATTTTTGTACATATTAATCATGAAAAGTTTTTGTTACACTCAAACTTTTTTTAAGGGGGGAGGTGTTATGATATTGTAACTATCATATTTATTTAGTTGGCCTAATTTGTTTTCTGTGGCCTATTATATATTTTTACATTGTGTTCAAAATAATACACATTGTGTTACAACTATGCAGTTTAGAAATCACTGGAACAATCATTGATACGTATGGAATGATTAGAACTTTCTATTTCACTTACATAACGTTTCCAGAACGATCATAACAAAAGATGCGTAATTTAAACATCTAGCGTTATCTAGAACCTTCCGTTACAAGTATTAATCATGAAAAGTTTTTGTTACACTCAAACTTTTTTTAAGGGGGGAGGTGTTATGATATTGTAACTATCATATTTATTTAGTTGGCCTAATTTGTTTTGTGTGGCCTATTATATATTTTTACATTGTGTACAAAATAATACACATTGTGTTACAACTATGCAGTTTAGAAATCACTGGAACAATCATTGATACGTATGGAATGATTAGAACTTTCTATTTCACTTACATAACGTTTCCAGAACGATCATAACAAAAGATGCGTAATTTAAACATCTAGCGTTATCTAGAACCTTCCGTTACAAGTATTTAAATGCAGACCCTAAAGTTAGATAGACATAGACATAGACTTAGACATCGATAGATATCAACATTTTCAGCAGTTGGATTGACACTTTTATTTACTAACAACATCATACTAAATTGTGACCTATTGGACGTAATATTCTGTGGATTCCCGTGAAGATTTCCGGATAAAGAAAAGAGAAAAGATTGGACTCATATTTTGACAGTTAAGTTGACATTTCTATTTGTGTAATACTTCTTGTAAACTAGTGTATAATAAATCTTGTTAAATTTTATTATTGATTTGTGTCTTTTGTTGGCTACAATTAAAAGTCGATTTTTCTGTCGTAACAACTGGATGTTCTAAACGTACAGAATCTTGCAAGGAAGGTTTTTTTCTATATGTTATTCTCATCAAGTGGGTCTTGTTCGATTCAGTGGTTATGCTACACGTATAGTGATTTACAGAAACAATCCTATAAATATTCTGTTTCAAGTATCTAAGCTGCAATATTGATTCATTCTCATATGGTATTTTACATGATAATAATATTTCGTTTTTGCTGTGGTATTGAATTTAAGGTTATCAAACGTATACATTTTGAAGGACGGACGGGGCAGTGTAGTATGTCCAGTGCAAGGTATGACTTAGTCAATTAGGCAACAGAGCACAATTAATTTCCCTATTTGTTTTGCCAATGCAAAATAATACTTATACTTATATGACATAGAACTTTCATGGTCATATACAGAGGGATTTAAAACACCATGTTGATAAATTATAGAAGTTTAATTTCCATCGTGTAAATAATTATATATTTTTTCACGCAAAGATATCGTTTTAATGACCTTGCAATACATGCATAGCAGGCAAAGCTTATATTGATGACATACCATTTCAAGATCCATTTTACGGTATTGCAATTGCCTCCCATTTTTCTTTCTTTATTTGTATCTTCAACATGGGTTTTTTCTCTAAAGTCATTTATTTACGTTTAACACGCAGCGCTAAGGAATAACAGCAAAACCTGACTCCTTCAGTTTATACCTTTATAGCCCAGACTTGAAACATATAGCACTTCGTGTGGGTCTTGTGAAATTTGGGCAGGGTTCGCATCATATCGATGATTTAAACCCGCTCTTTATACCTTCTGGCCATTGCGTTGCAATGAGATATTAAACTAAAAGGAAATAAAAACACCAAACTTGAAAGCGGTATCTGTCATTTACAACTTAAAGTAAAATATTATCAACTTTATGTGGTATTACTTAGCTGGATATAGTGTACGATGGCTAATTTGTACCGGTAAGGACATAATGAAGAACACCAAACCAATCACGTGTTCTATATTTTTAGTGTATGTCTTTTTAATGCATACATTAAGCTGTCCGCTCGTAAACAATATCAGGTTTATTTATTACCTAGATTATGAAAATGTTGAAGACAACCATACACACATACAATTCATTTTAACACGATTACTTTTCCCTAAATTGCACAAACAAATAGTTGGATAAGAAGGAAAATCTTTTAATATCATTGTCGACATTTATATGTTTTGAGTGAAAGACGGTAAGAAAAAAAAACCCAAATGTGAATTTTATTTTTTAAAGGTTTTTAATTGTGCTTGATGTTCATATGATGAAGACATAATCTTTCAATCAGTTTATTTGAGGTCTGAAGCTGGCATTTCAGTCAGTAACTGCTAGTAGCCCTTTGTTAATTTATTTGATCTTTGTCATTTTGCTTAGTTTCTTCTGTTACCTATTCTGACATCGGACTCGGACTTCTTTTAAACTGAGTTGTACTGTGTGTTTGTTTATTCTACTTTTGCAAGAGGTATAGGGGAGGGTTGAGATCTCACAAAACATGTTTAACCCCGCCGCATTTTTTAGCGCCTGTCCCAAGTCAGGAACCTCTAGCCTTTGTTAGTCTAGTATGTTTTTCTTTTATTTTTGGTTCATTTATATGTTTCGGAGTTTAGTGTGACGTCCATTTTCGCTGAACTAGTACACATTTTTGTTTAGGGGCTAGCTGGGTGCGGGATTTTCTCGCTTTGTTGAAGACCCATTGATGGCCTTGGGCTGTTTTCTGCTCTTGGTCGGGTTGTTGTCTCTTTGACACATTCCCCGTTCCCATTCTCAATTTTATGTCTTGTGCTCCATGAGCTGAGTTTCTCAATATGAGTGTTAATTCATTGGCTGTTCTATACGTACAGAAGCTTAAATAACAATATTTCGTTCTTGCTGTGCTATTGAATTTAAGGTTATTATACTTATACATGTTGAAGGATGGATGGGGTAGTGTTTAATGTCCAGAGCAAGGTTTGACTCAGTAAATTAGGCCACAGAGCACAATTCATCTCCCTATTTGTTATGTCCAACCTTTTGTGTCTGTAATGTACAATACAAGTCCCAAAATATGTCCAGCATTTAGAAATATTAAACCTTCACAGCTCACAAATTTAGCCCATACACATCCATCTCGTATGGACAAGCCAAGAAATGTTAAAAAACAAACATTACCATTTCCCACCTGACCTATTCACGCCTTCCATCAATATAACAGTAACAATTAAACATTAAAAAATTGAAACTCTCATTTCATTCCATGAAAAAAGTAAAATAACAAAAATACCGAACTCCAAGGAAAATTCAAAACGGAGAGTCCTTTATATCAAATGGCAAAATCAAAAGCTCAAACACACCAAACGAATGGAAAACAACTGAAACTTGGAAATGAATGAGAAAGGGAAAGAAAACGGATAAAGAAATAAAACTATGATTAAAAATCTTGGCATGACCTAAGCTTAGTGTATAAGTTGACCGGAGTTCATGGCTATATGATATAATTAAACTCATCATAGATACCAGGATTACAATTTTGTACGGCAGACACTTGTTCCGTCAACAAAAGACACATCAGTAACGCTCGAATCAAAAAACTTAAAAAGGCCAACTAAAGAACGAATTTAAAGAGCATTGACGACCCTAAATTCCGAAAAGTTTTGCTAAATATAGCTAAGGTAATCTATTCCTGGGGTAGAAAATTCTTAGTATTTCGAAAAATTTTATAATTTTATAAACATTTAATTTATAATTATGACCATATAAATGATAATTCATGTCAACACAGAGGTGCTGACTACTGGGTTGGTGATACTCTGGAAAAGAAACTTTCACCAGCAGTGGCATCGACCCAGTGGTTGTAAATAAACTAATCATAGATACCAGGATTAAAATTGTGAACGCCAGACGCTTGTTTCGTCTACAAAAGACTTATCTTTGACGCTCGAATCAAAAAAATAATATACAGAGTTGAAAAGCATTTAGGACTTAAAATTCCGAAAGGTTATGTCAAATCTAAGGTTATCTATTCCTGGGGTAGAAAATTCTTAGTATTTCGACAAATTCTATAAACAGTTAATTTATAATTAAGATCATATCAATAATAAATCATGTTAACACAGAGGTGCTGACTTCTGGGCTGGTGATACACTCGGGGAGAAACTTCCATCAGCAGTGGCATCGACCCAGTGGATGTAAATAAACTCCTCATATATAAATTAAAGGATATTTGGCCATATTTATATTTGAATTTTGGGTCTTAAATTTTGACGTTTAAGAAAACAATTTCAACTATTAATATTTGGGGCTAACAAATTTTAATGATGCAAACATATGCTTTTTTAATGTCCGAAAGTAACAGAATACTCATATTTATTGAAATTAGTCCAAAGTCAAACTTATATGAAAGTGATGCCTTATATGAAAATGTTCCACGAAAAACAATTCTGAAGGGTTTTTTTGTTGATATAAACAATCCTTCTACACATATTTAATGTACTTTAAATGGAAATAAAAGTTACAAATAGCATAACACATGAGAATAAAATGGTCTGTGGCAATGTCAGACTGAACAAAAATTATTTGTCAATTTAGGCAGTTCCATGCATATAGTCTATGGGTAATGGACATTTGCTTCCTTTCCCTCATGTCTTTGCTCATCAAATAATCATTATTAAATGCTTTTCATATACATTCTGGGAATTCTTTATAAAGGATTATCAATTTTCAAATACACACTGCTCACATTGCACTTGCTTCAAACAGGCTGCTGGTTCCAGTCCATTTAAACAACACATTTTTCACATTTTGTCTATGTTCAGACTTCACAAATGAGTAAAACAACTAGATAAAAACCTAAAAACGCAAATAAGAAACAGGAAACCTTGTGGAAAATCAGCATTCAACTTCTATTAAAAAATGAAAACGTCTTTAGAAGTTATAGTTTGGGCATATAATGTCAAATGAGACATTTTTACAGTATCTCTATGAAATAAAAGCGGAAAATCCTTTACTTTTATGCAGTTTGGCAAACTGATACCAATCAATCAATCAGGGAAGTTACCACATTGTGATAATACTTGGCATAACAGAACCCATGTATTAGTAAACAGTTTACCAGGTTTCATGGCTATGTATTATGACAATACGGCCATTTTTTTTAATTTTGTGTGTTCAATTTGATGTTTGAATGGAATAATTTAAATTATCAATATTTGAGCCTTACAGAAATGAACAAGATTAAACAATCCTTATTTTGTGCTTTTCATACAGATTCAAAGAAATCTTTAATAAGATTTCACTTTCATATAGACAGTTCCTCACATTTCACCTACTTCAAACAGCCTGTTAGATGGCCAGATCAGATAGAAAGTAAGCATGCCACTACTTCATAAAAATGAAAACATCATAATTTAATTAATCTTAATAGAAGTTGCTAATGTACAGGTTCTATATTTACTGAATGCATCTTAGGCAACAGATCACAATTAGTTCATTGAAACGTTTTGTCATATTAAAATATCGCACCTTACAATTTTGTCGAATCTATTATGTGTGTAATGTATAGTAAAAGTCCCAAAATGACTCTTTAATTTAGAAAAATTGAACCTTTACTGCTCACAAATATACATCTATTTTGTCAAGTCATGAGATGTTCCGTAAACTAAAAATACCTTTTTGCACCTGGCCTTATCACTCATTCAATCAATATATCAGTAAAAATAAAACATCCAGAAATTTATTTCAACTCTCTTCTATCATTTCCACCCCATAAAAACTTAGAAATAAATAGACGACTTTTGAACTCGTACACTTTTCCGTAAATAAGAGGCAACTTCACCACTTGGAACTCTTGGTTCAATAGCTTCCTTTTGAGCAGCAACCATCTTTCAAGGAAACTAAGGAAATGCAAGCTCTGGTATATCGTATCATGTGGGAGATATATACTTTATATGCAGGCGCTGATAGAATGTTGCTATATACAAATGAAAAGTTCACAATTCGGACGCTGAAATCATCTCTTTTGTCGTAGAGTTTTAGTTTCAACCGTCCCTTCATTGTCAATTTCTTGATGAAAGTAAAGATATGAGGCAGACTTAACTTTGTTTATTCCGTTCATTAACTTGTAAAGGTATCAAGCGTATTTTCTCAGAGACAAAGATAAAATATATACATTGTAACGCATAACAACTTGAACAAAAACGGTGATGAATTTAATAAGATAAAGCCCCAAACAACGTCGTTTTTGTGTGTAAATCATATTACATAAACTGCTTGAAAAATGAATTAGGTATTGGCAATTCACTTGGAAACTCAACGTATACCCTCACGAAACTTACCATTGAGGAAATCCTGGATAATCATAGGTCTGTTCTATGTTCTTTTGGAATTTCAACCAAAGATGAATAACTGGATCGTCCATCACTGTATTGGATACCTAAACTATATAAGTAATTGTCCTTACAAACGTTATATTGCTAGATCTTCCAAGTGCTCCACGAAACCTCTTTCTAAATTCTTAACATCAATTTTGTCAGCTATCAAAGCCGGGCTTCAAAGTTATTGTGAAACTAACTATTCAAGAGGTGGCGTGAATCAGATGTGGCTACTAATAAATTTCAAAAATCTTTTAGAGTTCATACAATCTAAGACTCTGATTCAAACAAAAATCTCCGAAACTGACATTATCAAGATGCTTGATTTCTTGAATGATAACATAATTTTTACGTTTGAAGGACGTGTTTTTTAACAAACAATTCGCATTTCCAAGGGAACCAACTGTGCCCTCTTCTTGCCGACTTGTCCCTTTATTAATATGAGGCTGACATCATACAGTAACTTCTTATGAAGAAAGAAAAGAAGTTAGCAATATCCTTTAACTTCACTTTCCGCTATATAGATGATGTTCTCTATCCCATCGAACTTGAGAAAATAGGCCTCAAATTTTTACTTACACCTAGAAATTGACAATGAGGGTCGATTGAAAACAAAACTTTACGACAAAAGAGATGATTTCAGCTTCCCACTTGTGAAATTTCCATTTCTTTGTAGCCACATTCCAGCATCGCCTGAATACGGAGTATATATCTCCCAGTTGATACGATATTCCAGGGTTTGTATTTCCTATCATGATTTCCTTGATAGAGTGTTGTTGCTAACAAGGAAGCTATTAAACTAAGAGTTCAAGTTGGTGAAGTTGAAATCATCAATTCGTAATCACGACCGTTATGAACTATCCGTTTCACAGATGACAACGGATATGTTCCAATTGTCATAACTACAATCCCGTCCCCTTTTCCCCGAATAAGACTTAGCACCAGGTTTGTACTTACATCTGCAAAACGACAGATGCCATATGTGGCGCAGGATCTGTTTACCCTTCTGGAGCAGCAGAGATCAACCCCAGTTTTTTGTGGGGTTCGTTTTGCTAAGTCTTTAGTTTTCTATGTTGTGTTTTGTGTACTGTTGTTTGTCTATTGGTATTTCTTGTTTAGACATGGCGTTGTCAGTTTATTTTAGACTTATGAACTTTTGTATCTTTCGCCTCTCTTTTAGAGACGCAAACGCGGTGCGTATAAAGGACGGACGCCGAAGGGGGATGATCTATAAAACACCTTTGACAAAAACCACCAAAGGATTTCACGTGCATATATTACCCACATATCTTATTCCAAAATAACAAGAACCCATATTTGAAACTTAAGAAATAATTCTTTCATGTCATGCTTTATGTTCATTTAACATGCGTAGGCATTATATTTGTCGATATTTTCCATTAAGACAAGTACGGTATTTTTATAGGTCGTATCCCACGATTAATTGATTGTTGGTTGCTTAATGTCCAGTGGCAAATATTTCATGCATGTTCAGGAGGATCGTATACCACAAAAAATACAGCATAGATGAATGCATTCTTGTATTGTTTTGAAATCTTCCACAAGAAAATGTTTGCTATTTTAGTAAAAGGATAATTATCAAGAATATTTTAATTGTACTATTGTTATAAGATATTTTAAAATATAGATATCAGAGATAAAAACGATCACTGCCTGTACATCACAAAATATTAAAAACAAATGTTCGAACATCACAAATGACATTTTCGTCCAATCAGAGAACAGATCAGCGACAACGCCAACGCCGTTACCATAGTTTAACATCATTGGATCAATGGCGGACAATTTGAAACTATTACCTACTACGTCGAAAAAAAGCTAACGTTTTTGGAATATTTCACGAACAGAGCGTGCATGACATTTAAAAATAGCAGTCAAGATTTATTTTCAGAAAAATAGGTTTTGTCATTCAGTTTGTTGATATTGAATAAAATTCCTCTATGCTTCTTTCGTTGTACAGTTCATGTTTTAAAACTGTAGAAGAGTGATAAAATACTTTCATTTTCTCTTTACAAACGATTAACTTGTATTGTGCATGGGATGCATTTTTACAGTGGATGCATTTTCATAGTAGGAAATAGCTGTCAAATTCATGGTCACCGACTTAAATTCTCGTATTTGATTTATAACATACTAAAACGTATATCCAAATTACAAATAAACAAAAAAAAATGCATAGGTTCGTTATAATCATCAGCATTTTGTGCTTATTTTAGACTAGACGCAAACTTAATTAACAAATAGATTACCTCCTGAGACTGCCGTTGGTCATACGAGTCGACCCGATACCAAAGTAAACGTAAACAGACATACAAGCAGGTGTAATCGTATATTGACGATTTTTCAAGGTCTATTTGATTTCCTGTCATAATTTTTTTTAAATGTATTATACCTAAATATGAATGATTTTTTGTGGGCCGAATCAGTCAACAAAATAGTGTTCCTCAATCCATAGAAATAAATGAATCCACAGTATATTTCACGCTTAAGGTTGCACTTTTGTAAATATAGACAATGCAATTCCCCATAGGAACTCTTTTTACGGCTAAAACTATGCCATTTTTACTATGAGGTTTCGTAAAAATTCAGAACCAGCTGGAATGGAAAGTTCACATGCACTACTATTTTTTTGCAAAGGTCAAAAAATAGGGTTGTGTTGCATAGTTTCAACTGATACTAAAATTCTGTACTACACCTCCCTTTGCTTTGAGTCTTCCTGAGAATTCAATTTGTTCGCTATCCAACAGTATGTATACTGGTAAATTCCAAAAAATTGAAAACAACACGTTTAATAATTTCTTGCGTCCGAAGCGCTTTTCTGGATTTACCTTCATCAGGAACGCTCAAAGCCAAACATTTGAAATCCGGAAATGTATAAGTACCGAAACCGTTGAAGAGCTATATGTCAAACATACCTAAAATAAATAGCCAAATTCATCTATAGCCAACTTTGCCTGAGGGAGTTGAAACCTTAGTTTCTTGATAATTTCAAAATTTATAAACGGACAATTTTAGTTAAGTTCTTCCAAGTTACGCCTCTATGAGATGAAATATGGAGATCATAACTGGGAACCAGCAGGTCAACATAACAAAATATCTGTTAATATTAAATATCTCCCCAAAAGAATTTGTGAATAAGCTGTATTTACAAAGTGCAACCTACAGTGACTTGTTACGTTTTTAGTTTTGGTTTATGTCTATTGTGCTTTGCACCACGTACCAATGCGACTTCATCAGTGCATATTCTTGAACAGAAAATATCGCCAAAGCAACTTGACTTACATTTCATTATTGAATGACTTTGAATATTTAATATTTTACATACCATTGAATATTTACCAGTGTATACATCTTACTCAGCAAAGAACGTTAAAGCAACGATCCGATTGCCTTAATTCATGTTTGAATGACTAACAAATAGTTGTTTCAAATAAACAAATACGTAATTTGAAGAATTCAATGACATATTGAGAAAATATCGCCAAGGCAACTTGATTTACATTTCATTATTGAATGACTTTGAATATTTTATATTTTACATATCATTGAATATTTACCAGTGTATAAATCTTACTCAGCAAAGAACGTTCAAGCAACAATCGGATTGCCTTAATTCATCGGAACTAAACACATTTATTTAAAAACCAGTTGTTGGCATGACACGGGTTATGCTCTTCTCATATATTTTATGATGGTATGATACTAAACCCCTAACGGGAGGGATTGTGCCTGATATTCATATGATGAAGACATAATCTTTCAATCAGTTTAATTGAGGTCTGGAGCTGGCATGTCAGTTAACTGCTAGTAGTCTGTTGTTATTTATGTATTATTGTCATTTTGTTTATTTTCTTTTGTTACATCTTCTGACATCGGACTCGGACTTCTCTTTAACTGACTTTTAATGTGCGTATTATAATTTGCGTTTACTTTTCTACATTGGCTAGAGGTATAGGGGGAGGGTTGAGATCTCATAAACATGTTTAACCCCGCCGCATTTTTGCGCCTGTCCCAAGTCAGGAGCCTCTGGCCTTTGTTAGTCTTGTATTATTTTTACTTTTAGTTTCTTGTGTATAATTTGGAGTTTAGTATGACGTCCATTATCACTGAACTAGTATATATAATTGTTTAGGGGCCAGCTTAAGGACGCCTCCGGGTGCGGGAATTTCTCGCTGCATTGAAGACCTATTGGTGACCTTCTGTTGTTGTCTGTTCTGTGGTCGGGTTGTTGTCTCTTTGACACATTCCCCATTTCCATTCTCAATTTTATTGAATGACTTAACAAATATTTGTTTCAAATAAAAAAATACGTAATTTGAAGAATTCAATGACATATTGAGAACAGTTTTACTGTCACAATCTTTAAGGTTCTTTATTCAAGTAAGTATCTACGATAAGTTTGCATTTCAAATTGTAAATGAATATTAAAGTCATCAAATAAATATTGTCAGTTTTTTTCGTGTCTAATTATTCTGAGACTACTCTCAGAATTATTATTTAAATCTACAATGATAATGCATCGCACCTCCAAAAATCCCACACCAGAAATGATCGCACTCATCGCATTTATAATTCAAATGATTCGCTTTCAATAATCGATATTCTATATTATATTGCTATCATAATACACATTTGGCCTTGAATCCTGTTTTTGTACATTGCAAAGTCATATTCCAATGAAATAGGGTTGAAATATATCTACGTGAACAAAAAAACAAAAAAATTCACCATCGTCTTTTATCTATAATTATAGTAATTCTAGTGTATGACAGTGAAAATGAATCTGAATCCGCATTTTGTATATATTTATACCGATCTTAATTGAAAAGGATTGTCAATATTTTTGCAGAATGTCGGCTTCCTCGAACAATAAAAACTGGTCGCAATGATATAGCAGGGTACGCTGAATTAGCATTAAAAACAAAACAAAATATATTGCAGCAAAACTGAAGCAAAATTGAAGCCTCTTCTTGAAAGAAGCAGAGCTCATTTAAATATATAATTTTGGCGATTTACCAAGTTCAAAAATATTTTAACCTCAACTCTCATTTAACTATCATTATCAACTGATTATAATACACTGCGAGTTCAAATTAAA
This sequence comes from Mytilus coruscus, assembly GCA_017311375.1. Classification (NCBI taxonomy): domain Eukaryota; kingdom Metazoa; phylum Mollusca; class Bivalvia; order Mytilida; family Mytilidae; genus Mytilus; species Mytilus coruscus. The sequence continues at coordinate 23,055,218 of CM029606.1, read as the reverse complement.
TAAGCATTAAAACCACGTCTAGTCTTAACTCTGGCTTTTTAAAAATTAATATGTACACGAGTACGGAGATATCGCAAGAGGAAAAGATGAAATACTGAAACAACCATTAAAAAACAACAGCCGCTTTAAAAGACAATTTTGACGTAAATTAAATTTTTTACAGGATTCGCATGGCGGGAGATGCATGGACAGCAGGAGACGCTTACCCTGTTAACGTACCCAGTCTATCTTCCATAGTGAGTTTATGTGGTTCCCCCATTTTTTTTTACCGTGCTTTGTATCGTCTAAGCGCATTTATGAGATTTTAACATCAGACTCCTTGCCGCCATCTTGTCTCCAAATTAATTTATAAACCGAATATCTATGAAATAAAATGAAAGGAATATTTTTCGTCGAAACTCTAGCAAGACACATGTAAAAGCTATAATATTTAAAAGTATCTTTTGTGCAAATGGTCTTTCTTTTTATTATTCTCGTATCTTCGTGGGTTCACATGGAGAAATTGTTTTAGTGTTATCTGTCTAAGTTAATAAAATACTAGACAGATGTCTTACTGAGCTATTCAAAATAGTATCAAGTATTACTTACTTTATGAAGAATCCTTGCTTTAATTTGATCGATGAACATTGCAGTGGTCGAAATATTTGTAGATATGAGTTCTGGTAATAAGTTCAAAAGAGCATCACTCCAAAGTAAAGCTTCGTCCCACATTTTTATATATTCTGCTTCTTTGATTATTAACTGAATAAGTGATAAGTTCAAAGGCTCTGTTTTTTCTTCATATATGTTTCCCTGAATAATTTTGATTATATCCAGATAATATGTAGTACGCAAACGTAAAAACGATCGCACTGCTGCTTGTAGTTCGTGCTGTCTTGGCCAGTCAGTAATTTCTTTTTTTAAATTGTGATACGATTGGTTGAAATCTGAAATATTATTTGAGAACATTATTAACGCCTGTAGCTATGTATGTATGTCTACTATTAAACTTCTAATAACTGGGACGACTTTCGTTAGACCTTATCACTATTTTGTGATATTTGATCAAAGTCTTTGGACACTTGACGTCAAACAACATTTACTCTTGTGCTGTCTTGTGCTGTCAAAATTTACGGACACGTCTGAAATATCAAGTAACAGCGAATAGATATCGATAACGTGCATTTATTTCACACAAGGATAATATATCTAAAAGTATTGGCGTATAAAACAAGTCGTATTTCACAGGTTGTGCCATGAGATGCAACCAGGTATTGTGTGTGCACGTGCAACTCAAAGTTGAGTGGGAGGAGTGTCTTTATGAGGTACTGTAGTCATCGTAAAATACCGTTTCAGAATCGAATGCATTCTATGTAATAGAGAACAAATTCTACATTACAGTAGAACAATCAAAACGTAAAATTCCGTGATGTGTCCATTTTGCGCCTCCGCGCTGTTCGAATTCTCGGGATTGCGCGAGACTGAGCTTGAAGCTCAAATTGCCCCATTTTTAGCAATAATATTTCGATTTCTTCTGTTTTTAAGGTATCTAAGGTCTATTCCACATACAATTTTAATCTAAGATTAAAGCTGATAAAACATTGAAACGTATTTAATCAGGAGACCCACTGTGCGTCACTTCCGTTGGGTATAAGTAGTGAGTTGTAGTTGCGTGTTTTACTAAATCGTTCAGGTGTTCAAATGACAAACTGACAGTAATTTGCAAATATCTCGATAATTACAAGATAAAATTTTATCGGGTTTTTTGCATTCTTAAACGTTAACTACGAACTTTAGAATAAGACAAACATGATTTTAGCGTTTTAGTACCTCTTTAAACGCACATAAATTACACGCCATTATCGTTTTCATGTATAATTTATTCAATTTTCATCAAATAGTACATAAAACATAATGATTACTAAAAATTGAAAAACGCGGAGTTTCAAAAGTACACCGTTTTTACAAAAATACAAAACTAAGGCAAATTGCTGATCACAGAAATAAAAATGAAAACAAACATGATTATTTTCATATTTTGAATGCGTCAACTACATTTCTCTAAAAATATCGTTCAATATTACTGTTTAAAACGGTTCTTAAAGTTATTTTGTTTTAGTTTAATCAAAAACTTTTCAAAAATGGGAATAAATTGTAAAAATTTGAAATTTCGGTTCGTAAAAGATCGGGAACCACTTTTTGATTATCATGAAAAGGATTGTGAAAAATCTGTTGCGGCTTATTCGTTACGGCAAAAATCCACGAACACGATCAAATCATTCTTTAAAGGGGTGACATGATGATATATACATTTATACTTGTAATTGGTATAGCAAAAGATAAGATTTGCATGACTTATGTTTTGTGAATAGGACTATGTCTTGGATACACGATCTTTTTATTAGTTTTTATTGACTTTCAACTAGCAGTCAGTAACTGCGAGTACTCTCTTACTTGTACTTTGTGTCCTTTTTCTTGTGAATAAATCCCTGCCACGTCCTGTCTGTTTTGTTGTTTTTTTTGTTGTTGTTTTTTGTTGTTTCTTTTTGTTTTTGTTTGTTTTTTTTTTTTTTTTGTTAGAGTTTTTTCTGCATTGTATCGATCAGATGGGTTCAGCTCTTTTCAACTGATTTTTATGGTTTGTTCTTGTGTTGTACTGTTTCATAACTGTCCGATGTCGGGTGAAGTCTATCATAATACACATTTGGCCTTGAATCCTGTTTTGTACATTGCAAAGTCATATTCCAATGAAATAGGGTTGAAATATATCTACGTGAACAAAAAACAAAAAATTCACCATCGTCTTTTATCTATAATTATAGTAATTCTAGTGTATGACAGTGAAAATGAATCTGAATCCGCATTTTGTATATATTTATACCGATCTTAATTGAAAAGGATTGTCAATATTTTTGCAGAATGTCGGCTTCCTCGAACAATAAAACTGGTCGCAATGATATAGCAGGGTACGCTGAATTAGCATTAAAACAAAACAAAATATATTGCAGCAAAACTGAAGCAAAATTGAAGCCTCTTCTTGAAAGAAGCAGAGCTCATTTAAATATATAATTTTGGCGATTTACCAAGTTCAAAATATTTTAACCTCAACTCTCATTTAACTATCATTATCAACTGATTATAATACACTGCGAGTTCAAATTAAATAAGCATTAAAACCACGTCTAGTCTTAACTCTGGCTTTTTAAAAATTAATATGTACACGAGTACGGAGATATCGCAAGAGGAAAAGATGAAATACTGAAACAACCATTAAAAAACAACAGCCGCTTTAAAAGACAATTTTGACGTAAATTAAATTTTTTACAGGATTCGCATGGCGGGAGATGCATGGACAGCAGGAGACGCTTACCCTGTTAACGTACCCAGTCTATCTTCCATAGTGAGTTTATGTGATTCCCCCATTTTTTTTTACCGTGCTTTGTATCGTCTAAGCGCATTTATGAGATTTTAACATCAGACTCCTTGCCGCCATCTTGTCTCCAAATTAATTTATAAACCGAATACCTATGAAATAAAATGAAAGGAATATTTTTTTCGTCGAAACTCTAGCAAGACACATGTAAAAGCTATAATATTTTAAAAGTATCTTTTGTGCAAATGGTCTTTCTTTTTTGTATTCTACTCGTATCTTCGTGGGTTCACATGGAGAAATTGTTTTAGTGTTATCTGTCTAAGTTAATAAAATACTAGACAGATGTCTTACTGAGCTATTCAAAATAGTATCAAGTATTACTTACTTTATGAAGAATCCTTGCTTTAATTTGATCGATGAACATTGCAGTGGTCGAAATATTTGTAGATATGAGTTCTGGTAATAAGTTCAAAAGAGCATCACTCCAAAGTAAAGCTTCGTCCCACATTTTTATATATTCTGCTTCTTTGATTATTAACTGAATAAGTGATAAGTTCAAAGGCTCTGTTTTTTCTTCATATATGTTTCCCTGAATAATTTTGATTATATCCAGATAATATGTAGTACGCAAACGTAAAAACGATCGCACTGCTGCTTGTAGTTCGTGCTGTCTTGGCCAGTCAGTAATTTCTTTTTTTAAATTGTGATACGATTGGTTGAAATCTGAAATATTATTTGAGAACATTATTAACGCCTGTAGCTATGTATGTATGTCTACTATTAAACTTCTAATAACTGGGACGACTTTCGTTAGACCTTATCACTATTTTGTGATATTTGATCAAAGTCTTTTGGACACTTGACGTCAAACAACATTTACTCTTGTGCTGTCTTGTGCTGTCAAAATTTACGGACACGTCTGAAATATCAAGTAACAGCGAATAGATATCGATAACGTGCATTTATTTCACACAAGGATAATATATCTAAAAAGTATTGGCGTATAAAACAAGTCGTATTTCACAGGTTGTGCCATGAGATGCAACCAGGTATTGTGTGTGCACGTGCAACTCAAAGTTGAGTGGGAGGGAGTGTCTTTATGAGGTACTGTAGTCATCGTAAAATACCGTTTCAGAATCGAATGCATTCTATGTAATAGAGAACAAATTCTACATTACAGTAGAACAATCAAAACGTAAAAATTCCGTGATGTGTCCATTTTGCGCCTCCGCGCTGTTCGAATTTCTCGGGATTGCGCGAGACTGAGCTTGAAGCTCAAATTGCCCCATTTTTTAGTAATAATATTTCGATTTCTTCTGTTTTTAAGGTATCTAAGGTCTATTCCACATACAGTTTTAATCTAAGATTAAAGCTGATAAAACATTGAAACGTATTTAATCAGGGAGACCCACTGTGCGTCACTTCCGTTGGGTATAAGTAGTGAGTTGTAGTTGCGTGTTTTACTAAATCGTTCAGGTGTTCAAATGACAAACTGACAGTAATTTGCAAATATCTCGATAATTACAAGATAAAATTTTATCGGGTTTTTTGCATTCTTAAACGTTAATTACGAACTTTAGAATAAGACAAACATGATTTTAGCGTTTTAGTACCTCTTTAAACGCACATAAATTACACGCCATTATCGTTTTCATGTATAATTTATTCAATTTTCATCAAATAGTACATAAAACATAATGATTACTAAAATTGAAAACGCGGAGTTTCAAAAGTACACCGTTTTACAAAATACAAAACTAAGGCAAATTGCTGATCACAGAAATAAAATGAAAACAAACATGATTATTTTCATATTTTGAATGCGTCAACTACATTTCTCTAAAAATATCGTTCAATATTACTGTTTAAAACGGTTCTTAAAGTTATTTTGTTTTAGTTTAATCAAAACTTTTCAAAATGGGAATAAATTGTAAAATTTGAAATTTCGGTTCGTAAAAGATCGGGAACCACTTTTGATTATCATGAAAAGGATTGTGAAAAATCTGTTGCGGCTTATTCGTTACGGCAAAATCCACGAACACGATCAAATCATTCTTTAAAGGGGTGACATGATGATATATACATTTATACTTGTAATTGGTATAGCAAAAGATAAGATTTGCATGACTTATGTTTTGTGAATAGGACTATGTCTTGGATACACGATCTTTTTATTAGTTTTTATTGACTTTCAACTAGCAGTCAGTAACTGCGAGTACTCTCTTACTTGTACTTTGTGTCCTTTTTCTTGTGAATAAATCCCTGCCACGTCCTGTCTGTTTTGTTGTTTTTTTTTGTTGTTGTTTTTTTTGTTGTTTCTTTTTTGTTTTTTTGTTTGTTTGTTTTTTTTTTTTTGTTAGAGTTTTTTCTGCATTGTATCGATCAGATGGGTTCAGCTCTTTTCAACTGATTTTTATGGTTTGTTCTTGTGTTGTACTGTTTCATAACTGTCCGATGTCGGGTGAAGGGTTGACGCCTTCAAACATGTTTAACGCTGTCACATTCTTTGTGTGCATATTCCAAGTCAGGAGCTAGTAGCCCTTTTCACAAAAAATCTTAAGTGTAAAATTTATCGTAAGTCTAAAATATTCCTTAACAATTCAACTAAATATTTTTATCGTAAGATTAATTTTACACTTAAGATTTTTTGTGAAAAGGGCTACTGACGTTTAATGGTTTTCTTTGGTTCATGTATGTCATATTTGTTTTTCGTAAATAGTTTTTTTTTATAAATTAGGCTGTTAGTTTTCTCAATTGATATGTTTCACATTTTTCTTGTCGCGGTCTTTTATAGACGACTATGCGGTATGGATTTTTCTCATTGTTGACGGCCGTACGGTTGCCCATAATTGCTTACATCCACTTCATTTGAACTTTGGTGGATAGGTGTCTCATTGGCAATCATACCATATCTCCTTATGTTTACAATAATAGTTCAATGCTATTGGATCTGATTATTTGATAATACCACACCGACTAGTTGCTTTACAATGATATACGTCTGTCTGTCCGTCCTTCATACGTTTTATGTCGCATAAAAAGTGAAGATTGTCTCATCTGATTTCCATGATTTTTTATGCACAGTTCTTGGTAGTTTTATTTTGTTTCAAAAATTGGGTAAAAACATTGTTTAAAAAAAACTAAAGGAAAACATGTTTATCTATTAGGTCTTATTACTTTCCAAAGAACTTTTTTTAGAAAAGGACGAGACGTTCTTGTTTCACAAAACCCTGGATCATTAATTTTTTGCTCAGACACTGATGACGTTTTACAAATTCTGAGTAGCAGCTACAAGCTCCTAAATATCGTATGAGTTGAGAAATGTATAATCCATACGCGGATGAAATTAGAATTGCTACTAAGAAGAGAAAAATTTATAATTCCAAAATTGAAATCATTTTGTTTGTCATAGACTCGATTATTGGGATGACTGCTGTAATCAAATTCGGGGTATATATGTATTTGTGGTGTATGTAATCTGTATTTCAGGACTATTACTGAGACGCAAATAAAAAATGTTTGTACTGTAAATGGAAAAATCATCAATATATACCTGTATGTACAACTAAATGATATAGCTTCTATGATCTAACACTTATGACAACAAAAATGTACACATTAAGATATTTCCAGGAGAAGACAACAGACCCCCTCTCACTTCAGTCATTTATGAATGCATTTAGCATTATAAATACAAAGATATTTACTTTTCGACAATGTACAATTTGAAGGTCTTGTTATTTTTGATGCCTAGTTAGTTTTTTCTGTTTTTAAAATGAAAACAGGTCTAAATATGAGCCTATGTAAATATAATCATAATTACTCTAAATATCAGAACAAAAATGTTAAATCTGCAAGTTTGCGGAAGGAAATTTTTGTTCTTCCGTCGATTCGAACTCATGCTATTGGGATATCGTGACAACACCGCCTGCACTCTGTACATCACTCTGGACCACAGGGCCACCTAGACTGAACTTAATAATTCAGCTTTCGGTGGCCTAGCGTTACCTTTCCTCGTCAGTAGAATCTAGAGTTGTAACACAGTACATATAATATTAGGCATGAAGATGGAATTGATTGCAGATTAGCTAAATATGTATCGTAAAGGATCGTAAGATACAGTCACAGAAATAATTATTTTGATAAGTACGTGTAAACAAGTGATAACTCTACGACAGATCCATCCATTGGTTCACCAGTGAAGGTGATACACGGCTGAAGACACATATTATATTCATAATTACTCTAAATATCAGAGTCACATGTCACTTAACATTTTGTAAAAAACCTGATTGCTTTATAAAGTACCAATCTGAAGTAATAATCAATTTACCTTAAAATAAAACATTTCAGGGGCAATAACTCCATTAAGATGAGACTGGATTGTTTCAGACCAAATGTATCATATCTTCATCAAAATATAACAAACATTTTGCACTGGTTCTTTTATATATAACGTTGAAAATATCAGAGAAAATGCAAAATAAAGCAAATGACAAAATTCAGAACATAACCTTGACCTTTGACCTTGACCTCATTTTCTAAGTAAGGACCCAATGACCTCAAATAAAAAGACCACAGGTTTATACGGCTTACGGTTTATGAGTTACAAAATCATAACGACAAATTTATTTGATAAAGGTATAAAACTCCTATAAGATTTCACCAGATCGCTTCGATCCAAATCAGCCAAAAATTTCTGAGGATGTAACAAACAAATATGAAAAAGAGATTTGTCGTTATCTTCTTTGATTACGGAGGAGATACAATTACAATAAAACAGTGTTTGGGGAGATAACTCTTACAATAAAAAAGTCTTCGGCTAAACAAGATAAGTTTTAAAAGCGCAATAACTGTTCGATATAATATCTAAAATATCTAAGCGACTTCTTGCGAAACATTTTTATACCGCAAGAAAAAGGTTTGGCGAAAGAAGATAACAATAATAATAATAATTAAAAACCAATTGTTCAGAGATTAATTGAAGGTCTTTCCACATCAATTTTCTAAATAATTGATAAGAAGCTACTTCCGGTTAACTCAAAGTTACTTTTGACATCCAATTATAGGTTTCTTCATACTGATTCAATAAATATATGGTTTCTAAATTCTTTTGCCTGAAATAAAGGAGATAATTGTCAACTTCCGATTAATAAAATGTCACTTCCGGTCTCATATGATAGCGTTATTTACACTGATTCCAAAAATATATGGTTTGTCTATACTTATGCCTATAATAAGGGGAGACAATTCATTACTTCCGGTAATAGAATTCACTTCCAGTCTCAAATGATAGGTTAATGTATGCCCATTTAGAAAATATCTGGTTTCTAGGTACTTTTCCATGAAATAAGTGTAAAAATGACTACTTCCGGTTCAATTCAGGTCACTTCCGGTTGACAATTTTTCAGGGTCATATGTCACCCAACTTGTTGCAAAAGATCTTATGGCTTTATCTATAAGATGTCATTGGATTGTTTTAGACCAAATGTATCAAATCTTCATCACAATAAAGCAAACATTTTGCATTAGTTCTTTTTTAAATAACTTTAAAAGTGTCACAGAAGATGCAAAAACAAGCAAACGTCAAAATTGATGACATGACATTGATCTTTGACCTTGACCTAATTTTCTAAGTTAGGACCCAAGGACCTCAATTAAAAAGACTTTAGGTTTATACCACTCACGGTTTATGAGTTACAAAAACATGACATATTTATTTTGGTACAGGTAGATAACTCCTATAAGATTTCACCGGATCGCTTCACTCCAAATCAGACAAAAATTCCTGAAGATGTAACGAACAAATATGAAAAAGAATTTTGACGTTATCTATTTTTGTAACGGAGAAGATACGATAACAAGAAAAACAGTGTTTGGGGAGATAACTCTTACAAAGAAAAGTATTCGGTTAAGCAGGGTCATTCGAACTCATGCTATTGGGATATCGAGACAACACCGCCTCAACTGTGTCCATCGCTCTAGACCACTCGACCACCCAGACTGAACTTTATAATTCAGCTTTCGGTAGCCTAGTGTTACCTTTCCTCGTATATATCACCTTCACTGGTGATCCAATTGATACTCCTCAATAAAAAAAATGTTTTAAGTTATTGAAGCTGGCTTTCTGTCCTCTAATAAAACAAAATTTGGCTTCATTTCAAACCAAGCTTTACCCAAAAAATACTTAAAGGGACATTAGCTGTCAAATTCATTTTCACCGATTTGACTCCAACTCACATATTTGATTTATAACATACTAAAAATATAAAAAAGAAGATGTGGTATGATTGCCAATGAGACAACTGTCCACAAGAGACTAAAATGACACAGAAATTAACAACTATAGGTCACCGTACGGCCTTCAACAATGAGCAAAGCCCATACCGCATAGTCAGCTATAAAAAGCCCCGAAATGACAATGTAAAACAATTCAAACGAGAAAACTAACGGCCTTATTTATGTACAAAAAATGAACGAAAAACAAATATGTAACACATAAACAAACGACAACCACTGAACTACAGGCTCCTGACTTGGGACAGGCACATACATACATAATGTGGCGGGGTTAAACATGTTAGCGGGATCCCAACCTCCCCTAACCTGGGACAGTGATATAACAGTACAACATAAGAACGAACTATAAAAATCAGTTGAAAAAGGCTTAAATCATCAGATGGACAAAATACAAGTGGACGTGGCAGGGTACTTGTACATCCAAACAACAAAAGACACTAGGAACAGATCTGAGAGTCCTCGCAGTTATCTGACAGCTAGTTCAAAGCCACTAACAACTAATAAAAAAATCATGCATCTAAGACTAAATTATCAATCCGTACACATCCAACATCCAATGGATTTAGTGTAAAGACGTCATAAACAGTCAGAGAAAAACATGACCTTGTGCAATGCCAAGATACAGGTATTGACAGATTGTAGATCCATGAATGTGTATATGTATAAAACATACTAGTAATATTTAGTTTGCTTTTAATTTACTGATAACAAAATCAATATTTATACCAATAAAAACAATATTCAATGATCTTATTACAGTGTTGAATTGGTAACCTTTTAGAATAAGTTTATTTAAAGGAGCACGGTTAACAACATTTCCGTAAAAATGAGGATGTGCTATCCCGTTTGAAATAAGTTTTCTACAGGTACAACCAAACTTCAAAACCAAATCTTTATATCTATGGAAAAATTTAGTAAAGGTTTTAAGTAATTTATGGTAACGATATCCCTGGTTTAATAATTTACCAGTAATACATAGATTACGTTCGTTAAAATCAACTAGAGGCTCCAAGGACCCTGTGTCGCTCACCTGATATTTTTATTTACAATTGATGCATGATAAATGCAACTGTTGTACTGTCGTTTAGTTTCAGAGATATAAGACTAAAAAGTGCGTTTGAAACCTATGTTTTATTTCAGCCATGTGTGCCATGTTGGCAGGCAGGGTCATCATACACAGTGGTCCCTGGATATCCTAGTGGTGATTTAAACCAAGTTTGGTTTAATTTGACAGTAGTTTCAGGGAGAATTTTGTAAAATTTATCTAACGAGAAATGCGAAGTGATGAGAAAGTTTGTTGTGAAGTTTTGTTGTTGCGCAACCCCCCAAAAAAAACAAAAGGTAATAAAAATTATCATTTAAGGGCAATCTTTCCTATAAATGATTTCTGCAAAATTCAGTTGTTTGTGCAAGGGTTGTATAGCCAGCTGAGGTCGTTAAAACTCTCATTTGTTGTTGCAAAATTCAAGTGGTTTTGAATTGCTTTGTTGATGTTTTTGTATTCAACTTTTAAACAACAAATATGATGACTGATACTCATGACACTGAAAATATGGTCTTCATTCTTGTGAAGAAAATGGTAAGGTTTGAAATATTTCTTAAATATTAATTCAATACCAATACTTTAATTTGTATTGGATTTATCCCAGGAAATGAGAACAAGGGACACAATTAAATTAAATTTTTTCCTTAACTTCTGATAAAATATCAAATGAAGAACTATATTTTGTTAATGAGAATTTTTTTTTTAATAGTTAATTGATAATTTGAACAATATTAATAAAGTTTTAGATCTTGCATGGTTGATTAATTTTCTCTCAAAATTTCTGATATTCTAGTAAAGTTTTAAATATAATATGAGGCAGGCATTACCTGTGAAAGGGGATGAAGTCTGTATAAATTAGTGTAGGAATTCAAGCATCATTTGCACTTCGGAATCTGTAGAAAATGAAGCCAAAGTACTGAAACATATCTGACATTCGACCTATTGTTCGGGATTATAGTTGTGACATCATTTTCAATTTTATCTCTATCTGTAATAATTTTCAAGATTATAACCAAAAACGGCAAAATTTCCTTAAAAATTACCAATTCAGGGGCAGCAACCCAACAACCAGTTGTCCAATTCATCTGAAAATTTGAGGGCAGATAGATATTTACTTGATAAACAAGTTAATCCCTGTAAGATTTGCTTTAAATGCTTTGGTTTCAGAGTTACAAGCCAAAATCTACATTTTACCCCTATGTTCTATTTTTAGCCATGGCAGCCATCTTGGTTGGTTGCCTGGGTCACCGCACACTTTTTTTAAACTTAATACCCTAATAATGATTGTGGCTAAGTTTGGTTGAATTTGGTCCAGTAGTTTCAGAGGAGAAGATTTTTGTAAAAGATTACAAAAATTTACAAAAAATTGGTAAAAAATTACTTTAAAGGGCAATATCTCCTTAAGGGGTCAACTGACTATATTGAACATGTTGACTTATTTGAAGATCTTTCTTTGCTGAACATTATTGCTGTTTACAGTTTATCTCTATCTGTAATAATTTTCAAGATAATAACCAAAAACGGCAAAATTTCCTTAAAAATTACCAATTCAGGGGCAGCAACCCAACAACCAGTTGTCCAATTCATCTGAAAATTTGAGGGCAGATAGATATTTACTTGATAAACAAGTTAATCCCTGTAAGATTTGCTTTAAATGCTTTGGTTTCAGAGTTACAAGCCAAAATCTACATTTTTAGCCATGGCGGCCCTATGTTCTATTTTTAGCCATGGCAGCCATCTTGGTTTGTTGACTGGGTCAGCTAAAACGTCACAGAACACACGAGCTTTTTAAATTAAATACCCTAATAATGTAAATTTTAGTGTGGCTAAGTTTGGTTGAATTTGGTCTAGTAGTTTCAGATTCTTGGAGATAACGGTAAGAATTTTGTAAACAACCGTATATCCAAATTACAATAAGTCTGAAATAAACAATTAACAATGCATGAAGTCGATAATATATATCAGCATTTCGTATGTATTTGAGTCTAGACGCCATCCAATTAACCATTGAGATGACGAACAAAGATTGCAGACGGTCCTATAACCATATATAAACATAAACATAAATATAAATATATATTTAAAAGAACTGGAAAATATAAAAATATATCAAGAGAAAGAGAATTTGTTGTGAATGTGAAAAAAAAGTAGAAAATGAAAAACATTTCTTAATAAGATGTGAGAAATACCACATTGCATTTGCGCCAAATTTTACAAAATCCAATCTTTCATTTGCGCTTACAAGGTTATATCTCATTTGCGCCGAAAAAATAAAAACTATATTTTCGTCATTTTACAGGTAACATATAACGGAAAAGTTAAAATATTCATTGCTGTTTCGGGAAAAGGAATTTTGCTTAGAGTATTCCCCTGGATTACTGAGAGAGTTCATACTCATTTCTAATATAAAACTGAAAGTCACTTAGGTTTCGAATTATATATATAGTGTTCACATTTTCGAGGTGTCAAGATAGACATTGTCAATTCTGAGATAAACAGCCCGTTAGTTTTCTCAATTAAATTGTTTTATATCTTTCATGTCGGGGCCGTTTATAACCGACTAAACGGTCTGAGTTTTTCTCATTTTTGAAGGCCGTTCGGGTGCCTACAATTGCTTTCATCAACTTCATTGGAACTGTGGTGAATAGTTGTCTCATTGGCATTTTTTCGGAACAAACTTTTGGTTTGACTTCAGTGTATAGTGCTTAAAACAGACTCATAATTTTACTTTTAGGCTCAATGATCTCGTTAATTATGAGAGAACTGTGTTTTAACATTAGTGTGTATAGTGCTTTCATTATGGTTATGATGACTGATTTCCGATGAATATGTTATGATCCAAACAAATACTGTGTTTTAAAGTTGTTATTAAAAGTCTATTTGAATACTTCTATTTGTAATACTATTTATCTGTATTTACCTGTATTATTGGCGTAAATGAAATATTAAATTTTTTGCCGCAAATGAGATATGATTTGTGGCTCATATGAAAGATGTTTTGCCGCAAATGAAATGCCAGTTGGTGCAAAGCAATGAGCTGAAACAAAGGTTTAAAATTTTATATATCTAATTAAGTGAGAGAAAAATAGCCAGTTAGATAAGGAGGAAAAGTTCTTCTATTATATATAAAATGATGAAGACAAATATAATTTATATTTGGTGAATACACTTTTATATGATCATTTGCCTTAAAAGGACATTAGCTGTCAAATTCATGATCACCGATTTGACTCAAATTCTCATATTTGATTTATAACATACTAAAATGTATATCCAAATTATAAAAAGTCTAAAATAAACAATTTACAAGGCATGGGCTCGATAATATATGTCATCGTTTCGTGTGTATTCTAGTCTACACGCCATCTTATTAACTATCGAGTTGACCTCCGAAGACTGCCGACGGTCATATAAGCGATGATTCTTCTAGGTCTGTTTAACTTCATATTATAGGTTGAAAATATATGTTAATCATCGTTTTTACATGTATAAGAATGAGGTTTTGTGGATCGAATCAGTTAATCAAATGATTTACCTTTGTTTCACTTTCAATGTTGACATTCTTTTCCTTTTAATATCTGAACACGCATAATTCATGCGTAATCCATCTCTAGCTAAGGTGTTAAATTGAAGGTCACATGAATACGGATTCAATGAGGTCGAATGATTCACTTGCAAGTGAATAATTCATCATCAATGTTTCTTAGCTCAGTTTGACAAAATTAAACCATACTGGCTGCTTAATGCGAATTATCATTTCATTATTTCACTTTCATTAATGATTGAACAACAAAAAAAAAAAAACTATTTTATTTTTTTATATATATCTCGTAGCTAGTGCCACTTTAAATATTTGACGTATGTCGTTTTACTTAGACAAATAAGTCCGAAAAAATGACTGGAATATGTCATGCAATTGGATCCTTTTAGGTTTATGCTCTATCTCTGAAAGTAATGGGACATAGTATTTTCTGTCTGTACACTCGTTCGTTCATCCGTCCCATACTAGATTTAAAATCAGTCGCATGTTTTTGTTTCAAATGTTTAAGATATAAATGTATGTGTATTTTTATATATTTTTTATTCTTCCCACCAACAAATTATAAAGTCTCTTTTGTTTGCAAATTATGTTTTTTTTATATATTCAAACTTCGTATGTTATGAACCAGTATATACTTATAGTTCGGCGGTGCACAAGGTCTTGCAAAAATCTTCTGAATCGCTTTTGTGTTACGACCAGAAAATCGACTTTTAATTGTAGCCAACAAAAGTCACAAATCAATAATAAAATTTAACAAGATTTATTATACACTAAATTTCAAGAAGTATTACACAAATATAAGTAGTGGGTCAAATATATTTGGTGTATAGATGTTAGCAAAGTGTACATGTTTTGTGGCAGAGTTTACCTCATTTACATGGAACATTGATAATGTTATTTTTAATGTAATACTTGTATAATATAAAAATAAGGAGATGTGGAAGTAAGCAGTTATAGGCGACCGTACGGCCTTCAACATTAAAAAAACCATACCATATGGTCGGTTTCAAAAGGCCCTGATATAAAAAAAAAAATTTAAACAATTCGTTAGAGAAAACTAACGGCCTAATTTATAACAAAACAATTTACAAAAAAAAAAATTGACAGACATGAACCAACGACAACCACTCAAATACCGACTCGATCCTGACTTGGGACAATAATCCTTTTCTCTAAGAATTTCGACATAATTCAGTCAGTAAAACATGCTGTACCAGTATAATCCTAGTTTTTACGGTAATGATGTTTTATGATCATACTTTTCTCAGACTACAAATTGATGACGTACTTTCATTAGCTTAGCTTTCAGTAAGGGACGACCATTTGATTTCGAAAGGAGGAGGGGAGGATGATTTTGAAAATCAATAACTTGGCCTGGTATGAACTAAAAATAAATGACTTTGCACAAACCTATTGCCAATTCAACTTTGAAATTATTGATGTGCCATATTCCGGGTGTGAAACGGGACCGACCGTTTTGATTCTTATACTACAATTATAACAAACATATCTATTTAATAAAAAGTTTAAAGTATTAAAAAACAGACCCAAAACATATTCCTCCGAAGTAAATAATACTTTACAAAGTTAGTTCGCTATTCAAAACAAATAAATCAACCACACAACAAGCAAAAATAAGAAATGTATTGAGTGACCACCGTCCTTGTTAATGACTTAATAGTGTAAGCAACAAAATGATTAATCCGCGTTTAACCAAAAAGGTTGACTTATTTTGTGTTTTTGTTCAAAACTACTTTTATTTCACACATGAAAATTGGCACACACATGCACCGTGTCGTATTGCTTTAATCAGAGTAACAAATATCGTGATGATACACGTACTAATTTAGTTTTCGATGAAATGTGGTAAATTTCGGGTAAAATTTTAGTCTTACTAAAACGCTGAATTAATTATACCAAAATCACTCAAATACTTTCCGCTTTTTTTATATTATATATTTAATGTATAAACAATATTATAAGTACTATATTAATCACTAACAAAGAGCGTAATAGTTTTATTTTTCATGTTTTCTCGTACAATACGGTGTATGGGGGTAAAACACGAAATTTAGAAAATCGTGACCATGGGAACTTACGACGACAATCATTATTGTAAAATATAATGATTTTCTTATAATTTGCAAACAAAAATAGTCGTGTGTTGTCCGTTAACTTAAACTCACTAACTAGAGGAGTTCTGGCACTGGGCACCCTACTATTAATTGTATTTCAAAGAATCGATAAAATAATATAAGTTGATATACTTCAAGCTTATTAATAGATTTTGTCTGAAGATTTCTTTTGTAATTGGACTCGTTAAACATTTTAAACTGTCATTAATGTCCGTTAAACAAAACCACACAGTACAACCCCTAATCGAGCACATCTTAAAATACAATTTTTATAGGGAATTAGTTTTAACTACAAATTGTATCATAAATAAATATACGTTTTATATTAGTTGCCTTACATTTTAAAGAAAAGAGTATTCGTTTTCGCAATAACATTGTAACATTGTCTTCAGACTTGTACCGTACTCCCATATCATAATTTAACTCGAATGAGTTGGTGTTAAAGGTCCCTATTCTCGTCAGTGTTCTCTGCCGGGCTCTTGATGTATACTCTTCAATAAAGAATTAGTGATATATATGTTTGTCGCTTTCATTAATAACGTGTCGTTTAATTTACAAGAGCTCACTCAGTCTAAAGAAAGTGCGAATCGATGCAACCGTTTCTTATGTGGGGTAGCGATTTTTTTCTAATATGAAATTGTAAATATGTAGACACTTCACAGTTATGTATAACTATAAATCAATAGAGTCTGAAATCGATCATTACCTACATTCCAAGGTCGTTTTAAAGGAAAATAATCAAGTGCATATGTAAAACGAGGAACAAGGCTAGATATATTCATGGATATATCAATTGTCAACATATTGTTTAATTACAAACTAAAATTAAGTCCCCAAATATGTTCAATTGTAAAATGATAGCAAAAGTTTATGTCATTGAAAAAATTGTGTTGCTATGTTTTTTTTATGTAAATAAATGATTAAATGCTATTTATTTTAATGTAGATGCTATACTTTTGTGTAATTGCAGTATTGTAACTAAAACTTTTATATTAAAAGATGTGTCAGTTTTAGCTCACTGCTGAACGGCAAAATTCATCTTTAAAGCATCTTTCGAAATTCTGAATTGTTCTTCGAACATAATTTTGTAAGATGAAAGTAACATAAACATTGTTGGTAAATTATTGTTTTGTTTTGATGTAGAATTGTATCTTCCATGTCTTGGACAACGGTAACTGTAAATATGTTTTGTTTGGAATAATACTTTTGCAATATGTGAAATCTTGTTTTTTCGTTTTTTAGATTGTATTATCGCTCTGAATATTTTTTTCTCTTAAGAAAAAGTAATTTCTTGTTTGTTTTGCTGTTTTAACATGACCTATGATACAATCGAATGGTTTGAAAGAATATTGACAGTAGCCACATTAACAATCCGCTAAAGCACCACTAGTTGAAATAGAATTACTTAGTAAAACGATAGGATGTGTATTGGGGTCTTGGAAGGTGGTAAATACTGTGTAATACTGATAGGGAAATCCAAAATTGATCAATTCTCAGTCAAACTCAGTAAAGATCCGTCTAAATTCCATGTAGTTAATAAATTTGATAACACTCAACGGTAACTTGTTTGGTTGTTCTATTTCTTTAAATACTAAAAATTCTCTTATTATTCCTCTAAAATGTACCCAAGAAAATTTCCTTTAGATAAATCTAATATTAATAACAATAATTGTCCTTTTTCTAGATTTGGATATTTCATTTTCACCCGCAAAATTCAAAACAAAAATTTACGTCAAAAGATATAACTTTAATTCGGGGATTTCTTTACCATAAACTACTTAAACCATTTACTTAATTCTTCATAGATAAGAAATTTATACAAAAAATGGGATATCGCTCCCTCAATTAAATGTTTACGTTTATGTTGTTTATAAAGTGCGTAAATTTAAACACAATCCATAAAAACTTATTGATCCTTTGAAAATCATTTTAACACCGTAGAAATATGTTTGAACATAGCTGATACGGTTATTACATGGTTTTTGTTATTGATAAATTAAACGTAACCGATTTCTTAACATTTATGAAAAGTCATGGTCCTTCATTCTATTAAATGTACTTAGGTAATGGTAATTACAAGGTCACGCTTTCCGCAGACTGTTTATGACTCCTTTACACTAAAGCCGTTGCTTGTGTACTTATTGGAACCTTAGACATGGAGAACATAATTTATTCAGTAGTTGTTATTGTTCTTAAGCTAACTTTCAGTAGCTGCGAGTACTCTTAGATCGGTGTCTTTTGTCTTAACGTTAGTTGGGTTTTTTTTTTTGTGCTTCGAACATATTGAAAGTGGATTCCACTGTCTTTGCTACATGATTGTCTTAGTATAAGTATTTGTACACTTCAAACTTATAGATAATACAATAAGTTTTATTTAATCCAATTCGCCTACCGTATACATAATTCGATTTATATACATTTATAAATCGAATTTTAAATAAACGAGGCTGGGATCTATTTCCCCCTCTACTTGTTTGGCAACGCCGACCAGCATTGCGCAGCCCTCTTATCCTCTTCTTGTATCTATGATGAGTTTTATCTCCAATTATAGCTTATTCCGAATAAGGTTCGTTTCTGAAGGTGTTATCTTAATTGTTGGTATTAAATAAGGACGACTTATCACAATACACAAATGCAGTATTTTAAGTGTACAGGAATAACCATCTACTCATCTCATGTATTTATATTTGTATATATTGCACAATTACAAACGTTATAACGCATGCGCAGACACTGTAATGTTTACCAAAACCTCTATGACTAATTAAACTTTATACATGTACCTCTTTCTCGCTTGGATATTGCACAACTGTTACATAAAACAATATCGGGTATCGATGGCCAGATGTGTATATATCTATTCAATAAGTGCAGAACGTTCAGTGGATTTTCAGGATAAGACTCATCTTTACAGCTGATATTGACACTTGACTCTAAATGTGCAAATAACCTGAAACAGAGTCAGAAAGTAGTTGTTTGTAATCATTATGAGACCATTTTATATCAGATTTTTTTCCCACAGGATCTTGAATTTCTTATTGAATCATCTTTATAAAATTTCAATATGCAACCTTGCCTTTTGGCTCATTGTCCATGTTTATCATGGCAGCATCGCACGAAAACAAGTAATATTTTTACACAACCATAAATCGTATTGTAAATTTTCGCAAATAACTGACAGAATTATATATTTTTGACTTAAATGGAATGAAACAGTAAGGTAAATCCGTGACATAAAGCTATTAAGCTATTTCTGAACAGCTGTATATATCAAAAGTAGAAAAGTCAATTTGTTCAATTTATCAAGTAAAAATATTGTATAAATAAAGGCTATTTCATTTAATAGTATAGTTCTATGTATAAATAACAAAGTTTAACTTTTAACTTTTTTATTAGAGCGTTACTGATGAGTCAACATTTTAATCCTGGGGTGGTGTTCTCGAAGCTATCTTAGGATTAGGACGTGTCCTAAGACCATCTTATGACACTTCTTTGTCCTAAGTGGTGTTCTCGAAGCTCTCTCAACTTGGGATATATCTCATTTTTCGTCCTAACTTTAGGACACCTTATAAGGTCTCTTAAGATCATCCTATCTTCATCCTAACATAATAAAGTTTGGATTTCGAGTTTTGCTCATTATTTTACGTGAAGATGAACATGAAATGAAACGCACCATCGGTTATTAACTCGTATATAAAGAAATTGTGCATGATTTTAAACTTTGAACTTCGTGTTTCACGTTACGAGGACTCTATAAATTCAATTATCATTTCAAAACAAATTGTTTTCCAGTTTAATTTACAATCCTTTTTGATATAATTACATGTGAAATCATGCATTTAATTCTATACATGTTATTATAAAATTCGTAAACAATTTTATAAAATGGTTTCGTCATTAATAAATGTTTTATAAAAAAAATACTCAACGATTTAAAATTTTGACTTAGGATATGTTTAGGACGTCCTAACATAAGATACGTCTGAGATAGCTTCGAGACACAACTTAAGAGTGTCCTAAAATGATCCTAAGTCCATCCTAAAATTGGTCTAAGATGGGTCTTAGGACGAATCTTAGGATACTTTCGAGAACACCACCCCTGGTATTTATGATAAGTTTTTTTAATGTCTTAATCGCACATTTACCATAAATCTGTCCATTGGCATATCGGTCGATTCCGTTGCAAATTATTCCATACTAAATTAATGCAACAGGTAAGTTCTGCATAGTGAGTCAAACGGAATAAAGAGAAAAATTGAAAAAAGGATATGTTGAAAAGGGACAGCTATTTTGCCTTGCAACAGGCCTCTTTCGAATCCCTCAAAACGAATTGTTGAAAGGTTTATTTAACGTGGAGAGAATTTGGCATCATCCCTACACTAGTTGTCAAATCTAACTATTACGTCTGAATTCAAAGGACGTAGATGTAAGCATTTATAGGCCTTCAATAATGAGCAAAACCCATATCATATAGTCAGCGATATAAGATAACTAGGGACAGTAGCTCAACATAAGAACAAACTAAAAATGGCTTTTCTAGAAAGATTTGTATGAAGCATACTAGACAGTTAACATTACAGAATAGACACCGACCTAGGAGAACTCGTATATACAGTTACTGATAGCTAATTCAAAGCCTATTACAACAACTTACAAATAAATCATGTTTCTCAAATTTGAATATTAATCAGTACACTTTCAAACGATTTAGCATAAAGACGTTATAAACAGTCTGAAACAAACATTGGCCTATAATTGTTAAATTCTATGTCATTTTGGTCTTTTGTGGAGAGTTGTTTCGTTTGCAATCATCCCATGTCGTCTTATTTTCATATCACTTTGTGCAATGCAAAACAATGATCAAATGGTACGACATGGTGTAGGACTAAAAGATTTCATAACTTACAGAAAAACATATTGATTTATATTTCAATGGATAGATAAACAAAACCAATGTAAGTAGCGATAAAATAAATTTTCAAAGATCTTAAACGGTATTAAAGACAAATGATTCATATCTCAGATTAGAAAAAAAGTTGGATATATATCATATTCTTGAATGGCTCAGTTTTACAATAAATCACATGTACTTTCTTTTAAATCAAAATCTTCAGAAAAGTACTCTTATTCTTCGATTGCTTTTCCGTATGCAGTGAAATTAACCACGAGACCTCTTGTTAAGTCTTCGACAAACACACAGCGCAAGTGCGAGGGAAAAAAACGTGATGAAAGAAAAGATATACATTCGTTAAAGTTATACATAGTGTTAATTGATTCTAAAAGTAAACTTTTAATACACCAATCATTTAACATCTGTTTTACAAAGTGTAATCAACAGATAGATAGACATGGGAAAAAATAAACATCGCACTATTGCATGTTTATTTTCTCGCTTACTTTATCACGTACTCCATGATTCTGTGGTGATTGTTTATTGAGGGTCCGTTCGGTAATTTTCTACAATAAAACACAAAAGTTACAGTGTATATAATGTGCGAATCCTGAAATGCCATTTTTACTGTATCCGTGATGAATTTCTAATGTAGAATGATAAATAAACAGACGACAAATTCATGATTTTTGAATAAAATAAGAAATAATATATAATGTGTACTGTTTTTATTAAATCCATGATATAGGTATGAGATGCGGACGGGTTTTCATCGCGCCTACAGCCATCCAGGTGTAAAATTGATACACAAATAGATAAATATTAAGAATAGTTCACGAACAGAGCGTGCAAGAGATTTAAAAGTAACAGTTAAGGTTCAATTGCAGAAAAATGTACATTTTAACATAATTATTGATGTTGTATAACTTCAAACAGGTTTTGTTATTCAGTTTGTTGATATTGATTCAAATTCCACTATGCTGTGTTCGTTATGCGATTCGTGTTTACTGTCGAATAATAATACTAGACTTTCATTTTCTCTGTAGGGGCGATTCATTTCTATTGTACATACGATGCATTTTCACAGAAGGAAATTAATTAATTTTCATCATACAAAGTCTTAATTCAGCCGACTCTCTAACAAAATTTATGAAGTCAAAAGGATGGATTATATATGCATACTTAGTGAGTGAAAGTCTGAGGTAATATATCAATAAATTCCGTAAAAATGGCATGTATTGCTAATATAGTCAAATTCAATTTTCTCTAATAATTTGTCCAGATCCAGATCTACATGTAGGATAAAATTTATCCTTTCCTATGACTCGCCATCATTGAATACATATATCTTAGACAGTTTTCGGTTTCGGTCTAAATCTACATCACATACTAATTAATAGAACGTCATTAGAGCTATTTTCCTAATGCTTGTAGTTTAAAGGTGTGGTTGGCTTGCTTGCTTTGTTTGTATAAATGTTTGCTTAAACATTGTAATTAAGATTGAACAAACATTTATACAAAAAAAAAAACAAGCAAGCCAACCAAACCTTTAAACTACAAGTGTTATGAAAATAGCTCTAATGGATGCATCTTAGATAAATAACAGCAGTCACAAAATGATGTTCATTTCACTATTGAGTTAATGGTAACGTTTTTATCTCGCACAAACACTTGCCTTACATTTGACGCTTGGATGACTGGATAATTGATATTTATCATGCCACTGTGTATACATCTTATACAGTAAAGAAAGTTCGAGCAACAATCGAGTCACTTTAATCAATGTTTGAATTTCTTATAAATCGTTGTTACAAATAAGCAAATACATAATTGTAAGAATACAAGGATATATTGAAAACAGTTTATTGTAACATGTTTAAATGGTTCTATACCATGGGGTATAACCTCCGTACAGCTGCTTCCGGACGTTAATCACTGCAGTATTTATCCTCCTATTTTGTACAACGACATAATACAGTTAAATTTTCTGAACTTATGTCGAGTACACGAAAACCAGTCCTGAAGAAGCTTTGTTCATTTATAAAAAATATTAATACTTTTATTTGTCCTCCTGGCTAGTGACTTTTGTAACCTCTCTCCTTGTTTTGTATATATTGTAAATAGTTATTGTTGTTATCTCTGTACTGATGTCATGCATTGGCTTTATGAGAATAAAGATATATCGCGAAGCGATTTTTGTAGATAGACCGTCCTAATATTTTCACCAAAGACTAATTGACGTACTGTTCAGTTAAGTATACAATGTTTATGAAAACAAAGTTTACTGTCCTGACAGCATTGTATATTATCTATATTACATGAACACCCTGTGACTATTTTAAATAGTCAGGTCTGTGAATTACTTGTAAACATCGCGAAACAAACACTCTGTGTAACTCAAACTTGATTAAACTACAAATAGAGCATAGTTCGGTGGCTCTTACACTAAATGCGACCGTTTATTTTGTGACTTGTTGTTAACAATACATAATGCGAATGAAAAACCCGTTGTTTTAATTTTATTTGCAGACATTTACTTGAAAAACTGACCTCAAAATTTTGGCACTATACGATTCATTCTCTTTGTAGTTTGTTTTCTTTCTTTAGTACCGTTCGCTGCACATTCTTGTACTGTTCGTTGTGCAAAAGCCTATCAATATGGTAGAAATATATATGAAACGGCGTGAAACGGTGTGACAAATTTTCAAAGCTTTTTGAAGCGAGAACTAAAACTTTTCAAGGAAAATTCGCCATGAAAATACGTTATATTCATGGATGTTCTGCTCCAGTAAATTTTCGGATCCATGACACACTAATAGCAAACTCACCAAGAATATTTGAATATGCATGATACGAACGTGTATCACTTTAAGGTGATGTGACGCATATCACCCTGACCTTCGTGTGAGCTTGACCTTTGACCTCAAGATCAAAATGCTGGATTTCTAAGAAACTGGATTGCAATCAGGCGCTCCCGATGAGTGGGCTTCTCTAGCTCCAGTAAGTTCTGTTTCACATCAAACAAATACAAAATTCAGGTTGTTTTAATCTTCAATATGAAATGTTAGAAATGTCAAATAGTTTTAGTAGTTGCAAATGCTTGCTGACAAAAATAAAAGATAGTCATTTCAATAGAAACAGCTAATTTTGTTCACGATGTTTTACTTACGAACGGTCCCGTGTGCGATAAATTTGTTATTCGGTTCACTACTGACCCCTACGATTCCATAGAGGGCTAATAAAATCCATAGGAAATTTGGTCTTCGGCCTCACCTCCTATGGATTTTACTAACACTCTATGGATCCGTAGGGGTCAGTAGCAAACCATATAACTTATACTATGGGGTTAATAGATTTCATATGGGGTTCATGTCGTCTCGTCTACTATTAATGGTGAGGTCATCTATTAATGTTTCTGTATTTCATTGTTTATTTTATAATACAAACTTCGACAGGAAAAGTTCCGTGTGCGATGAAATCGTTATACGGTTCACTGTTGACCCCTACAGATTCACAGAGGGTTAGTAAAACCATAGGAGATTCGGCCTTCGGCCTCACCCCCTATATATTATACTAACCCTTTATGGATCCGTAGGGGGTCAGTAGCAAATCGTATAACTTATAAAATTAGGTCAATGTCAGGAAAAATATCAACTTTTCTGTATGAACTACTCTCAGATTTGTACTCAGTGTCTTTTTGTTGTTGGGATGTATAAGTACCGGTCCACGTCCACTCTGTGCTTTTCTTAGATGTGTTTTATTTGTAGATGTATTTTACTTGTATCCATCTGATGGGTTAAGTCTTTTTCAACTGATTTTTACAGTTTGTTCTCATGTTGTACTGTTACACCACTTTCCAAGGTTAGGGGAGAGTTGGCGCCTTCAAACGAGTTTAACCCCGCCACATTCTGTATGTGCCTGTCCCAAGTCAGGAGCCAGTAATACAGTGGTTGTCGTTTGTTGCTGTGTAACATATTCTTCTTTCGTTCATTATTTTATACATAAATTACTAGTAGGTCGTTAGTTTTCTCGTTTGAATTGTTTGTCATTTGTCATTTCGGGGCCTTCTGTAGCGGACTATGCGGCATGGGATTTGCTCATTGTTGAATGCCGTACGGTGACCTATGGTTATCAATTTATGTGTCATGCCAAGTTGGTCTCTTGTGGAGAGTTGTCTCATTGGCAATCATACCACATCTTCTTATTTTTATATTCAAAACTGGAGTAGGTCGAGGTTTATCCAGCCCTTCAACAGTTACGTGCAGAATGAGGAAAAAATGATATTTTTCTGGCATTGACCTTATCTTGTTTTTACACTGCAGCTAAAAATTGCTGTAACAATTGTTTCAAAATGTTGACACAAAATATTAAAACTTCATTCCTTAAATAAGCCCCGGATTGCAAAGAAAAGAGACATGACATGAAATCGACATTGCGAGAAATATTATTTATATTTGGTATACAAACATAACAGGAAGTGTACTAGCTGCAGTGTAAATACATTTCTTTTTTGTAATGTACAACAAATTAAGAGTACAATTGTCATTAACTGCCCTTGAATGACCTTTTAATTGTAAATTAACGAAAATAATATAACCACGTGTGTAAAGTGGAGCAGTCCGTGCATTACAATAGAATAGCAATTTGGTAAGTAATATACCGTAAATATTTCTTCATTATTTTCTTAAAAAAGATAAACAAATTATTTAGGACTTTATTATTTTAAATATTATGCCTAGATTTTAATTGAAAAATTGATTTAAATAAATAAAAAAAAAATACACAAAATCATTTGTGGTATAGCATGTTTTGTTTTGTTTTGTTTTTTTTTTGTTTTTTTGTTTTTTTTTGTTTTTTGTTATTCAAACACACGTTCTCTAATGGTATGTCTTATTAGAAAAGTATTTCTTTTGACCCATACATTTCATTTGTTGGTACTAAAAATTTTTAATGTTATTATATTAACATGTAGCCTTCTGTGTGGCGTAAGCTTACTTTTTTTTAAGTCATATGAAACAAGTTTCTTGTAATTTTAATTAGATATTTTTGCTTTTAGCTAAGGTTTTGCTGGATTGGACGACTTTTGTCTGATTTTTAGAAAAAAAAAGTCTTTTTATTATGTTTGAAATATCTCTCGCCGCGTTATAGCCAGTTTATGCTGATGCGTGGCGTAAAGCTTAATTTTTTTAAAAGTTATATGAAAGAAGTTTCTTTTAATTTTAATTAGGTATTTTTGCTTTGAGCTAAGGTTTTGGTGGATTGGACGACTTTTGTCTGATTTTTAGAAAAAAAAACGTCTTTTTATTATGTTTGAAATAGCTCTCGCCGCGTTATATAGCCAGTTTGTGCTGATGCGGCGTAAAGCAATCACAAATCAACCAATCAAATTGAATGTAATTTTAATGTTATCGAAATTATTGAACCTATGCATGCATATGAACTAAAATAAAAAAAGTCCTGCATGCACGTTTTTTTATATTTATTAGGAATTTATAACGCATTATCGGCAAATATTATATTTCATTCAGTGATTGTTGATCGCAAGCTAATTACCTTTCAAGTTTGTTGCCAAAGTTTACCGGATCGTGAAATTGAAAAACAAAAATAACACAGAGCACGTGACAAATAAGTGAATTGATAAAGCCTTCAAATACATTTTCTCTTATATTTTTTCCATACGTTCCCATTCGTCAATTAAACTTTTCCTGAACAGTTGCTAAATGATTTGTTGTCTTCAATATAAGAATCAGCTATTACTATTTACCTTCCAGTGCACGTTTGTTTACATGCTTTCACCACGTTTTCCACCTTGCAATTACGCTGTGCGCCGGCCGAAGTTCTAACGAGAGGTCTAGTGGTTACGGTCATTGCATACGGGAAAATATCGGCGAATTGGTGTACGGGAAAACAATAATTCAATAGCAGTACATTTATGAAGATTTTAATAATATGAAGGATTTCTTTTATAAGAAAGTTCACGTACACTTGTTTTATAGTAAAACTTAGCCATTCAAAAATATAAAACATTAACTTTTGTTTTATAATTTTGAAGTTTTGTGTAACTTTAAGCTTTTATCTTCAGTAGTCATCGATAATGTGGTTTTATTAATATGATTAAATCTATGTATTCTAGTACAGACTACATAGTACTGAAAATTAACAACTGTTTTACTCACTATTTTGATATAAACAGAGGAGTAAGGCAAGGGGATTCTTTGAGCTCTATCCTGACAGAATCAAAAGAGTGTTTTAATGAAAGCTAAGATACATTTCTTCTTACTATGATTAATGGCAACTTAATGTTAAATTGTAAAAAAGACTAAGACTATGGATCTTGGTCATCGTCATAAACAGACACAACATATTTAATTACAAGCCCGTAAATGAATTTAAGTTGTTTGGCAACTTGCTCTCACAAAATGGAAACTTTTTGTCATCTGCCGAAGCACATTCGAAAAAGCACTAACAGTTATGTAATCTATCAAAAGCTATACAAGAAGTCTGAACCAATGACCAGCATATTCATATGTTCCTTTTATTTGATTCTTTTGTTCGCTCTAGTCATTTATATGATTGCAATATTGCAAATTTGGTATATGGATGTGTTCAGATCATACTATAATGCAATAGCTAGAGCCAAAAAAAAATTCTCCTTTGGATAAACTCAATTTGGTACACAAGAGTCCCCTGAAAAATTCAGTATAAGTTTTGTTAATTTACACTTGGAATACAAAAATGTGCAAGTGACATTGCCTCTAGATCTGAATGAGAAAGATTTCACCTTTATGGTTTTATTGCCACACAGTCACTTTATGAAGACCGACCTTTGAGTGATATTAAAACTCATCTGATTTACAAAAAGTGTTGTTCTCTTTCAAAGTCACTTCATGATCAAAGTATATACTCGTGCTACTCATATGTAAATCATATTAGGTGCGACAAATATTTTAGCAAACCAAAAAAACAAATCTAAATACAAATACAGAGCCTGTAAGAATCTTAGTGAAATGCTATAAAAATGAACTTGAGCAAACGGATATAATAAAATATATGACAATAAGATACCATCTCTTGATCAAAGTAGTAAACTCCTTTTGTTTAAAAATATAAAAACTGAAAATAGATAAGAATAATTTTATATGACGTACGAGGCAATCTTTATGTATGTGAAGTTAGCAGCCGGTTCGTTATTCGTTACATAAGCGGATCCAGGGGGTTTCGTGGGGAAAATTTTGTTGATTATATAGGGAATCATTGAAGCATGACTGGAGCGGGCCCCCTTATGAAAAGTTCTGTATCCGCCACTGCGTTATTCGATATTAAATATCCAACCGGCTGCTAGCAGTCGGTTCGATATTCATATTTTCTAAGTTGAATATAATAAAAAAATAAACATTCGATAACATTCAAAAGCATGATAGTAATTAGTTAATACATGTAGTTGTAAAAATTAAGAGATATAGGAAATCTTTTTGTGACCAATTCAAGTTATCGTAAATTCTCGTTGTCCATAAACCCTTAATATGTAAATCGAATATTTCTCTTTATGACCTATAGATTTTTATCAATAGAATATAATCAAGAATGAACATTTAAAATTTTAAGAAACAAAAAGAAACGAGCCATCTATTAAGATTTAAAAATATAAATAGAAACAACTATGGAAAGCCGAAAAAAAAAGATTTTTTCGATTGAATAAATATTCAACTGTATCCAGGAACGAGGGCCAATTAAGGGGTTGGCTAGATCTTCCTGATCTCTCAATATTCATAATATTATGCATATAGTTAGTTAATATATAGATATAAATGACATCAAAAGGAATTTGGATAAACTTTTCGTCTTCTAAGTTTATGGAGAGCTCAAAGTGCCAGTTTGATATTCAAAATTTATAATGAAAACCTACCGGAGACCGTTGAAAAAACAGTGAGACCTCCTGGTCTTTCAATATCCACAAAATTGAATACTGTTTTAAACTTTGTATATATACAGATGCTATTAAAAGGTTTTTCCAGAAAAAATGTCATCTTCGATATGTACGGAGGGCTTAAAGTGTCACTTTTCAAATAAAAATGGCCAAAACTTTAGGTGAAAGGGCACAGGGCGTTGGCTAGATTTCCTGATCTCTCAATCTTGATAATATTATGAATGTAGTTAGTTAATGTATGGATATAAATGACATCAAAAGGAATTTTGGTAAACTTTTCGTCTTCTAAGTTTATGGAGAGCTCAAAGTGCCAGTTTGATATTTAAAATTTATAATGAAAACCTACCGGAGACTGAATGTTATCGAACGTTTATTATTTTTTTTATTATATTCAACTTAGAAACTTTGAATATCGAATCGACTGCTAGCAGGCGGTTGGATATTGAATATCGAATAATGAATCGGCTGCTAACTTCACATGCATGTAATATGTATACAAGAAAACTTGTATATGCAAATTTAGAATTATGGAACTGAGGACTTGAGGTCATTTGTTGTGTTGTGTGTTCAATATTTTATTTATTTTTATGTAAAAGTCATGATTATATTGTTGTTATATAGCTCTTCAACTGTTTCGGTTCTTATACATCCTTGACTTTCAAATATTCAGCTTTGAGTGTTCCTGATGAAGTTTATCCAGAAAAGCTCTTCCGACGCATGAAATTCATAACGTCATTTGTTACATGTAATTGTAATTGTTATTATGCATTTGACCTCATATGGTTGTAATTTGTGCTTAATGAAGTATATTTAAGAGTTCACAATTTCTTCTATTTTCTTATGCAATCTTCATACTGTAGTTCTATTCTATTTGCTGGTTCATTTGTCATTCTGTCATGTTGCAAATTATCTTGTCCTCTGTTGGTCACGTTCATTGAGTTCAAAGTTTCACCACACCTTTTGAATACCCTTGTCAGCGAGCAAATTATAATAAATCGGTCGAGGCCACTGGAATTCTGTCGTTAGAAATCATTTGCAAAGTGAATACCTAAATGCAAAATGTAAACATACCCTATCGACTCAATGAACTACAATGCATTGTGGGCTACTACGAGTTAACTATCACTTATACAACTTGGAATTGTGTTAAACGCGAGTTTCTATATTGTGTAGCTCGGAATTTCATGTTTATTTTTCAGAGGAAGTTTCGAATATTCGTATGTCGGTCCAAAACAATGCTCCTTTGTAAAGCATAAAGAATACGACACAAAAATCATACATAATATCAACTATGACAGGCTGCAGAGGTTTAAAAACAAATGTTTACTTTGGCTTGACCTGCTATTAAAGTAATATAAAGCGAGCTTCTGGTTTATTTTATGTTGAGGAAATTATTGCACCAATCTATGCACTAGACATCTCCCTTTCTTTTTCCTTTGTATCTGAAAGACTTGGAGGATAATTTCCTTTGAAGTGATGTATTAGAAATTAACACAGTGACAAATGAGGTAGAAGAACAAAATGAATTTACTTGAAACTTTATGTACTTCTTTGTGCAGATGATACTGTTTTATTTTCTGGAACTGCACAAGATCTTCAACAGCAGCTAAAACATTTTATGAATACTGTAAAATATGGAAACTGAAGGCTAATCCAACAAAAAAAATATTAATTTTGGTTATGGTAGACGAGGGTTTCTTATCATCGAGTAGCAAGTTGCGAGTTGAAAAGGCCGAATGGCGAGTTAAGAAAGTCGAGTTGTGAGTTAAGAAAGTCGAGTTGCGAGTTACGAACGTCGAGTTGCGAGTTACAAAAATATTGTGTTTCTCTAATTTCTTAAGAATTATATATATAAATAAACTCATCATAGATACCAGGATTGAAATTTTGTATTTGCGCCAGACTCGCGTTTCGTCTACAAAAGACTCATCAGTGACGCTCGAATAAAAAAAAGTTAAAAAGGCCAAATAAAATACGAAGTTGAAGAGCATTGAGGACCAAAAATTCCTAAAAAGTTTTGCAAAATACAGCTAAGGTAATCTATTCCTGAGGTCGTGTCGTATGATTTTTGAAACAGAATTTTCAGGTTTACTTTGCATGAATAAACAAACCATGCATGTACCCGAACTTAGTTATACACTGCATGAGGAATGGTCCCGGTATTTTGAACTTTGATAACTTTGTGATTCAACCCCAAGCGGAGAGTGCATATATATACCATATAGTTAATAATCGAGTTGTTCAATGTATGTATATATGAATACTACAAAGCAAAAATAAGCATGCTATAGATGTCTTTCTATGGCATTATGGCAACTTCCTGGCATAGGAGATCATAATATGGATTTTTTTTTTTTAATTTGGAAAGACGTTATTCTAGACGTTACGCACGATATTGGTACCACTGAGCGTTACACGACGTTCTCAATAAATCAAGGATGTTGACGTTGTTCCAAAGAACGATTCAAGCGTAAACGTTTTTAACTTCCTCCTTGAATGTAAAATTAACAAAAAAAACTAAGGGATAATCTATTTGAAATTTGTTCACCTTCTCATGATTTTATGTCGCTTACCCAAGAACAAAAAGTAAAAGAAATGCTAAACCCACTATCATGGAACATGTTAAAAATATTGGCTCCTTTATAAAACAGTCATTAGAACTGAGGGCAGAAGTCTTATATATATGACAATAAAGATATTATATGTGAAAATGCCACTTAAAGTAACATTCTTTAATAAGTATTCTTTTGCAGAGATTTCCAAAGTTGCTTCATTATATATTTTTGCTTTTTTCAAGCCGGTGTTGGCATTTATAAATGCAAACATTGCTGATATCCAAATTTCCATAGCATTAAAATCATATATTTAAAATCGTGCAACATTTGTATGTTTGTGTCAAAATTATACTCAACAGCAATGATTAGCACTGAATAACAAGTTGGTTTCTTGAATGTATGGAACATGATTTAAAATATTTTTTTTTATTATTTAGCGTCTTTCATTTTCAAAATACTGAATGTTTTGAAACTTTCAAACTATAATTGGATACTATGAGTTAAACAAATGCAGGGAAAAATTGACACTACCTCTGTACTCTTAGGACGAGCGTGCTTCCAAAATATCACAATAAATGTCTTCGTTTATAAACTTCGATGTCTTATTTTCTTAATTTTCTTTCACTGTTTGTGTATTATCAGTTTCTTCTTTTTCTTAGAATTTAGCAATGTTCTCTTTATCGCAAGATTTCTTCAATCTTGGCGAGTGAAATGTTTAATATTTTGGTGGTTTATTTTGTGTCTTTCTCCTATTATACGTTTCTTTTTGTTTGAAATTATTTAATAATTTCTCTCCTGGATGTGTCTTTTCAGTTTACATTAATATTCAAATGCTTCTTAATTTTTTTTTTTTTTTTTTTTTCAAAGTAGTTGATATTCTTTTCATAATCTCATTTTATCAACACTTGATTCATAAGAGGTCCGTTATATTATTTTTTTTCATAAAGTGTGGCTTATACTAGTGTTTAGAATTCATATTTCATATTTTATCGGGTTAAACCCGGACAAATAATCCTCACCGGAAAGCACATTATAAGAGCTATCGTATCATATATATATTATATTAAACTCTAACGTTTAGTTTTCTTTTTATTTACGTAAATGTACCTTTTCCTTGTATAATCCTTACAAAATATGATAATTTTCAGAAACTTGAGCTTTATAAAAGGTCGGCGATCCATACTGTGTATTATTATTTTGAAATTTGGCAAATTATGGAAACTATATCCCTTTTTATATAGACCAACATTTAACCACTATTTGCAGGCCGAAATCAGATTTATAATAATATTCTAATTTTTATGTGACAACATTCATATTTTTTTTTTTTTTTTCAATATATGCTCTCGTCAATATACATGGATTAATGTTTTCTGATAGGAAGTATTATGGACCAGGAACACAATTAATGTACTTTTATACTATAAATTGTTTTTAGCTTTTCCAATTTGAACATATAACTGGGTATCGGTTTACACTCAATTTTCTTTGACATTTTCAGGCCGTTTTCAAACGGGTTATTTTTGGGTTTCGGCGGTTTCAGTTGTTGGTTTTGTTTTTACAAGACTCAGTATAAAACGCAATTTAGTCCAGTCATGTTTTGTGACGTTCTGTGAAGATAAAAAACAGATCTACTATAAACAAAAAAAATGAATATTTTCACACAACAGATTGGTTGATTGATGTTTTGGGTGTAGTAACGCCACATTCAGCACTATTGGCTATATCGTGGTGGTCAGTTTTATTGTTGAAGGAAGCCATAGATTCACATAGCAGACATTTTGTGGTTGATTTATTTAAAAAAAAAAAAAACAGGAAAATAGGATGTCATTTTTTTATACATACAGCGTGTTCAATCTTCAGTGTAGTATATAAAAATAAGGAGATGTGGTATGACTGCCAATGAGACAACTATCCACCCTAGTTTAAATGAAGTGAATGTAAGCATTTATAGGCAACCGTACGGCCTTCAACAATGAGAAAAACCCCATACCGTATAGTCGGCTATAATAGGCCCCGACATGAAATATATATGAAACAATTCAATTGAGAAAACTAATGGCCTAATTTATAATAAAACAATTTACGAAAAACAAATATGACAGACATGAATCAACGATAAGCACTCAACTACAGGCTCCTGACTTGGGACAGGCACATGAAGAATGTGGCGGGGTTAAACATGTTTGTGAGCGCTCAACCCTCCCCTAACCTCATCAAATCGATACAAAGCAGAAAAACATTTAACAAAAACACAGACCGGACGTGGCAGGGTATTTATACTTCCATTACAACAAAAGACACTAAGTACAGATCTGAGGGTACTCGCAGTTACTGGCAGCTAGTTCAAAGCCAATAAGAACTAATAAAAATCATGTATCAAAGACTATATATCAATCAGTACACATCCAACATCCAATGGATTTAGTGTAAAGACGTCATTAACAGTCAGAGAAAAATATGACCTTGTTTATTAGTATTTAATATTCTTTTTTCTATAAATTGGTTATGTTTGCAAAGAATATTTAACTTCCCTAAAAATATACGCTTTCTAAAAATATAGGAAGGAAGGAACTTCGGGAAATGTGGCGTAGAGTGCATGGTGACTTTTTTCGAAAGGGTGCTCAAACTAGGTTAAAATATACATAGGATTGTCTGTAAATTAAAGCAATGGAGCTGCTACATGTTTACGTGCAATCCATCATATTTGTTGGACAAAATTACCCTAACAGTGAGCTCATATTTGCCTTTTTCTCTCTCTCTTTCTTTCTTAAATTAATGTAAATGACAAGTTTCAATTAAGATATAAAACCTCGTCGCATCGCATGTATATATAGCAGGCAATTCTGTTCTGCTGGAGATTCGAGACAACAAACTCCATTTTGCTACACATTACTTCTAGAAGTAATAAACTTCATATACACTTGCTATGCAGATGACTATAGAGATTGATCTACTCGCGGTAAACACAAATTTTTGGCGTAAGATTTTTTGTGAAAAAAGCACAGACATTATATATTTTCACTATTACATGGAGCTTAGAATACAAATATGAAAACAAAATACCGGTTCTGCAAGTTGGCTAAAAAAAAATGAATCATATATATAGTTTCGATTCGTTTTATAGTAACGCTAGGAAAGAAGGTCAGGGGTTTATTTGAAATCGTTTATAATCTGGCTAAGGGGGAAATAGATAAGATTAGCTCACTGTTGATCACATTTTCATTTTCACTGTATGTTCCCTTTTTAAAAGTGATTCTGTGATCATATGTAACTTTTCTCACTTATATGGCCCAAGAGCCTAGTCCCTATCAAGTATCTGAGTTAAATATTTCGTTATCTTAAATCATTTATACAATGCTGATCTACTTTGATGCATATTAAACAAGAAATTTATTTAATATAGATCAGACCATTTCAAATAATTAATTGTTTGCCAAATATGCAGAAAAGTCATGTAACGTTATCATGACGTGAACGTGAAATTACAGTTATGGGGACATTTCATTGGACATCTCAGATCGTTTCGTATTTTCTACCTGCAGCTTAAACAAAAATATATATATCATTTTAATGGAAATTAAATGTATTTTCCCTTCATGTGAATTAAAAGGTGTTAAAAATTAGGGACCAAGTGAAATTTTATTAAATAAACAGCATCCGAATTATTCTATGTGTCATTTTGTCAACTGGGACGTTTTACTGGACACGGGAAAACTGACGATGTTTTAAAAATAGGACTGCAGTTATATAGTGATGACTTCAGATATCTTCTTTAGGACATGTATAAATTTTCTGATATTATAAGAAGCCCCTTACATCTATAATATCTTATGAGAGTGAAGGCAGAAAGTTTTTTTTAGGAACTGAGCAGCTGAATGGGACATTTTTTCTCTTTCTTATCTCAACGCTTTTGACAATCTTCTTTCACTCACATTTAAAAACGTCTAAGGTGCCATTTGTCGTTGATGATATAGAATACTGTTGCAAAATTTTGTCACATTTAACCTACTAATTAATCCGCACGGTGATTTCAAAGACGCGCACAAAACAAAATTGTAACAGCGGGACACCCCTAAAATGACGTTATAGGCCTCAAAATGAGCAAAGTTTTTCTTTAAATAATATACAAAGCAGAAAATCATCTATTCTATTGATTTCTTTTGTTATTTTCCTTTCGAATGATATGTAGGACATGGATATTTATTGTGTAGGAAAAGAGCTTGAATTGGAATAACTCGCTATCTATCGCATTTTTCCAAAGAGGCACCAATACCGTGCGCAACGTCCTACAATAAGCTATACCGCTATTACAAAAAATAAAGGAGTAGTTTTAAGGAATGTTATGGCGTGTGTTTTTACGGCATGAGCATGGAAGCCTTGTCTGTCACTTTTTTACCTGCATGCAGCCTTGATACAAATGTTGTAGTTTCAGATATCAGCTGTGTATTGTACATTTTTCGAAAAAAAATGTGCTTCCTTTTCATTTTAATATCATGCAATGATGATGCATAGCCTGTCACGAGAGCACCTGAAAAAAAGTTTTACCCGGGTAAGTATGGCATCAAGTTGTACTTTTAGGCATCTTCCATCCATATTTTGGAGAGGCGTAGGTTTTTTTTTTAAAGAATTGTTTGATTCTTAATTCCTAGATGAAAAATTGTCTAGAATGGAAGTGAATAAATTTAAAGATTATTTCTACTGAAAATTAGAAGAAAATATATATATTGACATTAAGTTTCTAATAAATTGTTCGGATTTTAATGAAAACAAAACGCATTTGGTGTTTTATTTCTGGATATATTTGAATAATATGTATCCTTAAAGGACGCATGCACCCAAAACAATGAATTTGACAGCCATTGTGCATTATAAAAAAACCGTTTATTATATACTGAGTAGTAAATACAGACACATTGTATATTTAATACAGTCAGCTGCAACTATTCTTTATATCCGCCATGATATCGCGGCTGTATGTGTATGACGTCCCGTAATCAATATCAGTCTCGTTACGTCTCGGGATTTGGGGGGGGGGGGTGCACTTCAATACTTAATTGATAGGGGGTGCCGCTGAGGTTCTGTTCAGTTAATTGTCACTGCCAAAGAATACATTTTGGGGTCCATAACAAATATTGCCTCTGCAGCTGCCCCAAAGAGCCCACTCTTGACGAAATCTGCAGAAGGGGTCTTTTACATATATGTACTATAGGTATTTATATGACAGACCTTTCTTGGTATTCCTAATTATTGGAAGATTTTATATAGACAGAAAAAGTATACCTAAAACGACAAAGTTATTTTTCATTTACCTGTATATATTATTAAAACCGGTTTTTTCAAAAGTTATTATTTTCTAAGGGTTAAATATTTCGCGATGGTGTCTTGCCATGGCTTTATTTGTACTTGTTTGTTTGCTTTTTGGCCTTGGATGTTTGTCCCTAATATTTTATTAACTATTTATTTACTTTCAGGTATCACAGATCCAATTTATTCGTTCATAGTGTGTTAATTTACGTTTTTGATTGAGTTAAGCCTTCCAATTGATGTTTTATCGTGTGTTTTTCTATGTTGTGATGTTATACTATTGTTTCAGAAAAAGGGAGAAGGTTTGGTACCATTAAAACGTTTAATCCCGCTGCAAATGTTTGCACCTGTCCTAAGTCAGGAATCTGATGTACAGTAGTTGTCGTTTGTTTATGTAATTTATACGTGTTTCTCGTTTCTCGTTTTTTTATATAGACTAGACCGTTGGTTTTACCGTTTGAATGGTTTTACACTAGTACTTTTGGGGCCCTTTATAGCTTGTTGTTCGGTGTGAGCCAAGGCTCCGTGTTGAAGGCCGTACATTGACCTATAATGGTTTACTTTTATAAATTGTCATTTGGATGGAGAGTTGTCTCATTGGCACTCACACCACATCTTCCTATATCTATATAGTAGTTGCTATCTCCCTTTACGTTTAATATGACGGTGCCAGCTATGAAATTTAATAATAATTAAACTACAAGCCATCCGCTGTATTTCAAAAGGATATCTGTTTCTTCAGGAAATAACCATATTTTGCGTAGTGATTATGTAAGCAATCCATTCATTTGTTTTTTTACACGAGACTCAGATGA
The DNA here is from genome assembly GCA_017311375.1 of Mytilus coruscus. NCBI lineage: Eukaryota > Metazoa > Mollusca > Bivalvia > Mytilida > Mytilidae > Mytilus > Mytilus coruscus. The sequence continues at coordinate 23,017,350 of CM029606.1, read as the reverse complement.
TGTCCAAACAACAAAAAGAATCAACAGTACTGTATACAATTCTATAGGAAATCATCATTCAAAAATGTTAAAGAGGTACACCAAAAAATTAAAATAGTTTCCCCATTTTCACGCAACTCGACTTTCGATACTCGACAACAAGTGAATCTCCTCATTACTGACTGCAAGGTTTTTCAGAAACGTGAAATTGTTATAGGCAAGCATTAAAAAACGCACGACCATGCCACTGATTAAAGCATGCTTGTTATTTTTAAATAATAAAAATTTTAAGTTTCTCGTGCCTCATTTTTTTAAACATGCATTTTTGAAAACATCATTGTTTAAAACTAACAAACTAATTAAGGTCGTAGGTTTATGTGTTATCTAGAAACAAAGAACTGCATGTTTAAACTTGTCTTTGTTTACATATTGTGAACGGTTCGTTGTCGTTACACCTTTTTACACTGTACGATTCGTTGCGAAAATATTGTTTTTTGTCTAATTTCTTTTGCATGTGTTAACGTATGCTTTCCAATATACATGTTTAAAAAAATTAATTTACTATGACCCGACAATTGTTTGTTCAAAGTTCATTTTTAGGATTTTGTATATTTTTATAATTCATGCTTTTATTATTATTCCGAGTCGTCATTGGTTTTTAATAATTCAATAGTTCATTGTATAGTACACTATTCAAAAGTTACTTGTATTTTACACTTAACTATAATCCTTTCATTTAAATTAATTATCAAAGATTTATATCCGTCTTTATGATAAAAGATTGTGTAACAAAGAATATAGATAAATTGACACTAAGTGATAACTGCCGAAAGCCATTCTTGACGAACTTATACGAAACATGTTTTTAATCCGTAATCCCCGCTTTCGGCAAAACGCGAATTTATATTATTTGATAAAAAGATATTTTGATTGGTTCATTTTCCGAATGTCAATCAGGCTTTTGAATTTGTATTTTATATTTGTTTTTATGTTGTTAGTCAGTAATGTTTTAATATTTGAAATAGATGGATGCGAAATAAATATGGAAACTTTCCAGTGACTTGGACTTTATTTAAGATACCTCTAGTTTCCCCCGAAACTAATTAATATGACAGAGGTAACTAATAACCTGGTCACATATGGTGGAGGACCCGCGGCACGTTGACTTCCTAGTTCAACAACGATCCTAGATACCTTTAACAGCAGCAAGTGAGTGTTCCCTATTTCAAAGAATAACTATCATCATTGATATCAATCTTAGACCGCAATGAAGATTATGGAACTTTCCTAGTCAACGACCAGTGTGTGGCAAATGTGGAATATTGCATTACAGAATTTGTTTTGCTAATTTCAAAACGTGTTTTAAATGTGGAAGAAAGGGACATTATGCGAGAATGTGTTTTGCTCGTTTGCCATCAGTGAAAACAAAAGAAAACCTAACAATTAAGAAAAACAAAGTTAAGAGTCAGAAGAGAACAGAAAGGGACAGATCCCGATGGATTCAACATATGGACAGAAAACAACCAATGTTTGAATTACCATTTTCAAATATCAGAAATACAGCCTTCATAAGTGTTTTAGAAACAAATAATTCAGCAAAAGTGGAGTTAAAAAGGATTAAAGAAAAATTAAAGGAGAATAATATTGACCGTGAAAATTTTAGACAACAGAACAGTCAAAAAGATGAAGAAATAAGCGATCTAAAAAGCAGCTGCACACAATGTGGGAAAGAGCACAACTATATGTTAAACAAAATGAGGAATTTAGCGAAGAATTGGAAAAATTTAAATCAACACCAGAAAACCTGAATATTAACGATCTTTATTGGCAAAATGAATTCTTGAGGACCGAAAATTTAAGGATAATAACAGTGAGTAATAATTTAAAGAAACAACAACATTTGGAGAAAAGCAAAATTGATGTAGAGTACAATGAATTAGTGAAAAATCATCCGATATACTTAGATCTTCAACTAGATTATGATCAGTTGCAAAAGACAGTAGATTTAATGAAAGATTCCACAATGGGTAGAAAAGAAGAAAGAGAAAAATATGAAATAAAGATAGTACAGCTTGAGATGCAGATAAGACAATTGCAACAACAACAACAACTACAACTACAACAGCAGATGTGGAATCAACCACAGAATGTTTATAATCAAGGACATTCGTTTAATTCTAGTTACAGCAGTAGGAACAATAGAGGACGTTTTTATTAACTTTCAGAAACACGAGGACGTGTTTTTTGTTGAGGAGGAGCCATTTGTCACCAGGCTTATTTGGACTTAATTCTAATCTTATCACTTATTTAGAAAATGGACTTTTAGAAAACATATTATTTTCCAAATTTAAATATTTACATGTATAGACAAATAATGTGTTAATCTTAATTAGTGACATTTGATGTTTGTGACAGATTTATTTATTTATTGAGATACAGAAATTAATATGAAAGACGTTAATTCATACTAAAGGTGTGAAAATTATTGTATAGGAAAATGAAAGAATAAGATTATATGAGTATTATAAATTATGATTATCTTTTATATTAATTAATGTCAATGCTGTCACTTATAGCTTAAAGTTATGAAATGTCATTTTAATTTGAGTTGTCATGTTAATTGAGTATTGTCTATTTTCGATATTTAGTATAAATACTTATTGTAAACTTTGTAAAATCAGAACGATCAGAGAGTTAGAAAGTAAGATACAGTAGGAGTCACATTATATTGACATTGTCCTTTGTATATGTAATATTAGTACTTTGGTTTGGAATTAAATTATATAACTTGAATGTGTTGGATCTTTGTGAACTGCAACAACTAGTTCCTGATATTGGTGACTTTCATGGTTTAATTGTTTTTCTAATGATTTTACAAATGAAATCATGACCCCGTAACCTTAAGGGAGCCAAGACAAGAGTACCAACAGTGCCCTATTGGTTACATATGGTGACGATGTACCAATTAAAGGACTTATCAACGTCAACAGGCTAAAAAAGTTTTATGACTCACAAGACAGGCCTACAAACAATGTAGATGTTCCAACTGACGACGAAATGTCAGACGATGAAGATAATGAAGAGAAAAATGATGAAGATGCCGATGAAATTGTTCAAACTGATACACAGCCAGACTCCAATGACCCTATACGAAACGATACTCAGGTACAACGGCACACAAATGATGACCGAAATAACGATGATTCAGACCTGTATCTAGTAGAACGGATAGTAAAAGCAAAACGTATAAACAATAAAATGCATTATTATATAAAATGGTTAGGTTTTGGTAACAGAAGCAATTCATGGGAACCGGAAGAAAGTATTCCTCCAGAATTAAGACACGAATTTAAAGTTCGCATGGATCAGACTAAATGTATAAAAGCACGTAAAACAAAGAGATAGAAATAGTCCCCCATTATTCTTCTGTAGAATTGCACATCATAATTACACATCACTTTTCAAGTTAAATAGCAAAACTTACATACAAGCCGGTTTTTTTTTCTCGCATTTTGATAGATATTAACATAATCAAGTACTCCATATATACAAAACAAGTCATAGTTTTTTTTCTCAAACGGTAATGTTAGTATAAAAACATTCAAATTCATTTTGGGTTGTCATAGTATATTTGTCGCAAGTTTGGACCTATTGTTTTTACACAAGTTAATGGTCGTATTATCAGACAAACATTAGTGACAATTCATACATCAAGTAACAGCAATAACAAAATTGGTGTTATCTTCACGTTCTAACAATGGTATAACGGGTACAGTCGTACCAAACTTTTGGCATTTCTCTCGACCCCTTTCGATCATGACTTGGACTCGTCACCCAATTCGTGTTCAAAGGAGTTTCAATATAGGAGTGACGATCCTATGCTGAAACGATCAAACCTTGCAAAATCATTTTAACTGCTTTTTGCCCTTCGAGAAACCATTGTTAAACATTTATTTTCTTTAAAAGCATGCGTTTTTTTTAAAACAACACCACGACACAATTTCATTTGCATATATCATAGTATAAGTAGGAACTTCTTTATTTAGACAAAGTAGTGTCTTGTAAATTCCATAAGAACCTTTTTTGTTTTAAAATACACAGCACGTTTACAATCAGAAAGATTTTTACACTTGAATTTTATACGTAAAATACAGTTTCACCCCATTTTTACCAGCATTTTATATCCGTAGCCAAGTTATCATAATATTTTAAGAGGAGTATGTTGAGATTTTATTTACTTGCAAATATATATTTTAACTTTAAAATCAATATTATCGACAATGTTCCATACAATGCCTTTTCAAGTATCGAAATGATCTACACTTTGCGTTTTTGTTGAAATAGATATCGAGTATAAGCGACATTTTGATAAATGGTCACATTCAAATAGATGTATTCAATGTGAAAGAACAAACAGGTGTACATAAATATTTATAGAGTGCTACAGAAATAGTTCGGACAAATGTTCCTGAAACTTAAAGTATATAGTAGCAGAGTTCAGATCGAAGAGAATCTCCGTGAGAGTTTTGATGTTCATTCCAGGTGGAAAGAAAGGTGGTGATGAAAACAGAATTGTTTGACAAAACAATTATTTTATGCAATGACAATTCTTATATATATATTTACTGATTTTTTTTTTTTATATTACCATTATTTTATGAGTATCGCATTTCTGTGAAAGAGACACAGTATTCATTTAATTTCGTTATTTGCATGGTGGCAAATATTACATAGCTGCATATAGACAAGTTGTTCGTTTTATTCTTATTGCTTCGTGATATATTCGTGTTGGTATTTAGACACACTTGGTTCAATTACATGTACTTTATAAAGAAATTTCGACAATTATTCGTAATAGCGCGCTTGTAAATAAGGTGTACATATAATTGTTCGTTTATATTTTTTCTTTTTGCATTTTGAAATATTATTCGTTAATAATTTATACATGCTGATACGGGAGTATCAGATAGGGAGCGACGGGGTAATATGACCCGACAATTGTTCGTTCAAAGTTCATTTTTAGGATTTTGTATATTTTTATAATTCATGTTTTTTATTATTATTCCGAGTCGTCATTGGTTTTTAATAATTCAATAGTTCATTGTATAGTACACTATTCAAAAGTTACTTGTATTTTACACTTAACTATAATCCTTTCATTTAAATTAATTATCAAAGATTTATATCCGTCTTTATGATAAAAGATTGTGTAACAAAGAATATAGATAAATTGACACTAAGTGATAACTGTCGAAAGCCATTCTTGACAAACTTATACGACACATGTTTTTAATCCGTAATCCCCGCTTTCGGCAAAACGCGAATTTATATTATTTGATAAAAAGATATTTTGATTGGTTCATTTTCCGAATGTCAATCAGGCTTTTGAATTTGTATTTTATATTTGTTTTTATGTTGTTAGTCAGTAATGTTTTAATATTTGAAATAGATGGATGCGAAATAAATATGGAAACTTTCCAGTGACTTGGACTTTATTTAAGATGCCGCTAGTTTCCCCCGAAACTAATTAATATGATAGAGGTAACTAATAACCTGGTCATATTACCACCATAACATGCATAAAGCAACATATAATATCCGTTGTATTGTTGAAAATCTTTTGGAGGTATTTTGTACACGTAAGAAGTTTCATTTAATTATATGAAAGTGTAAATTGGTAGGAAAATACAATTGCTCGACAGATTCAAATATCACTGGCTGAGCATGCTGATAGACGCGTCCGCTTGACAATTTGATAGCATTTTTTTAAACGTTTACCATACCACATTCGACAATAGGCAAATCCCACACCGTATAGGACCGTATAGGATAACTAAACGTGAGCTAAATAAAAAATACAAGACAAGAGATCTAATCTATACTTCAGCAAGAAATGAAAACAAGCAAAACATGGTAGACAGCAATCATAGACAACCAATGGATTATAAGGTCTTGGTCTGAATCTCAGAAGCAGATTAAAGGGGGTCATGCAATACAAATACAATAGATTTACATTAAGGCTAAAGTGCATGTGTATGCTATGAACATGTAACTAATTGCCATCGTTGATTAGTAATACGGTTTTTCTTTGATGTGGAAATGTAAAAATAGAGAGATAATTCTCAATGTTAACCGGTTTGCTTTCTCGAATTGTTCCTTTTTTTTACCTTTAAGGTATAAAATTTATGCTTAATTTCCCAGAACATTACAGTTTTGCTACTGTGATGCAAAAATCCAATTGATTTGTCATTCGTTCTGATTATTATAAGCATCTTAAAATCTATACCCATCCATTTGAATTTCATTCAAATTTGACTTCTTATGCGTTACACTCTTATCTTCCTGAAAAACCACAAAAAAGCATCAATTTGAAGAACCAACGACTCTTAATAGTCTAGCGTTGTTATGGGCCTTGTTCTTTAGGAGATCGATACCAAGAACCCCGACCAACTCAATGTTTCTTGATTTGTGTTAGTCGATTTTGTTTAGTCCGATTGAACTATCATTCGAAAATAAAGTGTGGTTGTATTTGCGGTGAAATACCAATTCAATGTTACCGAAGTCAGCAACTACAAGCATTTAAAAACACAAAAAAGTTTGACTTTCCAAACTTTTGCCTTGCTTTGAAAAATAAAATTTAACCTTGCAAAATTCCACCTGTGGGCACCTCAAAGAGTTGTTGCAATGTTTTGATCGTGCAGTGGGCATGACACTCTCTACACTAGGCATCGGAGTGAACGTCCAAAATCTGACCATATTTATATTCACATGTTACCCTAGGGGTCATCAATACATAATGCAGTTGGGTAAAACATCAACCATCTAGCTAACCGTAGACATTTGTTTTGTTGCTACTTTTATATATTTATAATTATCAATAAAAAATTAAACGTTTTCAAAGTTCGTATTGGTGACACTGCCCTGAAAATTTCTGGAGCCCCCTTTGTCAATGACACCGGTACGTAATGATTGATTGTTGGTTGCTTAACGTCCACTTGCAAATATTTCATGCATGTTCAGGATGAGCACAAATTTACAATACATACAATAGGTAGGTCCTGTAATAGAGGCCGTCCGGAATTACGTCTGGGAAGTTTGGACTGCCACTGGAAAGAATGAGGATATATTGGATAGGGACACAAATTTTGCCTTGCAACGGCTACCTATGGACCCCTCATAGAGTTGTTGCAAGGGTTCTTAAAGATTTTTACGGATCTGAGTAAACTAATTGATACTTAGAATAAATATTCTTAAAGGAAAGGTTATCAAATTAACAATAGTAAAATCTTTAAATGTTGTTTTATCGGTACTAACATTGAATTTGTGTTTGAAAAAATCCAAACATAACTAAATATATATTACTATATATGCACACTTATGAGAACTCCTGAGATCGTACGTCCTCTCGATACTGTTTACTTATATTTTGGCATTGCACAAGTTCATGCGTTTCTATGACGTCTTTAATCTAAATCCGTTGGATATATACTGATTGATACTAAAGTCTTGAAGAACATGATTTATCTTTTAGTTGTATTTGCTTTGAAATAACTACCAGTAACTACAAGTACTCGTATTTCGGTACTTTATGTGTATTGTTTTTATGTCTTTGTGCCTCGTACCGATATTTTGAGTTAAGCCAATTGTAACTGTTTGTACAGTTTGTTATTATGCTGTGTTGTTACACCAGTATCCCAGGTTAGGGAAAGGGTGGTGAGGGCTCACATGTATAACCCCGCCGCATTTTTCATGTGCCTGTCCAAAGTTAGGAGCCTGTAGTACAATTGTTATGTCGGTCATATTTGTTTTTCGTTAATTGTTTGTTTTTTTTTTCATTGTTGAATGCCGTACGATGGACTATAATTGCTTACATTCAAGGAAGATTCAATGGCTGATTTTTTTAATTAAAAATACACTCTTTAATACATTGTCTTATAAATCTTTAATATCTACATTTTTTGATGAAAATACTCTACTCATGAAAACATTCTAGTCAAGAAGCATATATGTCCGTGAATATATTTCTTTAAAACAGTTCTAGTCATTCTTTGTTTATAAGTGTTTCAGTATTTAATAATACCATATTTTATGTCATAAATTGAATTAAAGTTTCAATTTTAGTTAAAAAGTTTTTTTTATCTGACAATGCCTGTTCATTTCATGTTGGTTTTCAGTGTTTGTTGTTTTAAAATAGGGTTTTTTTTTCTTAACAAGAAATTTGGTTTGTGTAACTGCTTGTTTAAATCTTTTGGCTAATAAAATAAAATATTTTTCCTACCTACCGACCCTTCAGTCTGAAGGTACAGTCGGGAAACTGCAAACAAACATATTTTTAAGGTTGGCCTTAGAAAGATCATATCATAGGGTACATGTGTACTAAGTTTCAAGTTGATTGGACTTCAACTTCATCAAAAACTACCTTGACCAAAAACTGTAACCAAAAACTTTAACCTGAAGTGGGACAGACGGTCGAACAGACGGACGAACGAACGGACGAACGGACGCACAGACCAAAAAACATAATGCCCCTAAGTGGGGCATAAAAATAAAATGCCATTATTCTTGTGATCGGCAATTGTATTAATTGTAGGCTTTGATGGTTGAGAATATAAAGTAAAATGAAGTAGGTAGTAAACTAATTTCACGCGAACAAAACATTGGGATAGTTGCTAGGTTGTATGAATGAAGTCGCGTGTACATTGTCTAAACTACCCCGGCAAAATTTGTTTGGACTCGATGGTATCTAATATCCGGTACGGTGACGTACTATAAACAGACAGAAAAAAGGTAGGATTTCTGTTTATCTATTTGTTATTTTTATGATATTAAAGCATATTAATACATATATACCTATTTTCGATTCTGAGATGTAATATTTTCTACAAACATTCTAGATTAAAGGAGATATAAGTAAAAAGGCACGTCAAAATGATGAATTGAGTGAACCTTGCCTCGAATTTGTTTAATTTCTCGTTAAATTGTACACATTGTACGGAAAGAAAAGTAAGGAAAGAAAGATATTAACATAGAGATTGCAAGACAAGTCACTTTGAACACCTCAATATTTGTATGTCTATGCATGGAACGGATAAATGGGCCATGTCAAAATGGGAGGACCCGGTTTTGTCAATGTTGTTTACTACAAAATGACCAGAATGTGTCCTTATAGATGACCGGGTTTTGTTTCTGTTTTAATTCACAAATTTATGAAAAGCAATGGTAACACGGATCTGAACATTGTCCGTCGAAAAAAAATCAATACATATGTTATTGTAAAACAAACCTGTCGTTTTAAACTTGCATTTTCCACATAATTTTATTCTCGGTATTTTGCACATCCAACATTCATGTATTTATTTTTGATGTTTGATGGTTTCGGTTGGATAATGTGTTATGTCTTATCGTTTGTAGTCCAAATAATTATAAAATTGCCTTTCAATACCATTACTGTCATGAAAATTGTTTGGACGAGTATTGTGAAAATAATTGTATAAAGTTCGAGAATGCATGTTAATTGCGTAAGCGCGTCATTGTTTTTGATATCCTGTGGTGTTTGTCGTTGATGGAATATGTTCGTTGTTGTTCTGCGGTTTGCATGTTGTGTCGACTATTATATTATTTGTTTGTACGTTTCTCTGTGATGAATGTTCTTGCGTGTGTTTGTGCTGTATTTCTGTCACGTAGTGTTGTCATTTTAGCGATATTTTTGAACATTGTCATAAAGCGGGAGGTTAGGCTAGCCATTAAACCAGGTTCAACCCACCATTTTTTCTTAAAATGTCCTGTACCAAGTCAGGAATATGACAGTTGTTATCAAATAGTTCGATTCTATGTATGTTGGCGTTTGTTTTTGTTGCACTTCAGTGTTTCTGTTGTTCCTTTGTTTTCCTCTTATAGTTGATGTGTAACCCGGATTTGTTTTCCCTCAATCGATTTATGACTTTTGAAAACCGGTATACTACTGCTGCCTTTATTTAGCCATGTCGACCATTTTGGTTGACAAGCGGGGTCATCTGAAACATTTTATTAAACCATATACCCAAATGATGATTGTCAACTCAAATCAAATTAAAAAAATGTATTTAAAGTTGATAAAAGCATACAATACAGTAAACTTTCGCGGCGAAAAAGGTCGTATGCACTTTAAGTGCGTCGCAAATTTCATGTAATAGAGAGCCAAATCAAAAGAACGGGGATTTAAAGTTGTAAACGTAAAAATTCGAAGATGCAATTGACCGTTTCTTGTAATATATATATTTGCATTTTGAAAAGTTCATCCGAGCTATGCGTTTCTTTTTTTGAACAGTAAAATATTTGAGATACATTGTACGGACTTGACCACGAAAAGTAAGGTGAACCCTGTATGACGGACAAGCAGAACTTGCAAGGATCCCATAAATCAAAAATATTTATCCAATCAATCATTATAGGGGTGAAATTCACTCAATGAAAAACAGCTCTTCATTTTTTAGCAAACCGCTGAGCTATGAAATGAGGTCAAGGGCAATGACATATGACAGATAGAAATTTCGTGACATAAGGGATCAGTGTGCACGGTATGGTGTATTCTGGTCTTCTTACTTCTATAATTTGAAGCTTTATACAAATAGTTCAAGCCGACACGAATTTGCATCCCTTTGTCTCGCATTCCGACTAGACAAAAATACCAATGTGAATTTTGAGAATAAACATGATAATCCAACTCACAAACAACTATAATAGTTACAAGAAGGGATAAAACGATTTGTAACGCATGATAACTGTGATTCTTTGCAATTATAGTATTTGTTTTAATACAAAGCAAAATTAAAATTATTTTTGTTTAAATATTGCAGGAATTTAAGATTTTACGGATTTGAATAAATAATAAGCTGTCCTCTGGCAGAAACCGTTTTCCAACGAGCCATCAAAATCCGTTTGAACGTGGGAGTTTAATTTATGCTATGCGATTATGCATTATCTTCTATGACAAAACCGGGTCTTGCTTTTGAAATTTTTGGACGAAACCGGGTCGTACACATTGACAAAACCGAGTCCTTCCATTTTGACATGACCCATTTCTTTCGTTCCATGCATAGACATACAAATATTGAGGTGTTCAAAGTGACATGTCTTGCAATCTCTATGTTGATATCTTTCTTTAACCCTCTTGCTGCCGGAGGGACACATGTGTCCAAACCGAATGTGCCGGAGGGACACATATGTCCATGTTTTAATTTATGCAAGCTTCACATCATTGCTGCTCCTCTTTCAAATAAAAACCGAAGATTAAACATTGTAATATTTTTCTCCAACGGCTCCCAAATGTAACTGTCATTATGGCATGACGTCATATATCGAATGACGTCATTGTTGGGCATTTGACGTCACAAACGTCGAGCGGTTGTATTTTCTAGCACATGAAATGCAACCTTGAAAAACAACTGGCAGCAAGAGGGTTAATATCATAAAAATAACAAATAAAGAACTAGAAATCCTACCTTTTTTCTGTCTGTTTATATTATACCACTGTTTAAGGTTAGGTGAAGGTTAATTGGCGCCTGTTAAAACGTATATAATCCACTGCATTTGTATGCACCTGTCCTAAGTCAGGAGCCTGTTCATTGGTTGTCGTTCGTTGATGTGGTTCATAAGTGTTTATCGTTTCTCGTTCTTTATATAGATTAGACCGTTGGTTTTCCTGTTTGATTTGTTTTACACCAATCATTTTGGGACCTTCTATAGCTTGCTGTTCGGTGTGAGCCAAGGCTCCGTGTTGAAGGCCGTAATTTGACCTATAATTGTCTATTACTTTTTACACATTGTGACTTGGATGGAGAGTTGACTCATGGCATCTAGAACAAGTACAAGTTTTAGGCATTCCTACTGCAGGTTAAGTTCGAATTGTTATGCCATATATTTAAACCTCTGTCCCATTGTAAGAGGTTCAGTGCCAGCAGACGTTTTATACCCCTGGAGATCCCTTTCGACATGTGTCTGTCCTAATTCAGGAGACAGCTATTCATTGGTTATCGTTTACTGCTGTTTATCATATTTGTTTTTTCGTTTAAAAAAAATACGGCCGTTGGTTTACTACTTTGGATTGCTTTGAGGTGTCGGTTTTTGTTTCGTTTTTAAGGACGTATGATTATGTATAATTTCGTACATCGATGATATTTGGTCTCTGGTGATGAGTTATCTCATTGGTTATCATACCATATCATATATCATATATTATAGAGGCGGTAAAGGGTTATTTTGTACAACGTGCACGTGTTTGTCATTTTTTATTCATTGATGATCTTTCTTTTTTGTATTTTTATTTGTCGTTCAGTAGTGCAAGACATATGAATCGCTCAACGTTTTCTGCATATTTAATATTTATTATTTTGCGATCACAAGATGTTATGTTTTCGTGATCGTGAATAAACATTGTCGATATTGAGAACAGAAAAAACACAAAAAAGGCTGAACTGATTACACTTTGTCCAACGTTCGTGGAAGAAATAATTTCACTTTCAACGTGAATTCATCCTTATTTTTCGTTTTTTTCCCGTACACATATCCCGCCTTTACCACCCTCATTATGTAGTGCAATAGAACTTCAACAGTCCACGCGAAGACATGTGTTATGTTGTCTAGTGTTATGCTATCAAACAAGTCTAGTGTTATGCTATAGAAATGTTTTAGTATAATACTATAGGAATAGCCCAGTTTAATGCTATACCCCGCCTCTGGGTGTGGGATTTTTCTCGTTGTGTTGAAGATCTATTGGAGGCCTTCGTTTGTTTTCTACGTTGGTCGGGTTGTTGTCTCTTTTACACATTCCCCATTTCCATTCTCAATTTTATAGGAATGGCCCAAAAGTGATACTATATCTAGTGAAAATTAAAGATATTTTAGGAATTTTGAGATGCATGTAATGCTGGAAGAATACCTTTTGTGTAATTCCATTACGGAGACTTAATGTTATGCTATAATAATGCCTTGTGATATGCCATTATAATTTATTTGCCTTTGTTATGGTTTATTATAGGAATAAACGGCTTTTCAAAGGAATTTATTGGTGTATAAACTGTACCAAGTCACTCACAAACATATCATAAAGTCCTTCGGACTTTTTTTTTGTTTGTGAGTGAATTGGTCAAGTTTATACACCATAAAAAATAAAAAATAAACTACAAAACTCTTTTTATCATTCAAACGAATGTTTTTGTGTAATTTTTTTAATTTAACGATTAACGTACAGTGAAAATAAATTTTGTTAACGTCGGTGTTATAATCGCCGCCATTTTGTTTACATTGGTTACGAAAAGTAGTTCGGTCAACGTCGTCTATCGAAAAATAAACAACGTCAAGATCAACTACTGGAAGTCCTCTCGACCAATCATATCAACGTTTTCCCTAATATGCAAATCATATAAGAATTATAATGGTATAGTGGGCATGCATGTTAAAAGCAATTTATCCCGCGGCTATATCTGATTATATCATAATACTAACAGATGGCTGTTTAATGTCAAGTTGCAAGTTAAATGCATATCGAGGACGAGAATAAAATGAAGATCAACCCTGTCAGTTTTAATTAGAACTGTACGGTAACATTCCACGGGAACACATATCTAATGTTACCTAGGAAACTAGAAAAGAGGTCCTAGAACTGACCCTTTTGGTACCCCAGTGGATACAGACGTTTGGCTAGATACCTCTCCACTAAGAACCACCTGTTAATTACATTGCTATTTAGGGAAAATGGCAATGCACCACTGTGGCCATTTTTTATCGTCAGTGACACCTTGAAAACTGGTATAAGAGATAGATGAGCAATGTTCATTGCAAAATTGATTAACATGACAAGTTATATCTTCCTGGAAATGTTTATCCAAATCAGACCGCCAAATGTTAGAGCTATATGCCCTGAAATGTCTATATTTCCTAAATTTTGCATTTTGCGGTTTGAATCTTAAAAACTATAAAAGAAAGATGAAAATATAAATTTTAAAAATCAAAATGACAAATTCATTTTTTCTTGTCTCCAATTTGGAATACTAATGTAAGAGTAATGCCTCCCGAAATATACCCATCTATTTTACAATTTTTTTTAAAAGTTTACATTCTGCTGCGACTATTAGGAAAATTATAGGAGATAGATGATCAATGTTAATTGCAAAATTGACTTATTTTAGGCTGCGGTAACTTGCTTCCTAGAGTAGTGGACTCATACATGATCATACATGTTTCAACATAACCTCTGGTTACACTTTTATTGCATTGACATTTATCTTTTTCTTTTTCATGAGTAACAAATTTAAAGATGTACTTAGGTGCATTAAAAGGCTTCCGTAAATAATGGCATATTCATTTTTGATACTTACTTTATCAACAAGAATATCAAGCGAGTCCGCTAGAGCGAGCTAATATATTGAGTATTAAAAAAAATACCATTATTCTTTTTATCGGCAATTTGTCTTAACTGTATGTTTTTATTTTTATTTTTGGTTGAAAATATGAAATCAAATGAAATAGTTCGTAAAACTTTTTTCACGTGTAAAAAACGTTGTGACAGTTGTTCGGTTGTATGAACGAAATCGCATGCATTTCATTGATAAATTGACGTGGATGAACATGAACATGTGACGTTGCTGCACCGATACATGACATCATTGCCTAATATTTTCATGTATCAAGTCTTGTCCATGATCTTGAAAATATTAGACAGTAAGATCAAAGGGAAAATATACAAATTGCCGATGAACAGTTGTATTTCCAACAATTCAAGCTAGATACAATGCCTAACCCCTAACCTAACGGAGTTATTTGAAGTTCATATAAGCCTCTTATAGCTACATATAAGCAATTGGGATGTGCTGCATTACCTACATTCAAATACTGGGATACGTTTCTTGGAACAGTAGAAGTTTGCTGTAAAATGTTAGAGCATAACGAGAGGGTATTAAATTGTTTAATTCATTTGAGATTTTTTTTTGTAACCAATCGTACCAATTACTATAGGTGAATGCCAGTTTACATACTCGATATGCTACAACTTCGAGGGAAAGTTTGATCAGATTTTACAGGTGGCGACTTTGATATTAGACGGACTCCGGGACATTTAGACTGAACATTGACCGACAAGGCAATAGAAAAGACCGTTATAAAAGACTCAAAAGGGATCAGGTGACATTGTAGGTATAACAAAGCAAAAGTGTGTACTAGCTAGATAGACACTTACCAGCCATTTCCTATCATCCCTTTGTGGTTTTATTGTCTCGCCTTGACGGAGTCAAAAAGCGAGACATAGGTATGCTGTTTCCGGCGTCGGCGGCGGCGTCAACAATGTATTAGTTTGTGATTAGGTCTAGTCCATGGTGAACCACTAGTGGTAGGTCAATGATATTTGGTATGCAGTTGTATTAGCATTGGCACATCTCATTACCATGGAGATTATTTGGCCCCGCCCCCTTAGTCAAGGTCTATTGACCTTGAAACTTTGCTTAGTTTACATGTATTAGTTTGTGATTAGGTCAGTTTAAGGGGAACCGTTAGTGGTAGGTCAATGATATTTGGTATGCAGTAGTATAAGCATTAGCACATCTTATTTCCATGGAGAATATTTGGTCCTTACCCCCTAATTATGGTTCACTGACTGAAACTTTTACATAGTTTACAAGTTAATGTTTGTGTTTAGGTTTGTTTAAAGGGAACAACTTATGAAAAGTCAATGGTATTTGGTTTGCAGTTGTATTAGCATTGGCACATATCATTTCCATGGAGATTGTTTAAACCTGTACCTTCAGTCATGGTTCATTGACTTTCAATATTTACATAACTTACATGTTATAGTATTACTATTTTAATTTCAACATTTGCATTATCAAAATATCAAATAGGCGAGACATATCTCTGTGTTAACAGTTTATGGTAGAAATGGCTGGTATTGCTGCAAATAGTTCTAATTCACTCGAGGAAACAATACCAACAGCAATGAAAAGAGATGAAGAACATTTTATTGCCATTGTGAACCATCTGAATCAAACCATGACTGATTCCTTTGATGTCGAATCCCATCCTCCATGTCTTATCAATATCTCTTCAAGAATGCATGCTACAGGAGATATTTAAGATTTTTTGCTCACAGCTGTCGAGGAAGGCGTGAACATGTATTAATGCCAAGAAAAATAAAACATTTGGGAACCTTGCTATTATAAAAAATATGTCTCAATGCTTTACTCTAGCGCACACAGTAGAAAACGTTTTTTTACCTCTACGACATAAAAAAAACTCTATAAAGTCTGCTGAAAGGGAACGATGCGCAAATATAACAGCTTTCACCAAAGTGTATCAGTTAAAGAAGTATTCCCGACTGGAAGAAATGTATGTCTGTTAAAAAAAAAACTCACTCTCGTTAGTTTAATCGGTAGTTTTATTCTTCAAAACTTTGACAAACCTGTGTATTTATATTCAATAATAAATAAGTGAACAGATTTGTCTATTATTTTAAGGTTCCTTTTGGTCATATAGCTCATCAACTGTTTCGATTCTTATACATCCTTGGATTTTAAATACTTATACTTTAAGTGTTCCTGATGAAAATAAATCCAGAAACTCTTCGGACGCATGAAATTTATAAAGTGTTGCTTTCAAGATGATATATATGGACAATAACTTCTATAAGCATTAGATGATGGTTTGAGTCATATTGGGTTTTTCTATATCTTATGATGTAATCATTGTAACCGTTTACACTTCCTGCCTGCCTAAAGGAGGTTTAAAAATGAATGGCATAAAAGTTGAAATTGGTAGAAAATCGTAGTTTTAGGCAATGAATTATTTTTAAATTATCTGTTCATGTTGGTAGAAAGTGAAAATGTGTGCATCTTAACATTTGGGGATTTTTAACCGTCAGATTTTCCCTTTTTATTTTCTTTACATGAGTTAACGATTTGTGTTTTACCCATACGATTTATTTTAGCAGTTGCGGGGACAATAAAACACAACCTTTACACCCTAAGGATATATCAGACCAAGTTTAAGTGAATTTGGTTTAGTATATGTAAACGTTTAAAAAATCTTATACTTTTATGACAAACAACGGATTGAGACGACGGACGAAAGTAATGGCAATAGCTTATGTGACATATGGGACCAGCTAAGCTTAAATTTATTATCTTAATCTTTGACTTACCTCATTTCCGATACAGGTATATTGTTTGTTGTCCCTCTTACCAAAGAATTTTTATATTGTTTTAATATTCGAAGCAGATTTTCTTCTTTCTTTGCTAATAATTTTAACTTGTATATAGATGAAAACACTTCTCCGTGCAATACAGTAGTTAAAATGCATCCAAGAAAGTAGTAGACTAATGCGCTTGATAAATTCATCATTGATATAGCAAATAACTAACTAAATAACGACGTTATATATTTTAATAAATACCAATATTATTAGATGTAACAGTTGTATTTCCTTAAATACTATTGATTGCACAAATACATTAACGTATGGATTTTGATATGATAATCGGTTAAAATGAAGTAAAAAGAATTGTTGGCGACTCCCTATTTACAAGTTATATAATGTAATCAGGTACTCGATATACTCTTGAAATATTGTTAAACTTCAGTCAGGTTAATTTATAAATTTCCAATACAGTAGGATCTACGTACAATACGTTACTCGACATGTGAACCTTATATAAGGAAACCAGTGTTAATTGTTTTAATTGTATAAATTTCAAGATTGTTGATAAATCAGAATAGATTGATATGATTCATTTTACATCATAATCATACTGATGAAGGATATCTGTTATCCGAAATATTTATAGATAATTACATTTAATGTATCCTTTTTTTTATTATTGGTGTTGGTATTTGTACACTTTTTAGGCATTTATATAATTTATTTATTGTGTACATGTATCGTTACTCGTAACGATCTAGCGCCCTCGTGAGAAAGATCGTTGACTAATATCCAGACGTATTATATATTATATATAACATCCTTGAAGATCTGTTAAACAGTGAAACCGGTAGGATACTATGGAGAACATTATGAACAATTTTATATTGTAATAGACAAAATGTAAATATTCATATTGAATACAAATATTTGGTGCATTTTCAGCCTTATTAATTTTTTTCCCTATATATATATAATTCGTCTAAACAACAGGCCAACAATGTTAGATCTGTAAATTTGCGTTAGCAAATTTTTTGTTCTTCCCTGACCGGGATTCGAACTCATGCTACTGAGATATCGTGGCACCAAATCGCCTTGCACTATGCCCGACGCGCTAGACCACTCGACCACCTAGGCTCTATAATAATAAAGCTTTCGGTGGCCGGGTGTTACCTTTCCTCGTCAGTTTTTATCTAGCGTCGTAACACAGTACATCATATATAAGGCATGAAGATGGAATTGTTACAGATCAGCTGAATTATCTGTTGTAAAGGATCCTACAAATCCTACAAGTCTAAATTGAAAACAACTTTCAAACCTATTTATATATGTAGGACTCTAAAGTGCGATGGGGACGCTAAAACGCGATGGTCACGCTAAAGTGCGATGACCTACGCTAAATTAAGTGCGATGGTTTGATACGCTAAAGTGCGATGGTCTATGCCATTTAATGGAACACGCTAAAGTCCGATGCCGCGATACACTAAAGTGCGTTTTTCCACGAAAGTGCGTTTGTTCGGGAAAGTATAGACGTTTGCAACGTTAAATAGCATTATGACGCTACAAGCCGTTTGTAAAAACAAAAATGGACATGCCGGTGAACGAGAACAGTTGGAAAGCAAGTCCTTGGAAACGTCCGTTGTCGTCAAGTTCTATCAGCAACAATAGTAGGGGGAATTAATTGTGTGGCGCTACAGTCGTCGGTTACGTCAAAAAGTCCGCGAAATCAATCGGCTAAAAAATCGACGTTTAAACTATTTTTTTCAGCTTGCCATGCTTTTATTATAATTGATTTTTAAAGTTTATACGTTTTGTGAGCAATATTGTTTCAATACGACATAGAGACATTGCCCAAAATAACTTTTATTTGTTATTTCTTTATCCTGACCGTTCTAAAATTTATCAGCCATCTTTTTTGTTCGCCAAAAACATCGAATTTGAATAACTTGACGTTTGCGTATCCAAATACGGAAAAGAACGGTAAAAATCTTAAATGAAACCGGGTAACCTATTTCAAATTTCTACACAATTATTAAGCCATCATTTTTTACTCTAATACAACAATTTTAGTGGCCACCAGTCATGTCATTTGTATCTGGTTTTGGCTGCATTTCTAGTTTAAAACAGTGAATGTTCAACTTCTTTTGATTGTACCTATAGTGTTGATGGTTCATGTTTTATGTATCTTGCCGATTTAACGAAATACATTTGAGAAGACATGTTTATTCAGCATCGTTTACAATCATAATATCTGGTACCCAACGGGTACTTTACATACAGTCACAAATCGTTCTGACAGCCACAGCACTACTCAGAACGTATCATTATAGAATATAAGACAATACTTAATATACTACACTCTCCTCTTTCTTTAGAATGAAAATAACTATTAACTGACTAGAAAATAAACTGACTAAGTATTCTTTATCTTTGACTAGAATAACTACTTTCAAAAATATCGAAAATCGAAAATGAAAATTCTTATTACAATGTAGAATTATTATCTTACTAAAACTAACAATCACTAATCTCAGACTTTTACTGTCTATATCAAATCCTACTAATCTAAAACTTTAACTGTCTATATCAAATCCTACTAATCTCAAACTTTAACTATTTTATGAAATAATATAGTCATTAAATTTTGATGGCATTTTCCTCTCTCTCACTGGACGTCTTGTTACATCTACAGCGTCGTCTAAAATCGGTTTGGGTGTTTCGATCGGATCATCTAACATAACGCAGTCATTGTCCTTTTCATTTGACACAGTTCTATCATTGTATGTCTTTACATGAGTCGTGTTTCGACGGTATTGTAAACCTTCGGGTGATTGTACAACACATTGATTACCAATTTTCTCAACAAGTTTGTAAGGTATTGAAATAAATAGAGTTGTCATTTTGTTCGTATATTGTTGTTTGACTAAAAAATTGTCTCCAGTTTTCAAGTCACTTTCATGTGCGTTTCTTTTCTCGTCAATGTACATCTTGTTCTTGTGTTTCGCGTACATGTCTCTGTCTCTCATTTCTTCGTCAAGTGTCGTGACATCTTCTTTGCAATCTATTTCCGGTAACTTTGTCCTTATCTTGCGTTTGAATAAGAGTTCAGACGGTGAAACTCCAGTCACACTATGCGGTATTGTCCCGTACGCCATTTTATACTTTCTTAGTTCTCGTTTCCAGTCCATTGCATCTGCTTGCGCGATCCTTATCCTTTTCATTAAAGATCTATTCTGACGTTCCATTTCACCGTTCGCGGCTGGGTATAATGGTGTGTTTCTAAGATGATTCACATCAATATCCTCCAAGTATTGCTTAAATAGTTTCGACGTAAATTGCGGTCCATTGTCAGAACGGATAGACAGTAGTAAACTATGACGCAAAAACATGTTTTCAAGCGAATCTATAATTTTCTCGCTTGAAGTGTGTTTTGTTATGTCAATCTCATAGTAGCGACTGTAATAGTCTATTACAACAAACACAAAGTGTCCAGATGGTAACGGCCCTAGCAAATCAATAGCCAAGTATTGCCATGGTACTGTAGACAACTTTGTCGGTTCCAGCGGTTCTGGATGTGAAAATTGAGATGTTATCTGACAACCATGACATGATTTAACATATTTCTCTACATCCTTATCCATGTTCGGCCACCAGACCTTACTTCTTAGCAGCTGTTTAGTTCCTACAATTCCTAAGTGTCCTGCATGAGCTAATTGCAAGCATTTAGCTTAATTGTAGTGTTTTTGGAATTATAATTCTTCTTCCACGCAGTAGTAAATGTCCTATTACACTCAGTTCATTCTTTACGGGATGATAAGCACTCATAACGGACTGGTTCCATTTAGCTTGTTGAAGACATTTTCTAACTTCTGATAATTCTGTGTCCACTTTTGATTCCTTTTCGATCTCTTGGGTTGTTAACGCTTTAGGCGTCCCTTCCTGTGCGCAAAATCTTACAAATTCTTCAGCGACATTCCTTTCTTTGAATTCAGTTTTGTTAATTGCCACCAGCCGTGACAGCGCATCTGCAATATTTTGTTTTCCGGGTTAATATTATATTTGATAATTATACGACATAAGTTTCAGCATTCATCGTTGGATTCTTGCATTTTGAGTAGTTTTCATACATTTTGTACTATATAAACTTTCTAACGCTTTGTGGCCTGTTATAATTCAAAATCTATTCCGTATAAATACAAATGATACTTTTCAAAAGCCCAAACAACGGCTAATCCTTTTTTTCTGTTGTTGAGTATTTCTTTTCTGTTTAAGACAGTGCCCTACTAGCATAACTTATAACTCGAGATATTCCTTTATTCTCTTGCACTAACACAGCACCAAGTCCTACATTACTTGCGTCTGTTTTAAGTTGAGTTTTATCTGCATCTAGTCTATAGTATCCTAGAATTTCTCCTTCACTGAGTGAAAGTTTTAGTTTTTCAAATATTTCTTGTTGCTCTTTGCCCCATCGAAAGGCCTCATTCTTCTTTGTCAATTTTCTTAGAGGTTCAGATAGGGTTGCAAGATTAGGTATGTATCTTGCACTATAGTTAACTAAGCCTAAAAAGCTCTTCATTTCCGATCCATTAGCCGGCTCTGTTGCGTTTAGCATATCCTTTACCCTTTCTTGTGTCGGTCCTATTCCATTTCTAGATAAGATATGACCCATAAATGTTATTTTGTCCATAGCGAATTCACATTTGTCACCATTTAGAGTCAACTTTTTCTGACGGATTCTGTTTAAAACTAGATTAAATCTTTCGTTATGTTCTTCGTTTGTGCGACCAAATACAACAATGTCATCTGATATGTTCTGGACACCTTCGATATCATGAAATACTTGAGATATAACTTGTTGGTATTTCTCAGGCGCGGCATTTATGCCAAACATTAAACGTTTATAACGGCAAAGTCCCCTGTGTGTGACAAAAGTTGTAATCTCACATGAACCTTCTTCAAGCTCCAATTGATGAAATCCATATCGCAAATCCATTTTACTTAACCATTCCCCGCCATTCTTTTTGTACAATATTTCGTTGGTATCGGGTGTCTTTCGCGTATTATCGCCTTGTTTGCTGCCCTCATGTCAACACATAACCTTATATCGCCATTAGGTTTCGGAACTACAATAACTGGACTGACCCACGGTGTATGGTCATTTACTCTCTCAATGATGTCTTTTGATTCTAATTCATCAAGTTTTTATCCACTTTTTCCCTTAATGTGAACGGTAACCTGTACATTCTTTGCGCAACTGGCTCAACTTTTGAGTTCATGTGCAACTTTAATTTGAAATTTTCCAATTTGCCTACTCCTTTAAAGCAATCACTATATTTATCTCTAATATCTTCATTTATTGAATATATTCATAATTTCAAAACACCTAATTGAATAGCTGTTCCTTTACCTAGCAATGATACACTACTTCCTTTTATAACATAAAATTCAGCTTCTACACTTTCAGATTGACCTTTGACATTTAAATATATTTCACATGTGAATTTTCCTAACACCTCTAGTGGTGTTTCACTACCATAAGCATATAATTTCTTTTCTGATTTTTCAGATTTACACAAAATTTTCTGAATTTTCAATTTTTTCCACAATGCACTTGAAATTGTATTTACTGATGCACCGCTATCAATTACACATTTCATATTTACGCCACCAGCATTAATTTTAATTTCATCATTTTTATCACTTTGATTTTTCACAATAAATGCATATTCATCATCATCATTTGATTCCACATAATTTACAATACTTTTTGCACTTTTATGACCATATTTATCATCTCTTCTTTGATTTTGTTGCCCTCCTTGTTTCGTTTTACACACGATTCCAAAATGACCACTTTTCCCACATTTATTGCATGTTTTACTTGTGCCGGGCATGATGGATCTTTTCCGAAGTGTCCCTCTCTCCCACACCGATAACATTTTAATCCTGATTTTGTTTTTGTTTTGATCTGTCCATATTGTGTTGGTTTTCTTTGATTTACTCTATTGACACTTCCGTGACTACTTGATGGGTTGCTGCCATAACCAATTGCACCCTCCATTTCGCGAGGATGCTTTTCAGCCATTTCAAAAGTTCTTGCAATTGTTCTAACATCATCTAAAGTTAAACCTGGTCCCTTTTCAAGAAGTCGAGTACGTAATTTATTAGAACGACATTTTTCTATGACCTGGTCCCTTACTTGTGCATCGGGGTCTGCATGATCACACAATACTACTTGTTATTTCAATCTTGTGATGTATTGATCTTTTATTTCTGTTTCATTTTGTTTGATACTTCTTAAATTATAACGTTCAACCGAAACATTTGCCTTGGCATCAAAATGTTTCTTCAATGTTTTGATCGTTTTATCAAAATCGTCGTCACCATCTTCCTCCGTTAATGTGAAGTATATATCTTGTACATCGAGTCCTGCACAGTGCAACAATAATGCTTTCTTTTGTTTCTTGTCGCATACACCTTTTCCTGTTGCATAAAGTTCAAAACTTCTCATCCACCGAGTCCATGATTGTCCGAGTCAATCTCCACTGACATCGAAATTTTCAATTGGATTTAAATCGATTTTAGTTGCCATATTACAAAAATCAGCTTACCAAATTAAAGTTCTATGTTTCTTCTTTATCCTCGTCGCCAATTATAGTGTTGATGGTTCATGTTTTATATGTATCATGCCGATTTAACGAAATACATTTGAGAAGACATGTTTATTCAGCATCGTTTACAATCATAATATCTGGTACCCAACGGGTACTTTACATACAGTCATAAATCGTACTGAACAGCCACAGCACTACTCAGACTTATCATTGTAGAATATGAGACAATACTTAATATACAACAGTACCTGTTTCCAAAGTACTCTAAAATACTGATTTTATTAGAGATATGAATGCAATTGTGATTAAAAATTGTTTTTTTTTCACAATTCCATACACCTCCATTTCAAAGTAACAAAAACCCTTCTTGATCCCCTACACAAATTGACGGTGACATTGTTTTCTTTTTTCAACATCCGTCATATAACGTTAACAAATATGTGTCAGGGTCATGTGCATAGTGAAAATTTACTCATTGGAATCATCTTTATTGCGTTTGAAACTGAACGTCTTAGAAAATTTTATTCATACTGGAAACAAATCTGACAAATTAATGATAGCCTATGGATGGACAAATACACAAAAAATAGCAATAAAAAATGACTTGAAATGAAAATTTTTGGAGGGAAACATCATATGAAAAAGGAAATAAAGGTCAGTTAATTATATTTATAAGTTAAAAACCTTGCTTATTTAATTATCTCTTTACTAAATAAGCTTCTAATGAGTGCAAAAACTAGCTTATGAAGTCAAACAAGAAATTTGATTCATAGAGACGTTTCTTACAAAATTGAATTTATTCAAATGGCAAATTCTTGTCAAATTTAACAATCCATTGTCATTGATCATTAAGTAAAAGGCATAAGATTTGTGCCACCAAATTTCATTTGTGACATAAAATATGCAATACTTTGTGTATAAATTAGTATTATACATATTATATAAATTTCCACTTCGTACTATGAACATCAAAATTATTTATTTTGTTAAAATATTTCCTTTCTCTATTGTAACTGTATACGTATACCTAACAACAAAATTATTTTATTTACCTGTGTTTAAAGTTATTGCAAATGGCTGATATTTTTGTTCGAGCATATTGTTTTTCTTAAATTGTTTAACATTTCATACCGATATAACATGTTACTTTTATTATTCTTCCTTAGTTTATTTATTTTGAATTTACATTGTATCATAGGTCAAATTTATTTGTTCAGTGTATGTTCAATGGTGTTAATATGTCCTTTGATTGAGTTAAGCTATTTCAGTTGATATTTTATAGTGTGTTTTTCTATGTTGTGATGTTACACTATTGTTTCAGAAAAAGGGTGAAGGTTTGGTACCATTAAAACGTTTAAACCCGCTGCATTTGTTTGCACCTGTCCTAAGTCAGGAATCTGATGTTCAGTAGTTGTCGTTTGTTGATGTGGTTCATAAGTGTTTCCCGTTTCTCGTTTTTATATAGATTAGACCGTTGGTTTTCCCGTTTGAATGGTTTTAGACTAGTAATTTTTGGGGCCCTTTATAGCTTACTGTTCGGTGTGAGCCTAGGCTCCGTGTTGAAGACCGTACTTTGACCTATAATTGTTTACATTTATAAATTTTGACTTGGATGGAGAGTTCTCTCATTGGCACTCATACCACATCTTCTTATATCTATTATAAAAAAGTATTGTATATTGTGATGGTTTATTTTGTTTTATGTATCCGTTTTTATTCTGTAGTTAGTCACCACTTTGGTGTTATCATGTATATCTATTATATAGTCATTTTTATAAATTTACTGTTTGCAAAAGTATGAATTATTCTAAATAATAAGGATGTTCTTATCCCAGACAGAAAATCTTAGCCGTATTAGGCACAACTTTTTGGAACTTTTGGTCCTCAATGCTCTTCAACTTTGTACTTGTTTTGACTTTCGAACTTTTTTGATCTGAGCGTCACTGGTTAGTCTTGTGTGGACGAAACGCGCGTCTTGCGTATTAAATTTTAAACCTGGTACCTTTTGTTAGCTATTATTTGTATGTTTCTCTGTCCTATATGTTCTCCCATTTATTTGTATTGTAGTCCTGTCATGTAATTTTGTCATTTTAATGTTATATTTAACATTGCCATAAAAGCGGGAGGTTTGGCTAGCCACAAAACCAGGTTCAACCCATCATTTTTTTCTTAAAATGTCCTGTACCAAGTCAGGAAAAATGGCCATTGTTATATTATAGTTCGTTTCTGTGTGTGTTACATTTTAATGTTGAGTTTCTGTTGTGTCGTAGTTCTCCTCTTATATTTGATGTGTTTCCCTCAGTTTTAGTTTGTAACCCGGATTTGTTTTTTCCTCAATCGATTTATGAATTTCGAACAGCGGTATACTACTGTTGCCTTTATTTACCTTAATAATTGGATGTTTATATCACAAATGTATTCCAGCTGATACAGCAACCTGAAGAGTAGAACTAGAAGCCTCATTTTGTTTTTTTTCAAAAGTTTACTTTCATAATCTATAAAATACAATGAGAAATTTGGCAAGGCTACTAGCTGTGCTAGCTAATCTAATAATTGAATTTTACAATAATAATGATTTTAAAATTCAAAGTTATGTCCCTTATAATTTTAAGTATTGTATTTTTGCAGAATTTCTGTCAATATATTTGGTAAACTTATCCTTTTTCTGTAGGATATTTTCTAGGCAGTACTCGACTGTTCAACTAAGAAACATAGGCTTGGGTTAAAAGACTTTTTTACTTTGAAGAAACTATTGTGAACCTTGGTCCCACTTTTTATATTATAAAATATAAATGATCAGTACTATTTATTATTTTATTTCAGAAAGATTTTCTAAATTGTATAAAGTATGTTTTATTGCATTAAACATTGTTAGAAGTATTTAAAAAAAATTCTACTAGGAATGATCTAATAATGATATGATCTGATATTAATTTATATCAATTCAGCTTGGTTTCTAGTAGTCCAAATAATTATGACGTCTTAAAAGGCTATTTTAATTTTTTCTGTGACGCCTTCTATTAAAATAGCCTGTCAAGACGTCATAATTATTTGGACTAGGTTTCTAGGTGACATTTCTTAATTTTTACCAATTTTTTGTCTTTTAATTTTTACCTCTAATCCTTCTCTGAAAAGTAGGGAAGTATCTCTTCTTAATATTATAATAGCATTGTTGTAAATAGATTTCATTTATTTTCTGCTAGATTTTTGTAAAGTAAACTCCTTTTTATTCATTTTGCTGGGTTTTTATTTTTGACTGGTGATATCAAGGAGAGATAACCACTTGCACAAATGGGCAAAAAAACCACCGCTTCGTGTTTAAAATAACTTGACGTTTGCGTATCCAAAACTCTATTGCCTAGATATTCATATCGAGTGTTTGTCTTAATTAGATGCTTTATTTTTTCACTGAACAATAGAAATTCTGTAAGATATAATACTTAAAATGATAGTATATTAATAATTGGCATAATTTTGAATTTTAAAATCATTATATTATTAAATGAAATTATTAAACAAGCTACCACAGTAGCCCTTGACAAATTTTCCCAAGGTATTTTATAGATTATGAAAGTAAAACTTTTTAAAACTGAGGCCTCTAGGCTGCTCTTCAAGTTGCTGTGTCAGCTGGTATAAATAAATATTGCATACTTAGTCTTGTACCTAAATTGTATATTTATATCACAAATTACAAGAGGATTATTTAACAGTTGATAGGCAAGATCTTGTCCATTTTACTAAATTTGTGGCCAGTATGAATGAAATTATCTTCGACGTAAAATTTTCAAACGTTATAAACATGATCTTTGTTTCACTTTTCCAATGTGTAAATTTTCAATATGCACAATATGACCCTGACACATATTTTGTTAACGTTACATGACGTGTGTTGAAAAAAGAAAACAATGTCACCGTCAATTTGTGTAGGGGACAGTGAAGGGTTTTAATTACTTTGCAATGAAGTTATTGTATGGAATTGTGAACAACAACACTGTTTAATCATAATTTAATTCACATCTCTAATAAAATCAGTAGTTTTTAGTACTGTGGTAACATCTACAATGTAAAGAAGCCGAACCTTCACTGTTTTAAAGTAGAACTGTTGCCAAAAAAAAAAATACAAAATGACATGCCTGGTGGCCACTGAAATAATGGTATAAGAGTAAAAATGATGGTTTCATATTTATGTAGAAATTTAAAATAGGCTACCCGGTTTAATTAAAAAATTTTAAAGTTCTTTTCCGTATTTGGATACGCAAACGTCAAGTTATTTAAATTCGAGTTTTTTAGCGAACAAAAAAGATGGCTGATAATTTTAAGAACGGACAGGATGAAGTAATAGCAAATAAAAGATATTTTCGATAATGCCGCTATGTCGTATTGAAATTATGTTGATTAAAAATAGTTTAAACGTCGATCTTTTATCCGATTGATTTTGCGGAATTTTTGGTCACCGACGACTGTGGCGCCACCTAATTAATTCCTCCTGCTATTGTTGCTAATAGAGCTTGACGACAACGGACGTTTCCAATGTCTTGCTTTCCAACTGAGAAAAGAGAAACAAATGATCCAAATCCGAAACATTTTGGTCGGTGCTAGAAGAGTTTGTACCGTGACCTGCTTTCCAACTGAGAATGTTTGTGCAAATGAAGGTTTATACAACACAAGAACAGTTGGAAAGTAAGAAGTCATTTTTTTTTTTCAAAAGTTTACTTTCATAATCTATAAAATACAATGAGAAATTTGCAAGGGCTACTAGCTGTGCTAGCTAATCTAATAATTGAATTTTACAATAATAATGATTTTAAAATTCAAAGTTATGATTGTATTTTTGCAGAATTTCTGTCAATATATTTGGTAAACTTATCCTTTTCTGTAGGATAAGGCAGTACTCGACTGTTCAACTAAGAAACATAGGCTTGGGTTAAAGACTTTTTACTGAAGAAACTATTGTGAACCTTGGTCCCACTTTTTATATTATAAAATATAAATGATCAGTACTATTTATTATTTTATTTCTCTAAATTGTATAAAATGTTTTATTGCATTAAACATTGTTAGATGTATTTAAAAAATTCTACTAGGATGATCTAATAATGATATGATCTGATATTAATTTATATCAATTCAGCTTGGTTTCTAGTAGTCCAAATAATTATGACGTCTTAAAAGGCTATTTTAATTTTTTCTGTGACGCCTTCTATTAAAATAGCCTGTCAAGACGTCATAATTATTTGGACTAGGTTTCTAGGTGACATTTCTTAATTTTTACCAATTTTTTGTCTTTTAATTTTTACCTCTAATCCTTCTCTGAAAAGTAGGGAAGTATCTCTTCTTAATATTATAATAGCATTGTTGTAAATAGATTTCATTTATTTTCTGCTAGATTTTTGTAAAGTAAACTCCTTTTTATTCATTTTGCTGGGTTTTTATTTTTGACTGGTGATATCAAGGAGAGATAACCACTTGTACAAATGGGCAAAAAAACCACCGCTTCGTGTTTAAAATAACTTGACGTTTGCGTATCCAAAACTCTATTGCCTAGATATTCATATCAGTGTTTGTCTTAATTAGATAGATTATTTTCACTGAACAATAGAAATTCTGTAAGATATAATACTTAAAATGATAGTATATTAATAATTGGCATAATTTTGAATTTTAAAATCATTATATTATTAAATGAAATTATTAAACAAGCTACCACAGTAGCCCTTGCCAAATTTTCCCAAGGTATTTTATAGATTATGAAAGTAAAACTTTTTGAAAAATTCTAAAAACTGAGGCCTCTAGGCTGCTCTTCAAGTTGCTGTGTCAGCTGGTATAAATAAATATTGCATACTTAGTCTTGTACCTAAATTGTATATTTATATCACAAATTACAAGAGGATTATTTAACAGTTGATAGGCAAGATCTTGTCCATTTTACTAAATTTGTGGCCAGTATGAATGAAATTATCTTCGACGTAAAATTTTCAAACGTTATAAACATGATCTTTGTTTCACTTTTCCAATGTGTAAATTTTCAATATGCACAATATGACCCTGACACATATTTTGTTAACGTTACATGACGTGTGTTGAAAAAGAAAACAATGTCACCGTCAATTTGTGTAGGGACAGTGAAGGGTTTTAATTACTTTGCAATGAAGTTATTGTATGGAATTGTGAACAACAACACTGTTTAATCATAATTTAATTCACATCTCTAATAAAATCAGTAGTTTTTAGTACTGTGGTAACATCTACAATGTAAAGAAGCCGAACCTTCACTGTTTTAAAGTAGAACTGTTGCCAAAAAAAAAAATACAAAATGACATGCCTGGTGGCCACTGAAATAATGGTATAAGAGTAAAAATGATGGTTTCATATTGATGTAGAAATTTAAAATAGGCTACCCGGTTTAATTAAAAAATTTTAAAGTTCTTTTCCGTATTTGGATACGCAAACGTCAAGTTATTTAAATTCGAGTTTTTTAGCGAACAAAAAAGATGGCTGATAATTTTAAGAACGGACAGGATGAAGTAATAGCAAATAAAAGATATTTTCGATAATGCCGCTATGTCGTATTGAAATTATGTTGTTAAAAAAACCTAAAAACTTTAAAAATCAATTATAATGAAAGCATGACAAATTAAAAAATAGTTTAAACGTCGATCTTTTTATCCGATTGATTTTGCGGAATTTTTTTGGTCACCGACGACTGTGGCGCCACCTAATTAATTCCTCCTGCTATTGTTGCTAATAGAGCTTGACGACAACGGACGTTTCCAATGTCTTGCTTTCCAACTGAGAAAAGAGAAACAAATGATCCAAATCCGAAACATTTTTGGTCGGTGCTAGAAGAGTTTGTAAGCGGAGGAGTTATTTCCCATAAAATCATCCACAGTAACAGAAATGCAAAGCTTTGATCCCGCTGTGTCGGCGGAAACAAATGTATGTCAGGATACTGAAAAACAAAATACTTCTCATAAACATAGAAACTGACGATAGTAAGGGGAATGTGTATACCGTAAAAGAGAGCGAAAACGTCAAAATACACAAAGTGTCAAAGTATTTAATTCATCCAAATTTAATTTAGAAACTCCATCTATGTTTTAATCCCATGTCATTTACTTGCGTGAAATAAAAGCTACTTTTTAACTTTCTACTTGAATTATTTTATAAAACAATTTTTTACAATATGGTTCGTCATGTCTGTGAAAGAGATGGATACTCGTCAACTCAGAGGAGTAGTATCACAATACGATTGCCAATGAGACAAGTCTCTATCCAAGCCTAAATTTCATTAATGTAATTAGCCATAGGTTAATGGTTTATCCCGCAGATAATATTCTATATCGACCAACGGTATCAAAACGACCAGTGTAAAACAATTCAAACGAGAAAAATAACAGACTGATTTATATACAAAAAATAAATAAGGAGATGTGGTGTAATTGTCAACAAAACAACTATCCACCAAAGACCAAATGTCGTTGATGTATGCACCTAATAACGTTATGACCTTCAACGTTGAGCCTTGGCTAACGTCGCATAGCGAGCTATATAGTACCACGAAATGACTAGTGTAAAACAATTCAAAAGAGAAAGACAACGGCATGATTTATAAACAATACAATAGGCGAAAAACACAGCAAAAACAAAAACCATTTCCAGAACCCCATTCCCGCTACACAATTGTACTTTAGCTTATGAAACCAACGCACTTTAGCGTGTCATATACCATCGCACTTTAGCGTGTCATCTGATCGCACTAAAAGAAAAAACAAACAACCATCTCACTTTAGCGTCTGACACCATCGCATATTAGCGTAGACCATCGCACTTTAGAGTCCTACATATATATATTATTCCACCACTGCAATAAGTGTGTTACGATATTTCTCTACTCGAGACAATTAAATTTAAATATTTAAAGCTGGAGGCTTGCCGAGCTTTTTGAATGATTAGAATTTAACTGTTTAGAGTGGAGAAATATCGTAATACACGTGTTATAGTGGTGGAATCTATTTCTCTAATGACTTTTATCCATCCTTTTCAAAGATGAGCCATCTCATGGGGTTTTTGATTATGTAATTACTTGGACGTTTTTATAATGATTATTTGATTACCATACCAAATATTTCATGATTATTTGATAATCTAGGACTGTTTTTTATTATTTGATGATCTTGTTTAAAGCAATGAGTAATGATTATGTGATTTAATTACCAAAAAAGTTGTGATTATGTAATTACTTGGACACCCTCATGAGGGGCCTTAAAGATTTGCAGAAAGTTGTGTTCTTTATATGTGACGTCACCAGGCATAGTCGCCTTTTTCGTGATGTCACAATAGGAAATTCAGAAGAAACCAAGAAAACTTGACGTCATAAATAAATTTCGAAATGCCAAGAATAGATATTTCACTAGTGAGGAGAAATATTTTATTCACACCAATCAAGAAATGTGAATAAATTCGCTCTGAGAATATTCTACATACTTATTATACCCCACGCAATTTATTGTGTCAGGTATAATGTTTTTGACCCGTCCGTCTGTCTATTCGTCCGTCCGTCCGTCAGTCAGTCCGTCAGTCCTGTTCTTGTCATCGCAACTCCTCTGAAACCACACCACAGAATTTCATGAAACTTTGTAGATAATAAGGACATAATATGTTAATATTCATATTTACAAGAAATTTATTTTATCAATTGACTTTTGTAGGAGTTATGAATCTGTTACACTAAGGCATCTCGTGAGATTTTGTTTGCTAAATGTCAATGTGGGGGCGTGGGGTATCTGAGCGTGCTCAAAAAGGTTCTTTAATTTTTCGTTATACGATATTCATTCTTTCTTTATCAAATTATTCGTCTATATAATTTTGGTGGTTGAAGATTATCCAGAAGGAGATTTTTCTGATAATTTCAGAAATGTTAAACTCAAAGTATTTATCAGAATTTGTCTCTTGATAAAAGTTGAAAATTGAGATTTCATCACGTTTTAAAACTCGTCTTTTATGTCTTTTAATAGCAGATTATGGAAAATAAAACAATTTGATTTAATAACTTACACTATCACGACACGTCTGGTGTACAAAGTAAAATAACAAAAATACCGAACCCCTAGGAAAATTCAAAGCGGAAAGTCCCTAATCAAATGGCAAAATCAAAAGCTCAAACACATCAAATGAATTGATAATAACTGTCATATTTCTGACTTGGTACAGGCATTTTCGTATGTAGAAAATGGTGGATTAAACCTGGTTTTATAGTTAGCTTAACCTCTCACTGGTATGACAGTCACATAAAAATCCATTATATTAACAACGGTGTGTGAACAAAACAAACAGACATAATAGGTTAAAATGTCAAAAATAGGGGTACAGCAGTCAACATTGTGTTATAACCTTAATCGCTATAAAAACAAACAATAGATCACCAAAGGAAAATAAAGGCAAAACACACGACAATCTCTGAATTACAGGGTTCTGACTTGGGACAGACACATACAAAATGTTACGC
This sequence comes from Mytilus coruscus, assembly GCA_017311375.1. Lineage (NCBI taxonomy): Eukaryota > Metazoa > Mollusca > Bivalvia > Mytilida > Mytilidae > Mytilus > Mytilus coruscus. Next base: position 22,984,091 of record CM029606.1, on the reverse strand, counting down.
CTCTCTGTAGACAAAAAGAAGACTACTGGATTCGACAATCAGGAACTGCGACACCATATGGTTGCAATGACACTATCATTTCGGATATTGCAAGTCACAGACTTTTCAAACCAGTTCGCTTTGGAAAAGATGAAAAAGTGAAAAGATCCTTTCTTAAACTTTCCTTTGCCAACAAAGGTCTTGATGCCGTCAACTTGCCTTCATCATAAATTAGTTCAATCGAAAATACCTCCCTATTTTAAAGATCAGTCTGTAACAATCATTTCGTATACCTATACCAAACCAATTGCAACTAAAATTTTCAATTACAAACACGTGTTGCAGGATCTCAATATTGACGACGTCAAATCTAAACCTCCTGATTGCACCTGTGCTAATTCCCTATTCATATATAATATTGCTAGCCATGTTATTACTGGTGACCTCAATATTGTTAATAAAACTTCCCTGCGAAATGTGTTATCCAAAGACCTCAATATTGTTAATAAAACTTCCCTGCGAAATGTGTTATCCAAAGATCCGAAATGTCGTGAGCCTAAATCCGTCAATTGGAAACACAACTTCAAACTACTAATGGATTCAGTCGAGGATTATGCCAGGCAATGGGTTAAACGCGAGAAAGAAGACGTAGATACTCTTTCTGAATGGATTAAGGATATGAGGTCCTTGATACAAGTTAGAATTAAAAAACTGAATGGGTCTATAAATACCCATGCTACACCAATCTTTAAAGACCCAATTCATGCAAAACACTTGTCCTACCTCCATGACAAATATGTTGTTTTCCCCGTAGACAAAGCCCCAAACAAGATCGTTTTTGTGTGTAAATCACATTACATAAGCTGCTTAATAAATGAATTAGTTATTGACAATTCACTTGGAAACTCAACATATACCCCAACGACACTTACTAAAGAGGAAATCCTGGATAATCATAGGTATGTTCTATGTTCCTTTGGAATTTCAACCAAAGATGAAGAACTGGATCTTCCATCACTGTATTGGATACCTAAACTACATACGTGTCCTTACGAACAACGGTATATTGCTGGGTCTTCCAAGTGCTCCACGAAACCTCTTTCTAAATTATTAACATCAATTTTATCAGAAATCAAAGCTGGACTTCAAAGTTATTGTGAAACTGTCTATTCTAGAGATGGCGTTAATCAGATGTTGATACTGAAAAATTCCAAAGATACTTTAGAGTACATGCAATCTAAGACTCTTTCATCTTGCAATAGTATAAAAAAATCATTTGACTTTTCTACACTTTACACAAGTATTCCCCATTCCAAACTAAAAGACCAATTGAAAGAGTTGGTATTACTTTGTTTCATAAAAAAAAAATGGCCAACGTAGATACAAGTATCTTGTCTTAGGGAGGGATAAATCCTACTTTGTAAAAAATATCTCTGATTCAAACAAAAAATTCTCTGAAACTGACACTATCAAGATACTTGATTCCTTGATTGACAAATATTTGGAGGACGTGTTTTTCAACAAACTATTGGCATTCCCATGGGAACCAATTGTGCCCCTCTTCTTGCCGACTTGTTCCTTTATTCTTATGAGGCTGACTTCATACAGGAAGAAAGAAAAAAGTTAGCAGTATCCTTAAACTTTACTTTTCGCTATATAGATGATGTTCTATCACTAAATAATTCAAAATTTGATGACAATGTTGAACACATCTATCCCATCGAACTTGAGATAATGGATACAACAGATACAGTTAAGTCTGCCTCATATCTTGACTTACATCTAGAAATTGACAATGAGGGTCGGTTGAAAACAAAACTTTACGACAAAAGAGATGATTTCAGATTCCCAATTGTGAACTTTCCATTTCTATGTAGCAACATTCCAGCAGCGCCTGCATACGGAATATATATCTCCCAATTGATACGATATTCCCGGGCTTGTATTTCCTATCATGATTTCCTTGATAGAGGCTGGCTGCTCACAAGGAAGCTGGGACAATATCCCTAATGCGCCTTGAAATGAGGAACTCAAAAGTCACGTGTAAACAAAAAATCTCTGTGTAGTGATAGTTGACACATTTCTATGATAAACAAATGACTGAGCTGAACCATTTGTGTTAATTTAGAAAGTAGGGGAACACAGAATAAATGTGTAAAAACTATGGAGCTATTAAATGTGTTCAAAGTATTAAACTTTCAAAGAACTTATTGTGTTAAAATGGGATTTTTACCACGAGGAGCCGCATCACAAAAGGATACTCGGGGTTTGCTAATTATGGAAAAAGTAATCTCACTTCGTACCCCGAAAATTTAACCACATATGTGAAAATGTCTCAGCTTCGAAACGAGCCATCATACATATCCAAGTTAACGATATGGACTGAGCAACAGAAGAAAACGTTACCATTACCGCCTATGGAGAAACTAATACGCATCTTGACCCATCTTCTAAGAATAATTCCAGAGATATCTTAAGATAATTTCACCTTGTACACCACAGAAAATTGTGAAAATGATGGTAAGTAGTTTTTTATTTATACCTAGTTATCAGAAATGGTTTAAGATAAATATTATTGATAAAGATCAGCAAAACTCAATGAAATTTTCGCTTTTAAAATGCATTACTGGCACGGGGCTGAACACTTTTTAGGCACAATCATAACTTTGTTTACCTCCGAGACATCCGAAAGGAATTGTTTATTTAATTGAAAAGGCAAGAAATAACTTAATATTATTAAATTGTAAGTAAACATGACACAATATAGTCTTTGTTATGTAATTATCACTCTGGTCTACAGGAATAACTAATAATCAAGGAGATAACACACTTCATACGAGTAAAGTGAGATACATCATCACATGTGCTTTGATCCTATGATTTGACCCCTAGTCAGTAGATTTTAATATGCAAATAAACAGAAAAACATGTACATGTATTAATAAAATCATGAATTATTATTTTAATGCACATGAGCAAAACACAAGATATTGTCATTTCTCAGTGAAAAGGGGAGGGTCAAACCTTTTGAAAACAATATTGCTGCACCTATTCAACTATTAAGCTAGTTAGCTACTACTCATTGCTTCTAATATAAAAGGTTTAAATGAAGGTGGCTTAGCCACAAGGGAGAAGCATTTTCTTTCTTTGTGATAAAACTTTCAAGAATTAGATTTTCTCTCTCAATAATACTTATGTATTTAAATTAAATGATAACACAGCCTGAGTAAATTTTTTGTCTTATTTCAGTTCCAGACATATCATTACTTTTTAACATGAGATGGCAAACTAGAGGTTTAAAAAAGTCCTGAATAACTGATAAGCATTTTGTTTTATTAGGCAAGCTCTAAATTGTTTATTTATGGTATTTATGCAATTGAAATTACAGTCGGTATGTTAGAAATATGCTAATATGAAAACTGTTGCTATGGTCTTGATATTAAATGAAAATACTTAGTTACTGACCTTTTCGACTTAATATTTCGAGTTAAATCTTGCGGCAACTGTTTCTCATGTAACACTGCAAACTATAATTAGCACTATTTTGATCTGTCGTTATTTAATGACGCCATAATACATGTGATGTCACAATGTTTCCTTTAATACCTCATGTGGATTTCTCACTGATAAAAGGTTTTCACTGAAATCCATGTAAAAAACCTTTTTTCTCAAATAGAATTATGTGAAAGGACAAGTTTTGAAAATTTGCACTTCATTGCACTGTAATTATATGATAAGAATGACTTTCCCAGTAGTTTAGAGTGGTTTCCACAGTATTATATACCAGATTTCCACTAGTAAGAATAATTATTTTGGTGTTGTTTTTTTTTTATAAAATCTACATTTTTGCATAATTTCTCTGTCAAAATGCACTTTTAGGCACAAGAAAATTTTATAGAATGCTTTAACAGGGCCTGTGTATTGTAATTTAAGGTTATCATCAGAAGTTTTGTCCTTGTTTTGACTAGTGAAGGTATACTGGAAGAAATTAATTATACATACACATTGTATTCAAAATAAATCAATATAGCGATAAAAGTGTCATTGCCTTATAGTGCCTAAACAACTTTATTTTTTTTCAGAAATGGACAAAATGCACAGATTTATTCAGAATGTCATACCGATGAAGATCACATAAAATATTTGGAAAAATCAGAACTATGGATTTCAATATGGGACAATATCCTAATGCGCCTTGAAATGAGGAACTCAAAAGTCACGTGTAAACAAAAATCTCTGTGTAGTGATAGTTGACACATTTCTATGATAAACAAATGACTGAGCTGAACCATTTGTGTTAATTTAGAAAGTAGGGAACACAGAATAAATGTGTAAAACTATGGAGCTATTAAATGTGTTCAAAGTATTAAACTTTCAAAGAACTTATTGTGTTAAAATGGGATTTTTACCACGAGGAGCCGCATCACAAAAGGATACTGGGGTTTGCTAATTATGGAAAAAGTAATCTCACTTCGTACCCCGAAAATTTAACCACATATGTGAAAATGTCTCAGCTTCGAAACGAGCCATCATACATATCCAAGTTAACGATATGGACTGAGCAACAGAAGAAAACGTTACCATTACCGCCTATGGAGAAACTAATACGCATCTTGACCCAGCTATTAAACCAAGAGTTCCAAATGGTGAAGTTGAAATCATCCCTTCGTAAATTTTTCGGACGCCATCACGAGTTGGTTGACCGTTATGGAATATCCGTTTCACAGATGATAGCGTATATATTCCTTATGTCGTAACACCAATCCTGTCCCCTGTTCACGAATGTGACCTACCGAATAAGACTTGTTACCGGGTTTGTACTTGAGCAACACGAAGGGTGCACATGTAGAGCAGGATCTGCTTACCTTTTTCCGGAGCACCTGAGATCACCCCCAGTTTTTGGTGGGGTTCGTATTGTTCAGTCTTAGTTTTCTATGTCGTGTTTGTTTTGTGTATAATTGTTTGTCTGTTTGTGTTTTTCTTTTTTAGTCATGGCGTTGTCAGTTTATTTTCGATTTATGAGTTTTAATGTCCCTCTGGTATCTTTTGTCCCTCTTTTAAACATGTTTGCGGGCGTCCACCAACCCTACCCTATCTTATAACGGCGTTGCACAACATATAAAACACTAAAAAAATCGGTTGTCCGATTGTCATGTTTCATATGACCTTGACTTCCTTCGCTTTGGAAACAAAGCCATGTTCTTATACCAATAGAACATGGGCTGCACCTGATTGACGTCACAACTGAAATTGCAACGTCAGTTGGATTATAATTTTGAACAACGCCGGATATCCAAAAGGACATATTTTTTTTGTATTGCTTGCTAGGAAAAAAAATCAATCTTAACATAAGTTTTAAGTCATATGAAACTTCAAATTATAGAAAAAGTTAAATATGTTTTATATACTTAAATTGCTAAGTTCTACTCTAAAAGAAATGAACGTGAATATTTTAAAAAATAAAATCCTTTATATTATCAAAATCTTCATAAACATACCGATGTTGAATTATTGACTTCCCAGACACAAATTCGCCGATATTTTTTCCGTATGTAGTGACCTGAACTACGAGACTTCTCGTTATAACTTCGGCCACGGCACAGCGCAACTGCGAGGGGGGAAATCGTGATGAAAGAATTAAACAAACGTGCCCTGGAAGACAATGAAAGTGAAAAAGTGAAATAATAATTCGCTTTTAGCAGCTAGTATGGTTCAATTTTGTCAAAATAAGCTAAGAAACATCGATGATGAATTATTCACTCACACGTGAATAATTCGACCTCATTGAATCTTAAATCATGTGACTTTTAATTTAACCCCTTAGCTAAAGAGGGATTACGCATGAATTATGCGTGTTTAGTTATTAAAAGGAAAAGAATGTCAACATTGAAAGCGAAACAAAGGTAAATCATTTGATTGACTGATCCGATCCACAAAAACTCATTCTTATACAGGTAAAAACGATGATTAACATATATTTTTAACCTATAATATGAAATTTAACAGACCTAGAAAAATCCAATTGCACGAGTTCGCTATCTATTTGTACCTATATTTATGTTTATATCGCTTATATGACCGTCGGCAGTCTTCGGAAGTCAACTTGATACTTGATAGTTAATTAGATGGCGACTAGACTAAAATACACACGAAAAGAAGATACATATTAACGAGTCTATGCCGTATAAATTGTTTATTTTATACTTTTTATAATTTGGATATACGTTTTAGTATGTTATAAATCAAATATGAGAATTTGAGTCAAATCGGTGAACATGAATTTGACAGCCAATGCCCCTTTAGGTGTATCTGTTTGGTTTTCTGTTTTTTTTTTTTAATCGTGAAACAGTTGATTTTCTGTAACGTTTTGGCTACTTCAAATCAAAATGGCTGCCTTTCGAACGTGTATTATAAGTCCGTTTCGAAGTACAAAAGTTCTTATTTTCCTATTAGAATCGAAATATCATGCCATCCTCTATGCTCATTTTAACACGGGTAGACATTATATTTGTTAACATTTCACATCTCGTTTACGCTCGGTGTAAAGATATTGACAAATATTATGCCTACCCATGTTAAAAGGAGCATAGAGCATGTTATGAAAGAATTATTTCTTAAATAAACTGTATGCAAAGCTTTAAATTTGACGGGTCAGGTTTGTTACAAGACTTATTTAATACGAATAATTATGATTTTTCCTCTGCTCTGGAGAATAGCCAGTTTTTTTTTTTTTTTTTTTTCAAATTGAATTAAACAGTTTGGTTGATGCAGTTATTGTAACATTACTACCTAACTTAAATAGTTCATAAATAATGCCATTGGAAGCACTTGATTTGTCTGTATTTAGCCTGTTAAGACCCCTCTGAATACTCAGCTAGTTATTGGTTTGTCTTAGATTAATAGTCATGTTGTTTTCAATGTTATAAATGTTTTGTTTAATTTCATTTTCAAAATCAATGTTTGGACTTTTACACTCTCCTTGTTCTTGAATATGCTTTAAATCTTTTCAAAATCTTTAATTAACTCTTTTACTTCACCTCCCCCTTCCTTGCTGTCAATTGACTACAGAATATTCCAAAATGCTGAGTCTTGAGAGATCATTAATTAATTTCTTATAACCCTGTTTTTATGGGTTTTTTAAATAATAAAATGTGATTTTTTTTTTAAACATTAATGAAAGTGATACGGTGAAATAATAATTCGCTTTCAGCAGCCAATTTGGTTCAATTTGATCAAAATCAGCTAAGAAACATCGCTGATGAATTATTCACTTGCAAGTGAATAATTCGACCTCACAGAAAAAAATAAAATAACAAAAATACCGAACTCCGAGGAACATTCAAAACGGAAAGTCCGTAATCAAATGCCATAATCAAAAGCTCAACCACATCAAACGAATGAATAACAACTGTCATATTCCTGACTTGGTACAAGCATTTTCTTATGTAGAAAATGGTGGATTAAACCTGATTTTATAGCTAGCTAAACCTCTCACTTGTATATCCATATTCATGTGAACTTCAATTTAACCCCTAAGCTGGAGATGGGTTACACATGTATTAAAGTATTAAAAGGAAAAGAATGTCAACATTGAAAGTGAAAAAAGGATGGATATTTTGTTGACTGATACAACATCTCATTCTTATACTGGTAATAACGATGATAAACATACTTTTTAACCTACAATATGAAATCAAACAGACCTAGAAAAATCCAAATGCATGTGGGCGCTATCTGTTTAAATTCATATTTATTTCTGGTTATATGACCGTCGGCAGTCTTCGGAGGTCATCTCAATGGTTAATTAGATAACGTCTAGATAAGAAAACAATGAAATGTTGATACATATTATCGGGTCCATGCATTGTAAATTGTTCATTTTAGGACTTTTTGTAATTTGGATATACATTTTAGTATATCATCAATCAAACAAGAGAAATTGAGTCAAATCGATGAACATGAATTTGACAGGTACTGCCCATTTAACAGCTTTTTCTGAATGTTTGTAATTATTAAATATTTTTGTTTAAGTTCAGCTTTCCTTATTTAGTTACTAAAAACACTTTAAGATTTTTTTTTCAAATATTGATATATCGTACCACTTTTGTCTTACCAGTTTACTTTTGGTTTTTTCTTTTTCTCACCATTCGGCATAATTTGTCCGCTATCTTAAAAAAACGAGTTAAGCTCTTCAGTGGCCGAATTATGTCCATGTTCTTCCTCCGAAAATGTTTTGGTATCAAAATTAATAATATCATTCATGATAGTTTCATCACAGAGTGCTTTTATAATTTCAGCTCTAGACTCATTAGTCCATCCATGCTTAATCGTAGTTTGGCAATTTGCAATAATTGATTATGATGGAACATTCTTTCTCAATTTAATTTTAAGAAGTACTTTAATTTGTGAATGATCAGACAAGGAACTAAATTCATGTGTAAAACATTATAAAACTGAGGACATCCTTTCACCAGCATAATCAATACTACTTAATCCATTCGTTGTGATACAAGTAAAGTAACAAAGGGAGTCGCCAACATATCTGCCATTAAGAATACTTAGCTTTGCAGAAATACGTAAATCTAATAAATTTGTGCCTTGTGTATTGCTTAATTTAATTTTGTTGTTTCTTTTCCACTGAATAATTTTGTGGTTATATAGTATTGCAACCAAAATCATTAAGGTCTTTAGAGTCATCAATGATATAATCTGGATTTTGGCCGGTGCGGGAGTAAGTCCCTCATTAGGAGTATTTTGCCGGTGCTAGCAAAAACACGTATTTCTTTTTTTACTTTTAAATATTTTTACAACAACATGATCATCAACAGGTGTGAAGTTATGTCTCCTAAAGTAGAGCTGATAAGATGTGGAATGGTTTGTACTTTTGTAGACTGTTGTTATATCTATAATAAAACTCTAATAATTTGGTGGTAAGGACGTTTATGTAATTGTTGTGTCTTAAATATCTTTCAATGCCAAGTGAGCATTTGTCACTCTGTATAATTCTAGAAGAAGCTAGTTTCCCTTTCAATGGACCAGCAAAGGTTTGATGTGAAAAAAAAAAAACAGTTCACCATATTACATATATAATTGTAACCTTTTACGGGTGGCATTTTCTTCAGATCTATTTGCCAACGACTGTTTGCGTAGGTTGCAGGTATTGGGCGTCCAATATTTAGTACTTGTTTTCGGTATTTCTACGGCATTGGTATAACCCTGGCAATGCATATGCAATTTGAATAGAAACTATATTTTTTCCCTCACAACCTCAAATATAGAACTTCTCAGGTAATCATAAATCGATTCATATTTTCAGTGATCTTTCATGTGGTGTTTTGTTATTGTTTCGATGAGTTGTTCTTTGTTCAAACATTTTCTGTGTTAATCAGTTAAATCTTGCGACTCCTTGAACCTGGTTTTAGACTCTGTGTCATATAAATATAACGATAAAAAAATTTAACCATTCTGTCTGAAGATGCAACCTTTTTGTCATCTTAAATTTTCTTCGCACCCCAATTTTGGTGTTCTTTTGCTTTTACAATTTGAATGATATGCGGCATATTCGCCCAGAAAGCTTCAGAATTTTGATCCTTTGAAATAGTTTTTTCCTCTTCCTTGTTATAATGTATTCTTCATTTACGATATTTTTCTGCTCCGCCATCATTTCTATTTCTATTTAGCAATTACATCATATACATGCTGACGTCTTTTTCATTCTAATGTTAATTTCTTTGCTGAAAAGGACACAGATTAGAGGAAAGAAAGGATATAGATTTGGGCCGTCTATGGCGCAATATAAAATTGGACACATATTTCAAGAAAGGACCAGGCCGTTCATATATTTGAGGCTCACATATATAAATCATTATCAAGGCCAAACACTGTTCTATCTTATTTAAGCCATATTATATTTTCTGATGGGGTTCCATTTTGTAAATGAGTATTGCCTGTAGCCAAAATTAATTACCCTACTCTTTCTCCTTGACCTTTTTTTTTCTCTCTACATTTTGATATTGCAAGTTAATCTTTTAATGAGTTTTAGATTTGTCATCTGTCCAAGTTTTCTAAAAGAAAGTCTATATCATATAAAAAAAAATTGTAATAATATACATGTGTATTGTTGTTCGCTTTATCCCCAACCCATGAACGTTCCAGACGGATATCGAAAGTTGGCTTATAGTTGTTCTAATCATTATAGCAGGTTTAACAAAAATAAAGTTATGTTCAATATCTTGCTTTCATAAACAGTGAATCAATATGCCTGAAAACACACAACATGTTTATACATGCATATGCATATATGTTTTGCAAAGATTTATAAGTTCAAAACGTTAATTAAATTTTAAAGATCTAAAAGTCTTTTTTTTTTCATGCAATAGTGTACATAATTTTAATACAAAGAGGATTAACTCTATTAGTCATAAAGTCTCTTATTGAGCTAACACTTTCTTCAAAATTCTAAAAAGGTTTTCTTTTCAATAATAATATCTGTGTGTAACATGGTGCTATTTTTTTTCCATCCAATAGCTTATGTGTATATATAGTTTTCCTACAAAAAGGAATAACTCTTTGAAACAAAATTTTCTTCAGCATTTAAAAAAAAAATACTTGTGCAAAATGGTACAGATTTTGTTCTATTCAATAGCTGACAATGGTATGTATATATAATGTTCATACAAAGGGGAATAACTCTAATAGACAAAACTTCTATTACTGATCTGATATTGTTTGTTAAAATGTAGTACCAAGGTACCCAGTGTGGGGGCTTTAGTGAAATAAAATGTCTTATGTCTTTATGTCTTATCTTTACTTTTAAACGAGAAGACCTCATTTTGTGTGTCGCTTCTCTTCCTTTCACAATAAACTAATCATCATGCCTCTATGTCCTATAGGTACCATGCATAGTCGCATTTGTCATCCATTCTTATGATTATTCAGTTTGGGTTATTTTGGGAGAAAAACGAAAATAAAGGCGTCCGGATATTGTTTCCGTCATCAGACCGACTTTTAATTCAGACATGACTACCGGTTTTTAACTTACACATAATTTTCATAGTTTCAGCGTTCCTGATGAAGGTAAATCCAGAAAAGCGCTTCGGACGCATGAAATTATAAACGTGTTGTTTTCAATATTTTTTCATAAGTATACCAATGTGATCTCAACTGATCGGGAGGAGCTTACGTTTTAATTTGCATAAGGACAGTGTATTTGAAGATGTGTGTGATAAGGTTAATTGCCGTTATAATTATTATTACTGATTGCCTATCACCTATCAGTGTCACCAAACAGATATACAAAAGAACTGAGGGAACGATGTGTGAACCCCCGAAAAAAAAAACATTTTAAGATTTATACCGTTTGTTTGTGCTAAGGCAGAAGGTATTTTAAAGTATCGGCTATTGTATTATTCTGTTTCAAACCTTTCTGATTGTGAGATTCATTTCAAACGTGATTAAAAGAAATATATATAAAAATTGAAAAAAAAAAATATTAAAACCCAATTATTCCTTCCTTAATTATGATGAATTCTGTTTGCAACTTATCCCAGTGCCCCCAAAAAAAATATAATTAAAGCATTTGGAATATAAGCAGTGGCAGCTCCAGAAATGGGGGCATTGACTTGTTAAGAGGGTACCGCGCAAGTCATGTTTCAGTGATTCCCTAAATAATCAACAACAAAAAAATCCACAAAAAGGGGGAGGGGGCATCCCCCAAAAAATCCGCCTCTAAAAGGAAGATAAAAGTATTTCAAATCGTTATAGAATAACGAAATATGCATTATTTGCAACTGCGGTCGTCATGGTTTTACTTTCATATCCACAATTTCAAAAATGTGACAATTTTTACATCTGTTTAAACTCCGCTTTACAAGAAAATAAACGGCTGTGTCTTATTATTTATTTTGCGAACACACATATAGTATTTACATATTTTAACCGGATCAATGACCATAATTGGACACTTCATTGATGAGTTTGTCCCAAAACACCTATCTATAGATGGACTGGTCTATGATGAGCGAACGGGTTAAACTCCGCCCTGTCAAGTGAAATAAATCAAGTTAATAATACTCGGGGACAGGACAATTATTTTCGCGTTTATCTGCATGTATACTATGATTATACTACTATAATATATGGAGACTCTCTATATAATATAGCGGTGATCGCCGTGGAGAAGAAACTTAGAATTGATAGTTAATAGCAAATACGCTTTATTTATAATATATATACGTATGTTCATAGTATACAGAATCGCGAAAATAATGGAATATATCAGAAAACAAAAAATAACGGACTTTGAAAAAAGGGAGAGGGTTTGAAAATATTGTCCTGTCTCCATGTCCCTATTTGACTTTTGATATCTTTTCTGAAATTCTCCAGACATATTTCTTTTACAAAAATTCATCCTACAATAGTTTACATACTTCCAACCAAGCTTAAAATGCCCGCGATTTCGCGGGTGTGTTCTAGTGTCTTATGATAGAAAAACTAAAAATTTCTTCATACCTTTTTCATGCTAAATGGTATTAATAATAATTGTCATTCCTTGAAATACTGAGACATACGAACAAGTATATAAATATTAAATAAAACATTGCTGTTTCCCATTTTGTAAAACATTGTTTGTATTGTTATCATATGACAGATTTATTCCTGCATTCTACCCATTATCATTTTTTTTAGAAATGAATGCCTATAACATATTTTATTTGCTTATTTTTAAAAGATGACTTTTTGTGGACATCGCATGGCGACGTTTCCGTACATTTAACTTTTTCCAGTGAATACTTCATCTGTTGATATATACTGTGAACATTTCGTGTGTATTTGAATATATTTACCTATGTTGAAAGACGTGCATAATGTCAAATCATTAATTTACAACTTGTTTAGTCTCTAAGAAAACTTTTAAGATTTCCGCTGCTATTTTTGCTAAATAGGTGCAATTTGGGTATTCGGTGCAATTTGGGTACTGTGACGTCACCAACATTTCTAGTGTTATAACAGTTCCTATTTTGTGTTGTTCCCCTTTTCATTCATAACCACAGTGTCTTTTAAACAATCATACTTGTAGTCAAACCATTTTTGGGAGTCTTTGCCCTGTATTATGTTTGTAGTGTAAAATAAACTTGTAATACATAGTTTTGGTCCGTCAGTCTTCACATTAACAGCTGCTTTCATTAGATCTTTATCTGGAAGTTTCTATAAAATAGTTTTCTTCTCGTCCTTAACGGTAATAATGCATATTGTAAAAATCTTTCCATTTAATGTTAGTGTTTTGCTCATTACCTAGTATTTTAAAGTATCTATTCAGAAATATTGTCATCCATAGTAATATTGAATTTATCTAATGTTATTGTGTGCTGGCTATTGATCAGCGTGTTGTAGGGTTGAGCTGTTAGCCATTGCTGTATTACTTGGGTCTTGCACGGTTAGATTTACTGTAGCAAAACTTTGAATAATTTGAAATACTAAGGATTTATACCACAGGTATAGATTACCCTAGCTGTGTTTAACAAAAATCTTTCGGAATGTTTAGACTTGACTGTTCTTCAACTTCGTACTGTATGCAGCCTTTAAATTTTTTTATTCGAGCGTCACTGATGTATCTTCCGCATACGAAACGCTCATCTGGCGTATAGATTTACAAACCGGGTATCTTTGATGATTTTTGTTGCAACCACTTGGTCAATACCACTGCTGGTGAAGGTTTCCTCCCAATGGATATCACCAGCCCAATAGTCAGTACTTCGCGTTGACATGAATTTTCATTGATATGGTAATGAAAGAGAAAAAAATGTTCGAATTGTTCAAAATACCAAGAATATTTAGTGTATGAAATTATTGTAAGGTGTCCATGTCTGTTTAGGAGGTTTTATACTGCTCCATTTTCATGGCTCATTAGTCAATGTCAATTTTTCATGGTTTTGTCAGTTCCTCAAATACAATAAGCAATAGGTCAATTATATTTGTACGGTGTACTCATGTGTCTTGCATGGTTTATATGACCTTGACCTAATTTTAATGTAGCATTGGTCGATATTAAGTTTATGTGGTTTACCAGGTTCTATTTATAATATGGCCACTATATTTCGTGTACAGAATGATTGTAAGAAATACATGTCGCTTTTCTCTTTACGACCGCATGGATACTCTGCTTCTCAAGATTTCAATATTTGTTCACTGCTACTCCTTAGAATGGCCGTTAAATGTTCGTCAGTTTTTATCATACCTTTGCAATTCTTAACGGTGCATCGCCATCCTCTGACTAAAGTGTTCTGTTGATACGGTTAGTAAATCCATCATACACTGCTGACTTTTTTCCCACCAATTTGTTTTTAACAAACGAAACTACCTGTTTTTGCCTTGTAAATACGTTCAAATTTAGGAAACCAAATATTATTCACTCTGAAATACTCGCATTTAAGTTACAACGGCATTTTTCGTGATCACTTTATATTTTATTTTTAATTCAATATGAAAAAAATATAACTTGAAAATTAACACACATGTTCAAAATTAATAATTTTAGTCATATTTATTATGAATAACCTTTATTTTTACCTGAGTTACCAGTAGAATAAATGCGCGAAATGTAATTAAAAGATGCGCGCAAAGGTAAATGTTTAACCCAAAATTTCGTGCATATATAATTCGAACCTGTCTAGCATGGTTCTTCTGACCTTGGCCTCATATCGTGGATCATTGCTTATGTTAAGATTATGTGAAACTTGTAGTAAACGTTCATATTACGACTTCCAACATAAATGCCATCATAAGTAAATCAAGTGAGACATTTCAGCGTGTGAACTCTTATTTATTCGATCGTCACTACCACTGCTGGTGAAGGTTTCCTGCCTAAAGGTATCACCAGCCCAACAGTCAGCACTTTGGAGTTTATTTTGCCTTTAATTTTTGTTATTCGAGCGTCACTGGTGTGTCTTCTTCAGACGAAATACACATCTGGCGTATAAAATTATAAACCTGGTAACTTTGAAGAGTTTTGTTACAACCACTAGGTCGATGCCACTGCTGGTGGAAGTTTCCTTCCTGTGGAGCTCACAAGCCCAATAATCTGCACTTCTGCGTTGACATGAATTATCGTTGACTTGGTAATATAAATGAATTGCTTGTTGGCAAAACTTTGAATTGTTAGAAATACCAACGGTTAAGATGCATCAGATACTTTAAGCAATAAGACAATCATATTTGGTTTATGTTTCGAATATAAGGTGTACCTGTCTAATATGACATGGTTTTTATGACCATTTTCATAGTTCATTGGGCAATGTTAGGTTTTGTGGTTATGTCAGTTAATCAAACACTAGGCAATAGGTTGACTATATGTGGTGTATGAAATGATTGTAAGATATACATGCTACATGCCTGTCTGGCAGAGTTCATCTGACCTTTAACCCCATTTTCATTGCTCATTTGTAAATGTTAGGTTTTATTTGAAATTTTGATCTTCAATAATCTTCAACTTCGTAATTGATGTGGCCTTTTTACTTTAATTATTTGAGTGTGACTAATACGTAGTTTGTAGACGAAATGCGCTTCTAGCGCATAAATTACAAGTCTGGTACCTTTGTTCAGTTTTTTTACAACAACTGCTGGTCCAACTTTATTCCCCGAAGGTATCACCAGCCCAGTAGTTAGCCTTTTTTGTTAACATAAATAATCATTGATATGGTAATATTAATACTACAATATCAATGATAATACATGTCAACACAAAAAAAAAAAAATGCAAAAACTTGAACTGTTTGAAATACAAAGGATTTTCTACCTAAGGTATCAGTTGCCTCAGTTATATTCGACATATTCTTTCGGAGTTTTTGGTCCACAGTGCTCTTCAACTTCGTTCTTTAATCGGCCTTTTCACATTTTCTATTCAAGCGAATATAATGAGTCTTTTTAGACGAAACGCGCTGTAGTGTACAATTATGTATTGACAGGAATACTTATTGATATGTAGGTACATGTATCAATGGTTTAAGTGTGTTCTATCCATGTATTTTTAATTACCTTCACTGCATTTGGGTTACATTTCGGATTGTTTAATCCCGAATGTTCTCCCATATTGTACTTTATTTGTCCATTTATTTATTTTGTCTTGCAAATTGCGATCCGGCGTCGGCGGCGGTTGAGGTGGGGACGACTCCGGTGTTAACTATATGTATCAAATTATATATTTCAGAAGGTAGCAGACCTAGATGTTTCATATCTTGTATGCAAATACATTATGTTAAGTTTCCGTCTGTCATATATCCATACTCCATAGTCCTTGACGTTATTTTTCATATTTCAGTGACTGCTTGAAACGAAATTATGTTTTTTTGTCATGTGACACCCTCATTTATAACAAAGGAAAGGGTAACTTTATTCCTTGAAAGGTTTACCTGACTTCGACCTCATTTTATGGACCAATGATCAAGTTTATTTATGTGGTCATGTCCGTATCTCAGATGATGTAAGCAATACTATATTTGGTGAATTGAATAATTGTAAGGTGTGCATGTCCGATTGAAAGATTTCATCTTAGCTTGACCTCATTTTCATGGTTCACTGGACAATGTTTAGTTTTGTGGTTTCGTTTATTTGCCCGATACTATAAGCCATAAGGCGTTTATATTTTGTGTATGGAATGATTTTAAGATTAAATATCTGTCTGGCTGGTTTCATATAACATTTACATCATTTTCATGGCTCACTGGCTATGTCAAATTTGTTTATGATTTTATCAGTTTATAAGATACTATAAGCAATAGGACAAAATATTTGGTTGATGGATTGATTATAACGTGTGTATATATGTCTGGCATGGTGAATTAACCTTGACCTCATTTTCATCGTTCATTGGGCAATGCTAAGTTTTAGTGGTTTTGTCACTTAATCAGATACTATATTGAATATGTCGACTTTATGTGGTATTTGAAATTATTGTAAGGTGTACTTGCCTGTCTAGTAGGGTTCATATGACCTTCAATCCCGTTTTCATTGCCCATTGGTAAATGCTAGGTTTTATCAATATGAAAGTTTGATCCTCGATGTTCTCCAGACGAAACACGCGTCTGGCGTACAAACTTATAAGTCTTTGTTGAGCTTTTACAACCATTGCTGCTCGAACTTTTCTCCCTGTTGGTTTCACCAGCCTAGTAGTTAACCTTTCTGTGTTGACACAAATTATCAATGATATGGTAATAGTAATACTACGATATCAATAATATTCATATCAACACAAAACTTTGCAAAACTTTGTACTGTTCGAAATACAAAGGATCTTTGGTATAGATATAGATTACCTTAGTTATAATTGATATATTCTTCAGACTTTTTGGTCCAAAATACTCTTCAACTTTGTACTTTATTCGGCCTTTTTATATTTTCTATTCAAGCGACATAAATGAGTCTTCTTGAGACGAAACGATCAGTAGTGAACAATTATGTATTGACAAGAATTATTATTGATATGATAGTACATGTATTCATTGACCATTTTGCAAAACTTTCAAAAGTTCTTATACTAAGTATCTTCTGCCCCATGTATTAATTACCTTCACTGCATTTTGGAAAAAAAAACATTCAGACCTTGACCTTCTTTTTATAGTTCATTGGACAATGTCAAGTGTTTATGGTTTGGTCTATTTTTTAGATATAATATAAGCAACAGGGTCTCTATATTTTGTGAATGGAATGATTGTGAGGTTAAATATCTGTCTGGCAAGTTTCATATCACATTGATATAAAAATAAGTAGATGTGGTATGATTGTTAATGAGACAACTATACATTAAAGTTCAAATGAAGTAGGATAGGCAGCTGTATGGCCTTCAACAATGAGAAAAACCCATACCGTATGGTCGGCTATAAAAGGCCCCGACATGAAAAATATGAAACAACTCAATTGAGAAAAGTAACAGCCTAGTTTATAACAAAACAATTTACGAAAAACAAATATGACAGACATGAACCAACGACAACCACTGAACTACAGGCTCCTGATTTGGGACATACACATACATAATGTGGCCGGGTTAAACATGTTTGTGAGCGCTCAACCCTCCGCTTAACCTTGGACAATGGCGCAACATAAGAACAAACTATAAACATATTTAGTATGATTTTAATTTACTGACATCAAAATCAATATTTATACCAATAAAACAATTTTCAAAGATTTAATTACAGTGTTGAAAAGGAAACCTTTTTGAATAAGATTATTTAAAGGATTGATAAGTTTACAGGGCTCGGTTTACAACATCACCGTAAATTTTGAATGTGCTATTCCGTTTAAATTGAGTTTTCTACAGGTACAGCCAAACTTGCAGACCAAATATTTGTATCTATGGAAGAATTTAGTAAAGGTTTTTTAAAAATTTGTGGTAATGAAATCCTTGACTTCATAATTTACTAATAATACATAGATTACGCTCATTGAAATCAAAAACGTCACTACAGACAAGAGCATAGCGAATAAGTTTGGATATATAAACACCTAACGACGATGCCAAAGGAAATTCACCGTCCGAAATAGAAAAATTAACAATAGGTTAAGAAAAATCATCCTCATTTTCATGGCTTACTCGTTAATGTCCTTTTGGGTGGGTTTTGCCAGTTCAGTTTATCAGATAGATCAATTATATTTGGTTTATAGATAGATTATAAGATTGCATGTCCTGTCTGGCATTGTTAATATGACCTTGACCTCATTTTCATAATTTATTGGGCAATGTTAAGTTTTAGTGGTTTTGTCAGTTTATCAGTTACTATAGGCAAATAGGTCGACTTTATGTGGTGTATAAAATGATTGTGAGGTAAACATGACCTTTATAGCTTGCTGTTCGAAGTGAGCCAAGGCTTCGTGTTGAAAGCCGTACTTTGACCTATAATTATTAACGTTTTATACATTGTGACTTCGAAGGAGAGTTGTTTCATTGGCACTCATACCACATCTTCTCATTTAACTGTCTGGCATGGTTCATATGACCTTCAACCCCATTTTCATTGCTCCATAATTGTTAGGTTTTATTTTAAGTTTTGGTCCTCAATGTTCTTCAACTTTGTGCTTTATTTGGCCTTTTTACGTTTTTTTTAATCGAGCTTCATTAGAGTCTTCTGTAGCCGAAACGTGCATCCGGCGTAAAAAATTATAAGTCTGGTATCTTTGTCGAAATTTTTTACAACCACTGCTTGAACAACCTTCCTCCCTAAGGGCATCACCAGCCTTGTAGACTTTCTGTCTGGACATAAATTATCAGTGATATGGTTACATAAAAACTACCATGTCAATGAAAATTCGTATCAAAACTTTGAAATGTTCGAAATAAAAAGGATCTTCTAACCAATGCATAAATCGATATTTTCTTTCGGAAATTTTGGACGACAACAATGTCTTCAACTTCGTCCTATATTTTGCCTTTCAATTATTTTATCTCGCCTGCGACGAAAGCCGCAGAGTGCGAGAAATAGAGATTACAATCCCTCGGCGGTGGCGGCGGCGGCGGCTGTAGAGGTGGTGACGACGACGGCATTAACTCTACGAATCAAGCTATATATTACAGAAGGTAGAAAACTAGCATGTTTTATACCTCGTATGAAGATATCTTATGTTACGAAGTTCCTGTATGTAGCATGTTTATCTATTGTCATGAAAATTCATAATATTGAATGACATTATGATAGATTTGGCTAAGTCCTTGTAATTGACCATTCAATTTTACCAGACTCAAGCTAGCGAACAATAAGCCAGCGAACAATAAGGTGTATCAAGCTAGAGAACAATAAGCCAGCGAACAATAAGAAATTCGCGCCAAACTGATCACGACTTAAAACCGAAGACTTATATTAACCTGAAACGTCTTTTGAAATCTGATGACAATCATTTCCAGTAGAAAGACATTTTCACAAAGACAAATTGATTTTTTATATATATATATATATATATATATATATATATATATATATATATATATATATGTTTAAAACAACACAATTTTTCTTGACAGCCGACGACATCTCTTATATGATTTTCAAAATCAATTTTAGTTACGCTTCTCTTTCTTTTGATTACCTTTGATTACAAACGGCTTTTTTTTTTATAATAATGAAAAAAATGATAAAAGTAGCCCATACTTATCTAGTGTAAAGATGAAATTAAATCCACACATTTTAATAAGCTTTTGAAAAGAATAAAAAAATCATACCGTTTTTGGAACGTTAAGTACAGAATTTTGCATCCAGAATTATAATTTGAAGTAAAAGCTAATAAATATCCACAGTTTTCGTTCTTACTAGTACTATTGAAAACTTGCAATTTATTTATTTCATTTCAATAGGAAATGTGTTTTATGTGACAGCTATTTTAACCGACAAAAAGTTCAAATCCCAGATTATTACAGCTTTTTATAAGACAAATCCCTTACACTGATTCGAATTATCAAAACAAAAGATGTAAAAAACAACGATACGAACTATTCCATTTTAACATTAGAACGATAATCGGGGAACGGTTCAAAGGCGGGATAAAATGACTATAACCCTTCATAAAAAAAGTCCCTACGGCAAAGATTTTGTCCACAGCAGGTGCAAATGGTAGGCAATTGCCTAAGGTTGCCTGGACCCAAAGACCATGGTGGGTACAGTTACGGAACTTTTATAACTGAGGTCCGAAGTTGGGGTATGGTGACCCAACCCCTCCCTTCTTTAATTCATAAAAAAGTCCCTACGGCAAAGCTTTGTCCACACTAGGTACAAATGATAGGCAATTGCCTAAGGTTGCCTGGACCCAAATACCATGGTGGGTAAAGTTATGGAACTTTTAAAACTGAGGTCCGAAGTTGGGGTATGGTGACCCAACCCCCTTCCTTCTTTAATTCATTAAAAAGTCCCTACAGCACAAAGGTACAAATTATAGGCAATTGCCTAAGGTTGCCTGAACCCAAAGACCCAGGTAGGTGTAGATACGGAACTTTTATCACTGAGTTCCGAAGTAAGGGTATGGTTACCCTACCCCATCCCTTTCTTTAATTAATAAAAAAAAGTCCCTACGGCAAAGCTTTTGTCCACACTAGGTACAAATGATAGGCAGTTGCCTAAGATTGCCTGGACTCAAAGACCCAGGTGGGTAAAGTTACGGTTGTGATTAATGTAAGATAACTCTGGTTAAGTTTCCAATGATTTTATCATTATTGAGAGATGATCTAATTTGGTATTCATATTTAGTCTTTTAAAAAAAAAAAAAAAAAAACCCATATTAAAACAATAAATGTATGCCTTTGAAAGTAGCAGGGTCAATGCTGTTGACGGTAAAATGATGCAGACAACAACTTAAAACAGTGTATTTTTGACAGAAGAATGACCACAGATGTCAAATTAAACAAGTTTTATTAATTCGTTTCTATGTATGTTGCATTGGCATTTGTTTTTCTCTTCAGTGTTTCTGTTCTTCCGTTGTTTTCCTCTTATAGTTGATTTGTTTCCCTCGGTTTTAGTTTGTAACCCGGATTTGTTTTCTCTCAATCGATTTATGACTTTTGAACAGCGGTATACTATGTTGCCTTTATTTATTCACCTGGATAAATTACCTCAAATAAAAAGTAGACAGAAAACTATATTTTTATTGTATTATCCTATCGACTTGCAAAGTAAACAAATAGGCAAACGAGCAGTCTGACCTCTCACAATATGTTGCATTATTAAACCAGATAACTTGAAGTGCAACTGAATAAATTCATATCAAATCTCAACTCAAAATCTCACTGAGATTCAAAATCTTGTAACGCTAATAATTTATAACAAGAGATCAAGAGAGATCTATAATACATGCTCACATCAAAGTGATCTAACTGGATGAAAAATCCCTCCTTAATGCTAACATGCGAAAAGTCAAATCAAAATTGCCAAATATGGCCTTCTTACTCTTACCAGCTGTATAAACATTTTTGTAAGGAGGAAGATTTATAAATCTTGTCACCTCAGAAATGAAACCATCAACATCAGGACAAAGCATTGGCCAATAACTGGCAGAGAGCATATACATTAATAAGCGTTGGATCAAAGAAACTGGTGGAACAAACAACCCGTTAATCCCTCGCCAGTCAACAGAGAAAGCGTCAACACCTGATGAATACACATTCCAAAATCTGGAATAAAAACCTATCAATTTAAAATTGTAATCAGAGGCAAACCAATCAACCTCAGGAAGTCCCCAGAGGGATTCAACTATCTGAAATACAAATTCAGAAATAGCACAATCATCTGAATCAATAATCTAACTAATATAATCTGCTTTCTTATTCTCAGTACGCGGAATCCATACCATATCAATATTAACATTGTCCTTAATGCATGTGCCAAGAAATGTCTAAAGCTAAATTTTGTAATACTGTTTTAGTGCTCCCTTTACTAATAATACTAACAACACTTTGATTGTCGGTAAACCATCTTAAAATCTTGCCAGCTAATAAGTTTTTAAACGACAAAAATACATTTTTTACTGCAGTTAACTCCTTCCATGTGGAACTTGTAGAAACCTCAGATTCTATCCACGGACCGTGAGCAATATTATATGGGTTTTCCACAATAAAACCACCGTATCTCGCATTGCTTGCATCACTATATACAATAGTCTGCCAAGAAACATCAGACTTAAAAGGTTTAACATTGGCTTCATGTAAACTAAACCTCCAATTAATTTTCTCAATACTGTCTACAGACTGTTCAATGAATGAACATTGCTAATGTCAATAGATAAATGTTTTGTCATTAGATATACTATATTGCCTATAATTGGAGACGTAGATATTATCTGCCCTACCAAGGAAGCTACCTTCCTTACAAATACTTTTTCGTTTATGGCTAAACACAAATCAATGTCTTAAATGGTATTCATAATCTTATTTAGTTTCTAAATTCTCTTCGTTCAAACGAACATAAATTATTTATATACTTGACTATATAATTTCTGTATACCGTCTGCCCAATCTGTTTCTTATCTCATCATATATAGAAATAACTAAAACACTAGTTTTAGGTCTTGTCCGGCACGATGACCATTCTCTTTATATAATCAAACATTGATTTTATATATCAAACATTGCAATATATCAAACAATAACATATGTTTATAATTGTAAGTTAAAGTCCACACATAAACAGAATAAGTCCTCTGTTGAAATAAATGAAAAATGTTGTACTCAACAATCTACAAAAGACAAACAAAAAATGTTACAAAAAGTATTTAATACTGTTTTCGAATATATATGTGCATAAGTATATCTGACAAAAATACGTGTGTACTGGCGAATGGTCAACGCATTTATCGATATTTTCAAATCGAGTATAACGTATTTAAATATACTCAGGTTCTTTAAACCGGTTACAATTCTATTGATATAATGATAGAATTGTCATACGATAAAATTCATCCGCCATGTACATAAATATATTTATCTATACGATTGTCAGGAATAGTAAAAACTCCTTTATCTGTATCAATGTTAGTGTCTTAAAAATTGAGGTTTTTAATAGGTGTCCACATAGACTTTTCAGTATTGGGTACAGAACCGCTATTTATTATATCTTTTTAAACCTGTTTAGCCATTTGACTACATAATTTCTAATCGTCATGTACACCATCTAAGTACATAATAATCTGTTTTACTTCTCCGCTCTATTTTTTAATGAGTGGTCTAGGTATTTTAGTAAAAATATAACAAGCAGTACTGAGACCAAACGGTACTAGAAATTTAAAATATTTTTTAACACCGTTTAAGTCCCATGCAAATCTTAGATATTTAGTATGAGTCGGGAAAATATCGACATGGTGATATGCAGAATGTACGTTATACTTAAACATATATGAATTGATATAATTAAGAAAAGAAATGGGGTATGTGTCAAAGAGACAACAACCCGACCAAAGAGTAAAAAAAAAAACTGCCGAAGGCCATCAATGGGTCTTCAACACAGCGAGAAAATCCCGCACCATGAGGCGGACTTCAGCTGGCCCCTAAACAAAAATGTGCTAGTTCAGTGAAAATGGACGTCATACTAAACTCCAAAACATATAAATGAACTAAAATTAAAAAAAACATACAAGACTAACAAAGACAAGAGGCTCCTGACTTGGAACAGACCCAAAAATGCTGCGGGGTTAAACATGTTTTGTGAGATCTAAACCCTCTCCCTATACCTCTAGCCAATGTAGATTAAACAAACACACAGCAATACGCACAGTAAAACTCAGTTTAAAAGACGTCCGAGTCCGATGTCAGAATAGGTAACAAAAGACACTAAGCAAAAAAGTGATACATAAATTAACAAAGGACTATTAGCGGTTACTGACATGCCAGCTCCAGACTTCAATTAAACTGATTGAAAGATTATGTCTTCATCATATGAAAATCAAGCACAATCCCTCCCGTTAAGGGTTTAGTATCATACCATCATACAATATATGAGAAGAACACAGAAAAGGGAGAAGGTTTGGTACCATTAAAACGTTTAATCCCGCTGCAAATGTTTGCACCTGTCCTAAGTCAGGAATCTGATGTACAGTAGTTGTCGTCTGTTTATGTAGTTCATACGTGTTTCTCGTTTCTCGTTTTTATATAGATTAGACCGTTGGTTTTCCCGTTTGAATGGTTTTACACTAGTAATTTTTGGGGCCCTTTATAGCTTGTTGTTCGGTGTGAGCCAATGCTCCGTGTTGAAGGCCGTATCTTGACCTATAATGGTTTACTTTTATTTATTGTTACTTGGATGGAGAGTTGTCTCATTGGCACTCATACCACACCTTCTTATATCTAATAACCCGTATCTTGCCAACAACAAGTTTTAGAATAAATGTGTTTATTTCCGATGCAAAGACCCTATGAGTGAATCAATATTAAACCAAAATATGGCAGTAATACAGAGATTTCTT
Organism: Mytilus coruscus; assembly: GCA_017311375.1. Lineage (NCBI taxonomy): Eukaryota > Metazoa > Mollusca > Bivalvia > Mytilida > Mytilidae > Mytilus > Mytilus coruscus. Next base: position 22,959,182 of record CM029606.1, on the reverse strand, counting down.
TCGTTAAACTTAAATACGTTGTTACATACACGAGCGAATCGAACAAGTTGAGATATATAAACACCATAAGATGGTGACAAGGGAACGTCACCATCTAAAAATGGATAATTAACAATAGGAAATGAAAATCATCTCTTTTATCATAAATTTTGGTATAAAGCTTCCCGTTAAAGATATAGATATCAAGATCCAGGAAAGGGCAGTGTTCATTGTTAGTATTAGCTTTATTTAAAGTCAGTTCAGCAGGATAAATCTTTTAAATGTACATATTGAAGTGGTCATTATTGAGAACCAATATATTATCCAAATATCTAAAAGTGTTATTAAATTTTTGTTTCCGATGTTGTTTCGATGGATCTTTGCTGATCTTAGTCATAAATTGTAACTCATAACAAGATAGAAACAGGTCCGCAATAAGTGGTGCACAGTAAGTCCCCATTGAAATTCCGATAACTTGACGATATACGGAATCTCCATAGCGAACACAAATGTTATCTAGTAAAAATTCAAGGGCAGTTATAGTATCAAAGCAGGTCCAATTGACAAAGTTCTTTTGTTTGTTGTTACTAAAAAATGACCTAAAAGAGTTTGAACATATATATTCGTATTCTGACTTTTTAAATGCCCATTTAATTAGGTGTGTGAATTTTTTCTTAATAAGATTATGAGGCAAAGTGGTAAATAGGGTAGAAAAATCAAAACTTTGAACAGATTCGATATCACCAATATAAGCATGCAATTTATCAAGTACTTTCAACTAATTTTTTACACTCCAAAAGTAATTAATTCCACTATTTTCAAAGCTTTATTTGAACAATTTATTATCAGGTTTTTGATTGTACCAAGTTTACTAGTAAGTAGAATAGACAGTTAAGTAGTGGAACAATGGCTTGAAAGCGAAATAAATCTATATTTGTAAGGTGTTTTGTGCAGCTTCGGAAGCCAGTACATAGTTGGAACTTTCATTGTATTTGGTTCTGCTGGTAAACAGGTAGCTAAAAGTTTATGTTTGTTACAGATGTCATTTTCCGAAAATGGAGTCAGTTGAAATGTTTGGTGAATTAGTGATTTCCTTTTGCAGAACTTCAATGTAAAATGTAAGTCAAACAATAATGATATTATTAGCAGCCTTATCAGCTAAGATCTAGTTTTATCCATTTCGAGCAGTAAGTACGGAGTGAGTCGTGGATGATGTCACAACACTCATTCCAATTAATAATTGACGGGGGACGATATTTAGGTCTTTTACTGAGGAATGATTTGAACTCTCGGTCACGAACGATGTTAAGGTCTCCTGTTATAATATGGGAACTGGGGCCATAAATGTATTCGGAATTAATGTAATTTTATGACGTAGGTGTATTGTCACTGATATTTACATCTTTACACACATCGCTATAATTAAACACATATTTCGGGTAGATTGTTTGTAAACATAACAAATAAGAGGGAGTTCAGTATTATCAAAATAGCCAGGAATTTGTTCTTTAACAGAATGATCATTAAAGATACCGGCAATGTTTACAAAATCAAAACCTTTGTTGACATATTTGATTTTAACCAAATGTTTTTTATGATTTAGGGCGATCAATTTTGGGAAACAGTTTAGAATGAATAACAATATGCAATTATAATTTGGACGATTTCATACTTAGGACTGCAATATGGAATTGCAATCCTCTAGAATTTGGTGTAATTTATTAATAGGTAAAGAACAGAGCTTGGTTAACAGATAATGTCTGCAGTTGTTTTTTGAAATAGAAATTAGGTCCGAAATATTTGTATTGTTGGTACGAAATTTTCTTTTATTGCGATTTATTCTCCGCCCATGAGAACGGTTTTTACGAACAGTTTTAGAAACTATATCCAAAATGTTAACAGAATCGGTTCTCGAGATATAACAAATTCCCATGCTATTATCATTAAGACCGAGAGGATATACTGTTTGTAATTTTTTAAACCAATTTAATTCGATTATTTTCCGTGATCTTACAAACTTTGAATGATATTCCCCAGTCTGCTTATTTCTAAAGGTTGAACGGTTAAATATTTAATAGGGTGATTGTGCTTCTTAAGGTGTTGATTAATGATACTTTTGAATTTATGGGGTCTTTTAAAACGATAAAGGTGTTTTGCGTGCGTTTTGATAAATAGCGTCCAGTTTCACCTGCGTATTGAATACCAAATCCGGGTTTGTTTCATGTGAGTGTTGGTTTTTCAATTTATATCAGTTTCAAAACTTAAGGAAAATGTTCGACCATTAAACGTGGACCTTACCGTATTGTTGGTGGAAAGGCTGAAGAAGTCAAACGCATCCGACATCAAGTACCTGACAAAATACGTTAACTAAAAAACCAGAGGACAGAAAAAAAAGACAGGGTATATCAGGGTAGCGCCTGACGTCTGACTAAAAAGTAGAATGGGCTGAATAGTGAAATATGAGTTTTAGATAAATTTTCATAAAGCAATGAACATAGAGAAGTTCTCGCTCGGATACACACTCCATTATCTTGTATATTATAAGAGCATAAACCTGAAGCATGGGGAGGCACACTGTCTCCACACGGCACTAAAGACAAACTCTGTAAAAATAAAATTGAGAATGGAAATAGGGAATGTGTCAACCCGACCAAAGAGTAAAAAAAACAGCCGAAGGCCACCAATGGGTCTTCATCACAGTATTAATGTAATGTTTTGCAATACGCATATCTTCAAATTTTACACTCTGCTTCCATAAAATGTTAACTTATCTCAAATCTAATATTAAACGTCTTTTATTGTTTGACTGAACAGAAACAGTCAAAGGATACACAAATGGAATATCTGATGTCTCTACAATTAAAACTCTAGCTAATAAATCAGTAATAGCCGATTTAAAAAATTCTACATTATTCAAAACTGATAAATTATTTGACAAACAAATCGATATTGGATTTGAATGGAAAGGTAAAATATAACCATCACTTACAGTATCTATAATAAATTTAGGCGCACCAATATCTTTCCAAAATTGAATGTTTCTGCTACGTCTACCCTTTACAATAATATCAGATTGACCTAGTTCGTATTCAAATTAATCATTGGCCAAATTATCAATAATATAATTATCTATAGGTAAAAGTTGAAGATAAAATACTCATCTTTCAAAAATTCACTGTGGCCTGGTTAGCGTGGCTGGTTAACTACTGTTGACGTACGGACAGCTGGACCGGTAGTATGTGTAGGACCCACAAGACTATCACTGTCCCCTCTGCCTCTTTCCAGCGTTGAAACCTTGCTGAAGGGGAATTCCGTTTAACCAAGATTGCTGACCTTATATTTGGAACCAGTTCCTCTATCCTGCTTAGCCTTCACGTTCTTCTTGTGGACAGCTCTATTATCAGCTCGCATTATTTTAGCTTCATCCTCGGAATCACTTGCAATACGATTTGCGTCATATTGCCTAGCGGTATCCCAAACTCCCTCAGAGGTGTCAACTTTTTTAATAAATATTACTATGCTTCATCTTGTCTATGGTAGAGGATAACAAATCTCGTGCATAGTCTACTTTTCCATTGTCTATGGTCCAGATCCTCGAGATTTTCAGTGTTAAAGTTAAACTGGATCTTATTACCTTCATATTTCCATTTATATGTAGCGTCTGTTTTCAGCTACTTGACTTGGGACTTCATCAACTGGTTAACATCCTGCAACTCCTCTCTAAGTTCACCAATTTTCTCCGTCACTTTAACATTAATAATTGCTTCAGTATTATTACTCTGTTGATTTACAGCAGTTCTCAGTGAGATATCTGGTTCACTTTCATTATCCATGATTATATTCAAACGTACTTTATCAACAAACACAGCTAGTTAAATTAACGTGACCTTTCGAGTAGACCCAATCGTGCCGAATGATTTAACAGCCAAATCACACAAAACATGTAACCTAAAACGCCATCTATGGGCAGACAATTCAGAAGAAAAAAAATCATTCTAATTCATAAAATCAACCGACTGATATTATATCTATATTTGGTTTATGGATTGATTATAGGGTGTGCATGTCTGTCTGGCATGGTTTATATGACCTTGACCTCATTGTCATTGAACAATGTTAAGTTTTAGTGGTTTTGTCAGTTTATCAGATACTATAGGCAATAGTTCGACTATGACTATAAGTGGTGTATATAATGATTCTAAGGAAACAGGCCTTTCTGGGAGGGTTCAAATAATATTCAAAATAAAATAAGAAGATGAGGTATGATTGTCAATGAGACAACTCTCCGCAGAAGACCAAATGACACAGATATTAACAACTATTGGTCACCGTGCGGCTTTCTTGCATTGCTCATTGGTGAATGTTAGGTTTAATTTAAATTTTTAATCCTCAATGTTCTTCAACTTTGGGCTTAATTTTAACTTTTTCTTTTTTTGTTCGAGCGTCACAAATGAGTCTTCTTTTAGACGAAATGCGCGTCTGGTGTACAAAATTTTAATTCTGGTATCTTTGTGGAGTTTTTTTTTAAACCACTGCTGGTCAAACTTTCCTCTCCGAGGGTATCATCAGCCCAGTAGTTAGCCTTTCTGTGTTGACATAAATTATCAATGATATGGTAATATAAGGACTACCATATCAATAATAATTCATATCAACACAAAACTTTGCAATACTTTGAACTGTTCAAAATACAAAGGATCTTTGGCATAGGTTTATATTACCTTAGTTAAATTCAACATAATGCTCTTCAACTTCGTACTTTCGTCGTGAACATGTATGAATTATTTGCCACTGGACGTTAAGCAATCAATCAATCAAATTCTTACTTTATTTGGCCTTTGTTCTAATACTAACTATCGGCTACCTAATGTATTAATAACCTTTAAATAGAAGTTGTTAATTTATGTGTCATTTGGTCTCTTGTGAAGAGTTGTCTCATTGGCAATCATACCACATCTTCTTTTTTATATTTACTGCATTTTGGAAAAACCTTTAGGACTTTGACATCATTTTCGTGGTTCATTGGACAATGTTAAATTTTTGTGCTTTGGTCTATTTTTCAGATACTATAAGCAACAAGGTCTCTATATTTTTTTGTATGCAACGATTGTTAGGTTAAATGTCTGTCTGTCAGATTTCATATCACCTTGATCTCATTTTCATGGCTAACTGGTTAATGTCATGTTTTCATGGTTAATCAGTTTATCAGATGCTTTAAGCAATAGGCAATTATATTTTTTCTATGGATTTATTATCATGTGCACATGTCTGTCTGACATGATTTATATGACATTGACTTCATTTTCATGGTTTATTGAGCATTGTTAAGTGCTCGTGATTTTGTCAGATACTATAGGCAATAAGTTGACTAAATTTGGTATATGAAATGATTGAAAGATGTACATTCCTGTCTGGCATAGTTCATATGACCTTCAAATACCATTTTCATGGTTTATTGGGCAATGTTAAGTACTCGTGATTTTGTCATCTTATCGGTAACTTTAAGCAATTGGTCAACTATATTTCATGTATGAAATGATTGTAAGGTTAAGCCACACCAATTTAACTTCTTGTTCTACGGATTTTCTGCTCCAGAAATTGGGGCGAGCGAGCGATTTGAAAATTCTAATAAAAAAAAAATTAATTTGCAAATTTTTGAGGCGAAGCTTGAAAAGTAAAGGCGAGCAATTATATTCTGTTTGTAAACATAAAAACCTAGGTTCTGACAATATTGATCACAACAAGATGGTATGAAACTTCTGTGTCCACTAATCTAACAAGGAAAATGATTTTGTGAAGAATCGTCCGTGTTTATTGGGCAAAGTTTTTTTTACCATAAATGTTTATTTATACATAAATACCCCCAAAAACATCGATAGCAGTATAAGTGTCAATTAAATGGTTAAAATATGTATTTAAATGTATCGATCTATCAACCTGCTCAATATTTTTTTTATCTTAAACCCGGAAGTCACTCAGAACGAGTCTGTGATGTCAATGATTCTCATCAGTCATATTGACAGACGGGTGTATAGGCATATTGGCGCAATTTTATTTTCGAATATCTACCAACAAAACGAATGGCAGTGATTAAAGATGGTTCTGTATGCTGCCAGTGGATGCAACAATAGACATAAGAAGGACGGTGTATTAAGTTTTTTTCCGTTTTCCGATTAACTCGCAGACTAAGAAGGCGTGGACACAAGAGATGGGACTTCCTACCAAGCATAAATCATAGACTTTGTTCCACCCATTTTTCTAATGCATGTTACGATAGTGACCCAAGTGTGATGTGGAGTCTCGGCTGTCATACCGTCAAAGGTATGCGGTACACTTGTCTCCGCAATGCTGGGTTTCCTTTGAAGTTGAAAGCTACAAGGGTCATGCCCCATGTGGTGATAGATAAGACATAGGTAATACGCAATATTACGTCACATGCTTCAAATCTATGTACACCCATGATCACCTGCCGAGTGTACAGGTGAGGTTGGAATATACACTAGGAATTGTTACAGACACATAGTTACGTAATGCATACCTGGGATCGTGGCTCACTGCTCGACAGTAGAGCCAGGCAGAATACAACGACATAGTTTGGTCAATTGGATGTTACAATGATGCATCGTGGGATAGCGTCATTTCTTGACACATGGCGGGAAATATTTATATTGCCACCAATTTAACGAAAATCATTTTCAATTTCATATGAATTGCAAATTTTGAGAAATTTACCAAATCTAATCAAAACGTTATTGATTAACATCGTGAATTACCAGTTAATTAGCAATGCGGTCGATATATTTCTTGTTTAAAGAATACGCACATGCGCAGTAATTCAGTCCTGTTCGGCGCTGATAGTTGGTCACGTGGATTGTATTTCGCCTGGCCCTATCGACGAAGTATTAGATTGGGTCAGGATGCCAGGCTATTTGGCCAAACGATACCTTAGGGTCAGGATTGGGTTTACAGAATAGAGAATTAAGGGCGAAAAGTGCAGAATAAAAGGGGGAGAAGAATAGATAATAATGGGGTGCTGAAATATAATGAATGGAGGATAATGGGCAAAAGAATAGAGAAAAATGGTTTAAAAAATTTATAAAAAATGAAAAACTCCCATTCAGGTCCTCATTCCTTTTGCACTGACAAATTTAAACACCTGTCAGTGCTCATAACTAATACACAATCTGTAGTGGGTACATAGATCTCTTTCTTTCAAATAAAAATTAGCAGGTATAAAAGATATATTGCAATACGATTTTTTATTAACCCTTATTTTTTTTTTATTTATGGAAAATCATTTTATTTCTTATTTAAAAAATATGTTAAGAGGTGTCAAGTCATATCATCCAAATGATGAACCATTGATTCAAGTAACTGTGGTGAAACATACAAAAGATGTCTTGAAAGAGAAACAAATATTTTGCCTAGTGTATATAAAAAGAAGATGTGGTATGATTGCCAATGAGACAACTCTTCACAAGAGACCAAATGACACAGAAATTAACAACTATAGGTCACCGTACGGCCTTCAACAATGAGCAAAGCCCATACCGCATAGTCAGCTTTAAAAGGCCCCGAAATGACAAATGTCAACAATTCAAACGAGAAAACTAACGGCCTAATTTATGTACAAAGAAGTGAACGAAAAACAAATATGTAACACATCAACAAACGACAACCACTGAATTACGGGCTCCTGACTTGGGACAGGCACATTCATACAGAATGTGGCGAGGTTAAACATGTTAGCAGGATCCCAAGCCTCCCCCTAACCTGGGACAGTGCTGTTACTGTACAACATGAGAACGAACTACAAAAATCAGTTGAAAAAGGCTTAAGTCATCAGATGGATACAAATATAAATACATCTAACAAAAACACAGAATGGACGTGGCCGGGTACTTGTACATCCCAACAGCAAAAAGACACTAAGTACAGATCGGAGAGTACGACAGCTAGTTCAAAGTCAATAACAACTAATAAAAAATCATGCATCTAAGACTAAATTATCAATCATTAAACATCCAACATCCAATGAATTTAGTGTAAAGACGTCATAAACAGTCAGAGAAAAACATGACCTTGTGCAATGCCAAGATACAGGTACCGACAGATTGTAGATCCATGAATGTGCATATGTATATAACAATAATATTTAGTTTGCTTTTAATTTACTGATAGCAAATCAATATTAATACCAATAAAAACAATATTCAAAGATCTAATTACAGTGTTGAATTGGTAACCTTTCAGAATAAGTTTATTTAAAGGATCGATACGTTTACCAGGATTGTTTCTAAATTTCCGGGCACGGTAAACAACATCTCCGTAAAAATGAGGATGTGCTATCCCGTTTGAAATAAGTTTTCGACAGGTACAACCAAACTTCAAAACCAAATCTTTATATCTATTGAAGAATTTATAATTAGTAAAGGTTTTAAGTAATTTGTGGTAACGAAATTCCTGACTTAATAATTTACCAGTAATACATAGATTACGTTCATTGAAATCGAAAACTTCACAACAGACATAGCGAACGAGTTGTGATATATAAACACCGTAAGATGTGCCAAAGGAACATCACCATCCAAAAAAGGAAAATTAACAATAGAGAACGAAAAATCGTTCATTTTGTCGTAAATTTTAGTGTGGAGTTTCCCGTGTAAAACTGAAATATCTTAATCTAGGAAAGGACAGTTATATGTATGCATGTCTAATTTCATAAGAACTTGTTACTAAGACATGAAGCTGAATGATATGAAAGAAGCTGAAATTTTATTGATATAGTTTTAACTTAATTATTGCAAATAAATCCAATATAGACCTGTAAGTAGTAGATACATGTATTAGTACAGACTGAGCATATACACATTAACAACACAGAAAAAAAAAAAAAAAAGTATCACAAAAACTAAAAAAAATATCAGTACACTATACAGAACTCATAGAACATTTTCATATTAAAGAAGATGAATATGAGGGGACAAAGACATATGAAATAAAAAAAAAAAAAAGTAATGTCTCCTTATACATGCTCATGTTTGAAACCATACATCACAGTAGCCATCAGATTAATTGAAAGCAGTTCAAACTTTCTATTTTCTGCATTTAGAAGATTTTGGTCTCACAATTGAATAGACAATGTACATAATGTAGACAGAAAAGATTTTATTGTATTAATACTTCTTTACTTATCCCTTTTATTACACCCCCTTTTATGTCAACGCTTATTACACATTAATTGGGGGCTGTTGTTTCAGTAATTAAATTTTCACACCCATACTTGGCCAGGTGATAGGTAATTTAGTACCTGTCGTTTAATCAGATACATATATACATCTCTGGTTTTATTTAATGTAATTTTAAATACATGTTCAACATTTGATATGTATTAATGTTTAGGATGCACATGAGAAACATGTACCCATTGTAGATACATGAATTTGGTAAATTGCAGTACCTCATTAGAAAATGTGAAGTATATACATCTAGAATATGATATCAATGTATCACATAAATGTGGTCATGTCTTAAGCATGTATACATTTGTATTTTATGCTGATAATTCAGATCTAAAAATGCAATCTTTAACAAGCTAAATAAAATAAAAATAAAAGCTTGTTTTCAGTTTTACTCTTCTTCTGGTGTCTATAACGTTACTGTTCCAGAGGGTAAGATTCTATTTTCAGTGAATAGATTAATCGTAAAAAATCAGAAATTTATACTTTCTTACTTGTTATACATGTACTTGCCAAAAAATAAAACCACAGAAAGCGTTAGGTATCAAATATATTTATCATAAGAACCAGTTTGTGTTTTTACAAGGCGATCGGTATTGGTTGAAAGATCGCCAATTCGGACTCTTCGGATGACGAATTCATGTCTTCTACTTGATTATTTTCCAGAATTAACGACTCAAACTGATAAGGCCTAATATCCAAAGTTTGGGTCGAATTTATTTAATGTACAGAATGATTGCTAAGGGTACATATTTGTCTGGCAGAGTATGTTTGACCTTGACCATGACATGATTGTCATGGTTCATTGGACAATGTTAAGTTATCGTGGTTTTATCAGATTATTAGTCACTTTAAGCAAAAGGTCAATTATATTTGGTTTGTAGAATGATTATATGGTGTACATGTCTGGTGGGATTTGTCTGACCTTGACCTAATTTCACAAGGTTTATTGGGCAATGTTAAGTTTCGGAGTTTATCAGATACTGTTTAGGTCGACCATATTTCGTGTATGAAATGATAGTAAGGTGCCCTGTCGGATAGGATTCATATGAATCCCATCCCCATTTTTTCTATCATTGGTCAATGTTTTATAATTTAGGCTATACTTTAACTATATTTTGTATATGAAATGATTGTAAGTTGTATATGTCTTCTGTTGGCAGCTATCAGCTGTCCTTGGTCTCCTTTTCATTGTTCATTGGTCAATGTTAAGATTGTTGTAAGGTCCTCTTTTAAGATACATTATGGGTCGAATTCATTTGGTGTTTGGAATGACGACTGTCAGGTGTACATATTTGTCTGGCAGGGTATGTCTGACCTTGACCTTGACATGATTGTCATGGTTCATTGGACAATGTTAAGTTATCGTGGTTTTATCAGATTATTAGTCACTTTAAGCAAAAGGTCAATTATTTGGTTTGTAGACTGATTGTATGGTGTACATGTCTGTCTGGGTTTGTCTGACCTTTGATCTAATTTCACATGGTTTATTGGGCAATGTAAAGTTTAGGGGTTTATTGGATATTGTTTAGGTCGACCATATTTCGTGTATGAAATGATAGTAGGGTGCCCTGTCGGGAAGAATTCATATGAACTGCAACCCCATTTTATTTATCATTGGTGAATGTTTTATACTTTAAGCAAAAGTTTAACTATATTTGGTATATGAAATGGTTGTTAGTTGTATATATCTGTTGGCAGCTATCGGCTGTCCTTGGTCTCCTTTTCATTGTTCATTGGTCAATGTTAAAATTGTTTTAAGGTCTTCTTTTAAGATACTTCAAACAATTGGTCGAATTTATGTGGTGTATGGAATGATTGTTACGTGTACATATTTGTCTGGCAGGGTATGTCTGACCTTGACCTTGACATGATTTTCATGGTTCATTGGACAATGTTAAGCTATCTTTGTTTTGTCAGCTTATCAGTCACCTTTAGCAAAAGGTCAACTATATTTGGTTTGTAGAATGATTGAATGGTGTACATGTCTGTCTGGTGATGTTTGTCTGACCTTGACCCAATTTCACATGGTTTATTGGGCAAGTTAATGTTGAGGGGTTTATCAGATACTGTTTATGTTGACCATATTTCGTGTATAAAAACATATTAAGGTGCCCTGTCGGTTAGGACTCATATATCTCCAACCCATTTTATTCATCATTGGTCAATGTTTTATACTTTAAGCAATAGTTTAACTATATTTGGTATATGAAATCCTTGTAAGTTAAATATGTCTGTTGGCAGTTATTAGCTGTCCTTGGTCTCATTGTTCATTGGTCAATGTTAAGATTGTTGTAAGGTCCTCTTTAAAGATACTTTAAGCAATGGGTCAAATTTGTTTGGTGTATGGAATGATTGTTAACTGTACATATTTATCTGGCAGGGTATGTCTTACCTTGACCTTGACATGATTGTCATTGTTCATCGGACAATAAAAAGTTATCGTGGTTTTGTCAGCTTATCAGTCACTTTAAACAAAGGTCTATATTCGGTTTGTAGAATGATTGCATGGTGTACATATTTGGTTTGGTTCGTTTGACCTTGACCTAATTTCACATGGTTTAATGGGCAATGTTAAGTTTAGGGGTTTATCAGATACTGTTTAAGTCGACCATATTTCGTGTATGAAATGATAGTGAGGTGCCCTGTCGGGTAGAATTCATATGACCTCCAACCCCATTTTATTTATCATTGTTCAATGTTTTATGCTTTAAGCAAAAGTTTAACTATGTTTGGTATAAAAAATTATTGTAAGTTGTTTATACCTGTTGGTAGGTATCAGCTGTCCTTGTTTTCCTTTTCATTCTTCATTGGTATATGTTTAGATCGTTGTAAGGTGCTCTTTTAACATACTTTAAGCAATGGGTCGAATTTATTTGGTGTATGGAATGATTGTAAGGTGTACATATTTGTCTGGCAGGGTATGTCTGACCTTGACCGTGACATGATTGTCATGGTTCATTGGACAATTTTCAGTTATCGTGGTTTTGTCTGGTAATTAGCCACTTTATGCAAAAGGTCAATAATATTTGGTTTGAAAAATGATTTTATGGTGAACATGTCTGTCTGGTTTGGTTCGTCTGACCTTGACCTACTTTCAAAAGGTTTATTTGGCAATGTAATGTTTAGGGGTTTATCAGATACTGTTTAGGTCGACCATATTTCGTGTATGAAAAGATCTTAAGGTGCCCTGTCGGTTCGAATTCATATGACCTCCAACCCCGTTTTATTGATAATTGGTCAATGCATTATATTTTAAGCAACAATTTAATTATATTTGATGTATGGAATCATTGTAAGTTGTATATGCCTGTTGCGGGTATCAGTTATCCTTGTTCTCCGTTTCATTGTTCATTTTGTTGTAAGGTCCTCTTTTAAGATACTTTAAGCAATGGGTCGAATTTACTTGGTGTATGGAATGATTGTTAGGTGTACATATTTGTCTGGCAGGGTATGTCTGACCTTGACCTTGACATGACTGTCATAGTTCATTAAACAATTTTAAGTTATCTTGGTTTTGTCAGCTTATCAGTAATTATAAGCAAAACGTCAACTATATTTGGTTTGTACAATGATTGTATGGTGTATATGTCTGTCTGGTGGGGTTTGTCTGACATTGACCTAATTTCACATGGTTTATTGGGCAATGTAATTTTTAGGGGTTTATCAGATACTGTTTAGGTCGATCATATTTCGTGTATGAAATGAAAGTAAGGTGCCCTGTCGGGTTGGATTCATATGAACTCCAACCCCATTTTATCTATCATTGGTATATGTTTTATAATTTAGGCAATAGTTTAACTATATTTTGTATATGAAATGATTGTAAGTTGTATATGTCTTCTGTTGGCAGCTATCAGCTTTCCTTGGTCTCCTTTTCATTCTTCATTCATTGGTCAATGCTAAGATTGTAGTAAGGTACTCTTTTAAAATACATTAAGCAATGGGTGGAATTTATTTGGTGTATGGAATGATTGTACATATTTGTCTGGCAGGGTATGTCTGACCTTGAGCTTCACATGATTGTCATGGTTCGTTGGACAATATTAAATTATCGTGGTTTTGTCAGCTTATCATTCAGTTTAAGCAAAAGCTCAACTATATTTGGTTTGTACAATGATTGTATGGTGTTCATGTCTTTCTGTGGGGGACTTTTCTGACCTTGACCTAATTTTACATGGTTTATTGGGCAATGTGAAGTTTAGGGGTTTATCAGATACTGTTTAGGTCGACCATATTTTGTGTACGAAATGATAGTAAGGTGTCCTGTCGGATAGGATTCATATGACCCCAAACCCCATTTCATCTATCATTTGCCAATGTTTTATACTTTAAGCAACAGTTTAACTATATTTGGTATATGAAATGATTGTAAGTTGTATGTGTCTTTTGGCAGCTATCAGCTGTCCTTGGTCTCCTTTTCATTGTTCATAGGTCAATGTTAAGATTGTTGTAAGGTCCTCTTTTAAGATACATTAAGCAATGTGTCGAATTTATTTGGTGTATGGAATGACGACTGTCAGGTGTACATACTTGTCTGGCAGGGTATGTCTGACCTTGACCTTGACATGGTTGTCATGGTTCATTGGACAATGTTAAGTTATCGTGGTTGTGTCAGCTTATCTGTCACTTTAAGTGAAAGGTCAACTATATTTGGTTTGTAGACTGATTGTATGGTGTACATGTCTGTCTGGTGGGGTTTGTCTGACCTTGACCTAATTTCACATGGTTTATTGGGCAATGCAATGTTTAGTGGTTTATCAGATACTGTTTAGGTCGACTATATTTCGTGTATAAAATGATAATAAGGTGCCCTGAAGGGTAGGATTTATATGACCTCCAACGCCATTTTATCTATCATTTGTCAGAGTTTTATACTTTAAGGAATAGTTTAACTATATTTAGTATATGAAATGATTGTAAGTTGTATGTGTCTGTTGGCAGCTATCAGCTGTCCTTGGTCTCCTTTTCATTCTTCATTGGCCAATGCTAAGATTGTAGTAAGGTACTCTTTTAAAATACATTATGCAATGGGTCGAAATTATTTGGTGTATGGAATGATTGCTAGGTGTACATATGTGTCTGGCAGGGTATGTCTGACCTTGACCTTGACATGATTGTCATGGTTCATTGGACAATATTAAATTATCGTGGTTTTGTCAGCTTATCATTCAGTTTAAGCAAAAGCTCAACTATATTTGGTTTGTACAATGATTGTATGGTGTACATGTCTGTCTGGAGGGCTTTTTCTGACCTTGACCTAATTTTACATAGTTTATTGGGCAATGTAAAGTTTAGAGGTTTATCAGATACTGTTTAGGTCGACCATATTTTGTGTATGAAATGATAGTAAGGTGCCCTGTCGGATAGGATTCATATGACCTCAAACCCCATTTTATCTATCATTTGCCAAAATATATCAAATGATTGTAAGTTATATATGTCTTCTGTTGGCAGCTATCAGCTGTCCTTGGTCTCCTTTTCATTGTTAATAGGTCAATGTTAAGATTGTTGTAAGGTCCTCTTTTAAGATACATTAAGCAATTGGTCGAATTTATTTGGTGTATTGAATAATGGTTAGGTGGAATGACGACTGTCAGGTGTACATACTTGTCTGGCAGGGTATGTCTGACCTTGACCTTGACATGGTTGTCATGGTTCATTGGACAATGTTAAGTTATTGTGGTTTTGTCAACTTATCTGTCACTTTAAGCAAAAGGTCAACTATATTTGTTTTGTAGACTGGTTGTATGGTGTACATGTTTGTCTGGTTGGGTTTGTTTGACCTTTGATCTAATTTCACATGGTTTATTAGGCAATGTAAAGTTTAGGGGTTTATCAGATATTGTTTAGGTCGACCATATTTCGTGTATGAAATGAAAGTAAGGTGCCCTGTCGGGTAGGATTCATATGAACTGCAACCCCATTTTATTTATGATTGGTGAATGTGTTATACTTTAAACAAATGGTCGAATTTATTTGGTGTATGGAATGATTGTTACGTGTACATATTTGTTTGGCAAGAGAATGTCTGACCTGGACCTTGACATGATTGTCATTTTTCATTGGACAATGTTAAGTTATCTTTGTTTTGTGAGCTTATCAGTCACCTTAAGCAATAGATCAACTATATTTGGTTTGTAGAATGATTGAATGGTTTACATGTCTGTCTGGTGATGTTTGTCTGACCTTGACCTAATTTCACATGGTTTATTGGGCAATGTAATGTTTAGGGATTTATCAGGTACTGTAAAGTCGACCATAGTTTGTGTATAAATGATAGTCAGGTGCACTGTAGGGTAGGATTCATATGACCTCAAACCCCATTTTATCTCTCATTTGTCAACTTTTTTGCACTTTAAGCAATAGTTTAACTATATTTGGTATATTAAATGATTGTAAGTTGTATGTGTCTGTTGGCAGCTATCAGCTGTCCTTGGTCTCCATTTCATTGTTTATTGGTCAATGTAAAGATAGTTGTAAGGTCCTCTTTAAAGATACTTTAAGCAATGGGTCAAATTTGTTTTGTGTATGGAATGATTGTTAACTGTACATATTTGTCTGGCAGGGTATGTCTGACCCTGACCTTGACTTGATTCCAATGGTTCATTAAACAATGTTAAGTTATCGTGTTTATGATCTGCTTGGCAGTCAGTCACTTTATGCAAAAGTTAACTATATATTTAGTTTGTAGAATGATTGTATGGTGTACATGTCTATCTGGTGCGGTTTGTTTGACTTTAACGTAATTTCACATGTTATTTATTAGTCAATGTTGAGGGGCTTATCAGATACTGTTTAGGTCGACCATATTTAGTGTATGAAATGATAGTAAGGTCCTTTGTCGTGTAGGATGCATATATATGACCTCCAACTCCATTTTATTTATCATTGGTCAATGTTTTTATAGTTTAAGCAATATTGTAACTATGTTTGGTGAATAAAAATGTTGTAAGATGGATAGATCTATTTGGTCAATGTGAATCTAATATTTTGAGGATCTTTTTAAATGAATAAACAATTCGACTTTATTTGGTATATGAAATGATTGTAAGTTATATGTGTCTTTTAGCAACTATCAGGTATTAGTTGTCATGGTGCAGGGAATGCGTTGCAAGATTGTAAATGAAGATGTTAAAATAGAATTCTTTTTTTTATTTACATAACGTTTTTTATAAAAGTTTTATTTGTTAATTTTTATTTGTAAAGAAAATCACTTTGTAAAAAAAATGTTTTCAAATTAGAAATAGAATAATTGAAAGATTTATTTGTTGGATTTGTTAAAAAAATTACAGAATAAATATAGGTGGTGTTGAGGCGATATCCAAATAGCGTGAGTTCAAATCCCGGCGAGGAAAGAACAAAATTTGTCTTCCATGAATTCCCAGATTTAACATTTTTGTGCTGAAATTTATTTTCTTTAATGGAAACATTTTTTACCTGAAGCCCTGAATGAAAGAATTTAAAAAATTTCATATGTTAATTTGGAAAAACGACGTTTTTGATTAATGAAAAAATATATAGATATATAAACAGAATAAAACACATTTCTTAAAAAAGATAATGAATATATTTTCATATACAAAAACGTTATGTGTTTCATTTGAAATGAGAGAAATTTTGAAACATTTCTTGATAAAAAAATTACATTGTTTGGAAAAAACGAAGTTATAATTAATAAAAGTGATTAAAGAAGATTTATTTTCCAATATGCTAAAAATAAAGATTTGGATCTGTTGAAAATACAGAATATAATTTAATTATAGATTATTTTGAACAAAATATACTCTTTTTACCTTACTTTGGAAAAAGATGGTTTGAATTAAAAAGAAAATAAAATGTTTTGAATCAAAAGAAAATAAGATGTTTTGATTTAAAAGAAAATTAGATAGAATACATGAAATCTATTTTCTAAATGATTAAATAAATGATTAATGAATAAAATTTAAACAAGATTAATTTTTTAGGTATGTTTAAAATTGAATAATATTTTGTTCGAGTGAAAAGTAAAATAATAAAAATGCATAAATTGTTTTTATTTTTACCTGCGTATTTAATTAAAAAGTAGATCAGATAGAAGACATAAAATCCACTTTCTGAATTAAGTAATTAATAATAAATGAATGTAATTAATAAAATGATGCCATAGAATAAAGATTTATGTTAATAAATATTAAAAAGTTAAGAACATTTTGTATATACTCTTTTGAAGAAAAATAAAACGAAAGTAAGAAATAAAGAATATTTTCAATTTCTTTTAAAGAATGCAATTTTACTTTTGGGAAAAAAATGATTTCAATTTAATGAATGATTTTTTAACAAGATTTTCAATGAATGAATATCTATTTTGAATATGTTAAACAATAAAGAATATTAAACGAAACGCATTTGTCTGTTTTAAAGATATCGGTGTTTAGTTTTGGTGAAAAAACGTATTTAATTTAATGAATGACTTTTTATTTTGAATTTCAATTTATAAATAGAATTAAAATTAATTTTCAATAAGAAAGATTTATTTTTGATATGTTATTTCCATTGAAAAGTAAAATATAAATATAAGAGGAAATTTTACCTTACATATATATGTATTTTCTTCTTATCAATTTTCTTTTCCGGTGATAGTTTTCACTTTTCCATAACTTTATGGAAAAACAACTGCAATGAAAAGGAAGGCATGCAATTGCAGATTGTCTTTTATTTCCACTACATTTTTTACCCTTTTATACTCTTTTATCTATTGATTTCAACGTATGAAATGAGAAAAATCATATCTAATTAAGTTGAAATCATTGACCTATCAAGTTGAAGCGCAACATGCAATATTTTTTTGACTAGCGCAATATTATTTAAGAAATAGTAACCTTTATAATTTATCCAACTCAAACAGTCAGCACGCATAAAACTATCAGAAATATTTGTTAAGCCAGAGAACGTCCTAAGAGCTTTTCGACTTTTGAACAAGATAATATCAAATGACGTTAAACATAAGAAATTTGTTTGACATATTTGTTTCCTTATAAATCATGCAATAAATAGTCAATGATTTCGATATGTGAAAAAAGTAACAGAATAAGGTTTTTTATTAGCAGAAAACTTACTTAAATAATATTTTTCAGAAGAAACGGAGAAATTTGCTTTAAGTACATTAAGAGGTTTTAAATGTATTTTACCAAAATTTTGTTTAAATACAAATAATAAATACTGTTTTATGACGTCAGAATCATTTGTTTTCAAATGTGAAATTATCAGTCATTTATTCTAACGATGTATCAATTTTATTTTTCAGTTCTTGATTACTTTATCAAGTACCCTGTGTATGTATTTAATTTTAGTACAAATCATAAATTTATTTAAAATGGATAATTTTAAAACTGTTTTTCTTTTATTTTTGCTGCAGCAGTAATATTATAAAAGAAAATTTGTAGATCTGAAATAAAAAAAAAATTATAGCAATATAACAAGATAAATATTTTTTGCACTGGTAATGGATTAGAAATCAATAGATAACGTACACAGACGTTTTTCGTTTTATTCAAAGCAATCAATATCCATATTCGTAAAGACTGCATTGGACGAAAACCTCATATGACTAAGGTAATTATTAAAAACATTAAGGTTGAATTTAGTTTCTTGCAAACGATATATCTATTAAGTACCAATGCAACTCCATAATGGACGTTACATAATACTTTTGAAATGACATCCGTATAAAACGCACTACACAATAATTGTGTTATAGATTCTTTTTTCTTTGTGTTTCTGATTGATAATGAAAATATTTCTGAAATGATGTTAGATTATAAATTAAAACATTTGTACAAATTTAAATCATTGGAAAGTTGAATATTCTTGATTACATTGATACCCATTTTTCATCCAATCAAATTCTTATATCAACTATTATTGTTTATTTTTTATACTGTCATTTATGATAACAAAATTTTTATATTCAATTTGTTCTTCGCAAGAAAAAATAAAAACTTTGAAATTAGTGTGGATCAAGAATTCGATAAAAAATACCTTTCAGATCAAACCTATCTTGCTTCTTTTTTGTGGATTTCAGGGCGATGCATAATAGATAGCTGGATAAATATATTTTATTATCACAATATAAAATGCTGATGTCCAATGACTCAGTGGAAATAGGGAATCTGATGAAAAACTTAAGCAATGCAAACACACTGTTGTGTTCGTTCGAAACAAAAAAATGAATCTATCGTCTATTAATAAATATATCCAACATTTTTTTTTGACAAACCACAAACAGGACACACCTTTACAAACTGGCTAGGTTGTTTGCTAAAACGATCAAGGGAAAAGGAATATTACTTACATATATATATCTTACCTGTATAGCAGTAAAAAGAATGCTAAAAAATGTTCTTTCTTTGTTAAAATCTGTATTTTTATCAATTTATATACAATTTAGCTCGTTACCAAAATATTCGTTGGAACTGTAATTTGTTTCATAAAAACAAAATAATAATCTATTGTCGAGGAAAATAAGTCTTAAAGACTTGATTTGTATTCTTTATTTTTATACGAGATCATTGTCAACTGTTTTGTCTTCTTTTTTTCGAAATATAGTGTGACTGAATTAGGTAAAATTGACAAACAAGTTCAAGCCTGTTCTAAAATATTTTGAAAATAAAAGAAAAATGTGTTTTAGGAAATAATAGGATGTGCCAGAAATAGATATTTATCACAGTAAAAGGATGTTGGTATTTAATGTAAAAAATCATGTCTGTATTTCAAAATTGAAATTAAAAATAACTCGTATTATTCTTTTTTTACTAGTATATTATTCGAAAGCGTAATTCTTTGCTTCAAACGTTATCAAATCGTTCTTGTATATCAAAATGTATTTTTTCTCCAAATGAAAATTTTAAATAGTTATTGATTGCACTGGAAGAAGATTAATATTATGTTTCTTTTTTGAAATTTTTTTCAGGTTCGTTCATAATGACCGATAAATGATAGAAAATTAAGTTCAATGTCACAGATGAGTTCTCCTACATGAAATTAACGAGGGTTAAATTCATGAGACTAAATTGCAAATAAAATGAAAATTTGTATATATATTCTGTATTTATAATGAAAAGTTTGAATAAAGTGAGTTTTCTCTCTAGAAAATTTATTTGGAAATAAATGGAAAGAAAATACAGAAAAAATCATAATTACAAAATATATTTTATTAGATTTTGAATTTTGTTCTTTTGTTTCCCAAATGGTATGCCTTTAAAATAATAATGTCATTAAATTGACAATATATGAAAGAAATATAAAAGTTTTGTAATAAAAAAATTATCTAAATATCCATTAGCCATTACTTAGATTTAACATTGTTGTGCTGATATTTAGAGTATTTATTATAAAGAATAACTAATAGAAAAATTCAAATAGGGAAAAATATTCAACAAATGACCGAACAACACATTAATTCACGAATGCGCGTAGCGCTTGAGTTAATTATAACTATCAGTGTTGTTCGGTCACGAGTTGAATATTTTCCGATATTAGAATACTTTGATTAGTTATTAAATTATTCTTTTTATAACATTGACAATGGGATTTTTATTGGAATAAAAGTAGAAAATGTACAGTTGGAAAGCAAGTGATAGGAAATGTCCGTTGTCGTCAAGCTCTATCAGCAACAATAACAGTGGACTTAATTAGGTGACGCTACAATCGTCGGCGAAAATCAACCGGCTAAAAATCGACTTTAAACTTACCTTGTCATGCTTTTATTATAATTGATTTTCAAAGTTTGTAGGTTTTGTGAACAATATAATTTCAATACAACATAGACACATTGTCGAAAATTACTTTGATCTGCTATTATATTCATCCTGTCCGGTGTAAAAATTATTAGCCATCTTTTTTTGTTCGCCAAAAAAACTCGAATTTAAATAACTTGACGTTTGCGTATCCAAATACGGAATAGAACTATAGAAATTTTTAATGAAATGGGGTAACCTATTTTAAATTTCTACATAAATATGAAGCCATTATTTTTAACTCTTATACAATAATTATAGTGACCACCTGGTTTTTATTTTTTGGCATCGGTTCTTCTTAAAACAGTGAAAGTTCGGCTTCTTTACATTGAAGATGTTATCAAAGTTCTCTAAAATACTGATTTCATTAGAGATATGAATTAAATTATGATTAAACAGTGTTTTTTTTCACAATTCCAAACGATAACTTCATTGCAAGGTAACCAAAACTCTTCTTGGTCCCCTACGCAAATTGAAGGTGACATTGTTTTCTTTTTTCAGTCTACGTCATATAAAATTAACAAAATATGTGTCAGGGTCATATCGTGTGCATAGTGAAAAGTTACACATTGGAAAAGTGAAACAAAGATCATGTTTATTACGTTAAAACTGTATGCACGTCTAAGAAAATTTCATTTATACTGGCAAAAAGCTGACCTAATAATGACATGGACAAAAACACAAGAAATGGCGAGAGAAAAAATAATTCTTTTAAATGGAAAATTCTGGAAAAAAACATGAAAGAAGCAATGAAGGTCAGTTAATTATATATACTCTATAAGTGAAAACCCTTAGTTATTAGATATCTATTTTTTAAATAAGTTAAAGTAATAAGTGTTAAAAAAAAAAGCTTATCAAGTCGAACAAAAAATTTAATTGCTACAAAACTGAATTTATTCTCATAGTAAACTTTTGTCAAATTTTGCAATCATTAAGTAAAATGAACAAGATCTGTCCCACCAACATGACCAACGATCAAAGAATTCATTGTAATTTGTGATATATATATACAATTATTTAGGTACAAGTATGCAATATTTACCAGCTGACACAGCAACTTGAAGTGTAGACTTAAAGCCCCAATTTTTAGAATTTTTCAAAAAGTTTTACTTTCCTAATCTATAGAATACCCTGAAAAATTTGGCAAGGGCTACTTTGGTAGCTAATTTAATAATTTCATTTCATTTAATTATATAATGATTTAAAAATTCAGAATTATGCCACTTAAATAAATACTATCATTAAGTATAATCTTTTACAGAAATTCTATTGTTCAGTGAAAAATAAGTTATTCTAAAATATTTCTGGTAAACTTATCCTTTTTTCTGTAGAATATTTTCTAGCAGTACTGCACTGTTCAACTAAGAAACAAAGAAGAAGTTAAAAGGCCTTTTTGCTATGAAGAAACTATTGTGACACTGGGTCTCACTTCTAAGAATGTCAAAATCTAAATGATCAGTACTAACTTATTTAAAGATATATTTTATTGCTTAAAACATTGTTAGATATATTTAGAAAAATTCTACCAAGAGTGATCCTATATCCCATTATGGAATTTTAATCAGCCAGAGCTAATTTCTATCAATTCAGATAGTTTTCTAGGAGACATTTCATAATTTTTAACAAATTTATTGACCTTTTATCTTATCCTTCTCTGAAAAGGAGGCAGGTATGTGTCGTTAATATCAATAAAACATAGTTCTAATTCGAATTTTGTTTATTTTCTTCTTGATTTTTATTGTTTTGTTGAATTTTTGTTTTGTGATATCAAGGGAGATAACCACTTGCACAAAATCAGCAAAAAACCACCGCTTCGTGTTGAAAATAATTTGACGTTTGCGTATCCAAAATTCTGTTGCCTAGATATTCATATCGAGTGTTTCTCTGAATGAGATGCCTTATTAAATTCAAATTCAGACCATCATTTGTAGTTTCCTGGAAACTATTTAGATTTGTCGATCAGAAGACCTGACAATTTTCACACAAACTTTAGGTTTGAAGATAAAATTAAAAAGAAGGACTTTTAGTTGATGTGTAAATTTTGAAGAGTGAAAACTATATATACTCAAGATTATTTTGATCGGTACGATTTTATCTTGACAGTGGTATATAATTTAGAAAAAATGAGGTTTGTCTCTTCCGTAGTTTTACAGAATTTTCAATGTCACGCGACTCTATTGTTTCTGATAGACTTGGGGTCAAACCGTGACCTGCTTTCCAACTGTGTAAGGAACTTTATCTTTTTTGTACCCATTCACAGTTTTTTTATGCAAACACAATTGACAACGTCTTGACAACACCTATTGTTGTTTGACGTCAGAATGAAATAACCGAGTTTATTTCACATGTGAAATGTCGATTTTTATTTCAACAACGCTTGCACTGTGTCCATCCATAGCTCTAGAACACTCGGCCTGATAACTGAACTTTTCAGTCATCATATATATCAACTCAATATCAAGGCTTTGCAAATAATTTCAAATGGTATCAATTTTTCTTTCCTGATGGCAGCATTATTTTGAAGTGTTGCTTGGGACAGACATTCTGTCTCTTTTTCAGAATTATCATTTCTATCAAGTTAGAAATTGACATTCGATACGTATACGGTATTCGATACGTAGCAGTTATAAAATTAAATCCAGTCAAATTGCAAATAATTTGAAATGGTATCTTATTTTTTCTGATGGCAGCATTATTTTGAACAATAAGATCTTTTTCTTGATGGCAGCATTATTTTGAAGAATAAGATCTTTTTCTGATGGCAGCATTATTTTGAACAATAAGATCTTTTTCTTGATGGCAGCATTATTTTGAAGAATAAGATCTTTTTCTTGATGGGAGCATTATTTTGAAGAATAAGATCTTTTTTTCGATGGCAGCATTATTTTGAAGAATAAGATCTTTTTTTTGATGGCAGCATTATTTTGAAGAATAAGATCTTTTTCTTGATGGGAGCATTATTTTGAAGAATAAGATCTTTTACTTGATTGCAGTATTATTTTAAAGAATTCTTTTTCCTGATGACAGCATTATTTTGAAGTCTGTCTCTTTTCAGAATCTTCAATATATAAACAAAAACATAAAAAGAAAATCCAAGATGTGGTAACTGTAAGATATCTTAAAAAAAAAAGGTAGGAAATTAATATTTGCAACATTCAAAAGATAACTTCAAACATCACTTTTATTCACACTAGAATTTTGCCTATCGAAAAAAAAAAAAATAGTGATATCTTTTTTATGTCATATAGTTGTAGTCTTTACTTTCTTTCAATCTTCAATAACTATCAATAACAGATAAAAGATTATCAGAAATTCTTTGCATCAGCATTCCGCTCCCATGGTTTTCTAATTTTGGTCCAACTTAGTTATAATATAATATAATGTTATAATGCTGTATTTTGATTGGATGACAGACATGGTATTTTTCACCTATTTCTATGTTTTGAGATTTTCTTTTCTCTGCCGGTGTATTTGTCATTAGGGAATTCCATGTGCCGGGGTATTTGCTAATACCATGACAGATGGGGAATACCATGTCTAAAAATAACCCAATGAATTATTTCTTTTTTAATATGACAAATTTATGGTTATCATTTATACACTGCAACTCCTACAACTGTTCCAAATTAGATATTTAGGATAAAAAACATCATTATTAAATTTGGAGCGAATGACGTAAAAATTCCACGAACCTGTACTTTTTATGAAGTCACAAATAAAACTCTGCGGAAACGCATTATCAACGTCATAAATAAGGAGATATATATAGGGTCAGTGACTGTACATCAAAAATGATCAGAAATGATTATACGGCCAATGCAATTTGACTGCGCCAATAGCACAGCTCCAGTATGAAAAATTGCATGTGAAATAGAAACCCCATATGATACCTGATTACTATTAAATTTCTTAGGTCAGGATGGATACAAATAACATTTGGTGCAATTAAACAATTCTATCATGCTTACAAGCATTTGCCAAAAATTCCGGTTGAGAGGTGAACAAATTTCCAGAGCCGTTTATTTGTATAAAAAAATCTTAAGGTAATTGCTTTTTAAACACAAGGTGACAGAAATTGGGGTTCATAATTCCGATCTTACATACAAGTAAGTGCCCGCTTCATCTTTTAGAGTTTGCCGAAAATTCCAAATAAAAATTCATTTTTCCAAGCAAAACTGAAACGGATTTTTTTGCGCCAAAAAAAATTCAGGATGTGTTAATTTAAGTCTAAACCACTTCACATTAAAAGTTCCTTGTTTGTTGAAGGAATAAAGATCTTGGGAAGTTATCTTTGAAATTTCATACGAAATAAGTCCAAAGTTATGAAAATTATTTTTCAGTAACTAATTGAGGTCTTCTGTGTAAAGACATTTTGAATCTGATCAAATAATAAATACATTTCCAAAACACCTTATTGTAATATGAGGTTATTCGTACAATGTTTCCATTTTCGTATAATTGTTATTATTTTTCTTCAGCCTAAAATTGTCTGGGAGTTTTCTCAGCAGTAAAAGAACCAATCTTATGATTTTGTTCACTTTAAAAAGAAACCTTGGAACTTTTCAGTGTAACTTTGGAACTAAAAGAAAACTGCCTGATATCACCATGGAAACCGAAAAAAGATTTTGTGAATTATTTCACAATGCCTTAAAATAAATTTAGAATAAATTTTAAATCATTAAATTTAAATAGAATGTAGTTGTCAACAAAATACAGGTTTTGACTGATTTTGACAATTATCGGTTGCCATGGAAACTACAGCAAAAATTTCAATTCTCCAAACTTAATTTAACTTTACAGTAATGTTAATTGCCATGAGTAGATGCAGAATTTCAAAAATTGCTGCCGATACCATGGAAACAAAAAAAAGTTGAACATAATCAAATAACTTTAAAGTTGTATTTCTGCTCCTAAAATGGTAGGTCAAATACATTGAAACGTTGATGGTATGTCAGTAAAATTTTTGGAATGGTCTCAGTCACGATTGGAAACCAGTAAAAATTTCAAAAATTTCAAAATGCTCCAAACTAAATGAACTTGATATGAGTGTTGACTTGCAAGTACTTCGGAATTTCCAAAATGTCCACCGTTGCCATGAAAACTTCAAAAATGTCAAAAATTCTAAAATGATCCAAATGCTGTAAATGTTCTCAAAATTTTCAGAAAGATGTATAAAAAACCAATGCCAAAATTAACATTTTCGAAATTGATGCCACTTAGTGACAATGGAAGAGATTGAAAACAGCTTTTGCTTGAAATAGCAATTCTAGTTCATTCTTCCACTTTTTTTTTTGTCCGCGATTTCTCTCAGAGCCAATGAATGATACCAATGTAAATGATTGATCACCAACTAAAGAGTTGCAGTGTATCTTTGGAACTAAAAATGTGAAAAAATTATATGCTTATTACATTATAATCGGATATGCTTAAACTTAAAATCAAAAACTTCAACACAAAATAGTTGTCCATCATATGGGACAATATCCCTAATGCGCCTCAAAATGAGGAACTCAAAAGTCACGTGTAAACAAAAAATCTCTGTGTAGTGATATTGGACATGTTTCTATTTTTTACAAATGACTGAGCTTAACCATTTGTGGTGATTAGGAAAGTAGAGGAACATAGAATAAATGTGTAGAAACTATGGAGCTATTAAATGTGTTCAAAGTATTAAATTTTCAAAGAACTTATTGTGTTAAAAAGGGGATTTTTTACCACAAGGAGCCCCATCACAAAAGGATGTTCGGGGTATGCTAATTTACGGGAAAAGTGATCTCACTTCGTACCCCGAAAATTTAACCACATATGTGAAAATGTCACAGCTTCGAAACGAGCTATCATACATATCCAAGTTTACGATATGGACTCAGCTACAGGAAAAAACGTTACCATTACCGCCTATGTAAAACCAATTAAATATATTGACCCATATACAGGTTTGCATGACAAAACAGCAAAAATTTTCTAAACTTCATAATACCCTAATTTAGATGGAACGAAACAGCAAAATTTTTGGAATGATAAACTGTTACTATGGAAACCAACACATATGTTTAAATTTCAAATTGTTTAAGAAATAATTCTTTCAAATATCTTTATACCGAGCGAGAGCCATGGCATGTTAGAATGTTTCGATTCTAATTTGAAAATTTAGAACTTTTGTAATCCGAAGCGGACCTATAAGTCACGTTCAAAAGGCATTCATCGTTTCTTTTTTCATGTTTTTTTTCCAGAAGTTTCCATTGAAAATTATTATTTTGTTCTCTCGCCATTTCTTGTATTTTTGTCCATGCAAAGGCTATCATTATTAGGTCAGATTTGTTGCCAGTATGAATGAAATTTTCTTAGACGTACATACAGTTTTCAACGTAATAAACATGATCTTTGTTTCACTTTTCCAATGTGTAACTTTTCACTATGCACAATATGACCCTGACACATATGTTAACGTCAAAAAAATGTTGAAAAAGGAAAACAATGTCACCTTCAATTTGCGTAGGGGACCAAGAACACTGTTTAATCATAATTTAATTCATATTTCTAATGAAATCAGTATTTAAGAGAACTTTGGTAACATCTTCAATGTTAAGAAGCCGAACTTTCACTGTTTTAAGTAGAACCGATGCCAAAAAAACCAGGTGGTCACTATAATTATTGTATAAGAGTTAAAAATGATGGCTTCATATTTATGTAGAAATTTGAAATAGGTTACCCCATTTCATTAAAAATGTCTATAGTTCTTTTCCGTATTTGGATACGCAAACGTCAAGTTATTTAAGTTCGAGTTTTTTGGCGAACAAAAGGAGATAACTAATAATTTTCACACCGGACAGGATGAATATAATAGCAAATAAAAGTTATTTTCGACAATGTTTCTATGAAATTATCGAAATTATATTGTTCACAAAACCTACAACAAACTTTAAAATTGAATTATAATAAAAGCATGACAAGGTAGGTTTAAAGTGGATTTTTAGCCGGTTGAGTTTCGCGTACTATTTGTCGTCGCTGACGATTGTAGCGCCACCTAATTAAGTCCCCTATTATTGTTGCTGATAGAGCTTGAAGACAACGGACGTTTCCTAGGACTTGCTTTCCAATTGTACATTTTCTACTTTTATTCCAATAAAAATCCCATTGTTAATGTTATAAAAAGAATAACTTAATAAAAGTATTCAAAGTATTCAAAGTATTCAAATATCGGAAAATATTCAACTCGTGACCGAACAATTATGATTAACTCAAGCGCTACGCCCTTTTGTGAATTAATGTGTTGTTCGGTTATTTGTTGAATATTTTTCCCTATTTGAATTTTTCAATTAGTTATTCTTTATAATAACTACTCTAAATATCAGCACAACAATGTTAAATCTGCAAATTTGCTTACGCAAATTTTTGTTCTTCCCTCGCCAGGATACGATTTTTATATCTATATTAATGGCTACAAATTCAATAATGGATATTTAGATAATTATTTTTTATTAGAAAACTTCAATTTAATGACAAAATCAATTTTTTTAAGGCATTTGGTATACAAAACGAACAGTATCTAGTAAAACTATTTTGTAATTATGATTTTTTTCTGTATTTTCTTTCCATTTATTTCCAAATAAATTTTCTAGAGAAAACTCACTTTTCCCAATTTTTCATAATAAATACAGAATAATATACAAATTTTCATTTTATTCGCAATTTTAATCTCATGAATTTAACCTCTTTAATTTCATGTCGGAGGACTCATCAGTGACATTTAACTTATTTTTTTATGATTTATCGGTCATTATGAACCTGAAAAAATTTAAAAAGAAAATAATATTAATAATCTTCCAATACAATCAATAACTATTTAAAATTTTCATTTGGAGAAAAATACATTTTGACATACAATAACGAGTTAATAACGTTTGAAGCAAAGAATTACGTTTTCGAATAATATACTAGTAAAAAAAGAATAATACGAGTTACTTTTAATTTCATTTTTGAAATACAGACATGATTTTTTACATTAAATACCAACATCCTTTTACTGTGATAAATATCTATTTCTGGCATATCCTATAATTTCCTAAAACACATTTTTCTTTTATTTTCAAAATATTCTAGAACAGGCTTGAACTTGTTTGTCATTTTCACCTAATTCAGTCACACTTTATTTCGAAAAAAAGTAGACAAAAACAGTTGACAGTGATCTCGTATAAATATAGGTCTTTAAGACTTATTTCCTCGACAATAGAAGATTATTTTGTTTTTATGAAATTTCAAATTACAGTTCCAACGAATATTTTGTTAACCAGTTAAATTGTATATAAATTAATAAAATACAGATTTTACCCAAGAAAACACATTTGTTCGCATTCATTTTACTTCTATACAGGTAAGATATGTAAGTAATATTCCGTTTCCCTTGATCGTTTTAGCAAACAACCTAGCCAGTTTGTAAATTTGTGTCCTGTTTGTGGAGTTTGTCAAAAAAAAAATTGTTGGATATATTTATTAATAAACGATAGATTCATTTTTGTATCAAACGAACACAGAAGTGTTGGCGATGCATGATAAATAATTGCTTAAGTTTTTCATCAGATTCCCTAGTTCCACTGAGTCATTGGACATCAGCATTTTATATTGTGCATTATAAAATATATTTATCCAGCTATCTATTATGCATCGCCCTGAAATCCATTAAAAAGTAGCAAGATAGGTTTGATCTGAAAGGTATTTATAACAGATTATACCCATTATCGAATTCTTGAACCACACTTATTTTAAAGTTTTATTTTTTTTTTTTTTTGCGAAGAACAAATTGAATATAAAAATTTTGTTCTCATTTAAATAAAAGTATAAAAAAAATAAACAATTATAGTTGATATAAGAATTCGAAAAACTCAAACCATCCTGATTGGATGAATAAATGGATCTAAATGTAATCAGGACTATCCAACTTTCCAATGATTTAAATTTGTACAAATGTTTTAATTTATAAACTTACATCATTTCAGAAATATTTTCATAATCAATCAGAAACACAAAAAAGGAATCCATAACACAATTATTGTGTAGTGCGTTTTATGCGGATGTCATTTCAAAAGTATCCGGTAACCTCCATAATGGAGTTGCATTGGTACTTAAAAGATATATCGTTTCCAATAACTAATCTACAAATTTTCTTATATAATATTACTGCTGCAGTAAAAAAATAAAAGAAAAACAGTTTTTAAAATTATCCATTTTGAAATTAAATTTATGATGTGTACTAAAATTATATACGTACACAGGGTATGCTGAGCCTGACTCAGCTAGTATAACCATGTGATTGTATCGCAATCTCGGCAAATTATAAAGAATAACAACTTGTGTGTGAAGATTGTAGATTATAATTCCACCAGAAGGGATACAGGAGTTTTTACAGTGTGTATTGTTTGGTAAACTGAAAGAAATAAAAATACAATATTTTACAATATGCACAAAAGAAATATATGAACGTTCAAGGCAATATTAATATCAAGTCAAAAACGAAAGTAGAATTCTCAGTTCAATTCATAGAAATAAACAATTACAGTTCATATTTGTTGAATAAACGTGTTTGTCTAGTTAACGGAATTAACAGAATATATATTTAACAGTTTATAATCGATTTGAAACGTACTTGACGGTGATTTGTCACAATATCCACAGGAGCAGTTTTGTCGTGGCATCCATTTGTAATAGACAGGCTGAAATCTATCTGATATCACTATTCCATAAAATATAACACATGTGAATCCAATATATATATATATATACACATAATTACATAGGGTTGTTCTCTACGAGAAGAATCATGTCCACAATATATATATGTGTAGGTTGTGGCTTTTCCATTAACGATTACTCGCACTTCTGCTTTTCGGACATGTTCGTCTGAACTTTTAAATGATTTCACTATAATTCCAACGGGCCATTGCGTACGGCAAAGGTTTTTATCCTTTAGAAGAATGACGTCTCCTTCGATGAGATCACGGCGATCTTCGGTCCATTTTCGTCGTTGTTGTAGTAACGGAAGGTACTCTTTCCTCCAACGGGACCAGAAAACACTGGCCAGAGCCTGTACTCGCCTCCATTCGGCAAGACAGAGATCTCGTTTGTCGAATTCTCCAAGATGATCTGAAGTGAAAATGTAGTCGGTTTTCTGTGTCAATAACATAGCCGGAGTTAATATTAACGGATTCTCTGGGTCTGTTGATACCGGTACCAGAGGTCTAGAGTTCACTATTGCTGAAACTTCTGCCATTAGTGTGTTGAGCACATCATGTGTTAGGCTTCTTCCGGCTGCGTTTAGAAGCATAGAATCAAGAATTCTCCTGGTAATACCAATCATCCTCTCCCAGGCTCCACCCATGTGGGACGAATGCGGCGGATTGAAGATCCAAGTTGTGCCAGAATTATACAGAAAGTTTTTGAAGGGTCCATCTTCAACGTTGATTGAGTCAATCTTTAAATCGTCGATTGCGCCAATAAAGTTCGTTCCACGGTCAGATCGGAAAATCTTAACATGGCCTCTTATAGCGGCGAATCTCCTGACGGCGTTTATGAAGGCTGAAGAACTCATTTCTTCGATTAATTCGATGTGAATAGCTCTTGTCACTAAGCATGTGAATAAAATTGCCCAACGTTTAGAGTTGGCGTATCCACCACGTGTTTTACGTGAAACAATTGTCCAGGGTCCAAAGGTGTCTATTCAAACGTTAGTAAACGGAGGTGACGGTTCAAGACGGTCCTCTGGCAAATCAGACATGATTTGATACTCGGTTTTTCCTCTGAGTTTGCGGCATGTTACACATTTGTGAATAATAGAAGAGATCAAGCGTTTTGCTCCAACGATCCAAAATCCTGCAGATCGAATCGCTCCATCTGTGAAATGGCGACCTTGATGTTTTATCTTGTCGTGGTAGTGTCGAACTAATAATGTCGCTATATGATGGCGTCCAGGGACGATCAATGGTTTCTTTTCACGGAGGTTTAAGTCAGATTTGACAATACGGCCTCCTACTCGTAATAGTCCACGTTCGTCCAAAAACGGATTGAGGTTAGCTATCGGGCTCCGCTTATCAATTTGTTCCTGACGTTTTATACAATCTATTTCATCTCCATAAACTTCATGTTGTGCAGATATTAAGATGAAATTTTCGGCATTCGAAAAACTATCCAAAGAAGTCACTGATGATGCCTGTTTTGACCCGTGTAAACGGGAGAAACGTTCCAAAAAGGCTATCGCTCGCACAAGTGATGTCCAGTTGGAGAATCGGTTGAATCTATCAGTTCCGATACCTTTATGCTCAGGTGTGGCAAATGTTTTTGCAGCATTCACAGTTGCATGGATTTCTCCATCTTCTTCTGGATCTATTAGCTGATACTAGTATATGTCCTCAGAATTCTTCTGTTCTGAGGAAAGAAGTTGTTTTGGTCCCAATAACCATTCACTGCTATGAATTTCATGGGCTGGTACTGACCTTGTTCCCGAGTCTGCGGGATTACGGTTAGTTGGTACATAATTCCATTGACTTGGAGTGCTAAATTTCCTTGTTTTCTCTACTCTATTGGCGACGTAGATAAAGAACCTTCTTGTCTCGTTACTGATGTAACCTAAAACCACTTTACTGTCTGTGTAGAATTTTACGGTGTCTATATGTAAATCTAAATTATCCATGACGGTTTGGGTGATCTCAACTGCTAATACAGCAGCTGATAGTTCAAGTCGTGGAATAGTATGACCACTTGTTGGTGCAACTTTAGCTTTCCCAAGAATGAAACCTATGTTTGGTTCACCACTACTGTCGGTCGTGCGTAGATATACAACAGCTGCTATGGCTTTTTCTGATACATCAGAGAAGACATGCAACTCCTTTGTGGCGGTTTTGCTGAGATACGGCACGTAGGTACGTGGAAT
Organism: Mytilus coruscus; assembly: GCA_017311375.1. Taxonomy (NCBI): domain Eukaryota; kingdom Metazoa; phylum Mollusca; class Bivalvia; order Mytilida; family Mytilidae; genus Mytilus; species Mytilus coruscus. Next base: position 22,926,264 of record CM029606.1, on the reverse strand, counting down.
GCGCAATGTTTCGATAGCAATTAGAGTATCTCTCCAAGATTTCCACTCAGCTGCTGTCTCATCAGAGAGAGGTTGGTCCCAATCGACGGTTTCTGATACTATTTTCCTTAATAGGAGTTTCCCTTGTATAATCACCGGAGCCAAAAATCCCAGAGGATCGTAGAGACTGTTTATCGTTGATAAAATTCCTCTCCGAGTGATCGGTTTGTTTTCTGATGATAATTGAAATAAGAAGTTGTCAGTGTTTACGTCCCAGCTGAGCCCAAGACTACGTTGTAGGGGTTTGCTGTCGGATTCTAAGTCTAGATTCTTCAGATTTGAAGCCAAATCACTGGCATGAAACGCAGACATAACTTCCGCACAATTAGAGGCGAACTTGTGAAGCCGTAAGTTTCCATACTTTGCCAATGCTTGCTGTGTGTCCTTCATGAGCTTAACAGCTTCCTCTTTTGTAGGACATGATGTAAGACCGTCGTCGACATAGAAGTCTCTTGTAACAAAGCTAGTCACGTGACTGCCGAACTCTTGTTCTGATGCCTGAGCTGCTTTTCTGAGTCCAAGCGTAGCAACGGCAGGTGACGGACTATTTCCAAAAACATGAACTCTCATGCGGAATTCGACAAGGTTCTCTTGTAGGTCGTTGTTTTTATGCCATAAAAATCTCAGATAATTTCGGTGGTCTTTTCTTACTACAAAGCAGTGAAACATGTGTTGAACGTCTGCAGTTACTGCGACCATTTCTTTCCTGAAACGCATCAGTACACTAAAGAGATCATTGGTCAAGTCTGGACCTGTTAGCAGGACGCTGTTGAGTGAAACTCCGTTACATTTGGCGGATGAATCAAACACACCCCCAATCTGATCGGGTTTCTTCGGGTGATAAACACCAAACAATGGTAAATACCAGCACTCTTCATGTTCGTCCAACGGTGGAGCGAGCTCTGCATGATTATTGTCTAGGATCTTACTCATAAATGTGAGGAAGTGTTCCCGCTTTACTAGGTTTCTATTCAGGCTTGCGTCTAACATATTAGCCCGATGAAGAGCTTGTGGTCTGTTGCTTGGCAAAGACTGTCTTGGCACTCGGAACGGTAACGGTGCTACCCAACTTCCTTCCGAGTCTCTGACAAATTCGTTGTCCATCTGTTTCATGAACATTTTGTCTTCAAATGACATTCCGGGTTTATCATCGTCCCTAGTTTTTTCAAAGAGAGGCGATTGTAAATCTTTCTTAACGGGGTCTGTGTAGTTTTCCCGAATGTCAAATTTGCTTGTACCTGGTTGAAACGTTGACGGTTGTCCTGTAGGTAAAATGTTGGTTATTTTGACATTTAATTCAAGAGGCACATGCTGCTTGTTAATGCAAGTTTCTCCTATCACTACCCAACCCAGTTTCAACTGTTGTGCATATGGAGTTCTGGGTGGTCCTATGCGCTGATCCAGGACGTGGTGTGCCTCTATAAGGTCTCTGCCAATTAAGAGAAGAATTTGGCAATTTTCCTCTATTGGTGGAATGCTACCTCTGAGTTCTTTTAAATGAGGGTGATGCATTGTGACTTCAGGAGTCGGTATTTCGTCCCTATTATTAGGAATATGATCACATTCTATCAGTACAGGCAGGTCAAATTTGTCATTGCCATTTATTGATTCCATGACGAAAGCTCTTCCTCTTTTCCCGGAAGTGACTACTCTGCCGGAGCATGTTGATAAGGTATAGTTCTCCGGTTTGTCTTTTACGTCGAAAAGGTTGAAGAATTCAGGCGATGCTAGTGACCGGTTGCTTTGGTCGTCAATGATGGCGTACATCCGGATAAGTTTGTCCTGGTTATCTTTGTGATAAACATTCACAGGTAGTATTTTAGCACAAGATTTCCCGCTATATGTATCCTTGCAGATCTCAGTACAGGTAGAGTTCACTGAGGTTGACTTAGTTTCAGCGGATTCTGTTGGCTCCCCGCCGTAGGCTTCCTTGGGCGAGCTAGACTGAGAACTTGCAGGTTGCTGTGGTCTAGTTATGTGAAGTGCGGTAAACTTATGCGTGCATTGCATTCCCGGCTCCTGTGTTTGGTAGAATCACAACACTTGTAACAGACATTGTTTTCTTTCAAAAGACCTTTGCGTTCCTCTATTGATTTGGCTCGGAACGCTCGACATTCATTTAAGGAATGCTTTGTATTGTGCAGAATACAAAGACCTTGTTTGCTGGCGTCTCCAGATTGCTGCTCAACCGCTGTTTTATGAGTACCAACTTTAGTCTAGGGGTAAGACGTGAACCTTGGCGCAGCACCTTTTGTATTTGGTGTGACATTTGACCCAAAGATGAATCCAGGATCGTTTTTAATTCTGTTGATTTCACTGATGAATGCAGATAACTCTGTAAAAGGAGGAAAGGCAACGCCGTGGTTAGATTTGTATCTAGACGCCCTTGTAATCCACTTTTCCTGAAGTCCATATGGTAGTTTTTCAATGACAGGGTTTATTCCGGACGGTGAATCAAAATAAACTAGCAGACATCCCAGCTTTGGATTTTCCTTGTGATATTCTATTTCTGATAGAATGTCAGACAGTTCATAGAGACGTGCGTTGTCCTTATTCGTCAAGGTTGGGAATTTGGCAAGTTTACTCGTGAGTGAGGCCTTCAACATTTCTGGAGCACCATACCGCTCGTCAAGCCTCTTCCATAGTCTTTGTATACCTTTTGTAGGATTATTGGCGTTCGACGCTCTTATGCTAATGGCATGTTTAGCAGACTCTGGACCGAGCCACTTGATCAGTAAATCAATCTGTTCCGAGTCAGAGACTTGAAACTCGTCAGTCACGTTCTTAAAACTTGCTTTCCATGTATGAAAGGATTCTGCTCGATCGTTAAAGCTTGTTAGTCGGGAGAAAAGCAGGTCCTTACGCAAGAGAAATCTAGTTATCTCCGATGTAGGGTTGATTTGTTGCTGGTGTGCAACAGGGATCTCTTCTTTAACACCCTGTTTTTGTATGCCGGTTACTATTCCCAGATCTGGGATTAAGGTAACTTCCGGTGACTTAGTATCGGAAGGCAAGACAGCAGATGTCTGTGACGGCAAGTTCAGTGCCACGGATGGCACGAACGCTGGTGCTTCATGACTCAGCTCAATCTTAACAGGAATTTGCTTCATCTTTTGGGGTCCTGTTACTTCCCGTACAGCAGTTGGTACAGGATGCTTATTGACGAAATCTTTCACACGCTGGAAAGGATCTTCCGTTTCATCAGGGAGATCGCTAAATGCTTGGCTGTCGTCGTATTCCAGGATACGAGCCTCTACTTCTGCGGCTGCAGCTTCTCTCTGTGCTTCAAGAAGGTTAAATTTGGCTTTCAGCTCGGCCTTTTCCCGGCTTACTCGTGCGGTTTCTTGTTGCATTTGAGCCTTCCTGCGCGCTGCTTCCTGTTCCATTTCAATTTGTCTAAACAGGGCTTGTTCCTCTAACATTGCCTCTTGTTGTAGGATAAGGGCATGTTTTTCGACAAAGGCTATTTTAGACTTGGCAGCCTCTGCTTTGGCACGCTTTCTCCGTGCTAGGCTTGACATGTCTGACACGTTAGAGCTACCGCTGTGTGAGGTTTTCTTACCCTTTGAGGTCTTTGTTTTAGTGGATTTGGCCTTTGTTAGGGCGAGGCGATGCTCGTGTAGTTTTTCCATAACCAGTTCCACTTTGGACAGACGAAAATCCAATGAGAGATTACATGCTTCTATTTCTTTTTGACTCTCCGATGTTCTGGTCCTTTTCAGAAAGTCCAGGAATTCATCTGTGAGCCTACGATAATTATTACAGGCTTTAACAAGTTTGTCCTGGGCTGTTAGGAGTTGCTGGAGCTCGTTAGGAGGCGTGGTGACTTCCAATAACTGGGATTCAATGTCTGTCCAGAGAGCCTCTTGTTCCTGACAGAACTTGTCACGTTTTTCTGTGAAAGCTCCTTTTCCTTTTTCCGTGAGGTGACGTACTCGCCTAGTCTCGGGATTTTCATCTGAATGTGTTGTATTAGACGGATTTTCTAATAGTTCAGGGACATCTCCCTCTTGGGGCTGAACCTCTTCTTGCTGTTCCACGTGACTGGGATCCATGGTGTCTCAACGTTGTTGGGTTGCTGCCTAGTACACACAAGTTATGTAGTCCACTGTCAGTGTAAAGGTATTTACGTTGCTACGCAGTCGTTCCTTGTCTGGATATGTAAAGACAGGTTGTCGTCAATTTACTATGCTGAGCCTGACTCAGCTAGTATAACCATGTGATTGTATCGCAATCTCGGCAAATTATAAAGAATAACAACTTGTGTGTGAAGATTGTAGATTATAATTCCACCAGAAGGGATACAGGAGTTTTTACAGTGTGTATTGTTTGGTAAACTGAAAGAAATAAAAATACAATATTTTACAATATGCACGAAAGAAATATATGAACGTTCAAGGCAATATTAATATCAAGTCAAAAACGAAAGTAGAATTCTCAGTTCAATTCATAGAAATAAACAATTACAGTTCATATTTGTTGAATAAACGTGTTTGTCTAGTTAACGGAATTAACAGAATATATATTTAACAGTTTATAATCGATTTGAAACGTACTTGACGGTGATTTGTCACAATATCCACAGGAGCAGTTTTGTCGTGGCATCCATTTGTAATAGACAGGCGAGGAAGAGAAAGTAAACGGTAGTGAACATACGGATAAGTCCAGATCATTTCCGGCAAATATGAATGTCTGAAAATTCAATCCAATAGATGCCGTAGCAAATACACTTGATAACGTGATCCAGAATACAGGGTACTTGATAAAGTTATCAATAACTGAAAAAATAAAATTGATACATCGTTAGAATAAATGACCGATTATTTCACCTTTGAAAACAATTGATTCTGACGTCATCAAACAGTATTATTTGTATTTAAACAAAATTTTGATTAAATGCATTTAAAACCACTTCATTAATGTACTTAAAGCAAATTTCGGCGTTTCTTCTTAAAAATATTATTTAAGTCAGTCTTCTGGTAATAATTTTTTTACCTTATTTTGTTACTTTTTTAACATCTCGAATTCATTGACTCTTGCATGATTAGAAAACAAATATATCAAACAAATTTCTTATGTTTAACGTCATTTGATATTATATTGTTCAAAAGTCGAAAGTCGACATTCTCAGGCTTAACAAATATTTCTGATAGTTTTATGCGTGCTGACTGTTTGAGTTGGATAAATGTAAAGGTTACTATTTCTTAAATAATATTCCGCTAGTCAAAAAATATATTGCATGTCTTGCGTTTCAACTTGATCAGTCAATGATTTCAACTTAATTAGATATAAGATTTTTCTCATTGAAATCAATACATTAAAGAGTGTCTTAAGTAGAAAAGGGGGAAAAATGTAGTGGGAATAAAAGACTGCAATTGCATTCCTTCCTTTTCATTGCAGTTTATTTTCCATAAAGTTATGGAAAAGTAAAAACTATCACCGGAAAAGAAAATTCACATGTTAGGCAAAATTTCCTCTTATAATTATATTTTACTTTTCAATGGAAATAACATATGGAAAAAAATCTTTCTTATTGAAAATAAATTTCTAATTCTATTTTACTTTTCACAAGAGTGTAAGAAAAAAAATCTTTACTTTTAAACATAACCAAAAATAAATCTTTATCATATAAATTGAAAATCAAAATAAAAATTCATTCATTAAATTAAATACGTTTTTTTCCCAAAACTAAACACCGATATCTTAAAATTGAAAAATGCGTTTCGTTTAATATTCTTTATTGTTAAACATATTCAAAAATAGATCTTTATTTATTGAAAATCTTGTTAAAAAAATCATTCATTACATTGAAAATATTTTTTTTTCCCAAAAGTAAAATTGCATTCTTTAAAACAAATTTAAAATAATCTTTATTTCTTACTTTCGTTTTACTTTTCTTAAAAAAGAGTATATACAAAAAATGTTCTTAACTTTTTAATATTTCTAAACATAAATCTTTATTCTATGGTACCATTTTATTAATTACATTCCATAATTATCAATTACTTAATTCAGAAAGTGTCTTCTATCTTTACTTTTACTTTTTATTTAAATACGCAGGTAAAAATAAAAGAATTTATGAATTTTAATTATTTTACTTTTCACTCAAACAAAATATTATTCAATTTTTAACATACCTAAAAAATTATCTTCTTTAAATTCTAATCATTAATCATTCAGAAAATAAATTTTATGTATTCTATCTAATTTTCTTTTCAATCAAAACATCTTATTTTCTTTATAATTCAAAAATTTTATTTTCTTTTAATTCAAAACATCCTTTTCCAAAGTAAGGTAAAAAAGTATATGTTTGTTCAAAATATTCTACAATTAAATTATATTCTGTATTTTCAACAGATCCAAAAATAAATCTTTATTTTTAGCATATTGGAAAATAAATCTTCTTTAATCACTTTTTATTAATTAATATTTCTTTTTTTCCAAACTATGTTCTTCACTTAGTTTATTTATTTTGAATTTACATTGTATCATAGGTCAAATTTATTTGTTCAGTGTATGTTCAATGGTGTTACTATGTCCTTTGATTGAGTTAAGCTATTTCAGTTGATATTTTATAGTGTGTCTTTCTATGTTGTGATGTTACACTATTGTTTCAGAAAAAGGGTGAAGGTTTGGTACCATTAAAACGTTTAAACCCGCTGTATTTGTTTGCACCTGTCCTAAGTCAGGAATCTGATGTTCAGTAGTTGTCGTTTGTTGATGTGGTTCATAAGTGTTTCTCGTTTCTCGTTTTTATATAGATTAGACCGTTGGTTTTCCCGTTTGAAAGGTTTCACACTAGTAATTTTTGGGGCCCTTTATAGCTTACTGTTCGTTGTGAGCCTAGGCTCCGTGTTGAAGACCGTACTTTGACCTATAATGGTTTACATTTATAAATTTTGACTTGGATGGAGAGTTGTCTCATTGGCACTCATACCACATCTTCTTATATCTATATATGATATTTTTTTTTATCCAGAAATGTTTCAGAATTTCTCTCATTTCAAATGAAACACATAACGTTTTTTGTATATGAAAATATATTCATTATCTTTTTTCAAATCATGTGTTTTATTCTGTTTATATATCTATATATTCTTTTGATTAATCAAAAAACGTCGTTTTTCCAAATTAACATGAACATTTTTTAAATTCTTTCAGTCAAGGCTTCAGGTAAAAATTGTTTCCATTAAAGAAAATAAATTTCAGCACAAAAATGTTAAATCTGGGAATTCATGGAAGACAAATTTTGTTCTTTCCTCGCCGGGATTTGAACTCACGCTATTTGGATATCGCCTCAACACCACCTATATTTATTCTGTATTTTTTTTAACAAATCCAACAAATAAATCTTTCAATTATTCTATTTCTAATTTGAAAACATCTTTTTAACAAAGTGATTTTCTTTACAAACAAAGATTAACAAATAAAAATTTTATAAAAAAACGTTATGTAAATAAAAAAAATCTATTTTAACATATTCATTTACAATCTTGCAACGCATTCCCTGCACCATGATAACTAATACCTGATAGCTGCTAAAAGACTCATACAACTTACAATCATTTCATATACCAAATAAAGTCGATTTGTTTATTCATTTAAAAAGATCCTCAAAATATTAGATGAACATTGACCAAATAGATCTATGCATCTTACAACATTTTTATTCACCAAATATAGTTACAATATTGCCTAAACTATAAAACATTGACCAATGATAAATAAGATGGGGTTGGAGGTCATATAAATCTTACCCGACAAGGGCACCTCTCTGTCATTTCATACACGAAATATGGTCGAAATATGATAAACCCCTCAACTTCACATTGCCCAAAAAATCATGTGAAATTAGGTCTGAATCTTCTAGACTATGTATCTAGATTTAAAGAACAATTGTATACTGCTTGTCAAATTGCTCAGAACAATTTAAAAACTGTTCAGAATAAGATGAAAATATGGTATGATAAAGATGCCAGGGACAGATTTTTTGAGCCTGGTGATAAAGTACTTATATGTTTGCCAGTCCCTGGACATCCATTACAAGCTAAATATTGTGGTCCTTATACCATAGAGAGTAAAATCAATAAATTGAATTATATTGTAAAAACACCAGGTCGGCGTAAACAAAATAGAGTGTGTCACATTAATATGTTAAAACCATATTTTGAGTGTACTAATGAAGGTGAGAGTAAACCAGTTGCCACTTTAGCCATAATTAAATTGGAGAACAATCATGACAAACCAGATATAATTGAATCATCTTTTAGTTCTAAAACTATGGAAGAGACAGTTAGATTGAAAAATTCAGAATTTTGTCAAATTTAGATTTGAAACTTGAAACATCAGTCTTTTGATCATAGAGAAAAATTAAAAGCTTTGGTATTTTCTTTTAAAAATCTTTTTCCAGATTTGCCAAACAAAACCACTGCTGTTTGTCATGATGTCGATGTTGGTGATGCTTCTCCAATTAAGCAACATCCTTACCGGCTCAATCCACTCAAACTTGAATTTATGAGACAAGAAATTAAATATATGCTTGACAATGATATTATTGAGCCGAGTAACAGTGAATGCAGCTCTCCTTGTCTGTTTGTGCCCAAACCAGATAAAACCTTTCGTTTCGTAACTGATTTTAGAAAAGTAAATTCTGTTTCAAAATATGATTCCTATCCGATTCCAAGGATAGACGACTGCATTGATAACATTGGACAAGCAAAATTTGTGAGCAAATTTGATTTATTGAAAGGTTACTGGTAAGTCCCATTGACACAGAGAGCTCGAGAAATATCAGCTTTTGTCACACCAGACGGCTTATTTCAATATACTGTAATGCCGTTTGGCATGAAAAGTGCTCCAGCTACATTTCAAAGAATGATCAATAATGTTATAAAAGATTTAGACTTGTTATGCTTATATTGATGATCTTATTGTATGTAGTGATAGCTGGGAAGAACATTAAACACATTTATATGATACTTTTGATAGATTTTCACAATCAAACTTGACTGTTAATCTTGGTAAAAGTGAATTTTGCCAGGCCACTGTTGATTATTTAGGGCATACAGTTGGCCAAGGTCAAGTGAAACCTATTATGGCTAAAGTGGATGCAATTACCAAATTTCTTCATCCTACAAATAAAAAACAACTTATGAGATATTTAGGCATGATTGGATTTTACAGGAAATTCTGTTCAAATTTTGCTACTGTTGTTCAACCATTGACTCATCTTTTACGGAAAGATTCTAAATTCATCTGGAGTGAAATTGTCAAAACGCTTTTGAAAATAGCAAATGACTTTTAATTAATAGTCCAGTTCTGCTCACTCCAGACTTTGAAAAACAATTTAAACTTGCCGTTGATGCAAGCGATGTAGGAGTTGGAGCTGTTTTATATCAGGAAACAGATGATTATATTGAGAAACCTATATCATATTTTTCTAAGAAATTAGACAAACATCAGAAAATTATTCAACTGTTAAAAAAGAGTGTTTTGCACTGTTGTCTGCACTTCAACATTTTGATGTATATTTAAATCCCACTGTGCATCCTATTCTTGTTTATACTGATCATAATCCTCTCACCTTCATACATAAAATGAGAAACAAGAACCAGAGATTGACTAGGTGGAGTTTATTGTTACAGGAATATGATGTTATTGTAAAACATAGTAAAGGTAAAGATAATGTAATAGCAGATGCTTTATCTAGAACTTATTAAAACACTGTGTATATACTATGTTTTTTGTGCATATTATTCATGAAAAGTTTTTGTTTAACTCAAACTTTTTTTAAGGAGGGGGAGGTGTTATGATATTGTAACTATCATATTTATTTAGTCGGCCTAATTTGTTTTGTAAGGCCTAATATATGCATTGTGTACAAAATAATACACATTGTGTAACAGCTATGCAGTTTAGAAATAACTGGAACAATCATTGATACTCATGGAATGATTAGAACGTTCTATTTCACTTACATAACGTTTCCAGATTGATCATAACAAAAGATGCGTAACTTAAACATCTACAATTATCTAGAACTTTCCGTTACAAGTATTTAAATGCAGACCCTAAAGTTAGACACAGATATAGATAGACTAAGACATCGATAGACATCAACATTCTCAGCAGTTGGATTGACACTTTTATTTACAAACTACATCATACTAGATTGTGACCTATTGGATATAATATTCTGTGGATTCCGAGAAGATTTCCGGATAAAGAAAAGACAAAAGATTGGACACATATTTTGACAGTTAAGTTGACATTTATATTTGTGTAATACTTCTTGTAAACTAGTGTATAATAAATCTTGTTAAATTTTATTATTGATTTGTGTCTTTTGTTGGCTACAATTAAAAGTCGATTTTTCTGGTCGTAACAATCAGTATAATCAATTCTTCCATTTCACAGTGCTCATTAGTCAATGCATGATCAAAACTAAAAACTTTTTCTTACGTGGTTAATTTGAACCGTGAGATGAATCAGAAACATGTCTGTGGATGAACTCACAGAGACGCATTACACGATAATTTCATGGGAAAACGTTTAAATATAAGAAATCACCCAAAATTTGTCTCAGACACAGCTTTCTTGAGACCTGGAAGACAGAAAGGTCTTCTTATTTGCATGATAAAGGCAAATCAAATTCTAAATTTAAATTTGTTAGAGAGAACTATTTATCCTATACACATACTGATAAAGGTCGAATTCGTACAAAATTGACGATAATCGTAAATTAACTCAGAAATGAACCTGGGCGTCATAAACGCAGGTTAAACTCTGCAGGTAAACTGGAATACAAATGTATATTCCAAGACATGAAATTTTATAATGACAATGTCTATAAAATAGGTAATTTCAAATTGTGAAGGAAATCTTATGTATAAACGTTGAATTGTTCTAAACCCTAACTCTTTTACATAACACCCTTTTTGAATAATGTTTTTATTATAAATTCTGATGTAAGAATAGCACCTTTATCAACTAATAGAATTTTAAATTTAAAACCAATTTAAACTTTTAAATTTCAAATTATACTTGTAAATATATTCAGTTCTTACTTAACTTTTTCGTATACCTCAGCACATTATGATTATTTAATTTTATGTTTAAAACTGTCATGATTATCCTATGAATTAATAATAATATTGTCTTTATTCATTTATCTGTACATACGTCTATATGTTTCCCTTATGTTTTAAGGTGTGTATATAGTTACTACAATTATACCCTATGGATAGTGCTCCACAATTAATGGAGGAACATACCACAAACCAAGGACGTATGGTAGTTAAACGTCCTTGAAGAAACTGAACTGAACTATGACAAAAGCTTTATAAAATCTGTATGAAAATACCTGAACATTAGTTTTGAAACAAATAAAAAATTTGGAAAATAAATTTACCAAATTTACACTACTAACTAGGTTTATGCGACATTATATAGAGAGGAGTTATCTTTTTCTCGCCTATATGGCTCTCTTCTCACCAATTTGTTGATCTTTGTGCATTGATTGACTTATTGCCCAGGGGCGAATCCAGTCTTTTGTAAAAGGGGGAGCGTTCCAACTCTGGTTAAAGTGGGAGTTCCAACAATATGTCCCAATTCAAAAGCATTGCTCGTAAAAAAGGGGTTCCACCCCATCCCCCCTGGATCAGCATTTGTTGGTGGTGTTTAACGCCATTTTCAGCACTGTTGGCTATTCCATGGAGGCCATTGTTCAATGATGGAGGAAGCCGGAGTGCCCGGAGAGAACCACCGACCCGAGTTCGGTAGGAAAACTAATAATCTGTGTACATGTTATTTTAATCATATGATAATCGGTTTAGTGGATGTATCATGTCTATCATGATGATGTATATGTTTTGTCTTTTTTCTTATTCTCATGTTTGTAATTGATAAGGACGCAAGGGCCTTTTAATTGTGAAATAGACTGCTACTATTTCATTTTATTTGATTTAACCAAGGATGTATTTATATTACCAGAAGTCTAGTATTAACTAGTGATACGTCCTTGATTTAATGGACATTGTCAGTATTTTTCAATTTTCTTATTTTCAATACAATGTATATACTATAGTTATATAACACTGGTGATTTCACGCATGCCATCTAAAATAGTGAATTTTGAATATAAAGGAAAGCTTACGAATTGATATAGTTCAGTGTGAACTAAATTTACAGACGGAGCAAAATTAATTTCATTTCAATAAAATTTGACTTAAAATGAAACCAACTTTATATGATATAAATTTTAGAAATAAGGACATATGGTTATATATGGTTAATCATGGGGTTGTAATCATAACTGAATTTATGCTTAAACTTATCAGTAAACAAATCAGTTTTAATCTTTTCTGATCCTTTGGAAGACTAAAACAATTACACTTTCCAAAATATCACACGGGATCATGTTAGGACATGTCTTCATTCTTATTATATGATACTTTCGAAAAATTAAACCATGCCCAGATCTTCAGTCATCCGAATTAACAGTACGTCAGTGCTTTGATTAATTATTGTTCGCAGTAAGAACGATAACTCTGGTGTAAAGATGCGACATATGCTGATAGCCCAGAAGGATGTTCATTTGATCTCACTAGACCTTCTTGGTAGGAAATATCACATATAAAACAAAAAATTGCGTCGAATACTACAGCGAAACTATTCACATTACATATTTGTTGTGAAAGATAGGTGAAAGATACCATAGGGATATATAAAAGGCGAAGACAAACTGACGGCAAGACATCTCGGCCCGAAGACAACTCGGACTGACTACAAAAAAAGACAACCCAGACCGTCAATTAGTCAACTCTCACCTTCATTAAAGTAAAATCGGACTGTCTACAAAGTCAACTCGGACCGTCAACAATGTCAGCTTAAACATATTTATAAAGAAAACTTTTGCCTATGTAAGGGAGCTACCATATGAATTTTGATGGTGGTGGGGGGCTAGGATGAAATTTGAAAATAAAGGCAGGACAGGAGTTTTGAGTTAAAAAAAAAAGGCAGGACAGGAGTTTTGAGTTAAAAAAAAAAAGCAGGATGAGCAACTTGGCAAAAAAAATGGCAGGACGACAATTTATGTAAAAAAAAATCAGGATAAACTAATGAAAAAAGGCAGAACCAAATAAAGTGAAAAATAAAAAGGCAGGACAGAGATTAAACCCCCAATGAAAATCGAATGGCAGCTCCGTAAATTATTGAATCACAGGAATCATAAATTCTATCATTATTAAGGTCCATCATAACCTTTTCGCTAATAGCAGAAGTCCATTACTAGAGGAAGTGTGCAACCCACTATATAGTAAGGCGATCACATTGTCCCCGTACTTCCAACGGTGATTGAAACAGGATTTGAAAGAGGTTGCTACTAATAGTAACAAAAATCAATGGCCAATTTTTTTGTGATGCATTCTGGGTAGAGATAATTTATGCAAAACGCCCTTTACATGTAACTTAATTAGCACACAGTTAAAATTAATGTTTGACCATCAACGTGTTAATAAAAAAGCAGACCCTAGAAGCCATATTATATACATCAGTGTCATGAGTCATTATGATGGTTTTAATATAAGGGAGCTACCATTTGAATATTTATGGGGGCTAGGATGAAATTTGAAAAAAAAAGCAGGACAGGAGTTTTGAGTAAAAAAAAAAGGAAGGATGAGCAACTTGGCAAAAAAAAAAAGGCATGATGACAATTTATGTAAAAAAAGTCAGAATAAACTAATAAAAAAAGGCAGAACCAAAAAGAGTGAAAAATAAAAATGTATGAAAAAATTTTTCATCCTAGCCCCCATAGAAATCAAATGGTAGCTCCCTAAATGATTTAATCACAGGAATCAGAAATTCTATCAATATTAAGGTTCATTGTAACCTTTTCGCTAATAGCAGAAGTCCGTTACTTGAAGAATATACCTTCTTTCTAAATTAAAGAAATTTTTAAATATTAATGCCAGGAAAGCATATTATAATGGGTATATTCTGCCGCTCATTGATTACTGCTGTATTGTTTAGGGAGAATGTAAAAATGAAGGGATAATAAGAATATTAAAACTTCAAAAACATGAAAAAAGAGCAGCAAGATCAATTCTTGATGCAGACCCTTTATCCCCATCAGCCCCCTTATTTAAAGAGTTTGGATGGATGACAGTAGAAAACAGAATCAAATACCACAAATATTTACTGTTATATAAATGTATGCTACTAGAAGCACCACAGTACCTACTTCAAAAGTTTCAACTTATATCTGTTAATAATCCTTATGCTTTAAGGGGTGTTACTCAAGGTAATTTGATAATTACTAAGCCAAAAACTGAACTGTTTAAAAAATCTTTTACTTATTCTGGATCAGTTTTATGGAACGGACTACCATATGAAATGCGTAAAGTGCAAAACACTTTTTCTTTTAAACAAATTATAAAACAATACTTGAGGCAGTTCTAATATTGTTTTTTTTTTGGTTTTTTTTCTCTTATTATTATTTTTTTTACTTGTATTGTATATGAGGGCCTCAGGGAAGATTAGTAATTATAACTAACTGTGTTTACCCTCTTTAAATAAAGAATTTATTATCATTATTATTATTATTAGTATTATTACTAGAGGAAGTGTGCAACCCGCTATATAGTAAGGCGATCACGTTGTCCCCGTACTTCCAACTGTGATTGAAACGGGATTTGAGCGAGATTGCTATTTATAGTAACAAAAATCAATAGCCAATTTTTTTGTGAAGCATTCTGGGTAGAGATAACTTATGCAAAACGCCCTATAACTTAATTAGCACACAGTTAAAAATTAATATTTGACCATCGACGTGTTAATGAAAAGCAGATCCTAGAAGCCATATTATATACATCAGTGTCATGAGTCATTATGATGGTTTTAATATAAGGGAGCTACCATTTGATTATTTATGGGGGGGGGGGCTAGGATGGAATTTGAAAAAAAAAGCAGGACAGGAGTTTTGAGTAAAAAAAAAAGGCAGGATGAACAACTTGACAAAAAAAAGTATTATCTCACTGAATATTAACAATTCTATTGTTACGTGTTTCCTCAATAGAGAAAAATTAGGTTTCTCCTGGGACCATTACACTAATATATTATGTCCCAGGTTTCCCCTATATTACACATTTAATATAACTGTGATTTCGTTAATTTCAATGTATTTTTACGAAAAAAAAAACAAGGTCTGTGAGCCTCAGTTTTTATTTGAAATTTAAGTTCATCGACCTAGAAGTCTGTTTGATAAGTTTAAGAAAACCCTGTTGTGGCACATTTAGACACCCTACCATTCATGAATTTTTAGTGTTTGGATATTAATTATTTAGCATAATATAATATTTGAAGTCTTTTGTTGTACATGTAGTTAAATACAATTTGGAACAGTTGTGTTTAAAAAGATATTGAGACCCTCAAGGTTTCGATAAAATTAGGGCACTGTACCATTTTTGCATGTCGTACATGTTCATATACACTGTTTTCAGCATAATCAATTCTTCCATGTCACAGTGCTCATTAGTCAATGCATGATCAAAATTAACAACTTTTTCTTACGTGGTAAATTTGAACCGTGAGATGAATAAGAAACATGTCTGTCATGTCTGTGGATGAACTCACAGAGACCCTCTCGCTTTACAAGATAATTTCATGGGAATACATTTAACGTTTAAATATAAATCACCCAAAATTTGTCTCAGAAACAGCTTTCTTGATACCTGGAAGACAGTAAGGTTTCTTATTTGCATGATAAAGGCAAATCAAGTACATATTTTAAATTTAAATTTGTTAGAGAGAACTATTTAGCCTATACACATACTGATAATTGTCGAATTCATACAAAATTGATGATAATCGTAAATTAACTCAGAAATGAACCTGGGCGTCATGAACGCAGGTTAAACTCTCCAGGTTAACTGGAATACATATTATTGAGAATGGAAATGGGGAATATGTCAAAGAGACAACAACCCAACCAAAGAGCAGACAACAGCCGAAGGCCACCAATGGGTCTCCAACGCAGCGAGAAAATCCCACACTTGGAGGTGGTCCTCAGCTGGCCCCTAAATAAAATTGTGTACTAGTTCAGTGAAAATGGACGTCACACTAAACTCCAAAACATATAAATGAACTAAAATTAAGAAACATACAAGACTAACAAAGGCCAGAGATATGAAATTTTATAATGACAATGTCTATAAAATAGGTAATTTTAAATTGTGAAGGAAATCTTATGTATATATGTTGAATTGTTCTAAACCCTAACCCATTTTCATAACACCCTTTTTAAATAATCTTTTTATTATAAGTTCTGGTGTAAGAATAGCACCTTTATTAACTAATAGAATTTAAATTTAAAACCAATTTAAACTTTTTAAATTTCAAATTATACTTGCAAATATATTCAGTTCTTACTTAACTTTTGTATACCTCAGCAGTCAGCACATTATGATTATTTAATTTTATGTTTAAAACTGTCATGATTATCCTATGAATCAATAATAATATTGTCTTTATTCATTTATCTGTACATACGTCTATATGTTTCCCTTATGTTTTAAGGTGTGTATATAGTTACTACAATTATACCCTATGGGTAGTGCTCCACAATTAATGGAGGAACATACAACAAACCAAGGACGTATGGTAGTTAAACGTCCTTGAAGAAACTGAACTGAACTATGACAAAAGCTTTATAAAATCTGTATGAAAATACCTGAACATTAGTTTTGAAACAAATAAAAAATTTGGAAAATAAATTTACCAAATTTACACACCTAACTAGGTTTATGTGACATTATATAAAGAGGAATTATCTGGCTCTCTTCTCACCAATTTGTTGATCTTTGTACATTGATTGACTTATTGCCCAGGGGCGAATCCAGTCTTTTGTAAAAGGGGAGCATTCCAACTCAGGTTAAAGTGGGGGGTTCTAACCATATGTTCCCATTCAAAAGCATTGCTCGTAAAAATAGGGGGTTCCACCCCCACCCCCCTTGATCAGCATTTGTTGGTGGTGTTTAACGCCATTTTCAGCACTGTTGGCTATTCCATGGAGGCCTGTGTTCAATGATGGAGGAAGCCGGAGTGCCCGTAGAGAGAAACACCAACCTTCGGTAGGAAAACTAATAATCTGTGTACATGTTATTTTAATCTTATGCTAATGTTTAATGAATGTATCATGTCTATCATGATGACTGTATATGTTTTGTCTTTTTTCTTATTCTCATGTTTGTAATTGATATGGATGCAAGGGCCTTTTAATTATGAAATAGACTGCTATTATTTCATTTTATTTGATTTAACCAAGGATGTATTTATATTACCAGAAGTCTAGTATTAACTAGTGATACGTCCTTGATCTAATGGACATTGTCAGTATTATTTAATTTTCTTATTTTCAATACAATGAATACACTATAGTCATATGACACTGGTGATTTCACCCATGCCATCTAAAATAGTTAATTTTGAATAAAGGAAAGCTTACAAATGATATAGTTCAGTGTTAACCAAATTTACAGACGGAGCAAAATTAATTTCATTTCAATGAAATTTGACTTAAAATGAAATCAATTTTATCTGATATAAATTTTAAGAAATAAGGACATATGGTTATATATGGTTAATCATGGGGTTGTAATCATAACTGAATTTATGCTTAAACTTATCAGTAAACAAATCAGTTTTAATCTTTTCTGATCCTTTTGAAGACTAAAACAATTACACTTTCCAAAATATCATACAGGATCATGTTAGGACATGTCTTCATTCTTATTATATGATACTTTCGAAAAATTAAACCATGCCCAGATCTTCAGTCATCCGAATTAATAGTACGTCAGTGCTTTGATTAATTATTGTTCGCAGTAATAACAATAACTCTGGTGTAAAGATGCTACATATGCTGATAGCCCAGAATGTTCATTTGATCTCACTAGACTTTCTTGGTACTACAGCGAAACTATTCACAACAGGATGTAAAAAAAGTCAGGATAAACTAATAAAAAACGGCAGGACAAAATAGAGTGAAAAATAAAAAGTCAGGACAGATTACAGCTATAGAAAAAATGCAGGACAAAATTTTTCATCCTAATGAAAAGCAGATCCTAGAAGCCATATTATATACATCAGTGTCATGAGTCATTATGATATTATGATGGTTTTAATATAAGGGAGCTACCATTTGATTTTTATGGGGAAGGGGGGGGGCTGGGATGAAATTTGAAAAAAAAAGCAGGAGTTTTGAGTAAAAAAAAAAGGTAGGATGAGCAACTTGACAAAAAAAAAAGGCAGGATGACAATTTACGTAAAAAAAGTCAGGATAAACTAATTAAAAAAAAAAGGCAGGACCAAATAGAGTGAAAAATAAATAGGCAGGACAGAGATTACAACTAAAAAAAATGCAGGACAACATTTTTACATCCTAGCAAAAATCAAATGGTAGCTCCTTAAGTTAATAAAAATTGTTTTTATTATTTATCAATTTAAAAACTACAATTATAACTGTAGAAAAATTATCAGATGGAATAAAAAAACTCACTTCTCAATACAATAAACGTTTGGTTTCAGAGTTAATTGTGAAAAAAAATTGCCATTAAAAATTAAGTTGGCAAGTAAAATTGTGTATCCTTATACAACTTACAAGTAACACTGGATTAGGAATGAGTTTTATAGGAACAAACATTCTATAATATTTATTTTAAGAATATATGTTACGATTTTTCAAATTTTAAGAAATAATTTTTTTTTTAAAGTTACAAGGGAATTCTGCAGATACAACCATTTTTAGCAAAGTTACCAAATTGTACCCTCAATTTTGAATTAAAAGAAGGGATAATAATTGCATGCCTTTTCTTCAATTTCTAATATCTTTGATCCTGCGTAACTGAGATCTTGACAGTAATACTACCTTGGATGATGGTGTGGAGGAACAAAGGTTATCATTTCAGTCAGATATATTGTTACATTTATCCGTTAAAAAACATGTAAAGAATGCAGTTCACAACACGTGCATTCAACATATAAATTTTATAGGTTAAATTTGTAAAGAAAAGTTGCAATCACGATCTTTGTAAATAAATGAGTAATAAATATATATTCTTTATGCAAGTATACTTCATCCTGAAATATGATGAAGCAAAAACCTAGCTGTAGGACAGTTTGATTTAATTTGTTCAAATACTAAATTAATCTCAAGGGTAGAGTTGGGTAAAGAAATACAGTAGTCCTTAAAATTGTCCGGTTCCAACAGTAAAACCCTTTCTTACAACTACAAGTGTGGGTTGTATAGATTAGTAGCAGCCGTGTCAGGTCGAAGGAGGGACTTTAAATCCAGAACCTCGCGTATTCAGGATGAATGTTATACGCTCTCTGCATGTTAAATAACACTTGCCACAACTCTTTGATGGAATATGCATGATATATTTGCCACTGAACATTAAGCTAGCAACAGATAAATCAAAACTTAAATTCGCATGATATACAGGAGTCTTCAGTCTTGTGAGTATAAAACGACAAAAAAAAAACCCCAACTATGACACGTTGCAACACTGACTCACGTATTCATCTTATAATGGCGAACGTAAACGTTAAAGAGGGTAACTCAATTAGAACTAGTCTAATTTTCATTGAGGCCCTCAAACAAAATACATGTGTACAGTTAACATTCATACATTAAAATACAATATATATTACTAGTATATACACAATTCAATCATTCAAACATACAAATGGCAATAATTGATAAGTTTTGATTAAGTTTTCATTATCCAACAATAAAAGAAAGAAAACAAATTATTTGACTTGCCTAGAATTTTCAAGAAAATGATTATAACAATGTTTCTTGAATAATTCCACATTACAACAGTTTTTTATTGTGAGTGGTAAATTATTATGGAACAGAAATATCGCATTCAAGTATAATTCTTGCTGCTCTTTTTTGAAGTTTTATGATTCTTTCTGAATCTTTTTGTAATGAATTTCTCCAAACTGAACTACAATAGTCTTTATATGATAGAATATATGCATCATAAAATAGTTGTCTTGTGTGTATAGGCAAATATACTTTAATTTTATACAAAAGTGATATTTTAGATGAGATAATCTTACATATACGATCAACATGATCTTCCCAACTTAAATTTTCATTATTGTCAATTCCAAGTAATTTGAAAGAATGGACATTCTCAATACAGGTTTCATTGACTGTAATACATAATTCTGATAGTTTTGTAAGTTTTTGTTTTGAACCCAATTTCATAACTTTGTTTTTTGTGCATTAATTTTCATACTGTTATTGTTACACCAAGATTGTATAGCATTTAAATCATTTTGCAATATGCTGTTTATTTTTTCAATGTTCTTATTATGAAAATGCAATGTTGAATCATCAGCATATAAATCCATGTCGGATTGTTTAACATGAAGTGGTAAATCATTTATATAAATTGAAAATAACAGAGGACCTAAAATAGAACCTTGAGGCACTCCATATTTTACAAACGTTAACATGATTTGATGTTAGCATATTGAACTTCTTGTTGTCTTTCAGACAAATATGATTTTATCCAATCTATCATATGTTCTCCGATATGATAAAATTTTAACTTTTCTAAAAGTATGGCATGGTTAATAAGGTCAAAAGCCTTACTGAATGTATGTCTCTTACTTTGAAATAGTTAAAAAACAAGAGACTTTTGAAATTCGAAATTGTTTCAAAGTCATCTGAAGCAACAAATATTCGGTTATTTTTGACAAATGTATTTCGATAGAAGCAAAGAAAAAACCCTGTCTTTTGATTATGCATCACCGTATATAGCTTCCTTGATGCCGTAAATAACAGAAACATAATTCGTCAAAACAATGTTCTATTTAAAAAAGGGGACAATTATGACTTTATTTTGACAAAAACAACTATATCATTTAATTAAATAGACGATACATTTTTAGTCAGACATGGCAGATTTTATATGATTTTATAGTTCTCATTTGCCTTTGCACGATGAAAAGTGGTACCAATGTATTCTTTTATAAAGTTTTATATCATTTTCTAAATGTTGAAAATGAACTGGCAATAAGAAACCACCACACTAAGTCGGCTTACTTTATTTTCAACAAACGTATAATTAATTATAATCAAACACTCAAGGAGTCTAATTAACAGCTATCTGTTTGATGATTACATTTTTACCCATGATTCCATAGTTATAAAACGAGATTTTGGGGACCACCAGTGGCGTTTTCCACTGATAAAGGGGACATTGTGATCGCCGTACTATATAGCACAGCTTGCACACTTTGTCTAGTAATGGACTTCTGCTAATAGTAACAGTAATATGGCTGTATTTACACCACAAATTTCACTCTGAGTACAGACAAACCTGTGCACCTGGAAAAATGTTAGAGCATGGTTGGATCTAGATAAATAAAATTTGAATGCATTTTAAGTTTCAGAATATCAAAAATTTAATTAGATTTTGCTATTCATTTTTGTCTCACCTTGACAGAGTCAAAAAGCGAGACATACATGTAGGTATGCTGTTTCCGGCGTCAACAATGTATTAGTTTGTGATTAGGTCTAGTTTAAGGTGAACCACTAGTGGTTGGTCAATGATATTTGGTATGCAGTTGTATTAGCACTGGCACATCTCATTTCCATGGAGATTATTTGGCCCTGCCCCCTCAGTCATGGTCTATTGACTTTGAAACTTTTGCTTAGTTTACATGTATTAGTTTGTGATTAGGTCAGTTTATGGGGAACCACTAGTGGTAAGTCAATGATATTTGTGATGCAGTTGTATAAGCATTGTCATGTAATGTTTTTTTTTTGGTGGTTATGGTTACAAATCAGGAGAATCTTGTATCAATGCATGTTAAGCGTTGTGTGGATTTAGACGTTTGGCGGGAAAAGTAGTGGCCGGGTTGAAAGTTATAGGGGTGACCGTAAGGGACTATTTATGCTCCGTAAGGGTAATATATAGAGAACATCCCTATCAAGGAAATAGTGGTATCGACCACGAGTATATAAGAGAATGAGAAACGGCACTTGAGGCTGTCGGTTGGCTGTCGATGAGCTGTCATCCTTCAACAGAGCGTACGTCGGATATATTAAGTGCTAGAAGAGCCTTGATATTCAGAGGACACTTTGTACTGGGTACAAAGTGGACGTACACGTTGATAGGATTGACATAGCAGACTGTCCCACTCGGAGGACAGGCTGTATCAGCCCGCACTGTCTGGTAGTGACAGACTGTCCCACTCGGAGGACAAGTTGTACCAGCCCGCACTGTTCGGAAGTGACAGACTGTCCCACTCGGAGGACAGGCTGTACCAGCACACACTGTCTGATACAGACAGACTATACCAGCCATACTGTCTTTTAGTGACAGACCGTCCCATCTTGAGGACAGGCTGTTTTATTGTATTATATTTGTATATATATAATTGTCCGTTGTTACTTTATATCGGCAAAGAGTCAGTGTGTATATTTTAGTTCTTTGTGCATAATATAGATAGTTGTAGTTTTTAGTATTGCCGTATTGTTTGTGGACAACTTGGATCCAAGAAATTACTGGAACGGACGTTTGGGATATAAACGCCTGGTTACACGTTACATATTTGGTGGCTAGCGGTTGGGATTCAAGTTGTCTATCAAATACTATTTGATTGATTGATCGTCATTAAATTTATTGTCAGTTGACATCAGTGTTTATTCACCGTGAGGCATAGTTGTAGTTCACGGTTGAGTTGTAACACGAGTGTATTATTTGATAAAAGATTATAACACTATAATTGTTTTATTTGAATTGCACTATACTGCAATGGATATGTTAAATATTGACGATCAGATTGCTGAAATAAGTAGACAAATACAGTCTCTTAGTGAAAGCACAATACAACATGGACAAAGTTTTATATCTTCCACAACTCGAGATCAGGGTGTACGTCCAAAGGTTGTTGAAAACAAACAACATGAATCAGGCGTAGTGACGACAGGGCCGTCTCTATGAACACCTGTAGGATTGGCCGTGGGTGATACACTGCCTTTGCCAGATGTGGATGTCATATCAAATCCCCACATAAATAATAGAAGATCCATAGGGCAAGACAAAACTCAAAATATTAATCCTAAGCAGGAATCAACAAAAAATCAAAGCACTGCTCATACTGTAAGCTCTGGATCAAATGATGTCAAAATCAAACCTTCAAAATATGATGGCCTTACTCCTTGGATGGATTATTTATCACACTTTGAGATGTGTGCCCTTGTTAATATGTGGTCTGAACATCAAAAAGGTTTGTACTTGGCCGTGTCACTGATTGGACAGGCCCAAGCAGTCCTTGGTGATTTACCAAAGGACAAGAGACAAATATTTTCAGACCTAGTATTTGCACTGGAGGAACGCTTTGCTCCATCCAGTCAAACGGAACTTTATCGCGTTCAATTCAAAGAACGACGCCAGAAAGCAAGTGAAACTCTACCGGAGTTAGGTCAGTCAGTTAGACGACTGTCTAATCTGGCATACCCTACTGCCCCATTAGAATTAAGAGACACGCTTGCCAAGGAACAATTTTTGGACGCATTAGTAGACTCTGAAATGAGACTTAGAATTAAACAGTCCCGTCCTAAAGGTCTCAATGATACTATACGGTTAGCAGTTGAGATTGAAGCTTACAACAAGGCTGAGAGTAGAACAATGAAAAGTATGGGTCACTTACGACAGACTACAAGTGACGAACGGACAGAAGCATCTAACAGTCCGGAGACCGTTGTATCAATGGAGAATACGGCGACATGGATGCAGACGATTGAGAATAATTTACAGTCTTTAACGAAAGACATGATGACGCTTAAAGATTTAAATTCCCAAAGAAAGTTCCAACCACGTGGGGAGACCAATAATACTCAAAGCAACCGAAAAAAGGGTGGTCCTTGTTTTATTATGGTAAAATAGGACACTTTGCAAGAAATTGTCCCAATAATATTAAGAAACAAAGTACTCGGGGAGGACATACGAAAGGACCTGACACAGACGGATCGGTCAAGACACTGAAGTCTGGAGATAAGGCTGCAAATAAAGATAAAGGCGCTGTCATTTCAGCATCAGAAGATGCAGGAATGTTTGTCGAGTTACTCATTCACGATATACTAGTCAAGTTTGTAGTGGATACTGGAGCTACATTAACTCTAGTTTCTACAAAAGTGTACGATCTTATTCTTGACTTGTATAGGCCACAAATTAAGTCCGCATGTGGAAACTATTTGAACCTTAGAGGTAAAGGCAATTTTAAACTAGATTTTGGCACAGAAAGGTTTACTTCAGAGGCCGTAGTAACTGAGCTACAAGTAGATGGCATTCTGGGTTTGGACTTCATGAAGAAAAATAAGTGTCTGATTGACGTGTCTGCTAAATTATTACACTTCGATAACTTTAAGGTCCCTCTACTTTTTCAAGGTACCCAGAATAGAAATGTTCACAGAAAACCATGTCGGTTAACATCAGACAGACAGTCAAAAACGGACCGTGATTGTTCTAAGATAGAACAAAGTCAGGTCAATATAGTTACAAGTAAGATGCCAGACAAAGGTAAAGACTTGACTTTAAATGAGTTACAATCGAATGACTCGGACCTTAAACATGTTAAGCGGTGGCTGACAGAGGGTCAAAGGCCACAATACAATGAGGTATCCAGTAAGGGATATTTTCTTAGGTCATTATGGAGTCAGTTTGGTTGTTTAGAGGTCCATGGTGATGTAGTAGTTAGACGCCATGACGATCGGGAACGGAACATTGTGAAATTACAAGCGGTAATTCCAATGTCGGAGCACAAGCAAGTATTAGAATACTGCCATGACACAGAGTATGCTGGTCACTTAGGTACGCATAAGACTCCTGATAAAATACGCCAGTCTTTCTATTGGCCTGGTTTGCAATCTGAAGTGAGAGCATATGTCACTAGTTGCACTAAGTGCAACAGGAAAAAACGCCCAATGAAAAGGAAGCGTGCCTCAATAAGATTAGAGGAGGACAATGTTCGTCACGAGAGTAAGAGACCAGCCTGGATGGCTGATTATGTAAATAAGTAAAATTCAGATTGTGTATAAATGTTGTTGAATTAAATTTTGTAATTTTAAATGTATCATGCGGGACGCATGTAGATTGAGGCGTGGGTTATGTAATGTTTTTTTTTGGTGGTTATGGTTACAAATCAGGAGAATCTTGTATCAATGCATGTTTCACTCTGAAGGAAGCGTTGTGTGGATTTAGACGTTTGGCGGGAAAATTAGTGGCCGGGTTGAAAGTTATAGGGGTGACCGTAAGGGACTCTCTATGCTCCGTAAGGGTAATATATAGAGAACATCCCTATCAAGGAAATAGTGGTATCGACCACGAGTATATAAGAGAATGAGAAACGGCACTTGAGGCTGTCGGTTGGCTGTCGATGAGCTGTCATCCTTCAACAGAGCGTACGTCGGATATATTAAGTGCTAAAAGAGCCTTGATATTCAGAGGACACTTTGTACTGGGTACAAAGTGGACGTACACGTTGATAGGATTGACATAGCAGACTGTCCCACTCGGAGGACAGGCTGTATCAGTCCGCACTGTCTGGTAGTGACAGACTGTCCCACTCGGAGGACAAGTTGTACCAGCCCGCACTGTTCGGAAGTGACAGACTGTCCCACTCGGAGGACAGGCTGTACCAGCACACACTGTCTGATACAGACAGACTATACCAGCCATACTGTCTTTTAGTGACAGACCGTCCCATCTTGAGGACAAGCTGTTTTATTGTATTATATTTGTATATATATATAATTATCCGTTGTTACTTTATATCGGCAAAGAGTCAGTGTGTATATTTTAGTTCTTTGTGCATAATATAGATAGTTGTAGTTTTTAGTATTGCCGTATTGTTTGTGGACAACTTGGATCCAAGAAATTACTGGAACGGACGTTTGGGATATAAACGCCTGGTTACACGTTACAGTCATTTCTCATTTCCATGGAGAATATTTGGTCCCACCCCTGCAGTCATGGATGGTCTATTGACTTTGAAACTTTTGCTTAGTTTACATGTATTAGTTTGTGATTAGATCAGTTTAAGATGAACCGCTAATGTTAAGTCAATGATATTTGGTATGCAAATTTATTGACATTTGCAAGTCTCGTTTCCATGGAGATTATATAGCTCCACCCCCTCATCATGGTTCATTGACTTTGAAACTTTTACATAGTTTACAAGTCAATGTTTGTGTTTAGGTTTGTTGAAAGGGAACAACTTATGATAAGTCTATGGTATTTGGTATGCAGTTGTATTAGCATTGGCACATCTCATTTCCATGGAGATTGTTTTGACATGTATCTTCAGTCATGGTTCATTGACTTTGAATATTTGCATAACTTACATGTTAAAGTATTGCTATTTTAATTTCAACATTTGCATTATCAAAAGTACAAAAAGGCGAGACATATCTCTGTGTGAACAGTTTATTTTTTTCATTCCTGTAGAAGGTGCCAAAATAAACTAAGTTGGAAAAGAGGTTTGAGAAGCTCCCCTTGTATAATACATGTTGTGAGTTGTATTGATTTAAATGGACAATAGATGGACAGTAGACATCTCCAAACAATAGGTGATTTAAACTGTGTGACTGAGTGGGCCATATCAAATGAAACTCAGGTGTTAGTTTATTTTGCAATCTTCTGCAGACTGTAAAAAAATGCACATCAAAATCCAGGTAAGTTTCCAATTTTCTGAAAAAATAAACTATATGTGTACATCTAACTTTTATATATCTAAGTCCAGTCAGGCCTTGTAGCTTTCTTAGATGCATCGGTTTGTCTGTACAATCATATGACATGTTTTTGTACGTCACTTGAATTCATACAATACTTTCTTTTTTCTTGAAATGGAAATTATGACGTCACAATGCATCTTAATAGCACGAAAACCCATAATAAGAGGATATAGGGGCATGTCAAAGATAATCGGGCATCTGTAAAAGTTGATTTTTTTTATATTTGCCTAATGATCTTCAAGATGTCCCTATACATTATCATTGATAGAATTTCCGATTCCTGTGTGAGTGTCTACCAAAAATATAACTCAAAAAAGACAACTCGGACCGATTTAATGGAGACATATTTATATATTCATTATTGTAGTCATTTCGTACCAGTTATAACCATTTTGTACCATAGCAATTGACCATATTGTACCTCATGGAATATTTTTATGAATGCCTTTTGGTACTTTTAATATGGAAGATTTATTGTATATCCAAAGGGTATTCATTAAACCTTCAACTTCTGTTAAATTTTAAGTGATTCTGAAATGTTTAGGGTGGATGATTGTCTAAGTAAATGATCCAATTTTGTTTTTGATTTTAACAAGGAAGTAAATGAAATGACCCTATTAATACTCAAAACAGTATAGCTCTCTTTAATGTTGGTCATAACCCTTGAAGAATTCTCCAAGAAACCATCAAGTATGAAAAAGCAATGGAAATTTGGCAGTTTAATATAGGGAATAAATGTTCTGCCCCTCAATTATGATAAAATTGCATCGAAATAATGGGAAAAAACAATTAGGTCCCCTTCCATTTGGAAGATTTATATGTACTGTGAAAGTACTTTTATTCATGGGGTTCCAAATTTTATGTTTTTTTGTCTCGCCTTGACGGAGTTAAAAAGCGAGACATAGGTATGCTGTTTCCAGCGTCGGCGGCGGTGGCGTCAACATTGTATTACGGTAGTTTGTGATTAGGTCTAGTTCATGGTGAACCACTAGTGGTAGGTCAATGATATTTGGTATGCAGTTGTATTAGCATTGGCACATCTCATTACCATGGAGATTATTTGGCCCCGCATCCTCAGTCAAGGTCTATTGACTTTGAAACTTTGCTTAGTTTACATGTATTAGTTTGTGATTAGGTCAGCTTATGGGGAACCACTAGTGGTAGGTCAATGATATTTGGTATGCAGTTGTATAAGCATTGGCATATCTCATTTCCATGGAGATTATTTGGCCCAGCCCCCTCATTCATGGTCTATTGACTTTGAAACTTTTACCTAGTTTTCATGTATTAGTTTCTGATTAGGTCAGTTTAAGGGGAACCGTTAGTGGTAGGTCAATGATAATTGGTATGCAGTTGTATAAGCATTAGCACATCTCATTTCCATGGGGAATATTTGGTCCCTACCCCTCAGTCATGGTCTATTGACTTTGAAACTTTTGCTTAGTTTACATGTATTAGTTTGTGATTAGTTCAGTTTAAGATGAACCACTAATGTTAAGTCAATGATATTCGGTATGCAAATGTATTGGCATTTGCAAGTTTCATTTCCATAGAGATTATATAACCCCACCCCCTAATTATGGTTCATTGACTTTGAAACTTTTACATAGTTTACAAGTTAATGTTTGTGTTTAGGTTTGTTTAAAGGGAACGACTTATGAAAAGTCAATGGTATTTAGTTTGCAGTTGTATTAGCATTGGCACATCTCATTTCCATGGAGATTGTTTTGACATGTATCTTCAGTCATGGTTCATTGACTTTGAATATTTGCATAACTTACATGTTAAAGTATTGCTATTTTAATTTCAACATCTGCATTATCAAAATAACAAATAGGCGAGACATATCTCTGTGTTAACAGTTTATTTGGATGTCTTCTTTATCCACAAATTCAAGTGTATATATGTATACAACTTAATTAGAGATTAAGATGTGGTATGAGTGCCAATGAGACAACTCTCCATCTTTAAGACAGGATTTTAACCATTTTTAATCTTTAAAAAAACCTAAACTGTAGGACTTATTCAAACTTTTAATTCTCATGAAAAATTAGTTTTGATCGATGAAAGTCAGATTTCCTGTGATGATATGCAATGATGAAGTGTTCTTTTTATTACCCATACTGTGGATTCATTATTATTCTTTGGATACTAATTTTTCAGGGATTTCGTGGGTACAGGTGAACCACGAAATTAAAGGGGCATTGGCTGTCAAATTCATGTTCACGGATTTGACTCAAATTCTCATATTTGATTTATAACATACTAAAACGTATACCAGGTATCCAAATTATAAAAAATCTCAGTGGCGGATCCAGAACTTTTCATAAGGGGGGGCCCACTGACTGACCTAAAAGGAAGGGGGGGCTCCAGTCATGTTTCAGTGATTCCCAATATAATCAACCAAATTTTTCCCACAAAAAGGGGGGCCCCTGGATCCACGTATGAATCTAAAATAAACAATTTACAATGTACAAGGCATGGGCCGATAATATGTATGATTGGTTCGTGTGTATTTTAGTCTAGACACCATCTAATTAACTATAGAGTTGACCTCCGAAGACTGCCGACGGTCATATAAGCGATATAAACATAAGTATAGATATAAATAGATCGCAAACTTGTGAAATTGGATTTTTCTAGGTCTGTTTAATTTCATATTATAGGTTAAAAATATATGTTAATAATCGTTTTTATTCGATCCACAAAAACTCATTCTTATAATGAGTTTTTGTGGATCGAATCAGTCAGTCGAGTGATTTACCTTTGTTTCACTTTCAATGTTGACATTTTTTTCATTTTAATAACTGAACAGCATAATTCATGCATAATCCATCTGTAGCTAAGGGGTTTAATTGAAGGTTACATGAATACAGATTCAATGAGGTCGAAATATTCACTTTCAAGTTAATAATTTATCATCGATGTTTCTTAGCTTATTTTGACAAAATTTAACCATACTGGCTGCAAATGCGAATTATTATTTCACTTTTTCACTTTCATTAATGATTTAAAAAAAAAAAAAAGATATTTTTAATTTTTATACGACCGCAAAAAATTTTGAGGTCGTTTATTGGTATCATGTCGTCTTCGTCTTCGTCGTCGTTGTCAGCGTCGTCAGAAGACATTTGGTTTCCGGACAATAAATTTAGTAAATGTAAAAAGAAATCTACATGTATTAAATTTAAACACAAGGTTTATAACCACAAAAGGAAGGTTGAAATTGATTTAGGGGGTTATAGTCCTAACAGTTTAGGAATTGGGGGTCAAAAAGGGGTCAAAATAAGCATTTTTCTCGTTTCCAGACAATAACTTGTGGAACATTGTATGGATCTCTCTGAAATTATACCACAAGTTTCCATATCAAAAAGGGATGGTAAGGATTGGCTTTGGGGGGGTTGTTGTTATGGCTCAAACTGTTTAGGAATTAGGGGCAAAAACAAGAGTTTCATGGTTAATGGACAATTAAAAAAAAAAAGTACAATGCTATGTTTGGACGACCTCCCTTACACTGCTTTTAAATTATGTATAAAGAAATGTTGTATTGTCTTGAGGTGATTAGCTGTCAATTTATTTCTAGAAGTTACTATTTAAAAATGCTGATTAAGGAATATTAATTTTAGCCATGATTATGTATGTCATTTTCTATTTTAAGACCTTTATGATGTATTTAAATGGGTAATTATTGTTGCAAACTCCATTGGAAATTTGAATTGAGATTATGACCATATCTTGAGGGAAAGTGGGGTGGGGAGGTGAGAAAAAAATTGGGGGGTAAAAAGAAATTGTGAGGGGAGACAATTTTTCTCATTTCACATTTCAGAAATTAAAAGAAAATTTCTTCAAATATTTTTTGCAAAAAAGGGGGTCAATTCACAACAGCATAGTGTATTGCCCAAAAGCAAAAAATTGAATATAAATTCAAATCATATAACCAATTCTAAGTTCTTTGACTACAGTTATTCTGTGTCAGAAACCTATTATGTGTCAAATATTTAATTACAATCCAAATTCAGACCTGTATCAAGCACGAATATTGTGTCCATTTTTGCCCCAACTGTTCAGTGAGGGTTGGACCTCTGCGGTCATATTCAGCTGTGCTCGGCGAAGCAATTTATTTATACATCTCGTAGCTAGTGCTGCTTTAAATGTTCAACCAATAACAAATTATCCATAGGCTTGTATGCAGACTTCTTCAAAACCAAGAAATTAAATATTCACAAACATGTAAGTTTTCCTTAATCCATGAAAATTGGTACCCACGAAAATAAATAAATCCACAGTAAATCTCATCATACTTTTTTTGTTTTTGTATGTAACCATTTTCTTTAACAGGTTGGGAACTCTAGATTTCTTGACGTCAGAATATATTTGCATAGAAATTTCCCAAATAGAAGGTAAACATGGCTTTGGAAGAACTGACCAACCGACTCAATGAACTACAATGCATTGTGGGCTACTACGAGTTTACTACCACTTAAAAACACGTGGAATTAGTGGGAAAACTGTCAACTAAAATAGTGTCTGGGACTCTCATAATAAATGTTTTTGTTCAACGAATAGGTTTAATGTAAAATATATAACATAATCTTCAATCTGCATGCTCAGATTAAAAAAATATTACTGGCTTCACGATTCGACTTTCTTTTTCGCCTTGTAAAAGTAGTTGAACAGGCCTAGATTTTGTCCATTGTTATGCATTGTACCTGTGGATTAATCTCACGTGAAACAGTGAAATTTCCAATGTGAAGTGACCACTGTCCAGTATAAAAATCATTTGAGCTCTTTTAAACCTGTCAAAACTGTTTGAAGGAATGGGTTACACGTCTATCTATATATATGCTATTATATTTTTAGTATCCTGTATTAGGGCATACGATTCAGTTTTGTTCCCACGAAAATTTGTATACAAGCTATATATCACCTAGTCAATTCAAATATGTAATAAAAAATATACCTTCACGTGCTACTTTAAGATATAAATGGGGTCAAAGTTTTAGACATTTACACAACATTTAGGGTTTTGTGGACATTTCTATATACCTAACTTTTTTGTTTCAAGAGATAAACACAAGCGGATTTTTGTAAAAAACATTTGGAAAATCTTCTTTACATAAGTACATAAGTATATTCTAAATTGGTATAACAATAGTTTGGAAATAATTAATTTTTATCAAAGTTTCAGGATTCTAGAAAAAAAAAGTTTTTTTGCTGTATATTTATCTAATTTTTAAAAATTTCATCGGTGACTTTTTCATAAAAATTGGTATAAATAATATTCAGGTTCTGATCTAAAAGTAGGTACATCATATTCAGTATTTTCAAAAAAATGTGGTATAAAAAGTTGGGACGGTAAATGTTTTGTATACTTTTGTCCATCAATGAAGTCCGTCTGTTGCTAATTTTATCCCAAAATATACCTAAAAGGTATTTTTATCGTCGGCTGCTGTCCTATTGGCTTAATACGTGCAATATCTTCAATCAAAAATCCTCCAGATCAACGTTGGTGCCATGTTACCCATTTAGGTTTTCTAAAACGTGCTTTGTATATAGAAATACGAAGATGAAGTATGATTGCCAATGAGACAACTATCCACCAAAGTTCAAATGCAGTGGATGTAAGCAATTATAGGCAACCGTAAGGCCTTCAAAAATTAGAAAAACCCATACCGCTATAAATGGCTCCGATTGGCGATTACACGTTTGTTTCTTGAATGTCAAATTAATAAATACATACCCTTCCTCGATTTAAATGACTTTTTAATCATAAAAGAAGGTACAATATCATAACATCAGATTATAAAAAGCTGGGAAATTTTAGTGACCCCAACAGATATTTGACACACTCTAAGTCTTCACCTTTTTTACTAACCAAACATTCGAGGATCCCTTATTTTTTAACCATCTGAATGAAAGTTTGTCTTATGGGTAATTGTGTTTTTCACTGTTGTTTCGTTGCTGTCTTGTGCACGAATACCTGAAATCTTAGTGCAATCATCAATCATATAATTTAATGGCTATATTTCGGGAAATTCAAACACTCTTTTCTTCCCATAGAGACAACTCTTCGTTAATCTGAGCATGAAATGAATACTTTATATCACGGACTATAGATGTGGATACAAAAAATGATGAACTAAGCGAAATTGTAAATCCCGCAATGCATGAAAAAATGTGTTGTATTTCAGTAAATATATATATTTAAGCTGCTTACATAAAATTTATTATATATTGTTATTCAAACAATATTTATATTTACCCTGCAATTAGTTTATAAACTTATTAAATATGAAAATGTAATGTACATACTTCATGGGGAGGAAACAGGAACAGCCAAACATTTGTAAGGTATTTTGGTGTGCTTCGACTTATAAAAACACTGTTTTTGTCCTATTAGAATCAAAATAATTCCTTCATGACATGCTCTATGCTCATTTTAACATGGGTAGGCATTATATTTTACCATATTTTACACCTCGTTAACGCTCAGAATATATCGACAAATATAATGCCTACCCATGTTAAAATGAGCAAAGAGCATGACACGAAGGAATTATTTCTTAAATAAAAGTACTTACGCAGTATGTACGTATACCATTTCGTACCTAACATGTGTTTTTTCAATATCTTGTTGAATGTACCAGTATGCATTAAATATAAAACATTTTTAAAACTTATTATAAGGCAGAATGAAGGATCTATGCCCCGCCGTAGCAGAGGGGGCTTTAAGATTTACCTTTGTCCGTCTGTACGTCTGTCCATACATATGTACGTACGTACATCCCAAAATTGGTTTCCGTTCTCTAACTTTAGTTTGCCTCAAACAAATGTTATGAAACTTATAGGGGTAAATTCAGTAAATAAATATACGTCATCAGGGACCGCCCATTTGGCGGAGAGCTTTCTGTACAAAACTGAAGTCCTGTGCCTTTCTGATTGGTAGATAATGTTTGAAATAAATATTTTTTGATAGATGGATCAAAACTAGAGTTAAAAAAAATTAAAAAATGAAGGCTGAATATGCTAAATTTGTTTACTACAGGGGTGAAAAGTAATGGGGGTCAGTAAAGGAATTCAGTGCGAATCTACAGTGTTTGTAAACAAGGCCATGTGAATGCCCCAAAATGCCACATGACCCTATGTTTTATTGTTGCAAAAGATAGGGCTTCATTTGTACTTTCATGAATGATATATGAAATCTTCCAATTTCTAAAGGTAAATCAGGTATAAATTTAATTCAAGACATAGATTAGCATTAAAGTCAATGGGAGATTTTTTACTGAATTTACCCCTATAGGAAAATATGCACTCTGTCACTGTACTTGTTCAAGACAACACAATAATCACAAAACTCATTTCCTGTAAATATTAATGGAATGGAAGCCTTTTGGAACCAGTTAATTAAAGTTGTTTTTTATACAAATTTCTATGTTTAACTGCGGCAATCCAGAATGCACTGAGTGTACTGTGGTAGGAAGCATGGGGCATATGGTAAAAAATCAGTTTTGTGTCCAGATTGAAAGAAACAATAGAAATTACACTTGGGAGTTATGATATTGATGAAAGGCATAAATATTCTCCCCATTTTACATCACATTTTGTACATATTTCTCCTAATAATGTGTAAAATCATATTGAAAATCAGAATTACCTCCCTATGACATAGTGTTTTTTTTTTAGTTGTGTTCCCATGTTAAGTTGTAGATCAAGTTGTAAATAAGCACTTTTCAAGAATTTTAACACTGAATAATCTGACCGTATGAAGATATTCATTTATTTTTACATAATTCATTGCGTTTCTTTAAGTAAAAAAAAATACTAGACAACTTTTCATGATTACATACCCTTCATCTATAAAACTATAGTGTTGAAATGTTTGTAATTGGATTGCTATGTTAAATAATTGCTTTTAAATATTCTAAATTGTTACTTTTATGTTCCAAATGCAAAGTTTGGTCATAACCAGTCTAATTTTTTTCATATTTGGCACTTTTTTCTACTTCAGTTTTGGCCGTCTAGTTTTGGCGAAGAAAACATCCTGATGTTGGGGTAACAGGAATTTCTGCAGAGTGGTTGTCAATGACATTTTGTGAACTTTACAAGTAATTAAAACACAGATTCAGTAAAATGAAACACAATTGTTGTTTTTTATGGTATGAAACTGCTTAAAAAGCCTTTGAAAAGTCTTTTTGTGGTATTTTTCAGGGTATTTAATTAAAAACTTCCATAGAAGGCAAAATTTAACTAAGAGTACATCAAGACTTTAGTTCCTAGATGTACTTGCAATACTGGTCAAAGGAAACACAGAAAACAATTCATATTTATTAAGCAGAGTATTTTACACCATTCTTTTAAAAACAGTCAAAGTGCAACTTTATATACCAAATATGCATTGGCCGCAGTATGGGCTGTAGTATAAATTTTCCGCTATCTTTACAAGTTCAGCCTTTATGAATGTTGTATTGAAACTGGAACTTGAAAATTGGATACATTACATGATTTATACAAAAACAAGTAGGAAAAGAAGTTAAAAAGTCCCTTATAGGGTAAATTCAGTAAATAAATATACGTCATCAGGGACCGCCCATTTGGCGGAGAGCTTTCTGTACAAAACTGAAGTCCTGTGCCTTTCTGATTGGTAGATAATGTTTGAAATAAATATTTTTTGATAGATGGATCAAAACTAGAGTTAAAAAAAATTAAAAAATGAAGGCTGAATATGCTAAATTTGTTTACTACAGGGGTGAAAAGTAATGGGGGTCAGTAAAGGAATTCAGTGCGAATCTACAGTGTTTGTAAACAAGGCCATGTGAATGCCCCAAAATGCCACATGACCCTATGTTTTTATTGTTGCAAAAGATAGGGCTTCATTTGTACTTTCATGAATGATATATGAAATCTTCCAATTTCTAAAGGTAAATCAGGTATAAATTTAATTCAAGACATAGATTAGCATTAAAGTCAATGGGAGATTTTTTACTGAATTTACCCCTATAGGAAAATATGCACTCTGTCACTGTACTTGTTCAAGACAACACAATAATCACAAAACTCATTTCCTGTAAATATTAATGGAATGGAAGCCTTTTGGAACCAGTTAATTAAAGTTGTTTTTTATACAAATTTCTATGTTTAACTGCGGCAATCCAGAATGCACTGAGTGTACTGTGGTAGGAAGCATGGGGCATATGGTAAAAAATCAGTTTTGTGTCCAGATTGAAAGAAACAATAGAAATTACACTTGGGAGTTATGATATTGATGAAAGGCATAAATATTCTCCCCATTTTACATCACATTTTGTACATATTTCTCCTAATAATGTGTAAAATCATATTGAAAATCAGAATTACCTCCCTATGACATAGTGTTTTTTTTTTTAGTTGTGTTCCCCATGTTAAGTTGTAGATCAAGTTGTAAATAAGCACTTTTCAAGAATTTTAACACTCGAATAATCTGACCGTATGAAGATATTCATTTATTTTTACATAATTCATTGCGTTTCTTTAAGTAAAAAAAAATACTAGACAACTTTTCATGATTACATACCCTTCATCTATAAAACTATAGTGTTGAAATGTTTGTAATTGGATTGCTATGTTAAATAATTGCTTTTAAATATTCTAAATTGTTACTTTTATGTTCCAAATGCAAAGTTTGGTCATAACCAGTCTAATTTTTTTCATATTTGGCACTTTTTTCTACTTCAGTTTTGGCCGTCTAGTTTTGGCGAAGAAAACATCCTGATGTTGGGGTAACAGGAATTTCTGCAGAGTGGTTGTCAATGACATTTTGTGAACTTTACAAGTAATTAAAACACAGATTCAGTAAAATGAAACACAATTGTTGTTTTTTATGGTATGAAACTGCTTAAAAAGCCTTTGAAAAGTCTTTTTGTGGTATTTTTCAGGGTATTTAATTAAAAACTTCCATAGAAGGCAAAATTTAACTAAGAGTACATCAAGACTTTAGTTCCTAGATGTACTTGCAATACTGGTCAAAGGAAACACAGAAAACAATTCATATTTATTAAGCAGAGTATTTTACACCATTCTTTTAAAACAGTCAAAGTGCAACTTTATATACCAAATATGCATTGGCGCAGTATGGGCTGTAGTATAAATTTTCCGCTATCTTTACAAGTTCAGCCTTTATGAATGTTGTATTGAAACTGGAACTTGAAAATTGGATACATTACATGATTTATACAAAAACAAGTAGGAAAAGAAGTTAAAAAGTCCCTTATAGGGGTAAATTCAGTAAATAAATATACGTCATCAGGGACCACCCATTTGGCGGAGAGCTTTCTGTACAAAACTGAAGTCCTGTGCTCTTCTGATTGGTAGATAATGTTTGTAATAAATATTTTTTGATAGATGGATCAAAACTAGAGTTAAAAAAAATTAAAAAATGAAGGCTGAATATACTAAATTTGTTTACTACAGGGTTGAAAAGTAATGGGGGTCAGTAAAGGAATTCAGTGCGAATCTACAGTGTTTGTAAATAAGGCCATGTGAATGCCCAAAACTGCCGCATGACCCTATGTTTTTATTGTTGCAAAAGATAGGGCTACATTTGTACTTTCATGAATGATATATGAAATCTTCCAATTTCTAAAGGTAAATCAGGTATAAATTTAATTCAAGACATAGATTAGCATTAAAGTCAATGGGAGATTTTTTACTGAATTTACCCCTATACACAATGCTTATTACTACAAAACACAGATCAAGTTTGAATTTTGGTGGCTTCACTTTTACCGTTTTAGAGTTATGCCCCATTACAAATGGAAAAATTGCTGAATTTTTCGTTTCAGTTCTCTAACTTTAGTTTGCCTCAACCAAATGTTATGAAACTTATATACAATGCTCAGTAATACAAAACACTGATAAAGATTGAATTTTGGTGGCGTCACTTATACTGTTCTAGAGTTATGCCCCTTTACAAATGGAAAAATTGCTGAATTTTTCGTTTCCGTTCTCTTACTTTAGTTTGCCTCAACCAAATGTTATGAAACTGATACACAATGCTTATTATCAAAAAACACAGATTAATTTCTAATTTTGGTGGCGTCACTTTTACCGTTCTAGAGTTATGCCCCTTTACAAATGAAAAAAATTGCTGAAATTTTTGTTTCCGTTCTCTAAGTTAAGTTTGCCTCAACTAAATGTTATGAAACATATACACAATGCTTATTATTTGAATTATAGTTTGTGTATTACAAAATCACCAATACTGATGTTGGTGGAGATGGAGAGGGCTTACATAGCTTTGCCTGTTGCCCAATCCAATCCAATTTATTTGAATAAAATACTGTTTAAACTAATACCGATGTTGGTACAAAATTTCAATGATTTATGAATATATGATATGAAATAATAAACATGTATTTAGTCTATGAGGTAAGATGTTGTTTATGCAGTTTGCCCATAGGGTACACAATAATTTGGATCATGAATATGAAATGATAAATGTTGGGTACGAAATGTTAATTTTTAGTATGAAATGACAGAGGTACCAAATGGTTAAGGTATGAAATGACTAGCTATCATGGAGACAAGTGATTTAATGATTACTGAATGACTTACTTTAAGGTAAAATGCAATGAGCTTATAATAAACAAATATAATAACAAATGAATTCAATTAACGGATAAACTAAGTTTGTTTAATGATTTAAAGATTTTATTTGAAACATATAGAATCACCATGATGAAGTAGAAATTCTATTTAACATTATACCAAATACTAACTTTCAGCACGGCACTTCATTTACAAATGCAGTAAGGCATAAATGATAGTTCTATGTTAAATATAATATTTAATCATTTAAATAGTACAAACTCTAAGTTTATACATTTACCTTATCTGATTTGGCATTGCAGTTAGTCTGAGTTGACTATATAGACAGTCAAAGTTGACTTATTGACAGATTTTAGGTAAAAAAAAAACCAAATAATTCTTATATGATTTGCATATTAGGGAAAACGTTGATATGATTGGTCGTGGGACTTCTGGTAGTTGA
This sequence comes from Mytilus coruscus, assembly GCA_017311375.1. Taxonomy (NCBI): domain Eukaryota; kingdom Metazoa; phylum Mollusca; class Bivalvia; order Mytilida; family Mytilidae; genus Mytilus; species Mytilus coruscus. Next base: position 22,887,391 of record CM029606.1, on the reverse strand, counting down.
TCTTGACGTTGTTTATTTTTCAATAGACGACGTTGACCGAACTACTTTTCGTAACCAATGTAAACAAGATGGCGGAGATAATAACACCGACGTTAACAAAATTTATTTTCACTGTACGTTAATCATTAAATTAAAAAAAAAAATACACAAAAACATTCGTTTTAATGATAAAAAGAGTTTTTGTAGTTTATTTTTTATCAGATAGCAAATTTCATGGAGTGCATATTTTTGCGTTGACCAACAAATGTATCCATGCGCCAGGCCTATTCAGTGACACAAATACACAACTTACATGTGATAGAAGTTACGAGTGTGGAAAAATATATTCTCTATCTCCAATTTTAAAGAATTATAAGGATTAAACGCCTTTTTAAAGGAATTTATTGGTGTATAAACTGGACCAAGTCACTCACAAACATATCATAAAAGTCCTTCGGACTTTTATTTGTTTGTGAGTGAATTGGTCGAGTTTAAACACCAATAAATTCCTTCAAAAAGGCGTTTAATCCTATAATAAATATACAATGAAATTAAGATATAATAAATAAAGAATTCAATGTTCAGTCTTTAGTTTGCTATGTTGTGTTCTATGTACTGTTGTTTGTTTTTTATCGTTTTTATATTTCTGCCATGGCATTGACAGATAATTTTCAACTTATCAGTTTGAATATCCCTTTGTTATCTTTCGCCTATATATTACCTACATGACCTAATTAAAATTACATTGGTGCAAATGAAAAATTAATGATTGGCGCAAATGAAATCTTTGTTTTGGTGCAAATGAAAAAAATTATATTTTCAAAATTGGCGCAAATGTAATACGCCCTGAATTCAACTACAAAAAATTAATCATTTTCAGCATTGACTTTTTTGGGGCATAAATTAAGTTTTGTAATAAATGAAAAGAAATTTGATTCACATTGAACAAATTAATTTGATATTTCCAAATTCAGCAACATTTAAAAGTTACTTTTATGTGAAATATAACATTTAATCATGTATAATCATTAGATAGTCCAAAATTTCTTTGAATACTTTGTCTGGGTTGACATTATAGGAGGTCTAAGTTGACTTATTAGTCTGAATGGGTTGTCCTTATCTATAAAGCTGTTACTGAGACAAAACTATTTTCTGTTTTGTATAATTATTTATCCAGGTTTTGTATATCTGTATATTTTGGATAACACTTTGAAAGATAAGATTCCATGTGTGGGGACGATTTCTTATTATCTGACTCAAATAACAAACAACAGCTATACAGTTTGACGTTTTACTTGTTACTATAACTAATTCTAAGGTGACGTTGCTGATGTGATGTCGACCTTGGATTCAAAGGTAATTTGAGATGTTTCCGTGAACACCTATGAATCTAATGTACATATAGATAACGCTAACAGTTTAAAAAACAACTTCTTCCAATAAACTATTGATCTATTCCTTTTATTTTACAGAGTTATATTAGTTATGGCGTTAGAGTCAGCATCAGGTAGCCGTGAAGAAAAGTTCTTGGAAACCTTTTTTCCATTGATAAGTCAGTTTGCTTTTGATAAAGCCAAAGACTTAACAGTAAGTTTTTTAGCTCACCTAGACGAAAGGACAAGTGAGCTTTTCTCATCACTGGGCGTCCCTTGTCTATTGTTGTTGTTAACTTTTACAGGCAGGATCTACAAATAAATCAATGTAGCCAAAATCTTCAGTTGACGCCATATTAGAGTTATTGCCCTTTAAATGCAATTTTCTCTGATTTTTTTGGTAATTGCCTAATATCTTAAAAACCGTAAAAGATAGATAGAAACTTTATGTAGCACAAATGATCAGCAAGACAAGATCTACTCAAGTGCTTTAATGGCCCAAATCTTCAGTTGACTTCTTATTTCAGTTATTGCCATGAAATGATATTCTGACAGACTTTCAAAACGCAACACTAGATTGTTCTGTTTTATTCCCATTTTCAAATAGGTCATTTTTGTAAAATAAATGTATAAACATAAATTTTATTCATTTGTTATTTGTCTGAAAAAAAGTTTGCAGTGCAAAAGTTGAACTGATGATGTCATTTTTAAAGTTCAAATCATGTGGTATGCACTGAAACCCTGGTTTTCCCCTTATCAATGAATGTGTCACTGTCAAGAACAATGACTGCCTGCAACCAACGCCAAAATGATTGTCAGAAAGGTCAAGCAATTCTGTTGGGCATGTTTTGAGTTCTGTTTTGTACCTTCTGATTTTGTTTCAGTCCCATGCATTACAGTGTGTTTTAGCAATTAAGTGGTTTACACTTTAGTGCTTCAAATTTTTTCTGCAGTCGATTCTTTGGCATTTCAGTATATGGGAAATATTTTTGGCATGAATCTGTCTGCCATGGCATTCGTCAACTTGATAAGCAGTTGACATTGCGGCCGTAAACATGTCTCTCAAATGACGTTGCATAATCAAATTTTTATGACGTTGCGTTGTCACTACATATTTGGTCATCAACAAATCCTGTCTGCCTGTACTGTTGTTGTAAGGACAGTAAAACGAGTTTCTGACGTGAAATTGTCTGAAAATATCACGTTCATGATTCCTGCCTGCAATATTCTAATGGCCTGATTCAGATTTTTATTGCTTAGTCCTGTCAATATGGAGGTGCAACATTTTTTTAATGTTGGTATGGATTGATTGAATTGTTTCACGAAAAAAAATCATTTATAGGTTTCAAATTTTCGCTATAAGAAATTTGTGCGACTTCAATAATCCGGTATGTTCAATAACCTCAGGTTAGTCAGGTATTGAATTTTTCTAACCATAAAGAAGTATGGTAAGCATGAATAGTAGTTCTATGAGGATCAATCATGATATGGTAAAAAAAATCACCAAAAGTTGTGTTGCGTTTCTAAAGTCCGTCAGTATAATTTTTAACATTTCTATGCATTTTTTTACTATTTTCTTGAAAACTACAATAGATAGATAGAGACTTTAAAAAGTAAGAATTATCAGCAGGATAAGACCTACGAACATTTCAACATGACTGAAATTGTCAGTTTTTAATAGAGGTCTTCCCCTTTTATGACGATTTTTACTAAAAAGTGGGCATCATTGAAGATGCAAGTGAGTGACACAGGCTCTTTAGAGCCTTTAGTTTTCAATTTTGGTGATTATTTTGAAAACTATAATAGATAGAGAGAAACTTATTTTAGAAAAATGATCAGAAAGACAAGATCTACAAATAAGTTGACATAGGTGAAATCGTCAGATGACTCCTTTTTGGAGTTATTGCCCTTTTATGACACATTTAGCTTTTTTTGCATTATTGTTTATAGCTTACAAAAATCTTCTGCTCTCAAAACTACTAGGCCAAATTTAACCAAACTTGGCCACAATCATCATTAGGGTAACCAATTAGCCAGTTAAGAAAATTTGTCCCAACGATGCCTCCCAACATGGCCGACATGGCTAAAAGTAGAACATAGTGGTAAAATGCAAGTTTTGTCTTTTATCTTGAAAACTGCTATGGTTAGAGAAAATGACAGAGGCAGAAAGATTCAGAATATTGAGAATTTGAGATCTACCAGTTGTCCTTTTATGTCAAAACTGTTGACAACTTCTTATAGGAGTTATTGCCATTAAATGTCAAATTCTACCTATTATTTTCATTTTTGCTGATTACTTTGAAAACTATTATAGAAAGAAAGAATCTGTAGATAAGAAAAGTGATTGGCTAGACAAGATCTATAAATGATATAAAAATAAGGAGATGTGGTATGATTGCCAATGAGACAACTATGCACCAAAGTTCAAATGAAGTGGATGTAAACAATTATAGGCAACCATAGATCCTTCAACAAAGAGAAAAACCCATACCGTGTGGTTGGCTATAAAAGGCCTCAACATGAAAAATATGAAACAATTCAATTGAATAAACTAATGGCCTAATTTATAACAAAACCATTCACAAAAAAAAATATGACAGACATGAACCAACGACAACCACTGAACTACAGACTCCTGACTTGGGACAGGCACATAACGAATGTAGCGGGATTAAATATGTTTGTCAACATAGCTGAAATCGTCTGTCGTCTCCTTGTTGGAGTAATTGCTCTTTCATGATAATTTACCAAATTTTTACCATTTTTTGTTTTTTGGTCTGTCCTTTCTTTTGTCATACTGTTTGTAAGTTCGTCTGTCCTGCTTCAGGTTTAAGTTTTTGGTCAAGATAGTTTTTATATGACCGCAAAAAATTTGCTTTCGTATAGTGCTATCATGTTGTTGTTGTCGTCGTCCCAAGACACATTTAGTTTCCAGACAACAACTTTACTTTATGTGAATGGATCTCTATGAAATTTTACCAGAAGGTTCAATACCACAAAATGAAGGTTAGGATTGATTTTGGGGGTTATGGTACCAACAGTTTAAGAATTAGTGGCCAAAAACAAGCATTTTTGAAGTTACCAGACAATAACTTGTGTGTAAGTGTATGAATCTCTATGAAATTGTACCACAAGGTTCAATATCACAAAGGGAAGGCTGGGATTGAGTTTGGGGGTAATTGCCCCAAACGTTTAGAAATTAGGGGCAAAAAGGGGCCAAAAACAAGCTTTTTTTCTAGTTTCCAGACATTAAATTATGATTTTAAAGTGTATGGATCTCTCTGAAATTGTACTACAAGGTTCCATACCACAAAGGGAAGGCTGGGATTGAGTTTAGGGGTAATTGCCCTAAATGTTTAGAAATTAGGGGCTTTTAACTTGTGTTAAAGTTTATGGAACTCTCTGAAATTGTACATTTTTCCTGAAAAGAAAATAATCTTCAAAATTTAAAAAAAAAATTGGGGGGAGGGGGGTTCAAAAAATTTAGGGTTTTTTTTTTTTTGAAATTTTTTTTGGGGGTTCATATTTTTTTTCTCCAAAAATTTTTAGAAAGTACATAAAATCGGCGAAAAACCTTCTAAAATTTGTCTTAAAATCATCAGATCTCTTATTTCTACTCCATAGATTTTTCTTAAAAAACTAAATGTTGTTGAAACATAAATTTCTGTTTTAATGATATAAAATAATCATATTGTCACCGACTTCGTTTTTTGTAATCAATTTGTTACCTTGTTGGTAGTGAAAAACGTCAAAAATCAACGTTTTACGGCCTGCAACACGATGACGTTACGATTATTTCGGCGTTTTATGGCATTTTTTCACAAAGAACACAACTTTGAATGATGTATACCGTAAAATCGAAGTCGGTGACCCTATCTTTATTTTGCTTCATTAAAACAGAAATATGTATCAACAACATATAGTTTTTTAAGAAAATTCTATGGAGTAGAAATCAGAGATTTTATGATTTTAAGAAAATTTTTGAAGGTTTTTCGCCGATTTTATGTGCTTTCTATACAAATGTTCACCCATTTTGAAAGAATTCAATCAGAGATATTTCAAATAATAAATGAGATAAATGCATTATTTTTTCGATTTTCAGTTGTAGTTCATCGAGCCAGAGTTGTATGCAAAATTTTAATGAAATCTGTGACATAGCCCATTTACTGTTACTTGACCTTAAAATATATTATAAATTTTAAATTTCTCAAAAAAGGGAGGAATCCTGTTTTATCAAATCACAAAAAATGGATAAATTTGATTCTCTTAAATAAACTATTTATCTTAAATCACAAATGGATTAATTCTAATTCACTTAAATCAACTATTTACCTTACTTCCTTGCACCTTTTTCACCCTGCTTAAAAGGCTTTCCATAGAACAAATAAGTGTAAAAAGATGTCTAGGGACACAAAAGAATTACCAGAAATTGTAAGATAAACAGATTATCTTGTTTTCTGTGTATATCGATATCATGCAATAGCAGCTGCTGGACATATTGTGAATATTTTTTGGCAAGTGAGGCTAGCAATTGCTAAAGAGATTCACATTATGAGTCATGGCTGATATTTTATTATAACATTGCCAAGAATCTGTCTGGTTTAAGGGAGATAACCCAATTTGAAAACAATTATTTGTATCGACAAGGACGATAACCCGTCCTCGCTCCATATGGGGTCACTTGCCAATTTGACATATGCGATAAGACGCACAATTAAGGGGTTAAACACCCGCTGGTCTGTAAAGATAACTTCAGTGAAAACCAATACCAGATGTTATGGATAAAATAATTTTGAATCATGTTTTCTGTATTTTGGTGTAGTTTGTAAAATTAATTGAAGGCCGGAGTTCCTATTCGATCTTTGTTGAAACCTGGGACTACTGAATTAGTGTATTAGTCCCAGTTGAAACATTGAAACGGCATGAGATGTTTAACCCAAATTGGTAAATGAAAAATGCATATAAATAAAAATAGAATTCTTATTCAAAATGAATTTAGCATTCAAAAACTGACTGAAATGTAATTGAAATTTTAGTTCAACTATTTCACATATAATTGGCTGAAAAGCCGTTGTCTTACGATTCATTTATATATATATATATAACGGGTACCTCGAGAATTCAGAATGTCTGTCATTTTATTTAATTTTAAACACCCATTGACAGTTCATAATTATTGAATTTAACTGTATACATTGAGTGAGGATAACAGCACAATTCCTCGAGTTAAATGAACTGTTGTTGGTTAATGTCTGTCATATTTGTTTTTCGTAAATTGTTTTGTTATAAATTAGGTCGTTAGTTTTCTTAATTGAATAGTTTCATATTTTTCATGTTGGGGCCTTTTATAGCCGACTATACGGTATGCATTTTTCTCATTGTTGAAGGCCGTACGGTTGCCTATAATTGATTACGTCCACTTCATTTGAACTTTGGTGGATAGTTGTCTTATTGGCAATCATACCACATCTCTTTATTTTTATATGTATGTTGGATGTGTACTGGTAGATAATTTATCTTCAGATCGGTACTTTAGATCTTTTGTCTTCTGTAGATAGTTTTTTCGTGCCCATCTGACAAGAAAGCCTTTTCCTACTAATTTCAACAGTTTGGTCTTGTGTTGTGCTTTTATACCACTGCCCCAGGTTCAGTGGGATTAAGATAGGTTTGAGCACTCACAAGCATGTTTAACCCCGCCGCATGCCATGGTTTATAGTTCTGTTTTAAGTCAAGAATAAATTACTTGTGATTATGTGGTTGTCGTTTCTTGCTGTCTGAAATATTTATTTTCTTGTTGTTGTTGTTATTGTTTTAGCATAAACTAGTTCGTTGGTTTTTTTTCCGTTTTAATTGTTTCGACAATTAACATGAGATCTGTCAAAACATGTTAACCCCGCCGCATTTTTTGCGACTGTCCCAGGTCAGGAACCTCTAGCCTTTGTGTGTTTTTTTTTTAAATTTTGGTTCATTTATATGTTTCAGAGTTTGGTGTGGTGTTCTTTTCGCCGAACTAGTATACATTCTTGTGTATTGTAGGGGCCAGCTGAAGCCCGCCTGCGAGTGCGGGATATTCTCACGCTGCGTTGAAGACCCATTGGTGGTTTTAGGCTGTTTTCTTCTCTTTGGTCGAGTTGTTGTCTCTTTTAACACATTTCCCGTTTCCATTCTCAATTCTATCCTACAAAGCTTACTATACGATATGGGTTTAGCTCATTGATAGAGGCCGTACAGTAAACAAATTTCTTGGTAGAGGGGTCTAAATACAGCACAAACAACATTTTCCAAAGACCAAATGAGTGAAAAAGTATATTTTAACAAAACGCATTTGACTAGCAGGTCGAACAACTGATGTTCTTTAACCCTGCTGACTGCCATTGGCGATTGCCAAATAAACGGATCACAAGATGTAACAAAATAGATCTTATTATTAATTTTTTTACCAAACAGAAAACAATAAACTTGCGGATAAGATGAAATACCCCAAACATGAGGTGCAAAAATTTGTACACCATATCCGGATTTCGACAATTAATGTCTCTTCAGTGATGTTAGGAATCGAAACGGTATTTGGAAGGTCATATAATTTACCTCAATTTAGAATAGACTCTTGAATTTTGAAAGAGTCAAAATAGGATGAACGGATCATATAAACCCTAAGGCAAATATAATACAAGCCCAAACGAAAAAATATAAAGTCGAAATTGAAAACAACGTTCAAACCTATGATTGCGTTGGATAAAAACCGCAATTTTTATATGTGTGCATGCAAAACAAATTTCTTGGTAGAGGGGTCTAAATACAGCACAAACAACATTTTCCAAAGATCAAATGAGTGAAAAAGTATATTTTAACAAAATGCATTTGACTAGCAGGTCGAACAACTGATGTTCTTAAACCCTGTTGACTGCCATTGGCGATTGCCAAATAAACGGATCACAAGATGTAACAAAATAGATCTTATTATTAATTTATTACCAAACAGAAAACAATAAACTTGTGGATAAGATGGTATACTGCAAACATGAGGTGCAAAAATTTGTACACCATATCCGGATTTCGACAATTAATGTCTCTTCAGTGATGTTAGGAATCGAAATGGTATTTGGAAGGCCATATAATTTACCTCAATTTAAGATAGACTCTTGAATTTTGAAAGAGTCAAAATAGGATGAACGGATCATATAAACCCGAAGGCAAATATAATACAAGCCCAAACGAAAAAATATAAAGTCGAAATTGAAAACAACGTTCAAACCTATGATTGCATTGGATAAAACCGCAATTTTATATGTGTGCATGCAAAACAAATTTCTTGGTAGAGGGTCTAAATACAGCACAAACAACATTTTCCAAAGACCAAATGAGTGAAAAAGTATATTTTAACAAAACGCATTTGACTAGCAGGTCGAACAACTGATGTTCTTAAACCCTGTTGACTGCCATTGGCGATTGCCAAATAAACGGATCACAAGATGTAACAAAATAGATCTTATTATTAATTTATTACCAAACAGAAAACAATAAACTTGCGGATAAGATGGTATACTGCAAACATGAGGTGCAAAAATTTGTACACCATATCCGGATTTCGACAATTAATGTCTCTTCAGTGATGTTAGGAATCGAAACGGTATTTGGAAGGCCATATAATTTATCTCAATTTAAGATAGACTCTTGAATTTTGAAAGAGTCAAAATAGGATGAACGGATCATATAAACCCGAAGGCAAATATAATACAAGCCCAAACGAAAAAATATAAAGTCGAAATTGAAAACAACGTTCAAACCTATGATTGCGTTGGATAAAAACCGCAATTTTTATACGTGTGCATGCAAAACAAATTTCTTGGTAGAGGGGTCTAAATACAGCACAAACAATATTTTCCAAAAACCAAATGAGTGAAAAAGTATATTTTAACAAAACGCATTTGACCATATATATATAGCTCTGGTTAAACCATTATTGATGAAGGAACGGGGGGTTTAAAGCTTTTCATACATTATGATAGCCAATTTATTTAGTTAAAGCTTACAGAACCCTCTTTTATCTTGTGAATTTTGTGGGTGGAGGGTAGGTTATCTCGTGGATATTTACCTAATATCTCACATTATATAAACATCTACGACGCAAACAATAGAAGTTAAACAAGAAACAGAAAACATACAAGCTTCCAGCATCGTTTCAACCATATATCCACAGGTATATACCCTGAAGCTGACATGTTAATTGTCATACATGTACAAGTACCTGTTCAAAGCTAACAATCTTTACCGTTTTGTGAAGAAATTATTGATTTTTTATTTAATATTGTTTCGATTCAATAAATTTTAATTGAGATGAAAAGCTAGTGATAAAAAATTGACAAAGGAATAATAAAAAGTAGTTTTTTGTTGGTTTATTTTCATTTTATACACTTTTCGTTTTGATTATTTTTGTCATCAACAAGTTTGTTTTTGACGGCGAATATACAATTTAAGTATTGAATGAATTTCAAAACTATTTAACCGGTCTTGAAAGGTGCAAACTTTCCAATTTATTGTGCGCACATATTATTATTTGTGTATTTAGTTTCAAGAAATTAAATAACAGAAACTAGGTTTGATGTAAAATATATTATTAGATTTCATCTTGCCGTATCAAGTGGTCGAATTCATGAAGTATTCTAAATGTTTTTTTTTATGCACTCTTTAAAGTGCGACGAAATGGAATTGTTCTCCTAAATAATTGTGTATTCAAATCGTGTTAAAATTGCCTCAAAAAATGATTATCTAGGGATTGTCAAGAAAACGAGCCAGTTGTCTGATTGACAATCATACTACATCTTCTTTTTTTTTAAATAAATGTGAATAGAAACCATTTAATGCCATTGAAAAAAATATGATTGTGTGTTGATAAAACATTCAGATGAACAAGCATTTATTTAAAATGATGCGTTTTAGATTTTGATTGCATTCTAATGATATATTTATTAATTTTCGGTTATAACCACGTGAAAACAGAAACAAAAATAACTTAAAATCTAATCATCTTCCACAAGGATTTGTATAGTGAGATATACAAATCCTTGTCTTTAATTATAAAAAAACGTTATTTATAATTATATTGTGTTTTGCTATTCCGTCAACCCTAAATCAAGTTTATACAAAATGTCGTTTACACTATATTACATGACTCTGGGAATATATTATGTCTCAGCATGACTGTATAAACACGATTGTATAACAATTTGTTATCTGTTTACACACACGATGTGTCCTGTTGTCAAATAGAAATTGATAGAAAAAAACAAAAATCGCCTACTTTTAAATCAAATTTGGAGCAAGAAGAAAATAACCAATTTGAAAATAAACTACACCACGTTAAGCTTTAACATTTCATCTTTTTCTTGGTCGCAGCAGCTAAGGTATACCATAAGTAAAAATATTTTATTTATTTTTTCAAAGCTGACCACTCTTCCGAATAATGACATTTTCCTGTAAGAATAACGGCAAAAGTAAGCCATTTGACATCACTGTAAAAAATCCAAATTTGTTGCAAGAAGTTCAAACTTTATTTTAAAATAATCTAAAGCATTAAAAAGAAGACACATTAAGGATTCTGGGGATCGCAAGCAGCTAAGAAAACCACTGAGAAGAAACTTGAATATCGTCTTGTAAAGATTATTTTCCATATAACTTCTATATAACGATTTTATTCATGTAGGGTATCTGAATTTACGCATGCGCAATATTGACCGGACTGATTCTTGACAATAATTATTAAGAGAAAACCTGATAATCTAGAATTCATACCAATTGACTGACCAATATGAGCCCTTTGGATTTAAATCCTTATCATATTGCAGGAAAAGGAAAAAGAGACAGTTAAACCTGCTGGTGCAGTATTTGGGTCATCATCTAGTGTTTTTGGATCTTCATCTAGTTTGTTTGGATCAACATGGGGACTATTGGTCCACTGTCTTGCCCAGTTTGTAACAGCAGAGAAGGCATATATGTCACTTAGTTTTCTGGAACAGAAAGGATTTTTTCACAGGTCCAAAGATGTAGGTATATATTTATATATAAAAGAGGTATGGGAAAGTCATCATATGGTATACCATATTTCAGGGTATTATGGCTACCATCTAGCCTATATTAACGAATCTTGATATAGAAAAGTAGGGTCATATGATTAGTTATTTGATATTAACTGTGTCCTCTTATTTGTGGGCTCATATTAAAAAAAAATAACTGATGGTTGTCCTACTATATAAAAGTAAGAATATGTGATATGACTAATTTGCCATTGAGACAACTTTCCATCCAAGAAAAAATGATGTAGATGTAAGCAGCTATAGGTCACTATACATCCTTCAACTATGAGCAAAACCCAGACTGTATAGTAAGATAATATGAAAAGGTCCCAACATGACAAATTTGAAAAACAATTCAAATTAGAAAACAAACAGCCTGATTTATGAACAAAACAATGAAAAAAACAAATATGATACACAGCTCAACCTCTGAATTACAGGCTCATGACTTGGGGCAGGCACATACATATGCATGTGATGGACAATCGACTTTTTTTTAAAAGACTTATGCCCCTTGGAAATATTAAATTTATGAAAAATGGCCTCATTAGCGCTCTTACGGGTACAATTCTTGCCAGATTTTTATAAAACTTATACTATAGGTTAATATCAGCAATATCTGTGACAAGTACTATAATGGTGGACAATCGACTTTTTTAAAAAGAGTAATGTCCCTTGGAAATATGAAATTTATGGAAAATGGCCTTCATTATTGCTCTCATGTGTAAAATTCTTGCCAGATGTTTATAAAATTTATACTATAGGTTAATATCAGCAATATCTCGGACAAGTTCTATAATGGTAGACGATCGATTTTTTTTAAAAGAGTTATGCCCCTTGGAAATATTAAATATGTGCAACGCAGGGAACATTGGAACTCTGTTCTTTTATTTAGATAAGAATCAAGAGATTTCTTATCAGATTTTCCTGCTTACACCAATTTTTACAATACGATGAAAGAGCGTCTTTTGTGACCTGACGACATGTTTCCAATCTATTTTAGATGGAGGACCATATTTTGGTTCATTTTTCAAAAAGTTTTAAGCTTCACGGTCTTGAACAATATTGAGGTCCCCAGTAACAACATGACCATAGGGATCATATCTATAATTTGACGATTCACAGTCTCAAGTTAGAGGAGTATTATTTTTTACATTGACGTCTGTGTTATCATTAAATATACTCAATAAGTTGATGAAATCAATACCTCTATTAATATGTTTAATTTTCAGAAAATGCAGTTAATGATAATCAGGTTTATCGATACACAGGAAAAGCCTATGGTGGCAAAAAGCTGTAATTATACGCGAATACATGTATTCATATAGTGGCCTGAAGAACTAGATTGTGTCACACTCCTGGAAAATATCATGTAATTTACTTATTGGTATTTGACCCAGTTTACATAATAATTGATGCCTACCTGTACCATTGTTTTAATATATAGATCAGAGATCAGCAAGTGTATAATTTATGCAATGTTTAATTGGTTGACTACATGTTCAAGCTAAAATGATCAACAACACAAAATCTACAAAAATGTCAATACAACAGAAACCATTTGGTAACTTTCTTTTGAGTTATTGCCCTTGAATCATAGGATGACAATTTTCAAAGGTTTCTACTCATCAAAAACTTGATTGAATCTGTTAATCAGAAAAATCTGAAATGGGGGTCTATTTTTGGGGTAAGGACATTTCAAAAATATGCTCTTTCGTTTCGTTGATTTTAACATTATTTTTTCAGCTAAAATCATTATACCAAAATCTGATAACAGAAATAAAGAAAGTTGAAGACAGTTCTGATCAGTCAAGGCAAGGAGAGTTTGAACAGTTGTTGGCTCATTTGTCAGGACATCTTTGTCATTATCTCACAGCTAAGCTCAAAACAATGGAGTTGTATCCTTTGATTGGTTTTAGAAATGGTTTTAGAAAGTTAATCAACATTTATTGTTATTAACTAAACAAATATATATCTGTAAGTGTTCAACATGTTTGATGCCAAGATCATATGTTAGATGAAGATTTAGGAGTTCAGGGAACTATCAATAGTCTTGTAACATTAAATGCTCTAGCATATCTTTTTGTGTAAAAGTCAAGAAGAACTGGTAGTATATAATGGTCAAGTCTTGTTTATTTCTGCTATAAAGAACTGTTGCAGTGACAAATTTTGTCATCTGGGCTTAATTTTGATAGACAAGTACTGTGACTACTTGCTAACCAGTTTTCTATAACTTTGGGTTATCTTGTTTGTAAATTGTCATCAAAATTTGTTTCTTGCATACATAATTATTTAAGTTGTGTTTTTTATTTCAGTGTGTCTACAAACATGACTGCCATAACTAAAAAAAGAACATAAAAGTATAATAACTCTTAAAAACAATAATAGATAGAGAAAATATGACTCAGTCAAAATTTGCTCTGAATGTTATCTTCCTATTGTACCAAAATAATCAATTATTTATTTAAAGGAGTTATTGCCCTTAAATGAAGATTTTTGACTAATTTTCATCTTTTTGCCTATTATCTCAAAAAACTATAATAGATAGGTAGAAAATGACCTTATAATACATACCCCCACTATAAATGTAGGGGCTTTATTCTATATTGCACTCATCTGTCTATTTATCCAACAAATACTTCCGTCATACTTTTCTTAGGTATTATTGAACAGAATGACTTTACATTTGATCACCAGGGTTTGTCAGATACTTTGAATTTTTCAATATGTTGAATCAACTTAAAATTTGTCTTTATACTTAATTCAAGTACAACAGAACAGAATATTTGGTCATCAGCTTGACAGTGATGAGTTGTAATTGGTGAGCACGTTCGGATCAGTTGCATATTAATTTGCTGTTTGCCCGTACTTTTAATTCTTCAATATGTAGAATCCACATAAAATTTTCCTCACACTTTCCTCAAGTTCAGAGAAATAAAATGAACTTAAATTTGGAAGCAGCTCAACAGAAATGAGTTGTGACTTGTGTGTGCCTTTTGGATCTGTTGGACACGCACTTCCTGTTTTCCAGGATCAAAGGATTACAAGTGTGGGTATGCTTAGCACAACAACACATGCATACTTGTTTTCTAATTGGAAGAAAAATTTGCTGTGTCTTCAGGTCCAACCACTCTTTCAGATTTTACAATTTGATTAAGAAATAATTCATGGAAGCCATAGATTTGTTGGAAATCTACACATGGCCTGGGCCGTGATATTCGAATTTTATCCTGAGCGTTAGTGAGGGATAAAATTAACGAATATCACGGCCCAGGCCATGTGTAAATTTACAACAAATCTATGGCTTCCATGAATTATTTCGATTCTAATAGGACAAATACGGTCACTTAAAAACTGAAGCGAGGGTGGTTATGCCGTGTTTGTGGCTGTTCTTTTTTATTCCCTGTTAGATAAAGCTAAAATATTCTAATAAATTTGTAGCTTGCATGGATTATTTCGTAAATAACCGCAAGAAAAAATGTGCTTAATTCATTTAATTCTCAAACCCAACATTTCCCATTTTTAATTTACATGTTTTTCTCGTAAGCTACTGTCAAATCCAAAGTTGACATTTCGTAACTAAGGAGCCGACATGTTGACTTGCTGAAATCAGTAAATATGCAAATTATGCAATAGAATAGAAAATAAAACAACACCTACCTTTAAAATACATTTTAATGTAATATTAAACAAATTTCGATGGTTGACGTAACGGAAAAACCTTCAGCTTTAGCGTTTTCATTTGTATGACGTCATGTTTTGAAATGACTTAAATGCGCCAAAAGCATTAATGGACTTTCGCGGAATTTTATTTTATTTTTATTTTGTAGATTTCTTCGAGCTCTTGTGTATTAATTCTTTTTGTTGTGCATCCGAATAAGAATAAAAGTTCTGTTTTTTTTTTTCAATTGCAATTTTTAAAACAATAAAATCGGCATAGCGTTTGCAAATAGATTCCAATACAAGTGGATTTACATGGGAGGTATATTGTAGCATCCATTATTATGTATATCTCTGAGTCTGCGCTAAGTATAGATATATCGAGAATTTTATCACGGTGTTGTTTACAAAGCGAAAGAAGCACGCCATATTAGAATATCTTGTAATTATTTTCTTATTTCGAGAATAAAAGGAGATGAGTGATATACATCTATGAATACTTGTGCCTAATATTTTAAAACAAATGAGGCTATAGCTAGTAATAACTCATCCTATAAAACATACACTTTAATGTATCTGATCTCCTGAAAAAATAATTGAAGACTATTAGTCAAGAAAATTATAAAATCAATTGTTTCATGTATGAGATGTTTAAACCTCAGGATTTGAAGGAAAAGTAATTGTTAAAATCCCTAACTGTTTTCAGCTATGAACAAATCAGTGCAATGGGCACCATGAAAGTAATCAATTATTCTGACTTGGTCATTGTAATAACAGATATAGTACAAAGTTGTAGTAAAAGCTTTCATCATCCTTTGCTGAGCCCCCTGAAGGCAACTTTTGGGTAAGTTATTTATAGAACTTATATATACATATAATTGTATAATTATTGCCTCTTAAACACATACTTAAGGGAGTTATACGTGATGTAAATTCATTATTGAAATTATTGCATGATTTTTTTCTTGTATTTGATTTTTAATAGATGGTTTCTGTAAAAACTTTATTACTTACATTAACTTTGATGTCCAAATAAAGTACTTGTATACCTTTATTGTGTATGGATGCATCTTTGGGAGTACATCAAACTCGATAAACTTCGTTACAGCAGTTTGTAGCTACAGTAATCAGCTCTCACTGTAAGATTCTTATAGGTAGAAAAATACTTTGAATCTACAAATGTGAGTAAGCAGTGGTACAAAATTTTCATTAAAAAAAAGTACAGGACACATCATCGTCATCTTGTTTTGTTTCTAGCTATGGCATTGTCACATTTAGTAATTCATTGAATTCAAATATCTCAATTTAGATTTACATTTGCCTATATTTTAAGGTATAGGTCTGAGGACCATACTCTGCAGAAGGGATTGCACATTAGACATCAATTGACACAGGTTTCTAGGACTTTTTGTTTGATTCATATTGTTTTTTTATCTTTTCATTGTTCCTAGCCAGCCCTGACTGTTCATGAAGGGGTGTGCTTTGTCAAAAGTTGGTGTGTCTTTTATGAATTTTATGAATGGATCGTACTAACTTTGTTGTTTTATGGATGTTTATAAAATATAGTCTTATGTCCTTCAGGTTGCACTTCTAAATACAACTGTTTGGCAAACCACACCGAATGGCAGATGCCCTATGGTGATCAGTCTGTCTGTCCGTCCGTACGTCTGTCCATCTGTCCGTAACAAATTGTGTCCACTCTATGATTTCAAAGTTTATACTTGACATGTATATAAACCAACACCAGAGGGTGTGTCATAATTTATGTACAACTTCCTAGTTCAAAGGTCAAGGTCCAAAACTTTGGTTTCAGTTGACAACCCCATGTCCAATAATAAAGATACAAATTTTTTACCACACATTATTCACAGCAGGGCCCACAGGGCTGGCTCCCATCACAATGATATCTAGTTTGTTTTATCCTGATTTAGAGCAATATCTGGCAACTTGATTGGCTGATATTGTCCTATTAAATTGACTTAATAAAAAGTATAACTTTTTATTAAGTCAATTCGAATTATCTCCCTTATACAATTGACTTAATAAAAGAAAAGGATTTTTTTAGTTGCTTCCCTTTGTTTATTACTGATGTATGTAAGATGAGTTTGTGATATTTAACATTTTAATGTTTCAATAATTATCTTTAACATTCAAAAATATGTGATACATATACAATTGTTATTAAATGTTAATGTTAAATGTTTTATTTTATTGGCTGTATATTTCTATCAAACAACAGTATCAGTAGACAAAACAGACACAAAACAAACTACATCAAAAGTTATACACTATTGACTAGTGTCCTTGGTAAATATATATATATACATATAGATCATGTATATGAGACAAAATGGCATAATGTAAGTTTTTTTATTGCTGTTCTTCATCATAAAGTTATATTGCCTCTCAATATGAAACAAAATCAAAAGTGAGATATGTTGATATATTTTTGGAAATAAGTGGTGTCATAAAAAAATCAGGATAAATTCGTTTAACAGTTTGCAATTGTCCCAGGGACCTGATTGTCCTAATATGGAATTTATCACGAAAAAAAAAAAAAACAATAAATAAATGGTGTCTTAAAAAAGTCAGGATAAATTCATTAAACAGTCAATTGTCCTAATATGGAATTTATCATGGAAAAACACAATAAATAAGTGGTGTGATAACAAAATCAGGACACTGTGTAACTAATATTGTTTACCTACTGGTTCCCATATATGATCTCTATACTTCATATCGTAGAGACATAACTTTGGAATGTTACCAGTATAAAAATACATGATATTCGGTGGAATTGAATTCTTAGGAAGACACAAAGTGAATGGAGGGGTAGTACAGAAATTTAGTATAAATTTAAACTCTAAGAAGTTTGTGGCATATAAATGTTGAAAATATGCCACACAGCCCTATATTTTGACCTTTGAAAAAAATAGTACTGCATATGAACTTTCCATTCTTGTATATAATTTTTTAGCTCACCTGGCCTACAAAAGGCCAAGTGAGCTTTTCTCATCACTTGGCGTCTGTCGTCCATCGATTCCGTTTTTACAAAAAATCTTCTCCTCTGAAACTACTGGTCCAAATTTAACCAAACTTAGCCACAATCATCATTAGGGTATCTAGTTTAAAAATGTGTCCGATGACCCTGCCTTCCAACCAACATGGCTAAAAATAGAACATAGGGGTGAAATGAAGTTTTTGGCTTATATCTCTGAAACTAAAGCATTAGAGCAAATCTGACAGGGGTAAAAATGTTTATCAGGTTGAGATCTGTCCACCCTGAAATTTTCAGACAATTCAGACAACCCGTTGTTTGGTTGCTGCCCCTGAATTGGTAATTTTGAGGAAATTTTGCAGTTTTTATACGCCCGTTTACAGGACGTATTATGGTATACCGTTGTCCTACCGTCTGTCTGTCTGTCTGTCCGTCCGTACAATAACTCAAAAATGCTTTAAGCAGTTTTCATGAAACTTTGGTGAATTGTTTATATCGGTTGACGTGAGCTCCCTTTCGTTTTAGGAGTTAAGTGGTGTTAATCATTAAAAAACTTAAAAAGGGGGGATTTTCCAGTTTTCAGACAATAACTCAAAAATGCTGTCAGCTGTTTTCATGAAACTTTGATGAATTATTTATATCTATTGAAATGAGCTGCCTTTCGATTTATGTAAATTTTAGATTTGATGTTTCCGAGTTGTGGGGTTTAATTCATTAAAAAAAGGGGGGATTTTCAAGTTTTCAGACAATAACTTAAAAATGCTTCAAGTTGTTTTCATGAAACTTGATGAATTATTTATATCTATTGAAATGAACTGCCTTTCGATTTATATAAATTTTAGATTTTACCTTTCCAAGTTATGGGGTTTTATTCATTGAAAAAGGAATATTTTCCTGTTTTTGGACTATAACTCAAAAGTGCTTTGAGCAGTTTTCATGAAACTTGGGTGAATTGTTAATATCTATTGATGTTATTCTTTGAAAAAGCAACAGGCGTATCATGCGCTCATGGTGCAGCTGTTTATTGGTTATTATCTTGAATATTATTATAGATAGAAATAAACTGTAACAAGCAATAATGTTCAGCAAAGTAAGATCTACAAATAAGTCAACATGACCATAATTGTCAATTGAGCCCTTAAGGAGTTATTGCCCTTTATAGTCAATTTTTAACAATTTTTCGTAAATTTTTGTAATCTTTTACAAAAATCTTCTCTGAAACTACCGAGACAAATTTTACCAAACTTGGCCATAATCATCATTGGGTATGTAGTTTAAAAAATGTGTCTGATGACCCCGCCTGCCAACCAACATGGCCGACATGGCTAAAAATAGAACATAGGGGTAAAATGCAGTTTTTATACGACCGCAAAAACATTTTGTATATTGGTATGATGTTGGCATCGTTGTCGTCGTCGTCGTCATCCGAAGACACATTGGTTTTCACACTCTAACTTTAGTTTAAGTGAATGGATCTCTATGAAATTTTACCATAAGGTTCAATACCACAAAAGGAAGGTTGGGATTGATTTTGGGGGTTATTGTACCAACAGTTAAGGAATTAGGGGCCAAAAAGGGGCCAAAAATAAGCATTTTTGTAACTTCCAGACATAACTTGTGTGTTAATGTATGGATCTCTCTGACATTGTACCACAAGGTTCCAAATCACAAAGGGAATGCTGGGATTGATTTTGGGGGTAATTGCCTCCAAATTTTAGGAATTAGGGGCCAAAAAAGAGGCAAAAAACAAGCATTTTTCTAGTTTCATGACAATAACTTGTGTGTTAGTGTATGGATCTTTCTGAAATTGTACTATAAGAAGGTTCCATATCACAAAGGGAAAGCTGGAATTGAGTTTGGGGGTAATTGCCCAAAACGTTTAGGAATAAGGGGCCAAAAATAAGCATTTTTCTAGTTTCCAGACAATAACTTGTGTTCAAGTGTATGCATCTCTATGAAATTGTACTGCAAGGTACCATACCACAAAGGGAAGGCTGGGATAGATTTTGGGGGTGATTGCCTCAACATTTTAAGAATTAGGGACAAAAAAGGGGCAAAAAAACAAGCATTTTTCTAGTTTCAGGACAATAACTTGTGTGTAAGTATATGGATCTTTATGAAATTGTACTACAAGGTTCCATATCACAAAGGGAAAGCTGGGTTTGAGTTTGGGGGTCATTGCCCTAAACGTTTAGGAATTTGGGGCCAAAAAAAAGCATTTTTCTAGTTTCCAGACAATAACTTGTGTTCAAGTGTACGGATCTCTCTGAAATTGTACTGCAAGGTACCATACCACAAAGGGAAGGCTGGGATTGAGTTTGGGGGATGAATCATAAGGGGGTTCAAAAAATTTGAGGGGGGATTTGTTTTTCATTTTTTTTCTTAAAAATTTTCCATTTTAAATTGGTTATTTCTAATTTATATATAAAAGCAAATAATAATGATATGGTTTGAAAAGGTAAATTAAAAATTTTTAAGTTCATAGACCACATTCATTCTGCGTCAGAAACCTATGCTGTGTCAAATATTTAATCACAATCCAAATTCAGTGCTGTATCAAGCTTGAATGTTGTGTCCATACTTGCCCCAACTGTTCATGGTTCGACCTCTGCGGTCGTATCAAGCTGCGCCCAGCGGAGCATTTTATTGTCTTATATCTCTGAAACTAAAGCATTTAGAGCAAATCTGACGGGGTAAAAATGTTCATCAGGTTAAGATCTATCTGCCCTGAAATTTTCTGACGAATCAGACAACTCATTGTTGGGTTGCTGCCCCTGAATTGGTAATTTTAAGGAAATTTTAGCAGTTTTTATACGACCGCAAAAAAATTTTTGTGGTCGTATATTGGTATGACGTTGGCGTCGTCGTCGTCGTCGTCCCGAAGACGCATTGGTTTTCGCACTCTAACTTTAGTTTTAGTGAATGGATCTCTATGAAATTTTACCATAAGGTTCAATATCACAAAAGGAAGGTTGGGATTGATTTTGGGGGTTATGGTACCAACAGTTAAGGAATTAGGGGCCAAAAATAAGCAGTTTTGTAACTTCCAGATATAACTTGTGTGTTAGTGTATGGATCTCTCTGACATTGTACCACAAGGTTCCATATCACAAAGGGAATGCTGGGATTGATTTTGGGGTAATTGCCTCAAAATTTTAGGAATTAGGGGCCGAAAAGGGGCAAAAACAAGCATTTTTCTAGTTTCATGACAATAACTTGTGTGTAGTGTATGGATCTTTCTGAAATTGTACTACAAGGTTCCATATCAGAAAGGAAAGCTGGAATTGAGTTTGGGGTAATTGCCTGAAACGTTTAGGAATTAGGGGCCAAAAGGGCCAAAATAAGCATTTTCTAGTTTCAGACAATAACTTGTGTTCAAGTGTATGGATCTCTCTGAAATTGTACTGCAAGGTACCATACCTCAAAGGAAGGCTGGGATTGAGTTTGGGGTGATGAATCATAAGGGGTTCAAAAATTTGGGTGGGGGGTTTCTTCTTTTTTTCCTTTTTTTCTTTAAAATTTTCCATTTTAAGTTGGTTATTTCTGATTTATATTTAAAAGCAAATAATAATGATATGGCAGGAGATACACACCTAACAGGATGTGTAAATTATTATATAATAAGTATTGTGCAATAGCAAGAAATTTTCAATTGGACAGTATTGCGCAATAGCAAGAAATCTTCAATTGCACAGTATTGCGCAATAGCAAGAAATATCCAATAGCACAATATTGCGCAATAGCAAGAAATTGTCAATTGTACAGTATTGCGCAATAGCAAGAAATATTCAATTGCACAGTATTGCACAATTGCAAGAAATATTCAATTGCACAGTATTGTGCAAAAGAAGATACTTTGTATAAATTGCTTATTTCTTGACCAATTTCAATGGGGTTTTATTCTTGAACTCTTGGGGTTCTTTAATATGCTGAATCTAATCGTGTATTAAGTTTTTGGATTTTGGGCCCGTTTTAAATTGGTCCACATTGAGGTCCAAAGGGTCCAAAATTAAACTTTGTTTGATTTCATCAAAAATTGAATTATTGGGGTTCTTTGATATGCCGAATCTAACCGTGTATTTAGATTCTTAATTTTTGGTCCCGTTTTCAAATTGGTCTACATTAAGGTCCAAAGGGTCCAAAATTAAACTTAGTTTGATTTTAACAAAAATTGAATTCTTAGGGTTCTTTGATATGCTGAATCTAAACATGTATTTAGATTTTTGTCGAGCCTTCGACTTTTGTCGAAAAAGCGAGACATAGCGATCCTACATTCCGTCAGCGTCGTCGTCGTCGGCGCCCACAATATTCACTCTGTGGTTAAAGTTTTGAAATTTTAATAACTTTCTTAACCTATACTGGATTTCTACCAAACTTGGACAGAAGCTTGTTTATGATCATAAGATAGTATCCAGAATTAAATTTTGTAAAAAAAAAAATCCTGTTTTTCCGTATTTTACTTTTAAATGGACTTAGTTTTTCTGCCAGGAAACATTACATTCACTCTGTGGTTAAAGTTTTTAAAATTTTAATAACTTTCTTAAACTAACCTGGATTTCTACCAAACTTGGACAGAAGCTTGTTTATGATCATAAGATAGTATCCAGAATTAAATTTTGTAAAAAAAAAAAATCCTATTTTTCCGTATTTTACTTTTAAATGGACTTAGTTTTTCTGCCAGGAAACATTACATTCACTCTGTGGTTAAAGTTTTTAAAATTTTAATAACTTTCTTAAACTATCCTGGATTTGTACCAAACTTGGACAGGACTTGTTTATGATCATAAGATAGTATCCAGAAGTAAATTTGTAAAAAAAACATAATATTGTTATTATTTTTTTTCCTCATTTTTGTTGAGCCTGCGATTAACAGCAAAAGTAGGCGAGACACTGGGTTCCGCGGAACCCTTACGAATTTTTGATTATGGGCCTAGTTTTCAAGTTGGTCCAAATCGGGGTCCAAAATTAAACTTTGTTTGATTTCAACAAAAATTGAATATATGGGGTTCTTTGATATGCTGAATCTAACCATGTATTTAGATTTTTGATTTTTGGGCCCGTTATCAACTTCGTCCACATTGAGGTCAAAAGGGTCCAAAATTAAACTTTGTTTGATTTCATCAAAAATTGAACTCTTGGGGTTCTTTGATATGCTGAATCTAACCATGTATTTAGATTTTGGATATTGGACCATAATAGGTGAATGTCCAATTTAAAATTTTTAAGTTCTTAGACCACATTCATTCTGTGTCAGAAACCTATGCTGTGTCAAATATTTAATCACAATCCAAATTCAGAGCTGTATCAAGCTTGAATGTTGTGTCCATACTTGCCCCAACTATTCAGGGTTCGACCTCTGCAGTCGTATCAAGCTGCGCCCTGCGGAGCATTTTATTGGTTATTATCTTAAATATTATTATAGATAGAGATAAACTGTAAACAGCAATAATGTTCAGCAAAGTACGATCTACAAATAAGTCAATATGACCAAAATTGTCAATTTACCCATTAAGGAGTTATTGCCCTTTATAGTCAATTTTTCGTAAATTTTTGTAATCTTTTACAAAAATCTTTTCCACTTAATCTACTGCATGGGCCAAATAGAATTAAACTTAGCCACAATTTTCAATATGGTATCTTGATTGAAAAATGTATCCGATGACCCTGTCACCCAACCAACATGGCCGCCATGGCTAAAAATAGAACATAGGGGTTTACTGTAGAAGTCTAAGGGAAAATTGTAAAAAAACCAATTTCAAATGGTCACAACTTGAAAACTAATTTAAATAATGATAAGGGATCTTCAGTAACTATTGTAAGATTAAAATAGGATGACCTGCTTTAATTTAACTACTAGGCCAAATTAAACCAAACTTGGCCTCAATCATTATTAGGTTATCTAATACTATTTTTTATGATTGTAACCTTATATTACATGATTTCCAAAAACACAGTAGATACAGGTGAGCGACACAGGCTCTTGAGAGCCTCTAGTTACGAAACTTCATAGTAAAAGTGGTACAGTTTTAGCCGTAAAATGAGTTCCTATGGAAAATTGCATTGTCTGTATTTAAAGAAGTGCAACCTTCAGGCATGGCAGGCTTAGATCACAGTTGCATGTTTATACATGGCTGAAGTATATATATGTAATTAAGATAAGCCATCATTTAGCCCATGAAATTGCAAAAATAGAAATTCTGAAATCATTTTAAAATGATATAAGTTCTGATAAATTAAGTGGATGATATAATTTTGACACATCAGTTCAGGTAGTCAGTCATGTTTGATGTTATAAATGTGTTGAAATTGATGTATTGTCCAGAAATATGTATTTGTCATATAGTTGCATAAATCCACATCATTTGGATTCAGTTCAGGATAGTTGTCTCAGTGGGAATTCATACCACATCCCATTGTTCTAAAATGTATCATATCTAGATATTAAATACAGGATCTGAATATAAGGCTATTTTCAGAGTTTAAGCTGAATGCTTATAAGTACTTGGGAGCATCTAAAAGATGTCAATTGATAGTTTTCTTTTGCCTTTACATTTTGAAATATATTATAATTTTTGTAAAGGTGAATTAAGTTTGAATATTTTACTTAGTTAACATATGCAAGTTTTATATTTTGATACATCTGCATGATTTCCATAGATATGTTAAGCCCAGTAACTCTATTAGGTATGATCAGTTTAGATTTATATTTTCACATATTTAACATATTTCAATTTCTATCTACAGATTGGAATGTGATGCAATACTCCATTTGCTACAAGCACAAATATTGATGTCTGATTGGAAATTTTTAGCATCTTTGATGCAACTATATGAGGCACATACAAAACTGACTACATGGGGAGCCACAGCACAACTTAAGGAGGTATTTATATTAGTAAAATACTTATGATGTGAAGCTATTTATTTCATACAATATACATGCCATCTTGAAATTATTATGTATCAAAAGTTAGTGCTGATTGGTTTTCTGATACTGGTGTTTAGATTCTATTGGCTTATGGAAAGGAGAAGAAATTATACACAGAAGTGTAATATTATGGGTATTTGAGATTCAACCGATCAATTCTTATATTGCTGAAGGATCGCAGTAGATACATTTTGGTGGATTAGACCACAAGGGGTGTCTCTCCCTGAAATATAAACAAAAAAATCTGCATAGTAGCATTTACCTCAAATTAAGTGCATTAGCCGTAGCGTAGGGGGCATTAAGTTTTACCCTTGTCTGTCTGAACGTCTGTCTGTCCGTCCGTCTGAATGTATGTACGTCTGTACGTCCCAAATAGATATAAGAAGATGTGGTATGAGTGCCATTGAGCAACTCTCCATCCAAGTCACAATGTCACAACGAACAGTAAGCTATAAAGGGCCCCAAAAATTACTAGTGTAAAACCATTCAAACGGGAAAACCAACGGTCTTATCTATATAAAAAACGAAAAACGAGAAACACTTATGAACCACATCAACAAACGACAACTACTGAACATCAGATTCCTGACTTAGGACAGGTGCAAACAAATGCAGCGGGTTTAAACGTTTTAATGGTACCAAACCTTCACCCTTTTTCTGAAACAATAGTGTAACATCACAACATAGAAAGAGTTGGTTTCTGTTCTCTAACTTTAGTTTGCCTCTACCAAATGTTATGAAACTTATACAAAATGCTTATTACCACAAAACACTGATCAAGTTTGAATTTTGGTGGTGTCACTTTAATCGTTCTAGAGTTATGCCCCTTTACAAATGGAAAAATTGATGAAATTTTCGTTGCCGTTCTCTAACTTAAGTTAGCCTCAAACAAATGTTATGAAACTTATACACAATACTTATTACCATGCTCAGATCAAGTACAAATTTGGGTAATGTCACTTTTACTGTCCTTCAGTTATGTCCCTTTATAACTTTATCCAGTAATTATGGTACTACGGTCACTTAAGGACTATTTTTATTTTATTTTTCTGTAGACTTAGCTTTGTTTTTTTATTGTTTTGAATTTTTTTAATGAATTTTCACTTATGGTCAGAATATTGATCTCTTTATATTGAACCAAAAGATTTTTTTATTAAATATATAAAGTACAGAGATTGGAAAGCATGTTAATATACTAGTATAGACGGAAATCACCTCCATAAAAAAATATATATTACACATATTAATTATAGAAACAAACAAAATAGCATTTATAATAATCACCACTTTCCAAATGTACATGTACACTTTGAAAGTTGGCACCTTTTCTCACATACTACATGTACCTATGGAACTTTTTTAGAAGAAAGTAAGAATTTCTCAAATGTACCTGATGCTATCACATAGTGCCAACTTTGTGAAGATCAAACTCACACTATTACATGTCTTTTCTGGCATAAACTACGTACATACACATCATTCACCCATTATTTCCCAATATTTAGTTCTCATTGTTGCAATTCTGGTTTACGGAAATCAACAACTTCCAAAAATTCTTACTCTAATTTATTTTTGTTGTCTTCCTGTTCCTGTTTATCTGGTCTTTAACTTAATCTATCTTGCGTGTTTTTTTGTCTGATTTCATGAATAACAAACTTTCTTAGACTTGCCATTGGTACTTCTACTTTAAGCTCCTTCATCTTCTTAATAATAAATGTTAATAAAACAATACTCATAAAAAGAGAACTTGGTGCAGAAATATCAAGTAGTGTTACCCATAACATCAACAGTAGGTACTAAACAAGAAAAGAATTAAATTAGAATATGTAGCAGGATCAGATCTGTTGTGAATTCAAAAGAAAGGTGCATTAAAGAGCTGATGATAAGGTATTTGTAAGTATGGTAAAAGCACACACTTAACATGCTTTCTTAGTTTAAAGAAATAGATGATTTGAAGTGACATGATGATGGGAGTTTTTAACGACCTTGACTGGCTATACAGCCCTCACACGGTCGGTTGAAGTGACTTCCTACTGGGAGTGTTTAACGACCTTGACTGGCTGTTCAGCCCTCACACGGTCGGCTCGGTGCCCGAAGGCGTTTGGTGAGCATTTAAATAATTTGTGCCATCAGTCAGGAACAGGTGGAGGATGGCATATTGGTAGGCCGCCATCTTGGTTTTGTGAGTTGTTTTGGTTTTCTTTTGTTGACTATTTCGATGTTATTTGAAGTGGTGCAGAAATTAGACAATACAATAATGTACTTTTTATTTGGAAGTATATAGGTATACAAAAATTTTGAATGTTTCAGATCAAATATATAAATTTCTGATTATGAATTAAAGTATTCTATAAACAAATTAAAACATAGTCAAATCTATCAAATTTAACAAATTGTGTGACTTTCTGCCATTACATGAAATATTTATTAACAAATATGAAATTTGGGTTAAACAAGGGAGATAACACCACATAGATCTACATACATGTTCATTTCTGTTACCTTGATATCACTCTAATTGAGTCAACTCAACTTTTTTTTTTTTAATTAAATTTAAATAAATAAAGAGAGACAGGATGTGTATAAAACAGTTTTTTTTTCTTCAATTAATATACTAAAAAACAGTAAAATGTTTTTTTTTTTCACCTACTCCATACTTCGAATTCCTGAACAAAAATATGGCATGCACATGTGCACTGACAAATTGTGTTCATAGTTTGTTTCCCAAAGATTTCTTTCATTTTGGATGCTTTTTCGCGGGAAAATGGCTAAAAGACGTAAGGTGCTTGTCATTTTGAAATCATTAAAATACGATTTGCTTGGCCTATTTGGTCTGCCATTAAGTATGATGATGTGTAATGGAATGTAAACAAAGCAATGGAGGCTGGAAGAAGGGTTTTCTGAAGTTCTGAAATGTTTTTAGGGATTCAGAAGTCAGGTTTGAAATGGCCATTAGAAAATCTGCATTTTTGTACAATACTTAAGAATAATAATGTAAACATATCTTTAGAAATATCATTTTATTTAGAAGTGTAGAAAAAATGTATTCTGCACCAATTTTATACGCTGGTATTAGCGTAGTGACGTCAATGCGGAGTTTTCCCGTGTGATAAGTACAATAACAAAGTCGGAATGAACCAACATTATGACCGATTATAGACTGGTAGCATATATGATTTGCAAGCGGGGGCATCATCTGTGTCCCATGGACACATTCCCCATTTATTTAAACATAAACAGAAATGATAAAGCTCTGTCTGTTGTATTTGTGTTCTTAGAAATAAAAAATCTCAAATTCACATAATTGAATCAGGTTTATGCAAATATTTTTTAGAAATGAAAGCTTATGTTGTTAATAGCTCTTTACATAAAGTTTATTTTCCTTTTATGTCATAATTCTGTAAGATTTTATTTTGAACCATTTTGGGATAAGATGTTTCATCCTCATATGTCTTTTCGTAGTAAAGGAGAAGATCCAAGATTTGTACTTATTCGGTCATTAAAGACTCTCAAATTCTAGCATGAATATAAAAAATCTATCAAATACGCCATAAAATGTCACTTTTTAGATGTATGTGAAGTTAGTGGCTGGTTCGTTATTCGATATTCAATCTCCAATTCAAACATAGAAGACAGGAAGTTTACCCAAATTCCTTTTAGTCACGGTTGTATCTACATATTAACTAGATACATATTAACTAACTGTCTGCAAAATATAAGAAAGAATGAGAGATCGGGGGGTCTCACCATGGCCCTGTGCCCTTTGTCCTGAAATTTTGACATTTTTTAGCTGAAAAGTGACAATCTAAGCCCTCCGTAGATATCTAAGATGACATTATTCGGGGAAATCCTTTTGATACAATCTTTATATATACAGAGTCTATGTTTTCGTCGAATTTTATGGACATTGAAAGACCAGGGGGGTCTCTCTATCATTTAAGCGGTCTCAGGTAGGTTTTCACTATACATTTATATTTTTGGGGCTTTCCATAAATATTTCTATTTATATTTCTAAATGTTTCTATAGTGATCGGTTTTTGTTTTTGTTTTAAGAAATATTATATATAAAATAACATCTTTGATGTCATTTATTGATAAAAATCTATATCACATAAAGACAAATATGCAACTTACATAAGGGTTTATATTCGAGGACAACGAGAATTTACAACAGCTTGAAGGGGTCATAAAACAATTTGCTACGTATCTTTTCACTCCTTTTAACTATGAAAATCATGCTTTTATGTTATCAAATATTTTACATTTTTATGATTTTTAACTAAATTTGAATATCGAACCGACTGCTAGCAGCTGGGGTCGCTAACTTCACATACATTCTTTTAAGATAGTTTTGGGGAAAAGACGGCTTCAAGCCGTCAATTCCCTATTTGGTTGGCCAGACTTCCAAACCTCTCACGTCAATCATTTTGTGTTTTATAGTTGGAAAACACCTCAAAATTTCATACTGAATTGATGAGATCGAGATAAACAAATGAACAGATTGACTTTAAAACACCTTTTTACACATTTCCCTTCTGTTTCTCATGAAATTATCGTATCTTGAGCTCTCCCTTACACTATTTACGTTTCTTTTACAATCCGGAAAAATCAGTATTACGAAATATTCTAAATATATCCAACCTAGTGACGTCATGGTTGGAATTCCACACTACGTAGAAGCAGGGATATCCTTTACTCATTATTAAAATCATTCACAGAAATCGTGTACGATTTTAAAATCGGTATTTGTTTATTTAAACATAATTATGTTTGCTGTAGATGATTCAAACATCAATGCTTTAATTTGTAGGTCAACTTTTGCGGTAAACAATGGGGATACATGAGATTGGGGAGAGAAACGGCAGTTTTCATTCTTTCTGTAAATGTTGTCTGTATTGAGAATCTTCCTCCAATACAGGAGCACCTCAATTGATGAGTAATTATCCACCTAAATAAAAGTTAATGTATCTGAGTTACACTTAAAATGTGACATTTATTATATGATAAGTATGATAAGTAGTCTTCCCATTAAAACAAAGTTTTGTGTACCAACATAATCATTGTAATGGTAAAAAAATTATAAAATTTTCAAATGTTGCTTTTTGTAGTTTAAACATATTTATTCATGAAATTTACAAATATATCAAAATGTAGGATCTGGAAACGAGCTGCACACAGCTTATATATAGCCTTATATCAATCTAATTGATTTTTGTAAGTACATGTATCCCTGTGATGAGAGTTGTAACTGGGAACTTTATCAATGGAAATTTAAAACTGAATAGACTTTTCAGTCCTCACTTTCTTGAGAAAAAATTAAAAATCTTAGAGTACTGTCAAAAAAAAATGGAGAATGGCCCTAGCCTGCACTTCAGTGGTACACAATATAAAAAAAAAAAAATTTTAGTAGTTATTAAATGATAGAATTCAATTGAATTTTAGATAATTAACTTTCAACTTTAATCAAATGTTTGGATTTAGAAGGTGCCAATCTCTTCCATTGGTCCAAATTGACTCCATGATGAATTCTTGACTAAGGAAATGAAATTACATTAAACAACAATTAATTTCAATATTGTCAACCTTTCTACATGTTCTAGCTGTTCTTTTGCTCATTCTTTGTATGAAGACTATCAAAAGATACCAAAACAAAAAAATAGAAACAGTGGCCATCTTTTCCCTCAGAGCTCTTAAGCTCTTTGATTGTCTAAAATGGAAGTGACTGGATTCGTGTTTAGTCTCAACTTTTATATATGATATGTTTTATCATTAAAAACAACATATATTTGAATATAAATCAATTGTTTAAATCAATTGTTTACGGTCTTTCCCCTCCGAAACATGATAGATTAATTGATTTTTTTGATTGATTGGTTGGTTGGTTGGTTGGTTGGTTAGTTGACTGATATACTAATTAAACACATGGGATAGGGTCTCTTGGAACAAGCAAAAAAGAAACAAATGAGATCTTGGACCCTGTATTAATTAAACAGATTGATTGATTAATTGGTTGGTTGGTTGGTTGGTTGGTTGGTTTGTTATATGACCGACTCAATAAACAAATGGGATTTGGTATCTTGTAGAAAAAGAAAGAAATAAGATCTTGGACCCCCCATTAAACACATGTGACCGAAACATGCATGATTGGTTGGTTGGCTAGCTGATTCAACACATGGGACCGAGCCACTAGGAACATGCAAAAAGGGAATTAAGAGCCTAGTTCCCATGTTTAAACACTTGGGACCTAGCCTCTAGGAACAAGCGAAAAAGGAATCTGAGCTCCAGATAAGAATTCACAAATTGGGGTTTTTACCCACCATTTTTTTATGTAATTGGGTGATAAAGTTTTTTAATTGCATTATCAATTCCAATTCACCCCTCAAGCAAATATCAAATTGGGGTTTTCACCACCAAGCTCCTTAATGTATTGGGTTTTTTCATCAACGCAATATTGAATATTTAGGCATGTTATAATCACATTATATCAACCCCAGATGTGTTTCCATCTTAAATGTGTTTCTTTCTTCGTTTATGTGCTTAGCTGTTTTATTTGGTTTATTCACTGACGACTGACGAACAATTGTACGTTTAATTTGTGTCCCGTTTTAAACGTTCTGTCAGTTTTGTATTTTCTCAAAACTTATGTAAACTGCAGCTGGTGTCACTAGTTGGACAGTAACTAATTGCCTTTCTAGATCCCATATGATCACCCTACAGTTTATAGTTGGGGTAGGTGTGGCTAAGTGTTTAGATTTTTATGTAATATATGTGAAATTTAGGTGCTGTAAGAAAGTTTTGCCAGTCCTTTCACCTATTTGCCAGATCTACTTTTTAATAAAAATAAAAAGTAGTTCCCAGATTTAAGATATACCCCAAAACTTTGAGATTTATAGGGTGGTTTAATGATGGAGACCACATTCAACTTAAATTTACAAATAATTCTGCAACATCAAGTAAATAAATGACAATGTTATGCTGCACTTGCCAATAAGACAACTATCTTAAGCATCCAGAACAATTAGACCAAAACAAAGAAAGTGTCAAGCTGCATAATTTGACGTAAAAAACGGATATGTGTATTCATTCATCAACTAAAAAAAAATAATATATAAACTGTTTTTGTTTAATTCAATTTACATAAATCTGGGTTAAGTTGTCCTTTATCAGAACTTTTGGTTTCCGATGCTTTCCAACTACATATCATGTCATAATTGATTTGGCCTTTCACTTTTTCCAACTGATTTCGTTTTTGACGAAACCCCGTGTTTATTGTTCTATAGCAATGTTCTCGTTAAGGTACGCAAACACGCCCGTGCGTTCAATGGACGCTTCCTAAAATCACTAGCTGAGTCTTGTTATCATCATAACTTTCCCTCAGCTATCAAAAAGAAGCCGAAAACATGCTTCTATTCAATATTATTATCGGACATTTACTTTCGTTTTAATTCATTATATGTTATGATAAATCCCGAGCAATTCGAAAAAATATGACAGCATGTCACACGCTAATTGGATAAACGCCGAGAAGATCGAAATGTTTTCATAAACACGTGTACCTTTTGAGCAACGGAAAATTCCAACAGGGACCCATTACAGCTACTTGATGCAGGGCTCTATTTTAAGAACGAAAGGACATTTCCAATTATAAATATTATAAAAATAGATTTACGCGACGACTGTAATCAGATAAGGGTAAATAACGCAAACGATAGCGAATAAAAGCGTTAAGAACTCATGGTTTTGGCATATAATTGGGTTTTCCTTTGAATTAATTGGGTTATTGAACCCTGCAATGGGCAACTGCATTGGGTTTTTAATTATTTGTATTGCGTAATCACGCAAATACGCAGCTTATCTGGAGCTCTGAGGAATTAAAAGCCTAGTTCCTGTGTTTAAACACTTGGGACATAGCCTCTAGGAACAAGCAAAAAGGAATCGAGTGCCTAGTTCCCGTGTTTAAACACTTGGGACCTAGCCTCTAGGAACAGGCGAAAAAGGAATCGAGTGCCTAGTTCCCGTGATTAAACACTTGGGACCTAGCCTCTAGGAACATGCAAAAACAGGTCCGTGCAACATGTTTACTTATATTTAAATTATGATATTTGTAGGAACATGCAAGGATTTAAACACACCTCCAAAAAATATCGTTGCATCTTCCTTTATAAATGTTCTTCTTTTTTATAAGGCTTCCCGAAATTTGTGTCTTATTGACTTATTGAGTGTGCATTTTATTCAATTTTGTATTTAAAGAAAATCGGAACTGACCTGCATGGATCTTTTGTTTTTGGGAAGTTTGCTATAGCAATACTTTTGTAAGGCGTCTGCCTCAAACTTCTGGTGACAGACTATCGCAAATGTTCTGCTCCAAGATAATGTAGTACTAGTGTTTGAATACTGATTCTAGGAAGATGTTTTTGAAATTTTGAGTCCTTTTGAAAAGATTACAGTTTGAATAAAAAAGGAATGAATGTTCACCGACAATTCAGCTGAATTTAACTTCATTTTGAAAATGAGTATCACAAACACTACTTCGCGGATTTTCCATGCGCTGAAGAGAAAATCAAAAGAAATCTACACGAGACATTGTTTAATTCATGAATATTTCATGAATGAACATTTTCCCGCCCAATTTTTACTAAGTACGATATTTACAAATGTTTATTATTAAATATAAAGTAAAAGTCAGAGTGTATCGAAAGAATCCCCTATGACTGACTTTACTGAATGCAACATGTGTATATTTTGACCAAGCCGTCTGATAATTGACAAGTGATAAAAGTTTGATTGAACAATTATACACAGGTGACAGAAATAATCGATAATCATATGGCTTATGTCGCACGCCAAGGCCGAGTAAAGGTAAATACCGGCTATGATAGAAAAGTGCATGTTTTTGTCAAAACATCGATCGGAAGGTTTTGATGCCAAAAACATTTGAAAACTTTTTAATTCCGCTATTTAGATACTAGCTATTTCACATTCCAATGTGGATTTAAGGACCTTCACTCGTCCAGCATGCTCAGTCAAGTGGATCAAACTGACAGCTGAAAAACATTGACTCAACGACAGTTCGTACATATCACAGCCTCCTCAGTGTTACGATTAACAATTACATTTGTACACAAATCGTTACAAGGATAAGGCAGACAAGTCATCTTCTACTAAGAATAACTCAGTGTATCAAGACAAGTGCTGTAGCAATTATTTACATGATTAAATGATCTGTCCATGTAATAGCAAAATGACTTTCTTACTCTTAGTGCTAGTCCAAATAATTATGACGCACCAAAAATCTTAAATGTTTTTGCCTCAATGCTAAATTTCACAGCATCAACTATAAAATGTGTTACAGAATTATAAGCACCTCTATGAATCTAGTGTATATTAACTTTTTTTCCTGTCGTCTTACTGCTATTGTTATGTCCCCACTGTATTAAGTTTTACTCTTTTTCTTCTGTAAGTATGTATGTCCCTTACTTGTGCATATGTCCGTACATCCAAAAATTGGTTTCTGTTCTCTAACTTTAGTTTTCCTAAACCAAATTGTATGAAACTTCTACGCAATGCTTATTTCCACAAAACACAGGTCAAGTTGAATTTCGGTGGCGTCGATTTTACAATACTAGAGTTATGCTCCTTAACAAATGGAAAAGTTGCTTGAATTTTTTGTTTACGATCTCTAACTTTAGTTTGTCTCAACCAAATGTTATGAAACTTATACACAATGCTCATTATCACAAAACACTGATTAAATTTGAGTTTTGGTGGTGTCAGTTTTACTGTGCTAGAGTTATGCCCCTTTACAAATTTAAAAATTGTGATTGTTGTCGAGCCTTCGACTTTTGTTGAAAAAGCAAGACATAGCGATCCTGCATTGCATCGGCGGCATCCAAAAATATTCACTTTGTGGTTAAAGTTTTTGAAATTTTAATAACTTTCTTAAACTATCCTGGATTTCTACCAAACTTGGACAGAAGCTTGTTTATGATCATACGATAGTATCTTGAAGGAAATTTAGTTAAAATTTTGTTCTTGCTTTTCCATATTTTACTCACTAATGGACTTAGCTTTTCTTCCAGTTAACATTACATACAGTCTGTAGTTAAATTTTTTAAAACATTTATTAGATTCATAAACTATCCTGGATTTTTAACCAAACTTGGACAGAAGCTTCTTTCAATCTAAAGATAGTATAGAGAGGAATTTTTTATTTATTTTTTTCCTCATTTTTGTTGAGCCTGCGATTAACAGCAAAAGTAGCCTAGACACTTGGTTCCACAGAACACATACACATTTTTTTTTAGCTCACCTGGCCCATAGGGCCAAGTGAGCTTTTCTCATCACTTGGCGTCCGTCGTCCGTTAACTTTTACAAAAATCTTCTCCTCTGAAACTGCTTGGCCAAATTTAAGCAAACTTGGCCACAATCATCATTAGGGTATCTAGTTTAAAAAATGTGTCCTGTGACCCGGCCAACCAACCAAGATGGCCACCATGGCTAAAAATAGAACATGGGGTAAAATGTACATTTTGGCTCATATCTCTGAAACCAAAGCATTTAGAGCAAATCTTACCGGCTAAAATTGTTTATCAGGTCAAGATCTATCTGCCCTGAAATTTTCAGATGAATCGGACAACTCATTGTTGGGTTGCTGCCCCTGAATTGGTTATTTTAAAGGAAATTTTGCAGTTTTTGGTGATTATCTTGAATATTATTATAGATAGAGATTAACTGTAAACAGCAATAATGTTCAGCAAAGTAAGATCTACAAACAAGTCAACTTGACCAAAATGGTCAGTTGACCCCTTAAGGAGTAAAGTAAGATCTACAAACACGTCACCATCACCAAAACACAATTTTGTCATGAATCCATCTGTGTCCTTAATATGCACATAGACCAAGGTGAGCGACACAGGCTCTTTAGAGCCTCTAGTTTCAATTCTGTGCTCTAACTTTAGTGTGCCTCAACCAAATGTTACGAAACTAATACACAATACTTTTAACCACAAAACCAAGATCTAGTTTGAATTTTGGTACCGTCATTTTACTGTTATGGTTAGGGTTATGGCAAGTTACAAATGGAAAAAAATACTATAAAATCACAGGCCCTAGATATGGCATGGGCACATAAAGAAATTAACAGAGCTTATTGTATATTTGATTATTTTAGAACAACAGTTTAAGGTTGCAATAGAGAATATCAAAATTTTATATGACAAACATATAACAAAAAGTGATTTTTGATAATTGCTGAAAAGAAAATGGTTTAGTTAAAAACATCAAAGCTGTGATTAAATACATATTTCAAATAATACACATCTATAACCTATTTGAAATAATACACATCTACAGTTGCAAACTTCCCAGAGGTGCTATCCAGCACTTTGATTTAATCTACCTGCACATTTCTAATTCTTTTGAAAAAGGGGAAAACCCCTATTTTTAGTTTGGGTAGCACGGGCTGAGGATGGTGTGATTGTGACGTCACCAAGCTGATGTACACAAAAAGACTGTTTTTTAAAATTTCTTTGCAGAGGAGGATGTCGTCAAGACCATACCTGTGTATAAAGATTGTGCTAACGGATTTAATTTTCTTTCATTCACAGGTTTATGATGTTTGATTGTTGATCCTTGAGTGTTCGTGATACATGCTTTTGTGAACATTTGCAATGTATAATTTAGCAACACATTTATCGATTGATATAAATTCCTTTTTAGCTCACCTGGCCTGAAGGGCCAAGTGAGCTTTTCTCATCACTTGGCGTCCGTCGTCCGCCGTCGTTAGCTTTTACAGAAATCTTCTTCTCTGAAACTACTGGGCCAAATTTAACCAAACTTGGCCACAATCATCATTAGGGTATTTAGTTTGAAAAATGTGTCCGATGACCCCTCCAACCAACCAAGATGGCCACCATGGCTAAAAATAGAACATAGGGGTAAAATGTAGATCTTGGCTTATATCTCTGAAACCAAAGCATTTAGAGTATATCTGACAAGGGTAAAACTGGTTATAAGGTTAAGATCTATCTGCCCTGAAATTTTCAGACAAATCTGACAACCCAATGTTGGGTTCCTGCCCCTGAATTGGTAATTTTAAGGAAATTTTGCCGTTTTTATACGACCGCAAAAAAATTTTGTGGTCGTATATTGGTATGACGTTGGCGTCGTCGTCGTCGTCGTCGTCGTCCGAAGACGCATTGGTTTTCGCACTCTAACTTTAGTTTAAGTGAATGGATCTCTATGAAATTTTACCATAAGGTTCAATATCACAAAAGGAAGGTTGGGATTGATTTTGGGGGTTATGGTACCAATAGTTAAGGAATTAGGGGCCAAAAAGGGGCCAAAAATAAGCATTTTTGTAACTTCCAGACATAACTTGTGTGTTAGTGTATTCATCTCTCTGACTTTGTACCACAAGGTTCCATATCACAAAGGGAATGCTGGGATTGATTTTTGGGGGTAATTGTCTCAAAATTTTAGGAATTAGGGGCCAAAAAGGGCAAAAACAAGCATTTTCTAGTTCAATGACAATAACTTGTGTGTAAGTGTATGGATCTTTCTGAAATTGTACTACAAGGTTCCATATCACAAAGGAAAGCTGGAATTGAGTTTGGGGTAATTGCCTGAAACGTTTAGGAATTAGGGGCCAAAATAAGCATTTTCTAGTTTCAGACAATATCTTGTGTTCAAGTGTATGGATCTCTCTGAAATTGTACTGCAAAGTTCCATACGTCAAAAGGAAGGCTGGGTTTGAGTTTGGGGGTGATGAATCATAAGGGGGTTCAAAAAATTTTTGGGGGGGGGATTTTTTTTTTTTTTACCCTTTTTTTCCTTTTTTTTTCTTTAAAATTTTCCATTTTAAGTTGGTTATTTCTGATTTATATTTAAAAGCAAATAATAATGATATGGCAGGAGATACACACCAAACAGGATGTGTAAATTATTATATAATAAGTATTGTGCAATAGCAAGAAATTTTCAATTGCACAGCATTGCGCAATAGCAAGAAATCTTCAATTGCACAGTATTGCGCAATAGCAAGAAATATCCAATATCACAATATTGCACAATAGCAAGAAATTGTCAATTGTACAGTATTGCGCAATAGCAAGAAATATTCAATTGCACAGTATTGCGCAATTGCAAGAAATATTCAATTGCACAGTATTGTGCAAAAGAAGATACTTTGTATAAATTGCTTATTTCTTGACCAATTTCAATGGGGTTTTATTCTTGAACTCTTGGGGTTCTGTAATATGCTGAATCTAACCGTGTATTAAGTTTTTGGATTTTGGGCCCCGTTTTTAAATTGAGGTCAAAAGGGTCCAAAATTAAACTTTGTTTGATTTCATCAAAAATTGAATTATTGGGGTTCTTTGATATGCCGAATCTAACCGTGTATTTAGATTCTTAATTTTTGGTCCCGTTTTCAAATTGGTCTACATTAAGGTCCAAAGGGTCCAAAATTAAACTTAGTTTGATTTTAACAAAAATTGAATTCTTAGGGTTCTTTGATATGCTGAATCTAAACATGTATTTAGATTTTTGATTATGGTCCCAGTTTTCAAGTTGGTCCAAAACGGGTCCAAAATTAAACACTGTTTGATTTCAACAAAATTGAATATATGGGGTTCTTTGATATGCTGAATCTAACCATGTATTTAGATTTTTGATTTTGGGCCCCATTATCAACTTTGTCCGCATTGAGGTCCAAAGGGTCCAAAATTAAACTTTGTTTGATTGCATCAAAAATTGAATTATTGGGGTTCTTTGATATGCCGAATCTAACCGTGTATTTAGATTCTTAATTTTGGTCCTGTTTTCAAATTGGTCTACATTAAGGTCCAAAGGGTCCAAAATTAAACTTTTTTTTGTTTGATTTCATCAAAATTGAACTCTTGGGGTTCTTTGATATGCTGAATCTAACCATGTATTTAGATTTTGGATATTGGACCATAATAGGTGAATGTCCAATTTAAAATTTTTAAGTTCTTAGACCACATTCATTCTGTGTCAGAAACCTAGGCTGTGTCAAATATTTAATCACAATCCAAATTCAGAGCTGTATCAAGCTTGAATGTTGTGTCCATACTTGCCCCAACTATTCAGGGTTCGACCTCTGCGGTTGTATCAAGCTGCGCCCTGCGGAGCATTTTATTGGTTATTATCTTGAATATTATTATAGATAGAGATAAACTGTAAACAGCAATAATGTTCAGCAAAGTAAGATCTACAAATAAGTTGTATGACCAAAATTGTCAGTCGACCCTTTAGGAGTTATTGCCTTTATAGTCAATTTTAACAATTTTTAAGTAAATTTTGTAATCTTTACAAAATCTTCTTCTCTGAAACTACTGAGACAAATTTAACCATACTTGGCCTTAATCATTATAAGGGTATCTAGTTTAAAAAATTTGTCCGATGACCCCGCCTTCCAACCATCATGGCCGACATGGTCAAAAATAGAACATAGGGGTAAAATGCAGTTTTTTTGTTTATATCTCTGAAACTAAAGCATTTAGAGCAAATCTGACAGGTGGCAAAA
The DNA here is from genome assembly GCA_017311375.1 of Mytilus coruscus. Classification (NCBI taxonomy): domain Eukaryota; kingdom Metazoa; phylum Mollusca; class Bivalvia; order Mytilida; family Mytilidae; genus Mytilus; species Mytilus coruscus. The sequence goes on along the minus strand of CM029606.1, from coordinate 22,847,835 downwards.
ATGTTCATCAGATTTAGATTTATCTACCATGAAATTTTCAGACGAATCCGACAACCTGTTGTTGGGTTGCTGCCCCTGAGTTAGTAATTTTACAGAAATTTTGCGGTTTTTTGTTATTATCTTAGATATCATTATAATATCTCATATCTAATACTATTAATTATGATTTTAACCTTATTTTACATGATTTTCAAAGCATCAGTAAATACAGGTGAGTGACACAGGCTCTTGAGAGCCTCTAGTTAAGGAAGGCCGTTGAACAGAGCACATGTGTATTGATAACGGTAACACGATAACTATTGATTTTATTTTTTACAGGTCATTGATGTCTGATCATGCATGCTTTTTTCGAACACATAATTACAGGAGCACAGATTTGTATTTTAACGCATGTTTAGAAATTTGATTGTAGGATTTCACTAATATTTACAAACTTGTGAGCGATTTCTTCGTCATTGATTTTAATTTCTCAATCCAGGTCAGGATGTCAAGTGAACCGCAGGTGTATTTAGAATGCTAATGGGAATATTTTTTCTTGATTCTTTTTACAGATAAATAAGGCTGTTGTTATAGTACTGTAACAAATGTGTATCAATTAAATTCAGAAAATACATGAATTAGAGCAGACTTTTGCAGTAAAATGTATGGGTGATTTTCAATTCAGAAAAAAAAATTTTAAAAATCAGTATTAGAAAAAAAGGGGGAGGGGGGAGTGTGGACCTTGGTTGATTAATTAAGATAATATGCATGTACACATCATGATAGCTCCAAAGTTTGAAGCTTTAATTAGTTGATTTATTCATTTTACCATTTCAGTGGCATGGAACCCCCAAGAAAATGACACGTACCATTTCGACAAAAATTTTCCAGTTATATCATGTCGCAACTAACATTTTGGTTAAATGTTTTTTGTCGATATCTATAACTCTTTCTGAATGGAAGCGATATGAAGTGAATGTCAAAATTTAGAACATGACCTTGACCTTTGACATTGACCTCATTTTCTAAGTTATGACCCAAGGACCTCAAATAAAAGGACTCTAGGTTTATATGGCTTACGGCTTTTGAGTTACAAAAACATACCGACAAATTTTTTAGGTAAAGGTAAATAACTCCTACAAGATTTCACTGGATCGCTTCGGTTAAAATTGGACAAAACATCCTAAGGATATAACGAGCAATTTAGTAAAATAAATTTGTCAATTTCTTTTATGGTTACAGAGGAGATGCACGAACAAGCTAAACAGTGTTTAGGGAGATAACTCTTACAACTAACATACTAATTAAAAGCAAATCAAACACCAGGTCTAGCCACGAACAAATATACCGACAAATTCGATGCAGCAAAGACAGTTTCAAATTTTCATTTTTCTGCCAAACTATAAAAGACTGGAACAAACTACCAGAACCAATAGCCTGCAGCACCACTACTAAGTGCTTCAAGGAGAAACTCACTAGAGAAATTCTCCTTGACACTTACAAATACCTACATGTTTAATATGTATCTTGTTTTTATCTTATACCAAAAATTAAAAATAAAAATTGAAAAAATATTACTTACATATACACTTGTATATATAAAAAAATTGAAAATTATTATGAAATTAAATATATTTTTAATCATTAACAAAACTGTTAAACCAGGCATGCGCCAGAAAGTAATCATCAATCAGTTGATGTTATTCTGTATATAAAGAAGAATAAAAAGTGTTCCGTTAAACAGGGTCAGTTTCAAAAGCGCAATAATTGTTCGATATCATATGCAAAAAATCTTAGCAACATTTTGCGAAACCACAATACCCAGCAAGAAAAAAATGTGGCGGAAGAAGAAAAAAAAAAAATTAAAAACCAATTGTTCAGAGAACAATTGAAGGTCTTTCCACTTCATTTTTATAAAGTTACTGATAAGAAGCAACTTCTGGTTAACTCAAAGCTACTTTTGACTTCCAATCATAGGTTTCTTCCTAATGATTAATAAATATATGGTTTCTATATGCTTTTGCCTGAAATAATGGAGATAATTGCCAACTTCCGGTTAAGAAAATGTCCCTTCTGTTCTGAAATGATAGCTGTATTTACACTGATTCTGAAAATATATGGTTTTTATATACTTGTGCCTGTAAAAAAGGGAGAAAATTGGCTACTTCCGGTAAAGAAAATGTAACTTCCGAACTCAAATGATAACTTTTTGCACACTGATTCCAGAAATATATCGTTTGTATATACTTATGTCTGTTATGAAGAAATAATTTGCTACTTCCAGTTTACAGAATGTCATTTCCTGTCTAAAATAATGTATATGTATGCCCATTTCGAAAAATATATGGTTTCTAGGTACTTTTCCGTAATATAAGTGCAAAAAATACTACTTCCGGTTCACTCAAGGTCACTTCCGGTTGCCTTTCTTCAAGGTCATATGTCACCCAACATTTTACAAAAGACCTTATAGCTTTATCTTGCACTAATCTCTAGTAATAATCAATTTTACTTAAAATAAAACATTTCAGGGACAATAACTCCTATAAGATGTCATTGGATTGTTTCAGACCAAATATATCACATCTTCATTACAATAAAGCAAACATTTTGCACTAGTTTTTTTATGCCCCCGCCGTAGCGGAGGGAGCATTAAGTTTTACCCTTGTCCGTCTGTACGTACGTACATACGTCCGTCCGTACGTCCCAAAGTTGGTTTCCGTTCTTTAACTTTAGTTTGCCTCAACCAAATGTTATGAAACTTATACACAATGCTTCTTACCACAAAGCACAGATCAAGTGTGAAATTTGGTGCCTTCACGACAACGGTTCTAGAGATATGCCCCTTTATAAACATAAAAATTGCTGAGTTTTCCGTTTCCGTTCTCTTTCTTTAGTTTGCCTCAACCAAATGTTATATAACTTATACTCAATGCTTATTACCACATAATACAGATCAAGTTCGAAATTAGGTGGCGTCACTTTTACCGTTTTTTAGTTATGCCCCTTTATGAACATAAAAATTGCTGAATAGTTTGTTTCCGTTCTCTAACTTTAGTTTGCTCAACCAAATGTTATGAAACTTATACACAATACTTATTACAACATAATACAGATCAAGTTTGAAATTGGGTGGCATCACTTTAACCCCTTTAAATCGAAAAATACAAAATTTTTAGTTTCCATTCTGTAATTTAAGTTTGCCCCAACCAAACATTATGAAACCTATACACAATACTCATTACCACAAAACTAAGATCAAGTACAAATTTTTTGTTTCCGTTCTCTAACTTTAGTTTGCCTCAACCAAATGTTATGAAACTTATACACAATGCTTATTACTACATAATACAGATTAAGTACGAAATTTGGTGGCGTCACTTTTACCATTCTTGAGTTATGTCCCTTTATAAACATAAAAATTGCTGAATTTTTCGTTTCCATTCTCTAACTTTAGTTTGTCTCAATCAAATGTTATAAAACTTATACAGAACCTTTCTAGAGTTATGCATATTTACAAATAGAAAAATTGCTGAATTTTTCGTTTCTGTTCTCCTCTTAAGTTAGCCTCAACCAAATGTTATGAGACTTACACACAATGCTTATTACCACAAAACTCAGATCAAGTTCAAATTTGGGTAGCGTCACTTTTACCGTTCTTCAGTTATATAACTATATGATATGCAAGTGGGGGCATCGTCTGTGTCCACATGTGGACACAATCCACATTTATTTATATATACCATTAAAGGTATCAGATAAAATGCAAAAAGAAGCAAAAGCCAAAATTCAGAACATGACCTTGACCTTTGACCTTGACCTAATTTTTTAAGTTGGGACCCAAGGACCTCAAATAAAAAAACTATAGGTTTATACGGCTCTTGGTATATTAGATAAAATTGATTTGATAAAGGTAGATAACTCCTATAAAATTTCATCAAATCAGCCAAAAATTCCTGAAGATGTAACAGACAAATATGAAAAAGAATTTTGTTGTTATCTTTTTTGGTTATGGAGGAGATACACTAACGAGAAAAACAGTGTTTTGGGAGATAACTCTTACAATAAAAAAGTCTTCACCTTAACGAGATAAGTTTTAAAACACAATAACTGTTCGATATAATATTCAAAATATCTCAGCGACATCTTGCGAAACAACTTTATACTGCAAGAAAAGGGTTTGGCGGAAGAAGAAGAAAAAAAAGATTAATAATTAAAAACCAGTTGTTCAGAGAAAAATTGAAGGTCTTTCCACATCAATTTTCAAAGTTATTGAAAAGAAGCTAGTTCCTGTTTACTCAAAGTTAAAATTGGCATCCAATCATCAGTTTCTTCATACTGATGCGATAAATAAGTGGTTTCTATATACTTTTGAGTGAAATAAGGGAGATAATGTGCTACTTCCGGTGAAGCAAATTTCACTTCTGGTCAAATGATAGCTTCTTTCACACTGATTCCAAAAATATAGTTTCTATATACTTTTGACTGTAAACCAGGGGATAATTGGCCATTTCTGGTTTATCGAAACTCACTTCTAGTCTTTAATGATAAGTTAATGTATTTAAATCACAAAATATATGGATTCCGCATACTTTTACATGAAAAAAGTGCAAAAAATGGCTACTTCCGATTGTCATTTTTCAAGGTCAAATGTCACCAAACCTTTTGTAAAAGATCATATGGCTTTATAATTTTTTTTATACGGCGTACGGTTCATGTGTTACAAAAACATAACAAATTTATTTGGTAAAGGCAGATAACTCCTATGAGATATTACTGAATTGCTTCGATCCAAATTAGCCAAAAATTCCTGAGGATGTAACGAACAATTTGTAAAAAGAATTTTGTCGATATCTTTTTTTGTTATGAAGGAGATGCAAACACATGATAAACAGTGAATAGGGAGATAACTCTTACAAAGAAACCTGTTTGGTTCAGCAGTGTTAAAATTTAAAAGCGCATAAACTGTATGATACTATCTGAGAAATATCTTAGCGACATATTGCGAAACAAAAATGTTACGGGAGAACAAAATTTGGCGGGAGAAAAAGAAAATAATAATAATTAAAAACCAATTGTTCAGAGAACAATTGAAGGTCTTTCCACATCAATTTTCAAAGTTATTGAAAAGAAGCTAATTCCTGTTTACTCAAAGTTAAAATTGGCATCCAATCATAAGTTTCTTCATACTGATACGATTAATAAGTGGTTTCTATTTACTTTTGAATGTAATAAGGAAGATAATTAACTACTTCCGGTGGAGTAAATATCACTTCCGGTCTCATATGATAGCTTCTTTCACACTTATTCCAAAAATATATATGTAAACAAGGAGATTATTGGCCACTTCCGGTTTTTCCAAAGTCACTTCTAGTCTTTAGTGATAAGTTAATGTATCTAAATTACATATATGGATTCCAAGTACTTTTTCATGAAAAAAGTGCAAAAATGGCTACTTCCGGTTGTCATTTTTCAAGGTCATATGTCACCCAACCTTTTATTAAAGATCATATGGCTTTATAATGAACCAAGTTGAAGTAATAATCAATTAACCTTATAATTAGACATTTCAGGGGCACTAACTCCTATAAGATGCCATTAGATTGTATCAGACCAAATGTAACATATCTTCATTACAATAAAGCAAACATTTCACACTTGTTTTTCTATACATCTATACTATTAAACGAGAAGACCTCATTTTGTGTGTCGCTTCTCTTCCTTCCACAATAAATTAATCATCATGCCTCTGTGTTCTATAGGTACCATGCATAGTCGCATTTGTCATCTATTCTTATGAGTATTCAGTTTGGGTTATTTTGGGAGAAAAACGAAAATAAGGCGTCCAGATATTGTTTCCGTCATCAGATCAACTTTTAAGTCATACAAGACTACCGGTTTTAAACTTGCACATAATTTTCATAAGAGTACTCGGGGACAGGACAATAATTTTCGCGTTGATAGAGACTCTCTAATATAATATAGCAGTGAGCGCCGTGGATAGTAAACTTGAAATTGATAGTTAATAGCAAATACACTTCATTTATAGTATACGTATGTTGATAGTATACAGAAAAGCGAAAATAATGGAATTTAACAGAAAACAAAAAAAATAACAGACTTTGGAAAAAAGGGAGAGGGTTTAAAAAAAGTGTCCTGTCTCCAAGTACCTATGAATTATGATACCTTTTCTGAAATTCTCCAGACATAAAATCTTTTACAAAAATTCTCCCTACAACAGTTTACATACTTTCAACCACTTAGCTCTAAATGCCTGCGATTTCGCGGGTGTGTTCTAGTATCTTTTAAAGTGTTGGAGAAAATGCAAAAACAAGGAAAAGTCACAATTGAGAACTTGACCTTGACCTTTGACCTTGACCTCATCTAAGTTAGGACCTAGGGGCCTCAAATAAAAACATTCCAGGGTTATACGGTTAACGGTTGATGAGTTGATAACACATACCGAGAAATTTTGTCGATATCTTTTTTAGCTCACCTGGCCCAAAAGGGCCAGGTGAGCTTTTCTCATCACTTGGCGTCTGTCGTCCGTCGTCATCGTCTGTTAACTTTTACAAAAATCTTCTCCTCTGAAACTACTGGGTCAAATGTAACCAAACTTGGCCACAATCATCATTGGGGTATCTAGTTTAAAAAATTTGTCCGGTGACCCGGCCAACCAACCAAGATGGCCACCATGGCTAAAATAGAACATAGGGGTAAAATGTAGATTTTGGCTTATATCTCTGAAACCAAAGCATTTACAGCAAATCTGACATGGGGTAAAATTGTTTATCAGTTCAAGATCTATCTGCCCTGAAATTTTCAGATGAATCGGACAACCCGTTGTTGGGTTGCTGCCCCTGAATTGGTAATTTTAAGAAAATTTTGCCGTTTTTGGTTATTATCTTGAATATTATTATAGATAGAGATAAACTGTAAACAGCAATAATGTTCAGCAAAGTAAGATCTACAAATAAGTCATCTAGACCAAAATGGTCAGTTGATCCCTTAAGGAGTTATTGCCCTTTATAGTCAATTTTTAACAATTTTTCGTAAATTTTTGTAATCTTTTACAAAAATCTTCTCCTCTGAAACTACTAAGACAAATTTAACCAAACTTGTCCACAATCATCATTAGGGTAACAAGTTTAAAAAAGTGTCCGATGACCCCGCCCGCGAACCAAGATGGCCGACATGGCTAAAAAATAGTACATAGGGTAAAATGCAGTTTTTGGCTCATATCTCTGAAACCAAAGCATTTAGAGCAAATCTGACGAGAATAAAATTGTTCATTAGGTCAATATCTATCTGCCCTGAAATTTTCAGACCAATTAGGCAACAGGTTGTTGGGTTGCTGCCCCTGAATTGGTAATTTTAAGAAAACTTTGCACCTTTTGGTTATTATCTTGAATATTATTATAGATAGAAATAAACTGTAAACAGCAATAATGTACAGCAAAGTAAGATCTACAAATAAGTCAACATGACCAAAATTGTCAGTTGACCCCTTAAGGAGTTATTGCCCTTTATAGTCAATTTTTAGCTCACCTGGCCCGAAGGGCCAAGTGAGCTTTTCTCATCACTTAGCGTCCGTCATCCGTCGTCGTTAACTTTTACAAAAATCTTCTCCTCTGAAACTATTGGACCAAATACAACCAAACTTAGCCACAATCATTATTAGGGTATTTAGTTTAAAAAATGTATGCGGTGACCCAGCCAACCAACCAAGATGGCTGCCATGGCTAAAAATAGAACATAGGGGTAAAATGTAGATTTTGGCTTGTAACTCTGAAACCAAAGCATTTAAAGCAAATCTTACAGGGATTAACTTGTTTATCAAGTAAATATCTATCTGCCCTCAAATTTTCAGATGAATTGGACAACTGGTTGTTGGGTTGCTGCCTCTGAATTGGTAATTTTAAGGAAATTTTGCCGTTTTGGTTATTATCTTGAAAATTATTACAGATAGAGATAAACTGTAAACAGCAATAATGTTCAGCAAAGTAAGATCTTCAAATAAGTCAACATGACCAAAATGGTCAGTTGACCCTTAAGGAGTTATTGCCCTTTATAGTCAATTTTAACAATTTTCATTAATTTGGTAAATTTTGGTAAGTTTTACAAAATGTTTTCCTTTTGTAATCTTCTTTTCTGAAACTGCAGTAGAAAATCAATATAGAAAACAATCTACTAATGAACTGGCAATAAAATAATTGATAATTCTATAACATGAAAAAAAAACCACATTAATACCTGATGATGGTGTTTCTTTCTTTACATTGAAAATGATGTCACAACTATAATCCCGAACAATAGGTCGAATGTCAGATATGTTTCAGTACTTTGGCTTCATTTTCTACAGATTCCAAAGTGCAAATGATGCTTGAATTCCTACACTAATTTATACAGACTTCATCCCTTTCACAGGTAATGCCTGCCTCATATTATATTTAAAACTTTAATAGAATATCAGAAATTTTGAGAGAAAATTAATCAACCATGCAAGATCTAAAACTTAATTAATATTGTTTAAATTATCAATTAACTATTAAAAAAAATTCTCATTAAAAATATAGTTCTTCATTTTATATTTTATCAGAAGTTTAGGAAAAAATTGAATTTAATTGTGTCCCTTGTTCTCATTTCCTGGGATAAATCCAATACAAATTAAAGTATTGGTATTGAATTAATATTTAAGAAATATTTCAAACCTTACCATTTTCTTCACAAGAATGAAGAACATATTTTCAGTGTCATGAGTATCAGTCATCATATTTGTTGTACTTTGTTATTTAAAAGTTGAATACAAAAAAAGATCAACAAAGCAATTCAAAAATCACTTGAATTTTGCAACAACAAATGAGAGTTTTTAACGACCTCAGCTGGCTATACAACCCTTGCACAATCAACTGAATTTTGCAGAAATCATTAATAGGAAACAACAAAACTTCACAACAAACTTTCTCATCACTTCGCATTTCTCGTTAGATAAATTTTACAAAAATTCTCCCCTGAAACTAGTGTCAAATTAAACCAAACTTGGTTTAAATCACCACTAGGATATCCAGGGACCACTGTGTATGATGACCCTGCCTGCCAACATGGCACACATGGCTGAAATAAAACATAGGTTTCAAACACACTTTTTAGTCTTTTATCTCTGAAACTAAACGACAGTACAACAGTTGCATTTATCATGCATCAATTGTAAATAAAAATATCAGGTGAGCGACACAGGGTCCTTGGAGCCTCTATTTTTTTGTTACGAAGGAGATGCAAACATATGATAAACAGTGAATAGGGAGATAACTCTTACAAAGGAAAGGCTTCAGCTAAGCAGGGTGAAATTTAAAAGCGCATAAACTATACGATCCAATATGAGAAATATCTAAGCGACATATTGCGAAACATTTATCGTAAGAACAAAATTTGGCGGAAGAAAAAAAAAATAATAAAAATAATCAGAACAAATACAATAGGTCTTTCCACAGAAAAGTGGAAAGACCTAATAATAATCAGAACAAATACAATAGGTTTTTCCACAGAAAAGGGGAAAGACCTAATAATAATCAGAAAAAATACAATAGGTCTTTCCACAGAAAAGTGAAAAGACCTAATAATCAGAACAAAACCAATAGGTCTTTCCAAAGAAATGTGGTTTAGGTCTTTCCACATTTCTAATTATTCAGACTGAACACAAGTAAGACCATTTCCATTTTTGACAAAAACCATCTTAAAATTAGCACAAATGCTAAAATTGTAAAGATTAAGTACTTTTGCATGACATAATGATGCTAGTACCTGATGCATGTCAATTGTATTGTCAAAAACAGTCCATAGTTATGTAACAATAGTATTATACTTTCCAATAAATAGCTAAAAGTTTACATTTTTAACAAATTTGTGAAAGTGCTATAAAGGGGCCTACTCCTTTTTAGCTCACCTGGCCCAATGGGCCAAGTGAGCTTTTCTCATCACTTGGCGTCCGTCGTCCGTTAATTTTAACAAAATCTTCTCCTCTGAAACTCCAGGGCCAAATTTAACCAAACTTGGCCACAATCATCATTGGGGTATCTAGTTTAAATAATATGTTCGACGACCCTGCCTACCAACCAACATGGCCGCCATGGCTAAAAATAGAACATAGGGGTAAAATACAGTTTTTGGCTTATATCTCTGAAACTAAAGCATTATAGAGTAAATCTTACATGGGGGGTACAATGTTCATCAGGTTTAGATCAATCTGCCCTGACATTTTCAGTTGAATCAGACAACCTGTTGTTGGGTTGCTGCCCCTGAATTAGTAATTTTAAGGAAATTTTGCAGTTTTTGGTTATTATCTTGAATATTATTATAGATAGAGATAAACTGTACACAGCAATAATGTTCAGCAAAGTAAGATTTACAAATAAGTCAACATGACCAAAATTGTCAATTGACCCCTTAAGGAGTTATTGCCCTTTAAGGTAAATTTTTAACAATTTTCGTAAATTTTTGTAATCTTTTACAAAAATCTTCTTCTCTGAAACTACTGAGACAAATTTAACCAAACTTGGCCACAATTATCATTAGGGTATCTAGTTTAAAAAATGTGTCCGATGACCCCGCCTGCCAACCAACATGGCTGACATGGCTAAGAATAGAACATAGGGGTAAAATGCAGTTTTTGGCTCTGAAACTAAAGCAAAAGTATAATGGTTGCATTATTTCATGCATCAATTGTAAACAAAAATATCAGGTGAGCGACACAGGCTCCTTGGAGCTTCTACTTTCCATCAAAGAAATCTACTTATGGAAGTAGCAGTAAACATTCTGGGTGGCCTGCATTCAGCGGTTCAAATTAACATTTGGTACTTGAAGGTTGGGGACCTTTGACACTCCAAACTGAAAGGTCCACAACCTAAATCCCAGGTCCTACTTTTACATGAAATATTTCTCATTAAGATACAAAATTAATGTGCTTTTGTTGCTAGGTTAGCTTGTTTCATCATACATTTGTATTTGACAAGTTTACAATAATATATTGCCATGCAACCATATAGACCAAACTGTCAGTGTCACTGTGGTATTACATGTATAACAGTAAACATGATATTAAAATGTAATTGTCATAAATTCCAACATTATCTATTTTTTTTTTTTTTTGGTGCTGGGAAGAGTGTCAATGTGTGTTTGTGTGTTGTCTCAATCATTGACAATTATAGCATAATCTGTTATTGATGTAAAAGTGGCAATATCAACACCATTTTTGTTCTGGATTTCAAGAATAAATTTGTAGTCAATGAAGGGTTTCCCTTTTTTTGCAACACTATGCAGTGTTGAAAAAAACCTTATATCTATTTAACTGATCGGGCTTACATTGCTGCTTGTGAATACATAAGTGTCTGACAATAAATCTTTAGACTTAAAATTTGGGTCACTTTCATGGATCCACTGCTTTAAACAAGATAAATGCTGGGGTGTCACTTCGTGTATTTTTTGTTTTGTTCCTAAGGAAGACGTTGAAGCCCACCGTTTATCGTCTTCAGGCTTTCCCTCAAAGATGTGACACCAATGAGAAACAGACTCATTTTGTTCGAAAATGTCTAAATGATTTGTCAAGTGACCTATCGCAACTATTTATAACCTTGTGTATGGTCGGCAAGGTCAGGAATGAAACATTTTATTATTTTGATTTCAATAATAATATGGCTTTGAAATGACGATACTAATGGTGAAAAGGTCAGCAAAGTTAATTTTTATTTTCTTTCAAATCAATGGTCCGTCTGGCATAGCTAGTAACCAAAACGAAAGTCCAATTGCAACATTGGAAGGTCATGGACCTCGGACCACCGCTAATTTGAACCCCTGGCATTATATTTATACTTAAACTTTCAGACAAAGAAATCTACGTTTGGAAGTAGCAGTAAACATTCTGGGTGGCCTGCATTGTATTTATGGTTAACCAAGTACAAAGGTTTTCTCTTGTCTAAGGTAAGTCATAATGGCAATTCTATATAAGCAAATCTATATAAGATTAGTCATACTGGCAAATCTATATAATTAATTCATACTGGCAAATCTATATAAGTTAAGTCATACTGGCAAATTTATATAACATAAGTCATACTGGCAAATCTATATAAGATAAGTCATACTGGCAAATCTATATAAGGTAAGTCATACTGACAAATCTATATAATGTCAGTCATACTGGTGTTGTGGAATCTCAATAAATACGTTATGTTTTTATATACGTTTAATCGTCGTGATAGCTAATGAATCTATACAATAACGTCACTCACTATAGCGTTATGGTTACAACGTTACCATAGCTCAATGTTAGTACTTCGCGTATTTTCCGACATTCTGGGGGCCGACAAAAGTGAAATATGTCACGAAAAATTAAAAAAATGTAAGTTCACAATATAAATAAAAGTAATTTTAAATTAATGTCCATCTCAAATAAAATACTTAAGTCACTTAACCTTAACTGATCACAATTAAAGTTTTACTCATAGTCAATTCATGGATGTTTCTTCTGGCAAACATGGTAGCTTCACTAAGCGGTAATTTTCTTTATGCGTTATAAGTTCCTGTCCTGTATCTATGTGGCTTCTTGAATCCACCAGTTGAGGGTGTGTTCGTTCGGGCAGTCTTGGTAGCAAGTTACTTCCTTGTAGATTTTCCTCAAATGGGTTCATGTGCGATCTACTTTGTACGAGCCATTGCGATGTGTTTTCTGGTCTTCTTTTGGCAACGGTCATACCTGAAGGTGTATCATCTGGGTGGTCATGTTCCCATGGCAACTTTGCCGTGGACTTTCCTTTCTCGTTGTCAATAGCTGTGTTCTTGATTGAAATGTCGTTTACAACAACTGTAGATGTTGGTGGCTGGTTGATGTTTCTATTGATCGGTCCTGACAATAAAAATCCGATCTTTGACTGAACAGCGGTCGGTCTGTTTCCTCTAATAACTTTGTCCTCGATAATGTTCCAATAGTGGTCGGCGCCTATGAGTAAGTCGATTTCAAAACGATCTCTACTATGCACAGAGTGTGCAAGTTTAAGTCCGCTCAAATGTGGCAAGCTCCTTGTAGTTTGTGAAATACTGCTGTGAATCGGGACGGCAATTTCCGGAACAATGAGTGTGTTAATATCCACATTTTCTCCCGTGTCGGTCTGTAGCTGTATTGTTGCAGTGTCTAAGTTACGAACTTTCTGAGATAAATCTCCGAACGCAGACAGTTGAATCCTGACTTTTTCTGTTGGTTTAATTTCTAGTTTTTCAGCCAATTTCTGAGTTATGAAAGAACGCTGTGCTCCCTCGTCAAATAATATGTTACATTCTACTTCTTGGTCATTATATATAACTGGTGCAGTTGCTGTTTTCAGGAGAATGTCGTTACTATGTTGTGATGAATACATTACTCTAGTCTCGTTTGGTGTTTCAACTTCGTTTATTACTGACTGTTGTATTGTAGGCTCCGGTTTCGTACCTGGAATGACCTCTTTATCTTTACATATGCTAGTATGATGCATTCCGTTACAATTTTTGCATCGTTTTGTAGACTGACATGCGGCCACTCGGTGTGACCCTAAACAGTTAAAGCATAACTGTTTCTGTTTTACAATTTGATTTCTTGTGTTTGCGTCTGTTACATTAGTGCACTCCGTCGGATAGTGCTCACCTGAACAAAATATACATGTATATGTATGTACCTTCTTACGTGTGTCTGTGAATTTGCTCTTGTGTGAATGTGATTGCGTACCCATAAAAAATGCAGTGGCGTACAATCTGTCTGAATCTGTGACTCCTTCTCCAGCTTCGAGTATGTCGATCTCTTTGGTTATAGATTTGCGTAGATTTTCCAATATCAAATTATCTCTCCCGTGTTCTCGTGCAATAGATTTTCTAATGTCAATCGGTAATTTGTCCAAAACTACTGGTACCAAAAGCGATCCATACATCTCTGGTGTTTGACCAAGTGACTCTAAACCTCGCACATAGGACTCTAATTTGTCTCCGTAAAACCGCAAGCTATATACATCGTTTGTCGGTGCGGGTATGTTCATGAGTGCCTTCATGTAAGCATGTATCAGTTTGCTAGGTTGTCCGAACCGATCTCTGAGAAGGTTGACTGCGGTTTCGTAGTTACCATTGGTCAAAGCGAATCCCTCTACTGTTTTCGCGGCGCTTCCCTCAAGCTGGGCTTTAAGATAGTTGAACTTTTGGATTGGCGTTAAAGTATCGTTATGGTGTATAGATGACTCGAAACAATCCCAAAATGTCTGCCACTTGAGTATATCTCCATTAAAATAGGGCAAGTCTAACTTAGGTAGCCTGTGATAATTACTTCTTGACGATATTGGTTCTGATGGGACTTGATACATAATATTTTCTGACGGGCGGGTATGCACTGCAGGAGCGTGAATAGAAAACTGCTGGTTCATAGAGTCTATTGCACAAGTGTTCATATCAACTCTGACCTCGGGCGTGAAATTTAATGCGTGTGCGTTAAGTTTGCATGTTGAAGGTTCAACACTATCGTGTGACATTTTAGTGTTTGATTCTAAAGACTTGATAAATTTGCGAATTTGTCTGAGCTTGCAATCTAGTTCATACATATACTCATCTGAGTCGGTGATTTCCTGCTCCAGATTTTCCTCCGATGTTTGATCCAAGAGTCTGTTATTCAGGTCAATCAATGTTTCCTGTTTCTGCGTGACGGCATCATCGAGAGCTTTCACTTCGTCAACTTCTGTGTTTGTGTTTGATTTTAACTCGTCGAATTTTACCAGTAACTTCGTGACGGCTCCTTTGTGTCCAGCAGGAACTGACTTTAGCTTTGAATCCATATCCAAAGGTTACGGCACCATTAAATGTTGTGGAATCTCAATAAATACGTTGTGTTTTCTATATACGTTTAATCGTCGTGATAGCTGATGAATCTATACAATAACGTCACTCACTATAGCGTTATGGTTACAACGTTACCATAGCTCAATGTATGTACTTCGCGTATTTTCCGACAACTGGCAAATCTATATAAGGTCAGTCATACTGGCAAATCTATATAAAGTCAGTCATACTGGCAAATCTATATAAGGTAAGTCATACTGGCAAATCTATATAAGTAAGTCATACTGGCAAATCTATATAAGATAAGTCATATTGGCAAATATATATAAGGTCAGTCATACTGGCAAATCTATATAAGTAAGTCATCCTGGAAATCTATATAAGATAAGTCATACTGGCAAATCTAAATAAGATATTTTTTTTCTATTTTTTACAACATGTTCAGTTTTATCTCTTATCATGCTTATAATAATACATTGAACTACTTGACTGTAAATTAACTACAGTCGACTCTCGTTATCTGGAGGGGCCTCGGTGGCCGAGTGGTCTAAGTAGTTACTACTGTAATCACTAGCCAGTCAACAATGAGGTTGTGAGTTCGAACCCCGCTCGTGCGGGTGCACTCGACTCCAATCTTAATTGACTAGGATTGTCAGTTTTCCTATCGAAGGTCGGTGGTTTTCTCCGGGCACTCCGGCTTCCTCCACCAATAAAAACTGACCGCCACGAAATAGCCCAAAAGCGGTGCTTAAAAGTGGCGTAAAAACACCAAAAATCAAACCAAATCAAATCGTTATCTGGATGTCATCCGGACCAGACAAATATCTAAAGATACCTGTAGTTCGACTCAAATGAAAACTGGAAGTTTGACAGACCATGGGATATGGCCCAAATAAATCCGGATGAATATGGGTAGGGAATAGATATTCTGGTTTTGATGTTATTGTATGTTGTGGTCTTTTATTATTATCATAACATTTTACGTTTTCGTCTGGTATTTATTTCTTTGTAAAGTTACAATTTTTTACTATGGTGTTTAGCCGAGAGAGTAATTTCCAATTGATCTTAGCGTTCTTTAAAATTGAAAAAATTGTTCATTCTCATATACAAGAGATATTAGAAAATTTAGATTTCCTCTTAATTTTGTTTCATTTCAATCTTTTTCTGCAAGAGAAACTACATAAAGATGCTGATTGAATAGTTATGAGTTGATCACCAACGGAAGTCTTAAACCTTACTTTATACACAACCAAGCTCATTAGTGTATGATTACGGTCAATTGTTTTTAAAACATTTTAAATAATTTTTCATAAACTATAACAATGTATCACTAATTATTTATCATGGTGATCAGAGATAATCTTAGGTAAGCGCTTGTGGAATAAGAATGTCATCAATAGATACACTGGTCAGTGTCAGACTGGAAATTTAATTACATGTGTATTGTCAGATTAACTCTCCAATCCATTTAAATCCCTGAGGTCATGTTTTGAAATATGTGTATTAGTTCAAGATAAATGATAGAATATGAATGCTTTGTTAACCTTGGGATTGTAAATTTAGTTCAAGTCAACCAAAATTTCAACTCATTAGGAGTCGAAATACATTTATTTATATGGAACAAAGTTCGGGACCATGAGAAAACTTTGACTCATCCGAAATTTCCAGTCAACCGAGTTGGAGACAACGAGAGTTACTGTATGTGTAAATATCTATTTTTTATTGTTTTGTAATTTGTATGTGAGGGCCTCAGGGAAGATTAGTTAGTTGTAATTGTGTTTACCCTCTTTAAATAAAGATTTTATTATTATTATTCTAATTATATATTTTTAACCGGATAGTTTCAGATATACTTATAGTATTTAAGCTCACTTGCACTTTCCATTTGTCTCTTGTCTATTGCTAGCAATATTTATATATAGTGTGGCTGACTAAAAAGCAATAGTGACTAGTACAAATTACTTCTGTCATCCTGTGTTATGAATTGTCTGGCTTTGTCTATGTCACTCTTTATATGTACCCATCACTGTGAAAAAGGCTTGACAAAATTACACCAAAATTGCAGATTCATATTGTGTTACTGACTGCAAAGCTATATAGTAACATAGGGATCACTTCTGTTATCTTGTTATACGACCACAAAAAATTTTTATGGTCGTATATTGGTATCACGTCGTTGTCGTCGTCGTCGTCTGAAAACACTTGGTTTCCGGACAATAACTTTAGTATTAGTAAATAGAAATTTATGAAATTAAAACACAAGGTTTATAACCACAAAGGGAAGGTTGGGATTGATTTTGGGGGTTATGGGCCTAACAGTTCAGGAATTAGGGGCCAAAAAAGGGGCCCAAATAAGCATTTTTCTAGTTTTCAGACAATAACTTGTGGAACGGTGTATGGATCTCTCTGAAATTGTACAAAAAGTTTCCATACCACAAGTGGATGGTTAGGATTGGCTTTGGGGGGTAATGGCTCAAACCGTTTAGGAATTAGGGGCAAAAAAGGGGGAAAAAACAAGGGTTTCCTGTTAATGGACAATCACTTTTACATACAATGTTTAATTTGGATTACCTCCCTTACACTGCTTTAAAATTATGTATAAAGAAATTTTGTATTGTCTTGAGGTGATTAGCTGTCAATTTATTTTTAGAAGTTACTAATAAAAATGCTGATTATAAAGATATATTATTTTTAGACATGATTATGTATGTCATTTTCTATTTTAAGACTTTTATGATGTATTTAAAGGGGTAATTATGGTTGCAAACTCCATTGGAAATTTGAATTGAGATAATGACCATATCTTGAGGGAAAGATTTTTTTTGGAAAAAGGGGAAGGGGAGGGAAGGTGAAAAAAAATTAGGGGGGGAACAATTTTTTTTTTCTCATTACAGATTTCAGAAATTTAAAAGAAAATTTTTTCAAATATTACTTTTTTTTTGCAAAAAAAAGGGGTGGGGTGAAAAAAAAAATTGTTTGCCCAAAAAAAAAAGGGGGTGAAATTTTTTTTTTGGGGGGGTCAATTCGCAACAGCATAGTGAATTGCACAAAAGTAAAAAATTAAATATAAATTCAAATCATATAACCAATTCTAAGTTCTTTGACTACAGTTATTCTGTGTCAGAAACCTATTACGTGTCAAACATTTAATTTCAATCCAAATACAGACCTGTATCAAGCACGAATATTGTGTCCATTTTTGCCCCAACTGTTCAGGGTTGGACCTCTGCGGTCATATCCAGCTGCGCTCGTCGAAGCAATTTATTTTGTCATTGTTATAATGTCTATTCATGTCGCACAGACTTTATCTTAATCCATGATTGATTGATTATTGATTGTGTAACAAAAAAGCTAAATCAAAATATGTATTGACTCCTTTGAAAACAGCTTATATTCCACCAAACTTTCACATATTGATCTTAAGGTCATGAAACATGAAGTTGTGCACCTTCTATTTAAATTTTTTATATGAGTTACTCTTTAGTTTTCCAAAAACAAATCATGTCTGCTGATACTATTTGGAAATGGGAGGCAACATGCTTACGTCTTCCTTGGAATTTTTTATTTTTGAAAATTTTTATCATCAGATTTAGAAGCAGTCAGGCTTGAGTGAAGTTAACTCAACCTCATTCATCCTTGGGTGGTTCCATACAGGTGTGATTTTTTTTTGGTGGAAGAAAACTTTGAAGTCTTCTGAAATCCTATACTGTCGGCTGTTAAATCATTGAACCGTCACCAGGAGTGTTGCTGTAATCCTTTTCTGTGCTTTACTATGTTATGTCAGAAAATCGCCTTTTAATTGTAGCCAACAAAAGACACAAATCAATAATAAAATTTAACAAGATTTATTATACACTAGTTTACAAAAAGTATTACACAAAAAGAAATGTCAACTTAACTGTCAAAATATGAGTCCAATCTTTTATCTTTTCTTTATCCGGAAATCTTCACGGGAATCCACAGAATATTATATCCAATTGGTCACAATCTAGTATGATGTAGTTTGTAAATAAAAGTGTCAATCCAACTGTTGATGGCTATCGATGTCTAAGTCTATCTATGTCTATGTCCAAATCTCTATATATTTTACTAACTTTTGGGTCTGCATTTAAATACTCAAACAGAAATTTCTAGACAACGCTAGAAATATAAATTACGCATCTTTTGTTATGATCATTCTGGAAACGTTATGTAAGTGAAATAGAAAGTTCTAATCATTCCATGAGTATCAATGAATGTTCCAGTGAATTCTAAACTGCATAGTTGTAACACAATGTATTTTATTTTGTACACAATGTATATAAAACAATGTAAACATTCTTAGGCCACACAAAACAAATTAGGCCAACTAAATAATATAATAGTTACAATATCATAACACCTCCCCTTAAAAAAGTTTGAGTGTAACAAAACTTTTCATGAATAATATGTACAAAAATACATAGTATATACAAATTGTTTCAATAAGTTCTAGATAAAGCATCTGCTATTACATTATCTTTACCTTTAATATGTTTTACAATAACATCATATTCCTGTAACAATAAACTCCACCTAGTCAATCTCTGGTTCTTGTTTCTCATTTTATGTATGAAGGTGAGAGGATTATGATCAGTATAAACAAGAATAGGATGCACAGTGGGATTTAAATATACATCAAAATGTTGAAGTGCAGACAACAGTGCAAAACACTCTTTTCAATAGTTGAATAATTTTTCTGATGTTTATCTAATTTCTTAGAAAAATATGATATAGGTTTTCAACATTATCATCTGTCTCTTGATATAAAACAGCTCCAACTCCTACATCGCTTGCGTCAACGGCAAGTTTGAATTGTTTTTCATAGTCTGGAGTGATCAGAACTGGACTATTAATTAAAAGTGATTTGCTATTTTCAAAAGCGTTTTGACAATTTTCACTCCAGATGAAGTTAGAATCTTTCCGTAAAAGATGAGTCAATGGTTGAACAACAGTAGCAAAATTTGAACAAAATTTTCTGTAAAATCCAATCATGCCTAAATATCTCATAAGTTGTTTTTTATTTGTAGGAGGAGGAAATTTAGTAATTGCATCCACTTTAGCCGTAATAGGTTTCACTTGACCCTGGCCAACTGTATGCCCTAAATAATCAACAGTGGCCTGGCAAAATTCACTTTTACCAAGATTTACAGTCAAATTTGATTGTGACAATCTATCAAAAGTATCATATAAATAAGTTAAATGTTCTTCCCAGCTATCACTACATACAATAAGATCATCAATATAAGCATAACAACAGTCTAAATCTTTTATAACATTATTGATCATTCTTTGAAATGTAGCTGGAGCACTTTTCATGCCAAACGGCATTACAGTATATTGAAATAAGCCGTCTGGTGTGACAAAAGCTGATATTTCTCGAGCTCTCTGTGTCAATGGGACTTGCCAGTAACCTTTCAATAAATCAAATTTGCTCACAAATTTTGTTTTTCCAATATTATCAATGCAATCGTCTATCCTTGGAATCGGATAGGAATCAGATTTTGAAACAGAATTCACTTTTCTGAAATCAGTTACGAAACGAAAAGTTTTATCTGGTTTGGGCACAAGCAGACAAGGAGAGCTCCATTCACTGTTACTCGGCTCAATAATATCATTGTCAAGCATATATTTAATTTCTTTTCTCATAAATTCAAGTTTGAGTGGATTGAGCCGGTAAGGATGTTGCTTAATTGGAGAAGCATCACCTACATCGACATCATGACAAACAGCAGTGGTTTTGTTTGGCACATCTGGAAAAAGATTTTTAAAAGAAAATACCAAAGCTTTTAATTTTTCTCTACGATCAAAAGACAGATGTGCAAGTTTTGAATCTAAATTTGACAAAATTTCTGAATTTTTCAATCTAACTGTCTCTTCCATAGTTTTAGAACTAAAAGGTGGTTCAATTATATCTGGTTTGTCATGATTGTTCTCCAATTTAACCATGGCTAAAGTGGCAACTGGTTTACTCTCACCTTCATTAGTACGCTCAAAATATGGTTTTAACATATTAATGTGACACACTCTATTTTTTTTTTTACGCCGACCTGGTGTTTTTACAATATAATTCAAATCATTGATTTTACTCTCTATGGTATAAGGACCACAATATTTAGCTTGTAATGGATGTCCAGGGACTGGCAAAAATACAAGTACCTTATCACCTGGCTCAAAAACTCTGTCCCTGGCATCTTTATCATACCATATTTTCATCTTATTCTGAACAGTTTTTAAATTGTTCTGAGCAATTTGACAAGCAGTATACAATTTTTCTTTAAATCTAGATACATAGTCTAGAAGATTCAAGTCAGTGTGTTCAGTAAGCCACTTTTCCTTTATCAATTTTAAAGGTCCCTTACAGTATGACCAAATACCAACTCAAAGGGACTAAAACCAAGGATTCTTGAACAGCCTCTCGGACCGCAAAAGTAAAAGTGAACACCATCATCCCAATCCCTGTCAAATTGAAGACAAAAGTTCTGATCATGTTCTTCAATGTTTGATGAAAACGTTCTAAGGCACCTTGAGATTCTGGATGATAAGCACTTGACCTATACTGAGCAATCCCTAACTGGTACACGACTTGCTGAAATATACCTGACATGAAATTTGAACCCTGGTCGGACTGTATAGACTTTGGAAGTCCTACTAGCGTGAAAAATTTGATCAGAGCTTTGACAATAGTAGGTGTCTTGATATTCCTTAACGGAATAGCCTCAGGAAAACGAGTGGAGGTACACATGATCGTCAGTAAATACGCATTTCCGGTCTTGGTTTTCGGTAAAGGTCCAACGCAATCAATGAGTACTCGGCTGAAAGGTTCTTCAAAGGCTGGAATAGGCAGAAGTGGTGCTGGTGGTATTTTCTGGTTAGGCTTACCAACAACCTGGCATATATGGCATGATTTGCAGTATTCTGCGACATCATTTCTAAGTCTTGGCCAGTAGAAATGCTGCAAGATCTTAAGGCAAGTCTTCCTTATACCTAAGTGTCCAGCCAAGGGGGTGTCATGAGCAAGACCAATAATGTCTTGCCTATAGACTTTAGGCACCACCACTTGGTATACCACTCTCCATTCCTCCTCTGGGGTAGCATCAGGGGGCCTCCACTTTCTCATTAAAATGCCGTCTTGATGGTAATAGCATTCGGCCACTTTGTCTGCTTCTTCCTGTGGTTGAGCCCTCTGGCGGAGCTGAAGAACCTCAGGGTCTTTATTTTGTTCTTCGACAAATTTCCTTCGGTCTAATGAATGGCTGTTTACGTCTGGACATGGCATAATTACATTCTTGCTTATACTAGGTGGTCTTATTACGGCCTTCTCTGAGCTACTGGGACCTTCAATGTCGGCTAGAAAGGTGTCAGAAAGGTCCATGTAATCAAACTGGTCTTCTTGCAAATCCTCATTTTGCTGTTTTCTAGCCATCGCCCTAGTAACGACACAAGCTGGATACAGTTCAGCATCATCTTCAGGTGATTTAACATCCACCACCGGTTCACTGGTAACAATTGGTTCAGCAACCACTTTGTTCCTAGCTAGATCATTTCCTAGCAATAATGAAACACCCTCAACAGGGAGATTAGGACGAACACCCACAACAACTGGTCCAGTTATCAAATCTGACTTCAGATAAATACGATGGAGGGGAACATCTATACAACCACACCTTGTAACAAAACGGAGGCACCAACAGAAGTCTCCTCGGACAAAGGCAACACACCTTCTAACAATAAAGACTGAGAAGCTCCAGTGTCCCGTAAAATCTTAATAGGTTGAGGAGTAGTATTATCAACAATAGAAACAAACCCATCAGACATAAAGGGTTTATAATCCTCCATGTAATCACAAAAACTGGACTTAAAAGCCTGACTCGCAGGACATTCCAACGTATTGGTAACACGGGGTGTCGTACAAGCACTGGTCTTGGGCCTATTATCTCTTTCATTCTTCTTCTGGAGTCTGAAACAATCAGCCACCAGGTGACCATTCTTCTTACAATAAGCACAAGTCAGTGACTTCTTCTCAAAAGTATCAAATTTCGGACTAGACATATTATAACTAGACTGACTCTTATTCTGTGCAACAGGCTTACTATCAGTACGCTCAGTGCTTTGATTCTTGTAATTTCCGCTCGAAGTATTAAAATTTTGACCTTTGAAACTTCTCTTATGTGAAAGGGTATAATTATCGGAAATAACAGCTGCATCTTGTAATGTCTCAACAGTTCTGTCATCTAAATGTGTTTTTAAGTCTAAATGAACACATTGCTTGAACTCTTCTAATAACATCAGTTGTCTTAAGTTCTTAAAATTGTTATCTATTTTCTTTGACGTAAGCCATTTATCAAATAGGTCTTCTTTTTCCCTAGCAAATTCAACATAGGTTTGTGAATCAAACTTTTTATAAGATCTAAACTTCTGTCTATATGCTTCTGGCACTAGCTCATAAGCTTTCAAGACTTCCCTTTTAACCGTGTCATAATCAGAACTTCGTTCGGATGAAAGTGCTGAGTAAATTTCAGCGGCCTTGCCCTCAAAAACACTTTGCAGCATTGTAGTCCAAAAAGGCTTCGGCCATTTCAAATTTTGAGCAATTTTCTCAAACTGTGAAAATATTTATCGACTGTTTTTCACAAAATCTGGGAACCAAACGTATATTTTTGCTGCATCAAAATGTTCTGATTTCGACTGTACATTAGTGTTACTTTCTCCTTTGACCATTTCAATTTTATTTTCTCCATCTCTAACCTTTCCTCATTTCAAGTTCTGCCTGTTTTAATTTAAATTCATCTTCTTTTCTTTTCTTTCATCTTCCCATCTCTAACCTTTCCTTCATTTCAAGTTCTGCCTGCCTTTCCTTCATTTCAAGTTCTTCCTGCCTTTCTTCTTTTTCTTTTTCCAATTGTTTTAATTTAAATTCATGTTCTAATTCAAGCTGTTTTAATTTGGTAGCATCAACATTTTCGACCTTAAGTTCAAGAGCCTCTTCACCAAAAATTTCTGAGTCAACTAATTTGTCTATTACCAAATTTTTTATAATTTGTTTTCTCATAGATACTCTAAAGTCTAATTTCAGATGTTTAGCAAGCAACACTAATTCCTCTTTCTTTAAATTATCAAACTTCTCCAGGTCTGGCGTTTTCAAAAATTTACCGGCTTCAAATGCCATTTTGTAGAATTTTGTTGGCTATTTCTAATAAAAATACTGAACAAATATTTTTTAAAATAAGATATTAACGTTATCCCGGACTTGAGCCCCAATTTCTGTTATGTCAGAAAATCGCCTTTAATTGTAGCCAACAAAGACACAAATCAATAATAAAATTTAACAAGATTTATTATACACTAGTTTACAAAAAGTATTACACAAAAGAAATGTCAACTTAACTGTCAAAATATGAGTCCAATCTTTTATCTTTTCTTTATCCGGAAATCTTCACGGGAATCCACAGAATATTATATCCAATTGGTCACAATCTAGTATGATGTAGTTTGTAAATAAAAGTGTCAATCCAACTGTTGATGGCTATCGATGTCTAAGTCTATCTATGTCTATGTCCAAATCTCTATATATTTTACTAACTTTTGGGTCTGCATTTAAATACTCAAACAGAAATTTCTAGACAACGCTAGAAATATAAATTACGCATCTTTTGTTATGATCATTCTGGAAACGTTATGTAAGTGAAATAGAAAGTTCTAATCATTCCATGAGTATCAATGAATGTTCCAGTGAATTCTAAACTGCATAGTTGTAACACAATGTATTTTATTTTGTACACAATGTATATAAAACAATGTAAACATTCTTAGGCCACACAAAACAAATTAGGCCAACTAAATAAATATAATAGTTACAATATCATAACAACTATTTCATAACTTCCGTGCCATATCTTGACACCGATATTTACACATGATCGGTTTCAAGTTTGTCAAATAGCATCTGCATCATTTTATAAAACAAACATACAGTTAGACTTGAAAAAACAATCACTATCGTTAGTGTAATAATTTCTCATGTTTTAATGTTTTAATATCTACCTTTTTATTATAAGATTTTATCTCATCTTACATGTACATTTTTTCATTTACTTGTAAGCAGATGTTTTTAAAGTAGATTTGGTAGTACGCATGCGTTAATTTTATTATAATCTGAAACTAAGTTGAATAATTCAGCACCCTCTATCCACTGCCATTTCTCGTTGGAGTAATCAGAATAAAACCATTGGATTATTCGGGTTAAACCAAACCACATTGGTTACATATCTGCGCATGTGCATAAATGGGAAATTTAATTGTGTATCGGAAAGTTTCAAAATAATGATAAATAGAATTTTCATTAATACAAACAATGCATCTTATGTTAATTTCAAGAATCTACGCGGAGAGTACGGCTTCTACTCAATGATGCTTGACAAAAAATACATGGATTCAGTTGTTCCGTCTGTGTTCAGATGTTTAACGCAATATTTCGGTTTTAGAAAACATATTGTCACTATGTTATTGCGATAATAAAGAGTCAAAAGCACTTGTAAATATGCTGGTGCTTTACGCTTCAAACGCTGCACTGTCAGTTGACAGAAATATCAATGTACGAACTAATGTCAGTTGACAGAATCCATATCAAAGGATGTAGTTTTCATGTCAATCATTGTCGGAATGTCCCAATGATTACCTTTATTGCCTTACGTTTCAAGTATTAAGTGATCAAAAATGGGATTTAACATTTAAATAGTCCAGCTTTTTACCGTTATTTGTCATGAAGGTACCCCCATTACGACCCTCGAGTACGGAACTAATAATTCGCTGCCGTCAATCATTCATTAAACATTTCAGAAAATGAACGTTTGACGCCTGACAGAAAAGGCCATTCAGACCCTCGTACTTTTGTGTAAAAATATAAGATGAAAAACAAATATTATCAACAACAGCAAATTAGTGGTTCACAATTCAGGTCAAGCACATACAGAAAATGAACAGGTTTGAAATGTTAACAAGTGCTCAAAACCTGAGACAAATCTCCATGGGATATATTTAGCATTTTTATGCCCCCGCCGTAGCGGTGGGGGCATTAAGTTTTACCCTTGTCCGTCTGTACGTACGAATGTACGTCCGTACGTCCCAAAATTGGTTTCTGTTCTCTACCATGAGTTTGCCTCAACCAAAAGTTATGAAACTTATACACAGTGCTAATGACCACAAAACACAGATCAAGATTGAATTTTGGTGGCATCACTTTAACCATTCTAGAGTTATGCCCCTTTATAAATGGAAAAATTGCAAAATTTTTATTTTCTTCTAAATATCAAGTAATTTTAAAATTGGAGTTATCTTCCTTTGTCCATGATTATAGTTGAATCAACTACAATCAATGCTTTATACAATGCAATGTTTACTTTTGACTTCCACTGATAAAACACAGATCAAGTTGAATTTGGGTAGTGTCACTTTAACCATTATTGAGTTATGCCTCTTTATAAATCTTAAGATTGCAAAATTTTTATTCAATATATGTTTATAAGAAAAACAAGTAACTGTCAACAACTATAACAATTCATGATTAACTGATTGATGTTGGTGTTAAACCCTTCTTTAAACACACTTGAATAAAATCATGGTGGCCAGTTTTTTTTTATACGAAGGAAGTCAGAATACCCAAAGTGAGCTGTGTACCTTTGACAGAAAAACTTTTCAGTGAAAACTAATCAATTACTGGTATAATTGCTTGCATCAAGTTGACCATGCTGAGACGAATGTATGGAATTATAGAAAATTTAATTTGAATCAAAAGTATTTGTAGATTTTTATGTTTAGTATAGTCGGTTTTGGTTGAGACATGAGTATTATCAGAGACATTGTATGTCTGGTATTATTAAAGAATATTATTTTTGGAAGAAAAAATTATGTCGAAAGCAATAATGGGACAGAGCAGGCTGGGTTGGTGTAGGCTGCTTTCATGGTAATTCAAGTTAACTTTTATGCATCTTCTTCCACCTCAGAGCTATCAGCTCTTTGATTACAAATATAGAAGGATTATCATAATCTCACTCTAGGAGTGTGATTAAGTCGTTTTAGATGAGATTCAGATTTTGTCATTTAGCTCTCAACGTTTCCGCATATTTTTACATCCCTGGCTTTAAAATGTTTAGATTTGAATATTTATAATGAAGGTAAATCAAGAAAAGTGTTTCAGATGCACAGTTAAATGGATTTAGGACTATTGAACAGTGGTATACTACTGTTGCCTTTATTTCATACAGTCAATTATAATCCAATAGCCAATGTAGTAAAAATGTTGACATTTTTTTTTTTTTTCCTTTAGATTTTATGTTTTCAAAATGTTACTGCAAAACTTTATAAGCAAAATGATTTTTGAAACATCAGATTATTTATTTTGTTCAAGATAGGTTCTCTTTAGGAGTGCATATACTAACCTTGGGGTGGCAATTACAGTAAAGAAAAAAGAAAAATGTGACAAATTTATCACCTAGTGTATGTCACCTGTAACTCCAACAGTTTTCCATCTACTTTACTTAACTTTGCACAATACTGTCAACTTGGATTTGATTTGATTTTTGGTGTTTTAACCCACTTTTAAGCACCGCTTTTGGGCTATTTCGTGGCGGTCAGTTTTTATTGGTGGAGGAAGCCGGAGCGCCCGGAGAAAACCACCGACCTTCGATAGGAAAACTGACAATCCTAGTCAATTAAGATTGGAGTCGAGTGCACCCGCACGAGCGGGGTTCGAACTCACAACCTCAGTGTTGACTGGCTAGTGATTACAGTAGTAACTACTTAGACCACTCGGCCACCGAGGCCCCCTGTCAACTTGGAAATATTGGTGAGGGGATTATTTTTTCGCCTATTTTTTCAATCACATAACAAGAGCAAAGATTTCCCCTGTGTGAATGGTCTGAAGAAAGTAATAATATTCTTGTGAAGAGCTAACTTTCCTTGATGCTCCAATTTAACCTCCACCTGAAATGTTAAGATTGTGAAAATAACAACCCGCAAAAATTTCCACTCATGGTTTGCAGTAAAAGCACACAAATTTTGTAGGTAATTCCCTGTTTCAGAATCTAAAGGACCATGGATAATCTCATTGTTTGAATTTCAATTATTTTGGAATGTATAAGTCAATCACAGCATTTTGGTGTACATTTTTGAAAATATTACCCAGAATGCATTAGGCTGTGAAAAAGACGAATTGATATATTGCATTTGAAAATTGCAACCCAAACTTTGTCATACCTTCACCCCAATCGACCCCTTTTTTACTGTACCTACCTTAATGGTTCATTGATGGGAGGTATGATAAGAGCTTCACTCCAATCGACCACTTTACTGTACCTACCTTAATGGTTTATTGATAGGGGTAGGATAAGAGCTTCACCTGAGTCGACCACTTTACTGTACCTACCTTAATGGTTTATTGGTAGGAGGTATGATAAGAGCTTCATCCCAATCGACCACTATACTATACCTACCTTAATGGTTTATTGATAAGAGGTATGATAAGAGCTTCACCCCAATCGACCACTTGACTGTACCTACCTTAATTGTTTATTGGTAGGAGGTATGATAAGAGCTTCACCCCAATCTACCACTATACTATACCTACCTTAATGGTTTATTGATAGGATGTATGATAAGAGCTTTAGGTTGTGAAAAAGATGGATTTATATATTGCATTTGAAAATTGCAGCCCAAACTTTGTCATACCTTAACCCCAATCGACCACTTAACTGTACCTACCTTAATGGTTTATTGATGGGAGGTATCATGAGAGCTTCACCCCAATCGACCACTTTACTGTACCGTGACCTTAATGGTTCATTGATGGGATGTATGATAAGAGCTTCACTCCAATCGAAAACTTTAATGTACCTACCTTAATGGTTTATTGATAAGGATAGGATAAGAGTTTCACCTGAGTTTCACCTTAATGGTTTATTGGTAGGAGGTATGATAAGAGCTTCACCCCAATCAACCACTTTACTGTACCTACCTAAATGGCTTATTGGTAGGTGGTATGATAAGAGCTTCACCTGAGTCGACCACTTTACTGTACCTACCTTAATGGTTCATTGATTGGAGGTATGATAAGAGCTTCACTCCAATCGAAAACTTTAATGTACCTACCTTAATGGTTTATTGATAAGGATAGGATAAGAGTTTCACCTGAGTTTCACCTTAATGGTTTATTGGTAGGAGGTATGATAAGAGCTTCACCCCAATCAACCACTTTACTGTACCTACCTAAATGATTTATTGGTAGGTGGTATGATAAGAGCTTCACCCCAATCGACCACTTTACTGTACCTACCTTAATGGTTTATTGGTAGGTGGTATGATAAGAGCTTCACCCCAATCAACCACTTTACTGTACCTACCTCAATGGCTTATTGGTAGGTGGTATGATAAGAGCTTCACCTGAGTCGACCACTTTACTGTACCTACCTTAATGGTTCATTGATGGGAGGTATGATAAGAGCTTCACTCCAATCGAAAACTTTAATGTACTTACCTTAATGGTTTTTTGATAAGGATAGGATAAGAGTTTCACCTGAGTTTCACCTTAATGGTTTATTGGTAGGAGGTATGATAAGAGCTTCACCTGAGTCGACCACTTAACTGTACCTACCTTAATGGTTTATTGATGGGAGGTATCATGAGAGCTTCACCCCAATCGACCACTTTACTGTACCGTGACCTTAATGGTTCATTGATGGGAGGTATGATAAGAGCTTCACTCCAATCGAAAACTTTAATGTACCTACCTTAATGGTTTATTGATAAGGATAGGATAAGAGTTTCACCTGAGTTTCACCTTAATGGTTTATTGGTAGGAGGTATGATAAGAGCTTCACCCCAATCAACCACTTTACTGTACCTACCTAAATGGCTTATTGGTAGGTGGTATGATAAGAGCTTCACCTGAGTCGACCACTTTACTGTACCTACCTTAATGGTTCATTGATGGGAGGTATGATAAGAGCTTCACCCCAATCCACCACTTTACTGTACCTACCTTAATGGTTTATTGGTAGGTGGTATGATAAGAGCTTCACCCCAATCGACCACTTTACTTTACCTACCTTAATGGTTTATGGGTAGGAGGTATGATAAGAGCTTCACCCCAATCGACCACTTTACTGTACCTACCTTAATGGTTTATTGATGGGGGTATGATAAGAGCTTCACCCCAATCAACCACTTTACCATACCTACCTTAATGGTTTATTGGTAGGTGGTATGATAAGAGCTTCATCCCAATCAACCACTTTACTGTACCTACCTTAATGGTTTATTGATAGGTGGTATGATAAGAGCTTCACCATAGTGTCCCAATTTACTGTACCTACCTTAATGGTTTATTGATAGGTGGTATGATAAGAGCTTCACCATAGTCGACCAATTTACTGTACCTACCTTAATAGTAAAAGTAAAATTAAGGCTTTCAAATTATTTTAGTTTTATTTATGAATGAACAGGGTGATATAATCTGCACACTTTGATTAAAAAATGTCACTTTAGATGTCACTATGATGTCATAAACAAACTTAGAATTTTCTTGGCAATCATGTAACATGTTTGTATAGTTTAATATTATTGTTAATATTTGTTATTTAGTGAAATTTCCTATGTTTGGATTTTATACTGATAAAGTACCTTAATATCTTATTTTATCCTGAACATGTGGAAATTGACATACAGTTGAAACTTGTGGTGTAGAACTTGGTTGTGTCAAAAAGTTGGATAAGTAGAAGTATTTTGTCAACCCATTAAAATTACTGTTTGTTCATTGTTTTTTTTTTTCTCTGATGAGTCCAACTCAGTGGCTTTTAAATCTTGATTAACTGGAGTATATTTCAAAGTCTGCTTGTAAAGAAAAATGATCATGAATTAATCTTGATGTATTAAAGTTTGAATAGCAAAACAATTTGGAAGGAAAAGAATTAAAGATTAAAATTTTAGCATTGCATGTTGGCCAAGTGAGCTTTTCTCATCACTTGGCATCCGTGGTCGTCGTCGTCGTTAACTTTTTTACGTTTTGAACTTCTTCTAGAGAACCACTGAATGGAATGAAACCAAACATGGCATGAATATTCCATATGAGGCGCTGACCAAGTGTTGTTACTTTGAAGCCGTTCCATCATCCAAGATGGCCGCCAGCGGGGACTTCGTTTAACATAGGACCCTATGGACAATACATACAAATGTTTTCTTCTAGAGAACCACTTAATGGAATGAAACCAAACATGGCATGAATGTTCCTTAAGAGGTGCTGACTAAGTGTTGAAACTTTGAAGCCCATCGATCGTCCAAGATGGCTGCCAGCGGGGGACTTGTTTAACATAGGACCCTATGGAAAATACATACAAATGTTTTCTTTTAGAGAACCACTGAATGGAATGAATGTTCCTTATGAGGTGCTGACCAACTGTTGTTACTTTGTTGCAAATCCATCAACCAAGATGGCTGCCAACTGCGAACTTAGTGTAACAAAGGACCCTATAGGAAATGTAATTATACAAATGTCTTCTAGAAAACTGCTTAATTGATTGAAACCAAACATGGTATGAATGGTGTTTTTGAGGTGCTGACCAAGTGTTGTGACTTTGTAGCTGATTTGTCATCCAAGATGGCTGCCAGCAGGGGGTGTTAGTTTAACATAGGACCCTATGGGAAATACATACAAATGTTTTCTTCTACAGAACCACTGAATGGAATGAAACCAAACATGGCATGAATGTTCCTTATGAGATGCTGACCAAGTGTTGTTACTTTGAAGCCTATCCATCATCCAAGATGGCTGCCAGCGGGGGGATTTGGTTTAACATAGGACCCTATGGACAATACATACAAATGACTTCTTTGAGAGAACCACTGAAAGGAATAGAACCAAACATGGCATGAATGTTCGGTATGAGGTACTGACCAAGTGTTGTTACTTTGAAGCCTATCCATCATCCATGATGGCCGCCAACGGGGAACTTCATTTAACAAAGGACCTTATTGACAGTACATACGAATGTCTTCTTTTAGAGAACCACTGAATGGAATGAAACCAAACATGGCATGAATGTTCCTTATGAGGTGCTGACCAAGTGTTGTTACTTTGTAGCAAATCCATCAACCAAGGTGGCTGCCAACGGGGAACTTAGTTTAACAAAAGACCCTATGGGAAATAAATACAAATGTCTTCTTCTAGAAAAATGCTTAATTGATTGAAACCAAACATAGTATGAATGTTCCTTATGAGGTGCTGACCAAGTGTTGTTACTTTGAAGCTGATCCATCATCCAAGATGGCTGCCAGCATAGGACTTCTTTTAACATAGGACCCTATGGACAATACATACAAATGTTTTCTTCTAGAGAACCACATAATGGAATGAAACCAAACATGGCATGAATGTTCTTTAAGAGGTGTTGACCAAGTGTTGAAACTTTGAAGCCGATCAATCATCCAAGATGGCCGCCAGCGGGGGACTTGTTTAACATAGGACCCTATGGACAATACATACAAATGTTTTCTTTTAGAGAACCACTGAATGGAATGAATGTTCCTTATGAGGTGCTGACCAAGTGTTGTTACTTTGTAGCAAATCCATCAACCAAGATGGCTGCCAACTGGGAACTTAGTTTAACAAAGGACCCTATGTGAAATATATACAAATGTCTTCTAGAAAACTGCTTAATTGATTGAAACCAAACATGGTATGAATGGTTTTTCTTGAGGTGCTAACCAAGTGTTGTGACTTTGTCGCTGATTTGTCATCCAAGATGGCTGCCAGCAGGGGGAGTAAGTTTAACATAGGACCCTATGGGAAAAACATACAATCTTTTCTTCTAGAGAACCTCTGAATAGAATGAAACCAAATATGGCATGAATGTTCCTAATGAGGTGCTGACCAAGTGTTGTTACTTTGAAGCCAATCCATCATCCAAGATGGCTGCCAGCGGGGACTTAGTTAAACAAAGGACCCCATGGGAAATATATACAAATGTCTTCTTCTAGAAAACCACTTAATTGATTGAAACCAAACATGGGATGAATGTTGTTTTGAGGTGCTGACCAAGTGTTGTTACTTTGTAGCTGATTTGTCATCCAAAATGACTGCCAGCAGGGGGAGAAAGTTTAACATTAGAACCCTATGGGAAATACATACAAATGTTTTCTTCTAGAGAACCACTGAATGGAATGAAACCAAACATGGCATGAATGTTCCTAATGAGGTGTTGACCAAGTGTTGTTACTTTGAAGCCAATCCATCATCCAAGATGGCCGCCAAAGGGGGACTTCGTTTAACATAGGACCCTATGGACAATACATATGAATGTCTTCTTTTAGAGAACCACTGAATGGAATGAAACCAAACATGGGATGAATGTTCCTTATGAGGTGCTGACCAAGTGTTGTTACTTTGTAGCAAATCCATCAACCAAGATGGCTGCCAACGGGGGACACAGTTTAACAAAGGACCCTATGGGAAATATATACAAATGTCTTCTAGAAAACTGCTTAATTGATTGAAACCAAACATGGTATGAATGTTTCTTTTGAGGTGCTGACCAAGTGTTGTTACTTTGTAGCTGATTTGTCATCCAAGATGGCTGCCAGCAGGGGGAGTAAGTTTAACAGGATCCTATGGGAAATACATACAAATGTTTTCTTCTAGAGAACCACTAAATAGAATGAAACCAAACATGGCATGAATGTTCCTAATGAGGTGTTGACCAAGTGTTGAAACTTTGAAGCCGATCAATCATCCAAGATGGCCGCCAGCGGGGGACTTGTTTAACATAGGACCCTATGGACAATACATACAAATGTTTTCTTTTAGAGAACCACTGAATGGAATGAATGTTCCTTATGAGGTGCTGACCAAGTGTTGTTACTTTGTAGCAAATCCATCAACCAAGATGGCTGCCAACTGGGAACTTAGTTTAACAAAGGACCCTATGTGAAATATATACATATGTCTTCTAGAAAACTGCTTAATTGATTGAAACCAAACATGGTATGAATGGTTTTTTTGAGGTGCTGACCAAGTGTTGTGACTTTGTAGCTGATTTGTCATCCAAGATGGCTGCCAGCAGGGGGAGTAAGTTTAACATAGGATCCTCTGGGAAATACATACAAATCTTTTCTTCTAGAGAACCACTAAAATAGAATGAAACCAAACATGGCATGAATGTTCCTAATGAGGTGCTGCCCAAGTGTTGTTACTTTGTAGCTGAATTATTATCCAAGATGGCTGCCAGCAGGGGACTTAGTTTAACATACAACCCTATGGGAAATACATACAATTAAATGCTTCTTCTAGAGGTGCATTGAATAGAATGAATCCAAACCTGGCATGCATGTTCCTTGTGAGGTGCTGATGAAGTGTTGCTACTTTGTTGCCGATTTACTGTTCAAGATGGCCAACAGGATTTTTTATTAAATTACGGGGCCAATATTAAACCAAATTTGGCCTCAATCATTATTAGGGTATCTTTTATGATTTTAATCTGTTTTTACATGATTTCCAAAACCACAGTAGAATCAGGTGAGCGACACAGGCTCTTGAGAGCCTCTGGTTGTCAATGTTAATGAGTTTCTTTATTCAATGGTAGGTCAATCCATTTGTCTGTATGATAATTAAAATGGCATGTAAAATTTATTGTTTGTCATTCTGCACTGATTGACCATGCAGAAAATTATGTTTGTGGAAGGCATTTTCTGAGATAATTACCAAATGAATTAAAGGCTTAAGCTGAGAAAATTAATAAAGATCATACTGATTTGAGTTATGTAAAAGATGGAGACTCAACCTTGGAAAAAGAGATAGTTGAACTTATTCATCTATAACAATTTGTTTTGATAGGAACTACTTCCTCAATAATATTGATTTATCATTGTATACATCAAATCAGGGGAAAAATGTACATCCAAGTTACCTCTGTTTATTCTGTCTCGTATTTATGAAATAATCATATCATTTAATACTGTAAACCAACTTATTTTTGTGAGCGATTTATTTTCGTGACTTTCGTGAGTAGAAAAATAACGTGAATATAAATCGTCCCGAATACGTAAAACTTGTATTTTTCCTTATTAAACTACATCAGATAAAATAGAAAATCGCTAAATTAAAGAGCCGTGAAGTGGACAAGAAAGGGTAAAAACGCAAAATAAAGTATACGCGAAAATAAGTGGGTTTACAGTAATTATTTTTAAATACTACATGTAATATCTATGCAGAAAGTTTGGAATTTAAAACATGTCTTTGGCTTTTACAAGGTTGACAATAAAATGGGCTATTTTGAAATTGGAAAACATATTGTTAGAGGAGATCAGATTGCGACCTCAGATAAATCCAACATTTATGTTGGGTCCCTTCAACTTCCACTTATCAAGGTTCAATTGTATATGACCAAAAATGGCTATTTTGCAAACGGTTTTTGAACAACATAAATATGACCCAAGGCCTTAACCAAAAAGATATTTCACAGACATTAAAAACATCTTTGTAATTACATTTTTAATGTAGCAAAATATCTTCTTCTTTGTCCTGAATTTGCATGAAATTTGTCGCTAGACAATCATAAAAGATAGAAAATGTTTGACGTGTGCAGCAATATCATGATTCATTTACACTAATTTAAGCATTCTTATTTTACTCAGGTTTGAAAACTTATAGCAACCTCTATTAGAAAAGACTTGTTCATTTGATTGAAATTTTTTGCATGTTAATTATAAACCTTGTTCAATGTTATTATAGATTGAAATTAAAGAAAATCATCAATAACAACCAAACTGTTTTTTTTCCAGTTCAGCTTGTATTTCTATGATGTGCTACAGAAACATACAACTAATAATGAAATGAAAGGATTAATAACTAAGGCAACAGAAGACTTTGTGGCTAGGTTTGTGTTACATTTTTATCAGAAGTTACTGTTTACTATTGCTATGGGAGAAAATGAAATTTATTAGAAATGTGTCTGCATGTGCCTGTTTAGTCTAGAGTCTGTACTTCAGTAGTTGTCATTGGTTGCTGTCTGTCATATTTGTCTTTTGATTATTCTTTGGTCATTAATGTTAGTTGGTTTTCTTGTTTGAATTGTTTCACATTTTTCATGTTTGGGCCTTTAAAGGGCATATAATACAGTTACAGGAGAGGTAATAACATTGCTAACATAAAATGAGCAGTGTGGGATAGAAAC
Organism: Mytilus coruscus; assembly: GCA_017311375.1. NCBI lineage: Eukaryota > Metazoa > Mollusca > Bivalvia > Mytilida > Mytilidae > Mytilus > Mytilus coruscus. Next base: position 22,811,782 of record CM029606.1, on the reverse strand, counting down.
CGACATTATGCAAGTGCATGTATACATGTATAAGAAGTTGATTGATTTTGGTACATTCAAATACGAAATAAAAGATGAAACTTGGTCTGTTTTGTAGGGTTCTTATAACAACTCAATTTTTAAACAGTTACAGACTTTGCATAGAGATTTTTCAACCTGAAATAAGCTAACAGATGTATTGATATTCATTTGCATAAGGTCAGCTCAAATGTTATTTTTCGTGATATCAAAATGTGACATATCTGAAAAAGATGTATTTTTTTGCTGATTTTAATCATTACTGTAGCTTGAAAATTAGGACACTGAATCCTACTTTTTAAACAATATTTTTCTTAATAATGTAAGAAGATTATTGTCACTCATGCAACGCATTGTGGCAAGACCTAGAAATACCAGGTGTCTGTCTGTCCGTCTGGTCTTGTTAGCCCTCTAACGTGTACAGATTTTAATGAAACATCTTGTTGTTGTTGGTCTTGATTTGGCCTATTGTTGATATTAATGGGAATAGGCAGTTGTTGTCTATCATTGTCATTATTGTTGGTTCTTGGCACAGGTTGTTGACGGTTGTTCTGTATAGGTTCCACATGCGAAAGTCTCTTAGGCATTAAAATTGACCCTTCCCTCACATGGACAAACCAAATTGATGTGATCTGCTCAAAAATTTCATCTAGGCTATATCTACTATTAAAGATTAAGAAATTTCTAAATCTAGACTGCAGAAAATTATTCTATAATGGTTATATCTTGCCACTAATTGATTATTGTTGTATAGTGTGGAGTAGTTGTAGCAGTGAGGGTTTAAAAAGGATATTAAAATTACAAAAGAGAGCTGCTAGATTAATACTAGAAACAGACCCTTTCGCTCCTTCCGAGCCCTTATTCAAACACTTAAACTGGATGACAGTTGAACAGAGAATAAAATATCACAAGTTTGTGATGACATTTAAGTGCTTAAAAAATGACTCACCATTATATCTTACTAACAAGTTTCATTATGTTTCAGACAGAAATCCATACCCCTTGAGAAATGCTATTCAGGGAAACCTCATACTCCCTAAACCAAAAACAGAATTGTTCAAAAAATCTTTTATGTATTCTGGACCATTCTTGTGGAATAATCTGCCAATACCGTTAAGAAATATTACAAATGTTAATTCTTTCAAATACAAAATAACAGATCATTTATTGAAATCAACCTAGCTGTATAAAAAATATTGAAAACTGATTATGTCATGACGTTTATTTTTTCATAACATTTTATCAAGTTGCATTGAACATTATTATCATACTTGTCTTTTTATACTAATGTATGCAATGTATATGTTTGCATTTTGTTTGTTTGTTTCGTTTTTGTTTTTGTTTTTTTTTTTTTTTTTTTTATGATGAGGGCCTCAGGGAAGATTAGTTATATAGCTAACTGTGTAACCCTCTTAAAATTAAGTATTGTTGTTGTTGTTGTTGTTGTTGTTGATGGTCCTCAATGAAGTTGTTATCTTGTAGTTCTTCTGGATCTAGTTGGTCTTCATTCCCTTGAAATGCATCTGGTATATTTGTTGGTCTGTCTTTTGAATCATAATATGGCTTCAGTCTTTGGGCATTTACCATTGACTGCACTTCCTTGTTTGTGGCACAATTTCTCAATTTGTAGGTGCTATGAGGTTCAATACGGGTAATATAATAGGGTCCTGACCATTTCCTATGTAATTTTGGAGCTTTTCCAACAGGAACTTTGGTACAATAAAGCTAAACATGTTGAGCTGGTTGAAATTCAGGTTCTTTAGATTTTTTATCATATTGCTGTTTATTTCGTTCTTGAGCTTGCTCGATGTTCTTAGCAGCTATTTTTCTTGAAGTTTCCAAATTTTGAAGTATTCTGCTTAAAAATATTTTGTGGTCTTGTGCCAAACGATTTTTTGGTATTAGTGCAGTGTCAATGGGTAAAGTCATTTCTCTTCCGTAAAGTAAAAAGAATGGTGAATAATCTGTTGACTGGGATAGCACGGTAGGCCATTAAAATACAAGGTAGTACATCATACCAATCATCTTGTTGATCTTGAGTATATGCACATAATGCTTGTAAAATTACAGAGTTCATTCTTTCACATGCACCATTTGTCTGCGAATGGTATGAGCTTGTAAGGTGTCTTTTGATATTAAACAGTTCTGAATGATTCACTAAATTTGATACAAAATTACGTCCGCGGTCAGATAATAGAGTCCTAAAAGCACTGTAACAGGATATAATTTCTGGATATAAAACATTAGCAACTTCACCTGTTTCCTCTGTTCTCAATGGAAAAGCTTTGCACCACTTCGAGCAACTGTCAACTACAAGTAACACGTGTTTATATTTATCTTTTGTTGTTGGAAGTCCACTTAAAATATCCATGTGCCATCTGCCAAAAATATCATTAGTTGGTTGAGGTTGTAGAGGTGGTGGTCTTGAATTGAAGGCAGGCTTTGACTGCTGGCAAATTTCGCACGTATTAACATACTGGTTTATGTCCATATACATTGACGGCCAAAAGTTGTTCTTGTTACGAATAGCATCATACGACCGATCAAAACCTTGATGCCCTCCTCCCAGAATACAGTCATGATAGGCTTTGAGTATTGAATCATGAAGACTCCTTGGAACTGCAATCTGTTTGACTAGTTGCTCACCTTTGGCACTCTCTTACGACGTTTTGAGTAGAAGTGTTTTAATATTCCATCTTCTAAATCAAAGTTGAATGATTCGGCTATGACTCTCCTTGCCAGATCTGGATCCAGTGGTACTTTTCCTGACTTTATACATAATGATATCAGCAAAAGTCTTTACATTTCTCTTGTTCCTCGGCTAGATTTGTTAAGTGAATGTCATTTATTGTAACAGGTTGTAAACTGGAAATAACTGCCTTTTCATTTTCACCCTTGTATATGAATGTTGTTTCGGTAAAATTGTTTATATCTATGGACATTAGCTGTTCTGCTAGTTCACTTGAGTCAACTGAAGCACTGTTGTTAGTCTCTGAATGATTTTGTCTTGATAGGCAGTCTGCTGAGTTTTTTTTATGCCCCTGCCGTAGTGCAGGGGGCATTAAGTTTTACCCTTGTCCATCTGTATGTCTGTCCGTCCGTCCGTCCGTCTGTACATCCCAAAATTGGTTTCCGTTCTCTAACTTTAGTTTGCCTCAACCAAATGTTATGATATTATACACAATGCTTATTAACACAAAAAACAGGTCAAGTTTGAATTTGGGTGGCGTCACTTTTGCCGTTCTAGAGTTATGCTCCTTTACAAATGGAAAAATAGCTTAATTTTTCGTTTCCATTCTCTAGCTTTAGTTTGCCTCAACCAAATGTTATGAAACTTATACACAATGCTTATTACCATAAAACACAGATCAAGTTTGAATTTTGGTGGCGACACTTTTACTGCTCTAGAGTTATGCCCCTTTACAAATGCAAAAATTGGTAAATTTTTCGTTTCCGTCCTCTAACTTTAGTTTGCCTCAACCAAATGTTATGAAATTTATACACAATGCTTATTACCACAAAACACAGATCAAGATAAAATTTTGGTGGCGTCACTTTTACCGCTCTAGAGTTATGCCCCTTTACAAATGGAAAAATTGCTAAATTTTTCGTTTCCGTTCTCTTACTTCAGTTTGCCTCAACCAAATGTTATAAAACTTATACACAATACTCATTACCACAAAACTCAGATCAAGTACAAATTTGGGTAGCGTCACTTTTACGGTTCATGAGTTATGTCCCTTTATAACATTATATGCAAGCGGGGCCATCATCTGTGTCCCATGGACACATTCCCCATTTATTTAATCCTGCACGGTGTAGAATTTTAAAATTATATCCTTGTAATAGCAAACTCCACCTACCAAGTCTTCCCTGACAATCTTTTATTTTCTTGAGATATTTAACTGACACATTGTCTGTATTCACTATAAACTCTTGATTTGCTAAATAATATTTAAAATGTTGAACGCCTTCAACTAATGCAAGAGCCTTTTTGTCAGTTATATGCCACTTAAGTTATATGCTCCTACTCAGACTTTGTAAAACGTCACCAGTGTCTGAGCAGAAAGTTGATGAACCAGGGGTATGTCAAAAAACGTCTCGTCCTTTTTCTAAAAAAGTTCATCGGAATGATGAATGTTGATATATATTCCGTATCAACTTCACAAATAATACATGATGGTGTTGTAGTGTAGATTCTGCGTACTGACGCTGTTTATCATCTTAATAACGTGTTAAAGTGTTCTTTTATTTGTCTTTATTCATCTTACTTTTACTGTTTGGTCTGTTTTTGGTGATATACATTTGTCGTGGCTCTGTACTTATGCATCCCGTCGTTGTGTTGTTAGTATTATTTTTCATTTTTACTTGTGTGCTTTGTCCGTGTGACTTTTTATGTTTCTTTGATCATGTTGATACATATGACGTGTCTCTGTATTTAAACATCCCGCCATTGTGTTATTGTTCTATTATGATTTTTGCATACTTTGAACGACAAAATTATTTTATATCTCTACCTGTGTGATGTTAACATTCTGACGTCAAACACGTGATTCTACGCCAGAGTTAATGTTAAAATTACGATTCGGTCCCAGTGCTTAAAATCCCTCGATCCTTTATGAGTTGATTTGGCATACATAAATAAAATACAAAAATAAGTAAGCAATGAACGAGGTTGTTAAATGTGATATATGCTTTTTTGTGCTTCTTTTTTAAATATTTGTTGGTTTTTATTGTGATTAAGATTGTGACACGGTGTTGACTGCTGTACCCCTATTTTGACATTTTTACCTATTATGTCTGTTTGTTTTATTCACGCATCGTTGTCAATATAATGGAATTTGATGCGACTGTCATACAAGTCAGAGGTTTAGCGCTATAAAACCAGGTTCAATCCACCATTTTCTACATAAGCAAATGCCTGTACCAAGTCAGGAATATGACAGTTGTTGTCCATTCGTTTGATGTGTTTGTGCTTTTGATTTTGCTAAACAGAGCTGCTATGTGAGCATATAGTCCTTCACAAATTTCCTGTAGTAATTCGCCATTCCTAAGAAACTTTTAACTTGTTTAGCATTGGTTGGTCTGTTAAAGTTCTCAACTCTTTCTGTATTTTCCGGATTAACATGGATGCCATCTTTTGATATTAAATGACCAAGATATTTTATTTTTCGGGTCGCAAATTTACATTTCTGGATTGAGTTTTAGATTAGCTTTGCATAGATTTAAAAACACTTGTTGTAGGTGATTTAGATGGTCTTCAAAGTTCTTTGAGAATATTAGAATGTCGTAAATATAAACTAAGGCAATTTTGAACACTTTTGTCATCAAACACTGAAAAGTTAATGGTGTCATTCCAAATGGAAGTCTGTTGAATTCATATACACCTTTGTGTGTAATGAATACACTTTTATGCTTGGTTGAAGGGTCTAGCGGGACCTGCCAAAATCTGGACGTTAAATCTAAAGATGAGAATAGTTCTGGTTTTGAATCTGCTGAAGTGTCAGATATATCTGACATAGTTGGAATCACTGCCGACATGGGTTCTGTTATACGGTTTAAAGCCCTAAAGTCTACACATACGCAAATACTTCCATTTCTTTTCTAAACAAGTACGACTGGACTATGCCATGGTGAAGTAGACTCCTCAATAATGTTATATCTATATAAATATGCATTTCATCAAGTTGTTTATCTAGTTCTCTGTGCATTTGAGGAGATTGTCTATATGGAGTAGCACTTATTGGTTTTGCATTACCTGTATAAATTGTGTGTTGATGCAAATTTGTTTGTCCTAATTCAATCAAATCTTTCGCAAATATATCCCTGTTTTTGATCAGAAAATTTAGAATTTGTTGATTTTGTTCCACTGTAAGTTCTGATTTGTCAAAATTAAATTCTAGGTCTGAAATTTGGCTACAAGTTTTTATCACTATTAAAATCCATTAAAGAGTTGATAGGAACTGATGATCTGTCTGTGAATGCTGTTACATGGTTAGAATGTACTGTTTCTGCTTTTGCAACTTTTGTCTTTCTTTGAATGTAGATCCATGAGTTTGTCGGATTCAAAAGTCGGTATGAAGCCATACCTCTTAAAACTGTAGAAACTGTCTTTCCTCCTGCTACCTGATGTTCAATAGATAAGTTTCCTTTAGGTTCTTAAATCACACTTGTTCCATATTTGAATCTTCCAACATGTACTGGATTAATTATTTCAGATTGAGGTGGCACTTTGACTAAATCCACTGTGGTTGCAATTGCTATCTGAACATTATTATCTGGAAATGTTGGAACTGTAATTGTAGAAACCATGTTCTCGTTTTTAGCACTATGATTTGTTCCTACAGTTGGTACAGAAATTGTCATTTCTCCAAAATCCATATTCACTTTGTGAGTTGCCAAAAAGTCCAATTCAAGAAGAATTTTAGAATGAAGTGTTTCGAAAATATGAAAGATTTGAAAAATTTTGACATCACCAAATCTAAGTTCCAAAGTCGTTTGTCCTAGCACTGGTATACCTCTCCACATACTCCAATTCAATTGAAAATTAATGATCTCCGTATGAAGGCTCGTGGTTTCAGTTGTTTTAGAAGGTGTTGACTTATACAGCTAATTGATGCACCACTGTCCATTAAACACTTTTACACTTGAGTTTTCAATGTCCAGGTGCATAAAGTTCCTGTCTAGTGAAGATTTTAACTCTATGTTTGCTTCCCTTGGTATTACAGTTGAAAGGCTTGCACATCTTGATTTTCTGCAGCACCATAGATTCTTGATTCTCTTTTTCCTCATGACTACTAATAGAAATTACTATTTTTAGATTTTTACAGAATGAACAACTATTTTATAAAATTCATAAAATGTATGCAAAACTACAAAAGTTATTTCTTAGATAAATTTATGCACAATTTCAATAATCTATATTCACAAGTTTTCTTTGGAGAAACTTTATGCTTTTAAAACTAGCAATTTGATTTCGAGAATATTTATGAATATTGTTATTTCAAAAGTTACTTATCTTTTATCCTCTGATGCAGTTCTACTTTGTACACACACTACAGTTGACTGTTATCACCATTATTTTCAAAGTTGAAAACTGAAACTAAACAAGACTATGATTAGACTTCTGTTATTGGTAGACAATTATATGAAGAAAAACTCATTTGAATACTACCAAAAACTTTACAGATTTAATTCTAATTTATGCTAAACCTTTTTGGATGATTTTCTACTTCATAAATTAGTTGAAACTTAAAAGTAAGCTTTACACTGAAAAGAAAAATATTAGTACAACTATAAATAAAAGTTACTTATCTTAAATCCTAGATCCTTATTTTGCATTGTTCCTTCAGCTAAATCCTGGTTAAGAAATTCCTTCACAAATTTTGAAATTAAATGATTTAAAAATAATTTTGGAAGCTGTTGCTAATAAAAATGCCATACCAAAGCTAATGGAATCGAAATTCTGCCAATGGGTCCGCCACCAAATCTGTCACCAGGGGCCAGTGCACATCAAGAATGGGGGACTATAGAACATGCACCAACTCGTGGGACAGGAGTACGTCAGTCTTTCGTAAGACTTAAGCGATGGCAGGCATAACTATAAAACAAGCAGCATAATTTAACAGTTTTATATATAACAGATCTTAATGATGATAATGATGCCAAAACAATAAACAAATAATTTAAATCCAAATGTTCTAAATTATTAAGTCACTAATCCAAAATCATAGTTAAAGTTGAAAGTTCTAAATGTCCAAAGTTAAAGTCCAATTAAAATAATTCCACTAACTGTTTCGTTATCACTTGAAGTCCAAAGATTGGTTGAATGTTGAGATCAAGTTCTTTGGTAGCACTCCTTACTGGACTACACTGAATGAGACTGACGACTAACTGTTTGACTGCGATATTTATGGCAAATACTGAAAACTACTCAGAAAACGACAGATATTAAAAATATTATATGAGCATGATAAATTTGTTAAAATATCATCAGGTGAAATATAAGTAGTGTCAATTTGAATTTACTAATTACAGATAAAATGACTTACACTAATGAACCTAATTAAAAACAGAATATTGCTCAAACTAATTAATGACAATTGACAAGATACAATAAGTGCTCAAAACAATCAGTAACAAGTAACATATTTACAAAATTTACCTGAGATTAATAATTTAAGCTTAACTAAAATTTGTTCTACAATAAATTTTCTGAAATAAAAATATTTTTATATTTTTTCTTAATAAATTAACTTAAAAACTTTCACATAAAAGAATACCTATGATAGATCACTGATCAAAAATTGCATCACATAAATTGCTCTCAAGCTTTCATTTCTCCAATATATTTATACACATTTTAAAGAACCAAAAAAATCTTTTTTTTTGTTATTGTCCTTTTTTTTTGTCCTTGGACAGATAAAATGTGTGCAACACAGGGGATATTGGAACACTGTACTTTTTTTTTAGCTCTCTCACCGGGCCAAAAAGCCAAGTGAGCTTTTCTCATCACTTGGTGCCCATCGTACGTTGTAGGTTAATTTCTACAAAAATCTTTTCCACTGAAACTACTGTAACTGAGCCAAATTAAACACAACTTGGTTACAATCATTATTTGGGTATCTAGCTAAAAAAATGTGTCCGATAACTCTGCCTGTCAACCAAGATGGCCAACATGGCTAAAAATAGAACAAAGGGGTAAAATGCAAGTTTAATCTATTATCTTGAAAAAAGCTATCTATAGAGAAATCTGACGGGCAAAATGTTGAGAATGTCGAGATCTACCTGCTGTCCATTTAGCTCAAAACTGTCAGACTACTTCTTATAGGAGTTATAGCCCTTAATTGTCGAATTTTTTCAATTTTTTCAATTTTGAATTTTTATGAAAACTATAACAGATACAGAGAAGTTTTTGTTGTTTTCATTTTTTACATCACTGGGTCAATACCTTTGCTGGTGGACTATCAGTCCCCAAGGGAATCATCAGCTCAGTAGTCAGCACTTCAGTACTGACATGATTTAATAACAATCCTTTCTAAAATTGTCCGTTTGTAAATTTTGAAATTATAAAGAAACTAAGGTTTCAACTCTGTCAGGCAAAGTTGGCCTTAGATAGATTTTGTAGTGGCGATAAGAGACATATAAGATGTACAGCCGTTCAAGTCAACCATTGAATAACATATAGTTTTGACTTCCACCCACGCTGACGTCATTGAAGTTCCGACGTAGACAAACAAACATACAATAAAAGAGGGATGTAGTTCGCGCTATTTTCACGACATTCTCCTGGCAGGCAAAAGAAAATTCAATTTTCCAGTTACCAATTAATAGCTTTAAATCAAATAATTCTCAAAATTGTCAATGGTTAGTTACGGTAGAAAGTGAAATTAACTTTAAACTGTCAATATTAGATTTCACTGAATTTTATTTTAACTTTCACAAATTATTGTCTATGTATCCACTTGTGTATTCTTTCATTTGCTCGCACTGAAGCTTCTCTTTTTGATAAAGTACGACATGTGTTTTCGTCAGTTTGAACGTGATCTATAGAATTGTTAGTTCCTACAAAGTCAGTTTTTCCATTCATTTTGATTGGATACACTTAATATTGGGTCCTGTCAGGCTGTGCTAGTTCTCACTACGGCAGATCTGACGTGTCCATTGTCACCAGTTCCTCGACGATTGCTAGTTTCCATTTACTTCTTGGTTACATGTCTTCCTGAATTTGAATGACATCACAAGTGTTGATTGCTCTCTCGTTGTTTCCTGTCGTCTGATGGAATTCTCTTAATGAAGTGAGATATTCCTTTTTCCAACAGTTCAAAAAATATTGTCCAGTATGTTTCTCTGTAGTTGTGCACTTTTGAAGATCTCAGATTTTCCACTGCAAAGTTTCGCTGTATCTTTTACGTCCGTGTTTGCAGATATGGAGTTGTGGTTATTTTCCTCCCGTATAGCAGGTGTGGTGGTGTCAAAGGCTCTTCGTCTGCGATGTTTGAAGAAACATATGTCAGGGTTCGGTCATTTATAATCGCTTCGATTTCTGTGATGATAGTTTGAAGTGTCTCAATAGTGACGTATATATGACCTACCAAGTGTCTTTCTCAAACAAGTTTTTGTCAAACCAATAAGACACTCCCAAAAACCTCCATACCAAGGTGCGCGTCGTGGTATGAACTTCCATGTAGTTTCATGTTTTGCAAGTCTGTCTTTCAAAGTAGATGAACTTGTAAGTTTCTGTATGGTGTCGGCTGCTGCTAGGTATGTAGACCACGTCAAATGTCCAGAATATATGACCGTTTTAGAAGCCATGATGTAGACGCATTATCTGAAATCATTGTACGAGGAAGAGATTTGCGACTAGTAAATCTTCTAAATGATTCTTCTGTAAGGTTGGGTACTACTTCAAGATGAACGGCACGTGTTGAAGCACATGTAAACAGGCAGATAAATACTTTCCTCTCATTTCCATTTCTGTCCCTAAAAACAGGGGTCCTGCAAAGTCGACTCCAGTGACTGTAAAAGACGGAGCTTCTGTCAATCTGATTTTCGGCAATGGCGGCGGATCATGTGCTTTGTATGGTTTTCTGCTGACTGTAGCTAGTACTCAAGAATGTTTCAATGTTTCATGTACATCCAGTACAACCAATCAAGTAAGTGGGTGGCCTTTAGGTAATAAATAAGGGAATCTAGCAGTCTCTGTTAATGGTGCCTTGTGAATCCTCCCACCACAAAGAATAATTCCATTTGTATCAAGAAATAATCTTAACTGTTTCACGAGTGACAATCTTTTGCTGGTCTGTGACTTGGTCTGGTCACGGCACCAAAATGATGGGGTGATAAAAGACATATAAGATATACAGCCGTTCAAGTCAACCATTTAATAATATATAGTTTCGACTTCCGCCCATGCCAACGTCATTGACGTTCCGACGTAGACAAACAAACATACAATAAAAGAAGAACATAGTTCTCGCTATTTTCTTGACATTTTTGGCTATTTGATTAGGTTATTTTGGTCATATAGCTCTTCAATTGTTTCGGTTCTCAAAAATCCTTGGCTTTCAAATATTTGGCTTTGAGCGTTCTTGATGATGGTAAATCCAGAAAAGCTCTTTGGAAACATGGATTTTATATAACTTGCTGTTTTCATTTTTTACATCACTGGGTGAAACTTTCAAAGCCAAAGTGATCAACATGTCAAGATCTACAATAAATCAACATAACAGAAATCGTCAATTGACTCCTTATTGAAGTTATTGCCTTTAAATGACAATTTTACTATTTTTTTTTGCATATTTGCCTTTTAAAGATACAAGATATAAAATGATTTTTTTTTGTTTAGTCATTAATAAAAGTGAAAAAGCAAAATAATAATTCGCTTTTAGAAGCCAGTTTGGTTCAATTTTGTCAAAATAAACTAAGAAACATCACTGATGAATTATTCACTTGCAAGTGAATAATTCAACCTCATTGAATCCGTATTCATGTCACTTTCAATTTAACTCCTTAGCTAGAGATGGGTTACACATGAATTAGGCATGTTCAGTTATTAAAAGGAATAGAATGCCAACATCAAAAGTGAAACAAGGGTAAACCATTTGATTGGCTGATTCAATCCACAAAAACTCATTCTTGTACAGGTAAAAGGATGATTAACATATATTTTTAACCTATTCAAGTGTGGACACAGATCAGTGTGGATAGTATGTTTGGATGTTTGACAGTGTTTTCTGAGAAAGGGAGTTCTCTGGTTTTTACCATAGGGTTCCATATTATTAACTGTGTTGCACAATGACAGCTAACCTGAGCATAAGGAGTATTGTTATTTAATATTTAGTTTTTTATATTCAAGACTGTCATGGTTTTAACCTATAATATGAAATCAAACAAACCTAGAAAAATCCAATTGCAAAAGTTTAGCTATGTATTTATATATATATTTATGTTTACATCAGGTTAAATGACAGTCTGCAGTTTTCGGAGGTCACCTTGATGGTTAATCAGATGACGTCTAAGACTAAAATACACACAAAATGCTGATACATATTATTGAGCCCATGGATTGTTAATTGTTTATTTTAGACTTTTTATAATTTGGATATATGTTTAAGTATGTTATATATCAAATATGAAATTTGAGTCAAATCAGTGAGGATGAATTTGACAGCTAATTAATGCCCCTTTAATTTTAAAACTTAAATAGATAGATATTTAGAAAATTTATATAGCAAAAATGATTAGCAAGACCAGAAACTTTATGCAACATAAGTGATTAGCAAGACAAGATCTACAAATATGTCAACATTACTGAAATTGTGAATTAACTCTTTATAGAGTTATTACCCTTTCATGATGATTTTTACCAAAAAATGGCTATTGTTATAGATGCAGGTGAGTGACACAGGCTCTATAGAGCCTCTTGTTATATATATACAACTAAGAATGTGTTTATATTTAGGTTGATGACTTTTCAAAGAAGAAGTGATGCTCACTATGTTTCATTAGTGCTTGATGTTCAAAGTCTTGGAAGTTCTTACATAAGTCCAGGTTATAATCATCCTGAAAAAAACCACACAACACCTCAGGGATTAGACAGCTTTCCATCTATTTTCTCATATCCACAATCTGTAAGTATACTTCTCATATACTATGGATTCATAACAATTTTGTTGTTTTCATAGTTATATGTAAGTGTTAAAAAAAATGCTAGGGAGAAGGTATGATGGGGCCACTTTTCATATACATGTTTTGCAGACGTATATTGGTATCATGTCGTCGTCAGTGTTGTCTGAAGCATTTGGTTTCCGGACAATAACTTTAGTAAATGTAAATAGTAATCTATGAAATTTAAACACTAGGTTTATAACCACAAAAGGAAGGTTGGGATTGATTTCGGGGGTTATTGTCCTAACAGTTTAGGAATTGGGGGCCAAAAAGGGGCCCAAATAAGCATTTTTCTAGTTTCCAGACCATAACTTGTGGAACGGTGTATGGATCTCTCTGATGTTATACCACAAATTTCCATACCACAAAGGGATGGTTAGGATTGGCTTTGGGAGGTTATGGCTCAAACAGTTTAGGAATTAGGGGCAAAAAAGGGGGAAAACAAGGGTGTCCTGGTTAATGGACAATTAAAAAAAAGTACAATGTTATGTTTGGATTACCTCCCTTACACTCTTTTAAATTATGTATAAAGAAATGTTGTATTGACGAGGTGATTAACTGTCAATTTATTTTTTAGAAGTTACTATTATTTAAATGCTGATTAAGGAATATTAATTTTAGCCATGATTATGTATGTCATTTTCTATTTTAAGACTTTTTTGATGTATTTAAATGGGTAATTATGGTTGCAAACTCCATTGGAAATTTGAATTGAGATTATGACCATATCTTGAAGGAAAGAATTTTTTTTTGGAAAAGAGGGGGACAAATTTTCTCATTTCAGATTTCAGAAATTAAAAGAAAATTTCTTCAAATTTTTTTTATCAAAAAGGGGGTAAAAAAAATTTTTTTTTTTAGGGGGGTCAATTCGCAGCAGCATAGTGTATTGCACAAAAGCAAAAAAAAAGAGGGAGTAAATTTTCTTTTATTTTTATTTTGGGGAGGGGGGGGGGGTCAATTCGCAACATCATAGTGTATTGCACAAAAGCAAAAAATTGAATATAAATTCAAATCATATAACCAATTCTAAGTTCTTTGACTACAGTTATTCTGTGTCAGAAACCTATTATGTGTCAAATATTTAATTACAATCCAAATTCAGACCTGTATCAAGCACGAATATTGTGTCCATTTTTGCCCCAACTGTGAAGCAGTTTATTTAGCCTTGAATTCAAAATTCAAATAGTATATATCTTTAAAATATATGCTTCAGATTTTTCACAGACATTAGTCTGTCAGCTATCAGTATTTTTAATTTTTAATTATGTCTTTCATATCTAATTTAGGGTTCCCAAACTTACTTTATTGCAAGATTGCCAACATAGCTCATTTTGAGAACTTGTAATTTATAATTAGATACTGGTCATGGCCTTACCCATGAAGATATTTTGTTACAAGATATCTTTATGGGTAAGGCATTGGCCCTAAGTTTGCCAAAAACTTGGACAAATATGAAAATTCCAATAAGTTATGACATCTCAGTGACAAAAGTCATGTAACAATTGTTATTTCTGTACTAAATTCTCTTAAATGTAAAATATCATCCTATTCATTTATAAATTAAAATTAAATAATTTTGAAAGGATTGGTGTGTGGTAAACCCTCTTACCATACCTACTCTTTCCATTTAGTTTTAAAATAAGTAGTATAAATGCCAATGAGACAACTATCTGTATTGCATATTCATTAGACTACCAAATTGAGTATCCATGAAAATACATTATTACCTTGAAAGCAAGGATTTTGATAGTAGGAGGCATTGGAATCTTGAAGACTGTTTTCATACAATATGAAAATATGTTGTATTGCAAGATTTCTCCTCATGCGTTTTGTCTTCATTTGGCTTTATTGTTTAATTGGGGAAATTTTCTCACTTCCAAGTTTCTTAGAAAGTATAATAAAGCATACTTACATGACATGATACTTTTATGTTCAAGATTTAGACAATTCTTATTCAAAACGACAGTTCTCATTGTAATAGTTCACAATATCAGCAACTCCCTACAAGACCAACAATTGCCTGCCCATATTGGCTATCTACAGTACAACTTTGATTTCAATCTCCACTTTCAGAATTAATGTTTATAATGAAACTTATGTTTTTTATATAAAACATCTGTTTGATTTGATTACCTTAAAAATTATGTCGCAAAGAGTGCTTTTGTTCTTATTTTAATGATTGTTTCTGATTGATCAGCAAACATTGAACCGCATCATTGTGATCATTTGCATATGGGAGCTAAGTTTAAGGTTAAGCATTCTCCTTTTAAAAACAATTATAAAATTATTTGCAATTTCAATAAGTTTTCAAATTAGTGGCTAAAGCTATAGCACTTTCTTCAAATATTCAAGAATATACACATTAGATACAGACCTGCAGATAAGTGCATCAAACCCTTGCCCCCTGGACCTGTTAATCATGATATACAGGGCATGAAACTACGTATAAGGGGATGGGGGTATATCAGTGCATTTCGGGACTTGTCCAGGGACATGTTTACTGCCTGACTAATGGCTGGACAGGAAGGATGTCCATGTTTGGGTCCAGATTGTAATGAGGCTGCACATGGTTTGTTTCTTCCTTGGGACCACTAATTGGGGAAACTTAAGTTACACATATCAACTCATATTTAAGCATTCCAATACCTGCATCTTTCAAATAAAAACAGATTAGGGACACAAAATGTAATTATAAATCTCATCAAAAATATAAAAAAAAATAAGTACTTTTTATACGACCGCAAAATTTTTGCAGTTGTATAATGGTATGACCTTGTTGTCGTCATTGTTGTCGTCGTCTTCCGAAGACATTTTATTTTTTAGACAATAACTTGAGTACACTGGTAAGTGTATGGATCTCTATGAGATTGTACCACATGGTTCCATACCACAAAAGGAAGGTTGGGATTGATTTAAGGGGTTGTTCTTCTAATTGTTTAGGAATTAGGGTCTAAAAAGGGGCTAAAAACAAGCATTTTTCTTGTTTCAGGACAATAACTTGTGTAAAAGGGTATGGATCTCTATGAAATTGTACCTCAAGGTTCCATACCTCAAAAGGAAGGTTGGGATTGATTTGTGGGGTTATGGCCCAAACCGTTTAGGAATAAGGGGCAAAAAACAAGGATTTTCTGGTTTCAAGACAATAACTTGAGTATAAATCAATGCATCTCTATGAAATTTTTCTACAAGGTTCCATACCAAAAAAAGAAAGTTGGGATTGATTTTGGGGGTTATGGCCCTAACTGTTTAGGCAAAAGGGGCCAAAAACAGTACTTTTCTAATACTTTGTATAAATTGCTTATTTCTTGACTATATTTTCAATGGGGTTTAATTCAAAGTCTTGAATTCTTGGGGTTCTTTAATATGCTAAATCTTACCATGTATGTAGAGTTTGGATTTTGGGCAGCGTTTAAAAAGAGGTCCACATTGAGGTCTAAAGGGTCCAAATATAAACTTTGTTTGATTTCATCACAAATTGAATTAATGGGGTTTTTTAATATGTTTAATGTTACTGTGTATTTAGATTTTTATACGCCCGTTTGCAGGACATATTATGGTATACCGTTGTCCATCTGTCTGTCCGTCCCTCCGTCCATCTGTCTGTCCGTCTGTCCGTCCGTCGTCAACATGTCAGACATTAACTCAAAAATGTTTTAATCAATTTGCATAAAACTTTGTTGAATTGTTTATATCTATTGACGTGAGCTCCCTTTCGTTTTTTATAAATTTTAGATTTTACGTCTCTGAGTTATAGGGTTTTATTCATTAAAAAAAGGGGGATTTTCCAGTTTTCGGACAATAACTCAAAAATGCTTTCAGCAGTTCTCATGAAACTTTGATGAATTGTTGATATCTATTGATGTAAGCTCCCTTTAGAATTTTATAAATTTTAGATTTTACATTTCCGAGTTATGGGGTTTTATTCATTAAAAAAGGGGGGATTTTCCAGTTTTCAGACAATAACTCAAAAATGCTTTCAGCAATTCTTATGAAACTTTGGTGAATTGTTTATATCTATTGATGTAAGCTCACTTTAGAATTTTATAAATTTTATTTGTTTATAGTCTGACAACAGATTTACTAAGAATTGCACAACAGCATAGTGTATTGCACAACAGCAAGAAATCTTTAATTGAATATAAATTCAATTCATATAACCAATTTCAAGTTTTTGACTACATTTATTCAGAAACCTATAATATGTCAAATATTTAATTACAATCCAAATTCAGACCTGTATCAAGCTTGAATATTGTGTCCATTTTTGCCCCAACTTTTCAGGGTTGGACCTCTGTGGGCGTATCCAGCTGCGCTCAGCGAAGCAGTTTTTGATTTTTGGCCAAGTTTTCAAATTAATTCACATTAAGATCCAAAGAGTCCAAAATTTTTCTTTGTTTGATTTCAACAAAATTGAATTCTTGGGGTTCTTTGATATGCTGAGTCTAACCGTGTATTTATATTTGTGATTTGTGGACCAGTTTTCAAACTGGTTCACATTAAAGTCCAAAGGGTCCAAAATTAAACTTAATTTGATTTTAACGATATCCTGAATCTAAACTTTTATAATTAGATTTTTGATTATGGGCCCAGTTTTCAAGTTGGTCCAAATTGGAGTCCAAAATTAAACTTTGTTTGATTTCAACAAAAATTAGATCTAAGGGGTTCTTGTATATGTGAATCTAACTGTGTATTAAGATTTTGGATTTTGGTCCCCTTTATCAAATTGGTTTACATTAAGGTCCAAAGGGTTCAAAATTAAACTTATTTTGATTTCATCAAAAATTGAATTCTTCATGTTCTTTGATATGCTTAATCTAGCTGTGTATTTAGATTTTGGATATTGGACCATAATAGGTAAATATCCAATTTCAAATTTTTAAGTTCTTAGACCCCATTCATTCTGTGTCAGAAACCTATGCTATGTCAAATATTTAATCACAATCCAAATTCAAAGCTGCATTGCACAATTAATAGAAATTTTAAGTAGATTCATAGTTAAAAATAGATGGAGCATTAAATTCTAATTTTAGAATAGAAATATGTATAGATATAGTTTGAAATTTACTGTTTATTATTAGATATTTTGAAAAATAATTAAAGGTAAATTTTAGAGATTTTTTTAAAAACATTGTATTAATGAAGAATGATATTTTGGAAAAGAAAATTTCATTTTTGTCTCGCCTTGACGAAGTCAAAAAGCGAGACTTAGGTATGCTGTTTCCGGCGTCAGCGGCGTCAACAATGTATTACTTTGTGATTAGGTCTAGTTCATGGTGAACCACTAGTGGTAGGTCAATGATATTTGGTATGCAGTTGTACTAGCATTGGCCCTCAGTCATCTCATTACCATGGAGATTACTAGTTGGCCCAGTTGTATAAGCATTGGCCCTCAGTCAAGGTCTATTGACTTTGAAATTTTCCATAGTTTACATGTATTAGTTTGTGATTAGGTCAATTTATGGGGAACCACTAGTGGTAGGTCAATGATATTTGGTATGCAGTTGTATAAGCATTGTCATATCTCATTTCCATGGAAATTATTTGGCTCCGCCCCCTTAGTCATGGTCTATAGACTTTGAAAATTTTGCTAAGTTAACATGTATTAGTTTGTGATTAGGTCAGTTCAAGGGGAACCATTAGTGGAAGGCCAATGTTAATTGGTGTTAAGTTGTATAAGCATTAGCACATCTCATTTCCATGGAGAATATTTGGCCGCGCCCCCTCAGTCATGGTCTATTGACTTTGAAACTTTTGCTTAGTTTACATGTATTAGTTTTTGATTAGATCAGTTTAAGATGAACTGCTAATGTTAAGTCAATGATATTTGGTATGCAAATGTATCGGCATTTGCAAGTATCGTTTCCATTGAGATTATATAGCCCCACCCCTGATCATGGTTCATTGACTTTGAAACTTTTACATAGTTTACAAGTTAATTTTTGTGTTTAGGTTTGTTTAAAGGGAAGGACTTATAATAAGTCAATGGTATTTGGTATGCAGTTGTATTAGCATTGGCACATCTCATTCCATGGAGATTGTTTAGCCATGTACCTTCAGTCATGGTTCATCGACTTTGAATATTTGCATAACTTACATGTTAAAGTATTGCTGTTTTAATTTCAACATTTGCATTATCAAAATTACAAGAAGGCGAGACATATCTCTGTGATAACAGTTTATTTATTATTGTTAATTTAAAAAAAAACTTTGTGGTAGGTTTGATTGTTATTCTATATAAATTAATTTTCAGAATGCTTTTCCAACCACTTTCGTCCATCTTCTGTCATTGTCAACCGTCGTCATTTAACTTTTACAATGATTATCTTCTCTTAAACTACTGGACCAAATTTAACCAAACTTAGACACAATCATCATTAGGGTAGGTGGTTAACAAAAATATGTACGAGAACCCCACTTGCCAACTAACATAGCCGACATGGCTAAAAATAGAACATACGGATAAAATGTTTTGTCTTTTAAACTTGAAAACCGCTATGATTAGAGAAAATCTGACAGTGCAGGAAATGTTCCTAATGATGTGATCTACGTATGTATATTTGCCCCAAACAGTCAGACAACTTCTTTTAGGAGTTATCGCCATTCAATGACAAATTTTACCTTTTTTTTTCCATTTTTGCCTGTTATCTTAAAAATTATAATAGATAGAGAGAAACTTTAAGTGGCAAATATGATCAGCTAGACAAGATCTACTATTGAGTCAAATGGTCGAAAATATCAGATAACTCCTTATGAGTTATGACCCTTTAATGATAATTTTTACTATTTTATTTGGGGTGCCTAATACATGTATCTGAAAAACTATAATATATCGATAGAAACTGAAATAAACAAAAATGATCAGCATGACAAGATATACAAATAAGTCTTCAGGCCAAAATTGTCATTTCACTCCTTATCAGGGTTAATGTTCTTTCATGACGATTTTTATCATATTTACCGTTTATCATGGATTGTATTCTAGTTCAAAATGTTGGAGAGTGTCCATTGTTGAAGATGCACCATACTTCCCAACCTCTGACAATGAGAAATCATGTCATGACATGACATGACATGTCAAAAAGCGTGTGAAAACGCGTGACGTAGATGCGGACTTTTTAATATGAACAATGTTCATAATTTCACATTATACAAATTTGTTAATATAAAAAACAATATTCTACTGTGAACTTTTATTGTATTTAACAGAGGTCTGTTTTTCTGCTTTTAAAGCAACACCACTAGGCACATATTCAAAACAACTGCCAGTTTGGTTACATTTACTTGATAACAAGGCACACAATATATCATTGTCGAGTTCTGATCAGAATTCAGTGTAAATTTCTTTATAATTGAAAATGCTCTCTCACAGTCAGAATTGATATTTGGCCAAACTAAAATAACTTTATCAAGCTTTGAAAGAGTGTCATAACGTTTTTTTGCCATCTAAAATGTCATCTATTATCTCTGCCATTGCTTCCAACAAACTATATATGTTGCTTTTGCCTGGTCAAAACTGGGTAGTTCATCAGAAGACAGCTGGTACCATGAGAACTGATCCAACAGTTCCGTGATATTTCCATCCCCTATGGCCTGTGGAAATCTTATGGCTAGATTTGAAACTGAAAAAGAAAAAAAATTTATAATTTGATTACCATTAAACATGTTAAATGCTTGATAAAATAGCTACAATGTAGTTCTCCTCTCACATGTACTGTTATGATTGCAACATAGGGTGCACAACGCGTTACTCGTCCCTCGATCATTTAAACTCGAACTCCCAAATTATAATTTATAAATCTTGAATCTTGGTACGTACACATCGTTTTCGCTTAGACGACGGTACAGGTCCTGAAAGCAACCTCTTTCTGTGGACATTTCCCCTAGGTGAATTTGAAAGAAAGAAAGTCACAAAATCGTAAAAACTTATCACAAACTACTTACCTTAAGGGCTTTTTCTGTTTGTCCATATAGAAAAATAAACAATGGCGATCAAACAATTACTTTGAAATTTTTGGTATTTATCGTCAAATAATGAAAAAACCCGAGAATCCTGATATCACTAACGACCAAAAAATCAAAACAATGAAAAACCGTGTAAGGTGGTGAAAAGCGTGTACACGCCATATGACAAAATCCTCGCGTGTAAACCGTTGAAAAAGCGTGTATTACACGCGAATGTCATGTCAGTTGGCAACTATGAGATGCACATAGACCTATTTGAGCGACACAGGCTTTTTAGAGCCTCTAGTTTATATATATATATATTTTTTTTTGATGAAGCGAACCCCTTTAAAAAGTTAGCTAATATTGTCCATTAATAAATAAATAAATCAAATTCTTGATGTACTTGGATATGCTGAATCTAACTGTATTTAGATTTTGGATATTGGACCATAATTGGGAAATGTTCAATTTCAAACTTTTCAGTTCTTTGACCACATTCATTCTGTGTCAAAACCTATGCTGTGTCAAATATTTCATCACAATCCAAATTCAGAGTTGTGTCAAGCTTGAAGGTAGTATCCAAACTTGACCTAACTGTTCAGGGTTCAACTTCTGAGGTTGTATCAAGCTTTGCCTGTGGCTAAAACTATGTAAACTAGGGTGCAATTTCCCACTATAAAGGTGGAACAAATCAGAAAAAAAATATGTCTGTCAAAATTATTCAACTTCTTTAATAATACTGTGCACTATGTTAAAGAATAAATGCTGTACTTTTTAAGAAAACACAAAAGGTGACAGATAATCCTATGAGAATCATTAAGAAAAACTCACGTTTTGTATCTATAATGGTCACATACCAAAATATATCATGATACATTAGAAACTAAATCTTTAATGTGTCAGATAGTCCAGTAAAATTGAAGTATGTTATTTCTTGAAAAATTTCATATTATTTTTGAAAAAAGTATAATTTTGTTGATTTTTAATCAAAATTGATCATGAAAGATCAGGCAACGCATTATGTTGATCGTGAAAGACAAGGCGTGACTAGGCTTAATGATCAGAAAACAGCATTTCTTTTACCAATTGATATACTTGTAATTGGTTGAAACTTGTAATTACTTGCAAAGAATTATTGAGTTCTCTTTTTAGCTCACCTGGCCCGAAGGGCCAAGTGAGCTTTTCTCATCACTTGGCGTCCGTCGTCGTCCGTCGTCGTTAACTTTTACAAAAATCTTCTCCTCTGAAACTACTGGGCCAAATTTAACCAAACTTGGCCACAATCATCATTAGGGTATCTAGTTTGAAAATTGTGTCCGGTGACCTGCCAAACCAACCAAGATGGCCACCATGGCTAAAAATAGAACATAGGGGTAAAATGTATATTTTGGCTTATAACTCTGAAACCAAAGCATTTAGAGCAAATCTGACATGGGGTAAAATTGTTGATCAAGTCAAGATCTATCTGTCCTCAAATTTTCAGATGAATTGGACAACAGGTTGTTGGGTTGCTGCCCCTGAATTGGTAATTTTTAAGGAAATTTTGCCGTTTTTGGTTATTATCTTGAAAATTATTATAGATAGAGATAAACTGTAAACAGCAATAATGTTCAGCAAAGTAAGATCTTCAAATAAGTCAACATGATCAAAATGGTCAGTTGACCCCTTAAGGAGTTATTGCCCTTTAAAGTAATTTTTACCAATTTTTGTAAATTTTTAATCAAAATCTTCTCCTCTGAAACTACTGGACCAAATTCAACCAAACTTAGCCACAATCATTATTAGGGTATTTAGTTTGAAAATGTGCAGTGACCCAGCCAACCAACCAAGATGGCTGCCATGGCTAAAAATAGAACATAGGGTAAAATGTAGATTTTGGCTTGTAACTCTGAAACCAAAGCATTTAAAGCAAATCTTACAGGGATTAACTTGTTTATCAAGTAAATATCTATCTGCCCTCAAATTTTCAGATGAATTGGACAACTGGTTGTTGGGTTGCTGCCCTGAATTGATAATTTTAAGGAAATTTTGCCATTTTGGTTATTATCTTGAAAATTATTACAGATAGAGATAAACTGTAAACAGCAATAATGTTCAGCAAAGTAAGATCTTCAAATAAGTCAACATGACCAAAATGGTCAGTTGACCCTTAAGGAGTTATTGCCCTTTATAGTCAATTTTAACAATTTTCATTAATTTGGTAAATTTTGGTAAGTTTTACAAAATGTTTTCCTTTTGTAATCTTCTTTTCTGAAACTGCAGTAGAAAATCAATATAGAAAACAATCTACTAATGAACTGGCAATAAAAATAATTGATATTTCTATAATATGAAAAAAAACACATTAATACCTGATGATGGTGTTTCTTTCTTTACATTGAAAATGATGTCACAACTATAATCCCGAACAATAGGTCGAATGTCAGATATGTTTCAGTACTTTGGCTTCATTTTCTACAGATTCCGAAGTGCAAATGATGCTTGAATTCCTGCACTAATTTATACAGACTTCATCCCTTTCACAGGTAATGCCTGCCTCATATTATATTTAAAACTTTAATAGAATATCAGAAATTTTGAGAGAAAATTAATCAACCATGCAAGATCTAAAACTTAATTAATATTGTTCAAATTATCAATTAACTATTAAAAAAAATTCTCATTAAAAAATATAGTTCTTCATTTTATATTTTATCAGAAGTTTAGGAAAAAATTGAATTTAATTGTGTCCCTTGTTCTCATTTCCTGGGATAAATCCAATACAAATTAAAGTATTGGTATTGAATTAATATTTAAGAAATATTTCAAACCTTACCATTTTCTTCACAAGAATGAAGACCATATTTTTAGTGTCATGAGTATCAGTCATCATATTTGTTGAACTTTGTTGTTTAAAAGTTGAATACAAAAAGATCAAC
The DNA here is from genome assembly GCA_017311375.1 of Mytilus coruscus. NCBI lineage: Eukaryota > Metazoa > Mollusca > Bivalvia > Mytilida > Mytilidae > Mytilus > Mytilus coruscus. Next base: position 22,788,233 of record CM029606.1, on the reverse strand, counting down.
AAAGCAATTCAAAACCACTTGAATTTTGCAACAACAAATGAGAGTTTTAACGACCTCAGCTGGCTATACAACCCTTGCACAATCAACTGAATTTTGCAGAAATCATTAATAGGAAAGATTGCCCTTAAATGATAATTTTTATTACCTTTTGTTGTTTTTTTTGGGGGTTGCGCAACAACAAAACTTCACAACAAACTTTCTCATCACTTCGCATTTCTCGTTAGATAAATTTTACAAAATTCTCCCTGAAACTACTGTCAAATTAAACCAAACTTGGTTTAAATCACCACTAGGATATCCAGGGACCACTGTGTATGATGACCCTGCCTGCCAACATGGCACACATGGCTGAAATAAAACATAGGTTTCAAATGCACTTTTTAGTCTTATATCTCTGAAACTAAATGACAGTACAACAGTTGCATTTATCATGCATCAATTGTAAATAAAAATATCAGGTGAGAGACACAGGGTCCTTGGAGCCTCTAGTTTTTTTGGTGATATATATCAACCTGCTTGTCAAATGCATTTTGTTAAAATGTACTGTGTCACTTTTTTTGGTCTTTTGGAAAATGTTGTTTGTGCTGTATTTAGACCCCTTTACCAAGAAATTTGTTTTGCATGCACACGTATAAAAATTTCGGTTTTTATCCAAAGCAATCATAGGTTTGAACGTTGTTTTCAATTTAGACTTGTTTATATTTTTTTGTTTGGGCTTGTATTATATTTGCCTTCATGTTTATATGATCCGTTCATCCTATTTTGACTCATCAAAATTCAAGAGTCTATCCTAAATTGAGGTAAATTATATGGCCTTTCAAATACCGTTTCGATTCCTAACATCACTGAAGAGACATTATTTGTTGAAATCCGGATATGGTGTACAAAAAACCTTTTGTTTGCGGTTATCACCTTTTGTTTGCGGTATATCATCTGTTTATTTTCCGCAAGTTTATTGTTTTCTGTTTAGTATCACAAAAATACTTTTGATTAAGATCCATTTATTACATCGGTGATCTGTTTATTTGGCAATGGATTGAACCTGGTTTTATGGCTAGCCAAAATGGCAGTCATTGACAACAGGGTTTAAGAAAATTTGTTGTTCGACCTGTTAGTCAAATGCGTTTTGTTAAAATATACTTTTCACTTTTTGGTCTTTTGGAAAATGTTGTTTGTGCTGTATTTAGACCCTCTAACAAGAAATTTGTTTTGCATGCACACCTATAAAAATTGTGATTTTTATCCAACGCAATCATAGGTGTGTATATATATATATATATATATATATATATATTAAATGACTGAATAATAGTCAACGATAAATCTTACGGGGCGATGGATCATATAAATATGATACATTACACTACAAAATATAATATATAACCAGTCTAAAAGGGTACAACATCACCAAAAAATGACAATAAACGAACAAATGTAACTATAAATATTTCGGATAACAGATATCCTTCATCAATATGAGCATGATGTAAAATGATCAAACTATTCTGATTATTAAACTAAAGCAATCTTGATTTCTATACAATAAAAAAAGTAAAACAGTTTTACCCGAACATCATATGTAGAGATGCTAATAAATTTTAAAATTTCCAAAAAATGACTCAAAGACATGCCTAAAATGAAAATAGTAATTAGAGATATAAACTGGCACAACTCTAAAATTCCAAAGTGACGTCAGTTAAGATGTTACAACAACTGTGTGTAAATTCATTCCCAAAAAACAGCACTGATCGATATAAGCTGGTAAAAATATGTCAAACAGAGGCTGCGTATTTATCATCCCAAATAAATAGCAGTTTTATATTGATAAGAAAATATAATAGTAAAATTTGGCTAAGGTTAAATAATTGGACGAGGATGCGTACTTGTACATCCCTCCCAAATGAAAAGAACCCTGGTATTTAAACTAGTAAAATTCCAAAAGAATCCTTAAAACTGTAAGAGTCAAGTAAGGAAGCAGGAGTAACTGGAAACAAATGATGTCAGGAAATTGAGTGATGGTAGGGAAAATGAGTGACTCATTCTATGTTTTTTCATTTATGCCCTCTGGGGAAACTGTCCTTAGCTTTCTTATCCAAAACCTTTCCCGAGCAAGTCTTTCGGCCCTTGACCAACCCTTGTTGTGGTCTATGATTGTGATTGTAAGGTTTTTGAGATCAGCTTGGGCGTGCCCAGGTGATCTCAAATGACGACTTACGGGGAGGTCGGGCTTGCAGGTGTAGTCACTTCGATGACCATTCAATTGGACATAGATAAGGGGTTTGCGCGTGCTAATAACAACAACCGCAATGACCTATTACAGTACAAACAGAAGAGGCGCAGCAAAATAGTTCCGTTTGTTTTAACATACAATCCCACCTTTACTAACCTAAAAGAGCAAAATATAATACAAGCCCAAACGAAAAAATATAAACAAGTCTAAATTGAAAACAACGTTCAAACCTATGATTGCGTTGGATAAAAATTGCAATTTTTATATGTGTGCATGCAAAACAAATTTCTTGTTAGAGGGGTCTAAATACAGCACAAACAACATTTTCCAAAAGACCAAAAAAGTGAAAAAGTATATTTTAACAAAACGCATTTGACTAACAGGTCGAACAACAAATTTTTTTAAACCCTGCTGACTGCCATTGGCGATTGCCAAATAAACAGATCACCGATGTAATAAATGGATCTTAATCAAAAATTTAATACTAAACAGAAAACAATAAACTTGCGGAAAAGATGATATACCGCAAACAAAAGGTGCAAAGGTTTTTGTACACCATATCTGGATTTTGACAAATAATGTCTCTTCAGTGATGTATATATACATATAGACCCATATTTAATGTGTTTTCATTGAAGAGGCAATAATAACTAGACATCCAAAATAATAAGACCTCCAAGAGAGTAAATTGTCGAAAAGTAAATATCTTTGTATTTGATATGCTAAATGCATTTACGAATGAGTGTAGCGGGGGAGAGGGTGCCTGGTGGTCTTTCCCTGGAAATATCTTAATGTGCACATTTAATTTTTCTAGCGATCTAAGAAGCTAAATCATTTAGTTTTACATACAGGAAAATTGAAGATGTTCTTTCCATCAATAATACAAACTTTTCTGATTGGGTCCCAGTAATAGTCCTGAACTAGAGATTACAGACACCACATATACAGCTCAGCCTCATTTTAAGACATATATACCCTGAATTTGACTACAGCGGTCATCTCAATACCTGAGTCTATGACATATGAAATAATTTAAATTTTTAAATTATCAATTTTCCTCAACTTAGCAGCAATTTATCAACTTTAGCAGCGTATGGATTGTACATTTCTCAACTCATACGATATTCAGGAGCTTGCAGCTACTCAGAATTTGTAAAATGTCATCAGTGTCTGAGCAAACAATTAATGAGCCAGGGTTTCATCCTTTTTCTGAAAAAGTTCTTTGGAAAGTACCATGACTTAATAGATAAATATTCAGTGTCTACTTCACAAATAATACAGGATGGTCTTGAGTTATAGATTCTAGGTGCTGACTCAACTTTACAGTTTTACTGTACTCTTATGTCCTATTTGGTCGCTTTTAGGTTTTTGGCCTTTGGTGTTCCTTATGCAGGTGGTCCATAGATATGATTCGGACATTTTATATAGACAGAAAAAGTATACCTAAAACGACAAAGTTATTTTTCATTTACCTGTATATATTATGAAAACCGGTTTTTTCAAAAGTGATTATTTTCTAAGGGTTTAATATTTCGCGGTAGTGTTTTGCCATGGCTTTACTTGGACTTGTTTGTTTGCTTTTTGGCCTTGAATGTTTGTCCCTAATATTTTATTAACTATGTATTTACTTTCAGGTATCACAGATCAAATTTATTCGTTCATTGTGTTAATTTACGTTTTTGATTGAGTTAAGCCTTCCAATTGATGTTTTATCGTGTGTTTTTCTATGTTGTGATGTTATACTATTGTTTCAGAAAAGGGAGAAGGTTTGGTACCATTAAAACGTTTAATCCCGCTGCAAATGTTTGCACCTGTCCTAAGTCAGGAATCTGATGTACAATAGTTGTCGTTTGTTTATGTAATTTATACGTGTTTCTCGTTTCTCGTTTTTTATATATACTAGACCGTTGGTTTTACCGTTTGAATGGTTTTACACTAGTACTTTTGGGGCCCTTTATAGCTTGTTGTTCGGTGTGAGCCAAGGCTCCGTGTTGAAGGCCGTACATTGACCTATAATGGTTTACTTTTATAAATTGTTATTTGGATGGAGAGTTGTCTCATTGGCACTCACACCACATCTTCCTATATCTATATATGAGGTTTTTATAGTGTTGACAGACCAGATGTGGCAGGTTATTTCTACATCCCTCCCAACAAAAAAGGCACAAAGTACATACATGAAAGTACTCACAGTTACTGACAGCTAGTTCAAAGCTAATAACAATTAACTAATAAAAAAATCATGTATCTAAGACATAGCTCTATTAACAAAAGTGAAGCGGAATAAGTCATGCAAATCCAATCATTTGCTATATCGATTACAAAATTTATAAATAATCATGTCACCCCTTTAAAAAATGAATTGATCGTTTTTCGTTGATTTTTGCAATAGCGGCAACAGCTAGATCTTTCATGATCCTTTTCACGATCAACAATAAGCGGTATCCGATCTTTCACAATCCAAAATATCAAATTTTTACAAATATTCCCATTTTTGCAAAGTTTTTGACTAAACTTAAACAAAATAACTTTATTAGAACCACTTTCAACAGTGATATGGAATGATATTTTTATGAGAAAAGTAGTTCATACATTCAAATTATGAAAAAAATCATGTTTGTTTACATTTTTATTTCTTTGAAATTTTGAAGAGCAATTTGACTTTTGTAGTTTTGTAAAAACGGTGTACTTTTGAAACTTGATTTTTCTCGGATACTTTTTTTGACAAAAAATTCGAGTTACCCCCCTTTTTTGCCACTTTTCACAGTATACTCCTTATATTGATGTTTGTAGTAAAAAGATTAAATCTAAGGCAAATTGAATGCAAAGTATATAAGAATAATACTTAAATGATTTTTAACTTCTTAGGACAACTAGAAAATTAATATTTTGAAAATTATTTTTTCATCTCTACTTCCATTAAATGCTTACATTATATATATAAATTATATCATTTCATATAATTTTAAAGTCATGATATATGAAGTAAAGCTATGAAGGTATGCTAAGCTATATCAATCCATGTATCATTTAGTTTATGGGTTTATTTAATACAACCTGAATAAAACAATAATAGGGGTATGGTCTGAATTAATATAATATTATAAATTAATATTTCAATGGTTAATAAAATTATAAATGCATTGAAAAAATTGATGAAAAATATTCAGGATCTGAAATCGTTTTTGCTAGCTCTAAAATTAAACTGTTTGGCAACTTGCTTTAAACCTAGAGATGAATTTCACTGTTGAAATTTATGTATATGCCCATACAGAAATTGCTAACAAATGCACATAAGTTTCACATGTGAAGCACATGAGATGCAAGTAAGAATTGTATGCAAATCAGATTGCTCACATGTGCAGTTTGGTAGTTCATATGTGCCCAAAAAAATCTAACATAATGCTCATATGTGCAATTCAAACCTCAGGTGAGCTTTTATCATCTGGTAGTTTTATGTAAGTTTTGTATTTTGAAAATTTTGTCCATTCTTCTTACTATTCAAAACTAACGTAGATCATTGCTCATTTGAGCTTTTTCAAAATAACATGCCCAGTCATGTACTTCCTGTAAATTCAAATTCAAAGCATCAATTTCATGAATTTGGAGGGAGATGGAGAGGAAAAATTTTAAGCCATATTTTGTGCTATTTGTACTTGATGGCATTGTTGGAATCTGATAAAACCAGTGTGGCTGTGGTTAATCATTTGTAAGTTATCATTTCTTTATTTCATCATGTTTGAAATATATTACAATTTTAAGTTCTTTATCATGTTTATGGGAGTATTCATGTTGCTTCAAATAAGTACTACATGAATAAAGATAATTTCTGTTTTAAACTTTCTGAAATACAGTACTTAATCAAAGACATTCATTATGTACTAAACTTGCAAGTCCCCGGACTAGTTTTATAATGTAATGTAATGTTTTTAGTCATTATTGTTTAAATAACAAAAAGACAAAATAATACGAAATCATAACTGACAGTAATAAAGAATAACACTTAACATGATGTGTCATTTATTTTATTTTCAATTATTAATTAAAGATTTTCATTTAAATTTGAAAATTATCCTATTTTGAAGCAGCCATTTTGTTTTGATCTTTAGATACAATTTAAATCATCGTCATCTGGAAATAATTAGATAACAAAATCAAATGGGTCAACTGATATTCACGTGTGCAACATGTGAGCAGCTGCTCATATGAGCAATCTGATAAAATGCACATGTGAAACAAAAGCTCATATGAGCATTTGCAAGTGAGGTTTTTAACATGCAAATTAGGTTAGTTTCATATGTGCAATTTTTTTGCTCACAAAATGCTCACCTAATTTGCATGTTAAAAACCTCATGTGCAATCATGTTAGTTTCTAACGTGAGCATCTTATGTGCAACATGTTAGCACCGTTTGGTAAGGTAGTGAAATCTACACATTATATTGGTATTATTGATATTTATATTCATTCAATGTCTCATTTTTTTATTGTGTCTACTATAGGAACGACCAGCTCAACATTGGCCAAATGTGGTTTCACTGATATCTAATCGTCCTCAAGATAGTAAAATGATTTGTGTACACGACAAGGTAAGTTTTTATACGACCGCAAAAAATTTTGCGGCTGTATATTGGTATCACGTCGTCATCAGCGTCGTCCAAAGACATTTGGTTTCCGGACAATAACTTTAGTAAATGTAAATAGAAATCTATGAAATTTAAACACAAGGTTTATAACCACAAAAGGAAGGTTGGGATTGATTTTGGGGGTTAAAGTCCCTTACAGTTTCGGATCTAGGGGCCAATAAGGGCCCAAATAAGCATTTTTCTAGTTTCCAGACAATAACTTGTGGAACGGTGTATGGATCTCTCTGAAATTATTCCACAAGTTTCCATACCACAAAGGGATGGTTAGGATTGACTTTGGGTGGGTTATGGCTCAAACTGTTTAGGAATTAGGGGCAAACAAGGGGAAAAACAAGGGTTTCAGGTTAATGGACATTTAAAAAAAAGTACAATGTTATGTTTGGATTACCTCCCTTACACTGCTTTTTAATTATGTATAAAGAAATGTTTCATTGTCTTAAGGTGATTAGCTGTCAGTTTATTTTTAGAAGTTACTATTTAAAAATGCTGATTAAGGAATATTAATTTTAGCCATGATTATGTAAGTCATTTTCTATTTCAAGACTTTTATGATGTATTTAAATGGGTAATTATGGTTGCAAACTCCATTGGAAATTTGATCATTTCTTGAGGGAAAGATTTTTTTTTGGGAAAAAGTGGAGGGGGTGAAGAAAAATTGGGGGACAATTTTTCTCATCTCAGATTTCAGAATTTATTCTTCAAATATTTTTTTTTTGCAAAAAAAAAGGGGGGTAAAAAAAATTTTTTTTTGGGGGGGGGGGGTCAGTTCGCAGCAGCATAGTGTATTGCACAAAAACAAAAAAAAGAGGGGGTAAATTTTTTTTATTTTTATTTTGGGGGGGGGGGGGGGGGTCAATTCACAATAGCATAGTGTATTGCACAAAAGCAAAAAATTGAATATAAGTTCAAATCATATCACCAATTCTCAGTTCTTTGACTACAGTAATTCTGTGTCAGAAAACTATTATGTGTCAAATATTTAATTACAATCCAAATCCAGACCTGTATGAAGTGTGAATATTGTATCCATTTTTGCCCCAACTATTCAGGGTTGGACCTCTGCGGTCGTATCCAGCTGCGCTTGGCGAAGCAATTTATTTAATATTTTTACACTTTGAAAAAAGATAATGAAATCACAAGGCAAGGAAATAATACCTTAACAGTTATCATATGCAAAAGTAAGCATGACCAAATTAGAAAAAAACACTACACAAAGTATCTCAAACCCCACTCAAAAAATTTGTGTATTAGGTGATTTGTCTATTTATATGTTAATTTTTTTCATTGGCTACTCTCAACATTCAAATCCACAATTTCATGTCATAGGTTACCAGGTCTGAGGGAGGGTTGAGATCTCACAAAGATGTTTAATCTGCCACATCCCTTATGTGGCTGTCCCAAGTCAGGAGCCTGTAATTCAGTAGTTGTCATCAGTTCATTTCTGTCATATTTGTTTTTTGGGAAGTTTGCTATAGCAATACTTTCCTAAGGCGTCGGCCTCAAACTTCCGGTGACAGACTATCGCAAATGTTCTGCTCCAAGATAATGTAGTACTAGTGTTTGATTACTGATTCTAGGAAGATGCATTTGAAATTTTGAGTTCTTTTGAAAAGATTACAGCTTGAATAAAAAAGGAATGAATGTTCACTGACAATTCAGGTGAATTTAACTTCATTTTGAAAATGAGTATCACAAACACTACTTCGCGGATTTTCCATGCGCTGAAGAGAAAATCAAAAGAAATCTACGCGAGACATCGTTTAATTCATGAATATTTCATGAATGAACATTTTCCCGCGCAATTTTTACTACGTACGATATTTACAAATGTTTATTATTAACTATAAAGTAAAAGCCCAAGTGTATTGAAAGAATCCCGTATGACTGACATTACTGAATGCAACATGTTTTATATTTTGACCAAGCCGTGGGATAATTGACAAGTGATAAAAGTTTGAACAATTATAGACAGGTGACAGAAATGCTCGATAATCATGTCACACGCCAAGGATGAGTAAAGGTAAATACCGGCTATGATAGAAAAGTGCATGTTTTTGTCAAAACATCGATCGGAAGGTTTTGATGCCAAAAACATTTGAAAACTTTTAAATTCCGCTATTCAAATACTAGTTGTTTCACATTCCAATGTGGATTTAAGGACCTTCACTCGTGCAGCATGCTCAGTCACGTGGATCAAACTGACAGCTGAAAAACATTGACTCAACGACAGTTCGTACATATCACAGCCTCCTCAGTGTTACGATTAACAATTACATTTGTACACAAATCGTTACAAGGATAAGGCAGACAAGTCAGCTTCTACTTAGAATAACTCAGTGTATCAAGGCAAGTGCTGCATGTGCTGTAGCAATTATTTACATGATTAAATAAAATCTGTCCATGTAATAGCAAAATGACGTTCTTACTCTTAGTGCTAGTCCAAATAATTATGACGAACCAAAAATCTCAAATGTTATTGCCTCAATGCTAAATTTCACAGCATCAACTATAAAATGTGTTACAGGGTTATAAGCACCTCTATGAATCTAGTTTATATAAACTTTTTATTCCTGTCGTCATACTGCTATTGTTATGTCCCCACCGTATTAAGTTTTACCCTTTTTCTTCTGTAAGTATGTACGTCCCTTACTTGTACATACGTCCGTACATCCCAAAATTGGTTTCTGTTCTCTAACTTTAGTTTTCCTAAACCAAATTGTATGAAACTTATACGCAATGCTTATTTCCACAAAACACAGGTCAAGTTGAATTTTGATGGCGTCGATTTTACAATTCTAGAGTTATGCTCCTTAACAAATGGAAAAGTTGCTTGAATTTTTTGTTTACGTTCTCTAACTTTAGTTTGTCGCAACCAAATGTTATGAATCTTTTACACAATGCTCATCATCACAAAACACTGATTAAATTTAAGTTTTGGTGGCATCAGTTTTACTGTTCTAGAGTTATGCCCCTTACAAATTTAAAAATTGCTGATTTTTGTTGAGCCGTTGACATTTGTCGAAAAAGCGAGACATAGCGATTCTTCAATTCGTCTTCGGTGGCGGCGGCGTTCACAAATATTCACTCTGTGGTTGAAGTTTTTGAAATTTTAATAACTTTCTTAAACTATCCTGGATTTCTACCAAACTTGGACAGAAGCTTTTTTATGATCATACGATAGTATCCAGAAGTAAATTTTGTAAAAAAAATCTATTTTTTCAGTATTTTACTTATCTGCCAGGAAACATTACATTCACTCTGTGGCTAAAGTTTTTAAAATTTTAATAACTTTCTTAAACTATCCTGGATTTGTACCAAACTTGGACAGAAGTTTGTTTATGCTCAAAAGCTAGTATCTAGAAGGAAATTTAGTTAAAATTTTGTTATTGTTTTTCCGTATTTTACTTATTAATGGACTTAGCTTTTCTTCCAGTTAACATTACATACAGTCTGCAGTTAAATTTATTAAAGCATTTATTAGATTCATAAACTATCCTAAATTTTTACCAAACTTGGATAGAAGCTTCTTACAATCAAAAGATAGTATAGAGAGGAATATTTTTATTATTTTTCCCTCATTTTTGTCGAGCATGTGATTAACAGCAAAAGTAGGCGAGACATCAGGTTCTGCGGAACACTTACAATTTTTTTTCAATTCTGTGCTCTAACTTTAGTGTGCCTCAACCAAATGTTACGAAACTTGTACACAATACTTTTAACCACAAAACCAAGACCAAGTTTGAATTTTGGTGCCGTCATTTTACTGTTATGGTTAGGGTTATGCCCAGTTACAAATGGAAAAAGTACTATAAAATCACAGGCCCTAGATATGGCATGGGCACCTAAAAAAATTAACAGAGCTTATTGTATATTTGATTATTTTAGATCTACAGTTTAAGGTTGCAATAGAAAATATCAAAATTTTATGTGACAAACATATGAAAAAAAGTGATTTTTGATAATTGCTGAAAAGAAAATGGTTTAGTTAAAAACATCAAAGCTGTGATTAAATACATATTTGAAATAATACACATCTATAACCTATTTGAAATAATACACATCTACAGTTGCAAACTTCCCAGAGGTGCTATCCAGCACTTTGATTGTAAATTGGTTTGTTATAAGTAGGCCATTAGTTTTTTGAATTGTATTGTTTCACATTTTTCATGTTGGGGCCTTTTATAGCTGACTATACGGTATGGGTTTTGCCCCATAACGTGTTGCGGGGGACATGGAAAAACCAGGCGTCCGTCCAGTCTTGTTAGCGCTCTCACGTGTAGAATTCTTGCCAGATTTTTATGAAACTTATATCATAGGTTTATATCAGCAATGTCTTGGACAAATTCGAAAATCAGTTCCGTTCAATTATTTTTAAAAGAGAAATGCCCCTTGGAAACATTAATTTTATGGAAAATTGCATCATTAGCAATCTCATGTGTACAATTCTTGCCAAAATTTTATGAAACTTATTTCATAGGTTCATATTAGCAATGTCTTGTACGAGTTTGAAAATCAGTTCCGCTCAATTATTTTTAAAAGAGTTATGCCCCTTGGAAACATTAATTATATTGAAAATTGCATCATTAGCGCTCTCATTTGTACAATTCTTGCCAGATTTTTATAAAACATATATCATAGGTTTATATTAGCAATGTCTTGGACGAGTTCGAAAATCAATGACGATCAATTATTTTTAAAAGAGTGATGCCCCTTGGAAATATAAATTATATGAAGAATTGAATTGTTAGCGCTCTCATATGTACAATTCTTGCCAGAATTTTATGAAACTTAAATCATAGGTTTTTATCAATAATGTCTTGGACGAATTTGAAAATCAGTGCCGATCAATAATTTTTAAAAGAGTTATGTCCCTTGGAAATATTAATTATATAGAAAATTGCCTTATGAGCACCCTTATGTGTACATTTCTTGCCAGATTTTTATGAAATTTATATTATAGGTTTATATCATCAATGTTCTTGAAGAGTTCAAAAATCAGTGCTGATCAATTATTTTTAAAAGAGTTTTGCCCTTGAAAATATTCATTATATGGAAAATTGCAATGTTATCGCTCTCATGTGTTCAATTCTTGCCAGAATTTTATGAAACTTATATCATTGGTTTATATCAGCAGTGTCTTCAACTATTTCGAAAATAAGTTCTGATCAATTGTTTTTAATGAGTTATGCCCCTTGGAAATACAAATTATCATGGAAATCACATTGCATTTGCTCTGAAGCCTTCATTTCTCTTAAGATATAAATAAAAAGTTTTAAAGAACAAAAAAAAGTGCTTTTTTTAGTTATTGCCCTTAGTTAGTTTAAACATATTTTATTGTACAAAACAAATTGATTAGACACAAGTTTTTCAACTTTTTACCCTTGTACCTTGGATAGATAAAATATGTGCAACGCAGGGGACAATGGAACTCTATTCTTTTATTCTCATTGTTGAAGGCTGTACGGTTGCCTATAATTGCTTACATCCATTTCATTTGAACTTTGATGGATAGTTGTCTCATTGTCAATTATACCACATCCTTTGAGTGAGCTTTTTCTCACCAATTAGCATCTGTCCTTTTGTTAACTTTTACAAAAATCTCCTCTGAAACTGCTTGGTTAAATTTAACCAAACTTGACCACAACCATCATTAGAGTATCTAGTTTAAAAATGTGTCCGATGAACCCTGCCTGCCACCCGACATGGGCGACATGGCTTAAAATATGAGATAGGGGTAAAACATGATTTTTGTCAATTATCTTGAAAACCACCTCAAATAAAGCAAATCTATCTGACAGGAGCAGACATGTGCATAATGTTGGGATCTACCTACTGTCCAACTGTCAGACAACTTCTTATAGGGGTTATTGCCCTCGAATGACGAATTTTACGAATTTTAATTCATTTTTGCCTATCATCTTTAACCATCATATAGAGAGAGAAACTTTAAATGCTAAAAATGGTCATGCGTTTTTGTCTAATATCTTAAAAATCTGTTAAAAGCCAAAATTATCAGCAAGACAAGATCTACAGATATGTCTAAAAAATGAAATTGTCAGTCTACTCCATAATGGAGTTATTGCTCTTTAATGATCATTTTTATACGACCACAAAAAATTTTGCGGTCGTATATTGGTATCACGTCGTCGTCTGAAGACAATTGGTTTCCGGACAATAACTTTACTAAATGTAAATAGAAATCTATGAAATTTAAACACAAGGTTTATAACCACAAAAGGAAGGTTGGGATTGATTTTGGAGGTTATGGTCCTAACAGTTTAGGAATTAGGGGCCAAAAAGGGACCCAAATAAGCATTTTTCTAGTTTCCGGAAAATAACTTGTGGAACGGTGTATGGATCACTCTGAAATTATACCACAAGTTTCCATACCACAAAGAGATGGTTAGGATTGGCTTTGGGGGGTTATGGCTCAAACAGTTTTGGAATTAGGGGCAAAAAAGGGGGAAAACAAGGGTGTCCTGGTTAATGGACAATTAAAAAAAGTACAATATTGTGTTTGGATTACCTCTCTTATACTGCTTTTAAATTATGTATAAAGAAATGTTGTATTGTCTTGAGGTGATTAGCTGTCAATTTATTTTTAGAAGTTACTATTATTTAAATGCTGATTAAGGGCCATGATTATGTATGTCATTTTCTATTTTAAGACTTTAATGATGTATTTAAATGGGTAATTATGGTTGCAAACTCCATTGGAAATTTGAAGCGAGATTAAGACCATATCTTGAGGGAAAGAATTTTTATTTTTGAAAAAAGGGGGGGAGGTGAAAAAAAAATTGGGTGGGAAAGAAATTGTGGGGGACAATTTTTCTCATTTCAGATTTCAGAAATTAAAAAGAAAATTTCTTCAAATTATATATTTTTTTTTTTTTTTGCAAAAAAAAGGGGGGGGAGGGGGTGATAAAAAAATTTTTTTTAAATTTTTTTGGAGGGCTGGGGGGTCAATTTGCAACAGCATAGTGTATTGCACAAAAGCAAAAAATTGAATATAAATTGAAATCAAATCATATTACCAATTCTAAGTTTGACTACAGTTATTCTGTGTCAGAAATCTATTATGTGTCAATTATTTAATTACAATCCAAATTCAGACCTGTATCAAGCGTGAATATTGTGTCCATTTTTGCCCCAAGTGTTCAGAGTTGGACCTCTGCGATCGTATCCAGCTGCGCTTGGCCAAGCAATTTATCTTGAAAACTATAATATATAGGTAGACACTTTAAATTGCAATAATGATCAGCAAGACAAGATCAAATAAGTTAACATGGCCTAAATCATCAATCGACTCCTTATTGAAGTTCTTACTTTTTAATGATTTTTACCAATTTTTTGTGTTTTTGTCTATTATCTTGAAAAGTATCAAAGATAGATCAACACTTTAATAAAACAAAGATTATCAGCAAGACAAGATCTACAAAAAAGTTAATTTTTTGCAGCAATCCTTAATAGTAAAATTATACAAACAATATTGTCTTTGTAGTCGTGTATAGTATAAATTTTTGTGCTGTGTTAATTGTTGTCCCATAATGTAAACATACTTTTTGAAGGTTTTTATAAGGGTTGTTTTATTATCTGTAATTGTCTCCTGGTATGTAAATATCCATATTATTTTCTGTTTGTATGGTAATGAAACAAATCCTTATAGATCTAATATTTTCTTAGTTCTGATGTAACTCTCTTGATAGCCAAGCTCAAATATATAATATCACAATCCACAAAGTCCCCAATGGTGAGTTTTAAGTCAAAATTGTAACAAGTCAAAATTTTATAAACTCACCATCAGTGAAATTGAGCATATGGATATAAAACAACTCCCTAATAATGAAATGTTAGCATAAGTGATAAAGGGGGTATCTGTGTGTAAACCAAAACATAGTCCCAATAAATCAGACTGGCTCAAAGCAGACAGAACTTTCAAATGAATAATATATTAATACAATAAATTCAATAACAAAATATTTTGGCCCTTGAGAAACACTCAGCATAATTAAGAATTTAGGAGTTCCTGCCAGCAAGTCAAATTGCAACCTGTTGTGTGAGGAAGAACCTGCCTGCCCGACAATACGCCAGCCGGGAATGTGAAGTAAAGGGTCTCCACGAAGGGGATGAGACTAGGCGTCTCATCTGCAGCCGGGGTGTGCAAGGCCTGCATGGGGGATAGCCCATGTGGTGCTATTACAAGTAGTAAATAGCAGGGTCTATCAATCTGGTGCTGGAATAAATTTGATAAAATTTATCCCGAAATGCTTGGGGATGAATGAAATTTTAGAAATGACCAGTGATAAAATTCCATCAAGGTCCAAAAACTCAGATGGTTACAGATGAGTGCCCCCAAGGATTTTGGATAATTATACGTATACCTTCAATAATGTCATGAGAATAAAAAAAAAAATATTAAAAATTTAAAAAAAAAGATAATATACCGGAACATGTACACAACAAGACATACTATTTACAATATAGTGTATTCAAAGTTTCAAACATGATAATACTATAAAAATGATACTCAATATTCAAAGTTCTAACATAAGAAAGCTATAAAAAGATATTCAGTAATTCAATGATGAGATTACTATAAAAATTATTATCAGTAATTCAATGATAAAAATGCTATAAAAATGGTATTCAATATCAAAGTTCTAACATGAGAATGCTATAAAATGATTATCAGTAATTCAATGATGAGATTGCTATAAAAATTATTATCAGTAATTCAATGATGAGAATGCTATAAAAATATTCAGAGAGCAAGAAACTGCCGGTATGGCAATATGCCAGTTTGGGAATTTGGAGCGAGGGGTCTCCACAAGGGGGTGAGACTTGGTGTCTCATCTGTAGCTGTTAGTGTGCAAGGTCTGTTAGGGATAGCCCATGTGCTAGTAGATTAGCCAAGGTCTATCATAACTGGTACTGAAATACAGGCATGATAATGCTATAAAACTATATATTCAAATATGATAAATTTTTCTAAAAGATCTTTGAATAAAATGCCACTGTTCGGTTATGCAGTTAATAAATAATTCTTTCTGGTGCCTGAAGCTCTCATCATTGAATACATGTTACATGCAGTTATATATTTAATAATTCTTTTGATGTGTTTGTCTAAACTTCGAAGTATATACAGCTATAAAGAACTGTTAGATTCTAGGGTGGTATTGACTGTTTGTATGTACTGCTGTCTCCAATGTGAACATTTGGTGTGTAAATATAAAAAGTTAAAATGCATTTATACTCTACAGTAAACATCACTGTATTCCAAAAAATAAATAACTTAAACATAGTAAGTTTCAACAGTAAATTCTCCATTGTGTATAAAACAATAATATCTATATTCATACTGTCTCTGCTATTGTAAAAAATGGAAAAAACACCTGTCTTAAACATAATACAATCTCTATAGCATCTTTAAAGTAATAGGCAAACTGTACAGTTCCTTGGTCATGTTGGTTTATGTGATTTGCCATATTTTAAATGCAAAGTAGTCTATTTAAAAAGTTTATGTTGTTAGATTCTAAGGATTCAAGTATGCTTGAAATAGCAACGTCCCAAGTAAGTTTACAATTTGGTTTGAAATCAAATACTTCTGGACTCGTTTGGCACTGATGGGGCTGTAGTGCTGCCTCGTAGTCAATATGCTAAACCGGGTATCCTACATGTTCTGTTTGAATTACTTGTTGGAAAAATAATGTCCACACAGTTAACAATTCTGAACATACTCTTGGGTCCATGTGGAAATACAGAGGTTCTAGTATCAAAATATGGTAGTCATGTCTGTTGTAATCCTGTTTACACATGAGAAATTCTGAATTTGATAAAATGGGATACTAGTTGCTGATTGTGCTTTAAACCACAGATGAAAGATGAAATATTGTTCAAGATTATCCAACTGGTGATACTATGATTAGCATACTGTCAATGTCCATGAGAATATATAGGTATGACTGAGCTCCAGTTGAACAAAAGTAAAGTTGAATAATATAAATAAGGTCTAGAAATAATTGTTCATCCCATTGACATATACTTCTAGCTGTAGCCACATCTTAGGTAAATTGAAGAACTTGATAGTGTCTTATGTCTTTGATTGTGAATCTGATGAACCTTATGTGCATACAGGAGGTGCAATCTGTCTCCATTTCCTCAGTGTTTAGATATGCAAATAAAGAAAAAAAAGAAAGGTGTCAGTAATAGGCAATATCAAATGCTTATGTTAAAATATAAATATATATAAATGTATACGTAAAACAAGCAAAGTTACTGTTTATCCATTTAGAATCATTTGAAATCTGTTATAAGGATGTAGTTAGGTGAAATTAAAAAGGATCTGGAGTTTAAAATTTATACTATAAACCAGAGCTCATTAGTTCAGGGGGAAAAAATAAGTTAAAATTTATATAAAACATTGCATTATTTTGGTCTCTAATTGTAAGAAAAGAAATCTAAGATCTGTTTAATTTGGTAAGAAACCTTTAATGACCTATTGAAGTCTTATATACTAAGAAAGTAGGTGATATGAGGAAACTTATTTTATACCCTGTATTATAGGAAAATTAAGGAAAACCCTAAGAAGTCTGAGCACCTGACAAAAATTTAAACTTGACATGACTACATCCTTAGATTACACCATGGAAGTATTATATTGACTCATTTTACTTCCATGATTACACTTAATGTCAACAAGTGTCATTTCTCAACTTCTAAATCAGTAATGTATATTAATCGAGATGCACAAGGTGTGTAAAATGTATTTAAAATCTCCATATTATATACTTGATGCAAGGACTTAAGGAGTAATAATATATTCAACATGTATAAAATATACTATTCTATGTGATTGTCAGAATTCTAAATTGAAAGAAAAAAGAAAAAAAAAATGTTAAAATTACTTCGCTCATAATGGCAGCTAGGGCCCTTGAATGTCTTTATCTTAGCTGTCTTTAGATCATGAAACTATTTAATAATTATTCTGCATAGGTGGGGTAGCTTACTATGTTATGAGGACAACAAACAAAAATCTTATAAGAGAAACAAATAAAAAAATAATAAAAATAAAACTTTTATTCCAGTAAAGATGATGAAAAGAATCCATATGATAACTTAAGTATTTCATGAGGCTGTTTTCTGAATAAGCATGTTAGATATGTATATATAAAAGAAAGATGAAATTAGATTATTTCTTTTATATAAACCAGTGAAAACTAGTCTCTAGTTTGCCTTAAGTTTATAATTTTCAAAGAAAATCCCCACATCTGTATATAAGAAATAAAAGTTCAATACAAAATACTTGCCTAGAACAGTTGTATAGAAGGTATGGCCAGTGCATAAGCACTCAATGGAATGATGGAAATCTCTGTAAGGTCACAAATACATATGGATCTGATGATGTCAGGTTCTTTGTCTTTCACACAATACTCTCCGACACAGTTAACAATGTTATAAACTCCACAAGTATAATACACACAATGCAATGCTGCTTTAAGTAAGTCATCCAAATTCGGATATATCCAAAATAAAAATGTGTAAATGTACTACACAAGTTTTAAACATTGAAAACTCAGCTGTGTTTAGGATAATAAGATCTGATGGTAAAACAAAACAAAGTTACATTTACAAAGCAGTACAAATCAGTATGGTAGCGGTTCAGTAATGCAGCTACATTGTGACAATGTTCAAGTTAAAAAAAAAAAAATTAAGTCCAGTTATAAAGTTGAAATAATAATAAATTGAATTCTAGCACTGTAAAACTGTCAACATGGTCAAGTTGAACTTAGTTTGACAGCTTTGAACCAAGAAACTGATTGCACAAAGACCATGCATATGCATGTTTCTCGTTTCTCGTTTTTTATATATACTAGACCGTTGGTTTTACCGTTTGAATGGTTTTACACTAGTACTTTTGGGGCCCTTTATAGCTTGTTGTTCGGTGTGAGCCAAGGCTCCGTGTTGAAGGCCGTACATTGACCTATAATGGTTTACTTTTATAAATTGTTATTTGGATGGAGAGTTGTCTCATTGGCACTCACACCACATCTTCCTATATCTATATATGGCTTAACACACAGATTTTGGGTACATCAGTCATCTAGTGGGAGGAGAATGACAGTTTATATATACCATGGAAGTATTATTGACAAACTGAGTTGGAACCTTTTATTTTCTTAAAGAAATCAGTGGGATGGGAATGTGCTAATTTTTTGTTGGAGTTCCTGTCAATATAATACTTCCATGTATATACTTATTAAAGTGTAATTATTTTTATGAGACTGAAATTATTCTGCCTTTCATCACACACAGTGAATAATTGTAATATGTATCAGATTAAGAATAGATTAGTATGTCCCCTGGTGAGATTGCAGTGTAACTTCAAAGCGTCAAATTCCAGAGAAATTAATCTCAAGATGTAGCAAGTGGTCTGTGTCTGTTAATTAAATTTATCCAAGATGTCAGCATGTTTACTGGAAAGATTAATTATCGAAGTTGGCTGGAAATATCCTTTGTATAAACATTACTTATATAACATATAATTAACCTACTGTTTATAGGAGTGATAGCCTTTAAATTGAAAACAACATAATTTTTAATTCTGAATCAGACCATGGAAGTATTATATTGACAGGAACTACTTCCATGATCAGACAAACCAATAACTAGCGATGAAATTAAAGGGGTTCTTAAAAGGCTAAAGACAGGCAAATTAAGTGGTTCTGATGGCAGTATTAATGAAATATTTAAGTATAGCAGTAATGTTACAATAACTGCATTAACCAAACTGTTAAACTCAATTTTAAAAACTGGCTATTATCCAAATCAGTGGAACAAATCATATTTAATCTTATTACATAAGTCTGGTAACAAACTTGCACTTTAACGGTACTACAATCTGTTGATCCTTTACTTTGGCATTGCACATGGTCATGTTTATCTCTGACTGTTAATGATGTCTTTACACTAAATCCATTGGATGTTGGATGTGTACTGATTGATATTTTAGTCTTAGATACATGATTTTTCACATTGCGATGACCGTGAGGGCATTCCGATGTATTGTTGCAGACAACATTTCTACTTACGTAACTTTCTTGTTTGACTGATAACCGATCTATATACGCGGACATTATCGAGTGCAAAATAACATTCCTTATCGCTTGTTAAAAATTCATTTCTTCAATGAATACCCATAAAAATATTTTTGTTATGGCCCCACAACAAAGTTGTCAGGGCCATATAGTTTTACCCTTGTCCGTCATTCCGTCATTCTGTCATTCCGTCATTCCGTCATTCCGCAATAAACCATTATTCAGACTTTTTTCTAATCGCCTTCAGATATTGGGCTGATTTTTGGTATGTGAGTTAACCATGATGAGTTACAGATCAAGTTTAAGTTTCGTTCTGCTTCACTAATTTTTGCCAAAATTACAGGCTTTGGACTTTGATAAACTGTTGAAAATCACAGTTATACGGACTTTTTTTCTAAACGCCTTCAAATATTGGGCTAATTTATGGTATGATAGTTAACCATGATGAGTTACAGATCGAATTTAAGTTTAGTTCTGCTCCGCTAATTTTTGCCGAAATTACGGGCTTTGGACTTTGATAAATTGTTGAAAATCACAGTTATACTGACTTTTATTCTATTAAACCCCTTCAGATATTGGGCTGATTTTTGGTATGTGAGTTAACCATGATGAGTTACAGATCAAGTTTAAGTTTAGTTCCGTTCCACTGATTTTTGCCAAAATTAAGGGCTTTGGACTTTGATAAATTGTTGAAAATTTTTTGCCGAAATTAAGGGCTTTCGATCAACTTTGATAAAAATTGTTGAAAATCACAGTTATACAGACTTTTTTTCTAAACGCCTTTAGATATTGGGCTGATTTTTGGTATGTAAGTTAATCATGATGAGTCACAGATCAAGTTTAAGTTTAGTTCCGCTCCGCTGATTTTTGCCGGACTTTGATAAATTGTTGAAAATCACAGTTATAGGGACTTTTTTTTCTAAAAGCCTTTAGATATTAGGCTGATTTTTGGTATGTGAGTTAACCATGATGAGTTACAGATCAAGTTTAAGTTTAGTTCCGCTCCACTGATTTTTGCCGAAATTAAGGGCTTTGGACTTTGATAAATTGTTGAAAATCACAGTTATATGGACTTTTTTTCTAAACACCTTTAGATATTGGGCTAATTTTTGGTATGTAAGTTAAACCATGATGAGTTACAGTTGCTGATTTTCATGTCGTTTCAACACGTCTTGTAAGATCTGCAGTACATCCACTTCCTGTTTGATGATAGTTTGAAATTGAATTTCTCATTGATCAAGGAAATTTTTCATCAAACTAGTATTGGTCTTGAGAGCTTGATACTATCCATAGATATAAGAAGATGTGGTATGAGTGCCAATGAGACAACTCTCCATCCAAGTCAAAATTTATAAATGTAAACCATTATAGGTCAAAGTACGGTCTTCAACACGGAGCCTAGGCTCACACCGAACAGTAAGCTATAAAGGGCCCCAAAAATTACTAGTGTAAAACCATTCAAACGGGAAAACCAACGGTCTAATCTATATAAAAACGAGAAACACTTATGAACCACATCAACAAACGACAACTACTGAACATCAGATTCCTGACTTAGGACAGGTGCAAACAAATGCATGTTTGTGTCCACATGTGTTGTTGAAATTGCAGATTTTTCAACTTTTTGAGACGGGGCCATGCGTGTCGTTCCGACACATCTAGTTTAGAACATAAATTAATTATATGAAAATGTTTTGTTGTTAGAAATATATATATAAGTAAAAAATCATTGATAATATCTGCACACGTACAGAAAAATTGTGTTAACGCATGCGGAAGAATATCTGTTCTATTCTGTTCAGGTATGTACCTTCGGTTTATATTCAGAGCACTCCACTTATCGGATGAGCAATTTTAAAATATTTACTTAATCAAAAAAGTGGATATCTTTATATTTACAATATAATAGAATATAATTCAAAAATAAAATTAGTTAAGGTGAAGTAAATAAGGGTTTATAATGTCTTTGGTGCGTTAAAATATTAAAAGATATTAATAAAAAATAGTATGTACACAGCACAAATTGAAGCAATATGAATCAACGTTTTGCGGGAGATGATGCATATGAAAAGATCTCATTATATTTTAAAGAAAAAACAAACAAAGCATACATAAACAAGAGCAGAACAGACAAAAATGATATCACGCAGATTTCATATCTATAAAATAAAATAAAATATTTTACCTACCTGCCAACTCATGACAAAAAATGTACCGTGCCAAGTTATTTTTTGGCAAAGAAAAATAAAATATTTTACCTACCTACCTACCCTGTTTCAAAAAATAGGGTCGGAAAAGGGCAAACAAACAATATTTTAATTTAGGTCTAACTTGAGTATATTAGTGTGGGTCAATTTAAAGGGGCAGAAAACAACTATTTTTCTGGTTTGCAGGCAATAACTTGAGTATAAGTATATGGATCCCTATTCAATTTTAGCACAAGGATCCATACCACATTAGGAAGGTTGGGGTTTATTTTAGGGGGTTATTATAGTAGCTGTTTAGGGATTAGGGGTCAAAAAGGGCCTAACAAAAACAATTATTTGTCTGGTTCTCAGACAATAACTCGAGTATAACTATATAGATCTGTATTAGATTTAAGCACAAGGTTCCATTCCACAATAGGAAGGTTAGGATTTATTTTGGGGGTTATTGTTGTAGCTGTTGAGTAATTAAGGACCAAAAAGGGGTCAAAAAGAAGCATTTTTCATGTTTCAGGACACTAATTTGTGTATTAGAGTTTGGATTTCTATGAAATTTTACTACAAGGTTCCATACTTTAAAAGGAAAGTTGGGATAGATTTTAGGGGTCATGGTCCAAACCGTTCAATAATAAGGGGCTGAAAAGGGGCCAAAAAATGAGGATTTTCTGATTTCTGGACAATAACTTGCGTATAAGTCTATATATTGCTATTTAATTGTGCCACAAGGTGTTATACCATAAAATAAAGTTTGGGATTGATTTTAGGGGTTATGACCCTATTGGTTTAGTTAAAAGGGGCCAAAACCAATACTTTATATTAATTGCTTATTTTTTTAGCAATTTCAATGTGGTTTAATTCAAAAGTCTTGAATTCTTGGGAGTCTTTAATATGCTGAATCTAATTTGGTAGTTCATATTTGGATTTTAGGGTCTGTTTTTTAAATGATTCATATAAAGGTCCAAGGGTCCAAAATTAAACTTTGTTTGATTTCTTTAAAAATTAAATCATTGGTGTTCCTTGATATGCTGAATCTAATTGTGTTTTTAGATTTTTTTAATTTTGAGGCCTGTCTTCAAATTGGTTCACATTAAGGTCCAAAGGGTCCAAAATACAACTTTTTTTATTAAAAAAATAGAATTCTTGGGGTTCTGATGCTGAATCTAAGCATGTATTTAGATTTTGATTTGGGCATGGTCGGCCCACATTAAGGTCAAAGGGTCCAAAATTAAACTTTGTTTGATTTAAAAAAAAAAAGAATGGTTGGAGTTCTTTGATATGCTGAATCTAAGCGTGTATTTAGATATTTTATTTTGGGCACTGTATTCAATATGGTCCAAATTGGGGTCCAAAATTAAACATTGTTTGATTTCATCAAAATTAAATCTATTGAGTTATTTGATATGGTCAATCCAACAGTGTTTTAGATTTTTGATTTTGTGCTTGGTTTTCATAGTTGGTCCAAATTTGGGTCCAAAGTTAAACTGTTTGATTTCTTCAAAACATTAAATCATTGGTGTTCTTTAAAATGTGCAATCTAACAGTGTTTTAAGTTTTGATTTTGGGCCCTTTTCAAACTAGACCCCATAAAGGTCCAAAGTATCCAAAATAAAACTTAGGTTGATTTTAACAAAAAATGAAACAATTAGGTTATTTGATATGCTGAATCCAACCATGTACAATGTATTTAGAATTTGAATATTGGACCATAATTGGTAAATGTCTGATTTTAAAATTATTTAAGAACTTATACCACATTCATTCTGTGTCAGAAACTATGCTATTATTACATATTTGCTCAGAATCTAAATTTAGAGATGTTATTGGACAATTAACAGAAATTTTAAGTTGAAAATAGATAAAACATCATATCTAATTTTAGAGAACTATTTTTGTGGTTTACATCACTGGTTCATGGAAAATAAATTAGTTTATGGAAAATAGATTGGTTCACAGACAATAACTTTAGTATAAGTGTATGGATGTGTAAGAAATTTTAGCACAAGGTTCCATACCACAATAGGAGGGTTGGGATATTAAATACAATTAATCAAGCTCTACATTTATAGATTTATTGTAAACTAATAGACATTTTAAATTGAGTCATAGTTTAAAATAGATTTGCCTATTCAGATATATTAATTGTGGTGATAATTGTGTATGCATTGGGTTCTATTTAAAGATTGTTAACATGTTTGAATATTTTCTTATGGTTGAAAATTCCCTTGGAAATTAAAGGATAGATTTCATTACAATACATTGTGTAGATAAAGTTGTTGGCATTGATAGATAAGTTGCAGATATTAGTTTGTGACAAATGAAAAAAATAATATTGGGAACTATTAATTATATATATAAAGTTTGATTACACTAAGTGTTTTAAATAATTTTCACCTCTTATCAAGATAACAAAACATCTGGTAATTATTAATCACACAATTATAATTGGAGTGACAGATTTATTTGAAAATTTTGTGTTTTCCTAAGTGTTTATGATGATAAGCTCTGTAGGACTGTATAAATATAGTTTGAAATTTACTGTTCATTATTAGATATTTTGAAGATAATTACAGATAAGTTTAAATAGATTTTACAGACATTGTATTAATGATAAATGATATTTTGGAAAAAAAATTCTTTTCTTTGGTAAATTGTTTGAAGAATTTTGTGGTAGGTTTGTTTGTTATTCTGTATAAACTAATTTTCTGAATGCTATATATATATTTTTTTTTTGATGAAGCGAACTCCTTTATAAAAACTAAGCTTATATTGTCTATTAATAAACATGTATTTAGATTTTTGATTTTGGGCCCAGTTTTCAAGTTTGTCCAAATCAGAGTCCAAAAGTAAACTGTGTTTGATTTCAACATAAATTAAATATATATAGGGTTCTTTGAAATGCTGAATCTAAACTTGTATTTAAATTTTGGATTTTTGGGCCCAGTTTTCAAGTTAGTCCAAATCAGGGTCCAAAATTAAACTTTGTTTGATTTCAACAAAAATTGAATTTATTGGGTTCTTTGAAATGCTGAATCTAACCATGTATTTAGATTTTGGATCTTGGGCTCCTTTATCAAATTGGTCCACGTTTAGGTTCTAAATTAAACTTGTTTAATTGCATCAAAAATTGAATTCTTGGGGTTCTTTGATATGCTGATTCTAACCATGTACTTAGATGTACTTACATTTTGGATATTGGACCATAAAGAGTAAATGTCCTATTTCAAATTTTTATACGACTGCAAAAATTTGCATTTGTTTCTTGCTATCATGTCGTTATTGTCAGCGTCCGAAGACACATTCGGACAATAACTTAATTTTAGTGAATGGATCTCTATGAAATTTTACCAGAAGGTTCAATACCACCAAAGGAAGATTGGGATTGATTTTGGGGTTATGGTACCAACAGTTTAGGAATTAGGGCCAAAAACATGCATTTTGTAGTTTTCGGACTATAACTGGTGTGTAATTGTATGGATCTCTGAAATTGTACCACAAGGTTCCACATCACAAAGGGAAGGCTGGGATTGAGTTTGGGGGTAATTGCCCAAAACATTCAGGAATAAGGGGCAAAAAGGGGCCAAAAACAAGCATTTTTCTAGTTTCCAGACAATGACTTCTGTTTAAGTGTATGGATCTCTCTGAAATTGTACTACAAGGTTCCATACCACAAAGGAAAGGCTGGGATTGAGTTTGGGGGTAATTGCCCCAAATGTTTAGAAATTAGGGTCAAAAAGGGGCCAAAAGCAAGCATTTTTCTAGTTTCCAGACAATAACTGGTGTGTTAGTGTATGGATCTCTCTGAAATTGTACCACAAGGTTCCACATCACAAAGGGAAGGCTGGGATTGAGTTTGGGGGTAATTGCCCCAAACATTCAGGAATAAGGGGCAAAAAGGGGCCAAAAACAAGCATTTTTCTAGTTTCCAATTGGTCTACATTGAGGTCCAAAGGGTCCAAAATTAAACTTTGTTTGATTTCATCAAAAACTGAATTATTGCGGCTCTATATGCTGAATCTCATTGTGCATTTAGATTTTTTATTTTGGGCCCTGTTTTCAAATTAGTCCATATTAAGGTTTGAAATGTCCAAAATTAAACTTTGTTTGATTTCAACTAAAATTAAATTTTGGTGTTTTTATATGCTGAATCTAACCATGTTGTTAGATTTTGATATCAGACCATACTAGGTAAATTAAATGTCCCATTTCAACTTTTAAGATCTTTGACCACATTTACTTGTGTCAGAAACAATCATCATTGGGGTATCTAGTTCAGACAAAATTGTGTCCGGTGACCTGCCAAACTTCACCCTAGTAACAGTTTTGGTGAAAATGGGCAATAATCTCATTGAAAGAGAAAGTTTGATTTATGTTCAGGCGTGCTGGAGTTGACTGTTTTGTCTTGAAAATATATTATGTACAAGTTTTGGTACAGCATCTCGCTTCAGATTCCATTATTTTATACATTTAGGCCAATTGATGATATAATAAGATCAATAAAAACAGAGTTCCAATGTTCCCTCATTGCACATATATTATCTGTTCTGTCAATAACTAAAAAAATTTTTTTTTTTTAAAACTTTTAAAATTATCTTACAAGAGAGTGGAAGACTTGAGAGCAATTTTCGATATATTTAATATTTCCCAGACATTGCTGTTTTATATCTTTGATATGAATTTGATAAAAATCTGGCAAAATTGTACATGTGGGAGCACTTATAATGCAAATTTTCATATAATGTATATTTCTAAGGGTATATAACTTTTAAAAATTGTTGATCGGCACTGTTTTTGAACTCGTTTGCAACCAAGATGGCCGCCATGGCTAAAAATAGAACATAGGGTAAAATGTATATTTTGGCTTATAACTCTGAAACCAAAGCATTTAGAGCAAATCTGACATGGGGTAAAATTGTTTATTAGGTCAAGATCTATCTGCCCTGAAATTTTCAGATGAATCGGAGAACCTGTTGTTGGGTTGCTGCCACTAAATTGGTAATTTTAAGAAAATTTTGAAGCTTTTGGTTATTATCTTGAATATTATTATAGATAGAGATAAACTGTAAACAGCAATAATGTTCAGCAAAGTAAGATCTACAAATAAGTCAACTTGACCAAAATGGTCAGTTGACCCCTTAAGGAGTTATTGCCCTTTATAGTCAATTTTAACCATTTTTGTAAATTTTGTAATCTTTACAAAATCTTCTCCTCTGAAACTACTAAGACAAAATTAACCAAACTTGTCCACAATCATCATTAGGGTATCTAGTTTAAAAAATGTGTCCGATGACCCCGCCCGCGAACCAAGATGGCCGACATGGTTAAAAAATAGTACATAGGGTAAAATGCAGTTTTTGGCTCATATCTCTGAAACCAAAGCATTTAGAGCAAATCTGACGAGGATAAAATTGTTCATTAGGTCAAGATCTATCTGCCCTTAAATTTTCAGACCAATCAGGCAACACGTTGTTGGGTTGCTGCCCTGAATTAGTAATTTTAAGAAAATTTTGCAGCTTTTGGTTATTATCTTGAATATTATTATAGATAGAGATAAGCTGTAAACAGCAATAATGTACAGCAAAGTAAGATCTACAAATAAGTCAACATGACCAAAATTGTCAATTGACCCCTGAAGGAGTTATTGCCCTTTATAGTCATTTTTACAATTTTCATAAATTTTGTAAATTTTGTAAATTTTACAAAATATTTTCCACTGTAACTACTGGGCCAAGTTCATTATAGATAGAGATAATTGGAAGCATCAAGAATGTTCAGTAAAGTAAGATCTACAAACACATCACCATCACCAAAACACAATTTTGTCATGAATCCATCTGTGTCCTTTGTTTAATATGCACATAGACCAAGGTGAGCGACACAGGCTCTTTAGAGCCTCTAGTTTAGCAATTTCAATGTGGTTTAATTCAAAAGTCTTGAATTCTTGGGAGTCTTTAATATGCTGAATCTAATTTGGTAGTTCATATTTGGATTTTAGGGTCTGTTTTTTAAATGATTCATATAAAGGTCCAAGGGTCCAAAATTAAACTTTGTTTGATTTCTTTAAAAATTAAATCATTGGTGTTCCTTGATATGCTGAATCTAATTGTGTTTTTAGATTTTTTTAATTTTGAGGCCTGTCTTCAAATTGGTTCACATTAAGGTCCAAAGGGTCCAAAATACAACTTTTTTTTATTAAAAAAAAAATAGAATTCTTGGGGTTCTGATGCTGAATCTAAGCATGTATTTAGATTTTTGATTTGGGGCATGGTCGGCCCACATTAAGGTCCAAAGGGTCCAAAATTAAACTTTGTTTGATTTAAAAAAAAAAAAAAGAATGGTTGGAGTTCTTTGATATGCTGAATCTAAGCGTGTATTTAGATATTTTATTTTGGGCACTGTATTCAAGATGGTCCAAATTGGGGTCCAAAATTAAACATTGTTTGATTTCATCAAAAATTAAATCTATTGAGTTATTTGATATGGTCAATCCAACAGTGTTTTAGATTTTTTGATTTTGTGCTTGGTTTTCATAGTTGGTCCAAATTTGGGTCCAAAGTTAAACTGTTTGATTTCTTCAAAACATTAAATCATTGGTGTTCTTTAATGTGTGCAATCTAACAGTGTTTTAAGTTTTTGATTTTGGGCCCATTTTTCCAACTAGACCCCATAAAGGTCCAAAGTATCCAAAATAAAACTTAGGTTGATTTTAACAAAAAATGAAACAATTAGGTTATTTGATATGCTGAATCCAACCATGTACAATGTATTTAGAATTTGAATATTGGACCATAATTGGTAAATGTCTGATTTTAAAATTATTTAAGAACTTATACCACATTCATTCTGTGTCAGAAACTATGCTATTATTACATATTTGCTCAGAATCTAAATTTAGAGATGTTATTGGACAATTAACAGAAATTTTAAGTTGAAAATAGATAAAACATCATATCTAATTTTAGAGAACTATTTTTGTGGCTTACATCACTGGTTCATGGAAAAAAGTTGGTTCACAGACAATAACTTTAGTATAAGTGTATGGATGTGTAAGAAATTTTAGCACAAGGTTCCATACCACAGTAGGAGGGTTGGGATATTAAATACTGTAAATCAAGCTCTACATTTATAGATTTATTGTAAACTAATAGAAATTTTAAATTGAGTCAATAGTTTAAAATAGATTTGCTGATTCAGATATATCAATTGTGGTGATAATTGTGCATGCATTGTGTTCTATTTAAAGATTGTTAACATGTTTGAATATTTTCTTATGGTTGAAAATTCCCTTGGAAATTAAAGGATATATTTCATTACAATACATTGTGTAGATAAAGTTGTTGGCATTGATAGATAAGTTGCAGATATTAGTTTGTGACAAATGAAAAAATAATATTGGGAACTATTAATTATATATATAAAGTTTGATTACACTAAGTGTTTTTAAATAATTTTCACCTCTTATCAAGATAACAAAACATCTGGTAATTATTAATCACACAATTATAATTGGAGTGACAGATTTATTTGAAAATTTTGTGTTTTTCCTAAGTGTTTATGATGATAAGCTCTGTAGGATGGTATAAATATAGTTTGAAATTTACTGTTCATTATTAGATATTTTGAAGATAATTACAGATAAGTTTAAATAGATTTTAAAGACATTGTATTAATGATAAATGATATTTTGGAAAAAAATTCTTTTCTTTGGTAAATTGTTTGAAGAATTTTGTGGTAGGTTTGTTTGTTATTCTGTATAAACTAATTTTCTGAATGCTATATATATATATTTTTTTGATGAAGCGAACTCCTTTATAAAAACTAAGCTTATATTGTCTATTAATAAACATGTATTTAGATTTTTGATTTTGGGCCCAGTTTTCAAGTTTGTCCAAATCAGAGTCCAAAAGTAAACTGTGTTTGATTTCAACATAAATTAAATATATATAGGGTTCTTTGAAATGCTGAATCTAAACTTGTATTTAAATTTTGGATTTTGGGCCCAGTTTTCAAGTTAGTCCAAATCAGGGTCCAAAATTAAACTTTGTTTGATTTCAACAAAATTGAATTTATTGGGTTCTTTGAAATGCTGAATCTAACCATGTATTTAGATTTTGGATCTTGGGCTCCTTTATCAAATTGGTCCACGTTTAGGTTCTAAATTAAACTTGTTTAATTGCATCAAAAATTGAATTCTTGGGGTTCTTTGATATGCTGATTCTAACCATGTACTTAGATGTACTTACATTTTGGATATTGGACCATAAAGAGTAAATGTCCTATTTCAAATTTTTATACGACTGCAAAAAATTTGCATTTGTTTCTTGCTATCATGTCGTTATTGTCAGCGTCCGAAGACACATTCGGACAATAACTTTAATTTTAGTGAATGGATCTCTATGAAATTTTACCAGAAGGTTCAATACCACCAAAGGAAGGTTGGGATTGATTTTGGGGGTTATGGTACCAACAGTTTAGGAATTAGGGGCCAAAAACATGCATTTTTGTAGTTTTCGGACTATAACTGGTGTGTAATTGTATGGATCTCTCTGAAATTGTACCACAAGGTTCCACATCACAAAGGGAAGGCTGGGGTTGAGTTTTGGGGTAATTGCCCAAAACATTCAGGAATAAGGGGCAAAAAGGGGCCAAAAACAAGCATTTTTCTAGTTTCCAGACAATGACTTCTGTTTAAGTGTATGGATCTCTCTGAAATTGTACTACAAGGTTCCATACCACAAAGGAAAGGCTGGGATTGAGTTTGGGGGTAATTGCCCCAAATGTTTAGAAATTAGGGTCAAAAAGGGGCCAAAAGCAAGCATTTTTCTAGTTTCCAGACAATAACTGGTGTGTTAGTGTATGGATCTCTCTGAAATTGTACCACAAGGTTCCACATCACAAAGGGAAGGCTGGGATTGAGTTTGGGGGTAATTGCCCCAAACATTCAGGAATAAGGGGCAAAAAGGGGCCAAAAACAAGCATTTTTCTAGTTTCCAGACAATAACTTCTGTTTAAGTGTATGGACCTCTCTGAAATTGTACTACAAGGTTCCATACCACAAAGGGAAGGCTGGGATTGAGTTGGGGGTAATTGCCCCAAATGTTTAGAAATTAGGGGCAAAAAGGGGCCAAAAGCAAGCGTTTTTCTAGTTTCCAGACAATAACTTTTGTTAAAGTTTATGGAACTCTCTGAAATTGTACATTTTTCCTGAAAAGAAAATAATCTTCAAAATTTCAAAAAAAATTTTGGGGGGTTTGAAAAATTATGGGGCATTTTTTCAAATTTTATGTGGTTCATATTTTTTCTTCAAAATTTTGAAATTTCAAATTTTCGGCAATTTTTTTTTGGGGGATTTTTTCATTGTTTTTAGGGAGATGTTCATACTTTTTTCTTTAAGATTTTCAAAATTTTAAAATTTTGTCAAAACTTTTTTTGGGGGGGGGGGTATTTTTTTTCATCATTTTTGGGTTTTTTCCCAAAATTTTTCCATTTTTCCATTATTTCTGATAAATATATGAAAGCAACAAATACTGATATGGCAGGAGATACACCCCAAACAGGGTGTGTAAATCATTATTTATAACAGATTAACTAAGTATTGTGCAACAGCACAGTATTGCGCAACAGCAAGAATTTAATATCTTCAGTTGAAAATAAATACAAATCTTTTAACCCATTTCAATGAAATTAATTAAAAGTCTTTAATTTTTGGGGGTTCTAACCTTGTATTACTATTTTGGATATTGGGCCCCATTTTAAATTGGTCTACATTGAGGTCCAAAGGGTCCAAAATTAAACTTTGTTTGATTTCATCAAAAACTGAATTATTGCGGCTCTATATGCTGAATCTCATTGTGCATTTAGATTTTTTATTTTGGGCCCTGTTTTCAAATTAGTCCATATTAAGGTTTGAAATGTCCAAAATTAAACTTTGTTTGATTTCAACTAAAATTAAATTTTTGGTGTTTTTTTATATGCTGAATCTAACCATGTTGTTAGATTTTGGATATCAGACCATACTAGGTAAATTAAATGTCCCATTTCAAATTTTTAAGATCTTTGACCACATTTATTTTGTGTCAGAAACCTATAGTATGTCAAAAATTTGATCACAATCCAAATTCAGACAGTATCAAGCTTGAATATTGTGTCCAAACTTGCCCCAACTGTTCAGGGTTCGACCTCTGCGGTCGTATCAGGCTCGGCGAAGCATTTTATTTCAGTTCTTTGACCACATTCATTTTGTGTCACAAACCTATGCTTTGTCAAATATTCAATCACAATCCAAATTCAGAGCTGTTTTAAGCTTAAATGTTGTGTCCATACTTGCCTCAACTGTTCAGGGTTCGACCTCTGCAGTCATTTCAAGCTTGCACCTAGCGGAGCATTTTATTTGCACAAGCATAAATTCTGTTGAAAAAATTCCACATAAAAATAAAAGATTGATCTTATTAAAGCATTAATTTGCAATGTTCACCCTAGTAACAGTTTTTGGTGAAAATGGGCAATAATCTCATTGAAAAGAGAAAGTTTGATTTATGTTCAGGCGTGCTTGAGTTGACTGTTTTGTCTTGAAAATATATTATGTACAAGTTTTTGGTACAGCATCTCGCTTCAGATTCCATTATTTTTATACATTTAGGCCAATTGATGATATAATAAGATCAATAAAAAAACAGAGTTCCAATGTTCCCCTCATTGCACATATATTATCTGTTCTGTCAATAACTAAAAAAAAATTTTTTTTGTTTTTTAAAACTTTTTTAAAATTATCTTACAAGAGAGTGGAAGACTTGAGAGCAATTTCCGATATATTTAATATTTCCCAGACATTGCTGTTTTATATCTTTGATATGAATTTGATAAAAATCTGGCAAAATTGTACATGTGGGAGCACTTATAATGCAAATTTTCATATAATGTATATTTCTAAGGGGTATAACTCTTTTAAAAATTGTTGATCGGCACTGATTTTGAACTCGTTTGAGACATAGCAAATATAAACCTACAATTTAAGTTTCATAAAAATCTGGCAAGAATTTTACATGTGAGAGCACTAACAAGGCCCGACGGATGCCCAGTATTTCTATGTCCCCTGCAACACGTTGTGCAGGGGACAAAAATTCACGGTATGAACTATGAAGAAATAAAATATATGGGTCAAGTGAAATAACTTTCTAATGAGTCATAAGAACAGAGTAGGTGTGTTTGAATAACAATTTTTTTACTAAAAACACCTGACGACAGACGTTACTTGTGGATCTTTTTTGTAGTTAACTTAAAAATTCTCTAGTTTTTGTCTCGCCTTGAAGGAGTCAAAAAGCGACACATAAGTATGCTGTTTCCAGCGGCGACGGCGATGGCGGCATCAACAATGTATTAGTTTGTGATTAGGTCTAGTTTAAGGTGAACCACTAGTGGTTGGTCAATGATATTTGGTATGCAGTTGTATTAGCACTGGCACATCTCATTTCCATGGAGATTATTTGGCCCTGCCCCTAAGTCATGGTCTATTGACTTTGAAACTTTTGCTTAGTTGACATGTTTTAGTTTGTGATTAGGTCAGTTTATGGGGAACCACTAGTGGTAAGTCAATGATATTTGGTATGCAGTTGTATAAGCATTAGCATATCTCATTTCCATGGAGATTATTTGGCTCCGCCCCCTCAGTCATGGTCTATTGACTTCAAAACTTTTGATTAGTTGACATGTATTAGTTTGTGATTAGGTCAGTTCAAGGGGAACCACTAGTGGTAAGTCAATGATATTTGGTATGCAGTTGTATAAGCATTGGCATATCTCATTTCCATGGAGAATACTTGGTCCCGCCCCCCCAGTCATGACCTATTGACTTTGAAAATTTTGCTTAATTTACATGTATTAGTTTGTGATTAGGTCAGTTCAAGGGGAACCATTAGTGGTAGGCCAATGTTAATTGGTATGCAATTGTATAAGCAATAGCACATCTCATTTCCATGGAGAATATTTGGTCCTGCCCCCTCAATCATGGTCTATTGACTTTGAAACTTTTGCTTAGTTTACATGTATTAGTTTGTGATTAGATCAGTTTAAGATGAACCACTAATGTTAAGTCAATGATATTTGGTATGCAAATTTATTGGCATTTGCAAGTCTCGTTTCCATGGAGATTATATAGCCCCACCCCCTCATCATAGTTCATTGACTTTGAAACTTTAACATAGTTTACAAATCAATGTTTGTGTTTAGGTTTGTTGAAAGGGAATGACTTATGATAAGTCTATGTATTTGGTATGCAGTTGTATTAGCATTGGCACATCTTATTTCCATAGAGATTGTTTTGCCATGTACCTTCAGTAATGGTTCATTGACTTTGAATATTTGCATAACTTACATGTTAAAGTATTGCTATTTTAATTTCAACATTTGCATTATCAAAAGTATAAAAAGGCGAGACATATCTCTGTGTTAACAGTTTATTATTGTGTGTATTATCTAGGGTAATTAGTCTTCAACCTCTGAAAAATTTTAGTCTGCCCTTCCACGAAATATTAAATTAGAATTGTTTTTTAGTGTTTTTTTAACTTTCGAATATTCTGCCCGACAACCAATCAGACAATAGTAAATAGTTTTAAGCTGACCAAAGGCCTGAAATAAAATGGAAAATGGAAATTGGGAATGTGTCAAAGAGACAACAACCCTACCAAAGAGCAGAAAACAGCCTAAGGCCACTAATGGGTCTTCAACATAGCGAGAAAATCTAGCACCCGGAGGCAGGCTTCAGCTGGCCCCTAAATGGATGTCACACTAAACTCCAAAACATATAAATGAACAAAAATTAAAAAAACATACAAGATTAACAAAGGCCAGAGGCTCCTAACTTGGGACAGGCGCAAAAATGAGGCAGGTTAAACATTTTTTGTGAGATCTCAACCCTCCCCCTATTAGTTCTTTCACTAAATAATACAAAATTTGATGACTATGTTGAACGAATCTATCCCATCGAACTAGAGATAAAGGATACTACAGATACAGTTAAGTCGGCCTCATATCTTGACTTACATCTAGAAATTGTCAATGAGGGTCGGTTGAAAACAAAACTTTACGACAAAAGAGATGATTTCAGCTTCCCAATTGTGAACTTTCCATTTCTATGTAGCAACATTCCAGCAGCGCCTGCATACGGAGTATATATCTCCCAATTGATACGATATTCCCGGTGTCATATGGTATTTTGAACCCCATGGTAAATTGACCCCGGGGTCAAAATACCGCTATGGTAAAATGAACCCCCCCCCCATGGTAAATTGAACCCCCCCTGTATGGAAAATTGAACCCCCATGGTAAATTGAACCTCCCTGTTTTTTTTATTCTAGATAATAATAAGAACATTATACATTACTTTTAAGCTTATAATAGATTGAAAATCATACATACCAAAAGGTGAGGTAAATTTTCCATGGTAGGAAAAAAATAATGCCATGGCTTGGTATAAGTGCTCTGAACATGCTGAAGGCCTTAACAACAAAATTTCATTAAAATTCCTTATTGAAACAGTATGACTAGACCATGTACCTTGAATGCTTTGCTTATTTGAAAACTTAACATATAAAGGGAGTTGAAATTTCCTATGGTAAAAAAGGGGGAGGGGGTCAAAATACCATGGCTAAGTAAAATTTTCAAAACATCTCTTCCAGCATGTTAAATACATACAAACTACTAATTGGAGTATTATTACTATGTAAATGAGTAAGAATAGGTAGAATTTTTTTAATTTCAGGTCTATAGTAGGGGGTCCAATATACCGCAGGGGTCAAAATACCATGGCTAAGTAAAATTTTCAAAACATCTTTTCCAACATGTTAAATACATACAAACTACTTATTTGAGTATGATTACTATGTAAAGGAGTTAGATTAGCTAGAAATTTTGAAATAATAGGTCTATAGTAGGGGGTTCAATATATCGCAGTGGGGTCAAAATACCATGGCTAGGTAAAATTTTCAAAACATCTTTTCCGAGCCTGTTCAAAACATACAAACTACATTTTGAAGAATTATAACTATGTAAAGGAGTTAGAATAGCTAGAATTTTTTGAATTAGAGGTCTATAGTAGGGGGTTCAAAATACTGCAGGGGGGTCAAAATACCATGACTAAGTAAAATTTTCAAAACATCTTTTCCAGCATGTTAAATACATACAACTACATATTGGAGTATTATTACTTTGTAAAGGAGTTAGAATAGCTACAAATTTTGAAATTAGAGGTCTATAGTAGGGGGTTCAATATAACACAGGGGGGTCAAAATACCATGGCTAAGTAAAATTTTCAAAATATCTTTTCTAGCATGGTAAATACATACAAACTACTAAATATGATTACTATGTAAAGGAGTAAGAATAGCTAGAAATTTTAAAATAATAGGTCTATAGTAGGGGGTTCAATATACCACGGGGTGGGGGGGGGGGTCAAAATACCATGGATAAGTAAAATTTTCAAAACATCTTTTCCGAGCATGTTCAAAACATACAAACTACTTATTTGAGTATTTTCACTTTGTAAAGGAGTTAGAATAGCTAGATTTTTTTAAATTACAGGTCTACAGTAGGGGGGTTCAATATACCGCAGGGGGGTCAAAATACCATGGCTAAGTAAAATTTTCAAAACATCTTTTCCAGCATGTTAAATACAAACAAACTACTTATTGAGTATTATTACTTTGTGAAGGAGTAAGAATAGCTAGAAATTTTAAAATAATAGGTCTATAGTAGGGGGTTCAATATACCGCAGGGGGTCAAAATGGCTATGTAAAATTTTCAAAACATTTTGCATTTTGACCCCCCTGCCATGGTATATTGACCCCCTTTTTACACCTTTAATTTCAAAATTCTAGCTACTGTAACTCCTTTACATAGTAATTATACCCCAATAAGTAGTTTGTATGTCTTTTACATGCATGAAAAGATATTTTGAAAATTTTACTTTGCCATGGTATTTTGACCCCTACCATGGTATATTGAACCCCTACTATAGACCTTTAATTTCAAAAATTCTAGCTGTTATAACTCCTTTACATAGTTATTATACTCCAATAGGTAGTTTGTATGTATTTTACATGCATGAAAAGATATTTTGAAAATTTTACTTAGCCATGGTATTTTGACCCCCCTGCGGTATATTGAACCCCCTACTATAGACCTTTTATTTAAAAAATTCTAACTATTCTAACTCCTTTATATAGTAATAATACACCAATAAGTAGTATGTATGTATTAAACATGCTGGAAAAGATATTTTGAAAATTTTACTTAGCCATGGTATTTTGACCCCCCTGCGGTATATTGAACACTCCAACTATAGACCTTTTATTTAAAAAATTCTAGCTATTTTAACTCCTTTATAAGATAATTATACTCCAATAAGTAGTTGGTATGTACTTTACATGCTTGAAAAGATATTTTGAAAATTTTACGTAGCTATAGTATTTTGACCCCCTGCCATGGTATGTTGACCCCTCCCCCCTTTTACACCTCCAAATTCAAATTCTAGCTATTGTAACTCATATAAATTGTTATAATACTCCAATAAGTTGTATGTATGTATTTAACATGCTGGAAAAGACATTTTGAAAATTTTACTTAGCCATGGTATTTTGACCCCCTGCAGTATATTGAACCCCCTACTATAGACCTTTTATTTAAAAAATTCTAGCTATTTTATCTCCTTTATATAGTTGTAATACT
Source organism: Mytilus coruscus (assembly GCA_017311375.1). NCBI lineage: Eukaryota > Metazoa > Mollusca > Bivalvia > Mytilida > Mytilidae > Mytilus > Mytilus coruscus. The sequence goes on along the minus strand of CM029606.1, from coordinate 22,750,344 downwards.
CCAATAAGTAGTTTGTATGTATTTTACATGCATGAAAAGATGTTTTGAAAATTTTACTTTGCCATGGTATTTTGACCCCCCTGCCATTGTATGTTGACCCTCCCCCCTTACACCTCCAAATTCAAAATTCTATCTATTGTAACTCATTTAAATTGTAATAATACTCCAATAAGTTATTTGTATGTATTTAACATGCTGGAAAAGATATTTTGAAAATTTTACTTAGCCTTGGTATTTTGACCCCCCTGCCATTGTATGTTGACCCTCCCCCCTTACACCTCCAAATTCAAAATTCTATCTATTGTAACTCATTTAAATTGTAATAATACTCCAATAAGTTATTTGTATGTATTTAACATGCTGGAAAAGATATTTTGAAAATTTTGCTTAGCCATGGTATTTTGACCCCCTGCGGTATACTGAACCCCCTACTATAGACCTTTTATTTAAAAAATTCAAGCTATTTTAGCTCCATTATATAGTAATAATACTCCAATAAGTAGTATGTATGTATTTAACATGCTGGAAAAGATATTTTGAAAATTTTACTTTGCCATGGTATTTTGACCCCCCTACCATGGTATATTGAACCCCCTACTATACCTTTAATTTCAAAAATTCTAGCTGTTATAACTCCATTATATAGTAATAATACTCCAATAAGTAGTATGTATGTATATAATATGCTGGAAAAGACATTTTGAAAATTTTACTTAGCCATGGTATTTTGACCCCCTGCAGTATATTGAACCCCCTACTATAGACCTTTTATTTAAAAAATTCTAGCTATTTTAACTCCTTTATATAGTTGTAATACTCCAATAAGTAGTTTGTATGTATTTTACATGCATGAAAAGATGTTTTGAAAATTTTACTTTGCCATGGTATTTTGACCCCCCTGCCATTGTATGTTGACCCTCCCCCCTTACACCTCCAAATTCAAAATTCTATCTATTGTAACTCATTTAAATTGTAATAATACTCCAATAAGTTATTTGTATGTATTTAACATGCTGGAAAAGATATTTTGAAAATTTTACTTATCCATGGTATTTTAACCCCCTGCGGTATATTGAACCCCCTACTATAGACCTTTTATTTAAAAAATTCTAGCTATTTTAACTCCTTTATATAGTAGTAATACTCCAATAAGTTGTTTGTATGTATTTAACATGTTGGAAAAGATATTTTGAAAGTTTTACTTAGCCATGGTATTTTGACCCCCCTGCGGTATATTGAACCCCCTACTATAGACCTTTTATTTAAAAAATTCTAACTATTCTAACTCCTTTATGTAGTAATAATACTCCAATAAGTAGTATCTATGTATTTAACATGCTTGAAAAGATGTTTTGAAAATTACACTTAGCCATGGTATTTTGACCCCCCTGCGGTATATTGAGCCCCCTACTAAAAACTTTCAATTAAAAAAAATGATAGCCAACAAATTGTAAACTAGATAATCTGCAATACTATTTATCTAAAACAGGGGTTCAATATACCGCAGGGGTTCAAAATATATATGAAAATGACCCGGGGTCAAAATACCATGCGGTATAATGACCCCGGGGTCATTTTACCGCACGGTATTTTGACCCCGGGTTCACTTTTTAGGGGGTTCAAAATACCATATGACACCGGGCTTGTGTTTCCTATCATGATTTCCTTGATAGAGGATTGCTGCTCACAAGGAAGCTATTAAACCAAGAGTTCCAAATGGTGAAGTTGAAATCATCCCTTCGTAAATTTTACGGACGCCATCGCGAGTTGGTTGACCGTTATGGAATAACCATTTCACAGATGATATCGGATATGTTCCTTATGTCGTAACTACAATACCCTTCCCTTTTCACGAATGTGACTTACCGAATTAGACTATTTACCGGATTTGTAATAACATAAGCAACACGACGGGTGCCACATGTGGAGCAGGATCTGCTTACCCTTCCGGAGCACCTGAGGTCACCCCCAGTTTTTGGTGGGGTTCGTGTTGCTTAGTCTTTAGTTTTCTATGTTGAGTCATCTGTACTATTATTTGTCTGTTTGTCTTTTTATTTTTGGCCATGGCGTTGTCAGTTTGTTTTCGATCTATGAGTTTGACTGTCCCTCTGGTATCTTTCGTCCCTCTTCTATACCTCTAGCCAATGTAGAATAAACAAACACACAGCAATACGCATAGTAAAATTCAGTTTAAAAGAAGTCAGAGTCCGATGTCAGAATAGGTAACAGAAGAAACTAAGCAAAATGACAATGATACATAAATTAACAAAGGACTACTAACAATTACTGACATGCCAGCTCCAGACCTCAATTAAACTGATTGAAAGATTATGTGTTCATCATATTAAAATCAAGCACAATCCCTCTTGTTAGGGGTTTAGTATCATACCATCATAAAATATATGAGAAGAACCCGTATCATGCCCACAACTGGTTTTAGAATAAATGTGTTTATTTCCGATGCAAAGACCCTATGTCTGAAAGTATACTATATGATGCTTAATAGCTAGTAGATGCATTTGTTTTTAAAATACAACTGTCATGTAAGGATTGTAATGATGCTATGTGGATAAGAGCTAGATTGACAGCGCGTCATCCCTACAATGCCTTCCATTTTCACGATTGAAGTAATAAGAAAGCGTAATGGGGAGATTATTTTGACGAAGTAGAATCCTGACTGGTTTATATTGTATATGGATAGAGTTTTTGCCTTTCATACTTTTTAGGGATAAGTTTCAATGACTTTGAGGGTTTTTTCTATGTTCATTTTGTCACAAATCTCTTATGGTTTATATGAAAACAGAATATTTGATTGCTATTGCTGAAAAGAGGATGAATAGCGGTAATATATAAAAAAAATACAATTAAAAAAATTCAAAAGACTTGTGGTAGACCTAAAGGGATCAAACTTTGAGGAATTGATAAATTTATCTGCTTTAAGAATTGTGTTTGATGACCTCAAACCTGATGTCTGTATGTTTCTAAAAATAAAAAATAATTTTAAATTAGACAAAATTTAATTCAAAAATAGTGAAAATCACGTCATGGGTCAATTACTACCAAACTTGAGTCAATTAATGCATTTATAATCCTCTCTTACTGTTTGATTCAACCCAAGGGTGACTGGGGAATAGAAGTATGGTCACCATTGGTCTTCCTCCGACCGGCAGTAAAACCCTTGTCAAAGTGGGGCGTCCGTTTGGCTGTGCGGGATGTACAAATTTGCAGCCACGTCTGGTCAGAATGGGGACGTTAAATCCGATGCCTCGTTTAAAGAGAGTGCCACGCTCTTTGCACGATAAGAACCCTTGCAACAACTCTTTGAGGGGTCTTTAGGTGACCTGTTGCAAGGCTAAATTTCTGTCCCTATCCAATATACCCTCATTTCCCGTGGCAGTCTAAATTTCTCCGACCTCAATCCCAGACGCCTCTATTACAGAACCTACCTATTGTATTTATTGTTCATTTGTTCTCGTCCTGAATATGCATGAAATATTTGCCACTGGACGTTAAGCAACCAACAATCAATCAATCAATATTGTTAGATTCTATTAAATCAAAGTGCTGGATAGCACCTGTGGAAAGTTTGCAACGGTAGATGTGTATTATTTCAAATAGGTTGCAGATGTGTATTATTTCAAATAGGTTGTAGATGTGTATTACTTCAAATAGGTTGTAGATGTTTTTAATAATATTTTTCCCCAAAATAAGTATAATTTTCATGAAAACAAAGACCAATTGGGATTAAAATCATACAAGGTCTACTTTAAACTTATATTCCGCGATAGCATAAAATCAACATTGTTGCAGCTATGGCTAAAAAAGAATATCTCTATGTTGTATCTTTAGCCAATCAACTATAATTATTATCAATTAATCAATTTTGAGTCCCCATATGTTAATGTTTACAGTATCTAGAGCTGGAGTTATAAATATATACCAACATCAGATTTTACATGGTAGCAGAGCGTGGTTACGATTCCCAGCGTCTTTCTTAGAACATTTAAAGTTAATAATCTGCGGGAATGTGTTATATCTGTGTATTTATGTCAATGTTTACTTTCCTCTCCACAGGAGCTGGAGTTATAAATATATACCAACATCAGATTTTACACCTTAACCTTGACCTCTTTTCGTTGTTCAATTTTTGTTTTCACACTTATGAAAATTTAATCAGTTAATATAGTATAAGTAGTATTTAGGTTTAGTATATTTGGTATCTATACATTTAACTGAGAAGACCTCATTTTGTGTGTCACTTCTCTTCCTTCCACAATAAACTAATCATCATGCCTCTGTGTCCTATAGGTACCATGCATAGTCGCATTTGTCATCCATTCTTATGATTATTCAGTTTTGGTTATTTTGGGAGAAAAGCGAAAATAAAGGCGTCCGGATATTGTTTCCTTGATCAGACAGACTTTTAATTCAGACATGACTACCATTTTTAAACTGACACATAATTTTCATAACTATACCAATGTGATTTCAACTGATCGGGCGGAGCTTACGTTTTAACTTGCATAAGGACAGTCTATTTGAAGATGTGTGTGATAAGGTTGATTGCCGTTATAATTATTATTACTGATTGCTAATCATCTATCAGTGTCACCAAACAGATATACAAAAGAACTGAGGGAACGATGTGTGAACCCCCCCCCCAAAAAAATTTTAAGATTTATACCATTTGTTTGTGCTAAAGCAGACGGTATTTTATAGTATCGGCTATTGTATTATTCTGTTTCAAACCTTTCTGATTGTGAGATTCATTACAAACGTGATTAAAAAAAAATATAAAATAATATAAAAAAAATAATATTTAAACCCAATTATTCCTTCTTTAATTATGATCAACTCTGTTTGCACGTTAATAATTAAAGCATTGGGAATATAAGCAGGGGCAGCTCCAAAAATGTTTATAAATGGGGGCATTTACTGCCTAAGGGGTGCCGCGCAAGTCATGTTTCAGTGATTCCCTAAATAATCAACAACAAAAAATTCCACAAAAAGGGGGGAGGTGGCATCCCCCCAAAAATCCGCCTCTAAAAGGAAGATAAAAGTATTTCAAATCGTTATAGAATAACGAAATATGCATTATTTGCAACTGCGGTCGTCATGGTTTTACTTTCATATCCACATTTTCAAAAATGTGACAATTTTTACATCTGTTTAAACTCTGCTTTACAAGAAAATAAACGGCTGTGTCTCATTATTTATTTTGTGAACACACATATAGTGGTTACATATTTTAACCGGATCAATGACCATAATTGGACACTTCATTGATGAGTTTGTCCCAAAACACCTATCTATAGATGGACTGGTCTATGATGAGTGAACGGGTTAAACTCCGCCTGGTCAAGTGAAATAAATCAAGTTAATGATACTCGGGGACAGGACAATTATTTTCGTGTTTATCTGCATGTATACTATGATTATACTACTATAATATATCGAGACTCTCTATATAATATAGCAGTGATCGCCATGGAGAAGAAATTTAGAATTGATAGTTAATAGCAAATACACTTTATTTATAATATATATACGTATGTTCATAGTATACAGAAACGCAAAAATAATGGAATATAACAGAAAACAAAAAATAACAGACTTTGAAAAAAAGGGAGATGGCTTGAAAATATTGTCCTGTCTCCATGTCCCTATTTGACTTTTGATATCTTTTCTGAAATTCTCCAGACATATTTCTTTTACAAAAATTCATCCTACAATAGTTTACATACTTCCAACCAAGCTTAAAATGCCTGCGATTTCGCGGGTGTGTTCTAGTGTATAATTATTTTGAAATGTATATAGTACATACTAAAATAAAAGTATAAGAGATCTTTGAATTTATTTTCAGAAAGCACAAAGTACTTATTTTCTGTCACAGGTAGACACAAAAGTGACTCTGGTAGTAATATTTGAAAGCAAAAAGTCAGAAAAGGATTCGTATGTGAACAATTTTATTGTGGAGTTTAGTTCAAGTCTGAAAGGAACAAAATTGTTTAATCATTTCAAACCAGGAATCAAAGGATAGTAACATGGATTCAGAAAGATATGAATGTGTAAAGGGTTGTTTGTTATCTCTTTTATGTTATTAAAGATTATATTTCTCTTAAATTTGTGCTCTACTCATCTGCATTGATTATTCAAGATTATAAGATTTACTATTATTGTCAAAGCATTATAAATCATAGCTCCATTACAATCTTGTTCCGGTACTGTAAACCAATTTATTTAGCAAATACTTTTTAGCTCATGTGATCTGTTGCTATAACATTGTGTCTGTTCTAGTAAACTTTTTAAAATATCTTCTCCTCTAAAACTTTTAGGTGTATCCAGGGATTTGATCAATCAACAAACATGGCCGGATTGCAGTTTTTGGCTCATATCTCAATACTAAAGCAGTGCAAGCAAAATTGACAGTGTTAAATGATCATCATGTCAAAATATTTCTGCTAATAAACAGAAAACATTGGACATCCCTTTTATGAGTTATTGCTCCTGAAATGTCACACTTTTGGGTTATTATCTTGAAAACTATAAAAGATCAAGAAAATCTTTAAATATTAAAAATGACAAAGAACAATTAAGTCGAGGCTGGCAAATCCTAAATTGATCCCTTGTATGAGTAATTGCCAATGAAAGATGATTTTACCATTTTTTGTATTTTTTGCAGAAAGTATGATGGATAAAAACAAACTGAACATGAAAATAGTTCAGTAACACATATAATATTTACAAATAATTTAAGTCAACAATGACCAAAATCGTCAATTGACTCCTTATAGAAGTTTTTGCCCATGAAAGGATTTTTTATGCTAAGAACAAAAACTCACAGACAGAGATCGAATATGGACAGGGAGTCACTTACTGTTCTAGAGTTATGCCCCTTTCTTACTTGGGAAAATTGAGAAGTTTTTTCATTTCTTCACTCTAACTAACTAAAGTTGGCCTTATGCAAATTTAATGAAACTCATACACAATGCTGAAAACATTAACACACAGTGTTACGCCAGAAAATCGCCTTTTAATTGTAGCCAACAAAAGACACAAATCAATAATAAATTGAACAAGATTTGTTATACACAAGTTTACAAGAAGTATTACATAAAAAGAAATGTCAACTTAACTGTCATATATATGTCCAATCTTTTATCTTTTCTTTATCCGGAAATCTTCTCGGAATTCACAAAATATTATATCCAATAGGTCACAATCTAGTATGATATAGTTTGTAAATAAAAGTGTCTATCGATGTCTAAGTCTATCTATGTCTATGTCTATCTCTAAATTTCTATGTTTAACTAACTTTTGGGTCTGCATTTAAATACTCGTAAAGGAAAGTTCTAGATAATTATGGATGTTTAAATTACGCATCTTTTGTTATGATCATTCTGGAAACATTATGTAAGTGAAATAGAAAGTTCTAATCATTCCATGAGTATCAATGATTGTTCCAGTGAATTCTAAACTGCATAGTTGTAACACAATGTGTATTATTTTGTACACAATATAAAAAAAATGTAAACATTCTTAGGCCACACAAAGCAAATTAGGCCAACTAAATAAATATGATAGTTACAATATCATAACACCTCCCCTCTTAAAAAAAGTTTGAGTGTAACAAAAACTTTTCATGAATAATATGTACAAAAATACATAGTATAAACAAAGTGTTTCAATAAGTTCTAGATAAAGCGTCTGCTATAACATTATCTTTACCTTTAATATGTTTTACAATAACATCATATTCCTGTAACAACAAACTCCACCTAGTCAATCTCTGGTTCTTGTTTCTCATTTTATGTATGAAGGTTAGAGGATTATGATCAGTATAAACAAGGATAGGATGAACAGTGGGATTTGAATATACATCAAAATGTTGAAGTTCAGACAACAGTGCAAAACACTCTTTTTCAATAGTTGAATAATTTTTCTGATGTTTATTTAATTTCTTAGAAAAATATGATATAGGTTTCTCAACATTATCATCTGTCTCTTGATATAAAACAGCTCCAACTCCTACATCGCTTGCATCAATGGCAAGTTTAAATTGTTTTTCATAGTCTGGAGTGATCAGAACTGGACTATTAATTAAAAGTGATTGGCTATTTTCAAAAGCGTTTTGACAATTTCCACTCCAGATGAATTTAGAATCTTTCCGTAAAAGATGAGTCAATGGTTGAACAACAGTAGCAAAATTTGAACAGAATTTCCTGTAAAATATAATCATGCCTAAATATCTCATAAGTTGTTTTTTATTTGTAGGAGGAGGAAATTTGGTAATTGCATCCACTTTAGCCATAATAGGTTTCACTTGACCTTGGCCAACTGTATGCCCTAAATAATCAGCAGTGGCCTGGCAAAATTCACTTTTATCAAGATTAACAGTCAATTTTGATTGTGACAATCTATCAAAAGTATCATATAAATGTGTTAAATGCTCTTCCCAGCTATCACTACATACAATAAGATCATCAATATAACCATAACAACAGTCTAAATCTTTTATAACATTATTGTGAGTTCGAACCCCGCTCGTGCGGGTGCACTTGACTCCAATCTTAATTGACTAGGATTGTCAGTTTTCCTATCGAAGGTCCGTGGTTTTCTCCGGGCACTCCGGTTTCCTCCACCAATAAAAGCTGGCCGCCACGAAATAGCCCAAAAGGGGTGCTTCAAAGTGGCGGTATAAACACAAAAAATCAAAAATCAAAATCAGTGCATGGCTTCACTTGACAGCTTTGGTGTCAAACACACTGTTAATTAACACCAATTACCTTAGCTTTAGGTCATAAATAATTTGTGTATTTCAAAGTTGTTTCACAAAAAAATTGAGTTACTTCCCCTTTTTTGCCACCTTTTAAAATATACTCCTTAAATTTATGTTTATTTTTGTAAAAAAGATTAAATTTAAATCAAATTGAATGCAAATACATATTACAATATTACTCTTCATTATTTTTCTACCGTAGTACAATTAGAAAATAAATAGTTGAAAATTATTTTATTCATGTCTAATATCTTTAAATGGTTAACTTTTTTTTATTTTCTAATAACATCAACCAATCTGGAGAAATTGTATGAAGCTGTACAGAGAGATGCACAGATAAATAAAAAGATGCACGCTGAGTGTCTTATGACTGGTGAATTGATTATATAATATTAAGTAAGGGTTATGGCTTGGCTTGACTTGTTAAAGTATTTTTGAAACATTAATCTATCAAAATCATAAGTCATGTAAGTGCATTGCAACAATAATAGTTTTAAATTATTTTCTGTTAATACTTAACCATTTGAACATGTTTTTGAAACTGTTTGTTTTAAAAGATAAAAACAAATATAAAAAATGTCCCCTAAATACTTAAATTCAGCTGGAAAAAAGTTCGTACGCGTTATGACCTGAGATTTTATTCTTCAATGCAGGTCATGACCTGCATTTTCATTTTCATAGGTTGACAGGTATGCAGCAGGGGCATAAAAAGTGTTTGGTCAAACATATTGGAATCTACCTGTCTGTCCTTCTTTTCTATCCAACTTCTTTATCCTTTGTGTCATTCACTTCAAGCTTTGTAGAATAATTTATCATGATATGAAAACAGTACATGTCCAGGAGTTTTCATTCTTTTTAGTTCAGTCAAATTATACCCCTTCACCATAGAAATATTTCCCCTTTCAAATAATGCTTGTCATTGCAACTACTGCTACATGGTTTATTGTTTCTTCATGAGTAAGTGCATTGTTGGATCTTTTTTGTAGATGTCAATATGAGTAGGATGTTCCTGTCCATTGATTTTTTAGCTCTCCTGGACCTAAGTTTTCATGTGTTTGCCTATGAACTCAAAACCTACTTTAGAAAGGTAGAAACTGTTAATGGCAAAAATGATAAGCAATACAAGATCTACAAACATTTTAATATGACCAAAACCAATGGATGACTTCTCGAGGAGATATGTGATCTTAAATGATGATTTTTATGCCCCCGCCATAGTGGAGGGGGCATTAAGTTTTACCCTTGTCCGTACGTACGTACGTCCATCCGTCAGTACGTTCTTAAGTTGGTTTCCGTTCTCTAATTTTAGTTTGCCTCAACCAAATGTTATGAAACTTATACACAATGCTTATTACCACAAAACACAGATCAAGTTTGAATTTTGGTGGCGTCACTTTAACCGTTCTCGAGTTATGCCCCGTTACAAATGGAAAAATTGCTAAATTTTTCGTTTCCGTTCTCTAACTTTAGTTTGCCTCAACCAATTGTTATGAAACTTATACACAATGCTTATTACCACAAAACACAGATCAAGTTTGAATTTTGGTGGCGTCACTTTAACCGTTCTAGAGTTATGCCCCGTTACAAATGGAAAAATTGCTGAATTTTTGGTTTCCGTTCTCTAACTTTAGTTTGCCTCAACCAATTGTTATGAAACTTATACACAATGCTTATTACCACAAAACACAGATCAAGTTTGAATTTTGGTGGCGTCACTTTAACCGTTTTAGAGTTATGCCCCGTTACAAATGGAAAAATTGCTGAATTTTTCGTTTCCGTTCTCTCACTTAAATTAGCCTCAACCAAATGTTATGAAACTTATACACAATGCTTATTACCACAAAACACAGATCAAGTTTAAATTTTGGTGGTGTCACTTTTACTGTTCTAGAGTTATGCTCCTTTACAAACGGAAAAATTGCTGAATTTTTCGTTTCCGCTCTCTCACTTAAGTTAGCCTCAACCAAATGTTATGAAACTTATACACAATACTTATTACCACAAAACTCAGATCAATTACACATTTGGGTAGTGTCACTTTTACTTTTCTTCAGTTTTGTCCCTTTATAACTTTATATGATATGCAAGCGGGGGCATCATCTGTGTCCCATGGACATGTTCCCCATTTATGTCTTTTGAGGTATTATCAAGAATGGGCATGCAGCGATGCAAAATTAATACTTTTATCAATTCAACCATGCATTTTTCCGTAGATTTTTCTATAGGTAGAGAATGGATCTTCACAATCCAAAAATATATTTGAGGCTACTTAAATAACATTTGACTATTGGTACTGACAAAAAAAATACTCGTACACTTTTATACAAACCATAATTTGTGTATGACAGTATGTTTACATTTTTGTACATAGACATTAAGGATTTCAAAAAACATAAAAAGTTACTGTCACTCCATATACACTTTTCAGTTTGATTGATTGTATTTCATGCTCTAACCATTTAATGTAATTATTGTCTATTGTCATTGAAAAATTAAACAAGTGCATTCTGACAAAAAGTCGGGATACTCAAGTTGTATTAGAAGATATGAAAAAATGTGACATATGATCATGGTGTAATGGAGTTAATCTTTGTTAACAATAGTTTAGTGCAGGAAATTTGATACCGTTTATGTTATTTAAGTGGCTTCAGATAAGAAAATCGTTGATTGTGTGTGTTATTTGTGAGAGAAGTCCTTACAGTTCTATAGTTCATTGTTGATTTTTGATGCCACTTCTGGACCATTTAAGTTTTCTTTAATTCGCTCTAACCTTTACTACGCGATCAAAATTAGTAGAAGCGGATCTAGGATTTTCAACAGAATTTTCAAATAGAGGTTGCGAGCATATGATATTTTAATTGCAATTCTGTAAAGGGAGGGAATGACTTTTAAGGTTTTACTGAAATGAGAACATCATTTTAAAAGAAATTACTGCTTTGCTTCTTACAATGTATGCAAATGTATGAACTATCCGGCGGGTGACCTACCACATTTTTATACGACCGCAAAAAAATTTTGCGATCGTATATTGGTATGACGTTGGCGTCGTCGTCGTCCGAAGACGCATTGGTTTTCGCACTCTAACTTTAGTTTAAGTGCATGGATCTCTATGAAATTTTACCATAAGGTTCAATATCACAAAAGGAAGGTTGGGATTGATTTTGGGGGTTATGGTACCAACAGTTAAGGAATTAGGGGCCAAAAGGGCCAAAATAAGCATTTTGTAACTTCCAGACATAACTGTGTGTTAGTGTCCTTTTAGCTCACCTGGCCCAAAGGGCCAAGTGAGCTTTCTCATCACTTGGCGTCCCGTCGTCCGTCGTCGTCCGTCGTCGTCGTCCGTCGTCCGTTAACTTTACAAAATCTTCTCCTCTGAAACTACTTGGCCAAATTTAACCAAACTTGGCCACAATCATCATTGGGGTATCTAGTTTAAAAATTGTGTCCGGTGACCCGGCCAACCAACCAAGATGGCCGCCATGGCTAAAAATAGAACATAGGGGTAAAATGTAGATTTTGGCTTATATCTCTGAAACCAAAGCATTTAGAGCAAATCTGACATGGGGTAAAATTGTTGATCAAGTCAAGATCTATCTGCCCTGAAATTTTCAGATGAATCGGACAATGGGTTGTTGGGTTGCTGCCCCTGAATTAGTAATTTTAAGGATTTTTTTCCGTTTCGGTTATTATCTTGAAAATTATTATAGATAGAGATAAACTGTAAACAGCAATAATGTTCAGCAAAGTAAGATCTACAAATAAGTCAACATGATCAAAATGGTCAGTTGACCCTTAAGGAGTTATTGCCCTTTAAAGTAATTTTTACCAATTTTTGTAAATTTTGTAATCTTTACAAAATCTTCTCCTCTGAAACTACTGGACCAAATTCAACCAAACTTAGCCACAATCATCATTGGGGTATCTAGTTTAAAAATTGTGTCCGGTGACCCGCCAACCAACCAAGATGGCTGCCATGGCTAAAAATAGAACATAGGGTAAAATGTAGATTTTGGCTTGTAACTCTGAAACCAAAGCATTTAAAGCAAATCTTACAGGGATTAACTTGTTTATCAAGTAAATATCTATCTGCCCTCAAATTTTCAGATGAATTGGACAACTGGTTGTTGGGTTGCTGCCCTGAATTGGTAATTTTAAGGAAATTTTGCCGTTTTGGTTATTATCTTGAAAATTATTACAGATAGAGATAAACTGTAAACAGCAATAATGTTCAGCAAAGTAAGATCTTCAAATAAGTCAACATGATCAAAATGGTCAGTTGACCCCTTAAGGAGTTATTGCCCTTTAAAGTAATTTTTTACCAATTTTTTGTAAATTTTTGTAATCTTTTACAAAAATCTTCTCCTCTGAAACTACTGGACCAAATTCAACCAAACTTAGCCACAATCATTATTAGGGTATTTAGTTTAAAAAATGTGTGCGGTGACCCATCCAACCAACCAAGATGGCTGCCATGGCTAAAAATAGAACATAGGGGTAAAATGTAGATTTTGGCTTATAACTCTGAAACCAAAGCATTTAAAGCAAATCTTACAGGGATTAACTTGTTTACAAGTAAATATCTATCTGCCCTCAAATTTTCAGATGAATTGGACAACTGGTTGTTGGGCTGCTGCCCCTGAATTGTTAATTTTTAAGGAAATTTTGCCGTTTTGGTTATTATCTTGAAAATTATTACAGACAGAGATAAACTGTAAACAGCAATAATGTTCAGCAAAGTAAGATCTTCAAATAAGTCAACATGACCAAAATGGTCAGTTGACCCCTTAAGGAGTTATTGCCCTTTATAGTCAATTTTTAACAATTTTCATTAATTTGGTAAATTTTGGTAAGTTTTTACAAAATGTTTTCCTTTTGTAATCTTCTTTTCTGAAACTGCAGTAGAAAATCAATATAGAAAACAATCTACTAATGTACTGGCAATAAAAATAATTGATAATTCTATAACATGAAAAAAAAACACATTAATACCTGATGATGGTGTTTCTTTCTTTACATTGAAAATGATGTCACAACTATAATCCCGAACAATAGGTCGAATGTCAGATATGTTTCAGTACTTTGGCTTCATTTTCTACAGATTCAAGTGCAAATGATGCTTGAATTCCTACACTAATTTATACAGACTTCATCCCCTTTCACAGGTAATGCCTGCCTCATATTATATTTAAAACTTTAATAGAATATCAGAAATTTTGAGAGAAAATTAATCAACCATGCAAGATCTAAAACTTAATTAATATTGTTCAAATTATCAATTAACTATTAAAAAAAAATTCTCATTAAAAAATATAGTTCTTCATTTTATATTTTATCAGAAATTTAGGGAAAAAATTGAATTTAATTGTGTCCCTTGTTCTCATTTCCTGGGATAAATCCAATACAAATTAAAGTATTGGTATTGAATTAATATTTAAGAAATATTTCAAACCTTACCATTTTCTTCACAAGAATGAAGACCATATTTTCAGTGTCATGAGTATCAGTCATCATATTTGTTGTACTTTGTTGTTTAAAAGTTGAATACAAAAAGATCAACAAAGCAATTCAAAACCACTTGAATTTTGCAACAACAAATGAGAGTTTTAACGACCTCAGCTGGCTATACAACCCTTGCACAATCAACTGAATTTTGCAGAAATCATTAATAGGAAAGATTGCCCTTAAATGATAATTTTTTATTACCTTTTTTTTTTTTGGGGGGTGTTGCGCAACAACAAAACTTCACAACAAACTTTCTCATCACTTCGCATTTCTCGTTAGATAAATTTTACAAAAATTCTCCCCTGAAACTACTGTCAAATTAAACCAAACTTGGTTTAAATCACCACTAGGATATCCAGGGACCACTGTTTATGATGACCCTGCCTTCCAACATGGCACACATGGCTGAAATAAAGCACTTTTAGTCTTATATCTCTGAAACTAAACGACAGTACAACAGTTGCATTTATCATGCATCAATTGTAAATAAAAATATCAGGTGAGCGACACAGGGTCCTTGGAGCCTCTAGTTACTGACAAAAGTTTAGTGCAGGAAATTTGATACCGTTTATGTTATTTAAGTGGCTTCAGATAAGAAAATCGTTGATTGTGTGTGTTATTTGTGAGAGAAGTCCTTACAGTTCTATAGTTCATTGTTGATTTTGATGCCACTTCTGGACTATTTAAGTTTTCTTTAATTCGCTCTAACCTTTACTACGCGATCAAAATTAGTAGAAGCGGATCTAGGATTTTCAACAGAATTTTCAAATAGAGGTTGCGAGCATATGATATTTTAATTGCAATTCTGTAAAGGAGGGAATGACTGTTAAGGTTTTACTGAAATGAGAACATCATTTTAAAAGAAATTACTGCTTTGCTTCTTACAATGTATGCAAATGTATGAACTATCCGGCGGGTGACCTACCACATTTTATACGACCGCAAAAAAATTTTGCGATCGTATATTGGTATGACGTTGGCGTCGTCGTCGTCCGAAGACGCATTGGTTTTCGCACTCTAACTTTAGTTTAAGTGCATCGATCTCTATGAAATTTTACCATAAGGTTCAATATCACAAAAGGAAGGTTGGGATTGATTTTGGGGTTATGGTACCAACAGTTAAGGAATTAGGGGCCAAAAAGGGCCAAAATAAGCATTTTGTAACTTCCAGACATAACTTGTGTGTTAGTGTATGGATCTCTCTGACTTTGTACCACAAGGTTCCATATCACAAAGGGAATGCTGGGATTGATTATTGGAGGTAATTGCCTCCAAATTTTAGGAATTAGGGGCCAAAAGGGGCAAAAACAAGCATTTTCTAGTTTCATGACAATAACTTGTGTGTAAGTGTATGGATCTTTCTGAAATTGTACTACAAGGTTCCATATCACAAAGGAAAGCTGGAATTGAGTTTGGGGTAATTGCCTGAAACGTTTAGGAATTAGGGGCCAAAAGGGCCAAAAATAAGCATTTTCTAGTTTCCAGACAATAACTTGTGTTCAAGTGTATGGATCTCTCTGAAATTGTACTGCAAGGTACCATACCTCAAAGGGAAGGCTGGGATTGAGTTTGGGGTAATGAATCATAAGGGGTTCAAAAATTTGGGGGATTTTTTTTCCTTTTTCCTTTTAGCTCACCTGGCCCACAGGGCCAAGTGAGCTTTCTCATCACTTGGCGTCCGTCGTCCGTCGTCGTCCGTCGTCGTCCGTCGTCCGTTAACTTTACAAAAATCTTCTCCTCTGAAACTACTTGGCCAAATTTAACCAAACTTGGCCACAATCATCATTGGGGTATCTAGTTTAAAATTGTGTCCGGTGACCCGGCCAACCAACCAAGATGGCCGCCATGGCTAAAAATAGAACATAGGGTAAAATGTAGATTTTGGCTTATATCTCTGAAACCAAAGCATTTAGAGCAAATCTGACATGGGGTAAAATTGTTGATCAAGTCAAGATCTATCTGCCCTGAAATTTTCAGATGAATCGGACAATGGGTTGTTGGGTTGCTGCCCCTGAATTAGTAATTTTAAGGATTTTTTTCCGTTTTCGGTTATTATCTTGAAAATTATTATAGATAGAGATAAACTGTAAACAGCAATAATGTTCAGCAAAGTAAGATCTACAAATAAGTCAACATGATCAAAATGGTCAGTTGACCCCTTAAGGAGTTATTGCCCTTTAAAGTAATTTTTACCAATTTTTGTAAATTTTGTAATCTTTACAAAAATCTTCTCCTCTGAAACTACTGGACCAAATTCAACCAAACTTAGCCACAATCATCATTGGGGTATCTAGTTTAAAATTGTGTCCGGTGACCCGCCAACCAACCAAGATGGCTGCCATGGCTAAAAATAGAACATAGGGTAAAATGTAGATTTTGGCTTGTAACTCTGAAACCAAAGCATTTAAAGCAAATCTTACAGGGATTAACTTGTTTATCAAGTAAATATCTATCTGCCCTCAAATTTTCAGATGAATTGGACAACTGGTTGTTGGGTTGCTGCCCTGAATTGGTAATTTTAAGGAAATTTTGCCGTTTTGGTTATTATCTTGAAAATTATTACAGATAGAGATAAACTGTGAACAGCAATAATGTTCAGCAAAGTAAGATCTTCAAATAAGTCAACATGATCAAAATGGTCAGTTGACCCCTTAAGGAGTTATTGCCCTTTAAAGTAATTTTTACCAATTTTTGTAAATTTTGTAATCTTTACAAAATCTTCTCCTCTGAAACTACTGGACCAAATTGAACCAAACTTAGCCACAATCATTATTAGCGTATTTAGTTTAAAAATGTGTGGTGACCCATCCAACCAACCAAGATGGCTGCCATGGCTAAAAATAGAACATAGGGTAAAATGTAGATTTTGGCTTATAACTCTGAAACCAAAGCATTTAAAGCAAATCTTACAGGGATTAACTTGTTTACAAGTAAATATCTATCTGCCCTCAAATTTTCAGATGAATTGGACAACTGGTTGTTGGGCTGCTGCCCTGAATTGTTAATTTTAAGGAAATTTTGCCGTTTTGGTTATTATCTTGAAAATTATTACAGACAGAGATAATCTGTAAACAGCAATAATGTTCAGCAAAGTAAGATCTTCAAATAAGTCAACATGACCAAAATGGTCAGTTGACCCCTTAAGGAGTTATTGCCCTTTATAGTCAATTTTTAACAATTTTCATTAATTTGGTAAATTTTGGTAAGTTTTTACAAAATGTTTTCCTTTTGTAATCTTCTTTTCTGAAACTGCAGTAGAAAATCAATATAGAAAACAATCTACTAATGTACTGGCAATAAAATAATTGATAATTCTATAACATGAAAAAAAAACACATTAATACCTGATGATGGTGTTTCTTTCTTTACATTGAAAATGATGTCACAACTATAATCCCGAACAATAGGTCGAATGTCAGATATGTTTCAGTACTTTGGCTTCATTTTCTACAGATTCCGAAGTGCAAATGATGCTTGAATTCCTACACTAATTTATACAGACTTCATCCCTTTCACAGGTAATGCCTGCCTCATATTATATTTAAAACTTTAATAGAATATCAGAAATTTTGAGAGAAAATTAATCAACCATGCAAGATCTAAAACTTAATTAATATTGTTCAAATTATCAATTAACTATTAAAAAAAAATTCTCATTAAAAAATATAGTTCTTCATTTTATATTTTATCAGAAATTTAGGGAAAAAAATTGAATTTAATTGTGTCCCTTGTTCTCATTTCCTGGGATAAATCCAATACAAATTAAAGTATTGGTATTGAATTAATATTTAAGAAATATTTCAAACCTTACCATTTTCTTCACAAGAATGAAGACCATATTTTCAGTGTCATGAGTATCAGTCATCATATTTGTTGTACTTTGTTGTTTAAAAGTTGAATACAAAAAGATCAACAAAGCAATTCAAAACCACTTGAATTTTGCAACAACAAATGAGAGTTTTAACGACCTCAGCTGGCTATACAACCCTTGCACAATCAACTGAATTTTGCAGAAATCATTAATAGGAAAGATTGCCCTTAAATGATAATTTTTTATTACCTTTTTGTTTTTTTTGGGGGTGTTGCGCAACAACAAAACTTCACAACAAACTTTCTCATCACTTCGCATTTCTCGTTAGATAAATTTTACAAAAATTCTCCCCTGAAACTACTGTCAAATTAAACCAAACTTGGTTTAAATCACCACTAGGATATCCAGGGACCACTGTTTATGATGACCCTGCCTTCCAACATGGCACACATGGCTGAAATAAAACGCACTTTTTAGTCTTATATCTCTGAAACTAAACGACAGTACAACAGTTGCATTTATCATGCATCAATTGTAAATAAAAATATCAGGTGAGCGACACAGGGTCCTTGGAGCCTCTAGTTTTTCTTTAAAATTTTCCATTTTAAGTTGGTTATTTCTGATTTATATTTAAAAGCAAATAATAATGATATGGCAGGAGATACACACCAAACAGGATGTGTAAATTATTATATAATAAATATTGTGCAATAGCAAGAAATTTTCAATTGCACAGTATTGCGCAATAGCAAGAAATCTTCAATTGCACAGTATTGCGCAATAGCAAGAAATATCCAATAGTACAATATTGCGCAATAGCAAGAAATTGTCAATTGTACAGTATTGCGCAATAGCAAGAAATATTCAATTGCACAGTATTGCGCAATTGCAAGAAATATTCAATTACACAGTATTGTGCAAAAGAAGATACTTTGTATAAATTGCTTATTTCTTGACCAATTTCAATGGGGTTTTATTCTTGAACTCTTGGGGTTCTGTAATATGTTGAAGTTTTTGGATATTGGGCCCCGTTTTTAAATTGGTCCACATTGAGGTCCAAAGGGTCCAAAATTAAACTTTGTTTGATTTCATCAAAAATTGAATTATTGAGGTTCTTTGATATCCGAATCTAACCGTGTATTTAGATTCTTAATTTTTGGTCCCGTTTTCAAATTGGTCTACATTAAGGTCCAAATCAGGGTCCAAAATTAAACTTAGTTTGATTTTAACAAAAATTGAATTCTTAGGGTTCTTTGATATGCTGAATCTAAACATGTATTTAGATTTTTGATTATGGGCCCAGTTTTCAAGTTGGTCCAAATCAGGGTCCAAAATTAAACTTTTTTTTTTTGTTTGATTTCAACAAAAATTCAATATATGGGGTTCTTTGATATGCTGAATCTAACCATGTATTTAGATTTTTGATTTTTGGGCCCCGTTATCAATTTTGTCCACATTGAGGTCAAAAGGGTCCAAAATTAAACTTTGTTTGATTTCATCAAAAATTGAATTATTGGGGTTCTTTGATATGCCGAATCTAACCGTGTATTTAGATTCTTAATTTTTGGTCCCGTTTTCAAATCGGTCTACATTAAGGTCCAAAGGGTCCAAAATTAAACTTAAATTGATTTTAACAAAAATTGAATTCTTAGGGTTCTTTGATATGCTGAATCTAAACATGTATTTAGATTTTTGATTATGGGCCCAGTTTTCAAGTTGGTCCAAATCGGGGTCCAAAATTAAACTTTGTTTGATTTCAACAAAAATTGAATATATGGGGTTCTTTGATATGCTGAATCTAACCATGTATTTAGATTTTTGATTTTGGGCCCCGTTATCAACTTTGTCTACATTGAGGTCAAAAGGGTCCAAAATTAAACTTTGATTTCATCAAAATTGAATTATTGGGGTTCTTTGATATGCCGAATCTAACCGTGTATTTAGATTCTTAATTTTGGTCCTGTTTTCAAATTGGTCTACATTAAGGTCCAAAGGGTCCAAAATTAAACTTAGTTTGATTTTAACAAAAATTGAATTCTTAGGGTTCTTTGATATGCTGAATCTAAACATGTATTTAGATTTTTGATTATGGGCCCAGTTTTCAAGTTGGTCCAAATCAGGGTCCAAAATTAAACTTTTTTTTTTTGTTTGATTTAAACAAAAATTGAATATATGGGGTTCTTTGATATGCTGAATCTAACCGTGTATTTAGATTCTTAATTTTTGGTCCCGTTTTCAAATCGGTCTACATTAAGGTCCAAAGGGTCCAAAATTAAACTTAGTTTGATTTTAACAAAAATTGAATTCTTAGGGTTCTTTGATATGCTGAATCTAAACATGTATTTAGATTTTTGATTATGGGCCCAGTTTTCAAGTCGGTCCAAATCAGGGTCCAAAATTAAACTTTTTGTTTGATTTCAACAAAAATTGAATATATGGGGTTCTTTGATATGCTGAATCTAACCATGTATTTAGATTTTTGATTTTTGGGCCCTGTTATCAACTTTGTCCACATTGAGGTCAAAAGGGTCCAAAATTAAACTTTGTTTGATTTCATAAAAAATTGAATTATTGGGGTTCTTTGATATGCCGAATCTAACCGTGTATTTAGATTCTTAATTTTTGGTCCCGTTTTCAAATCGGTCTACATTAAGGTCCAAAGGGTCCAAAATTAAACTTAGTTTGATTTTAACAAAATTGAATTCTTAGGGTTCTTTGATATGCTGAATCTAAACATGTATTTAGATTTTTGATTATGGGCCCAGTTTTCAAGTCGGTCGAAATCAGGGTCCAAAATTAAACTTTTGTTTGATTTCAACAAAATTGAATATATGGGGTTCTTTGATATGCTGAATCTAACCATGTATTTAGATTTTTGATTTTGGGCCCTGTTATCAACTTTGTCCACATTGAGGTTAAAAGGGTCCAAAATTAAACTTTGTTTGATTTTATCAAAATTGAATTCTTGGGGTTCTTTGATATGCTGAATCTAACCATGTATTTAGATTTTGGATATTGGACCATAATAGGTGAATGTCCAATTTAAAATTTTTAAGTTCTTAGACCACATTCATTCTGTGTCAGAAACCTATGCTGTGTCAAATATTTAATCACAATCCCAATTCAGAGCTGTATCAAGCTTGAATGTTGTGTCCATACTTGCCCCAACTATTCAGGGTTCGACCTCTGCGGTCGTATCAAGCTGCGCCCTGCGGAGCATTTTATTAACTTGAAATTCACATAATTTATGTTATACATGTTTTCTTCGTCAGTGTAATACATAAATAGGATGGGATGAATTACCTAAAATATTGGACAGTACAACAGACCACAAGGCATGAGTTGGTTCAGCACAAAATGCGGTCTGGTTTCACTAGTTTTTCGTGTGGAATTCCAATAACACCATTGCATATATAAACCATATGTCGTAAAAGCATAATACACATTTAGAAAAACCTCCACAGTCTGGCTACCAACAGGAAAACTCCTCATTTCAAAATTTAGTTCTGCTGTTTACGTCACACACCATCTGCATGTTAATAATTGAATAATAGCAAATAAAGTCACATTCTAAGCCAATTAAATGTATAATAGTAAATTAAGTAAAATCTCAAAAGCTGTCCTGAGGTGCTCACTCACTCCGTCCATGCTTCACCATTAAATTTTAATTTATATGCTCTAACAATTACTTGGTCTTGTTTGATATTGGATTAAACAAAACTTTCAAAGAGGAGTGTAAACATTCAAACAGTAATACTAACAGTTCTGTAAAGGGAGGATACGACTATCAACAGTTTTAACTGATATTTGGAAAACGATTTTTCAAAAAGGTGGAGTTCCTGTGCACTTGATTAAAAAATCTGTAAAAGTAAAGCACTGATGTTTATCAGGTACAGCCTGCATAAATAGTTTTTTTTTTCACAAAGATCAAGTTGTCAGAAATTTCATGCACGTAATTGAGTATTGTGTATATATTTGTAAAAAAGTGAGGTTGAAGGGTTTTTTTTTTATTTGATAACTGCTGAAAGATTATAATATGTTAGCATGTGTAAGGTATTATTGGCATATGCAGGTTGAAAATAGCATCATAATGGATTACTAATGCGCTTGTTTGATGACGTAAACGATCAAAATAAGACCCTTTTATATCTTCAATTCTTTTTGATTTGAGCTGCTCTTCAATAATTATTTTATATTTTGGATACTCATTTTGGTTTCGAGCATCACTGAAGAGACATTAATTGTGGAAATGCGCATCTGGTGCATCAAAATTTGTACACTTTATGTTATGTTATTACAGAGAGTTCCATTATTTAATTTTTTTATTTTAAAACTGGATATCTATCAGATTTATAAGGACTAAAAATATTCCAACTTGTTAGTACATCAATCTACATTCTAATATAAGTTCATGTCACAACTGTTTTTATGGCGAAATACAGTATTGTAATTGGTCAGAACAGCAATCTTCATACTCATGGCAGTCTTTATCACACTGGCAGTTGAAGTCATCGTCATATCTGCACTGGCGTGGTGGTGAACATGAGTTTGAAACTGAAAAAGAAAAGAAAGGCAAATAAAAGACATATACAGTAACTATTGAAAAGGTGTAAAATATCTGTTTAATAGGAATATCTTGTTTATCAAGTTTAAAAGACATTTTCGTTCTACAAGTTTCAGGTCTTTGAGTATTTTATTCCACCAGTTGAATATATGTAGATGACAACCGTCAGTTAGAATATTAAAGCTTTTGCTAAAATCCTAGGAATCTTGAGAATTTAGATTTGTTCCTTAAGGAAATGTCTTAAAGGTCATTAGCTTTGATTTCCATAATATAAAAATTATAAAAATAATAAGTATTGGAGGTTTTTTTTAACATTTACAGGACCGAAAATTAAATGATAATTTATGACTAGTAGCCAGCTTAGTTTAAAGTTGTCAAAATTAGCCCCACTGATGCATTATTGACTTGCAAGAGAATACTTTAGTCTCATTTAGGTGTAATACCACCAAATCATAGTATGTCACATTCGGTTACATACGAAAAAGGGTTAAAAAAAAATATTCCCTTGAATTTGACAGTTGTAGAAAATTAATCCTTTCAATTTCATTGCAGTAAAAAAAATTCTGAGTCATAAATATACATATCTTGGGTGTCTCAAAGCACCATTCTTTTTTTTATTTGGTGTTTGAACTTTCTATAAAATATTTTGGAAACTTGAGGTGACATGGTTCCTAAAGCTTGTAAACAGGGAAAAAAAGGAATGAACATTTTATTATTTTACTTTCGGTGATGGTTATTATCTTATATGTGAAATTTTCACTGTAGTACTTGACAGGATAAAACTTTACTCATGCCAAGGAGTTCATTATTTGAAACAAAGATGAATTCTGCACATTTTTTTTGAAAAATGCCAATTTAACAAAGTCTAATAGGGGAAAAACAATGGTGGTATTACTCCTAAATGGGAAGCTGTACATACACCGTTTGACCTTGTATGTTCTCTCATTTGTTAAAATTTCATGCTATTTCAGTGAAATAATGCAAAAATTAAATATTCTGAGTGGATTGAGTCTCAAAAACACATTTTAAGAGAAAATTGCCTTGAAATAGGGCTCTACCATGAATATTAGTAGGCAGAACAAGCCATAATCAGTGTTGCAGGAGCTTTTTCTCACTTATTCTCCTTATTTCCTAATTTGCTATAAAAGACAACTTTTACCTAATTAATTCTTTAAGAAATATATAGTTATAAGTAAATGAAATTATTTTTGAAGTAGTAACAACAAATCATCCACTAAAAGGAAAGCATATTATGTCTCTGGAGCGAGGCGTAAACTTAAGTTTTACGTAAGGAAATCTCCTTGGAGTCAGTAAACTTTTATATAGATAGTTCATTCAGCTTGAACACCTCAATTACTCATTTATTATCACATTTCTTGCATAATTGCCCAAGTCAAAATGAACTGCCTATTTAAGCAGTTCATTGGCAGTTTTATAGCAGTTTCTTGAATTTTTAGCAGTTTTGGAGCAGTTTAAAGCAGTTTTGATTTAGGCAGTTTAAAATAACTGCCTACTAGTAAAAGATAACTGTTAATTTAAGCAGTTTAAATATTTCAAAGCAGTTTAATGTTGGCAGTTATTTTTATATAGCAGTTTGATTTGTAAATTATTTCTTGGCAGTTGCATCAAACGGAATTAATGTGATTTAGATAAAAGTGGTCTTGTAGAAATGTGCCATCTGTTTACAATTGACCTCTCTCTGGTGGCAGGAAGTACTATCTACACAGAAATTGAGGACACATGAAGGAAAACTTAAAATATTGGTCTGCAATTACTATCACTTTTAATAAAAATATCTTATTTAAACAAAAATGGATATTTTTTTCTTAATATTATGTATCACATTTTAAAGATTTAGGTAATTAATTGCTAGTAATCTTTTAGGGAACACTTCAACAGAATCAAACAACTCCTTAAACATCCCCATGTATTGCAATATGATAAAATTTGAATATGGAATAAAGAGGAAGACAACAAGAAAAGATGTGTCTTCTTACATGAACAAAATGAAAATTTTACATGGAATTAATTAATAATATTAATAATTTACTTGGAAATAGTTCTTTTCACATTCAATACTGAAGATGGGCCTTGTCTCAATGGTTATTTTGGAAGATTATAATCATATTAATTGTGTGATTTTTAGATTACATCTTAATTCTGGTAAGTGCAAAAAATTGGATTCTACTATTTTGATTTTTTGCAATTGTACTTTCAACAATGTTTCAATGTTTTATTCAACATAACAAAACAATAATGACAATGATATATATATATTTAGCTTAATTCTTATTTTTGCTCCTCGTTGTGACAGCTAGTCCAGCTTGTTTACGTGTCATGTATTTAAGATTATATCAGAATAAACTTGATTCAGCTTACAAATATACTTAATCATATTAATATTTAAGAGTCTTCTTACTAATCAGGTAATATAAAAAATAATTAACTTCAAGTATATCATTGTATATAAGATTGCATGAATATCTTGATTTCCATTTCCTTATTTCAGATGACTTAAAACTGAAATTATATGTTGCACCCTGTATTTCTGACATTGATATTTGTAATACATAAAAGCTATACATATTAACCATGAAGTTGGATAACAACAATAAATTTGTAAAGAAGACATATTTTTGTTTTTGATAATTATTACATGTTATTACCTTACTTTTTAAACAGATACTAGTATGAATAATGCATAAGATCATGACCATATTAGCATTTCCTTAGCAGTTAATTCCCAGTTTTATATGAATATTAATTAACCTGAAGCAGTTAAATATGAATATTCATGATCTGAAAGCAGTTTTTTGTACCTAATTTAAATATTTCGTCAAAAAAACTGCTAAAATACTGCCTAAAACAGCTAAGGAACTGCTTTGAACTGCCAGAATAACTGTGAAGGTTTAGAAAAACTGCTAATTTTTGTATATGAAGTAACTGGTTAATTTTGGAAGGTTAGCAACTGCCAAGCATCAGAAACTGCTAAATCTCTGAACTGGGAAGGCTAAATAACTGCCAAGAAACTGCCTTTAACTTTGACTTGGGTGTGTAATGGTTACCCCAAAATTTTGATTTATTAGCCTAAAAAGTTGAAATTTTGAGGAAATGAGATGTATAAATGGACCAAAAGGGACCTTATAATGAAAACAAAGAGGTCCATTAGTGGTATTTATCATCTTAGTTTCATCTTTTGTATCATATTCAACTGTTTGTATGCAGGTTATTGGTCCACACTATATTTTATCATGATGCCGCATGATTTGGATTTATGAAGAAATTTTGGTCAAATCGCTGTCGCTGTTGTCTGATACTAGATTTCTCTCAAATTATTGAACTGATTTTGACAAAACTTACTTCCGGTGAAGGTTATTATCTTATATGTAATGAAATGTTATGTGAAATTTTTTTTCACTGTAGTACTGGACAGGATAAAACATTACTCATGCCAAGTAGTTCTTTATTTAAAACAAAGAGAAATTCTGCACAATTTTTTGAAAAATGTCAATTTAACAAAGACTAATAGGGGAAAACAATGGTGGTATTACTCCTCGGAGACGGTCTTATAAGTTGAACGATGGACAGTCTTCGGGCTGAATGCTTTCTTACTGCCTGATTGGAAGATCTTACTGACTCTTTCATAACCAAAATAATTCTGTCGTTATATTCCGCTGATCTACGATTACTTCATTAACGCCTGAATGCAAGTAGGAGAGATTGATTACAGGGAGGGACTGAATTATTCGGGTTAACTCTTTCATAGTAAAAGTCTGTTGATTGATTGGGGCAATTTGAAACCTAGTAAATGTCCTTCAATCCCGCAGAGTGTCGGGTTTGAACTCTTAATTTTAGTTATTTAAAGTTACATCATGATCAATCATGCATATCGGTACACAGGAACATTATTCTATAAATAGCCGAAACTCCTGCAGTTTTATAACGTATAAAAACGCACACGTGTTCATTCCACATTTTATCCAGTCGCTCGTTGTTATGAATGTTATGAATTAATATCGATTAATATTGATTACTACAGGAATAATTTAGAGGAGGGTTTGCGCTGGGCTAGACGATGCCTAGCTATTCTTACCGTGGCTATATATCAGAATGTGAAGAACATTAGACGAGGGGATAATAAAAAAAATAAGAAGAAAAAAAACTACTCTCAAATTATAAAAGCAATTATTTGTGCATGTTAATATGTTTTAATTTCTAAATATGATTTATAGGAGATGTGAAGTATACATAAATAATTAAGACAGGCAACCCAATTAATCGGGCCTAGCTATTCCCAATTAACCCAATTAATCATGCCTAGCTATTCTTACCGTGGCAATATAGCCGAATGTGAAGAACATTAGACGAGGGGGTAATAATAAGAAGGAAAAAAGGACTCTCAAATTATAAAAGCAATTATTTGTGCATGTTAATATGCTTTAATTTCTAAATATGATTTAAAGGAGATGTGAAGTATACATAAATAATTAACACAGGCAACCCAATTAATCGACACACAAAACTCCTTACTTCTAAAGTTCAAACAGCGCGTGCCTCTTACAAGTTGTAAAGTCATTTACAATGGACATATTATGTCATTACAATATTTGTTAGCTTTTAACCCTCCCAAGTCTAGCTAGATATAGAAAAATTGTGAATAAATGTTAAAAAAAATTAAGGCAAAAAATGAATTAATATATATAACCGAAAACGAACACAATGAACAGAGTCAGAAACAAACGACTTATACTTGTTTTTGAGATTTATTGAATATTTATACTATTTATACTAAACATGCTATACGAAAAAGAAGGGTAAGTACGATAAAAGCCTTATTTTTCTCCCAATATCGATCAAGTCCACCATGCGACAAAGTGAAATAGAACAAATTTGTCGAACTCTTCGAAAGTTACGTTGGAATGTATACCCGAAAAAGGCACCAAAAACAGACTTTGATGAAATTTTTCAAATCTTTTGGATTTCAACGAAATTTAGGCTTGAATGGTATAAAGCGCTGCATTGAAAAACATTTTCAAATTTCATCAGCTATGAGACGGCTAGCTTTTTAGAAAAGCTTTTACTTGTGACCAGTTACAGATCAAGTTTGAATTTTGTTCCGGTCTGATGATTTTGTGCAGAGTTATAGTCCTTACACTTAGAAAAATCACGCAAGTAATCAGTTTTCCATATAAAAATAAGGATATGTGGTATGATTGCCAATGAGACGACTATCCACCAACGTTCAAATGAAGTGGATGTAAGTAATTATAGGTAACCATACTGCCTTCAACAATGAGAAAAACCATACAGTATAGTCCACTTTTTTGTTATGCTTGAAGATATTTATTTGATATTTGGTAAATAGTTTCTAAAACTCAGATCAAGTTCAAACTTGGGTGGCCTCACTTTTATCGTTCTTGAGTTTTGTCCCTTTATATCGTTATATGCAAGCGGGGGCATCATCATAAAAAAAAACTTCTTAATTCATGTTTCTTAATAATAAATTTATTTGAATTTTTTTTATAGATTTGTTGACGTTGAATTAGCCTTGGTATCGCTTCTACTTGTTAATTAGGTTTGTAGGGCTGTGTATTTTGAAATTTTCAAGTGCAATAATGTTTAGTTTAAATAAGAAGATGTGGTATGAGTGCCAATGAGACAACTCTCCATCCAAGTCACAATGTATAAAAAGTTAACAATATAGGTCAAAGTACGGCCTTCAACACGGAGCCTTGGCTCACACCGAACAGTAAGCTATAAAGGGCCCCAAAATGATTAGTGTAAAACAATTCAAACAGGAAAACCAACGGTCTAATCTATATAAAAAACGAGAAACACTTATGAACGACAACCACTGAACAACAGGCTCCTGACAGCTCCGAACGCTTCTACATATTTATAAAATCCTGGCTTTCAAATGTTTGGGTTTGAGCGTTCCTGGTAATCT
Source organism: Mytilus coruscus (assembly GCA_017311375.1). NCBI lineage: Eukaryota > Metazoa > Mollusca > Bivalvia > Mytilida > Mytilidae > Mytilus > Mytilus coruscus. Next base: position 22,721,741 of record CM029606.1, on the reverse strand, counting down.
AGAGGACAACCCGACGATCACAGACCCTCTCTACACACCCCAATGTCAACCAATCAGTCTTAAAGCAAATTTAGTCCTCAGAATTGTGAATGTCATAGAAAAGAGCTTACATCCACTTTATTTGAACTTTGTTGGATAGTTGCCTCATTGGCAACATGCCACATATCCTTATTTTAATATAGAGGATACCAAAAAGAAAAAACAATCAAAGATCACTTTGGAGAAACTCGTGATACAAACTATGCATCTTTTTACAATTCATTGACAATAATGGATCAAGTTCCTCACATGGCAAACCTGAACATTTTTTTTTACTGATAGTCACAATATGATCTGCTTGGACGTAAAAAGAGTAAGATAAGCTGAAACGTTTTGTCTTTTGTCACTTCACATGGGCATTTATATAAATATATTTATAACCATTAAATGAAAATTTCAAACTGACCAATAGATTAACTTTACTTACATTCACAATTTTTGCCATAAAAGCCCAGATTACATCTACAAATGTAATCTTCAACAAAAGGCACACACGTAGAATTATTCTCACACGGACCTGACGTGCATGGTGTGTCTGCAAATTAGGAAATTAAATATTATAAATCTCATATCAAAACTTTAAGAATGCTCTAGATGGCTATTTTGTCTAAAAAAAAAACTACATTTAAAAGTACAGTAATAATACTGTGGAATCGGGTAGTCTATTTAAATGGTACGAAACGGAGAAACAATAACTGAAATGGTGAAATAATGACCCAAAATGGAGTAATAATATACCCATATAATAATAATTTTTAATAAGTAATGCACATCTATACCCCGAGGGGTTGAAAGCAAACAATACAACAATATACACAATGCAAAAATCAACAACAAAAAAACAAGTAGTAATGATTATGCAGATGTGGTGTCCACTCTCCTCAGTGCAAAAGACTTTAATGAGCGGAACAGTAAGTTGCATAATATTAAATGATGATATAAGTAATTGCAATTTATCTTTTTTGATGATTCCATAAATCCTGGATGAATATTATTTATGTCTTTTCAAGCTGTTTTCGTATAGATTTATTAATTTCACATGTTGAGAAAAAATGAGTCTCATCTTCAACCTCATTAATATTACAATATTTACAAATTCTATTTTATCTTTGAATTCTTTTATATCTACCCCTCTCTATTTCCAAGAAATGGTCTTTTACTCGCATTTTACATAACATTTTTCGATTTTCAAAATTATTTCCAAGAATATATTTGTGTGCTCGATAACTTAGGTGTGAAAAAATAAGTATACTTTGGGAAATTGTAACATGCTAAGGACTTTGTGGAACACTCCGAAATATGGTGACCCGAAAGATCTTTAGGTTTTGTATGTACATGATTTTTTCCATTTTTTTTTTTTTTTTTTATCAATATGCAGCAAAGATTGGCATTTTTTAAATTTCAGTTTCACAAGCTTCTAATGCAATTATCTTGATAAATACTGAACATTAATATCGTCACCGGCATTGTTTTATTATTGACTTTCTCGACTCTATCATAAGAAGAATGAATTTTCTTTTGTTTTCGTCCACTAGATTTCCTACTGAGCTATGGGATACTGGGCTAGTTCTGCTCTAGCAGCTATATTAACAGATTGTTTACTAAGCCCCAGTATATATTTGCAAAATTTTAAATGTGTCTTCCCTACTTGGCTACTATCAATCATTGCTAAAAGATCGAATTTACATGTGTCTTTATTTTGTGCTCGTCTATCAGCTCTTATAATTTTCTCATAAAAATCTATATACCAAATTTCAGAGTTATACATGGGTTTAACTAGGGATTCAAACAATTTTTCGAAAAGTTTTATAGACACGTTTTCTAATGGAGAATTTTTTTCAAAATGGAAAACACAATTTTAGTACTTAAGTACCTTTTTTAGCCAATTCAATGTGTGATGAAGTGTTAATTTCCCAGACGCTTCAATTATATTTCCAACGTATTTATATTTTAAAACTTTTTCTAGCTTATCACCATTAAAAAAAATCATATTTATTGCATTTCTGTTGAAAGACCATTATTTTAGTTTTTTGTGTATTTATTGTGAGCTGGCACTTATTACAATAGGAGTTTAATTTATCTATAGAGTTCTGTAAACCTTCAGGAGTTTCAGATAATAACAGAATGTCATCTGCAAACATAAGGCAGTTCATTGACATTTTTATACGACCGCTAAACATTTTTGCGGTCGTATATTGGTATGACGTTGGCGTCTTCGTCGTCGTCGTCCGAAGACACATTGGTTTTCGCACTATAACTTTAGTTTAAGCGAATGGATCTCTATGCAATTTTACTATAAGGTTAAATACCACAAAAGGAAGGTTGGGATTGATTTTGGGTGTTATGGTACCAACAGTTGAGGAATTAGGGCCAAAAAGGGGCCAAAAATAAGCATTTTCTAGTTTCCAGACAATAACTTGTGGAACGGTGTATGGATCACTCTGAAATTATACCACAAGTTTCCATACCACAAAGGGATGGTTAGGATTTGCTTTGAGGGGTTATAACTCAAACCGTTTAGGAATTAGGGGCACACAAGGGGGAAAAACAAGGTTGTCCTGCTTAATGGACAAATACTTTAGTACAAAACATAATTTAAAGCAGTGTAAGGGAGATAAATCAAAAACATCATTTGAATTACCTCCCTTACACTGCTTTTAAATTATGTATAAAGTAATGGTTAATGAACAATTAAGACAATTTAAAAGCAGTGTAAGGGAGGTAATCCAAATACATCGTTTTTGATTACTTCCTTTACACTGCTTTTAAATCATGTTTTAAGAAATGCATATTTATAAAGGAAGACCAGTAAAAATATCTGCAAATGTTGCATCTTTTTTTTTTACAAAAAAATCCATATGAAAGATTTGACACCATATTTTAAATTCTATTATAAAATAGATTAAGTTACCACTATGGTAAATTTAAATGCGTAATATTATGGTTGCAAACTCCATTGGAAATTTGAATTGAGATTATGACCATATCTTGAGGGAAAGAATTATTTTTTGGGAAAAAGTGTGTTTGTGTGTGGGGGTGGGGGAGTAAAAAGAAATTGTGGGGGTTCAATTTTTTCTCATTTCAGATTTCAGAAATTAAGAGAATTATTCTTCAAATATTTTTTTTTTTTCAAATTTCAAATATTGAAAAGTTTCAAGAAGTAATCTTTAATTGCACAGTATGGCGCATTACATTTGTAAAATCTTTGACCACATTTATTTCTTTGTTATGCCGAATCTAACCATGTATTTAGATTTTTAATTTTGGGTCCAGTTTTCAAAATGGTCTACATTAAGGTCCAAAGGGTCCAAAATTAAATTTTGTTTGATTTCAACAAAATTGAATATATGGGGTTCTTTGATATCCTGATTCCAACCATGTTTTTAGATTTTTTATTTGTGGGCCCCACTATCAAATTGGTTCATATTGAGGTTAAAAGGATCCAAAATTAAACTTTGTTTGATTTCATCATAAATTGAATTATTGGGGTTCTTTGATATGCCGAATCTAACCGTGTATGTAGATTTTTAATTTTAGGTCCTGTTTTTTTTAAATTGGTCTACATTAAGGTCCAAAGGGTCCAAAATTAAACTTAGTTTGATTTTAACAAAAATTGAATTTTTGGGGTTCTTTGATATGCTGAATCTAAACATGTGTTTAGATTTTCGATTATGGGCCCAGTTTTCAAGTTGGTCCAAGTTGGGGTCCAAAATTAAACTTTGATTGATTTCAACAAAAATTGAATATATGGGTTCTTTGATATGCTGAATCTAACCATGTATTTAGATTCTCGGGCCCCGTTATCAAATTGGTCCACATTGAGGTCAAAAGGGTCCAAAATTAAACTTTGTTTGATTTCATCAAAAATTGAATTCTTTGGTTTTTTGATATGCTGAATCTAACCATGTATTTAGATTTTGGATATTGGACCATAATAGGTAAATTAAATTTTTTTAAGTTCTTAGACCACATTCATTCTGTGTCAGAAACCTATGCTGTGTCAAATATTTAATCACTATCCAAATTCAGAGCTGTATCAAGCTTGAATGCTGTGTCCATACTTGCCCCAACTGTTCAGGGTTCGACCTCTGCGGTCGTATCAAGCTGCGCCCAGCGGAGCATTTTATTTACAGTCTCTGGTTTACAGTTTTCATCAAATATTTCTGGTAGATCATTTATATGGTAGATCATTTATATAAATATGAAAGAAGTTTGGACTCATATTATCCCTTTGTTTCACTCCTCTATCAATAGAGACTCTCCTTTGATTTCGCTGAAGCTTCAGTATTTATACACATATTTTTTTTATTTTTTATCGAATTATAAAATTTCATACAAATGTTCTCACTTTTAGCTCAACTGGCCTAAAAGGCCAAGTGAGCTTTTCTCATCACTTGGCGTCCGGCGTCCGTCCTCCGTCGTCGTTAACTTTTACAAAAATCTTCTCCTCTAAAACTACTAGGCCAAAATTAACCAAACTTTGCCACAATTATAATTGTGGTATTTAGTTTAAAAAATATGTCCGACGACCCCACCTGCCAACCAACATGGCTGCCATGGCTAAAAATAGAACATAGGGGTAAAATGCAGTTTTTGGCTTATATCTCTGAAAGTAAAGCATTTAGAGGAAACCTCACATGGGGTAAAAATGTTCATCAGGTTGAGATCTATCTGCCCTGAAATTTTCAGATGAATCAGACTACCCGTTGTTGGGTTGCTGCCCCTGAATTAGTAATGTGGAAATTTTGCAGTTTTTGGTTATTATCTTGAATATTATTATAGAGATAAACTGTAAACAGCAATAATGTTCAGTAAAGTAAGATCTACAAATAAGTCAAACATTACCAAAATTGTCAAATTGACCCCTTAAGGAGTTATTGCCCTTTATAGTCAATTTTTAACAATTTTTCGTAAATTTTTATAATCTTTTACAAAAATCTTCTCCTCTGAAACTGCTTAGACAAATTTAACCAAACTTGGCCACAATCATTAATAAGGGATCTAGTTTAAAAATTGTGTTCGATGATCCCACCTTACAACCAACATGGCCGACTTTCTAAAAATAAAACAAAGGGGAAAAATGCAAACAACGGTATATTGCTGGGTCTTCCAAGTGCTCTTACCTCTTTCTAAATGATTAACATCTATTTTATCAGCAATCAAAGCCGGGCTCCAAAGTTATTGTGAAACTGCCTATTCTAGAGGTGGCGTAAATCAGATGTGGATACTAAAAAATTCCAAAGATCTTTTAGAGTACATACAATCTAAGACTCTCTCATCTTGCAATAGTATTAAAACATTTGACCTTTCTACACTTTACACAAGTATTCCCCGTTCCAAACTAAAAGACAAATTGAAAGAGTTGGTATAACTTTGCTTAATTAAAAAGAATGGCGAACGTAGATACAAGTATCTTGTCTTGGGGAGGGATAAATCCTACTTTGTAAAGAATCACTCTGATTCAAACAAAAAATTCTCTGAAACTGACATTATCAAGATGCTTGATTTCTTGATTGACAACATATTTGTTACATTTGGAGGACGTGTTTTTCAACAGACTGTCAGAATTCCAATGGGAACCAATTGTGCCCCTCTTCTTGCCGACTTGTTTCTTTATTATTATGAGCCTGACTTCATACAGGAACTTCTTAGGAAGAAAGATAAGAAGTTAGCAGTATGTTTTAATTTTACTTTCCGCTATATAGATGATGTTCTCTCACTAAATAATACAAAATTTGGTGACTATGTTGAACGAATCTATCCCATCGAACTAGAGATAAAGGATACTACAGATACAGATAAGTCTGCCTCATATCTTGACTTACATCTAGAAATTGATAATGAGGGTCGGTTGAAAACAAAACTTTACGACAAAAGAGATGATTTCAGCTTCCCAATTGTGAACTTTCCATTTCTATTTAGCAACATTCCAGCTGCGCCTGCATACGGAGTATATATCTCCCAATTGATACGATATTCCCGGGCTTGTATTTCCTATCATGATTTCCTTGATAGAGGATTGCTGCTCACAAGGAAGCTATTAAACCAAGAGTTCCAAATGGTGAAGTTGAAATCATCCCTTCGTAAATTTTACGGACGCCATCACGAGTTGGTTGACCGTTATGAAATAACCGTTTCACAGATGATATCGGATATGTTCCTTATGTCGTAACTACAATACCCTTCCCTTTTCACGAATGTGACCTACCGAATTAGATTATTTACCGGATTTGTAATAACATAAACAACACGACGGGTGCCACATGTGGAGCAGGATCTGCTTACCCTTCCGGAGCACCTGAGATCATCCCTAGTTTTTGGTGGGGTTCGAGTTGCTTAGTTTTCTATGTTGTGTCTTCTGTACTATTATTTGTCTGTTTGTCTTTTTATTTTTAGCCATGGCGTTGTCAGTTTATTTTCAATCTATGAGTTTGACTGTCCCTCTGGTATCTTTTGTCCCTCTTTTGGCTTATATCTCTGAAAGTAAAGGATTTAGAGCAAATCTGCTAATAGGTAAAAATGTTCATCAGGTTGAGATGTATCTGCCCTGAAATTTTCAGACGAATCAGACAACCCGTTGTTGGGTTGCTGCCCCTGAATTAGTAATGTAAAGGAAATTTTGCGGTTTTTGGTTATTATCTTGAATATTATTGTAGATAAAGATAAACTGTAAACAGCAATAATGTTCAGCAAAGTAAGATCTACAAATAAGTCAACGGACCAAAATTGTCAATTGACCCCTTAAGGAGTTATTGCCCTGAAGTCAATTTTTCGTAAATTTTTGTAATCTTTTACAAAAATTTTCTCTTCTGAAACAACTGAGACAAATTTAACCAAACTTGGCCACAATCATCATTAGGGTATTTAGTTTTAAAAAAAATTATCCGATGACCCCGCCTGCCAACCAACATGGCCGACATGGCTCAAAATAGAACATAGGGTTAAAATGCAGTTTTTGGCTTATAACTCTGAAACTAAAGCAAAAGTATAATGGTTGCATTATTTTATGCATCAATTGTAAACAAAAATATCAGGTGAGCGACACAGGCTCCTTGGTGCCTCTTGTTTGTTATGTTTCATTTAATGCATCTGATTGTCATATTCATCATCTATACTATTAAATGAAAAGACCTCATTTTGTGTGTCGCTTCTCTTCCTTCCACATTAAATCAATCATCATGCTTTTATGGCCTATAGGTACCATGCATAGTCGCATTTATCATCCTCGCTTATAAATATTTCGTTTGGTTTCTTTTTGGAGAAAAACGAAAATAAAGACGTCCGGATATTGTTTCCGTCCTTGGACTGACTTTTAAGTCGTAGATAAGACTTCCGTTTAGGACTTTAAATTACACATTATTTTCATAAGTACAAGGGGACAGGACAATTATTTTCGCGTTTTTCTGTATACTATGAACAAACATGTATGTATACTATATAAATACAGTGTATTTGCTATTTGCTATCAATTCCAAGTTTAATTCCATGGATTGATAATAAATACAAAATAAACTGTATTTATATAGTATATGTTATGTATGTTCATAGTGTACAGAAAAAAACGCTAATAATAATTGAAATTAACAGAAAACAACAAAAAATAACGGACTTTGGAAAAAGGGGGGAGGGCTAAAAAAATTGTACTGTCCCCAAGTACCTTTGACTTTTGATAACTTTCGTTTCCTGAAATACTCCAGTCATAAAATCTTTTACAAAAATTCATCCTACAACACTTTACATACCATCAACAACGCTCTAAATGCCCGGGATTTCGCGGGTGTGTTCTAGTGGCAGATCAAAAGAAAAGGAAATTGCAGGTATTTAAATTGATAATTATATATAATACAAGTTGCTTTCTTTACAGAAACACAAACGATACGTGAACCCGAGACCGCTGACTGGACACCACAAAATTGTTGATTCTTTTGCTTTTGGTCTGAAATAATTGACTGTGAATAGAATAAGGTAATGATGATCTTAAAACGCCATTATTGAAAATATGCAATTCACAGTAATAACAAATTTATTGTGTAGATTCTTGGCTGCACAAGTCAGTTAAAAGCAATGTTGGATTCTAGTTGTAAATAGAAAAGTGTACTAGTATAGCGCTACTGCTTGAATTTAACTTTCAAGGCTTGACTATTTTATTTACTTGGGAGTGTGCATCATTTTTTTCTTCGTGTTTTATATACCAAGTCCTAATCCTATTGCAATTCTCAGTTTCTGCAAAACCGGATGTCTAAAGCAAATTGCACAGACCAATCGCAGCATAAATTTAAGCACTCAGATTGCTTTATAATCTTAATGCATTTATTTTATCCTTCATATTTTGTTTTCTGGATGCCTTCAATTATTCTTGTACTCAATATTGAAGCTCTCTGTACTCATGGTAGAAATTGAAAGTCCAATTGCCATGTAAAATTGAAGTGTAAGTAAGTCTGTGGCATGCAACTTATTAAAAGGTTTCGTATTTTGTTCTTGAGCGCTTCATTGGAACCTCTTAAATACTGACAATTCTTTTTGAAAATTATAAAGTTTTGGACAGTCACTCAAAAAACGAAAAAGAAAAGGGAAACCGCTAGAGGTCAGAATACATTAACTAATAATGATCATGCTTCAAAGTCGCATATCAAGCTCTTACTGTCGTGTCCTGACTCTAGATAAGAAATGCGAAAACTCACATTCCGCGAGGGAAATTAATGTTTATACATGCACATGATTTTCTTGCGCAAGAGATAGTAAGTGGAAAGCATACGCACTGATACTCTGGATTAGAATACGCATTTGCGTCATCAGGTATATCTATTCTATGCTCAAATCTAATGTTAGTGAATTCGGATGTCAATCTACCAACCTCAAGTGTTTTGACACCAGATTCATTTCCATTTAATCCGGAATTTGTGTGAACGCAAACCGACGTTGTGTCGTGTGAACAAGGTGTAATATAATGTAAATGAACCAAGAACAGTGTAGGATAGCTGGTCAACATAATGAATACAATTTTCAAAATCGCACCATATTGCAAAGGTTTAGATGCTATAAGGTTAAACTATTAAAAACAAACACAAAATTAAATAAACTTACGTTCCTGTCAATGAATCGTCTCTGACAATTGAAAATATACCACAAACAATAAAACAGACGTCAAGTATTTATTGATTGACATTTTATTTATCAAATCAATCTCTTCTTCAAGTCTAACTTTCCGTTTTATGAATACTAGTATATAATTGGTATACAGAATATAAGCAGAGACTTATAAAACCATACTAAAACGATATAAAATAATTAACGTAGTAGTAATCAAGTAATTAAGTTTTTTGTGAGATGCAAGGATTTAAAATCCTTGTGACCTTGTAAATTGAAACCATGCAAGTATTTTTTTTTCATTCACTACTGTTTTAATTTTAGATATATTTGTATTATGTGTACTCATCCCTGTTATTTGGTGTTCATATGTTGCATATAATTTTCATAGATGTATTCACTGTTCAACCCTGCGGGTTATTATATTCGCATTATAACATTATTAATTATATTCTATTAATGATGAATTTAATCTCAGTTTAAACTTGATAATTTGAACGAATATTCTCTTTGTCTGTTAGTTTCTATAAATGCAATTAAAATTTTTAGAAGAAATATCGTTTGGTTTAATTATCTTTCTGCATTCCGATCACTGTGTTTGCAACCTAAGAAGGATATTCATAAGTCAACAGAAATATAGTTTTGTTAATTTTTTTCTTGCTTTTTGACATTTGGCGATTCAGGCTATGATTGAATTACAAAATATCACGTGGTAAACGTTTAGAAATAATCAGTTTATTCTGGGACATAATATATAGATATAAGAAGATGTGGTATGAGTGCCAATGAGACAACTCTCCATCCAAGTCAAAATTTATAAATGTAAACCATTATAGGTCAAAGTACGGTCTTCAACACGGAGCCTAGGCTCACACCGAACCGAACAGTAAGCTATAAAGGGCCCCAAAAAATACTAGGGTAAAACCATTCAAACGGAAAAACCAACGGTCTAATCTATATAAAAACGAGAAACGAGAAACACTTATGAACCACATCAACAAACGACAACTACTGAACATCAGATTCCTGACTTAGGACAGGTGCAAACAAATGCAGCGGGTTTAAACGTTTTAATGGTACCAAACCTTCACCCTTTTTCTGAAACAATAGTGTAACATCACAACATAGAAAGACACACTATAAAATATCAACTGAAATAGCTTAACTCAATCAAAGGACATAGTAACACCATTGAACATACACTGAACAAATAAATTTGACCTGTGATACAATGTAAATTCAAAATAAATAAACTAAGGGAAGAATAATAAAAGTAACATGTTATATCGGTATGAAATGTTAAACAATTTAAGAAAAACAATATGCTCGAACAAAAATATCAGCCATTTGCAATAACTTTAAACACAGGTAAATAAAATAATTTTGTTGTTAGGTATACGTATACAGTTACAATAGAGAAAGGAAATATTTTTACAAAATAAATAATTTTGATGTTCATAGTACGAAGTGGAAATTTATATTAGTACCAAACACTTATCAAAGCTGGTATATAGACCAGATATAACCCTGAATAACATTAAATAACAAAAAAAGTATTACAATTAGTATCAACAGGTCAAATAAACAAGAAACTACGATTTGAGAGTACTCGCAGTTACTGACAGCTAGTTAAAAGCCTAAACAATTAATAATAAAAAATCATGCATCAGAGACTAAAATCAACTAAAACACATCCCAGGGATTTAGTATTTTAACGTCATGGATATACATTATAATAGTTAATTAAATGAAACTTTATGGGAATGTAACATTTAATGGGTCAAAGTGGAATATGTCTTTGGAATTTGGAAAATGGCTACCGTTACCACGGAAACAACAAAAATTTCAAAATGCACCAAACTTCATGAAACTTAATAGAAATGTTAACTGCCATGTGAAGAGTTGATATAGGATTTTGGAATTTCAAAATGGCCGCTGTTACCATGGAAACAGCCAAAATGTCAAAAATTTTCAAAATGCTTCAAACTTTATGAAAATTTACAGTAATGATAACTGGCACGTATAGATGCGATGTTCGACTTTGGAATGTTCAAAATGGCTGCCGTTATCCTGGCAATGGGGGAACGAGGGTGCCATCCGTTATTGCTAGCAATTACAAATCTAGTTATACTTGATATTTATTAAACATTCACATTATTAAAACGCATCTGTTCTGTCAAAAAGGCAAATAAGTTCCAAATTAATAATACATAAATGATTTTTTTATTGCAATCTATAGTCTTTATTTTTTTACTTTCCGATCTACATATGAACTTTGATTGTTAAAGTATACAATGTCATGAGGTAGCCTATTCATAGAGGGACCGTATCAACGACATAGATAACTACCTGTGTAAAGAATCGAAAATTTCGAGACGTTTTGAAAATCTTGTTTCCGGTATATCGGAATGGCCCATAGAAGCTACCAAAAACTCACCAATAGGGGGTTCACTCAACAATGCCATAATATCTGTTCCTGTTGAACCAAATATTCTATAATCTTTATTCCGTTATGGACAATTATTGTAATATTTGTCTCAGTGGAAATAATATTACAGAACATTTCTTCTATTTGGAACTTATATTATGAAGGAACTTTCTATTTCATGACACCTGGAAGCACTGAGAACAAGAGTACAATACTATAACAAATATAAAGTTATGAAACTATATGAGATCTAATATTCCATGAAGTTTTTATATAATTACATAATTTGATAGCGAGAGACTTACTAGACACTTGAAGTATACACAAACGTTCATGATTATTAGACAAGAACAATAATACTTTGGTTAAAACTGTATTTGAGCAGATCTTTAAGCTGGACAAACTAGATCAAAATGATATTCGTCTTCAATAAAAGAGAGGCGAAAGATACCGAAGGGACATTGAAACTCATAAGTCGAAAATAAACTGACAACGCCATGGTAAAAAAGAAAAAGACAAACAGACAAACAACAGTAAACAAAACACAACATAGAAAACTATAGACTATGCAACACGAACCCCACTAAAAACTGGGGTTGATCTCAGGTTCTCCAGAAGGGTAAGCAGATCCTGCTCCCGACATGTGGCACCCGTCGTGTTGCTAATGTTAGTACAAACCCAGTGATAAGTCTGAATTCGGTAGATTTTCGGGGAAAAAGGGGGACGGGATTGTATTTACGACAGTTAGAACATATCCGTTGTCATCTGTGAAACGGATATTCCATAACGGGCCAACCAACTCGTGATGGCATCCGTAAAATTACGAAGGGATGATTTCAACTTCTTCACTTAAAACTCTTGGTTTAATATCTTTGGAATATCGTATCAAGTGGGAGATATATACACCGTATACAGGCGCTGCTGGAATGTTATTACATAGAAATGAAAAGTTCACAATTTGGAAGCTCAAATCATCTCGTTTGTCGTAAAGTTTTGTTTTCAACCGACCCTCATTCTCAATTTCTAGATGTAAGTCAAGATATCAGACAGACTTAACTTTATCTGTTGTGTCCTTTCTCTCAAGTTCGATGGGATAGATGCGTTCAATATAGTCACCAAATTTTGAATTATTTAGTGAGAGAACATCATCTATATAGCGGAAAGTGAAGTTAAAGGATACTGCTAACTTCTTTTCTTTCTTCCTAAGAAGTCCCTGTATGAAGTCAGCCTCATTAATAAAGTAACAAGTCGGCAAGAAGAGGACCACAGTTGGTTCCCATAGGAATGCCGATTGATTGTTGATATACACGTCCTCCAAACGTAACAAATATGTTTTCAATCAAGAAGTCAAGCATCTTGATATTGTCAGTTTCAGAGAATTTTTTGTTTGAATCAGAATGATTTTGTACAAAGTACGATTTATCTCTCCCTAAGACAAGATACTTGTATCTATGCTGGGCATACTTTTTATGAAGCAAAGCAGGACCAACTCTTTCAATTTGTCTTTTAGTTTGGAATGGGGAAAACTTGTGTAAAGTGTAGAAAAGTCAATTATTTTAATACTATTGCAAGATGAAATAGTCTTGGATTGTATGTACTCTAACAGATCTTTGGGATTTTTAAGTATCCACATCTGATTCACGCCACCTCTAGAATATGTAGTTTCACAATAACGTTGAAGCCTGGCTTTGATAAATTTGATGTTCATAATTTAGAAAGAGGTTTCGTGGAGCACTTGGAAGACCCAGCAATATAACGGGTTGTAAGGACATTTATGTAGTTTAGGTATCCAATACAGTGAAGGAAGATCCAGTTTTTCATCTTTGGTTGAAATTCCAGATGAACATAGAAAAGAACTATAATTATCCAGGATGTTCTCCTTGGTAAGTGTTGTGAGAGTATATGTTGAGTTTCAACGTGAATTGTCAATACCTAATTGATTTATATAGCAGTTTATGTAATGTGATCTACACATAAAAAACAATGTTGGGGCTTTATCTGTTGGGACAATAACATATTTGTCATGGAGGTAGGATAGGCGTTTTGCAACATTTAGGTCTTTAAAGATTGATATAGCATGTGTATTCATAGATCCATTCAGTTTTTTTTTAATTCTGATTTGTATCAACGACCTCACAACTTTAATCCACTCGGAAAGGGTATCTTCGTCATGTTTCTCGCGTTTAGCCCATTGTCTGGTATAATCCTCGACTGAATCCATCAGCATTTTGAAGTTGTGTTTACAATTGAAGGATTTAGGCTCACGATATCTCGGGCCTTTGGGTAACATATTGTACAAGGAAGTGTTATTGACATTGGTGTTTATGTCACCAGTAATAACGTGGCTAGCTGGATTATATACGAAAGGGAAACTAGCACAGGTGCAGACTTGAAGTCGTCAATATTGAGATCCTGCAACACGTGTTTGTAATTGAAAATTTTAGTTGCAATTGGTTTGGTATAGGTATAAGAAATGATGGGTACATGCAGACTGATTTTTAAAATAGGGAGGTATTTCGAATGAACTGATTTAAGAAGAAGGATATTACCCAAGTTGATGGCACCGAGACCTTTGTTGGCAAAGGAAAGTTTTAGAAAGGATATTTTCTCCTTTTCATCTTTTCCAATGCGAGCTGGTTTGAAAAGTCTGTGACTTGCAATATCCGAGTTGATAGCTGTAAGTTTGTATTGGTTTGAATGGGTGTTTGTAACAGTGGTTTCCAAACACAAGTTGTACAGAGAATGAAATTTTGAAAGGGGTAATGAATAAAGCTTCGGGAGTATGCGATGAACACCTAATGGGTTTTGTATAAATGGCAACAGATCATTACTAGAGACATCATGGAGAGTAGGTGATTTATAATGACGATGACCATAACCAATAACACACATTTTACAGCATTTACATACACGATTTTTCTCTCGGAATATTAAGGTAACGTAATGACCAATTTCAAAATTGAACTGACATGTTCTACTACGTAACTTTGTTAAAAGACGCACATTATTAAAATTAAATTCAGATATTTTTCAATAAACAGGGTTGATTTCAATCTACTGTACACACAAAGTTTATTACATTTTTTAAGGAGGGTTTTGATAACATCTATTCAGATTGTGCTAACATCTTGAGCAACGACCAACTTTAGTTTTCAAATATTTGGCTTTGAGCGTCAGTCGCCGAGGTTATCATCAGCTCAGTAGTCAGTACATCGGTACTGCCATGATTTATAACAAAGCCTTTCTAAAAGTGTCCGTTTATAAATTTTGAAATGAAAAAGAAAGTTAAGGTTTCAGCTCCCTCAGGCAAAGTTGACCTTAGACAGATTTGGCTATTTTGTTTAGGTACTTTTTGTTCATATAGCTCTTCAACTGATTTGGTTCTTATACATCCTTGGTTTTCAAATATTCGGCTTTGAGCGTTCCTGATGAAGGTTAATCCAGAAAAGCGTTTCGGACGCATGAAAATAACCTTTAGGTTTCATTTTTTATAATTACATAAAAAAAACACTCAAAATGAAAAATGCCACAGTAAACATGAATAACGTGCTACTTACTTTGACAATATTTCCCTGAAGATCCCGGGGTACAAGTGCAGGAGAAACTTTTCAGACCAGTCATGCATGTTCCGTCATTTAAACATGGATTGTATGTACAAGGTGCATCTGGAAAGATCAAAAATCCATTTAATTGAAATTTTTGTGTTGTTCGCTTTTGTTGTTTTTAAAAGAACATTTTCGGAAGAGAAATTTCAGTCTTCATTATTTTTTTTCGAAAATCGCCTTCCGCGGAAGTAGAACTGTCATTTGAAACTTACTTTTAAACGTCATTTTTAAAATGATTTGAGCGAGCTTTTGTGTTTGTTAGTTCAATTCGTTTGTTTCCTCTTTTTTTCTTTATTTGTTTTGTCACAAATTAAAGGTTGTTAATTATCTTTTATTGCATAATTAAAATAAGACATTTCATAGTATGATTATGTTCACAACGATAGTCTAATATCTAAATCCGTTTAAGGACATGGTTTGCATGTGCAAGAATATGTCACATTTCCAAGCGAGATAACCCAATCTGTTTATATTGGACAGTAGATAATTAACGATAACTCTTAACTCCTTCCAATAGATGTCGTTGCATTTACTAATCTTGTTAAATACAACAGAGACATGTCTCTGATAAAAATTAATTAGCGTCTTCACGGTAGTTATAAATTACGATACTTGAGTTAGTGGTCTTTAAAAGGACTATGATATTGAGATCAAAACCTCGTCGAGGTTATAAATCAATGTACGAAGGAGAAATTATTTTGAAAAATTGGGGAAAAAATCCATAATTTTTGTTAATTGATCTTGAATGACATTTTTTAACAAACAGCCATAAAACGTATTTCATGAGTTTTGATGTTCATATATCTTTAAAATACCATCTAGGAGGTTATATGACATCCTTGTTACCAAGAAATTTAATATTTTCATTTGTCCTTATGCAACAGAGCTGACGACGAAATTGGAACCGAACCGTAGCTTATTGCATTTTAATCACCATTAGTAATGATTATATGGCATAATATCAGCTGTATTTTTTATAATCATATTAACACCAGGAAACACAAGTTTGTCCTGCTTTCTAACAATAGGCTATATACATTCATTCATTTCAGTACAATCATTCATTTATGCCTTGGACAAATAAGTTTGCTTTAAAATGATGCTATATATGTCTTTGAAGAAATAACTTACAAGCTAGATGTTTTTCATTTTTTAAATGTTTTATGTGAAAACGGCTAAACATAGCTCAACCATCTTTAGTTAGGTAAGGCGTAAGCAGACAAAAGGTTCAATAAATCAAATTTAGACAATTGGTGAAAATAAAAGATATAAATTCTAAGACTAAATAATTGAAGAATAAGTCATTCAACAGTTAAAATATATTTTTATTGATATTGATAAGTAGAGCTCTCTCTCTGATTGATAAGTGAAGATTTATCAATTGTAATAACTAAAGACATCATCATGAAGCGAGTTAGGTCGCAAGCGCTTTTATAGTGGGTCTCCCTTTTTATGTGTGTTTAGGAGTAATTCTTATTTGAAAGTTTTCTTTCATATTTCAACTTATTTTCACCCGTCTAAAATTTTCTAACTGCTATCAGTGCGATTTAATACTAACAGTATTTATATCTGACGTCCCTCTGTTCTTATTTTCAACAGTGCAAGAAAGGTATAAAATTTGCCTGAAATAAGTCACGGAGAAAAATTCACAGGACAATAAGGGACGACATCAAAAGTTCAATGTAGGATAAACAAACTTAATTCACGTAGTTTTTTCACTGACCCCTCCCCCTTCTTAACTTAATTTGAGAAAAATTGATTGACCATACAGATATATGTAAAATCGATTTCAAATAAACAAAACTTGCAGCAATTTTTACCCCACCCCAACCCCCAAACTATTTGAATTAAGTTTTTTATCCTACATTGATCTTTTGATGTTGTCCCTAAATCAAAGATCATTTATGCGATTCATAGTTTGTCTTTGATAAATAAACCGCCTTTTAAAAAAGCAATTTACATTGTTCATGAACAATCGATTATAAAAACTTGGGAAACATTTTTCTTGTTTGAGATTTTTTTCCACACAGCAAGAAAGATCGAAAATTTAAATTAAAAAAAATCAGGGACACAAATTCGTCGGACAAAACTAAATTAATAAATATAAGTTAGTTTTTATGAGTCGTGGCATATGCACCAGACAAAAGGTGTTTTGAAATACAAGGAAAACCCAATATATCAACGAAGAAGGGCCTCTTTTGCTGTGCATAAGATTGAAACTTGTCACCAGGTCTTCAGCAATCGGCTTTTTAATATTCATTTACAATGACAACACATTCATCCTTATAACAGAAACCAACATTCAATGTGTTGTAAGCGTTACATTTTTTCACAAAAGAACATTTTGAACAGTGTATTTCTAAAATGACCGAGAGACAACTTACATGTGTTTTGTATTGCACCATTAAGTAATTAAAAAAACATGTATATAGAAAATGACAAATTAAAAGAAGAAATAAAAAAATAAAAGCAGCAAATTAAACTATCTATACATAGATAACACTAATCAATTTACTTCCATGGTCAAACTAAAGAGCGAGGAACACGATTCCCTAAAAAAGAGTGATTTGAAAGATTTTTGCATTAGTTTTCGAGTTTCAAATTTGTTTTAATAGTTCCACCACATTGATGTAATGTCATTACAGGATGATACTTCCACAATAAACCGTGCATACATTCATTACATGTACATATGTCACTAAATAACACAAGTTGTATTGTATCAGATTCAATTTAATAAAACAAACAGTGGCATCCTGTTAAGCATATATAAGATATCGTAATTGGAGATAGGAAAGACAATCAAGCGACAGGGTGCCTGCTGATAGTAAAATTCATTTGACAATATATCAATTTCGAACTTTTTTAATATACCACCTTTTCATTTTCTTTAAATATTATCGAAATACAAATGATATAAAAATGTTTTACGGGTGAAAAAAAATTATTAAACAGCGAATCGTAAATTATTATTTAAATGTAAATGTATACTTTATCATTTATCATTAAATACGTTTCACCAAATATGAATAAAAAATATCTTTATAGCCTCTATTATATGAAATTATACGAACTATGAACTATCATGAACAAGAACCCTTATAGTAAAACTCCATTATGTCCTTTGAACAGATGAGCTATCCCGACGAATACAATTTAATATAATTAAATATAATTTTATTTTGGATTTAATATTTATCGTTTCTATTTGAACAATAAAAAATAGCCACAGTGAACACTTTGAATTTGAACTTATTATGTATTATTTTATTTATTTAAGAATAACCGGGATTTATTTTACATGTATAACAGTATGATCTCGCTTATGTACGTTGTTTTCGTATATTACATTTGTGTTGGTTATTTTTTTCAAAGACAACTTTTCAAAACGCCGGAGACCTAAGAATTTCTTAATTTAAACTGACTTTTCTGACATCAAAATATAGCTTATTGACAGGAGTATTCCCTCCGCATATTAAGTTTTATTTTTAGTTACTGCTGTCTCGTTTCTTTTGATGTAATTCATCGATATTTACTGATGTGAGTAAGGGAACTTAGATAATGAAATTTCAAAACATCGGAGACCTAACAATGAGATAAGATAAACTAGATTTTTTAATACCACCAGAAAGATAAATCTATGTACAATTCGGTCGTATGTGTTAATAAGAATTCAGATGATTAATAAAAATAATATGAAGAATTAATGAAGGGTATCCATTTATTTTCCCATTACTTTCTATATTAATCGAACATCATTAAAAACATTGCTCCCCGGGTGTCGCTGAAAAGGGTAATCGGCCATTAGTGTCCTTCAATCTTGGGTATGGTTATTCTTACTTTGATGTGTGGGGCAAATATAATATAACATAAAAAGATTTAATGTTTTTGAGTGAACCCCCTGAGGGGTTCACGCTTATATATTAGCGAGTTTTGGATGTGTCTATGGGCCACTCGATATCTCTCGGCCGGAAGTCGGAATAAAATTCTCGGAACGTCTCGAAAGTTTTCGATCATTTATACAGGTAGTTATCTATGTCTTTGATACGGTCCCTCTACGGATAGGCTACCACGTGACATTGCTCCATCAAAGTAAATTGGAAAGTAAAACAATAAAGACTAAGTTGCAGTCAATAAATCGTTTAAATATTAGAACCTATTTGCCTTTTCACAAAACATGTGTGTTTAATAGTGTGAATGTTTATAAGCGCTTTGATGTGAAAGTTTCTAAACAAGTATAATGACAAAGCAATTATATTTGTTTTGAAACGACCCCTGTACACTGTGTGTATCTAGGTCAATTATAACGTATTGTGCATTGTCATGATAACATGTGAACTAATATTATGTCTGACGATTTAACCACGTGATATTTTGTATTTTCATCATAGACTTAGGAGAGAACATTCTGGTTTAAATAATTATATCAGATGGGAAAACAGAAAGATAATATTATTATCAAAAGTATTCAATTAAATAGTTTAATAGAAATCAAAGAAATATATACAAAATATCTACTGTATTTATGTTTCTGTACAAACTAACAATAATTGAAAATATTTTCAGAGTTGCAATCAAGAAATAAGTATTTTATATGACAAGATACTCTGCTTTGGTATTTTAAATATTCATTTGTAAATGAAACATAATAATTAAATCTGAATAAATCCTTGCATCCTACAAAAAAGTGTTGATAAACATTAATCATTATATTTCTACGTTAATTATTTCATACCGTTTTAGTAAGGTTTTATAAGTAATTGTTATTTAATTTTTTGTATTGTAGTATATCCATAAAACGGAAAGTAAAATAAACTAATTAAATATTTAAATTTTAAACGGTCATGCCTGAATAAAAATATTTGTGTGTTTCGGAATGAGTGTCGTAACATCATCCACGACTCACTCCGTACTTACTGCTCTAAATGGATAAAACGAGAAAAAGCTGACAAGAAATCATTAGATTCTTTTTTAAATTCGGTAATGAACATAGTTGATATACGTATTTAACATTTTAAAGATCATTTTACTCCTAACAACAACCATAGTAGCCCAGTTTCTCGTATCAAACATAAGCTAAAAGAACTCGCCAAGGAATTTGTTTTTGTCCCGGCTGATAAAGCTGCTAACAATATCATTATTGTTTGACGTAAATTTTACATTGAGGTTCTACAAAAGGAAATCACGAATTCACCAACATTCCAACTGACTTCATTTTCGGAAAATGAAATCTGTAACAAACATAAACTTTTAGCTACCTCGTTACAAGCAGAACCAAATACAATGAAAGTTCCAACTATGTACTGGCTTCCGAAGCTGCACAAAACTTCTTACAAATATAGATTTATTTCGTCTTCAATCCATTGTTCCACTACTAAACTATCTATTCTACTTACTAGTACACTTGGTACAATCAAAAACCTGGTAATAAATTGTTCAAATAAGGCTTTTGAAAAATAGTGGAGTTAATTACTTTTGGAGTGTCAAAAATTCGTTGGAAGTACTTGATAAATTGCATGCTTATATTGGTGATTTCGAATCTGTTCAAAGTTTTGATTTTTCTACCCTATATACAACTTTGCCTCATAATCTTATTAAGAAAAAATTCACACACCTGATTAAATGGGCATTTAAAAAGTCGGAATGCGAATATATATATTCAAACTCTTTAGATCATTTTTTAGTAACAACAGACAAAAGAACTATGTCAATTGGACCTGCTTTGATACTATAACTTCCCTTGAATTTTTACTAGATAACATTTTTGTTCGCTATGGAGATTCCGTATATCGTCAGGTTGTCGGAATTCCCATGGGGACTAACTGTGCACCACTTATTGCGGACCTGTTTCTGTATTGTTATGAGTTACAGTTTATGACTAAAATCAGCAAAGACCCATCGAAACAACATCTGATTCAAAAATTTAATAGCACTTTTAGATATTTAGATGATATATTGGCTCTCAAAAATGACGACTTCAGTATCTACACTCAAGAGATTTATCATGTCGAACTGACTTAAAATAAAGCTAATACTAACAATGAACACTTCCCTTTCCTGGATCTTGATATCTATATCTTTAACGGGAAGCTTAATACCAAAATTTATGATAAAAGAGATGATTTTTCATTCCCTATTGTTAATTATCCATTTTTAGATGGTGACGTTCCCTTGTCACCATGTTATGGTGTTTATATATCTCAACTTGTTCGATTCGCTCGTGTTTGTAACAGCGTATTTGATTTCAACGAAAGAAATCTCTGTATTACTGAAAAATTATTACACCAGGGTTTTCGATATCACAAACTAGTCAAAACATTTACTAAATTTTATCATCGGTACAAGGACATCATTCGTAAATATAAATCAACATGTAGACATCTTATACGTTCAAGTATTTCACATCCAATATTTTATGGTAATATTCTTTACAAAGCACAAAAATGTCGGCATTCACGTCAAAAGCTAACCAAACCTGTAAACAGACTTATTCGGAAAGGATATAGTTACGATACTGTTGTCAGGTCATTAAGGATTGCATATTTTGGTATTAATATTGATTCACAAACACTATTATTCTAAAACCAGTTGTTGGCATGATACGGGTTGTGTTCTTCTCATATATTTTATGATTGTATGATACTAAACCCCTAACGGGAGGGATTGTACTTGATTTTCATATGATGAAGACATAATCTTTCAATCAGTTTAATTGTGGTCTGGAGCTGGCATGTCAGTAACTGCTAGTAGTCCTTTGTTAATGTATGTATCATTGTCATTTTGCTTAGTTTCTTTTGTTACCTATTCTGACATCGGACTCGGACTTCTTTTAAACTGAGTTTTACTGTGCGTATTGCTATGTGTTTCTTTATTTTACATTGACTAGAGGTATAGGGGGAGGGTTGAGATCTCACAAAACATGTTTAACCCCGCCGCATTTTTGCGCCTGTCCCAAGTCAGGAGCCTCTGCCTTTGTTAGTCTTGTATGTTTTTAATTTTAGTTCATTTATATGTTTTGGAGTTTAGTGTGACGTCCATTTTCACTGAACTAGTACACAATTTTATTTAGGGGCCAGCTGAGGACCACCTCCGGATGCGGGATTTTCTCGCTGCGTTGGAGACCCATTGGTGGCCTTCGGCTGTTGTCTTCTCTTTGGTCGGGTTGTTGTCTCTTTGACACATTCCCCATTTCCATTCTCAATTTTATTTCAATTCACAAAGATTTTAAATCCTTGCAGCTCACAAAAAGACGTAATAATAATTTACATTAGTCATAAGAAAATTTAATTACTATCGTAATATTAATTATTTTATACTGTTTTAGTATGGATTTTTAAGTCTTTGCTTATATTTTGTATAGTAATATATTCATATAGTGGAATGTTAGAATTTTAAAATAGATTCATTTGATAAATAAAATGTCCATCCGTAAATACTTGACGTTTGTGTTTATTGATATTATATGTATTCAAAATTTTCGGAAAAAAATTCTAACAGGAACGCATGTTTCTTATAAAATTTTAATTCTATTTTTGTTTGTTTGTTTTAATAGTTTAACCTTATAGCATCTACATATTTGTACTATGGTACGGTTTTGAAAATTGTATTCACTGTGTTGACCAACTAAATGTATCCTACACGTCTTGATTCATTCACATTATAGATCACATTTCAAACGCAAACTATCGGTTTGCGTTCTCAA
Organism: Mytilus coruscus; assembly: GCA_017311375.1. Classification (NCBI taxonomy): domain Eukaryota; kingdom Metazoa; phylum Mollusca; class Bivalvia; order Mytilida; family Mytilidae; genus Mytilus; species Mytilus coruscus. Next base: position 22,698,880 of record CM029606.1, on the reverse strand, counting down.
AAATTCCGGATAAAATGTCAATGAATCCGGAGTCAAAACACTTGAGGTAGATAGTTTGATATTCGAATTCAACTATTAGATTAATATATGTGATGACGCAAATGCGTATTCTTTTCCTGAGTATCAGTGCATATGCTTTCTATTTACTATTCCGTGCGCTAAAATACCGCGTGCATGCAATGATATTAAATTTCACTCGTAAAAGCACATTTTCGTTTTTCTTATCTAAATTCAGGACACGACAGTAAGAGCTTGACATGTGACTTTCAAGCACGGTCATCATTACTAACGGTATTCTGACCTCTAGCTGTTTCTCGTTTGTTTCTTTTTGAGTCACTGTCCAATTATAAACTTTGACCTTTTTCGAAAAGCTAAGGATTGTCTACCCAAGGAATAGATTCCTTAACTTTGTGATTTATTTGGCCTTTTAACTTTTTTCATTCGAGTGTCACTGATGCTTTTTTGTAGACTTAACTCGCGTCCGGCGTACATCATTTTTATTCTGGTATCTTTTTATATGTACATACCTTTTTATATAAATTGGTTATTTTGAGAGTATGTACAGGTATTCATAAAACTTCTGAATTAAGATATTCTTCGGCAAAACCAAGTTTCCCTGTAGAATATTTGAATTGATTTAAGTAAAATCAGGAAATCCTTAAAATGGCTAAACTTTAAGATGTTTTATGAGACCAAAAAAAGTCTCTTTATAAAAGGTCCCAATCAATTGCATGCCACAGGTTTTACCGCACATGGAAATTGGACTTTAAATTTATCTATACAACATCGACCACGAATACAGACAGCTTCAATAACGAGTTGAGAATATGAAGGCATCCATGCAGGAAACAAAATATAAAGATATGATAGATAAAAATAAATGCATCAAGAATTCCAGATTATAAAGCAAACTGAGTGCATAAATTTATATTGCGATTGGTTTGGGCAATTTTCATAAGTCATCCGGTTTGTAGAAATTGGGATTAGCAAAAGGGTTATCATCGGAAAAGTTATGTACATTCCCAAGTAATAAATAAAATAGTCGAGCTTTAAAATGTATATTCAAATAGTAGCTGTAAATATACACTTTCAACTGGCTTCTTCTATTCACAGTCAATTATTTCAATTCAAAAGCAAACACAAATTCAAAATTAGCAACAATCTTTTGGTGACCCAGCAGTCAGCGGTCTTAGGTTCACGTGTTGCTTTTCTTTTTTTAAAGAAAGCAACTTGTTTTAATTTGACTTTGCGTGAAGATTTCTGTAAAAAAATAGAAAAAAAAATAAATAAATTGTGTAATATAAAAAAATCAACACAATAAAGTATTTTCGTATTACCAACTTTTGTCTCCGGAGTTTATATTTTTTCAACAAGTTATCTTTTATGTATTAGGACATCCTGGTACTCGGTCAAGTAAGAGCAAGTTAAAGAAGAAAAATCAAGCTTACCATCGGTACAATTTGGAGGGAAAATTAATTTTTATACACAATAAAATCAAAGGAAAAGTTAACCTTGCCCAAATTGCACCGATTATATGTTTGATTTTACTTCTTTTGGTTGCTCTTACTTGACAGAGTACCAGGATGTCCTACCATATAGTTGGTAACCTGTCGAAAAATTATATAAGCCGCAGTCAAAGGTTGCTAATCTGAACATAGTCTATTATTAAAGGATATCAGAAAGAAACGATGTTGGTCCTAATATTAAGTAACTACAATTCAATTCTTATAAAATAGAGGACATGCAATAACATCATGCAAATACAAAATGTGTGGAGAACAAAAATCACCGATATGAATGTTAAAGATAATCCATGTGGACCTTTTTCTTTTTGCATATAACTGATAAAACAGATTTGATATATTTTGGAAATTTTTATTGCCCATGAAAGGTCCGTAATAAAGCTTACCAAACAAAAGACACAGATGAGACTTGTCATGCAGAGTAATGCAGTGTTGTTTGTCATTACAAGGATTTGGCCAACAGTTGTCTTTTTTCTGGAAAGAAAAATAACGAATAAATTCTTTAATCTTTTATTTAAAAACGATTCACAAATTAAGAGTACTAGATTGAACATACTTCGTTTACGAATAATTGTTCAACACTTACAGTAGGTAAAAACTCGATGCTTGAAACCGGAAAGTAATGCTCGCTAATGCATCAAACCGGATACTAATGCTCGTTAATGCATCAAACCGGATAGTAATGCTCGTTAATACATCAAACCGGATAGTAATGCTCTTTAATGCATCAAACCGGATAGTAATACTCGTTAATGCATCAAACCGGATAGTAATGCTCGTTAATGCATCAAACCGGATAGAAATGCTCGTTAATGCATCAAAATCTGCCTGTTTCAGCCTTGTACACTTTTTATATGACTTGGCGGCCGTATAATGGTATGGCGATGTCGATCGGTCGTCGTCGTCCGAAGACATTTTGTTTCTAGACAATAACTTTAGTATAAGTGTATGGATCTCTTTAAAATTGTACCACAAGGTTCCACACTACAAAAGAGAGGTAGGGATTGATTTGAGGGGTTATGGTCTTAACCGTTTAAGAATTTTGGGCCAAAAAGGGACCAAATAAATAAATAGTTATAGATCTATAGTTTGCAACAGGAGTCTGAAGTGGTATCACATGAAATGTGTTGGCCTCAAAATGCTAACTTAGGTTTCATACTGACTGTGCAGGATGTGCCACCAAAATAAATAGCTAAAAGAATTCTAAATATGTATAAAAGTTCTTTTAATTTATCATTGTTATGTTCAATAAATAATTTTCAATTCAAATACATTTGTTGAAATATATAGAACAACATATACGGGGCAATGCAGTACAAAGCATCAAGATGCTACATTAAAAAAGACATAATTTGCAAATTTTATTCAAAATTTTGCAGGTGACATTAAAAAACGATATTATTGTTGTCTGCAATTTCACGGTATGAAATCCGGTCCCTGTCCGTAAATACATTTCGACAGTTAGTCTCGGAAGAAGCAACAATTATTTTTTATTTTTACTTTTTGCGGGTAATCGTATCCAGTCCCTTTCCTATAATAACAAATGCAATACAATGATCTGATTACAAATTTCTTTATAATCTGAATAATATTTAATAAAATTAGACTTACTAATAAGCTTGGTTTTGACAATGGCGAAAAGAATATAAATCCTGATTTGTCTTTCGATTTATCCGGATTTGATTTTGAAAATAATTCGCACAGTAGATTTTGTTTGTGGTAGTTTGTTCCTTTGCAATTTTTATGGTGTAAACACTTTTTCAAACATTGCAAAGGCCCTATTTTATCAAAAACTTTGATAACAAATGGACTCATGTTTTCTCCTTGAACAAATGGCTGTGCACTAAGTAAAAAAATAAGCACATTACACACGTAAATAAATGAATGTACCATTCTACCAGCTGAACATAATGTAACTCAAGTAAGGCTTTCAAATTAACTGATTTTGTCCTTATGATTAGCGCATATAACAGTCACTTATCCTTCGGCCAGTGACGTATTATCCAATTAGAACTGCTTAGAATTATGACGTCATCGATTCTAATTTGTCCATTTGTTGATAAAAAAAACTTTTAACTTAACAAAAAATAATAGATGAACGACAGAAAAGGCCCAATAGGTTTATTCTAAACAATTAATAACTGGTTCTGTTTCAGTGAATAAGTGCAATTTTATAAATATTTCATACAAAAGGTGGAATCCCGTGGAACTCTTTTTATTCTCAAAGATCATGTAGTTTTAATGATGTTGGGTTAATGCTGCATTGCGTGTTTGTTTAAAACCTTAGTTACCTGAGTGTAAAATGTTTGACGCGTTATTGATTACGACAAAGATTGATAGCTTCAGTATTACTGTATGAATATTGAAAAAACTCATCTACCCGAAGGCATGCCTAGTAAAGTACCATTGATCTCAGTTTTTAAGTCAAATTTACCTCCCAAAACAGTTACTAGTATCTTACAGTCATAATTAAAATATAAGTATTCAGAAATGATGCACACGGAGATAATTCATTTCAATAACGATAATGATAATATTGATAATCAAAAACCAGTTGTTCTCTAATTATCTCTGAATAATTCTGGTTTAAGAATTTTTAGTCACTTCCGTTTTCATATGAAAGTTTTATTCACAATAATTCCGAAAATATATGGTTCCTATGTACTTTCGCTTGAAATAAGGGAGCTAATTGGTTACTTCTGGTTTTGAAATGTCATTTCCGGTTAATATGATAGGTTACTTTACACTGATTCCAAAAATATATGGTTTTTAGGTATTTATACCTGAAGTCAGTGATCGAAAAAATATCTACTTCCGGTTTACATCAAGTTACTGCCAATTAATGTATTTCATTGTCGTGTTTTCCAACCCATTGCAAAAATCCTATAGCTTAATAATATAACAGTACGAAGTTAAAGCAAATTTCAAAATCTTGAACGTCAAATATACCTTGACCTCAAATTCAAAGTCATTGGTCACGGTTCTCAAATCGGAAGACTCTAGGTCTCTATTATTTATGCTTTAGTAGTTATACTGCCAAACAGCTTATTTTGAATATTTAAGGGAAGAAAACTTGATTAAAAAAGTCACCAGAGCACTTCGACCAAAATGTATTGGCAAAGAATCAATTCACAACTTGCTTATTGCCAAGAACCTTTTGTCGATAACTTTGACAGTATCTAAGGATTCTGTAACAATTAGAGTTCAAAATTTAGACATTTGACCTTGACCTCAATTTAGAGCTTATTGACAAAGGATCTCGTATCAAAAGCCTCTAGATCCCTATGACTTTTGACTTTTGATTTACCCCCAATATGTCACTCATGTCAAACTAAAAAAGGGAGATAACTCTTATAACATGTAACTGTATCGCTTCGATCCAAACCTAACAGATCACTTTGAGGAAGTAACGAAAATTTTGGAGAACATTTTTTTTAGAGATGACTTTTCCACTTTTTGAGGAGAAGCGATAAGAGGAAAAACAGTTTACAGACGGATAACTCCCATATGAAAAAGTGTTCCGTGGAAAAGGTTGAGTTTCAAAAACGCAATAAATTTCCGATATCATATTCCAATTATCTTATTGAAATGTTGCGAAACAACAGCGATATTGCAGAAACAAATGTGGCTGAAGAAAAAAAAATAATCAGAACAAAATCAGAAGGTCTTTCCACGGAAAGGTGGAAAGACTTTACTTGTAATTCTGCACTCTATTTATAACGGTGTTATGTACAAGAATCGAATCGAGTGCACCCAATAAATAATTCATTGATGTACTAACTTGTGTATTACTTTTTGAAAAGTATACATAAAAAATATATGACAACTAATAGTATACGAATTATTAATAATTTGATATTGTATATATCTATTCATCGGCAATTTGCACATATTTCCTTTGATCTTACCGCCTAATATTTGTTAAGATTATGGACAGGACTTGATACATATATAGAATAATGCCATTATTCTATATACCGGTATATTAGATCATCTCCACACAATGGCATTCTGTCATCTATACACAGGTTAGGTTCAGCAGAATTGTAGACTTCTATATATTAACAATTTTATTTTATGGATATCCGTAAAGTAGTTGAAAAAATTTCTAATATATTTTTAACATTCATATTCAACATTTAATGTTCATCAATTTTCAAATTATGACCCTTTAAATGTCCACATCATCTGCTGTGGATCTGGAATCTATACTCAATACTTTGTCTACATGAGGTTTATACAGATACTATACTGGACCATTGACATTAATGCATATTACAAGGTTTTTTTTTCGGTACATTTGCTGGTGAATGACCCTTTGGCGAGTCGGGTCAGGATTGGTACATGACCCCCTGTCTATCATTTTGTTAAGAATAAAAGGAGATGTGGACAAGGGCAAAGAGACAGCAAACCAATAATACATGTCAAACAATAAAGGAATACAAGATCACAGTAGGTCTTTCAACAATGTTAATGTGACTTCAATATAAGTAAAGATCAAAATCGCTCGAGTCTTTACAAAATCACCAGAGGTCCTTCAACAATGTTAATGTGACTTCAATGTAAGAAAAGATCAAAGTCGCCCGAGTCTTTACAAGATCACCAGAGGTTCTTCAACAATGTTAATGTGACTTCAATGTAAGTAAAGATCAAAATCGCCCGAGTCTTTACAAGATCACCAGAGGTCCTTCAACAATGTTAATGTGACTTCAATGTAAGAAAAGATCAAAGTCGCCCGAGTCTTTACAAGATCATCAGAGGTCCTTCAACAATGTTAATGTGACTTCAAAGTAAGAAAAGATCAAAATCGCCCGAGTCTTTACAAGATCACCATAGGTCCTTCTACAATGTTAATGTGACTTCAATGTAAGTAAAGATCAGACCTGGGGTCAATTACATGCCAAAGTAATCAATTACATTCCAATTACATTGATTTTTAAATGTAATTAATTACATCACAATTACATTGATTTTCAAATGTAATTAATTACATTACAATTACATTGCCAATGTAATTAATTACATTACAATTACATTGCCAATGTAATTAATTACATTTCAATTACTTTTATCCAAAGGCATGTAAGAGTTAAGTTATTTAGAATAAAATCATGAAAATTAAAACAGGCTCGAAAAGAATGAACTTACAACATGTACAAATGTATATATACATATATACCGGTGCGTTCACTTTTAACAATAAAAACATTTGAACAAGATTTGTTTAGAAAAATTTTTTAATTTCTAACATCATTGTTACTTTTAATCACCATTAGATTTATTATTTTTATAGGAAAACAATTGATAAATATTCAATTATAAATATATAAAGATCCATATTAAAATATTTTGTATTATTATGAAATTGATTATTTAAGTTTCTACTAAAATTTTATTTTATATTTTATATTTTAAAGGTTTTCTGATGTACCTCATGTGAAATTTTAAGTAACTTTAAATTCCATTTATTACATAAGAGTAATGGTAGCATTTTCAAGACTTGTTTTATAACAAGTCAAAATTGTCAAATTTATTGGACTCCAATTTTACATGTTTTGACTGTTGTATTTTAAACTTTGTAGAAAGCGATAAAATAATATCCATCTGTACAGATTTTAACATATAATTATAATGGTTAAAAAAGCAATGCCTTTGGCATTTTATCAAGGGACAAATTTGTACTTACTAATTAGTTAAGTGAAAGGAATAACCTGAGGCTAAGATTATTGGTTATTGTTAGAACAACAAATTTACAAATTGTATTTACTAAATTGATACTGTTTTTAATTTTAAGATTTTTATGTAAATAATGTAAAATTAGTGAATTAAATACAAATAAAGATTAATATACATGCTATAATGATTAATAAAATATCTTGAGGAATGTTAAAGGTTTTCATCATGATAAATGTTTAAAAAGTATTAAGAAAAATAAAAGTAGCATGTGCAAACTAAATGAAGGGAAATAAAATACAAGTTGCACCAGAAGAGCCAAAATGTTTTTAAATTTCCTTTTTATGCAATTATTTAAATGTAATTCAAAGTAATTGAAAAGTAATTCATAATTACCTGGCAAAAAGGCAATGTAATTCATTACTTTCAATTACATGTAATGGAAAATATGCTCAATTACACATTACATTGCATTACTTTCAAAATTGTAATTAATTACAGCTAATTACAATTACATTTTTAATTACCCCAGGTCTGGTAAAGATCAAAATCCCCCGAGCATAGGTCCTTCAACAATGTTAAAGTGACTTCAATGTAAGAAAAGCTCAAAATCGCCCGAGTCTATACAAGATCACCATAGGTCCTTCGACAATGTTAAAGTGACTTCAATGCAAGAAAAGCTAAAAATTGCCCGAGTCTTTACAAGATCACCATAGGGCCTTCAACAATGTTAAAGTGAATTCAATGTAAGAAAAGATCAAAATCGCCCGAGTTTATACAAAATCACCATAGGTCCTTCAACAATGTTAATGTGACTATAATGTAAGAAAAGCTCAAAATTGCCCAAGTCTATACAAGATCACCAAAGGGCTTTCAACAATGTTAAAGTTACTTCAATTTACTTAACAGGATTTCTTTTCATGGTTCGTTTGACTGTACAATTTCTTTATTTCTATTTGTTAGTATGTTTTGGCGCCACATTTCTTTTGTTCTTTATTCTGGTCATTACCTTTGATATTATGGTGGACAAATTCTGATGTGATAGTTGACAATTTTAGCTTGATTTATTCCTAGTTTACTTATATTCTATATTATTACTAATTATAAGTTAACAGTCCAGATAATAAGTATTTTACCTATATGTATATGCATGATTAGACCGAAAAGCAGTTGCTCAGATCAAGGATTTGTACAGTAAGATTACAAATTCTTGCTCAGATCATGGAATTATTATATTGACTTGTCAGAAACATTTTATATACTATCAGATTATTCAATCCATCTTGTATGGGAAATGATTCGTACTATATATATAGGCTTTGCCTTTTGTCCAATCCCTTTGTTTAAATGAACAATAAAATATTTTGAAAAAGAACGAAAAGCCGATGTGTAAATGCAAGGATTTGTATAGTGAGAACAAATATCACTATACAAACCCTTTGGTAAATGTTAAATGCGAGGTGAATGCTATCAGACACATATTGTAACGTTTGTGGGTCACTTTATTTGGTTCATTTATTTATTTCCTTATTAGTATTTTTAATTATATTCCCAGAAAGATTTATTATTATTTTATTACTTTCTGATTTTTTTTTTTTCATTCATTAAATTTTAGTGACGTAATGAACCTCGCATTAGCCTTCAAAATATTTTTCCTTTCTCAACCAATCAGAGAGCTCAATTGAATTCCCGGGAAAAATTATCTCGTGCAGTGATTGTTTTCTGGTAATCTTTCCCAGCTCAGATTTTCAGTTGTGTAGACGTAAGTTAAAGAGGGAATTTTCAACCATGTGCGCGATTTTTTTTAAGTGGTCTCGGTGAGGAATCTCGCGCTATTTTATATGCTATAACTAGTGTACTGAAGAAAATGGGTATTACAGTATTTATAGGTAAGAAGTTCCCCCCTCCTATTTATGTATATATGTTGATTGACTAAAACTGGCTAGTTTTTGATCAGGGTTTGCATTGGATATTTAGCAGAAACTAAAAATATTTACGCATTGAGGCGTAATTTATTTAGAAAGCGGTTCGCTGGTTAAATGAGTTAACTTATGAGTTGAGTTTTTGTATAGTTCTTTGAACTGATTAAAAGTTGTCAGTTTGCGAATAACGAGATTCGATTAACTGTTCAGCTATTCAGTTGTTAAGGTTAAAGTTATTTATAGATCGCTGGTTAAAGAAAGTAAAAGTTCGGGGTCATTATTTGTTGACATTCACGTGCGTGTCTCAAATCTATGACTTGAACTTAAAGTCGGTAAATTTAAGTATTGAAGCGCTAACTAGCGAGTTCTAAATGCAAACCCTGAACAGAACGGCAGAGTGAGTCGTTAGAGAAAAATTACAGATACTAAAACAATTTATTTCCTGGTCTAGGAAACTATTGTAGAGACTTTAGAATTAGACCATTGACTCACCAAAACTTTAACAAATTAAATGTGCAGCTGATTCATATACGTGTTGTTAAATAAATGTTGTACTTTACTGAATTATTTTATTACAGAGAAACGCCTTGTCCCTTGCCTGAATTGGTCTTTTGATTAAAAATTAATCCCGGTTACTTCCCTTTGTATTGGTATCAACGGAAGATCTCGACCCCTTTCGATGAGTCTGCGTTGCAGTGTTTCCTGATTACAGACCGTTTGTGAGAAAGCATATACAGAACAGAACGAGTCTTATTTGGTTTAACTTCCCTTCAGTAGGTCATTTTTTTGATTCTTGTTAATTGTATATTTGGTATACTGGTTGAAATAGAGAAGTCTTGTGACTTATCTTTACATTTGTGGTGCTGTGCTTGAAACGTCCAAAATTGTTAGGTCGGGCTAGTTACTGTCGGTCCGTCGGTCTGTCGCCCCTTTATTCATTGTTTATCCCCAGGTTTATTTAAATGTTTTAGTTTTACTCTAGCACATTCAACAGTCCATACTACAGTGTTACTGTTAGTGTGGGATTGTACTTCATATTGGAGTGAAAATATACTGAGATTCATATAAAGGTGCCGTTTACTTCTGGACTACTGCCGGAACTACTGAGTTTGGGATTGTGATTTCTCTTGTAAACCGATACCGCCAGATCCTTGTATATTTTGCAACGATCCAGATTATTATTCCTGTTGGTCACTATAGTCCGATACTATGATAGCTTGATTGCGGTCAAGGTCAAAGGTTAGGGTCTGGTTGGACATAAGAGCAGTCTGGATTCTCTACCCACCATCAGAGAAAGATTCTAGAAGATACTCCTGGCTGAATCTCGAAGAGTACTGAACTCCAGACACATCTAGTTCCAGAACACACATTTTAAATCACTTATAAACTGGTAGCATGGACCGGTAAAAATATTACCTAATAAAACTTTAAAATATTCCAGTCGGGCATAACTATAATAGAAGACCTAGAGCGAAAGCATAGGCCGAACCCTACCCTAGATTTAGACTAAAGGAAACGGTTGGGTTGCTGTCTAGTAGATATTAAGTTAAGGTCGCATAGACAGTACCCCGGTTTCGTTTCACTGGCGCCCACGTAGGGACCCATTATTATATAACTCCATATAAAATTATTTATAAAAACTAAAATAAAAATTAGTAATTTAAATAACTTAAAATAATTTTAAAATTAAAGATTTTTGAGGGTTAGTTATGGATCCTCAAAAGATTAAAAAGGAGTTGCGGGAAATGAAACAAAAGATTGAAGAGAATGAGATGTTTCTTGCTGAGGTTGAGCCTAGGGCTAAATTCCATGACTTGGGTGCAGGCACACCTAGTTCTCCTGAACACAAGTTGGACTATGCAGGTGCTATACCCAGGAGAAAACTTATTCCTGATATGGATGAGCATAAGAGAGTTACTTTCTCGCCTAAACCTGATTGGGTTGAGAGATATAACTCTACTCCTAAACGGCTTCAATCACCACATAGTCCCCTTAAAAAGGTACCTATTCCTAGGTATGAGAGTACCTATCTGGGAGATCAGTATGACACTCCAGAGGTAACGAGAGCTTGGGATGCTTTTGTGACAGTCCGGGATAAAAATAAAGGGATTTCACAAACGCGCGTATCGTCCCCACCGAGACCACTTCCGCGCTTATTTAAACCCGCGGAAGACAAGGTCACTCACTCGGGCAAATTGCCAAATAAGCCTATTGTAACTCCTATTTGCTTTGATGGTAAACAAATGGAGATAAGAGATTGGTTAAGTCAATTTGAAAATTGTCGTGCCATTAATTTATGAACTGATGATCAGTGTGTTAAAATACTGCCGACATTTTTGAGAGCTCAAGCTTTACAGTTATATAATGATATGACTATTACTGAAAAGGGAGACTATGATTCTCTTATTAAATATCTTACCCAAAAATTTGATCCTATCCAGGATCCCGGAGTTTATTTAAGTCAACTACATAGTATGACTCAGAGTTCATACAAAAGCCTATTGCAGCTTTCATCAGCTGTATTTAGGTTAGTATGCAAAGCATATCCCAGTATAGACTCGGACTCTAAACAGAAGATGTCCAGTCAGTATTTCATTGACGCTTTGTCCGATAGTGATGTACAGAAACAGGTACGTCGTTTAAGTCCTAAGACATTGGCAGAGGCTGTTGACTTAGCTCTACGTGAGGAGTCATATGTAACGTTGGAAAAGAAACGTCCAAAGACTCAGTCACTTAGTGAAGTCGATCCCTCCAACCAATTCTCGGTTTTTAGTAAACAATTGGAGGAATTGCGTGAGTGTGTGGGCAAGTTGTCCGTTGGGAATTTTTCCGCTGATCGCGTGGAGGAGGCCGCCATCGCGCCTATTCAGATACCTGCTGTTAATACACCTAACTTTGGTAATAGGGGTGGATATGGTAACGGGTATAGAGGAAGGGGGGGAGGAAATTATGGTAGAGGTGCCCAGAGAGGGGGATATAATTCTCCTGGCCAATTCAATGGCCAAAACCAAAATGGAGGGTATGTTAATTATCCTGACCAGAATACTGGATTTACAGGTCAGCCCCAGGGGAATGTCCCAACCTTTTATGGAGGTAGAGATAATTTTTCTCAGAGGGGGTGTTGGAATTGTGGGAACTTGAACCATTTTAAGAGAGATTGCCCATATAGGTCTTTAAACGGGTATCGGTAGATGGTGGGGCCACCCGTCTGCCTGATGAACACACCCTGGCCATTAATAAGCTTGCTGCTTTGTATTTGAATACTATGATAGATAAAGACAATGTCAGATTTTTGGTTGATACTGGTTCTACTATCTCTTTATTAAATTTGGAAATGTATAGTAGCCTTACAGAAGGAAACCCTGGTTTATATACTTTTCTAAAAATAACTTGCAGTTTGAAACTGTAAGTGGAGAAGTAATCAATTCACTTGGTACCACTACAGTTGATATTAAAGTCGGTATACATGTCTTTACCCAGCAAGTAGTTATTGCTGATATTCCACAGTCAGGGATATTAGGGGTTGATTTCCTAGATAAGTTTGGTGCTCAGATGGATTTTCAGAAGAAAATTATACAAATTGATGGCAATGCCTTCCACCTTTCTTCAGATACAAGAAAATTTTGTTGTAAAGTTTCATTATCTAAAGACACTTATATACCACCCAATTCAGAGATTATCACGACGGGTAAAATAAGGTTCAGAGGTGACTGGTTCCCTGAAGGTCAGATAGAGCCGCTTAGCTCTTTGCTAAGACAGAATTATTCTGTTCTTATGGCTCGCACATTGGTCAATACTGTTGGGAATCGCGTTCCAATAAGACTAATGAATATTTCTGATGAACCTTGTACTATTCCTATGGGTATGGGAGTAGGACTTGTACATACAGTCCAGATCTGTCAACAGTTGAATAGGTCATCTAATACACCTCGTGATCCTTTATTACAGTCTCTACTGGAGGAGGCATGTGTCGATCTAGATGATGAACAAAAAACAACAGTGGAGAAATTGTTGGACAAGTATTCTGATATTTTTCTTGATAAGGATGGCAAATTAGGCCGCACTGATATATTGCAACATGTAATTGATACTGGGGACACCCCCCTATTAAGTTGAGACCTTATCGTCTTCCCATTCATAAACGGGACGAAATTGATAGACAAGTCCAAGATATGCTGAAACAAGGGGTAATCAGTCCTTCTAATAGCCCTTACAGCTTTCCTATACTACTAACCATGAAGCCAGATAATTCCTATCGCTTCGTTATTGATTACCGTCAATTAAACGCTGTGACAAAAGGTGACAGCTACCCGATAGCTCGAATAGACGATAGTCTAGATGCATTGTCAGGCTCTGTGTATATGAGTACCGTTGATATGGCAAGCGGTTACTGGCAAGCCGAGGTGCACCCAAATAGTAGAGAGAAAACTGCTTTTAGTACGGGCAAAGGTCTGTACGAATTTAATACTTTACCATTTGGGCTGACAAATGCTCCAAGTTTCTTTCAGCGCCTAATGGAAAAGATCCTAGCGGGCTTACAATAGGACATTTGCCTAATCTATTTGGATGATGTCATATTTTTTTCAAAATCATTTGATAAGCATGTTCAGGATTTAGATAGTGTATTTGATAAATTTCAAAATGCTGGTCTGAAATTAAAACCTCAAAAGTGTCACTTGTTTCAATCCGAGGTAAAATATTTGGGACATTATGTTTCTCGAGAAGGGATAAAGTGTGATCCTAAAAAGGTAGCTAAAGTTCAGGATTGGCCTGTTCCAAAGAGATTGAAGGAAGTCCGGTCATTTTTGGGGTTGGCATCATACTACAGGAGGTTTATTAAAGACTTTTCAAAAATTGCTGCTCCTCTTTTTAATTTGACGAAAAAGAATAGCAAATTTCTTTGGGATGAAACCTGTCAGATCTCTTTTGATCAGTTAAAGCATTGTTTGATAGATTCAGCTGTTCTTAACTACCCAGATTTTTCTAAACCCTTTATTTTAGACACTGATGCTAGTGACACTGCGGTTGGGGCAGTTTTATCTCAGCTTTGTGAGGATGGGTTAGAGCGAGTGGTTGCATTTTATAGCACAACTCATTCTCCTCAAGAGATTATTTATAGTACAACTCGTAAGGAACTACTTGCGGTGATTAAGTCAATTAAACATTTCAAGCATTATCTCTATGGTCAAAAATTTATCGTTAGAACTGACCATGGATCTCTTACCTGGTTGCGAAACTTTAAAGAACCTCATGGTCAGGTGGCTAGGTGGATAGAATTTTTGGCAAGCTATGATATTCAGTTTGAGTACAGACCTGGGGTCCACCATCAGAATGCTGATGCCCTCTCTAGATATCCTAAAGTTTCTAGTATTCAAATACAAGGATTCACTACACAGGAAGTCCTTAAGGCCCAACGTGCAGATTCCGATTTGATATTTGTGATAGATATGCTTAAGTCTCATGTGGAGAGACCCCCTTTTCTCATGTCTCGGGACAAAGTAGTGTTGTTAAAACCTACTTGAATATGTGGGAACAGCTTGAATTGGTTGATGATGTTCTGTATAGAAAGTGGTTCAGATTAGAGACTGATGAAGTATCTTGTCTAGTTGTTGCTCCTAAGGAAATGAGACAGAAAATTCTGACTCTAGCGCATGATGACGTTTCAGGTGGTCACTTGGGTATAACAAAAACTGTCCAGAAAGTACGTCAACAATTTTATTGGGTTAATTTGCATAGTGATGTAGCTGATTGGATAAAAAGTTGTCCTTTTTGTTGTGCTAGCAAAAACCCTCCGAGGAAAAATAGGGCAGAAATGGAGAATATTAAGGTAGGAGAACCTTTGGAAAGAGTAGGAATGGATATTACTGGTCCTTTTCCCATTTCCAAGTTTAAAAATAGGTATGTGTTGGTACTCATGGACTATTTCACGAAGTGGGTCGAGGCTTATCCAATTCCTGATATGGGGAGTTACACAGTTGCTCGATATTTTTGTAAAGAATTTATTTCCCGCTTTGGCGTGCCCAGAATTTTTCTGAGTGATCAAGGACCTTGTTTTGAAGCTAGGCTTTTTCAACAATTATGCGACCTGTTTGGTATTCATAAGACTCGTACCAGTTCATATCATCCTATGACAGATGGTCTTGTGGAGAAAATGAACCATACATTAAAAAATGTTATTGCTTCATATATTGACGAAGGTCAAACGGACTGGGATGAGTGGTTACCATTTGCCTTAATGGCAATACGCTCCAGTGTTCAAGAAACTACTGGAATGACCCCAAACAAACTTATGTTTGGTAGGGAAATTAACATTCCCTTGACACTTTTGCATGAACCTTTACCCTCAACTCCACCCTCCCATATAGAATATATAGGGAAATTACAAGACAACATCAATAAAGCTTATGATATTGTCAGAGGTCATATGAGGACCCAACAGAAAAGGCAGAAAGTCAATTATGACATGAAGCAGTCTGGGAAACCCTACAAGGAAAATGATCTGGTTTGGTTATTTACACCCCATAAAAGGAAGGGACTGTCCCCAAAGTTGCAAAAATTTTGGGTAGGACCATATCGCATAGTTAAGAAATTGTCGGATGCAAACTATTTGATCCAACTTGAAGGTTCTCTTGCTAAGCGAATAGTCCATTTTAACAGATTAAACGTCTACGTTACTCCTCACCCTGAAAGGACTTTGGTTAAAAAGCCTATTATTACCCCTCCTCAAATACCAATATCCTTGGACGAGGGTTCAGTAGCTGAAGATATGAGTACAGACGAGAGTAGGAATGAAGTGGGTGTGTTCGATCAGCAACCCCAAACCCCACCATCTATACCAGGCAGACGCAGGCGACTTCCTCCTAGGCGATTTAGGGATTATGTCTTTTATTAAACAGAATAAACTGAGCTGGACTGAGAATCCTGTCTTGTAGTTGTCTTGTCTGTTGTTTTTTTATGTGTATATATTTGTTTCTATTTTCTTAGCCACCACTGCCACACCACTATTTTTTGTAAACTCCACATAATTATATAGATATTAACATAAGATAAGGTATATGGTCTGCTTGGGATGAAAGAAAAATTAAATTTCCTATGATCTGTAATTGTAAATAGTAAAAAGATCAAAGGAATTATTTTGATCGAAATAATGTATTGACTTCCTTTAACTGATTAATTGGTTGTTTGTATTGATGTCGTATGGTCAAATATTGCCTGATGTCCATGCTAACACCCGATTGCTTTTTTCTAAAATTTGTATATAAAAAAAAAAGTTGCATCCCAAGCAAGACAAGTAATTAGAGGTATAATTAGTGTGTTAATGATGGTTTTGAAAGTATATTCAACTTTCTGAAAATAGATTTTTTTTGTTGTTGTTTTTTTTTTTTTTTTTGATAATTTAGTACAGAATGAAGGTTTCAACTATGAAATTTAATTTTTTTTTTCATTACTTATATATTATGACCGATTCCTATTTAAAAGTCAATAATATATTTTAGATCTATTGCTGGTAAATTTGAATGAGAAATGTTTTAGTTCTGGTTAAATAACATATATCTAAATAGTTGGGACTTACATCTATTATATATTTAATTATAAGTAATGAGGGGTTAGGGTTCAACATCTGTTCGTGGTTTACAACGCTGGATAAATGGTGGATCGTGGTTTCTCCATAAACACGTCTGTGCGTCCTATCCGACACTTCAATCGTTCAACATCAAACCAATGAAATAGTATAAAGTTAGTGCTTAAAATTCAACCGATATTCATACAATATTGTTGCTATAAGCTATTGTAAAGGAAATTGTGTTTGAAAATTTCTGCGAATCCATGTGGAATATAAAGAATAAATATTGCGGTAAAAATTCTATGGTGGAAATTCGTTCATTTCGTGTAACTGAAGATTTATGCGTCACCAGATAACTACCTAACAGTTTGCTCTTAAAAAAAAAAAAAAAACACTTGGTGTTAGAGGATGTTATTGCCACAAATAGATTTTATGCGACAACCCAGCCTGCTCCATGCGGTATATCATATTTAGAATTGAACTGTATCCAACTTATTGACAATTAATTGCTTTGTACAACAAAATACGTATTATCAATCGTTTCAGTCTCAAACTGAGGTGATTGTCCAGAAGACAAAGCATCTAAACTTACAATACCAACACGTCTATATGTCTATATTTTTGTTGGTCTAAAACCAAAGAAATCGTTGCTGTTATACATTAATCCAGTATAAAAATAGACTCAAAATCACGTTAATAACTTTATTATGGTCTAAAACCATATTAATAGTTAAATTTTTGGGTTTGGATACCATTAAGTTTCATTTAGATGTCGTGTACCATCTTGGAGCGTAAACTGCCATTTGCTGATCTTCTACAGAAAGTTCGATTATCATCAATAGAAATATATCCATTGTTTATCCTTTCAACTTGTGTCATTGGTTTGAAAACTCGACCTACAAATCTTGGAAGTGCTTCAGATCTTTATCTTATTCAAAGCCTGTGCCGATTTCGTGTTTGGTGGAGATGAACTTTTCGCAAGGAATCAGGTGTTGAACAAGGACACTTCTTTTCTTTTATTTTAAGAAAAACAAAAATGTAATCATAAAATAAATAATATTTCGGTTAATTATGATTATTTTAATATTAATATCCAGTTACAATTTATTTTTCAGGGTTAAATGTCAGAAACCCAAAGAAAAGATTTATTAAAATTATATTAAGAAAATAAATTTAAAGATTAAAAATAAATCCTACAGTTCTTACTTTGGGACACAGTTATATTCGCAGATTATCTAATTATTGTAGAATTAATAGGATGTCAACCAATTTTGGTATAACTTATATTAATGGTATTGTGTATGGTAAAGGTGGTACAAAATTGTGCAACATTGTACAAGATCATATCTTTCAAAGATTGGTCACTGATTTTTCTCCAGAAATAGTTTTATTACAAATAGGAGGTAATGACATAGATAGTCATAATTTCAAAGTGAATATTTTTATAGATACTTTTAAAAACTTCTTAAGATATTTGAAGTCCAAAAATGTAAAGAAGGTTGTAACGGTTAAATTGTTTCATAGATTGAAAACTCGAGTTTCAATGTCTGTATATGCAGGCAGAAGAGCACAAATTAATCTGGAACTGATAAATTTGGCTAAAGGAGAGTTTAAAGATTTTCTATTGTATTGGAAACCAAAGAGGTTGACATCAAAATTTGTATTGACAGAAGATGGTGTCCATTTGAATAAAATCAAATTGAGAACCTATTATTATTCCTTAAAGAGAGCTGTTATGCTTTCTCTTAGACATGTCTGTTTTGTAAGATAATAAATAAAAATAGGAGGCCATTTTCTGTCACTTTATATAGATATATACATTTTAGTGTGGAGTGGTTGGTGGTGGCTGAGATATATTTTCGTATCAATGTGGAGTAATATTTTTCAAATATGTATAATTATTTGTATATTTCAGGAGGGGAGATGTTTAAATATTAGTTTGGAGTACCGAGTTCTTACACTTGAGACCACAAAACAAGTTTCACATAACAGCGCGCGTAAACTTGCACATGGATTTTGCCAGATATGCGGACATATCTCTTCTGTGGGAAAGGGGGTGATGTAACGTTTGTGGGTCACTTTATTTGGTTCATTTATTTATTTCCTTATTAGTATTTTTAATTATTTTCCCAGAAAGATTTTTTATTTTATTACTTTCTGATTTTTTTTTTCATTCATTAAATTTTAGTGACGTAATGAACCTCGCATTAGCCTTCAAAATATTTTTCCTTTCTCAACCAATCAGAGAGCTCAATTGAATTCCCGGGAAAAATTAGCTCGTGCAGTGATTGTTTTCTGGTAATCTTTCCCAGCTCAGATTTTCAGGTGTGTAGACGTAAGTTAAAGAGGGAATTTTCAACCATGTGCGCGATTTTTTTGAAGTGGTCTCGGTGAGGAATCTCGCGCTATTTTATATGCTATAACTAGTGTACTGAAGAAAATGGGTATTACAGTATTTTTAGGTAAGAAGTTCCCCCCTCCTATTTATGTATATATTTTGATTGACTAATTTAAAACTGGCTAGTTTTTGATCAGGGTTTGCATTGGATATTTAGCGGAAACTTAAAATATTTACGCATTGAGGCGTAATTTATTTAGAAAGCGGTTCGCTGGTTAAATGAGTTAACTTATGAGTTGAGTTTTTGTATAGTTCTTTGAACTGATTAAAAGTTGTCAGTTTGCGAATAACGAGATTCGATTAACTGTTCAGCTATTCAGTTGTTAAGGTTAAAGTTATTTATAGATCGCTGGTTAAAGAAAGTAAAAGTTCGGGGTCATTATTTGTTGACATTCACGTGCGTGTCTCAAATCTATGACTTGAACTTAAAGTCGGTAAATTTAAGTATTGAAGCGCTAACTAGCGAGTTCTAAATGCAAACCCTGAACAGAACGGCAGAGTGAGTCGTTAGAGAAAAATTACAGATACTAAAACAATTTATTTCCTGGTCTAGGAAACTATTGTAGAGACTGCAAATTAGACCATTGACTCACCAAAACTGTAAAAATTAAATGTGCAGCTGATTCATATACGTGTTGTTTAATAAATGTTGTACTTTACTGAATTATTTTATTACAGAGAAACGCCTTGTCCCTTGCCTGAATTGGTCTTTTGATTAAAAATTAATCCCGGTTACTTCCCTTTGTATTGGTATCAACGGAAGATCTCGACCCCTTTCGATGAGTCTGCGTTGCAGTGTTTCCTGATTACAGACCGTTTGTGAGAAAGCATATACAGAACAGAACGAGTCTTATTTGGTTTAACTTCCCTTCAGTAGGTCATTTTTTTTTTGATTCTTGTTAATTGTATATTTGGTATACTGGTGGAAATAGAGAAGTCTTGTGACTTATCTTTACATTTGTGGTGCTGTGCTTGAAACGTCCAAAATTGTTAGGTCGGGCTAGTTACTGTCGGTCCGTCGGTCTGTCGCCCCTTTATTCATTGTTTATCCCCAGGTTTATTTAAATGTTTTAGTTTTACTCTAGCACATTCAACAGTCTATACTACAGTGTTACTGTTAGTGTGGGATTGTACTTCATATTGGAGTGAAAATATACTGAGATTCATATAAAGGTGCCGTTTACTTCTGGACTACTACCGGAACTACTGAGTTTAGGATTGTGATTTCTCTTGTAAACCGATACCGCCAGATCCTTGTATATTTTGCAACGATCCAGATTATTATTCCTGTTGGTCACTATAGTCCGATACTATGATAGCATGATTGCGGTCAAGGTCAAAGGTTAGGGTCTGGTTGGACATAAGAGCAGTCTGGATTCTCTACCCACCATCAGAGAAAGATTCTAGAAGATACTCCTGGCTGAATCTCGAAGAGTACTGAACTCCAGACACATCTAGTTCCAGAACACACATTTTAAATCACTTATAAACTGGTAGCATGGACCGGTAAAAATATTACCTAATAAAACTTTAAAATATTCCAGTCGGGCATAACTATAATAGAAGACCTAGAGCGAAAGCATAGGCCGAACCCTACCCTAGATTTAGACTAAAGGAAACGGTTGGGTTGCTGTCTAGTAGATATTAAGTTAAGGTCGCATAGACAGTACCCCTATTTCGTTTCAATATTATACATATTATATGTCTCTATAATGCTATTGAATGATGTAAAATAGATTAAGTGCATTTTAAGTATTGTCAGTTTGATTAATTAGGTTATATTTTGATAATCCTGAAAAGATGTAAAACCATTCAATCAGTGTAGAACTATATTGCGAGGTAATCTAAGTGTTCGTATTTTTGTCGACGAGGTATTTTTTTAACGACATTGACTACCCATGATGGTCTTGCACGGTGGGGACTATTTTTGTCTATTTATGCTTACTGCATTAATACTGCACGGAGCTATTAGGTTATGACATGACCTCTTTCTCTATAAATAAGGGGAACGACCATTTGACATTCAGGGGGAATGGGGTAAGATAATTAACCTGACAACTTGCAAAAATAAATCCAGGGGCACTAATAGTTATAGTTATGCACGAAAAAAAAGAATAGCAGGGTTTTCAATAAGCACCAGCACCCGGCGAATTTCCCCATTTCAAATCAAGGAAATCGCCGGTTCAAATTGTGTTTCCAAATAAAAATGAAATAAATAAAACTGCTATCGTTGCGTAACGATTGAGCTTTGCTTAGGTGTTCTCGTCGAGGTCCGCGTTATTATATATTTATAGATTCTTGACAACGTTACGAAGATGGATAACCATAAGGAACGAGACATCCGAAATGATTTTAAATGCGATCATTTGTGCGCTTTGAAAAAAGATAATTAATTCTACAGCATAGTGGAATATTACAAGTTCACAACGGTTCCTCTCATATATAAGATATTGGATTCAACAAACCATAAGAGGTTTGAAAACGGGGTGAAAGGAATCAAGTGAACTATAATTAATACGATTTATTAACTCGTTCTTAGATATCTATCAACCAAATACACGTTTTAATTGTCTCGCATTTGTGTTACATTCCCTGTTTGCAACTGTTTCCATACACTCTGCCACTTACATGTATGAATATACATGTATTGTATGCGTATTTCAGTTCCAAAAAGAAAATACAAAGTACTGCATGCTTCATGCCAAGACAAGCCTTTCTAAAGGTTCAAATAAGTTAAGGTGTAACTGTATTTCAAATCATATATACTTAATAGTGACAGTGAACTGTCACTATTAACTCTTTTTTACAACGAACTAGAACAATAACATAAAAAGAGACTAAGTATACAATGAATCGCTGGTGCAACAACTTGACTCGTTCAAATGTTCATAGTTCACAATACAACCAATCATGTTTTGAAAACATAAAACCTGTTTTGGTATTCGAAAACAAAAAGACTGTGTAGCAACCTGACTTACAAAAACTGTCCCACAGGTACATAATCGGTTTGAAATGTAATCGCTTATTTATAGAAATTTTACCATCTTTTAAAACAAGTACTAGTATTTTTAATTATTTCAACTACAACACCAAACGAGTAGACCAAATACTAGCTATATTGTTATCTAACGAATATATCATTTTCATATCCCGTAATATCCGAACACTGCTAAAAACGCTAAAAAGAACAGGTACAATGACCTTCTGTTGAAAAACCAGGCTAGCCTAACCTAAATTTTGACATGAACCACATCTTTATCATAAGTGCATATCTCGAGTACCTTTATTATACTGCATCATCCCTAATATGACTCCACAGAAAGCAAGGAATATGGTTAATATTCAATGAGACAACTAACTACCTTATTTCCAATTTTGTGTCGTCGCTTTTTTTTGGTTTTTTTACCTTTTTTTGCGTTTTTGTATTTTATGTATGCATGTTTTTGTCGAGCCTTCGACTTTTGTCGAAAAAGCGAGACATAGCGATCCTACATTCCGTCGGCGTCGTCGTCGTCGTCGTCGGCGGCGGCGGCGTCCACAAATATTCACTCTGTGGTTAAAGTTTTTGAAATTTTAATAACTTTCTTAAATTATCCTGGATTTCTACCAAACTTGGACAGAAGCTTGTTTATGATCATAAGATAATATTCAAAAGTAAATTTTGTAAAAAAAAATATTCCATTTTTTCCGTATTTTACTTATAAATGGACTTAGTTTTTCTACCAAGAAACATTACATTCACTCTGTGGTTAAAGTTTTTGAAATTTTAATAACTTTCTTAAACTATCCTGGATTTCTACCAAACTTGGAAAGAAGCTTCTTTATGATCATAAGATAGTATCCAGAAGTAAATTTTGTAAAAAAAATCCATTTTTCCGTATTTTACTTATAAATGGACTTAGTTTTTCTGCCAAGAAACATTACATTCACTCTGTGGTTAAAGTTTTGAAATTTTAACAACTTTCTTAAACCATCCTGGATTTGTACCAGACTTGGACAGAAGCTTGTTTATGATTAAAAGCTAGTATCTAGAAGGAAATTTTGTTAAAATTTTGTTCCATTTTTTCCGTATTTTACTTATAAATGGACTTAGTTTTTCTTCCAGTTAACATTACATACAGTCTGCAGTTTAAGTTTTTAAAACATTTATTAGATTCATAAACTATCCTGGATTTTTACCAAACTTGGACAGAAGCTACTTACAATCAAAAGATAGTATAGAGAGGAATATTTTTATCAATTTTTTCCTCATTTTTGTTGAGCCTGCGATTAACAGCAAAAGTAGGCGAGACACTGGGTTCCTTGGAACCCTTACGAATTTTTTAAGCATAATGACCGCTCAATCAACAACGCTTGTGTATTCGATCCACATAGCGATCATGCTCTACTTATGACCTCCAATCGAGTGACGATTAAACTAAGAGTGACCGTGGTATCTTATACATTCGAGGTACCGAAGGGGGAACTTGGAATAGTGGAATATTACAAGTTCACAACGGTTTCTCTCATATATAAGATATTGGATTCAACAAACCAACGATGTATAAACGGGCTTCAGTGAAATGATATGACATAACCAACTGACTAAATACAAAACCTTATTTAATGTTCCAACTTTATTATTATACAACTATACCCATCATAAAACATATTCAATACTTATAAAAAAAGAAGTATGTTCCATTTCAGAAC
This sequence comes from Mytilus coruscus, assembly GCA_017311375.1. NCBI lineage: Eukaryota > Metazoa > Mollusca > Bivalvia > Mytilida > Mytilidae > Mytilus > Mytilus coruscus. The sequence goes on along the minus strand of CM029606.1, from coordinate 22,675,108 downwards.
ATTGCTAAATTACCCTAATTGTATTCAACACAGTCAAACATAATTAATTGAAACTGCAACTTTTCAATTTACTCAAACCAGTATATTGATTTGCAACTTTATCAAAAGAAGAACTTCCCTTACCCAAATTGTCCACAGCCTGCGACAAATTAAAGCTGGCCCCTTATGACTTATCAATGTCCCTACATTGGCATAATAATCAACTATATTTTTTGTGGCCCACCCTACGTGTTGGTTAATTCCTTCACCATTAACCCTATGATACGTAATGTAACTGCATATACTTTACTACTGCTGTTGGAATTTTTCCCTTCATATAACTTCAACTATGTCTCTCTGTCATGCAAGATGAAGTAACTGGTTCATTTACAATTTTGCGTGACCCTTTATCTCGTTTACTGAAAACATACCCTTCAGTAAAAGTAATGCTTAACTCCATAGCGTTGATGATGTATTTTTTAAAGTTTTTGACCGGAAAAAATATCAGAGTCCTTTGAAGAAAGAACTATGAAATTTCGTGGATTATCTAAAGTGGTGACTTTTACAGCTGTTTGTGACACAAAAATTCTCTCCGAGTCGGGTATTTGAAAACATCTGTCTGCAGTCAATAAACCAAGGTCGCCCCCTGCTACCAAACAAAAATTGAAAAATAAGCCAAGTCTCTTGCATAAAGAAATTTCCAAATAGGTCTATCTCTACTGAAACTCGATATGATAAATATCTACATATGTTTCATAACTTAATAAACATTAATGAAGTAGCTTGTTATATAGAAGCTATATATGTTAGCGTTAGTCTGCTCCTGATTTATGACCTGCAAATGTTTTTTTTTTTTACAAATGTAAGGCAGCCGGGTTACCCGTAAGAAGCATGGGATTCCACTCTCCTGGTCGACCTGTTTCTCTGAATAATGCTCTGGTTTTGCCTAGTAAAAATCAACAGACTTTGATGCTAGCATCCTTTGGCATTTGAAAACTTTAATGCCGTGTTTAGTGTGCAGAGAGCAGTTGTTATCAAGTAACTGTGTTTTCTCACCCTTTTCTTTGAAAATGTGCTAAATGTTCAAATTGTTGTGTTGTACTCAATAACTGGTTGAACTCATTTTAAAACAAGAAAGACTTGCTAACATTATTGACACCTTAATGAATGAAAATAAGCCTAGGCGGGTGTGTTCTAGTTAAGTCTCTCAATTTTGGGTGTTATTGCGTGAACCCCCTGAGGGGTTCACGCTTATATATTGGCGAGTTTTGGAAGTGTCTATGGGCCACTCGATATCCCTCGGAATCAATATTTTCGTAATGTCTCGAAATGTTTCGATCATTTATACAGGTAGTTATTTATGTCTTTGATACGGCCCCTGTATGGATAGGCTACCACGTGGCATTGTATGTTTCAACAATCAAAGTTCAATTGTAGATTGGAAAGTAAAACAATAAAGACTAGGTTTCATTCAAAAAATCATTTATATGTTAGAAACTATTTGCCTTCTGACAAAACATATGTGTTTTTAATAACGTGAATGTTTATTAAATATCAAGTATAATGATAACGCAATTATATAATTCATGCTTTGAGACGGTCCCTCTACTCGTTGTATGTGTAGTATTTAATACAGCGTGCTGCTGTGCATTGGGACAATAAACCTGGGAATAGTCTATTGATAAATAATGACCCAGAATAAACTGATTATTTCTGAATGTTTATCATTTGATATTTTGTATTTTAATCATAGCATGAGAAAATGTCGGAAAGCATGAAGAAAATTAAGAAAACGATATTTCTTTTAAAAATATTCCTCTACGGTCGGAAACGCAGTGGTAGGAAAGCAGAAAGATAATCAAAATGAATATTTCTTAAAAATATCTAATTTCATCAGTAATAGATACTACCAGACTAAGAGAATATTCATTGTTAAGTTTAAACTGAGACTGAATTTATTCTTAATAGAATATGATTAGTTGTAATATATACGTGCATTTTAACAGTCATTACATTTATGAAAATTATATGTAACTTATGAGCACCAATGATCAGGGATGCGTACCAAAAGTTAGCTAAATATCTAAATTTTAAATGGTCGTGAATGAAAATTCTCAATTCACAAGGATTTTAAATCCTTGCATCTCACAAAAAAACGTAATAATAATTTACAGTAATCATAACAAAATTTGATTACTATCATAATATTAATTATTTTATACTGTTTTAGTATGGATTTACAAGTCTTTGCTTATATTTTGTATATAGTGGAATGTCAGACTTTAAAAAGAGATTCATTTGACAAATACAATGTCCATACGTAAATACTTGACGTTTGTGATAATAGATATTATATTCTAAATTTTCGATAAAAATAAAAAAAGAAGATGTGGTTTGATAGCCAATGAGACAACTCTCCACAAGAGACCAAATGACACAAAAATTAACAACTATAGATCACCGTACGGCCTTCAACAATGAACAAATCCCATACCGCATAGTCAGCTATAAAAGGCCCCGAAATGACAAATGTAAATAAACAATTCAAACGAGAAAACTAACGGCCTAATTTATGTACAAAAAAATGAACGAAAAACAAATATGTAACACATCAACAAACGACAAACACTGAATTACAGGCTCCTGACTTGGGACAGACACATACATACAGAATGTGGCGGGGTAAAACATGTTAGCGGGATCCCAACCCTCCCCTAACCTGGGACAGTGGTGTAACAGTACAACATAAGAACAAACTATAAAAATCAGTTGAAAAAGGCTTAACTCATCAGATGGATACAAATAGAAATACATCTAACAAAACACAGAGTGGACGTGGCAGGGTACTTGTATATCCCAACAACAAAAAGACACTTAGTACTGATCTGAGAGTACTCGCAGTTACTGACAACTAGTTTACTAACAGGAACGTATGTTTATTATAAAATTTTAATTCTATTTGTGTTTCTTTAAAAGTTCAACCTTATAGCATCTAAATATTTGTACTATGATACGGTTTTGAAAATTGTATTTATTGTGTTGACCAGCTATCCTACACGTCTTGATTCATTCACATTATACACAACCCTGTTCACACGCACACTATCGGTTTGTTTTCACAAAAATATCAAGATAAAATGTCAATGAATCCGGAGACAAAACACTTGAGTTAGGTAGTTTGACAATTCAAATATTAGATTAATATATGTGATGACGCAAATGCGTATTCTTATCCTGAGTGTCAGTGCGTATGCTTTCTATTTACTATTTCGTGCAATAAAATACCACGTGCATGCAATAATATTAGTTTCTCTCCTGAATGCGCATTTTCGCTCTTCTTCTCTAAATTCAGAACACGGCAGCAAGTGCTTGACATGTGACTTTAAAGCACGGTCATTAATATTTACGGTATTCTGACCTCTAGCTGTTTCTCCGTTGTTTTCTTTTTTGAGTCACTGTCCTATTATAAACTTTGAAATTTTCGAAATATTTAGGCTTTTCTACCCAAGGAATAGATTACTTAACATTGTATTTTATTTGGCCTTTTTAACTTTTTTCATTCGAGCGTCACTGTTGATTTTTTGTAGACTTAACTCGCGTCTGGCGTACATCATTTTAATCCTGGTATCTTTTTTATATCTACATATCTTTTTATATAAATTGGTTCTTTTGAGAGTATATTCAGATATTCATAAACTTCTGAAAATAAGATATCCTTCAAAACCAAGTTTCCCTGTAGAATAAATGTACACACAATTGCATATCTTTAATAATGGTGTTTTAAGATCATCATTATATCTTCTTCTATTCACAGTCAATTATTTCAATTCAGAAGCAAACAAAAATTCAGCAACAATCTTTTGGTGACCAGGCAGTCAGCGGTCTTAGGTTCACGTATTCCTTTTCTTTTTTTAAAGAAAGCAATGTTTCACACACTAGAGCACCACCTTATGAAAACAAAATTTTACATTGGATTATTGAAATCTTTTTGCCATTCTTAAAATCTTATCATTTAATCACCAATACTTATCAAGTGAAATTTAGTAGAAACAAGTGGTTCATTAAGAAATAATAATTTTCCAGAATAAATGCATATATATCTGGTTTTTCTTTTATGCGAATTGCCTACAGATTTCCAGATAACCCCAAAACATCCGGGTCATATAACCTTTCTTTCTTTCGTCGCTTGTTATCAACAACAAAAGCATCTTGTATAAATTCATAAAATGTCGGAACCCATGCGGCAATTACTCCATAGACACGCAATATCACTGTATACAATTTAACATATTCTCCCTGATAAAGATAACACCGGTAGTAATAATACAAAAGGAGGAAATGCATAACAGTTTTCACTTTTATCCACTGTTTGGGCAAATTAATTTTCGCCTGCCGACAAAGGAGAAAAACATGGTGTGAAATGTTTTAGAATTCCACCGTGTCTGTCAGTGATGCTATTAAAATCTAAAGCCATCAAGTCGATCGTATGTCCTGTATTGTCCCAAAATACTCTTATATTTTATTCCATATCTCGTTATCTAATGTCGCGTCTGATTTACTAAGTCTTATCAATGGTTCATCTACTAATATCAATTTAGATAGTACAAAATGTAAATTAAACATAACGTCTAAATCCAAAGTCAATTGAAAATAATCTTTAAGAGTAGAATTCAGTTTCATAGATTTGGAACTTTCGTTATTTCAAGCACCTATCAAGGCCTGCGTGTTTATGTTTGCGTCCACCCGACTACACTTTATGTCTTCCTGTATTGATCTTAATACATTTTGCAAACTAAGCTTTAGCCTCTAGTACCATAATAGGAAGCGATAATATTTCCTGAGCCCATGCACGAATCACCAACGTCTCTGTCGTTTATTTTGAAATATCCACCCCATTTGTACATACAATGCAAGCATCTGTATAAATGTGAACAACTAAATACCGCTCTTTTTTTTCTAACTTTCCTGTCCATGAATCCAAATAACCGCCAATTAATAATCTTGTCTTTTTAATTCTTTTCTCATTGGGATACTTGTTTTTTCTTGTTTTTGCGGATTCCGAATGAAATTACCGATTTCATATCTGGAGTGATAAGTTTTGGTGCCATAATATAGCATAAGGTAATATAAAAGAAATACATGACCCACTATATTTTGTAAATCTAGCACTGGGTCTGGCACTGTAAGAACACTTTTTCCTGAACAATTCTTGCGTAAAGTTACAAATTTTTGTTTTTTTGACTCAGTTATTCTGAAACTTCTAGCTATAGAATCAAAAGTACTACTGCTTGTGACGGGATAAACACAGTTTTGTCTAAATTAACGCAATGCCCTTATCTAGTTATAACTTTACAAGCAATGTAATTTGCCAATAATGCGCAACAGAAATCTGCCTTTGAACCAGTTTTTTTTTCCCCTCGATAAGACAATCATCTATATACAATTTTTGATTCCTGATGTAAGAAGTTGCTTGCAGATTTAAAGTGTGATAAATATAGCTAGATAGTTTGAAGCCAAACGGTAATGTTGTGAAAATAAAATAAAATCGACTCCACTGAAAACCCACGAGTCCTCGGGAATCCTCGGACAAAAAACATTATCAAAACCTGACTTTATTTTTGTGAGTGTCAAAACTAAAAGGAATATCTTTGGTCCAATTGTTCAAATACATTAGGTTAATACATAGTCTATGTTTTGTCAGTTACTGTTAACGGTGCTACAATGTGGGGTGGTTTAACTAAACCTACTTTTCCTACGCATTTAATGGAACCATTGTTCAGTCTTTCCTCAACAGTTTCTGTTATGAACATAGAAAACTTTTTGCATTTATTCGAATTATTGAATTTTCTGCAAGGTGGGCACTTGTTCCCAGAAATCTGCTTTAACATGTACAATGTACTCATTGATATTAACACCATGAACTAGCCAATCTAAAATTTCATCTGAAGAAGACGAACAAGCTAATATCTTTTACCATTGATATAACCTAGTGTGAATTTTTGCAGCAAAAGTCTTCGGATTCAAAAATTTCACGTTTTGTATATCTGGAGAGACACCATCCATTTAATTTAAACTTGTGAGAACTTGGTTAACTGGACAATCACAGACAAAATGACCCGGCTTATTACATTTAAAACACAGATTGTGAATATAACCACGAGGCCTACCGCGACGAGGTGAACCTAAAAACCAAGGAGGCATTCCATCAGTGTGACCTTGTGCTTGTTCAAAAGAACCTCCCATAAAACCAGCCGCATGTAAATACAAATTATGCGACTGCATATTGTAATTGTTATTTTGAAAGTCATTTTTAACCAAATATCTTAAGTAACTTCTGTTCTTTATCAAGCACCGCTTCCTCTTCTTTGTTGCACACACGTTTTAGCGCTAACGCTGCTGCAAAATTTGGTCTATTCTTGTGGATGTGAAATCTACTTAGAATCAATGTTTTCCTTTCACGCTAATATAACTTTTTCTCAAGATCTGCTATTTTATCTTCTAATGTTTTCATCTAAACAAATGAAGCAAAGTAATCTATCTTAATTTGGAGCACTGATCTAATTATGATCTAATATTCAACTCTCCAGATCACCTTCAACCATAGTAAATAATTGTTTTTTTTTTATCATATTTTCAATAAACTAATATTTCATACATTCTGGCAGCACGCATAACGAGTTGCTCATAACCGCTACTTATGCATGCTTCTTCATCATTTATACACTGATTTACACATATAAATCGCATATTTATCAAGAAATGATAGGCAATTATTAGCTAGATCCGTTTGCTTCACGTCCATTGAGAATTACTTGTGGTGACATCACACATATCTAAACTTGAAAACTGCACATGCCTGTTAATTAGTATTAAGGCAGTGAATTAAATTAATGAAACATGCATACGTACATTAGTGTATGTACTATCATGTATTTTTCCAAAATTTTGTTCTTGTGATAAATTTTCGTTTCGATATTTCTCATATTGTATCGTAAAGTTTATGCACTTTTAAATTTCACCCTGCTAAGCCAAACAATTTTCTTTGTAAGAGTTATCTCCCTATTCACTGTTTATCATGTGAATTTACTCCTTCGTAACAACAAAAAAGATATCAACAAAATTCTTTTTGTGAATTGTTCGTTACATCCTGAGGAATTTTTGGCTAATTTGGATCGAAGCGATCCAGTGAAATTTTAAAGGAGTTATCTACCTTTACCAAATAAATTTGTCGGTATGTTTTTGTATCTCATAAACCCTTAGCCGTATAACCCTAGAATCTTTTTATTTGAGGCCCCTGGGTCCTAACTCAGAAAATGAGGTCAAGGTCAAAGGTCAAGGTCATGTTCTCAATTTTGACTTTTTCTAGTTTTTACATTATCTATGACACTTTTAAAGATACATATAAAAGAACTAGTGCGAAATGTTTGCTTTATTGTAATGAAACAATGTAATGACATCTTATAGGAGTTATTGCCCCTAAAATGTTTTAATACAAGGTTAATTGATTATTTCTTCAACTTGGTTCATTATGAAGCCATAGGGTTTTTTGAAAAGTGTTGGGTGACATATGACCTTGAAAAATGTCAACCGAAAATGACCTTGAGTAAACCGGAAGTAGCCATTTTTGCACTTATTTCATGGAAAAGTACTTAGAAACCATATATTTTTTGAATAGGCATACATTAACCTATCATTTGAGACCAGAAGTGACATTGAATTAACCGGTAGTAGCATATTATCTCCCTTATTAAAGGCATAAGTATTTATAAACTATATATTTTTGGAATCAGTGTGAATAAGGCTATCATTTGAGACCGGAAGTGATATTTTCTAAACCGGAAGTTGGCAATTATCTCCATTATTTCAGGCAGAAGTATATATAAACCATTTGTTTATTGAATCAGTATACAGAAACCTATGATTTGATGCCAAAAGTAACTTTGAGTAAACCGGAAGTAGCTTCTTGTCAATTATTTAGAGAATTGATGTGGAAAGACCTTCAATTGTTCTCTGAACAATTGGTTTTTAATTATTATTATTTTTTTTTCCGCCAAATTTGTTCTTCCGATAAATATTTGTTTCGCAATATGTTGCTTAGATATTTTTCATATTGTATCGTACAGTGTATGCGCTTTAACATTTCACCTGCTAAGCCTAACAATTTTCTTTGTAAGAGTTATCTCCCTATTCACTGTTTATAAAGTGTGTGCATCTCCTTCGTAACAAAATAGGATATCAACAAAATTCTTTTTCTAAATTGTTCATTACATCCTCAGGAATTTTTGGCTAATTTGGATCGAAGCGATTCCATGAAATTTTATAGGAGTTATCTACCTTAACCAAATAAATTTGTCGGTATGTTTTTTTAACTCATAAACCATTAACCGTATAACCCTGGAATCTTTTTATTTGAGGCCCCTTCGTCCTAACTTAGAAACTTAGGTCAAGGTCAAAGGTCAAGGTCAAGTTCTCAGTTTTGACTTTTCCTTGTGTTTGCATTTTCTCCAACACTTTTAAAGATATATATAAAAGAACAAGTGCAAAATGATTGCTTCATTGTAATGAAGATATGTTACATTTGGTCTGAAACAATCTAGTGGCATCTTAAAGGAGTTAGTGCCCCTGAAATGTCCAATTATCAAGTTAATTGATTATTATTTCAACTTGGTTCATTATAAAGCCATCAGACCTTTAACAAAAGATTGGATGACATATGACCTTGAAAATGACAACCGGAAGTGACCTTGAGAAAACCGGAAGTAGCCACTTTTTTACTTTTTTCCATTGAAAAATAATCAGAATCCATATATTTATATTCATAATATAAATACATAAACTTGTCACTAAAGACCAGAAGTGACTTTCAATAAACCGGAAGTGGCCAATTATCTTCTGTTTTACAGGCAAAAGTATATAGAAACTATATATTTTTGGAATCAGTGTGATTGAAGCTATCATATGAGACCGAAAGTGACATTTATTTCACCGGAAGTAGCACATTATCTCCCTTATTTCACTCAAAAGTATATGTAAACCATTTATTTATCGCATCAGTATAAAGAAACTTATGATAGGATGCCAATTTTAACTTTGAGTAAACCAGAACAAGCTTCTTTTCAATAACTTTGAAAGTTGATGTGGAAAGACCTTCAATTGTTCTCTGAACAATTGGTTTTTAATTATTATTCTTTTTTTTTAAAGTTCATTTTTTTAATTTAGCGTAAGTAACAATTCTTATCAAACTTCACATGAAACATATTAACAAATGCAACCTTCCCACGCAAATTAACCTTAGATGCAATCCAATGCTTCCTCAGATAAAAAAGAGAGAGAAAAAAACTTTTATCGCAATCATGTTGCTGAAATCTGCTCCTAATGAAATATTGATATCTTTGAAAACATAGAACTGTCAAGTGTCCATGTTTGACCGCCTGTTAAAACATACACCCTGCTGATGTGAACTTCGATCCTATTCAGATAATTGATTCAAAGCAACCGGGAAAGTTTGCTTTGTACTAAATTTATTTTACCACTATCACAATCAACATGGTCAATAAGTAAATTATCATGTATCAAAAATTAACATGTGTTGTATCGATGAATATTATTTCTTTCATTCTCTCTCTCTCTCTCTCTCTCTCTCTCTCTCTCTCTCTCTCTCTCTCTCTCTCTCTCTCTCTTCTTTTAAGAGGATAAATTTAAGTTATAAATACATACATCTATGCTTAAATAAATCAAATATACTTTAATCTATCGACTATTATTATTTTTATTTCTTTAAAATTTCTGTAATGATAAATTCTTCTTTTAGTGCCCTTCTAAATCATTAACAACTTGATATATCTGGAGCTCTATAGCCATATTGTAATTAGGTCTTTCCACTTTGCCGTGGAAAGACATATTGATTTTGTTCTGATTATTTTTTTTTCTTCCGCCTAATTTTTTTTCTTTTGCTGTTTGGTTGTTTCGCAAGATGTCGATTTGATATTTGGTATATGATATTGAACAGTATTTGCGCTTTCAAAACTGACCCTGCTTAACCGAATACTTTTCTTTGTAAGAGTTATCTCCCCATCACTGTTTTTCTTGTGTTTGCTACTCCTTCGCAACCGTTAAAGATTATGACAAAATTATTTCACCAATTTGCTTGTTATATCCTCAGGATGTTGAGATTGGTTTGGACCGAAGCATTCCGGAGACTCCATATGAGATTTATTTCCCCTTATGCATTGGATATAAGTGATATGCATTTGTAACTGGTAAACCATAAGTGATAGAGACCTAGGATCCATTGATTTGAGGTCCTTGGTCCTTAAAAAACAAAATTAGGTCAAGGTCAAAGGTCAAGGTCACATTCTTAATTTTGATTTTGGCTTATTTTCACTTCCTTTCAAAAATAAATTTTTGTTTCAAAATATGTCGCTTAGATATTTCTTATATAGTATCATACAGTTTATGCGCTTTTAAATTTCACCCTGCTAAGCCGAACAATTTTCTTTGTAAGAGTTATCTCCCCTAACACTGTTTTCCTTGTGACTGCATCTCCTCTGTAACTGCAAAAGAAAGCGACAAATTTATTTTATAAAATTGCTCGTTATATCCTTAGCATGATTTGTCCTATTTTGACCGAAGCGATATGAACACTCCATATGAGAGTTATTTGCCCTTATGCATGTGATATAAGTGATATGCATTTCTATCTTGTAAACCATAAGTGATAGAGACCTAGGATCTTTTGATTTGAGGTTCTTGATCCAAAAATAAGAAAATTAGGTCAAGGTCAGAGGTCAAGGTCATATTTTAAATTTTGATTTTGGCTTATTTTCAATTCTTTTCAAAAACCGTATAAGAACTTGACAACATATTTTTACTAAATTGTAAGTTGAGACATGTCGTAACAGATGAATTTTGATTGAAAGGGTACGCTAACATTAAATTGGAGTTTTCGCCCATCTTATATTAAAAATTAAGCACATAGTGATATAACTCATTAACCATATATAATTAAGACCTATGGTCTTTTGATTTGAAGCCCTTGGTTTTTGACCTTGAAATTGAACTCAAGGTCATAGGTAAAATTGACGTTCTAGATTTTGACCTTTGCTTTTACCTCATATGTATACATGATAAAGCCATGGGACTTTTTGCATTACGTGGCAACACACTTGACTATGGAAAAGCCAACCGGAAGTGACCTTGTGTAAACCGGAAGTAGCTATTTTTTGTACTTATTTAATGTAAAAGTATATTGAACAATATATTTTTGGAATCAGCATCAAGTTAAGTATCAAATAAAACCGGAAGTGACATATTTCTTTTTTTTTTCTTCCACCTATTTTTTTTCTTTCGTTGTCTTCTTGTTTAATAAGATGTCCCTTATATATTTGGAATATGATATCGTACAGTTTATACACTTTTGAAAGTTTTTCTTGTGGCCACTACTCCCACTACAACCGTAAAAGTTTACGACAAATTTATTTTACCAAATTGCTCGTTACATCTTCAGGATTAGGATGACCGTTTGGATCGAAGCTATCCGGAGACTCTATATGAGAGTTATTCCCCCTTATGCATTTGATATAAGTGATATGCATTTCTAACTGGTAAACCATAAGTGATAGAGACCTAGGGTCTCTTGATTTGAGGTCCTTGGTCCAATAAAATGAAAATTAGGTCAAGGTCATATTCTAAATTTTGATTTTGGCTTATTTTCACTTCTTTCCAAAAACCGTATAAGATATCAACAAATTATTTTTACTAAATTGTAAGTTGCGACATGTTGTAACACGTAAATTTTGGTTGCAAGGGTACGTTGACCGTAAAGGAAAGTATTCTCCCTTTTTATATTTAAAATTACATGTATGGTGGTATAACTTATTTACCAAGTATAATAAAGACCTAGGTTAATTTGATTAAAGGTCCTTGGTTTATGACCTTGAAATTGAGCTCAAGGTCAAAGTTGAAATTGATGTTCTAGATTTTGACCTTTGCTTTTACTTCATATTTAGACACGATAAAGCCATGGGACTCTTTTCATTAGGTTGCAATTTACATGAGCTTGAAAATCCAACCAGAAATGACTTTGTGTAAACCGGAAGAAACTTTGTTTTGTACTTATTTGATGTTAAAGTATATAGAACCATATATTTTTGGAATCAGTGTCAAGTAAACTATCAAATAATACCGGAAGTGACATTTTTCAGACCGGAAGTAAAAATTATCTCCCTTATTTCAATAAAATTGTTTAGAAACCATATATTTTTTGAATCAGCGTACATTAAGGTATCATTTGACACTGTATATGACACTTTAAACCGTATTTTAATATTTTCATATCAAAATGAATCGTAAGAAGTGGAAAGACCTTCAATTGTTCTCTGAACAATTGTTTTTTAATTACTTTTTACTTTCAGTTTCGGACTTTAGTTCACACCTTTATGACACTCCTTACACGTATTACAAAATGGTGTACACAGTCATTTTCCTTAATGTAAATAAACAAAGCAATTATAATGTCACTTATTATCTTACTATTATATTAAACAACCATAAATCCAAATTTCGCATTATTGCATGTTCTCACTTATCATCAAAGTCAAACAAATTTTGAGATATTCTAGCTTTTATTCTTTTATTTTTGTTTTCATTTCCTTTTTCTAAATTTTCTATTTTTTGCCGACATCAGTGTCCGAACGTTATGTTTAGCCAAATTTCTCATTAATATAGTTATCATAGTTAAAAGATACGTATATTTTATGATTTTCCCCTATCTAAAGTACTAACATCACACAGACGAAAAAAAATTAAAATATTTTTTCTATTCACGTTCCAGCATGATGCAGAACAAATTTCTTTTGTGACATTCTCTAATTTACATAATAATACAATCAAGTAAATTCTTCCTTATCACGTTCGAACACGAATCATGAACCCATAAATCGCCTTAAGGAAACATATCACTTTTTTCCCTCTTTCTTCTCATAGAAACATTAATCTTGAACAAATTGCTAACATCATGCATCTTCATCCTTTTTTTTTTCACGACTTAGCATTAATGCCCAAACACAATAAATTATGATATTTCCCCCCTCGCTCTCTACCTATTCTCGTTCGGCATAAAAGCCCGAACAATGTTCACGTTCGGCATAAAAGCCCGAACAATATTCACGTTCAGCATAAAAACCCGAACAATGTTCACGTTCGACATAAAAGCCCGAACAATATTTTAATTTCACGTTCGGCATAAAAGCCCGAACAATATCAGATTTCACGTTCGGCATAAAAGCCCGAACAATATTCACGTTCGGCATAAAAGCCCGAACAATATTCACGTTCGGCATAAAACCCAAACAATATTCACGTTCGGCATAAAAGCACGAACAATAATCGTTATATCAAAATAAAAATATCCAAAATTATATGTTTTCTTTTCCTATTATATTTTAACCACTAAATACTTTTACAAGTTCAAAAACTTGAACAATTTTCTTCTTTTTGTCTTCTGTCCACTGACGAGCATTATACTTGCTCTAACATATTTTGTTAACTTTGTATTTTACCTCTGTTCACGTTCGAGCATCTTACCCGAACACTATTCTCTAGACAAATTGCATTGAATTTCAAAAATTACAGTAACATATAAAATATAACCAGATTTTCTTGGTCTTCACGTTCAAGTAAAATACCTGAACAAAACATTTTTCAACCTATTTTAAGAACTTTCTATTCTTCCGTTCTCACTTTTCTAAACAAATATATTAACCGTGAAATATATGCACCCGTTCAAATATGAACAAATTATCTATAACTAAATATGTAACATTAATTTTCCTTTACATATTCAGTATGAAAATACCACAGACGTACAACTGTCGTTCCGATAAAGTTCACTCTAACACGTGCATAACTTTTATTTTGAACTCTTTAATTAAAACATATGCCATATATACATAATACACACATACGATGACCTTTACGATACGTTAATTTCTGTATTAATTATCTTTTACATTCATCGTATTCTTTTCTCATGCACCTTTGTTATATCAAATAAGTTTCGAAAACTTACCCTTGACGATTTGTTTTCTGAAGTTTTAGTTTCTTTTTTTTTTCTATTTTAGGAGTTTTTTTTGTCACCGTATCCTCCTCCTTCAATGCATCTTTCTTCTCTATGGCAAAACTCACAACTTTGCATAAGTTCTCTCTAGAATCATAGATGTCCAGAAACACTAAAATGTCATTTAATTGTAACTTTATTTTGGTGGCTACTTGCATTAAATCTTCTTTACTAAATGTACTCAAACTCTTTCCATCGAACTGTTGAAGTTTCGGATCATTGTCTGATCGGTATCGATTTATTATTTATAAGAGATGCATTATGCGTCTGCACGATATTATGACCTCCAATCGAGTGACGATTAAACTAAGAGTGACCGTGCTATATTACACATTCGAGGTACCGAAGGGGGAACTTGGAATAGAAAACAGTGGTAAAGCGCCTTTTTGTCACAGAGAGAAAACACATGTTGACCCAAAATTAAACTGGACCCCTGTTGTGTTCACTTATCGCTCCATTAACGGTGCGAAGCTTTAGATGGAATGGCGGACCAGTTTAACCCAAGATGACAACTAAACAAGCATTGAATGACCTCCAATCGAGTGACGATTAAACTAAGAGTGACCGTGCTATATTACACATTCGAGGTACCGAAGGGGGAACTTGGAATAGAAAACAGTAGTAAAGCGCCTTTTTGTCACAGAGAGAAAACACATGTTGACCCAAAATTAAACTGGACCCCTGTTGTATTCACTAATCGCTCCATTAACGGTGCGAAGCTTTAGATGGAATGGCGGACCAGTTTAACCCAAGATGACAACTAAACAAGCATTGAATCAAACAAGCAAAAAGAAAATCGACGTTGCTTGATTTCTTTACATCCCCCATAAAGAAAAAAGAAAGAAGCAGGTGAAAACCGAATCACATATTATGCAATTTACGCATGGATATCGATAGTTGTTGTTACTGACAATTCTTTAATAGAGATCATAATGATTTTCGGATCCATTCTGCGTTTTTGTCAAGCCTGCGACTTTTGTCGCAGAAAGCTCGACATAGGGATAGTGATTCGGCGGCGGCGTTAGCTAACTTCTTAAAAGCTTTATATTTTGGAAGGTGGAAGACCTGGATGCTTCATACTTTGTATATAGAAGCCTTATGTTACGAAGTTTCCATCTGTCACATATCCATTGTCCTTGACCTCATTTTCATGGTTCAGTGACTACTTGAAAAATAGTTAAGATTTTTTGTAATGTTAATTTCTCTCTAATTATGAGTAATAGGATAACTATATTTGGCATGTGCGTACCTTGCGAGGTCCTCATGCCCGTCAGACAGTTTTCACTCGACCTCGTTTCATGGATCAGTGAACAAGGTTAAGTTTTGGTGGTCGAGTCCATATCTCAGATACTAAAGCAATTGGTCTAGCATATTCGGTGTATGGAAGGACTGTAAGGTGTACATGTCCAACTGGCAGGTGTCATCTGACCTTGACCTCATTTTCATGGTTCAGTGGTTATAGTTAAGTTCTTGTGTTTTGGTCTGTTTTTCTTATACTGTATGCAGTAGGGCTACTATATTTTGGTGTATGGAATGATTGTTAGTTGTACATGTCTAGCTGCAGGTGTCTTCTGACCTTGATCTCATTTTCATGGTTCAGTGGTCAAAGTTAAGTTTTTTAGTTTTGGTCTTTTTTTCTAATACTATATGCAATAGGTCAACTATATTTGGTGTATGAAAATATTTTATGATGTACATGTCAGTCTTGCAGGTTCTATTTGACCTTGACCTCATTTTCACAGTTCAATGCTCAGTGTTAAGTTTTTGTGTTTTGGCCTGTTTTTCTAATACTATAAGTAATAGGTCAACTATATTTGTTGTATGGAAGGATTGCAAGCTGTACATGTCTGCCTGGCATGGTTCATTGGTCAATGTTTAGTTTTCTTGGTTAAGTCTGTATCTTAGAAACTATAAGCAATATGTCAACTATATTTAGTGTATTGAATGATTGTAAGGTGTACATGTATTTCTTTTTTGTTTATATGACCTTGACCTCATTTTCTTGGATCATGTTAAGTTTATGTGATAGTTGTAGTAAAGCTTTATATTTAGGACTATCAACATAATATCAATGATTAGTAAAGAAGGCGAGACATTTCAGCATGTGCACTCTTGTTCTGTATTGAATGAACATTAATATACTAGAAATTACTTGTATTTGGGTCTGTGTAACACTTATCAATTCAAAATTTCAAAAAGTTTTCAAATTTTAGTATTTTGGATTTTTGATTAAAGTTTTAAAATATCAAAATTCAAAATTTTTTATTTTTTTTTTTAATTTTGAAAATTTCACCAAATAATTAAATTTTAAAATTATAAACTTCATTTTAAAACTTAATTGTTACGATATTCAAGCAAACTTTAAAAATACTAAACTGAACGTACAGTTTTGATCATTTCGCTTTTTGAAAGTTTGAATTTTTTGATTTTTGAGTAAAATTTAGCAAAGAGGGAAAGGACTAAAGAGTGGATACCTCGGTTACAAGTGCGAAACGGAATAAGAATGGAAGGAAACGAAATGAAATTTACCAAACCAATCAAAACGAATACAATATTTTCTGAAAAACTAAATATAGTAAAAATTATAAAACAAGAGGCTAACTTGTGACCTACCGATTTACTTATTACCAGGTTTGTAATATTATGAGCAACTCGACGGGTGCCACATGTGGAGCAGGATCTGCTTACCCTTCCAGTGCACCTGAGATCACCCCCAGTTTTTTGGTGGGGTTCGTGTTGCTCAGTCTTTATATGTTGTGCTTTCTGTACTACTGTTTGTCTATTGGCTCTTCTTCTTTTTTAGTCATGGCATTGCCTGCTAATTTTCGACATATGAGTTTGAATGTCACTCTGTGATCTTTCGCCCCTCTTTTGTTTGATCTATAGGGTGAAAAAGAGAAATATGTTTCTTTAAGTCGAAAAAAAAATTAATAAGACCTGATTTTGACACACTTTGATTCTCTAATTTAAAGGACAATATGCAGAAATTACTTGTCGACTTTGTGATAACTGCTATTTTTAAATAGAGAATTAAAGAAAACGGGATATTCGATATTTGAAATAAGGGATAGTTCCGTATTTGTTATTTGCGCTTTTTTAAGTTATTGTTCGACAATCAACTTTGAGCAAAATACAAGTATGCAGCCACGTCCAGTCAGGATGGGGCGTGTAGAGAGTGCCAACGTTACATCAATTCTTTGAGTTGGTTGTTGATTGCAAAATTTTGTCCCTATTCAATATACCCTAATTTTCCAGTAGCGATCTAAATTTGCCGACCTTCATCCTGAACGGACTCTATTACATGACCTACCTATTGTATTTATTGTTAATTTGTTATAGTCCTGAACATGCATGAAATATTTGCCACTGACAACTAACCAGCAATCATTTAAAATAGGCCGTTTATATATAAAGTATAAAGAAACTGAGGTTTCAACTCCATCGGGCAAAGTTTCTCTTAGATGGATTTTGCTATTTTTAATGTCCCTTTTGGCCATACACCTCTTCAATTGTTTCGGTTCTTATATTTACTTTGCTTTCAAATATTCAGCTTTGAGCGTTCCGGATGTAGGTAAATACAGAAAAGCGCTTCGGACGTTTGTAGTCGAGTGTTGTTTGAATTTTTATTGGATATTGCATTCACTTCAAATGTTATTCTCAACGGGAAATAGTACATGGGCGGATTAAGGTTTTTGTTACTGTAATCTAATTTATTGAGGGGATTTCTCTTTTAGTAGAAAATTTGTTTTTATACAACCGCAAAAAAATTAAAATTTTTTTTGGTCGTATATTGGTATCATGTTGTCGTCGTCGTCAGCGTCGTCCGAAGACAGATGGTTTCCGGATAATAACTTTAGTATAAGTAAATAGAAATCAATGAAATTTTAACACAAGGTTTATAACCACTAAAGGAAGGTTGGGATTGATTTTTTGGGTTATGGTCCCAACTGTTTAGGAATTAGGGGCCAAAAAAGGGGCCCAAATAAGCATTTTTGTAGTTTCCAGACAATAACTTGTGTTAAAGTGTATGAATCTCTCTGAAATTTTACCACAAGTTTCCATACTACAAAGGGATGGTTAGGATTGACTTTGGGAGGTTATGGTTCAAACCATTTCGAAATAAGGGGCAAAAAAAGGGAAAAAACAAGGGTTTTTCTGGTTAAAGGACAATTGAGACAATTTAAAAGCAGTGTAAGGGAGATAATCCAAATCAAAATCCAAATCAATTTAAATAACAATGTTTGATTACCTCCCTTACACTGCTTGTAAATTATGTATTAAGAAATGATGATTGTGAGATACTGACCATAACTTGAGGGAAATAATTATTTTTTTGGAATAAGGGAAAGGGGGAGGTGAAAAAATTGGAGGGGGACAATTTTTCTCATTTCAGATTTCAGAAATTAAAAGAAATTTTCTTCAAATATTTTTTTTGGGGGGGTTAATATTCAGCAGCATAGTGTATTGCACAAACGCAAAAAAACGGGGTAACATTTATTTTTGAGGGGGGGGGGGTCAATTCGCATAGTGTATTGCACAAAAGCAAAAAATTGAATATAAATTCAAATCATGATAACCAATTTGAAGTTCTTTGACTACAGTTATTCTGTATCAGAAACCTATTATGTGTCAAAAATTTAATTACAATCCAAATTCAGACCTGTATCAAGCCTGAATATTGTGTCCATTTTGGCCCCAACTTTTCAGGGTTGGACATCTACTGTTGTATCTAGCTGCGCTCAGCGAAGCCATTTATTGTATTGTATTTTTCACTGCTATTCCTAAGTTTTCTTATCCCTATTTTTAAAACTCATGAGTTCGTCTCTGTAGTATGTACCAATCATTTTATCATTGACTGTAAATACAAAGTTAGCATGAGATTGAATTGAAAAGACTATGAATCCCCTGTACTTGGTGCCGGTGAAGACCGTTTTAAAAGGCACCCAGAGATTTCTTATATATCGTAATACTGCAAGGTTATTGTAAAATATTTTCAGTACAGAAAATTAACATTAAATCGAAAAAGGTTAAATTTGATCGATATTGAAATATATTTTGTGACTTCAGGGGAATATATAAGGTTGCACTTTGTAAATACAGCTGTTTCACAAACCACGCCTCTTTTTGGAAGATATTAGATATTCATAAATAAATTGTTTTGTTTATGTACTGGTTCCAAGATGTGATCTTTATGTTTCATCTCATAGAGACATAAGTTGGGAACGTAACCAGTATAAATAAAAAAATATAGCGGCAGCCTGGAATTCTAAGTGAGACCAATAGTGAAGGTAGTACAGCATTTAAGTACAAGTTTAAACTCTTATAAGTTCGGGGCATATAAATGTTGAAAATATGCCGCACAGCCCTATATTTTGACCTTTGAAAAAAATTAGTAGTGCATATGAGCTTTCAATTCTAGGATATAATTTTTTTTTCGAAACTTCATAGAAAAAGTGGGACAGTTTTAGCCGTAAAAGGAGTTCCTATGGGAAATTGCATTGTCTATATTTACAGAAATGCAACTTATTAATATTGTTCTTCACTATAGATAACAGTTGAAATATAGCAAAAAAAAAGTTTTTAATGCAAAGAATCCCTTCTTTCGTATTCACATGTTTTCTTTTAAAAAAACGGCCTATTTTTGAGAGCAAATTTTAAAACGTACTTGTTTTTTTAACAAATGTGCCGGTTTTTATGCCCCCGC
Source organism: Mytilus coruscus (assembly GCA_017311375.1). NCBI lineage: Eukaryota > Metazoa > Mollusca > Bivalvia > Mytilida > Mytilidae > Mytilus > Mytilus coruscus. Next base: position 22,655,309 of record CM029606.1, on the reverse strand, counting down.
CGTAGCAGAGGAGGCATTAAGTTTTACCCTTGTCCGTCCGTACGTACGTCCCAAAATTGGTTTCCGTTCTCTAACTTGAATTTGCCTCAACCAAATGTTATGAATCTTATACACAATGCTTATTACCACAAAACAGAGATCAAATTTGAATTTTGGTGGTGTCACTTTAACCGTTCTAGAGTTATGCCCCTTTATAAATGGAAATAAAATTGCAAAATTTTTATTTTCCGTTCTTTAACTTAAGTTTGCCTCAACCAAATGTTATGAAACTTATACACAATGATTATTACCACTAAATACAGATCAAGTTTGAATTTTGGTAGCGTCAATCTAACAATTCTAGAGTTATGCCCCTTTATAAATGGAAAAATTGCAAAATATTTAGTTTCCGTTCCCTAACTTAAGTTTGCCTCAACCAAATGTTATGAAACTTATACACAATGGTTATTACCACAAAACACAGATCAAGTTCGAATTTTGGTGGCGTCACTCAAACCATTCTAGAGTAACGCCCCTTTATAAATGGAAAAATTGCAAAATTTTTAGTTTCCATTCTCTAACTTAAGTTTGCCTCAACAAAATATTATGAGACTTACACACAATGCTTATTACCATAAAACGCAGATCAAGTTCTAATTTGGGTAGCGTCACTTTTACCGTTCTTCAGTTATGTCCCTTTATAACTATATAATATGCAAGCGGGGGCATCATCTGTGTCCACGTGTAGACACAATCCACATTTATTTTTTAATGAAAAAATGTGCATACGAAAGAAGCAACATTTTGCAATCAAGGACCACTCAAAGAATTGATGTAACGGTGGCACTCTCTCTACACGCCCCATTCTGACTGGACGTGGCTGCGTACTTTTTATTTTGCTCAAAGTTGATTGTCTCATGATAAGTTACAAGAGTGCAAATAACAAATACGGAACTATCCCTTATTTCAAAAATCGAATATCCTGTTTCCTTTTATTCGCTATTTTAAAATAGCAGTAATCACAAAGCCGACAAGTGATTTCTGCATATTGTTCATTTAGTTAGAGAATCAAAGTGTGTCGAAATCAGGTCTTACTAATCATTTTTTAGACTTAAAGAACCATAAATTTCTCTTTTTCACCCTGTAGATCAAACAAAAAAGGGGCGAAAGATAACAGATGGACATTCAAACTCATATGTCGAAAATAAACAGACAACGCCATGGCTGAAAAAGAAAAAAAGACCAATAGACAAACAATAGTTCACAAAACACAACATAGAAAACTAAAGACTGAGCAACACGAACCCCACCAAAAACTGGGGGTGATCTCAGGTGCTCCGGAAGGGTAAGCAGATCCTGCTCCACATGTGGCACCCGTCGAGTTGCTCATGATTGGGTCAATTCGCATAGTGTATTGCACAAAAGCAAAAAATTGAATATAAATTCAAATCATGATAACCAATTTGAAGTTCTTTGACTACAGTTATTCTGTATCAGAAACCTATTATGTGTCAAAAATTTAATTACAATCCAAATTCAGACCTGTATCAAGCCTGAATATTGTGTCCATTTTGGCCCCAACTTTTCAGGGTTGGACATCTACTGTTGTATCTAGCTGCGCTCAGCGAAGCCATTTATTATATTATATTTTTCACTGCTATTCCTAAGTTTTCTTATCCCTATTTTTAAAACTCATGAGTTCGTCTCTGTAGTATGTACCAATCATTTTATCATTGACTGTAAATACAAAGTTAGCATGAGATTGAATTGAAAAGACTATGAATCCCCTGTACTTGGTGCCGGTGAAGACCGTTTTAAAAGGCACCCAGAGATTTCTTATATATCGTAATACTGCAAGGTTATTGTAAAATATTTTCAGTACAGAAAATTAACATTAAATCGAAAAAGGTTAAATTTGATCGATATTGAAATATATTTTGTGACTTCAGGGGAATATATAAGGTTGCACTTTGTAAATACAGCTGTTTCACAAACCACGCCTCTTTTTGGAAGATATTAGATATTCATAAATAAATTGTTTTGTTTATGTACTGGTTCCAAGATGTGATCTTTATGTTTCATCTCATAGAGACATAAGTTGGGAACGTAACCAGTATAAATAAAAAAATATAGCGGCAGCCTGGAATTCTAAGTGAGACCAATAGTGAAGGTAGTACAGAATTTAAGTACAAGTTTAAACTCTTATAAGTTCGGGGCATATAAATGTTGAAAATATGCCGCACAGCCCTATATTTTGACCTTTGAAAAAAAATAGTAGTGCATATGAGCTTTCAATTCTAGGATATAATTTTTTTTTCGAAACTTCATAGAAAAAATGGGACAGTTTTAGCCGTAAAAGGAGTTCCTATGGGAAATTGCATTGTCTATATTTACAGAAATGCAACTTATTAATATTGTTCTTCACTATAGATAACAGTTGAAATCTAGAAAAAAAAAGTTTTTAATGCAAAGAATCCCTTCTTTCGTATTCACATGTTTTCTTTTAAAAAAACAGCCTATTTTCGAGAGCAAATTTTAAAACGTACTAGTTTTTTTAACAAATGTGCCGGTTTTTATGCCCCCGCCGTAGCAGAGGAGGCATTAAGTTTTACCCTTGTCCGTCCGTACGTACGTCCCAAAATTGGTTTCCGTTCTCTAACTTGAATTTGCCTCAACCAAATGTTATGAATCTTATACACAATGCTTATTACCACAAAACAGAGATCAAATTTGAATTTGGTGGTGTCACTTTAACCGTTCTAGAGTTATGCCCCTTTATAAATGGAAATAAAATTGCAAAATTTGTATTTTCCGTTCTCTAACTTAGGTGTGCCTCAACCAAATGTTATGAAACTTATACACAATGATTATTACCACTAAATACAGATCAAGTTTGAATTTTGGTAGCGTCACTCTAACAATTCTAGAGTTATGCCCCTTTATAAATGGAAAAATTGCAAAATATTTAGTTTCCGTTCCCTAACTTAAGTTTGCCTCAACCAAATGTTATGAAACTTATACACAATGGTTATTACCACAAAACACAGATCAAGTTCGAATTTTGGTGGCGTCACTCAAACCATTCTAGAGTAACGCCCCTTTATAAATGGAAAAATTGCAAAATTTTTAGTTTCCATTCTCTAACTTAAGTTTGCCTCAACAAAATATTATGAGACTTACACACAATGCTTATTACCATAAAACTCAGATCAAGTTCTAATTTGGGTAGCGTCACTTTTACCGTTCTTCAGTTATGTCCCTTTATAACTATATAATATGCAAGCGGGGGCATCATCTGTGTCCACGTGTAGACACAATCCAAATTTATTTTTTAATGAAAAAATGTGCATACGAAAGAAGCAACATTTTGCAATCAAGGACCACTCAAAGAATTGATGTAACGGTGGCACTCTCTCTACACGCCCCATTCTGACTGGACGTGGCTGCGTACTTTTTATTTTGCTCAAAGTTGATTGTCTCATGATAAGTTACAAGAGTGCAAATAACAAATACGGAACTATCCCTTATTTCAAAAATCGAATATCCTGTTTCCTTTTATTCGCTATTCTAAAATAGCAGTAATCACAAAGCCGACAAGTGATTTCTGCATATTGTTCATTTAGTTAGAGAATCAAAGTGTGTCGAAATCAGGTCTTACTAATCATTTTTTAGACTTAAAGAACCATAAATTTCTCTTTTTCACCCTGTAGATCAAACAAAAAAGGGGCGAAAGATAACAGATGGACATTCAAACTCATATGTCGAAAATAAACAGACAACACCATGGCTGAAAAAGAAAAAAAGACCAATAGACAAACAATAGTTCACAAAACACAACATAGAAAACTAAAGACTGAGCAACACGAACCCCACCAAAAACTGGGGGTGATCTCAGGTGCTCCGGAAGGGTAAGCAGATCCTGCTCCACATGTGGCACCCGTCGAGTTGCTCATGTTATTATTATATGCCACAAACCCGGTAATGAGTAAATCGATAGATCACAAGTTAGCCTCTTGTTTTATAATTTTTATTATATTTAGTTTTTCAGAAAATATTGTTTTCGTTTTGATTTGTTTTGGTAAATTTCATTTCGTTTCCTTCCATTCTTTCGCACTTGGAACAAGTATCCACTTTTTAGTCCTTTCCCTCTTTCTTATATTTTAATCAAAAATAAAAAAATTTCAAACTTTGAAAAAGCGAAAATACGTTCATTTTTAGTATTTTTAAAGTTTGATTCAATATCTTAACAATTAAGTTAAAAACGAAATTTATAATTTTAAAATTCTGATTATTTGGTGAAATTTTCAAAATTAAAAAAAAAAATTAAAAATTTGGAACTTTGATATTTTAAAACTTTGATCAAAAATCAAAAAAACTAAAATTTGAAAACTTTTTGAAATTTTAAATTGATAAGTGTTGCACAGACCTATTTGCTATTTACTGTCAATTGTAAGTTTACTATCCACGGGTCACTGACTGATTGACTGATCAGTGACCATTGTGGTTAGTAAACTTGGAATCAGTAACCGCTGTTGATAGTAAACTTTAAATTGATAGTAAATAGCAGATACAAGTTATTTCTAGTAAATAAAACGGGAAATTATTTGAAAGTAATAGAAACCAAAAAAATAACAGAGTTTGAAAAAAAGGGGGAGGCAAAAAAAAATCGTCTTGTCCCAAGTACCTATGATAATAAGGACTTGACCTTAATGTTAGACAGCTGTTCAACAAAACATAGCTAGTAAGTAGAGGCGGATTTTAGAGGGGGCCCAGGGTGCCCCCCCCCCCCTTTTTGAAGGAAAAATTTGGTTGATTATTTAGGGAATCACTGAAACATGACTAAGCGGGCCCCCTCTTATAGCAGTAAGTGGGCCCCCTTATAAAAATTTCTGGATCCTCCACTGGTAAGTATACCGAAAAATTTAAATTGTTGCAACTTAAAAAAAAAAGAAGCAAATTGGAAATTCTTGAAAAAAGCAACTAAAAAGGGATTTCTACCCAATCACACTGTAAATTTTGTTTATTTTTGTTCAAATAATTTTCGACTTGAAGATGAAAGCCCTGTTCCTTGTTTCATGAAAAAAATAATTTTTCCACCAGATTTTTTCAAGTAAATGCTTGAATTGGTTAATTAGCGAAGAAAGGGTCCCGTTTCAACCACCTGAACTCCCCTCGAGATTTGCTAATACTATATTCTACTTCCCCATAAATACACACTGAAAATAATTCCAACTGCAAAATTTCTCCCCATTGTGTGCACTGAATATATCTTTTTATCCCCAATGCCAGTCTTAATTTGTAGGGCATATTTTCTCCTGCATTTTTCATCGAAAGTGGTTAAAACCTCATTGAATTTGATAAAACATTAAAGAGTCTAATACACATTAAAGATTTCACAATAATTTTACACATGAAATCAACATATTATTTAGCGCTAGACATTGCAGTTGAAGACATTATTAATACACCATTGAAAAATTGATATGTTTCTCTAAACTATTGCATGAAGGAAATCCTTAACCATTGCATGTGAATTGATGTGCATCTGATAAGATAACTTTATTTATTAATAACTCATTGCAAGCACCTTGAGGAGCTACAAGAGCAATGAATTACACAATGCATTAATGATATTTAGCAAACAAAACAAAATGAATAATTCAAATGAGAATGACATATTTTAAAACTTGCCTGTTAAATATTAGCTTTACCTCCATAATAGGAATTTGGTCTTGGTTAGGAACATACTACTTTCTCATTTTTGCTAATATCACTAAAAATTCAAAATCTACCAAATTTCTGTTTTGAGCTATCTTTAACATTTACAATTTAGCACATTTTTAAAATTACTCCTTAATGTTGTTACAACTTCAAAAGTACTGGTATGAATTTGTCAAAATGTGCATTGGGGGAAAGTTTGGAATGACCCTGGTGTGAAACAATGTCAAAGGGAATTGGTCTTACCCAAATTGGTAAATTGTGCATTGATGTATTAAAATAAATTCAAAGGCAATTGGCCCTACCTCTTTCCAGTCTTTCATTACGGTCGGTCCACTTCATATTGAATTTATTATAAATTTGATTGCATCCTCAATATGCATGAAATGTTTGCCACTGGACGTTAATCAAACAACAAACCCATCAATCTCCTCATTATGTAAAAATATATTCAAAATTATGCCTATTTGTAATGCCTAATTCATGTTTTTATGTTTTGCAGGAAGTTAATAATAGGGAATCGAATCAAATGAACAATATTCAGAGTAAAATGCATTGAAAGGAAACATGAAGTTAGCCATTGCATGACATAATGAGCAGCAGTTTTGAATTTAGAGATAGTATTAAAGAGAGATTAGATATCAGAGAAGTCCCAAAGCAAAGTGTACAGGTAGGATACTCGATTGATTGTTTTTTATCAATTGTAATAAATTCAGGAGATACGTATGATTGCCAATGAGACAACTATTCCAATGATTAAAGCAGCCTGCCTCGCTGGCCAGTGGTCTACGTTGTTCATCAACTGTATCAATATAAAGTTGTATTTGCATTGGCACATTTCATTTTCATGGACTTTTGCTTCGTTTACATGTATTAGTTTATGATTAGGTCAGTTTAAGGAGAACCATTAGTGTTAGTTCAGTGATATTTGTATGCAGATGTATTGGCACATCTCATTTCTGTGGAGATTATTTGGCTACACCCCCTCAGTCATGGTCTATTGACTTTGAATGTTTTGGATAGTATACATATTAAATTTCGTGATAAGAGCAGTTTAAGATGAACCACTAATGTTAAGTCAATGATATTTCATAATGCAGATTTATTGGTATTTGCAAGTCTCATTTCCATGGAGATTATATGGCCGCACTCCCTCATCATGGTTTATTGACTTTGAAACTTTTACATAGTTTACAAGTTAAAGTTTTGCTTAGGTTTGTTTAAAGGGTTTGCGGTCGTATATTGGTATGACGTTGGCGTCGTCGTTGTCGTCGTCCGAAGACACATTGGTTTTCGCACAATAACTTTAGTTTAAGTGAATGGATCTCTTTGAAATTTTACCATAAGGTTCAATACCACAAAAGAAAGGTTGGGATTGATTTTGGGGGTTATGGTCCTAACAGTTTAGGAATTAGGGGCCAAAAAGGGCCCAAATAATCATTTTTGTAGTTTCCAGGCAATAACTTGTGGAACGCTATATGAATCTCTCTGAAATTATACCACAAGTTTCCATACCACAAAGGGATGGTTAGGATTGACTTTGGGGGGTTATGGCTCAAACCGTTTAGGAAAAAGGGGCAAAAAAGGGGGGAAAACAAGGGTTTCCTGGTTAATGGACAATTTAAAAGCAGTGTAAGGGAGGTAATCCAAATACATTTAAAGTATTAAAAAAATTGGATTACCTCCCTTACATTCCTATTAAATTATGTATAAAGATGTTGTATTGTCTTGAGGTGATTAGCTGTCAATTAATTTTTAGAAGTTACTATTAAAGGAATTTTAATTTTATCTATGATTATGTATGTCATTTTCCATTTTAAGACTTTAATGATGTATTTAAATTGGTAATTATGGTTGCAAACTCCATTGGAAATTTGAATTGCGATTATGACCATATCTTGAGGGAAAGAATTTTTTTGGAAAAAGGGAGGAGGTGGGTGGGGGGAATTTTTTTTCATTTTAGATTTCAGAAATTAAAAAGAAAATTTCTTCAAACATTTTTTTTGCAAAATAAAGGGGAGGGGGGAGTCAATACGCAACAGCATGGTGTATTGCACAAAAGCAAAAATTGAATATAAATTCAAATCATATAACCAATTCTAAGTTCTTTGACTACAGTTATTCTGTGTCAGAAAACCTATTATGTGTCAAATATTTAATTACAATCCAAATTCAGACCTGTATCAAGCGCGAATATTGTGTCCATTTTTGCCCCAACTGTTCAGGGTTGGACCTCTGCGGTCGTATCCAGCTGCACTCAGCGAAGCATTTTATTCATTTTGATGGAGGTTATTTTGCTCCGCACCATCAAAATTACAAACCTGAGACATATCTCTGTGTCAACAGTTAACTAATTAGAAAGACAACATCAAGATTAGTGATTGATGCATTACAGTAATCAATGTTAATTTAAGAATTTTAATGGATTTGTTAACTCACAAACTGAATCAGTTAGTCTAGTCATATAGTGAACAAGCATTCTGAGTGTATTGCATGGCAATACATAGTCCCCTACCAGTTAAACATTAATTGTACTGGAACAATATGCTAACTTGATCTATAAATTGTCATGGTGTAAAGTTTACACCATGACAATTTATAGATCAAGTTAGCATAACTGTAAACTATATAACAAATATCAAGTCAATATTTTCAACCATGTTGACAAAAAGTGTGGAAAACTGATTATTTAAGTGAATTTTCTAAGTCCAAGGACCATAACTCTGCACAAAATCATCAGACCGTAACAAAATTCGAACTTGGTCTGTAACTTGTCATGATAAAATTATATACCAATTATCAAATCAATATCTTCAAGCACGAAGAAAAAGAGTGTGGAAAACTGATTTGCCGGACTGACTGATGGACAGACAGACAGACAGACGGACGGAGTGCAAACCTAAAGTCCCCTTCGACTTCGTCGGTAGGGGACTAATAACCTGCAACTAATTGCAACACAAAAGTATATGAAAGAAACTTAAATCTAGCTTTAAAGCCAGATAAATATATCTGGGATGATAACTCAGTCGCTGCGTTTCAAGATGCTATAAATTCAAATGAAACAAAATTTTTGTTAGGGAGAAAGATAAAATTTACTACCAATATTCAATTAATAAAGCAGCAGAAGATTGAATCAAGATTTAAATGAGATTTTCCTAAAAGCTACAGATATATCACTAAAGAAAAAGATAAGAAAACCAAAGGAAAGCAAATAGAAGGGAGAATGGCAAGATCAAGATATAATTAATTTAAAACAAAACTTATATCGTAAATACAGATTAATGCAAAATCACAATACAGATCCTTATATACGAGGGTCCTTTTTTAAATGCCTGAAATCATATCGAAAGCAAAGACGAGCAAAAATGAGAAAATTCAAACAAGATATCATGAATAAATATTTACTTGATAATTTATATGATCAAAATCCTATAGCCTATTGGCAACTTTTAGTTAAATTAAAAATATCTCAAATAATAGTCAAAACAACTCTGAGAATACTGTCAAGCTTCAGGGCTTCCAAAACGGTCGTTTTGTCCGGACTTGTCCGATAAATTATATTTATGACTTCTTGTGCCGAATCTGAAACGGATCTGAATGGCAAGAATACTTTGAAAAATTGAATAAGAATGATCAATACAGTGATGATTTGATTAAGAAGAAACTTGAATCATTTCATAATAATAATGTATTTAATGGACTTGATTACTTAATAACCGCTGAGGAAATAGAAAAGGCAATAAAAGATCTTAAGAATTCTCGATCAAGTGGATTTAGTATGATCTCAAATGAAATGATAAAAATGATAAAAAAAAAAGCCAAGCTGTATGTATCCCTTTAATCCAAACACTCTTTAATTTAGTATTTTCAAATAGTATTTACGCAAAGTTATGGGGTCCAGGCTTTATCACCCCCATAGTCAAGTCTGGCTCAAAACATGATCCAGGGGCATAACCATTGCAGATAACATAGGCAAATTATTTAATTTAATTCTAAATAACAGGTTAACAAAATTTTTAAAAAATAGATATATAATAAGAAGTGAGCAAATTGGTTTTACTAAAGGATATCGCACAACAGACCATATGTTTGTGTTAAATACCATCATTAAAAAATTGTGAAAAATAACTTGAAGCCTTTGTATGCATCGCTTTGTGGATTTTAAGTGTGTATTTGATTCCGTTCATCTGCATCTTTTTTATAAACTTTAATGTATAGGTGTTGGAACAAAGTTTTATTACATTATAAAATGTATGTATGGAAACACAGAAACCTGTATAACAATAGACCAACATAGGACAAACCTATTTAAATCAAATATAGGAGTAAGACAAGGGAAAATCTTAGTCCATGCCTCTTTAACATATATTTAAATGATATGCCAACTTATTTTGACCAAACATGTGACCCAGTCCCATTGAAAACACACCCCTTAAATATTTTAATGTATGCTGAGTATCATCATCTGAGCAAGAACTTCAAAATTGTGTTAATAAATTATTTGAATTTACAGTTGATTGGAAAATGAAAACGACCAAGGTTCTTGTATTTAACAAATCAGGACGACATAAAATATTAAAATATCCTTAGGAAACCAGACTTTAGAATGTGTACAGAACTACACATACTTAGGAATAAATTTTTCAGCATGTGGCAGCTTCAAAAGACAAAAAAAGATCTTTATAATAAAGGAATGAAAGCTTATTTCAAATTAAGGAAGACCTTTTCACTGGAAAGCCCAAAACCTAGCACTTTATTACATATTTATAACCGTACAATCCGACCCATCTTGTTGTATGGATCTGAAATTTAGGGTTATATACCATATAAGAAACAAAAAAACATATGGATAACTTTATTTCAAAAGAAACTGGTTATCCTGTACTAGAGAAAATCCATACTACTAAGCTTTGTAAATTTTCACTTGAAGTAAACATAAAAACATCAAATATGGTATGTAGAAGGGAACTGTTCACTCCCTATACTTCTTTTTAAATGTAATTATGAATATGATAAAATTTGGATCCATCTTATGAAAGAATTTGAACCTTCAAATATTATCCTATGGGAGGCCATAAATCTATCCCAGTCTATGAAAAAAATTAACTAGGAATCTTGGATAGGAAACATTAGACATATATTTAAATTCCTAGATTTAGACTATCTATTTGTAAACCAGTCAAACTTTAAACAAAACCTATAAATTAAAAAGGTAAAAAATTCTCTAACAATAAAATTTAAAGAAATTTGGGGAGCTAGTTTAGAAAGCAATTCTGGAAAGAGTACCAATATACAATCGGGCTATAAATTAAGAACTTACAGAAAATTTTTAAATATTTTTATGTTTGAACAGTCTGTCACCAAGAGCCAGTGCACGTCGAGTTTAAGGGGGACTATCGAACATGCACAACGCAAGGGACAGGAGGTCAGTCTTTTGCAAGACTTAAGCGATGGCAGGCAAAACTATAAAACAAGCAGTAAATTGTAACAGTTTTATATAATAACAGATCTAAATGATGATAATAATTCCAAAACAATAAACAAATAATTAAAATCCAAATGTTCTAAATTATAAAGTCACTAATCCAAAATCACAGTTAAAGTTGAAAGTTCTAAATGTCCAAAGTTAAAGTTCAATTAAAATATTTCCACTAAATGTTTCACTTGAAGTCCAAAGATTGGTTGAGTTGAGTTGATCGAGTTTGAGTCTTTTGAGTTGATGATTTTCCTCAGAGTAGCCGAGTCTGGTTGGCTTTGGAAGCACTCCTTTCTGGATGACACCGACGAGACTAGACTGAAGAATAACTGTTCGACCCCGATATTTAAGGCGAATGCTGAAAACTACTCATAAAATGACAGACATTGATAATTTTGATAATTGAGATAATTTGAGTATTAATACTATTATTAAAAAAATGTCCAAAGGTGAAATATGAATAATGTCAATTACAAAGATACAAGTTAATTACATTTATAATACTAATTAAAACATAATATTGCTCAGATTAATTAATGACAATTGACAAGATACCAAAGTGTTGCTATTAACAATTATTAACAATCGACATGTTTCACAAAATTTATCTGAGTAATTAAATTAAAATTTGTCAAACAATTATTTCATAATTTCATATTTCCTAAAATAATATATTTTCTCAATAAAATTCAATCTAAAAACTTTTACATAAAAGAACACCTATAACAAATTCCCCTCTCCAATATGTTTGTCCTCAAACATGAGAAAATATACATATGTACAAAAACATTAAACATAAGAGAAAATATATACAATAATAACCAAGAATGAAATGATATACACAATAAAATGCATATATAAAGAAAACATATTTTGCAAGACAAGATGAAAAATGCAATTTGAGACAAAATTGCTAGATAAAGAAAATTGCCAGATAAGATATGAAAAGCCAGACTAATGAAAATCAAAAATAAGACAAGACATATGCAAAAAGAATTTTAGACTGAAAATTACATAAAAACAAACAAAATTTTAGGCTGTATGCTCCTTGTATAAGGTGGTCAGCCCTATGCAAGTGCAGGATGTGGAGTTGAATGACCAGTCCAACTCCAAATGGTGTTTTTTTTTCATAGATCATTAATATATTTTTTAAAAAATGTAACATAAAAACAACATACTAGCTAGTATTACAATAAAAAAAAAACATAAGACATACAATATATATATTTACAATACCGGTATCTATCTTTTTACAATCACTATATTCTATAATTCATTATTTACCAATCTATGTGGCTATACTCTATAATATTCTTAATACCAATCTATGTGGCTTTATTCCAAAATCTATTCTTTGCCCATCTTTGTGGCTTTATTCAATAGTAGCTACTTTTCATTATTTTCATATTATAAAACACTAACATATTTGAAAATTGTACATGTACTATTCACAAATTTATCTTCTCCTCATACTTATTTCAATTTTGTATTGTGTTTCTAACACATTTATAAAGTTATTTATTGACGCATTTGACAGACTATCAAATGTATCCCACTCTGGTGCAATGACTGGATTCTTGTATCCCGACAAATATTCCGTTGTGCCATCCATGTTGTATCGAATTTCGTGTATTTTTCCATCGGAGGCTATTTGAAAACTGCAGTCGCGTTGATTTTCCTTTCCTAATCTTTTCTCCATAGTATATTGAATGTCTTGTTGTAAAAGGGCTTGTTTGAAATGTTCCTTATGATCTATTAAAACTTGTCGTGCAGTATTTGGTACTGAAGTCATTGATTCGTATTTTGTAGTATTTCCAGATTTGATTAAAAAGTATGGTCGGTTGTTATCAATTCTTACGGCTAATAATTGTTGATGTTCATTTCCTTGATCTTGTTCATTGATGGTTTCAGTTTGTGTGCTTATATCATCTGTGACTTTACTTGAAATTTATTGTACACTATTAACAGCTGGATCCGGTTTTGTGAAAAATTTATGTTTATTTTGCTGTAATGGACGTTTTCTTCTCTTACCACTCATTGTACGTTGCGCATGAAATTCTCGTATTAATTTTGCTGGGACCTTGCATGGAAAATACCATTCTGTGTTTCTTGATTTATCGGTAAACTTAAGTTTATAATATAATGTACCATTACCTCTGACTGATGATAAAACTTGTTGAATCTCCTCTTCTTTGAAAGCTTTGCACTTATTGTTCTTACAATCCTGACAAGATGGCTTGTTGTCTTTTACTGGTGTATTTACGGTTGAATCTCCTGAAGGGCCCGCATTTCTCTTATTTGTTTCACTATTTTGTGCTGGTTGTTGATTTTGTTGTCTGTTGTTGATTCTATCAACAGGAAGTTGTTGTTGGTCCTGAGTTGGCCTATTGTTGTTAATTACAGGAATGGGTGGTTGTTGTCTATTTATTCCATTGTTGATTGGTGGCTTAGGTTGTTGATGGTTGTTTGGTAAAAGTTGATCATTATCATCGATGTTGTCATCTTGTATTTCTTCTGGATTCAGTTCTTCGTTGTCATTTTGAAACTCATCTGGTAAATTAGTCGGTCTGTCTTTTGGATCGTAATATGGCTTCATTCGTTGCGCGTTTACCATTGACTTAACCTCTTTGTTTGTTGCACAATTTCTAAGTTTGTAAGTACTATTTGGTCCAATACGGGTAATATAATAAGGTCCAGACCATTTTCTATGTAATTTTGGTGCTTTTCCGACAGGAGGAACTTTGGTACAATAAAGTCAAACACGTTGAGCTGGTTGAAATTCAGGTTCTTTTGATTTTTTGTCGTATTGTTGTTTATATCTTTCTTGTGCTTGCTTGATGTTCTTGGCAGCTATTTTTCTTGAAGTTTCCAAATTTTGAAGAATTCTGCTTAAAAATATTTTGTGGTCTTGTGCCAAACGATCTTTGGGTATAAGTGCAGTGTCAATGGGTAATGTCATTTCTCGTCCATAAAGTAAAAAGAATGGTGAATAATCAGTTGATTGAGTGGCGGGCGTAGCACGATAGGCCATTAAAATTCCTGGTAGTAAATCATACCAATCATCTTGTTGATCTCTTGTATAGGCTCTTAATGCTTGTTCATTCTTTCGCATGCGCCATTTGTCTGCGGATGGTATGAGCTAGTAAGGTGTCTTTTAATATTGAACAGTTCGGAAAGAGCTTTAACTAAATTTGAAACAAAATTACGTCCGCGGTCAGATGATAGGGTCCTAGGTGCACCATAACGGAATATTATTTCTCTATATAAAACATTTGCAACTTCACCTGCTTCCTCAGATCTTAACGGAAAAGCTATGCACCATTTGGAATAGCTGTCAACTACGAGTAAAACATGTTTATATTTATCTTTTGTTGTTGTAAGGCCACTTAAAATATCCATATGCCATCGTCCGAAAATATCATTTGTTGGTTGTGGTTGTAAAGGTGGTGGTTTTGAACTGAAAGCACGTTTGGACTGCTGGCACACTTCATACGTTTTTACATATTGATTAATGTCACTATACATCGATGGCCAGAAATATTTGTTTCGAATTGCAGCATATTTTCGTTCAAATCCTTGATGTCCTCCTCCCAGAATGCAGTCATGATAGGCTTTGAGTATTGAATCACGGAGATTCTTTGGAACTGCAACCTGTTTGACAAGTCGTTCATCTTTTGGCACTTTCTTACAACGTTTTGAGTAGAAGTGTTTTAATATTCCATGTTCTAACTGAAAGTTGAATGATTTGGCTACGACTGCCCTTGCAAGTTCTGGATTCTGTGGTACTCTTCCTGACTGTTTGTATTTAATGATATCAGCAAAGTCTTTACATGTCTCTTTTTCTTCGGCTAAATTTGTTAATTGATTATCATTGATTGTAACGGTTTGTAAACTTGAAATAACGGCATCTTCATTTTCACCCTTATATATAAATGTAACTTCTATATATTCTTTCTGTATATCTATGGAACCTAAATGGTCTGCAAGTTCACTAGAGTCATATGAAGCACTATTGTTAATTTCTAAATGTTTTTGTCTTCCCTGACAATCTTTGATTTTTTGAAGGTATTTAACTGAGATATTGTCTGTATATACTGTGAACTCTTGATTTGCCAAATAATGTTTAAAATGTTGAACTCCTTCTACTAATGCTAGAGCCTCTTTGTCAGTAATATGCCACTTAAGTTCTGAACGCCTTAATTGTCTACCGCCATAAGCAATCACATGTTCTAATCCATTTTGAATCTGACTTAAAATATATCCATTTGAAAACTCTGAAGAATCTGTTGCTAAGATGAAGGGTTTGTCTAAATGGGGAAACGATAAAATTGGAGCTGATGTCAAACGGTGTTTTAAATTTTCAAACGCAATTTCACATTCTGGAGTCCACCTGAATCTTTGATCTTTCTTTAAAAGTTTTGTTAATGGAGCTGCTATGTGGGCATAGTCTTTTACAAATTTCCTATAGTAATTTGCCATTCCTAAGAAACTTTTCACTTGCTTTGCAGTGTTTGGTCTGCAGAAGTCCTTAACTTTTTCTGTATTTTCTGGATTGACGCGGATGCCATCTTTTGATATTACATGTCCGATTGTTCTTGTCGCGAATTTACATTTTTCAGGATTAAGTTTCAGGTTTGCTTCGCGTAGGTTGGAAAACACTTGTTGAAGGTGATTAAGGTGGTCTTCAAAGTTCTTTGAGAAAATTAGAATGTCATCTATGTAAACTAACGCAATTTTGAAATTTAAGTCCTTTAGCACTTTTGTCATCAAACACTGAAAAGTCAATGGAGAGTTCATCATTCCGAATGGAAGTCTGTTAAATTCATATACACCTTTATGTGTAATGAATGCACTCTTATGCTTCGTTGCTGGGTCTAGCGGGACCTGCCAGAATTCTGACGTTAAATCGAGAGATGAAAATATTTCTGCTTTTGAATCTGCCAAAGTGTCAAATATATCTGTCATAGTTGGAATTACTGCTGACATGGGTTCTGTTATACGGTTTAAAGCCCTAAAATCTACACATACGCGTATACTTCCATTTCTTTTCTTAACAAGTACCACTGGACTATGCCATGGTGAAATAGACTCCTCAATAATATTGTATCTTTGCATTTCATCAAGTTGTTTATCTAGTTCTCTGCGCATTTGTGGAGATTGTTTATATGGAGCAGCACTAATTGGTTTTGCATCACCAGTATAAATTGTGTGGTAATGCAAGTTGGTATGTCCCAGTTCACTTAAATCCTTTGCAAATATGTCCCTATTTTGAATCAGAAAGTTTTGAATTTGTTGTTTTTGTTCAGGTGTAAGTTTCAAATTGTCCAAATTAAATCCTAAGTCTGAAAATTCACTACAAAGTTGATTACTAGTTGTTTCACTAAGAGAGTTTATAGGAGCAGATGATCCTTCTGTGAACTTTGTAACACGGTTAGACTGTATAGTTTCAGCTTTCGCAATTTTAGTCCTTCTGGGAATGTAAACGGTTGAATTTGTAGGATTCATAAGTCTGTATGAAGCTATGCCTCTTAACACTGTAGAAATTGTCTTTCCTCCTGCTACTTGATGTTCAATGGATAAGTTTCCTTTCGGTTCCAAAATTACTGTTGTTTCATGTTTAAACTTTCCAACATGTACTGGAATTATGATTTCAGATTGAGCTGGTACTTTTACTAGGTCTACTGTGGTTGCCATGGCAATCTGAACGTTGTCATCTATGAATGTTGGAACAGTAACTGTAGAAACCATGTTCTTCTTTTTTTTCAAGTGTAGTACTATCTTTTCCTGTTACATTTGGCACAGATATTGTCATTTTTCCAAAATCCATATTCACCTTATGAGTTATCAAAAAGTCCAATCCAAGAAGCATTTTTGAATGAAGCGGTTCGAAAATGTGAAAGTTCTGTAAAATTTTGTGTTCGCCAAATCTTATTTCCAAAGTAGCTTGTCCTAGCACTGGGTGTACTTCTCCGCATACTCCAACTCCACTAAAAATTGATGATCTCTGTATGTCAGCTTGAGGTTTTAGTTCTTTTAAAAGATGTTGACTTATACAACTTATTGTTGCACCACTGTCAATTAAGCACTTTTGATTTGAATTTTCAATGTTCAGGTACATAAAGTTTCTTTCTAAAGATGATTTAAATTCTATATCTGCTTCTCTTGCTGTAACAGTTGAAAGACTTGCACATTTTGATCTTCTGCAGCACCATAAATTCTTAATACTTTTCTTTCCCATGACTTCTACTAAAAGAATTTTGGCTATATTAAATAAAATCTATTCACAGAATAAAAACGCAATATGCTACATAAAATGTGTGTAAAACTACAAAATTTCTGAACTTTATTGCTGACTCAATAAATTATATTCACAACTTTTCTTTGAAGAAACTTTTTGCTTTAATAATAGCAATTTAATTTCGAGAATTATTATGAATATTATAATTTCAAAAGCTACTTATCTTTGATTTCAGTTGTAGTCTACTTGGTGCACACACTGCAGTTGTCTTTCTTTACGAATAGTTTGCCAACTTTGGTATAGCAACTTTTAAAGTTGAAAACTGAAACTAAACAAGATTATAATTAGACTTCTGTAAATGGTAGACTATGAAAAAAACAAATCATTTGAATACTACCAATGACTTTTACAGATTTAAAACTGATTTTATTTTTTAATCTATTTAGATTCAATCTTGCACAATATTTGCTGAAACTTAAAAAATTTAAATAATTGTAAAGATAAATAATAAATAATAAGTTACTTATCTTCGATAGTAGATCCTCACTCTCTGCTGTTCCTTCAGTTAAATTTTGGTTATGAAATTCCTTCGCAAATTTTGTAAGTAGATAATTTAAAAGTAATTTTGAAAGCTGTTGCTAATAATAATGCCATGCCAAAGCTAAAGGAATCGAAATTCTGCCCAACGGGTCCGCCACCAAATCTGTCACCAAGAGCCAGTGCACGTCGAGTTTAAGGGGGACTATCGAACATGCACAACGCAAGGGACAGGAGGTCAGTCTTTTGCAAGACTTAAGCGATGGCAGGCAAAACTATAAAGCAAGCAGTAAATTGTAACAGTTTTATATAATAACAGATCTAAATGATGATAATAATTCCAAAACAATAAACAAATAATTAAAATCCAAATGTTCTAAATTATAAAGTCACTAATCCAAAATCACAGTTAAAGTTGAAAGTTCTAAATGTCCAAAGTTAAAGTTCAATTAAAATATTTCCACTAAATGTTTCACTTGAAGTCCAAAGATTGGTTGAGTTGAGTTGATCGAGTTTGAGTCTTTTGAGTTGATGATTTTCCTCAGAGTAGCCGAGCCTGGTTGGCTTTGGAAGCACTCCTTTCTGGATGACACCGACGAGACTAGACTGAAGAATAACTGTTCGACCCCGATATTTAAGGCGAATGCTGAAAACTACTCATAAAATGACAGACATTGATAATTTTGATAATTGAGATAATTTGAGTATTAATACTATTGTTAAAAAAATGTCCAAAGGTGAAATATAAATAATGTCAATTACAAAGATACAAGTTAATTACATTTATAATACTAATTAAAACATAATATTGCTCAGATTAATTAATGATAATTGACAAGATACCAAAGTGTTGCTATTAGCAATTATTAACAATCGACATGTTTCACAAAATTTACCTGAGTAATTAAGTTAAAATTTGTCAAACAATTATTTCATAATTTCATATTTCCTAAAATAATATATTTTCTCAATAAAATTCAATTTAAAAAACTTTTACATAAAAGAACACCTATAACACATATTTAAGAATAAATTCAAAAAAAGACAGGCAAATAATTACACGATTTAGAACTAGCTGTCATGACCTTGAAATTGAAAGAGGGAGGTATATTGGTATAAAAGATGAAGACAGAAAATGTAAGCTATGTAAGAACGCAGATGAAGATGAACTAATTTTTTTTTTAAATGTCCTATTCTGAAAGATGCAAGATCTCAACATCTATCATATTTAAATTCTAAATTCAAAAATTTTTCAAAGTAATCTGAAGATTTGTTTGTTACTTCAAACTTATCTAAATTATTGCACTCCCTTTTTGAAGAAAGAAAGAAACTTCTAGAAAATATCAATGTAGTTTGAAAAATAGAAAAAAATAATAAATCGATCAGCAGTTGTTCCCCATAGGTTTATTATTTGATTAAGAAAACATATTTTCTCCAGGTCACAGTGGCTTCCAAAAGACTTAATGTTTTGTCATTGACATTGTTTATATGTTACTTTGTTTAAATGTGTATATATTTTTTTTTAAATGTACTTTAATCACTCTAATCATTCTAATCATTTACTCAATCTGATTAATCATTTACTGTGCTTTATTTTGTAATAATTCATTTGATTGTATAGCTCAAATTTTGGGCACCATGATTGGTTAATAAAAAAAAATATCTTATCTTAAATCAAAGTTTTTCTCCAGAAAAAAAGTATGTTACTTTCCAAGAACAACACATTAAAAATATACAAAAATATATTTGCAGAAAGTGATCAAAATGTATCGGCCAAAATTGGTGGTAAACACCATTCTAACCTTCACACTGAAGATGGCAAAAACCATATATCAAAAAAGAATATTATGAATATGAATGTAAAAAAAAACATGTATGTCTTTATTACTTAAATGCATTTCCACTTCGTACTATGAACATCAAAATTATTTATTTTGTTAAAATATTTCCTTTCTCTATTGTAACTGTACACGTATACCTAACAACAAGCTTATTTTCATTTACCTGTGTTTAAAGTTATTGCAAATGGCTGATATTTTTGTTCAAGCATATTGTTTTTCTTAAATTGTTTAACATTTCATACCGATATATCATGTTACTTTTATTATTCTTCCTTAGTTTATTTATTTTGAATTTACATTGTATCATAGGTCAAATTTATTTGTTCAGTGTATGTTCAATGGTGTTAATATGTCCTTTGATTGAGTTAAGCTATTTCAGTTGATATTTTATAGTGTGTCTTTCTATGTTGTGATGTTATACTATTGTTTCAGAAAAGGGTGAAGGTTTGGTACCATTAAAACGTTTAGACCCGCTGCATTTGTTTGCACCTGTCCTAAGTCAGGAATCTGATGTTCAGTAGTTGTCGTTTGTTGATGTGGTTCATAAGTGTTTCTCGTTTCTCGTTTTATATAGATTAGACCGTTGGTTTCCGTTTGAATGGTTTTACACTAGTAATTTTTGGGGCCCTTTATAGCTTACTGTTCGATGTGAGCCTAGGCTCCGTGTTGAAGACCGTACTTTGACCTATAATGGTTTACTTTTATAAATTTTGACTTGGATGGAGAGTTGTCTCATTGGCACTCATACCACATCTTCTTATATCTATGTCCTCATTTTCTTAATACATTTAATACATTAGACATGATTCAGTGATGTCAAAATAATAACTTATTTGTGAATGTATTCATGAATGCATCCATGTTTCGTACTTTACAATGTTCAGTCTGTTTTAAAACTGTGACTTGACTTATGATACGCAGTTTCCGTCTGTCATGTGTTCATTGTCCTTGATCTCATTTTCATAGTTCAGAGACTGCTTAAAAAATGTAAATTTTTTTTGTCGTGTGTGAATTTCTCACTACATGTAATATGACAGTAATTAAGGATAACTTTATTGGGTACATATGATTATTATAGTTACCAATTATGGACTTTTGACGTTGTATATGGATCTGGTCAGATTATATTGACTGAGGATGAAGTCAAGTCAGGTCAACTATATATTTGGTGTATGGAATTATTGTAAGGTGTCCATGTCTGTCTGGCAGGTTCATCTGACCTTGACCTCATTTTCATGGTTTGGTCTCTTTCTAGGTTACTGTTAGCAATAGGTCAACTATAGTTGGTGTATGGAATGATTATAAGGTGTACATGTCTGTCTTGCAGGGCTTATCTGACCTTGATTTCATTGTCATGAATCATTGATAATGTTAAGTTTGTGTGATACTTATAGTAAAACCTTTAATTAATTTCACCTTTATCCTTAAGACTTTCAAAATAAATTCAATTATGGTCAATAAATCAGGCAAGACATTTCAGCTGTGCACTCTTGTTTTATTTTTGTTATTTTTTTAAACAACACATTTCACATTAAATTATTAAAGTAATGCTAATAAATATAGGATTACCGGTACGTAATATAAACAAACATATGATGATATGTTCTGTCTTCATTAAAGATTACATAGCAAAAGTTTTAACCATGAATAATTAACTTTTCTTCCTGTCCAGTTTTCATCATTTTTCAGAATTGTTTTAATATTAATACTAAAAATTATGAAACACGTATCATAAACACAAGATAAAGTGTCATGTCTTCACACAGTTTTACATTCTATATAATTATATTATTATTGTATATTTTTCGTATGTAGTTAGTACAAGTCCATATTCAAAAATGCACTTGAAAAACCTTGTGTTGCCATTAAGTTGCAGTTTGAATGATATATCAGTTAATTGACTACTTAGGGTAAGTCTAAAGGATATGAATGAAACGGAGTCTAAGAGATATAACTTTTGTATATCTGTGCTGCTGCCCAACTCAGAACATTTAAAACAGTCTATTTAGCAGACATTTTGAGTAATATGTTTCAATACAAAGGGTTGTTAGTGTTGTAGATTATGCAGTTGCAACTATTATAAAAATAAGAAGATGTTGTATGATTGCCAATGAGACAACTCTCCATCAGAAACCAAATGACATTGAAGTTAATAACTATAGGTCACTGTACCGCCTTCAACAATGAGCAAAAACCATACCACATAGTCAGCTTTAAAAGGCCCTGAAATGACAAATGTAAAACAATTCAAACGAGAAAACTAAAGGCCTGATTTATGTTCAAAACAATGAACGAAAAACAAATATGATATACAGACAGCTAGTTCAAAGCCAATAACAACTGATAAAAAAATCATGTATCTAAGACAAAAATATCAATCACTACACATCCAATGGATTTAGTGTAAACACGTCATTAGCAGTCAGAGAAAAACATGACCTTGGTCAAAGCCAAAATATAGGTATCGACAGATTGTAGTACCTTGAATGTGCATATGTGTATAACAATAATATTTAGTATGGTTTTAATATCAGTAGATAACAAAATCAATATTAAAAGATCTAATGACAGTGTTGAATTGGTTACCTTTTAGAATAAGTTTATTTAAAGGATTGATAAGTTTACCCGGATTGGATCGTATCTTAATTTTAAATGTTGTTTTTACTTTTCAGTATGTAGAGAGAAATTCAAAACCAGCTCGTTAATTGTCTTATAGATGAATCACAGTGGTCAAAACTTCATCTTTGAATAAAGTGAATTGCATTAGAAGTGAAGAGCCATGAGACGACAATCAATATTTAATTGTTATTTCAAAGACTTTTTGGATGTAATCTGACTAGCATTTGTATAACAAAAATGTGGCATAGTTTCATATGAAGACTTACAAGGCAATTGGATGTGACCAAAAATTATTGCGCATTTAAAGACATGAAGTGCTTGTACTGCCTTCTGCATATTTCAGGAGACTTTGTTTATGATGGTAACTTCTGTGTATGAAATAAAGGATGTTTTCATGAAATGATTTATAAAAATGTTTTCTACTTTGAATTTATTAAAGCAATATAAATGTTAGACACATTTCTTTTTACATGACACTTATACTTTTATTGCAAAATTAATTCTTATATATTAACTCTTGATAGATGTGTTACAGAAATTCCACACAAATGGCCTTTTGCAAGTCTTTGTTTTAGCCTGCAATTTTCTATCTTCATTGTTCTGCTGTTTTGGCAAACACAATGTTTATCAGTTAATGTAGAAAATAGTGACGAGGAAACATGTAATGCATTTATAGGATATAAAGACAAGAAATAACTTAACCTCAATTGTATATACATTAATTTAATTTTTTGAGAATATCACAAATCAAATAAACTCATCATAGATACCAGGCTTCAAATTTCATCTACAAAAGACTCATCATTGAAGCTCAAATCAAAAAAATAAAAAAGCCAAACAAACTATAAAGTTGAAGCGCATTGAGGACCCAAAATTCCGAATGGTTTTGCCAAATACAGTTAAGGTAATCTATTCCTTGGGTAGAAAATCCTTAGTATTTCGAAAAATTCAGTTTGAGTTTTGTTTGATTGTTGGACCTATGCTGTTGGAATTTTTCAAATTAATTGCTCAGTTCCAGTACTCAATATCCCACTTTTGTGTGTCACATCAATAATCAAGATTGCAAAAAAAAACGTGGTGTTTGTCTTGGAATACAGCTATTTGGTGCAAAAAGTACATGGATGAAAATAAGAAGAGGTGGAGTGGACTTATAAATAAGACCATTTTTTGGTATAATGTATTTTCATATGAATGTGAAATTGCCTTGTAAAATCCTAGTTTGATATTTGTAATGTCTTTCTGTCTATCAAGAGCCCTTATTGGAACAATAAATATCTTTATTTCCTTTAAAAATTAAAGAAAATATATGTGTACCCTTCCAAGCGCATTATATTTATTTCATAGATTCTATTAGGTGGTTTTGACCACATTGTATATGTGTTCATAAATTGATTTACTTGAGTTAATGCCAAACTTATTTCATTGTATAATTTTGCGGAGGTCACAAATACTGATTAAGGAAACAGGAGTTTGTGACAATTAACTGATCATTTTAAAGAATAAACTGAGAAACTGTATCATTTATCTCATGTAGTGTAACTCAATGGGTTAGCAACACAGAAAACTATAGTTTTCCTCTCAGCCAATAAGGAGATGTAGGATTGCCAATGAGACAACTATCCCTAAAGACCAAAGATCAAAGATAATGAATTAATGATAGCTAATCATGGATTTCAATACAAAAGAAAGGTTATCATATAAAATTCAAATAACATTAACTAATCGTTTATTGTTAAAGACTGTATTTTGACATCTTCATGTATTTCTGGTTAGTGTAATCAATATTTTCTTATGAAAATAATAACATAATATGACAGTTTTATTAGGATTGGAAAACAAGTGAATGTTCACTTTTACAAATTCCTCTCGTATTTCTGGTTGAACTGTATTGTTGAGTTTCTGTCACACTGTTTGCCCAATGGTCTTCCCATTTTCAATCCTTACAAAAACCTTTAAGAAAACTACTTAGTGAAACTGTTTAGGGAACTGTTATTTAAGTAGATTTGAGATTGCAAAAGGAGAATGTGTCAAAGAGACAACAACCAACCAAAGAGCAGAAAACAGCCCAAGGCCACCAATGTTTATGTTGTTATATTGCAGTAGGTTTTTCAGTATAGTTATAAATTATTTTCAGTGACTGACATGAAAAATATGATAACATTACTTATCAGTAAGCATTGGATACTTGTATACACGTATGGGAAGTTAAGCCGCTTTCTGTGTTAAGGGTTCACAGATGCTATACCTCAGCTCTAGGTATAGTAATGTCCCCTACCATACGTATCAAGTATCCACTATTACTGGTACATACTGAGTGCAATCAATGGCTCAGTTTGGCTGAGTGCGGTGGCTTGGTCAAAAAACCTTTGGGATATTTTATCGACCATATGTACCAATTATCTGCTATTACTGGTACAAACTGAGTCAGGTGGCTCAGTTTGACAGAACACGGTGGCTCTGTCATGTTTTAACAGGAAAAGGGTATTTTATTTGCTTATTTTAAACTTTAATTGGGGATGTTTTATTGTTTTTATTCAAATTTTTTAAAAATGGGTTATTTTAATGTTTTATCAAATTTAAAACAGGATATTTTACTGTTTTATCAAAATTTTAAATGGGTCATTTTATTGTTTTTTAAAGGGAAGGGGTATTTTATTTGTTTTAATCAAATTTTAATTGGGGATATTTTAATGTTTTATCAAAATTTTAAATGGGTCATTTTATTGTTTTTAAAGGAAGGGTATTTTATTTGTTTTATCAAATTTTAATTGGGGATGTTTGACTGTTTTATCCAAATTTTAAATGGGTCATTTTATTATTTTTTAAAAGGAAGGGCTATTTTATCAAATTTTAATTAGGGATGTTTTACTGTTTTATCCAAATTTTAAATGGATAATTTAATTGTTTTTAAAAGGAAGGGGTATTTTATCAAATTTTAATTGGGGATGTTTTACTGTTTTTATCCAAATCTTAAATGAGTAATTTTATTGTTTTTTAAAGGGAGGGGATATTTTACTGTTTTATCCAAATTTTAAATGGGTAATTTAATTGTTTTTGAAAGGGAAGGTGTATTTTATCAAATTTTAATTGCAGATGTTTTACTGTTTTTATCCAAATTTTAAATGGTTCATTTTATTGTTTTTAAAAGGGGTATTTTATCAAATTTTATTGGGGATGTTTTACTGTTTTATCCAAATTTTAAATGGATAATTTAATTGTTTTTAAAAGGAAGGGTATTTTATCAAATTTTAATTGGGGATGTTTTACTGTTTTATCCAAATCTTAAATGAGTAATTTTATTGTTTTTAAAGGAGGATATTTTACTGTTTTATCCAAATTTTAAATGGGTAATTTAATTGTTTTGAAAGGGAAGGTGTATTTTATCAAATTTTAATTGCAGATGTTTTACTGTTTTTATCCAAATTTTTAATGGGTCATTTTATTGTTTTTAAAGGGAAGGTGTATTTTATCAAATTTTAATGGGGGGATGTTTTACTGTTTTTATCCAAATTTTAAATGGTTCATTTTATTGTTTTTTAAAAGGAAGGGGTATTTTATCAAATTTTATTGAGAATGTTTTACTGTTTTTATTCAAATTTTAAATGGGTTATTTTAATGTTTTATCGAATTTTAAACAGGATATTTTACTGTTTTATCAAAACTTTAAATGGGCCATTTTATTTTTTTTAAAGGGAAGTGGTATTCTATCAAATTTTAATTGCAGATGTTTAACTTTTTTATCCAAATTTTAAATTGGCAATTTTATTGTTTTTCAAAGGGAAGGGGTATTTTATCAAATTTTAATTGGGGATGTTTTACTGTTTTATATCCAAATTTTAAATGGGTCATTTTATTGTTTTAAAGGGAAGGAGTATTTTATCAAATTTTAATTGGGGATGTTTTACTTTTTTCATTTTTTAAATGGGTTATTTTACTGATTTTATCAAAATTTTAAATGGGTCAATTTAATTTATTTTTTAAAGGATAGGGGCATTTTATTTGTTTTTTAAAGGGAAGGGACATTTCATCAAACTTTAATTGGGGATGTTTTACTGTTTCATCCAAATTTTAAATGGGTCATTTTATTGTTTTTTTAAAAGGAAGGGTTATTTTATCAAATTTTAATTGGGGATGTTATATATACTGGTTTCATCAAATAGGATATTTTACCTTGAAAAAAAATTTCTAATTAGGGATATTTTACTAATCTTATTAAAATCTTAATTGGATGTTTTACTGTGTATTAAATTAAATTGGGGATCTTTTACTGTTTTTATACGGCTGCGTAAAATTTTTGCGGTCGTATATTGGTATGGCGTTGGCGTCGTCATCGTCCGAAGACACATTGGTTTTCGCATAATAACTTTAGTTTAAGTGAATGGATCTCTATGAAATTTTACCATAAGGTTCAATTTCACTAAAGAAAGGTTGGGATTGATTTTGGGGGTTATGGTACCAACAGTTAAGGAATTAGGGGCAAAAAAGGGGCCAAAAATAAGCATTTTTGTAACTTCTAGACAATAACTTGTGTGTTAGTGTATGGATCTCTCTGACATTGTACCACAAGGTTCCATATCACAAAGGGAATGCTTGGATTGATTTTAGGGGTAATTGCCTCAAAATTTTAGGAATTAGGGGCAAAAATAGGGGCAAAAAACAAGCATTTTTCTAGTTTCATGACAATAACTTGTGTGTAAGTGTATGGATCTTTCTGAAATTGTACTACAAGGTTCCATATCACAAAGGGAAAGCTGGAATTGAGTTTGGGAGTAATTGCCCAAAACGTTTAGGAATAAGGGGCCAAAAAGGGGCCAAAAATATTTGGATATTGGACCATAATAGGTACATTACAAATTTTTAAGTTCTAAGACCACATTCATTCTGTGGCAAAAACCTATGCTGTGTCAAATATTTAATCACAATCCAAATTCAGAGCTGTATCAAGCTTGAATGTTGTGTCCATACTTGCCCCAACTGTTCAGGGTTCGACCTCTGCGGTCGTATCAAGCTGCGCCCAGCGGAGCATTTTATTATCCAAATTTTATAAGGGACATTTTACCGTTTTAACTGTTTTTTATCGCTCTTTCTTTTCATCTTTTTTTTTTAACTTGGCTGTGTTAGTCATACGAAAGTCAAATCAGAGACTTAAAAACTGTTACTCCGAAAGGAAGAGGCAGGTGTCTTACTGTGGGCATTTGTCTTGGTGAGCTAGCACCTTAAAGTCCAGGTAATCCACAGGCCAGCTGGCTAGTACAAGCAGACAGGTACTTTTGTACCATTTGGCATTTTAAAACTTTTGGCAATTTTTACTTTTGGACTTTTTTTTATCTTTTTCTGTTTTTTATTTTTTTTCAAATATGTTTTACAAATATGCTCAACACCTTTCATTTAAATACACATTTTGGTTACATAATTTGTTATCCAAGGTTAGTTTCTTTTTAGAAAATGTGCATCACACATTTTGGCTTATTGTAACTTTGGCTGTTACCTTAAGTTTCAACAAATTTATGGTAACCATTTAATATTGAAAATAAAAACTACTACTTCAAAGTTAGCTCAAAGTGAAAAATTCTATGTTTCATTTCAAAAAGTTTTGATCTTCTTTGATCTTCTTATTCTTCCATGCCCCTTACTTCATGATTAAAAATAATTTTCATCAACTAACAAACTTTTTTAGACTAACACTGAATAGACTAATATCGTTGGCTATGGTTGGTATGGATTAGAGAGTAGTGGTGGGAGGAATGGTAAATAATGAGAGTGGTATGTAAAGATGTATGTTCTAGAGAGAGAAATAGGAAAAATTGAGAGGATGAGTAATATTGAGAGTTGTATGTAAAGGAGAAAGTTTGGGAATGGAGTGGGAGAATGTACATTTCATTGTAAGGGCTTGTTGTACTGGTCTAATGGAAGTGCAGTATTCTGTTTTCTCTCGTGTAGTTTCTATTTTCTTAAGAAATCTGAACTTTTTAACTTCTGAAAATATTGCTGTCTAAAAGTTTACAGGTATCAGCCTATCATGTAACTGTTTATGTGCTGCTTATATTCAAACATTGTAGCACTTCTCATGGCAACATAGGTTTGCAGCTTTTCATCAGTTGAAACAGCATCCTCTTACAGTTCTATATGTAGTAATATAAACACTTACACTTTATGAATTATTCTTTCATTCTGAGAAATTTTGCATACACAACATCGTTTTATTTCCTTTCTTGATCTTAATTCATCTTTGCTGTCAAGTTACTCATTTCTGTCATACGGATTTTATATCAGTCTTAAAATGCAGTAAATTTTTGCAGTTATCTAATATTGCATGGTCTACTTCCAATGAATAATTCTGAAGGAAAAAAAATCTACCAAATAAAAGAATAAAAGATGTTTTAATGACCTGCATCGGTACATTCAAGTCTCTTTTATCTGATCGAATATACCAGTTCAAATTTTCATGCAGTAGGTATGATCAGAGACCTGAATTCCAGAACGTTGTTTAGATTTTATTTTTATTTTAAATATTGATACTGATCAAAATTTTATAATATGGGCTCTTTTGAAGAAAAAAAGTTGTTAATTAAATTTTTGACTTGTATTTTTATTTGAAAATTAAAATTTTTTTATCCCACTATCTCTCACTGTTTCTTAAGTACCCCAGCAAAAAATGTTTGGGATCGATAATATCTAATGTCCGGTACGGTGACGGACCACCACAGACCGAGAAAAAGTAGGATTTCTGTTTATTTTATTTGTTATTTGTATGAATTTCACGTAGAATATGAATACACATAAAAGTATTTTCGATTGTGAAATGTAATATTTTCTACTACCGTTCCAGATTAAAGGATTGTTTAATTTCTCATTAAATTATGCACGGAAAGAAACATGAAGATTGCGAGATTATTCAATTTTGCACCTCAATATTTGTATTTTTATGTACTAAACGAAAGAAATGGATCATATAAAAATGGAAGGACCCGGTTTTTATACGTTCGTCGAAGAGACGTATTATGGTATAACACTAAAATTCGCTTTAACCAATTCTCATATAACTTTAACACAACTTAAAAATTGACGGAGGAATGCTCCCATTCGTTTTTTTTAATTTTTGAATTTGTCATTCCAGAGTTACGAAACTTTGACCCTTAGATTTAAGACAAATTTTCACATATTGCGCACTAACCCCATTATTTTATAAGGATTTCCCCAAAACTTTACATTATTGTGGGTATTGATGTAAGGAAGCTATCTTTTGATTTTTTTGAATTTTCGGGTTTGTCGCTCCAGAGCTATGGAACTTTAATTGTCAGACTTGAGTAAATATTTCACATATTGTACCATAACTTGAGTTTGTTTTATTTGATTTAGTGAAAACTTGACGTTATTGTTGGAATCAGAGAACCCACTATTAAATGCCTTCAAAATATCCGATTTTATTCTTGCAACATTTTCAACTTGCACACTAACAGTGGCGTAGCTAGACAAATGTTGAAGATGAAGCCCAAATCGGCAGGGGGGTCTGGGGGCCGCTCAAGGCCCCCAGTGGGTCCAGGGCAAAGCCCTGGTAGGGGGCCAGGGGGCAAAGCCCCCGGAAGCTCCTGGATTTTAGGGTTTTAGACCCACAAATATTAACTGAAAATATTGAATGTTAAGGTGTAGTCAAAAGCATTTTTGTTTGATACAAGTCAGATAATTTTGTGAAAAAATATATATTGTTCCTCAAAGAAACTGTTAAAACCAGGAGATTCCAGAGGGATAAAAAAGTTATTAGATATAAGAAGATGTGGTATGAGTGCCAATGAGACAACTCTCCATCCAAGTCAAAATTTATAAATGTAAACCATTATAGGTCAAAGTACGGTCTTCAACACGGAGCCTAGGCTCACACCGAACAGTAAGCTATAAAGGGCCCCAAAAATTACTAGTGTAAAACCATTCAAACGGGAAAACCAACGGTCTAATCTATATAAAAACGAGAAACGAGAAACACTTATGAACCACATCAACAAACGACAACTACTGAACATCAGATTCCTGACTTAGGACAGGTGCAAACAAATGCAGCGGGTCTAAACGTTTTAAAGGTACCAAACCTTCACCCTTTTTCTGAAACAATAGTGTAACATCACAACATAGAAAGACACACTATAAAATATCAACTGAAATAGCTTAACTCAATCAAAGGACATATTAACACCATTGAACATACACTGAACAAATAAATTTGACCTATGATACAATGTAAATTCAAAATCAATAAACTAAGGGAAGAATAATAAAAGTAACATGTTATATCGGTATGAAATGTTAAACAATTTAAGAAAAACAATATGCTCGAACAAAAATATCAGTCATTTGCAATAACTTTAAACACAGGTAAATAAAATAATTTTGTTGTTAGGTATACGTATACAGTTACAATAGAGAAAGGAAATATTTTAACAAAATAAATAATTTTGATGTTCATAGGACGAAGTGGAAATTTATATTAGTACCAAACACTTATCAAAGCTGGTATATAGACCAGATATAACCCTGAATAACATTAAATAACAAAAAAAGCATTACAATTAGTATCAACAGGTCAAATAAACAAGAAAGTACGATTTGAGAGTACTCGCAGTTACTGACAGCTAGTTAAAAGCCAAAACAATTAATAATAAAAAATCATGCATCAGAGACTAATATCAACTAAAACACATCCCAGGGATTTAGTATTTTAACGTCATGGACAGTCAAAGAAGACATGACTAGTGCAATGTTTACTAAGACCAGTGTCTCGCCTACTTTAAGAATCTAATAAATGTTTTAAGAACTTTAACTGCAGACTGTATGTAATGTTAACTGGAAGAAAAACTAAGTCCATATTAAGTAATATACGTAAAAACAGGAAATATATTTTTTTTAATTTCCTTCTAGATACTAGCTTTTGATCATAATCAAGCTTCTGTTCAAGTTTAAGAAAGTTATTGAAATTTTAAAAACTTTAACCACAGAGTGAATGTAATGTTAACTGGCAGAAAAAACTAAGTCCATTTATAAGTAAAATACGAAAAAAAGGATTTTTTTTCTTCAAAATTTACTTCTGGATACTATCTTCTGATCATAAACAAGCTTCTGTCCAAGTTTGGTAGAAATCCAGGATAGTTTAAGAAAGTTATCAAAATTTTAAAAACTTTAAGTTCAGAGTGAATGTAATGTTAACTGGCAGAAAAACTAAGTATATTTATAAGTAAAATACGAAAATTAAAACCAATTGTTCAGAGAACAATTGAAGGTCTTTCCACTCGTAAAGATCTATTTTGATATGAAAATAATAAAATTCGTTTTAACATGTCATTTCCAGCGTCAAATGATAGCTTTTGTACGCTGATTCCAAAATATGAGGTTTATATACAAAAAAATTAAATAAGGAGATAATTTGTTACTTTCGGTTTGAAAAAAAATTTGCTTCCGGTATTATTTGAATGTTTACTTTACACTGATTACAAAAATATATGGTTCTATATACTTTTATATTGAATAAATACAAAAAATAGCTACTTCCGGTTTACATAAGGTCACTTCCGGTTGGCTTTCTAAGGTCAAGTGGCTTGCAACCTAATACAAAAGTCCCATGGCTTTATCATATATACATATGAGGTAACAGCAAAGGTCATAATCTAGAACGTCAAAATAACATATGACCTTGAGCTCAATTTCAAGGCCATAAACCAAGGACCTCAAATCAAAAGACCCTAGGTCTTAATTATATATGGTTAATGAGTTATATCACCATAAGAGTATTTTCAAATACAAGAGGAGAAAACTCTAATTTAATGTTAGCGTACCCTTTAAACCAAAATGTATGTGTTACGACATGTCGCAACTAACAATTTAATAAAATATTTTGTCAATATCTTATACGGTTTTGAAAAGAAGTGAAAATAAGCCAAAATCAAAATTTATAATATGACCTTGACCTTTGACCTTGACATAATTTTATTTTTTGGACCAAGGACCTCAAATCAAAAGACCCTAGGTCTCTATCACTTATGGTTTACCAGTTTCACATGCATATCACTTATATCAAATGCATAAGGAAATAACTCTCATATGGAATCTCATTACGGCTTCGGTCAAAACTAAAATCCTAATCCTGAAGATGTAACGAGCAATTTGGTAAAATAAATTTGTCGTAATCTTTTACGGTTGCGAAGGAGTAGTGGCCACAAGAAAAACAGTGTTTGGGAGATAACTCTTACAACGTAAAGTATTTGGTTACGCAGTTGTCAGTTTTAAAAGCGTATAAACTATACGATATCATATTCCAAATATCTAAGCGACATCTTTTGAAACATCAATACTACGCAAGAAAAAATTAGGCGGAAGAAAAAAAAAATAATAATAATAATAATAATAATCAGAACAAAATCAATAGGTCTTTCCACGGAAAAGTGGAAAGACCTAATAAGATTTTTTTTTACAAAATTTACTTATGGATACTATCTATGATCATAAATTATATCATATATTATATTATTAAAATTTCAAAAACTCTAACCACACAGTGAACATTTCTGGACGCCACCGCCGCCGACGACGACGGAATGTAAAGATCGCTATGTCTCGCGTTTGTGACAAAAGTCGCAGGCTCGACAAAAACCACACCATTAAAAATTGTTTAGAGATGAGATGTTAACAATATATTCAGGTTAATATAGTGGGTACCCAGGTTAGGGCAGGATGGCGCCTTCAAATTAGTTTAACCCCGCCACATTCGGTATGTGCCTGTCCCAAGTCAGGAGCATGTAATTTAGTGTAATGGTTGTCGTTTGTTGCTGTATCATATTTGTTTTACTTTCATTATTTTGTACATAAATCAGGCCGTTAGTTTTCTCGTTTGAATTGTGTTTGTGGATATGAATTATTAAAAGAGTCAGAGTAAATCTCTCTCACCAACACAAAAGCAAGCCTATACTGTCAATTACTTTATCAATGGACGTCTCCTTGTACGCGTGAAGGATACATCTATAGCCCTGAAAGTCGTTCGGTTGTCATCGTATAACGCAGATATGTTTTAACCCGGCACATGACACTGAAACTGCGTTGATTCAGCGGTGGAATTGGTCACAGGCATTGTCAATTCTGCGTTGCATTGTAAATAGCAGAACACCCTGCAGACACAATATTCGTCTGCTATAAAAAGAGGGGAAATAAAGCGCTGGTGATGGGAACGAACGCCGGGAGTCTGAGAAGTGATATCGACTCGTTGACTTCTACAACTTTTTGTTTATTTAACCACACAGTGCCCATTTATTTTCCCCTTCACTTTCTCTCACTCGGAGTCTCCTCCCTCTCTCTCATACCTCTAGCTCGTTTTTATTTTTTATTTTTTTTATTATGATTTTTTGTTTTTGACAAAACGATGTTGAAGCCTTGGCTTCCGAGCTTCCGCCTAGCTACGCCACTGACTAATGGCGTAGCGTGCGCTCTTGGCGCAGCTGTTTATTTTAAATGTGTACGACCCGGTTTCATCATAATATTCCACAAAGCAGGACCTAATTTCCTCATTGAAAATAATGCATACTAGTATTATATCAATTAAAATCTGACGTTCAGTAGGCATTTAATGGCTCGTTTCAAAAACGATTTCTATAAGGGGACAACTTATCATTTATTTGAATCCGTTAACACCTTAATTCCTGCTTTATTGGAGCAAAAATAATTATAATTTTGCATTGTGTGAAAAAGAATTTTAACACGACGGATGCCACATGTGAAGCAGGAACTGCTTACCCTTACATTGCACCTAAGGTAATCCCCCGTCTTTGGTTAGTTTGTGTTGCTCAGTCTTGTTTTGTAGACTGTCGTTTGCCGTCATTTAGTCGTTTTCTATGTTTTTGCCATGGTATTGTCAGTTCGTTTTCGACTTATGAGTTTGACTATCAAGTTGGTTTCTTCTGCTTCTCTTTAAAAACGAAATCCAAATAAAGATTGCAACTCAATTTGATACTATCAGCTCTCTATACGTTTTTCGATATGAATTGAGTAAAATTTAGTGTTCAAACTTGATAGTGTACAGCCTCGAAAATCGAAGACGCCCATTTAATATGTGATTTTCTTGCACAACAGGATGGTTATCAAAATAAATTTCCCACTCTACCCTGGGGGATGGGGATAATCTTTCCTATAATAGTTTGAAATTAAATATCTGGAACACGTAACGTTGAACTTATATGCATGCAGAATTGCCCTTGAAAATGATTATGCGGCGCAAAGGATCACAATAAGTATGCGTTGAAAAATCTTCTAACCCCTCCTTGGGACTACTCAACTAAGTATGAAGTAGTAAAATAGTCCCAACTCTCCAGAAAATCAATGTCGAACCTTTTACTAATACAGGAAAAATAAACGGTTCTTTTATCTCTTCATTGTGTAATGATTATAGTACAGTGACAAATGTTTTAAATGTTAGTGACGTTAGTCAAGTCTATATTTGACCTTAATATGATATAACTATATCGTATACCATCTTTAAATTTAATAAGAAACGAGAAAACAAGACATCCGCCGAATTGGATGTATGTGAATTGGATAATCATGTATATTCTCAAAATTCACATAATGCGACCATTTCATGTGTCAGTGATCAAGGTTAACCTTTCTTGGTCAAGTCCGTATCTCTGATACTGTAAGTCATCTTACCTTGAACTCACTTTCATGGTTCATTATTCATTGTTAAGTTTGTGTTGTAACAGCACATGAATATACAATATATGTACATTGTCGGAAAATATAAAATTTATTTGTATGAGCTTTAGAAACAGGACGAAAAGCGAGGCTCGCCGAGCTTTTCTCCTGTTTCGCTGTGAGTACAAATAGATTTTATATTTTCCGACAATGTACATATATTGTTTTTATCCTGAAATTTACACCCAACACTTGAAACTTTAGTTTTAAAATCTAAATCATTGTCTGTAATTTTTCAAAGAAACCAGCATAGTTTAAACGCGGACCGCGAAGTGGACCCCAAACTGAACTGGTACGCAGAAAGAAATATCCACATTACCACTTGCTCAACATGGAAGAGGAGTAACAGGAGACTTTATTTGTACAAGTACAAATGAAGCAAAAATTTATTTGTGTACCTGTTATTTGTACAATAGTTAGCTGATTGCAGGATAAAAAGATTTATCTGCTCGACGTTATCTTAGCAAAGCCAACCACGCATTCACTATATAGGCTCGATGCAGTCGCCATTTTCCATAGTACTATATACACACAAATTTCATAATGTTATAACAGAATTAATTGTAAGTGCTATGCAGCATTTGTATTCCACTACAACTTAGTTCGTAGATAAGTGCAATAAGGTATGCTGATAACCCTAAATATGTTTTACTCCCTTTTTCGAAAAGTTTTCCCAAGAAAAAAGATCTTTACACAATATTTTAGTATATTAAATTTCTTTCGACGGAAAATGTTCAGATCCGTGTTGCTTTTCAGAAATTTGTGGTTTCAAAACGAAACAAAAGCGAGTACTGTATAAAGTCAAAACCGGGTCATTCCATTTTGACAAGACCCATTTCTTTCATTGCATGCATACAAATACAACTATTGAGGTGCTCAAGGTGTCTTCATGTATAGATCTTTCTGTCCGTATAATGTGCACAATTCAACGAGAAATTAAACAAATTCGAGGTAAGGTTAATTTTAATCATCATGTCCCTCCTTCTTGACTAACGCTTCGGTTGTCTACCAATCATTGGTTAAGTCAAGAAAACTGTTGAGGCAAACTGACTGTGCATAACACTAACTGGCGTCAATGTCACTTATTAAAAAGCGTGTAACCCAGGAAACCGTAAAATTTAAAGTATTGACCTTGACCTACAATATGGACACTCCAATATTATTTGGGACACACTCTCTGGTCGTGTATACAAAAATATCAAGTATCATTGACATCCTTTAAAGCTTTCAAAAGTTTCGAGTGTGAAATAACCCTCTCTAGTGATTGGCATCAACTTTACCTTATAAACAGAGTGATTCTCCTTTGTTTGATGTGTCTAATATTTTTGGTAATTCCTGTTATCTGTTGATATTTACTACCAGAATAAAGTAACTGTGCGTTTATCAATTATTGGAAAATAATTCAAACATTAATCTTATGTTTTCAATTAAAAATTGAAAAAAGCTAATGTTTTCCGAATATTGGTAGGTGTGAGATTCCTATTTTTTTACCTTGTCATGGTGAATGAACACTCCTAAGTGCTGTAACTTCAGTGTAGGGCAGCATTGTAACACCATATAACCGCTGGAAAACAATTCAAAGTATTTTGCAGTTTTTCTGACCATTCTTTTGATTTATGGAACAGACGTATTGGATTTAAGCAATGTCATTTTTTTGATTTGACACTGCAAGCACTTTTCACTTATGAGATTTTGATCTCTTAAGTTTTGTTATGTCACTAAGCCATTTCAATTAATTAATATCTGATGTAACCAACCTTCAAGGACAATTCACCACAAAAGACAAAACAATACAAAAATAAGGAGATGAGGATTGCCAATGAGACAACTATCCATCAGTTCAAAAGACGTGGACGTAAGCAACTATAGGTCAATTAATATTCTATGGCCTTCAACAATGAACAAAACCCATACCTTATAGTCAGCATAAAAAGACACAACATGAAAAAATGTATAACAGTTAAAACCAAAAAACTACCAGCCTGATTATGCTTAAGCAACAAACAATAAAATGCTTCGCCGAGCGCAGCCTGATACCACTGCAGAGGTCGAACCCTGAACAGTTGGGGCAAGCTTGATACTGTCTGAATTTGGATTGTGATCAAATTTTGACATAATATAGGTTTCTGACACAAAATAAATGTGGTAAAAGATCTTAAAAATTTAAAATGGGACATTTAATTTACCTAGTATGGTCTGATATCCAAAATCTAACAACATGGTTAGATTCAGCATATAAAAAAAACACCAAAATTTAATTTTAGTTGAAATCAAACAAAGTTTAATTTTGGACCCTTCAAATCTTAATATGGACTAATTTGAAAACAGGACCCAAAATAAAAAATCTAAATGCACAATAGGATTCAGCATATTATAGAGCCGCAATATTTCAGATTTTGATGAAATCAAACAAAGTTTAATTTGGACCCTTTGGACCTCAATGTAGACCAATTCAAAAATGGGGCCCAATATCCAAAATAGTAATACAAGGTAGAACCCCCAAAAATTAAAGACTTTAAATTAATCCCATTGAAATTGGTTAAAAGATTTGTATTTATTTTCAATTGAAGATTTCTTGCTATTGCGCAATACTGTGCTGTTGCACAATACTTGGTCAATCTGTTATATTTGATAATTTACACACCCTGTTTGGTGTGTATCTCCTGCCATATCAGTATTTGTTGCTTTTATATATAAATCAGAAATAATCAATGTAGAAATGGAAAATTTTTTGAAAAAAAAAAAAAAAATTAAAATATGAACCCCCCAAAAAAATTGGAACAAAAATCCCCCAAATTTTTTTGAAATTTTGAAGATTCTTTTCAGGAAAAATGTACAATTTCAGAGAGTTCCATAAACTTTAACACAACTTACTGTCTGGAAACTAGAAAAATGCTTCTTTTTTGCCCCTTTTTGTCCCTAATTCCTGAACGTTTGGGGCAATTACCCCCAAAACTCAATCCCAGCCTTCCCTTTGTGATATGGAACCTTGTGGTACAATTTTAGAGAGATCCAACACTTGCACAGTTATTATCCGGAAACTACAAAATGCTTCTTTTTGGCCCCTAATTCCTAAACTGTTGGTACCATAACCCCCAAAATCAATCCCAACCTTCCTTTGGTGGTATTGAACCTTCTGGTAAAATTTCATAGAGATCCATTCCCTTAAATTAAAGTTATTGTCCGGAAACCAAATGTGTCTTCGGACGACGACGACGACATGATAGCATTATACATACGCAAATGTTTTGTGGTCGTATAAAAAATATGTCCGACAAGCAATCAATTACAGGCTACTTACTGACTTTAGATAGGAAATTACAAAATATGAAGGGGATAACAATGATCAAACCTCCTTTAACAATGAACAGTGGTATAATACAACATAAGAACAATCTGTACAAATCAGTTGGAAAAGGCTTTTGACTTACTAGATTGACATAAAGCACTAGAAGCCAAAAATACAATTGACACAAAGTATTAACGTAAGAGTACTCGCTAGTTCAAAACCTATTACTGTTACATCATGTTCTCAAAGACATGATATTGTCCTAAAACAAGAAAAATGCTTGTTTTTGGCCCCTAATTCCTAAATAGTTGGGACAATAACCCCCATATATATATTCATTGCCACTAATGTTTGGTTATGTGATCCGCAGTGTTTGTCAGCAAAGTTCTGTGCTAGACCTCGGATCTCTGTGAGCATAGAGAGGTTAATTTTCCTTTGTTTATGGCTGTGTGAAAAGGTATCTCTCAAAAAAACTAAATGTTTTCCTTGTCAACTGGGGATTAAAGAAGTGTATTTCACCTTATTACACAAAACGTTGAAACAACAAAGTTTGTGCGCTAGAAAATCAAAAATGAGCATGTGCTGAGGAGTCGTGTTAAAATTTGTCGTGCTGGATATTAGTAATGCCATTTTATTGAGTATCACCAAATTATATCTTTAAAGGCATTATTTTAACAAGATTTTGACATGCTATAACTTAAAACTTTAAGTTGTAAATTTTAGTCAGTGCTTTAGGCTGCACACTTTTTTTCCAGTAGTATATCTCATAAAAAATTGTATTACCACTCATCCTAAATCATTAAAATATTTACTGTGCTTATCACTTTCACAATACCAATTGCTAAAATGTTTCGCCAAAATTGCAGTTTGAATTCATCATGCAAGAACTGACAGAGACCAAATGATGACAGCTACAATACTTCGTTTCCAGCAGTATATCTCATAAAAAATTGTATTACCACTCATCCTAAATCATTAAAATATTTACTGTGCTTATCACTTTCACAATACCAATTGCTAAAATGTTTCACCAAAATTACAGTTTGAATTCATCATGCAAGAATTGACAGAGACCAAATGATGAGAGCTACAATGTGGCAGAAGATACTAAGGGGACAATCATACCACAAGTCAAAGGAAAAAACCACAATTCCATGACCAATAAAATGCAGCTTGAAACAACGGCAGAGGTCGAACCCTGAACAGTTGGGGCAAGTATGGACACTACATATATATAAGCTTGATACAGCTCTGAATTTGTATTGTGATTAAATATTTAACACAGCATAGGTTTCTCACTAAGAATGAATGTGGTCAATAACTGAAAAATTTGAAATTTAACTTTTATCTATTATGGTCCAATATCCAAAATTTAAATACACAGTTAGATTCAGCATATCCATGTACACCAAGAATTGAATCCATCTATTTATTAATGGACAAAATAAGCCAAGTGTTAAAGGGTTCACTTCATCAAAAAACAATATATATGTATGGCATTCTGAAAATTAATTTATACAGAATAACAAACATACCTTCCACGAAGTTCTTAAAAATATTACAAAAATAAAAAAAAATAAAAATTCCAAAACCCCCCAAAATCAATCCCAACCTTACTTTTTTGGTATGTAACCTTGTAATACAATTTCATAGAGATTCATAGACTTATAATCAAGTTATTGTCCCGAAACGAGAAAATCTCAGTTTGAGGCCCCTTTTTGATCCCTAATTCCTAAATGGTTTGGGTCATAACCCCCAAAATCAATCCCAACCTTGTGGTACAATTTCATAGATATTTATACACTGATACACAAGTTATTGTCCTGAAACAAGAACAATGCTGGTTTTTGACTCCCAATTCCTAAACAGTTAGGACATAAACTCCAAAAATCAATTCCAACCATCCTTTTGTGGTATGCAACCTTGTAGTATAATTTCATAGAGATCTATACACGTAAACTCAAGTTATTGTTTGGAAACCAAATGTCTTCGGACGACGACGAAGACGACAACGTCATACAATATACGATGCAAAAATTTTGTGGTCGTATAAAAAGAAAAACAAGTACACAAAACAATACACAGAAAGACTTAGCAACACAAACCCTACCAAACACCAGGGGTGACACACACCTTCATTTTTAAAATCTATGGGAAACTGGGGATAAAATATTCAAATATTTTGAATTTTGCTGCTGGAAAAGTAAATATGCTTCTGAAACTTTTGTGCAGGCAAGACAAATACTGCCATTTGTTTTTGTCAAAAAGAAACGCACAAATTACCATAAGCACATGATGTGCCTACCATCCACATATTGAAATTGTTGCAAGAATAAAATGGAATATTCTAAAATGAATTTGATCAGAAGACAGTAAAAAAGGCTTTGCAGAAACAGCTCAAGTAAATTAATTCTAGACAAAAGTAAGTCCATGAAATAAGTAAAATTGCCTTATGGTGGTTTAAGTCCTGTTACTTTGAAACAACAAACTGAAAAGAAAATGAAGAACTGTAAAAATGATGTTACCCACTTTGTACTTGATCTGAGTTTTGTGGTAATAAGCATTGTTTATAAGTTTCATAACATTTAGTTGATGCAAACTTAAGTAAGAGAACAGAAACGAAAAATTCAGCAATTCTAAATTTTGTAAAGGGGCACAACTCTAGAACGGTAAAAGTGACACCACCAAAATCGAACTTGATCTGTGTTTTGTGGTAATTAGCATTGTGCATAAGTTTCATTACATTTGGTTGAGGCAAACTAAAGTTAGAGAACAGAAACGAATATTTCAGCAATTTTTCCATTTGTAAAGAGGCATAACTCTAGAACAGTAAAAGTGACACCTACGGCTGGGGCATAAAAAAAGAAATTAGAAATGGATATTTCTTCCACTGATTTAAATATTATGTATGATGAAATTTGATTAAAGCATTCTAAAGCTTTTTTATGACATGAGGGTGGCTAGACAGAATGCAGATAGATGGACAAAGGTATTCCATTATATGTCCCATCTATGACAGGTGTATAAAAATGGAATCTCAATGGAGATAAATGGGGATTGTGTCCATGGGACACAGATGATGCCCCCGCTTGCATATAACGTTATAAAGGGACATAACTCAAGAACTGTAAAAGTGACACTACCCAAATTCGTACTTGATCTGCGTTTTGTGGTAATAAGCTTTGTGTATAAGTTTCATAACATTTGGCTGAGGCAAACTTAAGAAAGAGAACCTAAATGAAAAAATTCAGCAACTTTTCCATTGGTAAAGGGGTATAACTCTAGAAAGGTAAAAGTGACGCCACCAAAATTCAAACTTGATCTGTGTTTTATGGTAATTAGTATGGTGTATA
Source organism: Mytilus coruscus (assembly GCA_017311375.1). Classification (NCBI taxonomy): domain Eukaryota; kingdom Metazoa; phylum Mollusca; class Bivalvia; order Mytilida; family Mytilidae; genus Mytilus; species Mytilus coruscus. The sequence continues at coordinate 22,613,536 of CM029606.1, read as the reverse complement.
AGTTTCATAACATTTGGTTTAGGCAAACTTAAGTAAGAGAACCAAACGAAAAAATTCAGCAGTATTTCCGTTTGTAAAGGGGCATAACTCAATAAAATGCTCCGCTGGGTGCAGCTTGATACGACCGCAGAAGTCGAACCCTGAACAGTTGGGGCAAGTATGGACACAACATTCAAGTTTGATACAGCACTGAATTTGGATTGTGATTAAATATTTGACACAGCATAGGTTTCTGACACAGAATGAATGTGGTCTAAGAACTTAAAAATTTTTAATTTACCTATTCAAACCATATCATTATTATTTGCTTTTATATATAAATCAGAAATAACCAATTTAAAATGGAAAATTTTAAAGAAAAAAAAATGAAAAAAAAATCTCCCCTCAAATTTTTTGAACCCCCTTATGATTCATCACCCCCAAACTCAATCCCTTTGTGGTATGGTACCTTGCAGTACAATTTCAGAGAGATCCGTACACTTGAACACAAGTTATTGTCTGGAAACTAGAAAAATGCTTGTTTTTTGGCCCCTTATTCCTAAACGTTTAGGGCAATTACCCTGAAACTCAAACCCAGCTTTCCCTTTGTGATATGGAACCTTGTAGTACAATTTCATAACGATCCATAAACTTACACACCAGTTATTGTCCTGAAACTAGAAAATGCGTTTTTTTGCCCCTTTTTGGCCCCTAATTCCTAAAATTTTGAGGCAATTACCCCCAAAATCAATCCCAGCCTTCCCTTTGTGGTATGGTACCTTGCAGTACAATTTCAGAGAGATCCATACACTTGAACACAAGTTATTGTCTGGAAACTAGAAAAATGCTTATTTTTTGCCCCTTATTCCTAAACGTTTTGGGCAATTACCCCCAAACTCAATTCCAACTTTCCCTTTGTGATATGGAACCTTGTAGTACAATTTCAGAAAGATCAATACACTTACACACAAGTTATTGTCATGAAACTAGAAAAATGCTTGTTTTTTGCCCCTTTTTTGGCCCTTAATCCCTAAAATTTGGAGGCAATTACCCTCAAAATCAATCCCAGCATTCCCTTTGTGATATGAAACCTTGTGGTACAATGTCAGAGAGATCCATACACTAACACACAAGTTATGTCTGGAAGTTACAAAAATGCTTATTTTTGGCTCCTTTTTGGCCCCTTATTCCTTAACTGTTGGTACCATAACCCCCAAAATCAATCCCAACCATCCTTTTGTGGTATTGAACCTTATGGTAAAATTTCATAGAGATCCATTCACTTAAACTAAAGTTAGAGTGCGAAAACCAATGTGTCTTTCGGACAACGACGACGACACCAACGTCATACCAATATAGGACTGCAACATTTTTTTGCGGTCGTATAAAAGCGGTAAAAGTGACGCCACCAAAATTCAACTTGATCTGTGTTTTATGGTAATAGCATTGTGTATAAGATTCATAACATTTGGTTGAGGCAAACTTAAGTAAGAGAACGGAAACGAAAAAATTCAGCAATTTTTCCATTTGTAAAGGGGCATAGCTCCAGAAAGGTAATAGTGATGCCACCCAAATTCAAACTTAATCTGTGTTTTGTGTTAATAAGCATTGTGTATAAGTTTCATAACATTTAATTGAGGCAAACTAAAGTTAAGAGAACGGAAACCAATTTCGGGACGTACGGTCATATGGATGTACGTACGGACGGACGGACGTACAGGCGGACAAGGGAAAAACTTAATGCCCCCTCCGCTATGGCGGGGGCATAAAAATTCCACACATTATTCTCATCAAGTTTGGTTCGGAGTACATTAGATGAAAATGCAAATTCTCATTGGGTGAAAATGGGAAAATTTGAGGTATAACATTACCTGATTAGTAGGAATTATGGAACTCTTATAGAGAGATTCTCAATCAACATTTCTTCTAAATTTTTTATCACTGTTGTTTCACAGAGAAAATTTACCAATCTGTGTCAGGAATTGCCTTTTGCAAACAGGCTTTTCCATCAACGGAAAATAAGATATCTATAAGGAACCTTCCATACAATAGTTCGTTTGCTATGATTTTTAAAGTTAAGTTTCAAACATAATGTAAAATGTTATTTCCCATACACTTCATGTGGTACCTCCTATTATGCATGCCGAACAATTAGGCAAGGTGAGATTTACTTGTTATAGAACAATGCAGCATTCTAAACATAATTGAGCATCTTTAAAATAATACAAAATACTTTGATTTCACTTTTAGTACAAAAACATTTATACAGAATGCTTTTGAAGCAACAGAAATTAAATATATAAACATTATGAAAATCTGTAAATAAAATCAAACATAACATATTTCACAATGAACAATAACAAAAACTGAACAGAATAAACAAATGAAAAGTTTATTACGGGAAAATTATCACACAAATTATGATCAAAGACCAAACTGTGTAAAATAATAATTAACAAGAATGTGTCCATAGTACACGGATGCCCAACTTGCACTATCATTTTCTATGTCCAGTGGACCATGTTTGGGGTCAAAACTCTAATTTGACATTAAAATTAGAAAGATCATATCATAGGGAACATGTGTGCTAAGTTTGAAGTTGATTGGACTTCAACTTCATCAAGAACTACCTTGACCAAAAACTTTAACCTGAAGCGGGACAGACGGATGGACGAAAGGACGAGCGAACAGACACTCAGACCGAAAAAACATAATGCCCCTAGGTGGGGCATAAAAAAACAAGATCATGTTCACAGTTGTAAAATCTTTATTGATCTGAAAATTGAAATATAATGTCTCTTTTTTCTACAATTAATTATAATTGAAGGATTGTTATGACCTGTCTACAATAGTGGAGGGGAGGGGCATTAATTGTGTTTTCTGGTTTGTATATTTGTTTGCTTTATTTCCATCTCTTGTAGTTAACCTTTAGTTGTGGTAAAATCAACATGAAACTCAAACCATGTTCATTATGATGTGAACTTTAAAAATTAAAAGCTAAATAATAATTCTGGTCCTGATTTCAAGGTTTACTAAAGATAAAAAATAAAGTATGAGCAGGGCATGGTGTCCTATGGGCACATATTTTTGTGTCTCTATCTTTTTTATATCATCAGTTTCTGATTTCAAAACTACTGCCTCTTAAAAACTATCACAGAACTGAAAACCTTGCCAAATTACAATTAGAAAACTGCTTCACTGAGCGCAGCTGGATACGCCCGCAGAGGTCCAACCCTGAACAGTTGGGGCAAAAATGGACACAATATTCAAGCTTGATACAGGTCTGAATTTGGATTGTAATTAAATATTTGACATATTATAGGTTTCTGAATAAATGTAGTCAAACTTGAAATTGGTTATATGAATTGAATTTATATTCAATTAAAGATTTCTTGCTGTTTTACAATACACTGTGTTGTTGTGCAATACACTGTGCTGTTGTGCAATACTTAGTAAATCTGTTGTCAGACTATAAACAAATAAAATCTTATAACTCGGAAACGTAAAATTAAAAATTTATAAAAATCAAAAGGGAACTTACATCAATAGAAAGAAACAATGTACCAAAGTTTCATAAAAAATGCTTTCAGCATTTTTGAGTTATTGTCCGAAAACTGGAAAATCCCCCTTTTTGTAATGAAAAAAAAAAAAACATAAATCGGAAACGTATAGTCTTAAATTTATAAAAATCAAAAGGGAGCTCATGTCGATAGAAATAAACAATTCACCAAAGTTTCTTGCAAATTGGTGAAATTGTTTTTGAGTTATTGTCCGAAAACTGGAAAATCCCCCCTTTTTTAATGAATAAAACCCCAAAACTCGGAAACGGTAAATCTGAAATTTATAAAAAAAACGAAAGGGAGCTCATGTCAATAGATATAAACAATTCACAAAAGTTTCATGCAAATTGGTGAAATAGTTTTCGAGTTATTGTCCGAAAACTGGAAAATCCCCCCTTTTTTAATGAATAAAACCCCAAAACTCGGAAACGGTAAATCCGAAATTTATAAAAAACGAAAGGGAACTCACATCAATAGATATAAACAATTTACCAAAGTTTCATGCATATTGGTTAAAGCGTTTTTGAATTAATGTCCGACATGTTGACGACAGACGGAAGGACAGACGAACAGACAACGGTAAACCATAATACGTCCCGTAAGCGGGCGTATAATAAAAAGGACAGAAGCTAGTAACTGCTGTACTATTCTATTTTTAAAATTTTTAATCCAGTAACTAGTTTCTGTTATTACAATGTCAACATAAACAAAAAAGCAGTAAAAAATAAAAGACATTGAACATTAATTGTCGTCATGAAAGTAGTCTCCCCTGAAACTATATCAAATCCACTTAATTTGATTAAGGATGTATTCTTCTGACGTTTCAGTCTCGTTTAAATCTCGTTCGGGAATTATTTCCAAAACATGTGATACAAGTGGAAAATATCAATGAATTTAAAAAATGTTATAATCAAACTTAACTCTGTGAAAAAATTGTGTATTTATAATAAGTAGTTTTGGAGTAATAAATTTTTCAAATTTTATTCCCAATCCAGTCAGTCCTTTCAGCCAAAATTTTGAGAAAATGGGTGAGGGGTACAAGAAATGATTTTACCAGAAACATGTACATCCCATATCACTTTTTTCTTTTCAAATTTCTTAGATATGTATTTTTTCAATCATTTATAACAAAGAAGTTGAAATAATATGCATTTTGTTCTTAAAATAGAGAAAAATCACAAATTTACAAAATTGACAGCATGGTAAATTTGACACAAAAAAGCATCAAAATATGATAAAACTTTCTTATTTTAACACTTACCTATAGTTTTTTTAAGTTAAATTTATTCAGACTGGTCCACTTCATCTTTATTGAAAGTATGAAAAAAAGTTTAATTGTGGAACTGTGATTTTTTTCACGAAAATAGCCCAAAAATGGGTAAAAATTGATGAAAAATGGGAAAATCATCAAAATTGGGTACTTTCAAAGAGCAGTAGCAAAAAAAGATGTGCACCACCATATGATTTTTTCTTCACCAATTATTTTTTCACAGTCATATAAACCCAAAAATCAGGTTAAGAAAAAAAGTTTAATTCTAGAAATTTTTGGCTCCTCAGAGGTGTACATCCTTAATGAGTTCACGAACAATATTTTGTTGTTTGCCTTGCACTAAGTATCGTTTTCATTGGAGACACATTAACATATCATAGCCAACATGTTTCAGGATAGCAGAAATATGTGATTCTTGTTCAGATACATCTATAATTGATTAAAATAACCCCGACACATTAAATGTTTACAAATATTCTAATAATAAAAACATTCTGGCTTGGAAGCTGTATGAGTTAAAATACAGTATGCAGAAAATATGAAAATCTTAAGCAAAAATTGACCAACATTTAAGCCGAAGTCAAGGACCTTTCATTCTGTAAATAATTCATTAAAATCAAAATCCTGAAAATATGCACATCATAAATATATAATGTGTTCATACAATCTGAAAAATCTAAACTTTCTGATCTGAAGTGAATAAAAAATGAGTGATTAAACAATGAACAAAAATGCAAGTTTAACAAAAAATAACCTACTGTACAGTATATATGCAGTGTTAATAATGTAGAAAGGTTTTAGGTTGTTTTTTAGATTGGCGAGTGAAACATGTTTATCCTTAATAAAACATGTCATAATACATAGATCTATGAATAAATATTATAATAATACATTTATGAAGTGTTCTCTCAAAACAATACTATAGGCTCCTTGGAAGATGAATCACTCATCTGACAAAAATATATCATATTGATAGTTATCAACTTTTTCTCTATTAGATTTTGTTTTTTCCCATAACAAGTCATTTTCAAATATACAGCTTTTATGTGTGTTCCAATAAGATCTAGGTATTTCTTCAGTGCCAGGAACTCATTTTTTATTTACGTATAAATTCCAAATCAAATTACTGATCTAGGCTAAAAAAGTACCCATAATTTTTTCTGCAGTGCCAGGAACACATATTTTTTATTCCTTATCACCCTCCTCTAAGCTTTAACCACAATATAAATCAAAGTGTGGGGGCACTACAAAAACACTTCTATCTACTTAATGTTTTTGTGACTTCTAGCTTTCAATCCTAATCTCTAAAGGAATCACAGTTGACAAGAAACTATATCCATCAAATTCAGATGATGGATTTACTTCATCTTTTTAAAAATTTTCAGAAAAAGTTTTCATCAATTAAGATTTAAAATCAAAACTTCTAATTCAATGATGCAGAAAGAATTCATAACAAGTCGAACCTTTTTATTATTTACTATTAACTAACTTGTTTCACTTTTCAATGTTGACATTCTTTCCTTTTTGATGAATGAACCACATGCAGAACATATGCACAGCCTTCTCCACTAAAGGTCAAATTGAAGGCTGCATGAAAACAGATTCAAATGAGTTGAATTATTGACTTGCAAGCCAATAATATATCAGTTATTTTTAGCTTATTTTGACAATATTGAATCAAAGAGACTACTAATAACAAAATATTGTTTCTATATTCCACTCATATAAATGTTTGAAACAACAAAATCTTATTTTAATTTTTTGTCTAATTCGTAGCTAATGCCCAATTAAAGGCAACATCTCCCATAAAGAGTTAAATGAGTTTCATTCATGCGACTTATTTGTATAATAATTGATGATAATTTTGAGCTGTTTACATATTCTGTCTATCTAATATTTTTTTTAGATAATTGGAAGAACACTTAAATTTGAGTCAAAAACTGTAAGGAGCCATTTGATTGCTGAATAATTTTGCAATATTTGTATATCTTTTCTAGCTGATATTCTAAGTTTATGGGAAAATATATAGAAAGTATGTTGATTTTGAAACTGGCGACATTTTCATCCTTCCAAATTTTTTAAAGCTGTATATTAGACAATTACTTGTACTTTACTTGTAGGTTCAATTTTTAGTAATGGCATCAATGTTTCTTAATCAGCAGGAACAGAAGAAACATCTGAACTAAACTCCTTAAAAGATATTTGTGACCAAGTTTGGTTTTAATTGGCCATGTGGTTTCAGAATAATTTGTAAAAAGGTTAGAGAAGAATGAGGACTAACAGACAACAGAGGCTAAGTAATGAGAATATTAGCTATTTTGACCAGCTGAGCAAAACACTTACCACACTTGTAGACACTAAGTAAGCACAAGTGAAACAAAAATACATAACCACCTTTTGTGTTACTAAAATCAATAATAAAATAAAATACAGATGATTTGTGTCCAATGAAAACAATACAAAAGAAAAATGATGATACAGATGGCAAACCAGCATCATTGTATAGTAAACACATATTTAAATCTCTCTGAAGTCTGAAAGAATGAGAATCTAGGAATACTATAATTATGGCCTTAATGGTATCAAAAGCCTTACAGAGTTTTATCTTATAAAATGGTCTGGAATGAGAGACTTGTTTTGTAACTAACACTTCAAGTTATAAAAAGACAATCTGTCTGTTGCTATAAAAAAAAAAATGCTGCCAACTGCCTTTTTAAAATTAGTACAAATTTAAGCAAATGAAAATAGATATTATCAAATTGTATATACTACAATATCACATCATTATAACTGATTATCATTGTCCTCTGTTGGAGAGATACGTCCTGTCTCCATGGCAAGCTCGCAACTACGATGCCGTACACGTCCAACTTTAGATTTCTCTGACAAGGCACAATCTTCCTGACTTTTACTTTTACATAGACTTTTGTGACTTAATTTAAATTGCGAAAGTGGCAAGGCTGATGTAGAGACAGCCTTTCTTGCATTCTCAGACTCTTTCAATGAAGGTCTGTCCACCTCAACCTCAGGTAATGATGACGCATTGGAATCTTGAAAACGAGACTGACAAGGGGGAATTCCTGATTTCAGCTCTGAACAACGTGATGTGAAACATTTACCATGAGCAGATTCAGAAGTCAAGGGCAAATAACCCAAAAATTTGTCGGAATCTTCACTTATACTGTTAGTGGCAATATCATCACATAAACTGACCTGATCTGCAAAATGCACACTAGACTGTTCACATGATTTGTCACTATTACTGTTATTATGCCGTTTACATTTTCTACATTTAGTGTTCTGTGATTCTGGTCCTGATAAATATGCACTACAACCAGATGTTGGTGAACTTTGACCAGATACATTTCTTTGCTTTGCACCAACAATTGTACTTTCAACACTACTATGTCTTCCCCTTGAAGGCATGTCAACCTGGACTTCATATGCTGATGTTGCTGTTACAACAGAAGAAGTGTCTTTATCCCTAAATGTAGAAGAGTTAAAATTGATTAAAGATAAGTATAAGTAAATAAACTGTTATGTACAACAGTTATGTACTGTGACCTAATTGCAAGGATCTCCATGACCTGTTTTATGATGGCACACAGCCATTGTTAAATAACTGCGCTGTGATAGAAAGGTGTATTCAAATTTGTTTTTCATTTTGCTAGTCGCCACCATTTTTTTTTCAGCAATTAAAATCAATTGTATGTAATTGTATAACCCCAATTTTCTAATAATCCAAAGGGTCCTGATGACTATTTTAAAGCCATGATGGATACCAGCCTAAAGATGTCTAATCACTTTTAAAGGTAAATTGACACACCTGACATGAGAAAACATTGACCAAGATGGACAATTAATTGAATTATTTAATAAAAAATTAGGTTTAAAAATAAAATTTAAATTCAATTATGAAAATGATGAAGAAAAAGGTTTAAGAAGTGGAAAACATACACATAAACAAACTGACTTACACAATCCTCACCCCCTTTTTAAACTGATGGCTGATAATTTTTTCCATGGAGGCCATGTTAGTAGATTGGCAGAGACAAAAACCATAAACTTTATAATAAAAATCCTAAGAATCATTCAGTTACTGTTTGGTTGAAAGTGGTCTGGTGGTTTTAGAGGAAAGATTTTTGTAAAAGTTTACAAGGACAGATGACAACAAAGGACAACAACAATGGACCCTAAATGATGGCAATAGCTCACATGGCCCTATGAGCCAGGTGAGCCAAAATTGTAGTACCAAAATTATATATAAACCATTTGAATTGAAGTGCATTTCTAAAATCTTTCCAGAACAAAGGATAGACTAGACATGCTAAAATGTGTTGCCTGTTAACTTGTTATAGCTGAATAATATGTTCAAAACATTTGAGAAGAAGGTCTTACTACTTTAATTTTAATCGCAAATTCATGGTGTCTGAATTGTCTGTCAAACACCATTTTCAAAATGGCCATCAAAACTTGATATTTATGTAGAACATATCCTGAATTAATTTCTGGTGTCAAAATTTACCAAAATTAATACCTCATGAACATGTTTTGCTTTGTTTGCATCTGTTTTTATTATTATTTATGAACCTCTCACAAAAATGTGCAAGCTGGACCCTGGCTTACACTTTAGTTTTCTAGTTTTGATCAACAATTAACATGATTAACATTTAATTCAAAATAAACTGTTGACACAGAGATATGTCTCGCCTATCTGCTTAAAATTCAGAAAAAGACAATCTGATGGACAGCAACATTGCTTATTAATTCAGTCACTGGACCATGATCTAGTGGGCACGGCCTGAAAATGGTCAACAAACTGAGATGTACAGACAGTAATGTAACTTTATAGAAAATATTTTTGTTTATTGTAAGTAGTTCCTATCAATATAACTTAAGCAGAAAAAATTAACATTGAAAATTGCTAATTAATCATGTTAATTCAAAGTCACTGGACCATGTCCTAGGGGGCAGAGGCTCAAAATAGTCGTCAAACTGTACTGATAGTAATGCAGGGTTGGCAAAAACCTGGTTTTATGAGTATTGCCCAGCCCAGTGGAAAATACTGGGAAAACCCAGGTTTTACTGGGTTTTACCGGGTATTACTGGGCAATACTGGGTAATAAGAAATACTGGCCTGAATCTTTAAGATGATTGATCAGTGATCAATTACAAATGCAATATATAATAGATATTATATGACGTAATATCTTAATTTATAAGTTCACTTGTTTGAGACTTATTATAAAGTGTATGAATTTTAGAAAGTGTTGGTCCAGCAACTCAAGACATATATGTTGTTTTCAACGACGAAGGCTGTATAGTGGTCAATAGATGCTTTCATCAACCTCATTTGGAATTTGGTAGATAGTTGTCTCATTGGCAATCATACTACATCACCTAATTTTTCAATGAGCAAACACACAAATTTGAAAAAATTTCACAATAAGATTTATAGATAATTTTCCTAAACATGTATCAAATTGCCATTCTGCATGTTCTGTCTAAAAGTGATCTAACTGCTAACATGAAGTCAAATAATTTTTTTTTTTTTATATTCATCATATCAAGAGAATTAATCAATTATATATAAGGAAAATCACTATTAACAATTTTTGTGCATTGCTTTAAAGTGTTTACACAATTTCAGCTTACTTACATTACATGTACATCACTAATTAATAAGTAATTATTCAGATTTTAACACAGATTTGTTTATATTACCATATTTAACCTTTTCATCTCTTACAAGTGTGGGTGGCATGTCCCCTTAGGGTGTTTATTTAGCAATATGAACTTAAAGCAATAATTTTCAATTCATTAATAAACTTCACAAAAATGCATTTTTTTCAAACTTTGGATTCATTCAAACGAAGCTTGGAAATAAACAAGGTGTCCAAAAGATGAACAAAATATAATTGTATTCTTCTTATATATAATTCTAATAGAAAAGGAAGAATATTGATTTTTTATCCTCTGAAAATGACTCTCAATGTTTATCTGTATAAACAGTATATTTAGCAATAATACTATGAAACTACAATATGTATTTACTATTTTGTGTAAAAATAATCTTAATAAATCATATTGCCCAGTATTGCCCAGTATTACCCATTTCTGGGTGTATTGCCCAACCCGGGAAAACCCGGGAATTCCCGCCCTGGTTATACTTTGCCAACCCTGTAGTAATGAGACTTCATACAAAATATCATTGATCTATCACAAGTAGATCCTATCAAACTAACTTAAGCAGAAAACTTAACATTGAAAATTGCTAATTAATTCAAAGTCCCTGGACCTGGACCTAACTGATATGTACTGATAGTAATGCAACTTCATACAAAATATCATTGATCTATCATAAGTAGATCCTATCAAACTGACTTTAGCAGAAAACTTTACAATTGTTGACGCCGTTGCCGGAAAAGCAATCCCTATGTCTCACTTTCCGCAGGCGAGACAATGAGTAAAGATCAGAAGGACCGGACTACCCCTGACCAAATATTAACATGGATCAATATTCTTCTTTTCAGTCGGCATGGTTAGAGAAATTGTTATGCCATCCATTAAATTTATATCTATGTTATTCATACATTGTTTTCTGCCAAATTATCTTAAACATATCTTGATGTGCTGTGTAGTTGTCACAGTTTGTCTTGTGTCACCGTTGTAAAATAAGATTGTCAGAAAAGTAATTAAAGTACTTGCTAGGATTTTTTTGCCCGTTAATCACCTATAAAATTATTATATTATCTCACATCTATGTGCTTCAATGATTAATCCACACTTGTAAAGTTATTGATATCTAGCCAAGATTTCCTCTGAACAGGAGCTAGGAGCACTCTTGAACTTTCAGTAATGTTTGAACTCTTGTTGAAGGCCTGTTTGTGTCTTTGATGAAAAAACAGCAATAACAATATCTACTGTCAGGTATTGCTTACTAATTATACCCCCACTATAACTATTCAGTGAACAGGAAATTGATGAGCACTTGAAGTGAAAACACATCAGACAGTATAGAATGCTCACATGAAGCTTGATACCAAATTTCAGGAATCTCTGATTTTTAATTCTTTAGCAAAATGCAACAATTTCATAAACGAGAAAAACAAGAGTGCACACGCTGAAATGTCTGGCCTGCTTTACTGACCATTGATTTTATGTTGAAAGTCTTAAAGATAAAGGTTTTACTACAAGCATTACAGAAACTTAACATTTTTAAAGATCTATGACAATGAGGTCAAGGTCAGATAAATCGTGTCAGACAGACATATACATCCTACAATTTTTTTATACACCAAATAGACTTTTGGTACAATTTCAGAGCAATCAAAATACTTATACACAAGTTATTGTCCTTAAACTAGAAAAATGCTTGTTTTGGGCCCCTTTTTGGCCCCTAATTCCTAAACGGTTGGGACCATCACCCCCCAACCTTCCTTTTGTGGTATTGAACCTTTTGGTTAAATTTCATAGAGATCCATACACTTAAACTAAAGTTATTGTCCGGAAACCAAATATCTTCAGACGACGACGACTTGATAGCAATATATGAACGCAAATTTTTGCGGTCGTATAAAAACTTAACATTAACCAATGAACCATGAAAATGAGGTCAAGATCAGATTATAATTGCCAGACAGACATGTACACTTTACAATCATTCCATACACCAAATATAGTTGACCTATTGCTTATAGTACTTGAAAAACAGACAAAAACACAATAACTTAACATTGACCAATGAACCATGAAAATGAGGTCAAGGTCAGATGAAACCTGCCAGACTGACATGAACCCATTACAATAATTCCATATACCAAATATAGTTGACTTACTGCTTATAGTATTTGAGAAACAGACCTAATCATGTAACTTTAACCTTGATCACTGATCCATGAAATGAGGTCAATGTCAGGTGAACTTTGTCTGACAGACATGTAGACGTTGCAAGGAACTCATATACAAAATATAGTTATCCTATTACTTATAATAAGTGAGAAATTCACATGACAAAAAAACTAAAAAATGTTTTCAAGCAGTCGCTAAACCATGAAATGAGGTCAAGGATAATGGACATAACATTGACGGAAACTTCGTAACATAAGGTATCTGCATACAAGATATGAAGCATCCAGGTATTATTCTACCTTCTGAAATATAATGATTCAAACAAATAGTTTACGCAACCGCCGCAGGATAGTAATACCTATGTCTCACGTACTGTACTTTTCATCACACAGAGTGAGTTAATTTTATAACATTGTATCTGAAGCCTTCAAATTGCTCTTCATATATTTGAACCTTTTCAGCCTGAAATACTGGAAATTTAACCGTTTTTGAAAGTACAACATTTTCTTGCATTCAAGGGACTGTGCTATCAATTATATTTGACATTTCGTTCATCTTAACATTAATTCTACACATTGTAAATTTGTATTTTATTTTTGTATTTCAGCTTTTTACCATTTGTTAGATTGGTTTGGGAATAAATTATCAGCACCTGATAGTCTTATTGCTTGAGCCCAATCATGGTTATACTTAGTGGTCAGGCCATTACAGGAAGTAAACCAGTATATACAGTCTCCAAAAAGTGCAGGAGGGGTATTGATAAAAACTACCTTCTTTATGGTTTGTCAACTGCATGTATGCAATTTGTGCTGTTAGTGAATTCATACTTTTTCAATACCCATATACCATCTTTTCCAAACCTGACCTATGACTTGCAGTAATTAAAATAAAATACTCCGTGGGGCGCAGCTTGATAAGACTGCAGAGGTTGAACCCTGAACAGTTGGGGCAAGTATGGACACTACATTCAAGCTTGATACAGCTCTGAATTTGGATGTGATTAAATATTAAACACAGCATAAGTTTCTGACACAGAATGAATGTGGTCAAAGAACTGAAAATTTGAAATTGGACTTTTACTTATTATGGTCCAATATCCAAAATCTAAATACATGGCCAGATTCAACATATCAAAGTATCCCAAGAATTCAAATTTTTAATGAAATCAAACGAAGTTTAAATTTGGACCCTTTGGACCTTAATGTGGACCAATTTGAAAACCGGGCCATAAATCAAAAATCTAAATACAAGGTTAGAATAAACATCAAAAAACCCCAAGAATTCAATTTTTGCTGAAATCAAACAAAGTTTAATTTTGGACCCTTTGAACCTTAGTGTGGACCAATTTGAAAACATGCCCCATAAATTAAAAATCGAATTACACGGTTAGATTTGGCATATCAAAGAACCCCAATTTTTCAATTTTCGATGAAATCAAACAAAGTTTAGTTTTGGACCCTTTGGACCTCAATGTGGACCAGTTAAAAAACAAGGCCCAAAATCCAAAATCTAAATCCAAGACTTTGAATTAAACCTGTTATGATATTGTAAGTATCATATCTATTTAGTTGGCCTAATTTGTTTTGTGTGGCCTAAGAATGTTTACATTATATATTGTGTACAAATTATACACATTGCGTTACAACTATGCAGTTTAGAATTCACTGGAACATTCATTGATACTCATGGAATGATTAGAACTTTCTATTTCACTTACATAACGTTTCCAGAATGATCATAACAAAAGATGCGTAATTTATATTTCTAGCGTTTAGAAATTTCCGTTTGAGTATTTAAATGCAGACCCAAAAGTTAGTAAAATATAGAGAGACATAAAAACATAGATAGACATAGATAGACTTAGACATCGTTAGACATCAACATTCTCAGCAGTTGGATTGACACTTTTATTTACAAACTACATCATACTAGATTGTGACCAATTGGATATAATATTCTGTGGATTCCGAGAAGATTTCCGGATAAAGGAAAGATAAAAGATTGGACATATATTTTGACAGTTAAGTTGACATTTCTTTTTATGTAATATTTCTTGTAAACTTGTGTATAATAAATCTTGTTAAATTTTATTATTGATTTGTGTCTTTTGTTGGCTACAATTAAAAGGCGATTTTCTGCCGTAACAAACCCCATTGAAATTGGTCAAGAAATAAGCAATTTATACAAAGTATAAGAAAAGTATTGTTTTTGGCCCCTTTTCCCAAAAGCTTAGGGCCATAACCCCCAAAATCAATCCCAACCTTCCTTTTTTGGTATGGAACCTTGTGTTCAATTTCATAGAGATCCAGAGACTTATACTCCAGTTCCAGAAAATCCTAGTTTTTTTGCCCCATATTCCTAAGCAGTTTGGGCCATAACCCCCAAAATCAATCCCAACATTCCTTTTGTGGTATGGAACTTTGTGGTACAATTTCATAGAGATCCATACACTTATACCCAAGTTATTGTTTGGAAACCAAATGTCTTTGAATGACGACAACGACAATGTCATACTATTATACAACCGCTGCGGTCGTATAAAAATTCCATCAGGAATACTTAAAATCAAATCCTTACATAGCAATGAACCATGAAATGTGGTGTCACCAAACATGAAGTCCAAGAACATAACTCTTCTTTATATGGAATATAAAGCTCTTGATAACTTTCAAAATATAAAGTTATATACAAATAGTTTATGTTTTAATGGAAAATAAATTGCTTCACCGAGCGCAGCTGGATACGACCGCAGAGGTCCAACCCCGAACAGTTGGGGCAAAAATGGACACAATATTCGCGCTTGATACAGGTGTCACCAAGAGCCAGTGCACGTCGAATTTAAGGGGGACTATCAAACATGCACAACCCAAGGGACAGGAGGTCAGTCTTTCGCAAGACTTAAGCAATGGCAGGCAAAACTATAAAGCAAGCAGCAAATTGTAACAGTTTTATATAATAACAGATCTAAATGATGATAATAATTTCAAAACAATAAACAAATAATTAAAATCCAAATGTTCTAAATTATATAGTCATTAATCTAAAATCACAGTTAAAGTTGAAAGTTCTAAATGTCCAAAGTTAAAGTTCAATTAAAATATTTCCACTAAATGTTTCACTTGAAGTCCAAAGAATGGTTGAGTTGAGTTGATCAAGTTTGAGTCTTTTGAGTTGATGATTTTCCTCAGAGTAACCGAGCTTGGTTGGCTTTGGAAGCACTCCTTTCTGGATGACACCGACGAGACTAGACTGGTGACTACATTATGACTGATTTCAAAAGTTGACTGTGCAATTTATAGCACCTCTAATAAGAGCTCAAATTATGACCAGTATTACTAATTTTAAATTTATATAATTTGAGTTATAAAATTTACTACAAAACTGTCAAAGGCAAAAGTAAGAATAATGCTAATTCAATTAAGCCAATTAAAAGATAAAACTAATTATATTAATGTTGCCTTTAGTAATTAGTGACATGCTGACAGAACAAAATTTACCTGACATAATAATTATACAATTTTCCTTTAATAATATCATGAATATCAAAATAAAATGTTTTCCAAAATGACAAAAAAAAAACTTGAAATACATAAACTACCCTATTACATATTTCCTCCACTCAAATATGTTTGTCCTCAAACATGAAAAAAGGATAATCACAAAGAAATCAGTGTATTTAAAAAGAAATTACAATACAAAATCTGAAAAATGATCAATAAATTCTGACAAAATTCATGGAATTAATAATAAGCCATTGCAATTACATAAAATAGTATTAAAACATAGAACATTACATATTTAAAAAAAAAAAAAACACAAGCACACATCCTCACACACAAACATACAGACTGCAACTTGCACAAGATGACCAGTCTTACACAAGTGCATGGTGTAAAGCTGAGTGGTCAATCCAACTATACACCATTCTGTATACATTCAAAAGGTAAAGAAACACAAAAAAAATCAAACATTGAAAATAACATTACCAGTTATATTGAGCATATACATTCAAGACATTCACAATATTTACTATACCAGTTGCACACAATGATTAAAAGTTTTCTTTACAATTAATAATAAAAAAAAATATACCTTGTGATAAAAGTTGACATCATTTCAATTACACAATACTTTTTTTTTCTAAAGCATCAACAAAAAATCATTCTGATTACTACATTAACACTCACAAAACTATTCAAAATACACTAAATCTAGAAGTCTTTAAAACAAATCATTATCATTATTAAAATAAGTTCAAATTACATTCACCCTTTAGTTATAATATTTTACGCATGTATCTTTTATTCTAACTACTGTCATGACTGTTAGTTGCAGTGACTACAGAAGATGTGGTCTTGATTTGAAGGTACATTTTCCCAGCTAACACAATCTACAAGTTTGAATCTACTGGTTTATTTACTATCAAGTAAACTGATAATCCAGAGGTACTTTAATAGAATGGCAGCAAACGTCCGATCAAGAACATGACATTTTCAAGTGGTCATACATGCAGGACTTCTGTATTTGGTCACAATGTTTCCTCAGAAAGTGGCAATTGGATGACAAGTTAATTTTCTTGGCATTTTCTGACAACTGTATGGAGTAGACATCAATCTTTGAACCCTGTGTTGAAAGCTTTCTGCCATAACTGTCCTTGCTACTTCTAAAGATGTGATGCTGATTCAGAGTCCAGTGTGTTCTTCTTTTACAATTGATTCTTTGCTGTTAATGTGGATAGGCTTGTACATTTTGATCTTCTGTGGCACCATATGTTCTTAATTCTTCTCTTCCCCTCTGACTTCTACTAAAAGAAGATGACTATTTCAAATTGAATCTATTTACAGAATAAAAAGGTAATATGCTTCATAAAATGTGTGTGAAACTACAAAATGTTTTAAATTTATTAGCAGTCTCAATAATTTATATGTTCACAACTTTTCTTTGAAGAAACTTTTTGCTTTAATAACTAGCAATTTAATTTCGAGAAATATTATGAATACTATTATTTCAAAAAGCTACTTATCTTTAGTCTCTGTAGTAGTTCTATTTTGTTCACACACTGCAGTTGTCTTTCTTTACAATTAGTTTGCCAACTTTGGTATAGCAACTTCTAAAGTTGAAAACTGAAACTAAACAAGATTATAATTAGACTTCTGTAAATGGTAGACTATGAAAAAAAAATTCATTTGAATACTACCAATGACTTTTACAGATTTAAAACTAATTTTATTTTCAATCTATTTAAGATTCAATCTTGCACAATATTTGCTGAAACTTAAAAATTTTAAATAATTGTAAAGATAAATAATAAATAATAAGTTACTTATCTTCGATAGTAGATCCTCAATCTCTGCTGTTCCTTCAGTTAAATTTTGGTTATGAAATTCCTTCGCAAATTTTGTAAGTAGATAATTTAAAAGTAATTTTGAAAGCTGTTGCTAATAATAATGCCATGCCAAAGCTAAAGGGATCGAAATTCTGCCAAACGGGTCCGCCACCAAATCTGTCACCAAGAGCCAGTGCACGTCGAATTTAAGGGGGACTATCAAACATGCACAACCCAAGGGACAGGAGGTCAGTCTTTCGCAAGACTTAAGCAATGGCAGGCAAAACTATAAAGCAAGCAGCAAATTGTAACAGTTTTATATAATAACAGATCTAAATGATGATAATAATTTCAAAACAATAAACAAATAATTAAAATCCAAATGTTCTAAATTATATAGTCATTAATCTAAAATCACAGTTAAAGTTGAAAGTTCTAAATGTCCAAAGTTAAAGTTCAATTAAAATATTTCCACTAAATGTTTCACTTGAAGTCCAAAGAATGGTTGAGTTGAGTTGATCGAGTTTGAGTCTTTTGAGTTGATGATTTTCCTCAGAGTAACCGAGCTTGGTTGGCTTTGGAAGCACTCCTTTCTGGATGACACCGACGAGACTAGACTGGTGACTACATTATGACTGATTTCAAAAAGTTGACTGTGCAATTTATAGCACCTCTAATAAGAGCTCAAATTATGACCAGTATTACTAATTTTAAATTTATATAATTTGAGTTATAAAAATTTACTACAAAACTGTCAAAGGCAAAAAGTAAGAATAATGCTAATTCAATTAAGCCAATTAAAAGATAAAACTAATTATATTAATGTTGCCTTTAGTAATTAGTGACATGCTGACAGAACAAAATTTACCTGACATAATAATTATACAATTTTCCTTTTAATAATATCATGAATATCAAAATAAAATGTTTTTCCAAAATGACAAAAAAAACTTGAAATACATAAACTACCCTATTACACAGGTCTGAATTTGGATTGTAATTCAATATTTGACACATAATAGGTTTCTGACACAGAATATCTGTAGTCAAAGAACTTAGAATTGGTAATATGATTAATCATTTGAATTTATATTCAATTTTCTGTTTTTGTGCAATACACTATGCTGTTGCGAATGCCCCCCCCCTTTTTTTTTTGCTTTTGTGCAATAACCCCCTTCTTTTTCAAATTTTTTTAATCCTCCCATTTCTGAAATCTTGAGAAAAATTGTCTCCACCCACCACCACCAATTTTTTACCCCCTTTTCCAAAAAAATTCTTTCCTCAAGATATGGTCATAATCTCAATTCAAATTTCCAATGGAGTTTGCAATCATAATAACCCATTTATTAATAAATACATTATAAAAGTCTTAAAATAGAAAATGACAAACATAATCATGGCTAAAATTAATATATCTTGATCAGCATTTTAAAAATTATTAATATAGTAACTTCTAAAAATAAATTGACAGCTTATCACCTCAAGACAATACAACATTTCTTTATACATAATTTAAAAGCAGTGTAAGAGATGTAATTCAAACACAACATTGTACTTAAGTAATTGTCCATTAACCAGGAGTCGGTTTCACAAAAAAATTTACGACTAAGACTGATCGTAAGTCATGAACAATTCAAATTTTTAGCGGTCGTATAAAAAAGCTTTTAATTAAGTAGAATCATCTGTTGGAAGAGTTCAAAACTAACATCTTAATGCAATTATGATATCATTCTGCTATTAGCACATGCATCGGGAATTCTTAGACACATTGGGAATATTTAAGCTTTTTCTTTAATTTTGAATAAGGTAAATATTCACCTCCCCCTCTGGAGGACATACAGATAAAAAGCTGATAAAGAATGTTAAATTTATCTTTTTTCATATCAAATTATACAATTAAAGATATTGTACCTTAAATCAGGCATATTTGATGACACATCAGCTTGAATCTCTAACCTAAAAGACATAAACATAAATGTTATAATCATCAACATTATACATAATTGCATAAAATACTTTTAAATAGCTTTTTCTGATTAATCAAGAATATTGGTAAATTATTTTTATTGATTATATATTGGGTTCTGTCAATCTTACTATATTTGGCACAACTTTCATTCTTTGTTTTCCAATGCTCTTTAACTTCATATTTGATTTGGCCTTCTAATTGTTTATATTGGAGTACATGCATTTTTAGTTGCTGCTGTGAAATTCAATATCGAGACAATGACATTTTGAGATTTTTGCTTTCAGTCATTCATTTTATATAATCTTTTCCTAGGCAATGCCAATGATATAGACTCAAGACGTAATACCGGGGTACATTCCATTTCTCTCGACTGAGAAAAAATATGCTGTAGATACCAGCAATAATTTTCTATCTCAAGCAAGTAGTTTGATTTGGAAAATAATTACAAAAAAAGATCAAAGGAAAAATACATATAATAGCGATAATCTTTGCCTCTGTGTTAAATTGACACATGGTTACTGATAGGTCAATCTGACAGAATAAAACTGACTCAGGAACAGTTAAAGTTCAATGTCAAGGTCAATATGCTTCTGCATACAAAAGTTATGCACCAAACGCAAATCACAAGGTTTTAGTATCATAGGTGTCAAAGGTCAAAGTCAAGGTCAGAGTGATATTTGACATACCTCATCCCATGATGCATCAGCATACCAAGTTTGGTCAACCTAATTTCTACAGTACACATGTTATTGGCAATACACAAATAGGACAAGGTTTTACTATCACAGGTGTCAAAGGTCAGTCAAGGTCAGAGTGATATAACTGGTATATGACACACCCAAAGCCTGTGATGCAACTGCATAGGAAATTTAGTTAACCTGGTACAAAAGTAATGGTCCAGACACAAACTGGATAAGGTTTTACTATCAAAAGTGTCAAAGGTCAAAGTTGAGGTCATATAAAAAGCGTCAGGCATACTTAGTTATAAGCCCAGTATCTTTGATGAGGTTTTACTTTCCATCAATTCTCCAGGTTATTAATTATATTGCAGCATGGAGTCCAATACTGCAATTCAAGGTCTATATACCTTTTCTAAATTTATGACAATATAGACGACAATATCTAAATCTGTGACACTCGTTAATGCCTTGGAAGTAAAAATTTAAAAGAATAAAAAGAAAATATAGCCAAAATCATGTGAGGGTGGGAGTAATATTGTTGCCACTATGTCAATGGTACAGATCCTTGATATTTACTATTATCCCAAATGTATCCATTCATCAGAAATGCCAAGGTATATATCAATTCAGTCCCATTTAAACTAATTCAATGTCTTGTATGTTATTTGAAATCAAAGCGCCATTTCAATGCTTTTTTATTACTAGTTTTCATCCTTATACAAGCATTCTGTGAGTATTGCATGGCAATACATAGTCCCCTACCAGTTAAAAATTCATTGTAATGGAACAAATTCTAACTTGATCTATAACTTGTCATGGTGTTAACTACATAAAAATATCAAGTCAAAATCTTCAAGCATGACAAAAAAAACTGTTGAAAACTGATTATTTAAGTGAATTTTCTATGTCCAAAGACCATAACTCTGCATAAAATCATCAGACCGGAACAAAATTCCAACTTGATCTGTAACTTGTCATGATAAAACTATATACTAATTATCAAATCAATATCTTCAAGAATGACAAACAAACCTACCACTAAATTCTTCAAACAAATTACCAAAGAAAAGGAAAATCAAAGCACTGTAAGCGCTGTAGGTAGTTAACCAAAAACCAAGGCAAACGTAATTATGAAAACTGTGGCAGTGTTGCTTCAATTTTTTTTTAAGATTTGAAAGAACAAACATTAAACATTTGTATATTGTACATTTATGTTTATTAAATGAATTGATTATAAAGGCAAATTAATTAATATTTCATCAAGGTTTTCAAAAGCAACTCATATATCAATGTAAATGACCCCCACCTTCACCCCCAAGTCCATGATGTCACTCCATACCAAGTTTGGAATAAAATGACAGGTGATTATAAAACAGTTGGTCAAACATTCTTGGGCTTTACACATCTTGAAAGATTTAAATGTTTTCTTTAAAATGAGCCATAAATGAAAATTATCATAGGCCCAGAAATAATTCAATAAATAATTAAAGTAAATTCAATTAACCTAGACTCATTTTTTGCATCAATAAAATTATATAATAAACAAGAAATAATTGTAACAGGATGCCGTTATGAAGTCTCCCAAACAAAGCCCCCATAATTCGTCATTCCCATGGTCACCTGACATTGGGCAAAGTCCAGTTCATATTGGTTTGGTCTAGTAAAGTGATATGCATATGTGATACCTAGGAGATTGACCCTGTATGTCATTCAGATCTTTTTAAAATGACGAACAGGAATAAATATGATTTAGGTGTGGGTATCTCGACTGTTTACAAGTTCTCAAACAGGAGGGGGTGGGGTGACCCCAGGGACTCCCCCAATATTTCATTTGATTTGTTATATTGTCCAATAAATGAAAATACATATGGTTTAGGAGTGGGGATATCCACCATTTTCAAGTTCTCAAACAGGAGGGGGTGGGGTGACATTTGATTTGTTTTATTGTCCCATACAAGTATATATATTGTTTTGGGGTGGGGATCGCGACAGTTTGCAAGATAAAAGTACATTTTCAAATTGAAGGGGGTTGGGATGACCCCAAGGGACTCATCCTATATTTTGTTTGATTTTTTTATTGTCTAGTTCTCATTACTGATTACCGTGTGTGTCTATCACTTACTATTTTCGAGAAATAGTCATTTGAAGATTTAAAAAAATAAAATCCAATAGGGTTCTATAGTAAACCCCTCCCTTCTTCAGGTCCCTCCAAATACCCCTAAATAGACCCAAATGCACAAACAAAAGATTAATAGCTCCGCTAGACATGATAGTCTAACATTTTATGAAACCCTAAGTAAATCTGACACACGGTCAGAGTTGTCTTCTATGACGGTTCGAGTGGATTCGGTCCGACTTGTCTCTGGGACGAGTTGTCCACATTACTCAAAACATCCAATCAACGTTGATTTCCGGATCTGTTTCATGACCTCGTTTCATTCATAAAATAACAACAACCTTATTTGGCAAGATAAGTTAAAATTACCGCCAACTTAGATATATAACTTTATTTCCTCTATCATGGAGATTTGTTGTACATGAACAATATTTCTGCGCATTTTGCCATTTTGGAAATATAAACGACTTGTAATTACAGATTTTCGGCGATGAAATATTTCATACAATTGTTCTTTGACATAGTAGCCAAAAGCACAGGGGATAATAAACTACGTACAGATTTCTATTGAGCACTACTTCCTATGTGCAACTTCAAAAGTTTTGGGTAGTTCGAAGATCATTTAAGGTTTTTCTGGTCATATTTTTTGTATTCCAGAAATAAAAGTATTAAAAAAATGTCCAATAAGTTATAAATAACATAATAGCCAGCTAGATAATAACAATGGCACGTATTTCAGCATTTATTGGGTAGAACACAAATCTAGGGTGCTCGCATAAGGCAGCTTAACTGCCTAAAAATCCAAAATGTCTTTTAAAAAAAAAGTTATTTCCCTTTGTACAGAAATCTACTAATTAATAAGTATTTCATCAAAAATTTAATTCTAGGGAAAGGGCTTTAACTGAACAAAGAGAAAAGCTAAAATCGTGAAAATTGAACTTGACCTGCAACTTGTTATGATAAAACAATAAACCAAATATCAAATCAATATCTTTAAGCACGAAGAAAAAAGTCTGGAAAACTGATTTGCCGGACTGACAGATGGACAGACAGACAGACAGACGGACAGAGTGCAAACCTAAAGTCCCCTTCGACTTCTTCGGTAGGGGACTAATAAAGGAATTACACCTGACAGGAGACTATATTGATAAAATTCAGAAAAGACTATTAATAATTGATTTTACAATACTTCAGTATCATTGGGAGAAGTGACTTTTCTTTTTGAAAATGATAGGGGAATTGTGAGACTTGAAAAAGGAGTGCTTGTTTGCTTTTGGCCCTATAATGTTTGGTTTTTACCTTACCATTTGTATCTTGTTAATATAAAAAAAAAATGTGTTGTACAAATTCAGATTTGTTCAGATCCAATTTCATTTTATGTCTGAGAATACCATTACAGTAACATTTGTCAAATTATATGTCCTAAATTGTCATTTATAGGTTTCCACTTGTCACAAACTACAAACTAAGTATCTAGCACTGTTGCATACCTAAACAAAAAAAATTAAAAAGGAAAACAAATCATCATTTATCAATTATCAATTAGAGTTAAATAAAGAAAACTATTATGTTTATGATATTCATTGTTTTTAATTACAAAATGTATAAATTTAACAAATTTAAGCAACTTAAATCAATAAATTAAAACTCTGCAGTTGCATTAAAATTTACACTTGAAACTACGGTGATCTAAACAAATGTCAATGTACATGTATGGGGGCTGAATGCCTATTTTTCAGTCAACTGAGCCATGCATTTGTTTAGTTATTATCGTAAAAATATGAATTTCGGTCATGTTGATCTGCCTCCTATCCATGTTTCATATCAATTTTTCAATGGTGGACAAAGGAAAATTTACAAAAATTAAAGAACCTTTGTGAGCAAGCTCACATACCACATGGTATGACAAACTGTTGCAGTAGTATATTTAGGCCAAAATTCTAAGTTCAAAGGGGCATAACTCCTAGAAAAAAATTGAATCATGATTTCCTGTCGATATGCATATATACATAGCATGTCCTAACTATCTACAAAGTTTCATGAAATTATGTTGTATGGTTTCAGAGGAGTTGAGATGACAAACTGTTGCAGTTGTATATTAAGGTTAAAATTCTAAGTTCAAATGAATATCCTACAAAAATAATTGAATCATAATTTCCTGTCGATATGCATATCTACATAGTATGTCCTTATTATTGACAAAATTTCATAAATGTTAACTCAAGACCATTATAATTACATTCTAATGAAGTGAAATTTTTTTTGGCCTTTTGATGTACCCTTCAGTTACGAGTGTTGAAAGAGAAAAACAATACTTTGATTTGTTGGCATAAAAAGTTGTTCCTTTGAAATATCATACGACCTGTCTACAAATTCAATGGGCTTAGTTCTCAATTTTTTTATCACACAACTGGCACTTTAAAATTACAAGTAGTGTACTCGTGACGCAGTTATGCAATTTCACAGCAAAACTTGTGAAGGCCCCAATCGAGGATTAGGGTTATCATATTTGTTTACCAAATGTTGTGGAAAAACAGATATGTTTTTAACTAATACTGATATAAGGGATTATTAATTCAAATTTTCAATATTAAATCAACTACTGACATAATTTGATATTATGATGAATAAAATGCTCCGCAGGGCGCAGCTTGATACGACCGCAGAGGTCGAACCCTGAACAGTCGGGGCAAGTATGGACACAACATTTCAAGCCTTGATACAGCTCTGAATTTGGATTGTGATTAAATATTTGACACAGCATAGGTTTCTGACACAGAATGAATGTGGTCTAAGAACTTAAAAATTTTAAATTGGACATTCACCTATTATGGTCCAATATCCAAAATCTAAATACATGGTTAGATTCAGCATATCAAAGAACCCTAAGAGTTCAATTTTTGATGAAATCAAACAAAGTTTAATTTTGGACCCTTTTGACCTCAATGTGGACAAAGTTGATAACGGGCCCAAAAATCAAAAATCTAAATACATGGTTAGATTCAGCATATCAAAGAACCCCATATATTCAATTTTGTTGAAATCAAACAAAGTTTAATTTTGGACCCCAATTTGGACCAACTTGAAAACTGGGCCCATAATCAAAAATCTAAATACATGATTAGATTCAGCATATCAAAGAACCCAATTTTGTTAAAATCAAACGAAGTTTAATTTTGGACCCTTTGGACCTTAATGTAGACCAATTTGAAAACGGGACCAAAATTAAGAATCTAAATACACGGTTAGATTCAGCATATCAAAGAACCCCATATATTCAATTTTGTTGAAATCAAACAAAGTTTAATTTTGGACCCTTTTGACCTCAATGTGGACAAAGTTGATAACGGGCCCAAAATCAAAAATATAAATACATGGTTAGATTCAGCATATCAAAGAACCCCATATATTCAATTTTGTTGAAATCAAACAAAGTTTAATTTTGGACCCCGATTTGGACCAACTTGAAAACTGGGCCCATAATCAAAAATTTAAAGACATGTTTAGATTCAGCATATCAAAGAACCCTAAGAATTCAATTTTGTTAAAATCAAATTAAGTTTAATTTTGGACCCTTTGGACCTTAATGTAGACCAATTTGAAAACGGGACCAAAAATTAAGAATCTAAATACATGGATAGATTCAGCATATCAAAGAACCCCATATATTCAATTTTTGTTGAAATCAAACAAAGTTTAATTTTGGACCCCAATTTGGACCAACTTGAAAACTGGGCCTATAATCAAAAATCTAAATACATGATTAGATTCAGCATATCAAAGAACCCTAAGAATTCAATTTTGTTAAAATCAAGCGAAGTTTAATTTTGGACCCTTTGGACCTTAATGTAGACCAATTTGAAAACGGGACCAAAAATTAAGAATCTAAATACACAGTTAGATTCAGCATATCAAAGAACCCCATATATTCAATTTTGTTGAAATCAAACAAAGTTTAATTTTGGACCCTTTTGACCTCAATGTGGACAAAGTTGATAACGGGCCCAAAATCAAAAATATAAATACATGGTTAGATTCAGCATATCAAAGAACCCAATATATTCAATTTTGTTGAAATCAAACAAAGTTTAATTTTGGACCCGATTTGGACCAACTTGAAAACTGGGCCCATAATCAAAATTTAAAGACATGTTTAGATTCAGCATATCAAAGAACCCTAAGAATTCAATTTTGTTAAAATCAAATTAAGTTTAATTTTGGACCCTTTGGACCTTAATGTAGACCAATTTGAAAACGGGACCAAAATTAAGAATCTAAATACATGGTTAGATTCAGCATATCAAAGAACCCAATATATTCAATTTTGTTGAAATCAAACAAAGTTTAATTTTGGACCCCAATTTGGACCAACTTGAAAACTGGGCCCATAATCAAAATCTAAATACATGATTAGATTCAGCATATCAAAGAACCCTAAGAATTCAATTTTGTTAAAATCAAACGAAGTTTAATTTTGGACCCTTTGGACCTTAATGTAGACCAATTTGAAAACGGGACCAAAAATTAAGAATCTAAATACACGGTTAGATTCAGCATATCAAAGAACCCCATATATTCAATTTTTGTTGAAATCAAACAAAGTTTAATTTTGGACCCTTTTGACCTCAATGTGGACAAAGTTGATAACGGGCCCAAAAATCAAAATATAAATACATGGTTAGATTCAGCATATCAAAGAACCCAATATATTCAATTTTGTTGAAATCAAACAAAGTTTAATTTTGGACCCGATTTGGACCAACTTGAAAACTGGGCCCATAATCAAAAATTTAAAGACATGTTTAGATTCAGCATATCAAAGAACCCTAAGAATTCAATTTTTGTTAAAATCAAATTAAGTTTAATTTTGGACCCTTTGGACCTTAATGTAGACCAATTTGAAAACGGGACCAAAAATTAAGAATCTAAATACATGGTTAGATTCAGCATATCAAAGAACCCCATATATTCAATTTTGTTGAAATCAAACAAAGTTTAATTTTGGACCCCAATTTGGACCAACTTGAAAACTGGGCCCATAATCAAAAATCTAAATACATGATTAGATTCAGCATATCAAAGAACCCTAAGAATTCAATTTTGTTAAAATCAAACTAAGTTTAATTTTGGACCCTTTGGACCTTAATGTAGACCAATTTGAAAACGGGACCAAACATTAAGAATCTAAATACACGGTTAGATTCGGCATATCAAAGAACCCCAATAATTCAATTTTGATGAAATCAAACAAAGTTTAATTTTGGACCCTTTGGACCTCAATGTGGACCAATTTAAAACGGGCCCAAAATCCAAAAACTTAATACACGGTTAGATTCAGCATATTAAAGAACCCCAAGAATTCAAGAATAAAACCCCATTGAAATTGGTCAAGAAATAAGCAATTTATACAAAGTATCTTCTTTTGCACAATACTGTGCAATTGAATATTTTTGCAATTGCGCAATACTTGCAATTGAATATTTCTTGCTATTGTGCAATACTGTACAATTGAATATTTCAATATTGTGCTATTGGATATTGTGCAATACTGTACAATTGACAATTTCTTCCTATTGTGCAATATTGTGCTACTGGATATCATTATTATTTGCTTTTAAATATAAATCAGAAATAACCAACTTAAAATACTGTACAATTGAAGAAAAAAATCCCCCTTTTTGAACCCCTTATGATTCATCACCCCAAACTCAATCCCAGCCTTCAATGAGGTATGGTACCTTGCAGTACAATTTCAGAGAGATCCATACACTTAAACACAAGTTATTGTCTGAAACTAGAAAATGCTTATTTTTGGCCCCTTTTTGGCCCCTAATTCCTAAATGTTTAGGGCAATTACCCCCAAACTCAATTCCAGCTTTCCCTTTGTGATATGGAACCTTGTAGTACAATTTCAGAAAGATCCATACACTTACACACAAGTTATTGTCATGAAACTACAAAATGCTTATTTTTTGCCCCTTTTTTGGCCCCTAATTCCTAAAATTTTGAGGCAATTACCCCCAAAATCAATCCCAGCATTCTCTTTGTGATATGGAACCTTGTGGTACAATGTCAGAGAGATCCATACACTTACACACAAGTTATTGTCTGGAAGTTACAAAAATGCTTATTTTTGGCCCCTTTTTGGCCCCTAATTCCTTAACTGTTGGTACCATAACCCCCAAAATCAATACCAACCTTCCTTTTGTGGTATTGAACCTTATGGTAAAATTTCCTAGAGATCCATTTACTTAAACTAAAGTTAGAGTGCGAAAACCAATGTGTCTTCGGACGACGACGACGACGACGACGACGACAACGTCATACCAATATACGACCACAAAAAATTTTTTGTGGTCGTATAAAAATCTATAGAACGAAATGGCAATGATACACCCTTTTTCACTCCAATTTCTACTCAATTCATCTAAGTCAATGGGGTAAAATTGAGAATGGAAATGGGGAATGTGTCAAAGAGACAACAACCCGACCACAGAACAGACAACAACAGAAGGTCACCAATAGGTCTTCAATGCAGCGAGAAATTCCAGCACCCGGAGGCGTCCTTAAGCTGGCCCCTAAACAAATATATATACTAGTTAGGTAGAATACTAGTCCTCAATTGTCTTTAACTGAACTTGTTCAAAATAGATTTAACTTAAAATCTTAGGAAATTTATCATAGCAGCAGAAGAGTCCACTTTGACCAGTTTGTCTTGAATCTAGGTCACAAATATGGCAGTCTCATGATAGCATAAAGGCAGAAATCATTTGCCATAAAAACACATTTTGGCTAACTTGACATAAATGTTTCCCTACCAAGACAATGAAGTCACATATACCTTTTTTAAATGTGCTGTTATGAAACTATGACAACTGCATGAACTGTAATACCTTCTTGGAGGTAATAAAATGCTTCGCTGAGTGCAGCCTGATACGACCGCAGAGGTTGAACCCTGAACAGTTGGGGCAAATTTGGACACAATATTCAAGCTTGATACTGTCTGAATTTGGATTGTGATCAAATTTCTGACATAATATAGGTTTCTGACACAAAATAAATGTGGTCAAAGATCTTATAAATCCATTGCGCAATACTGTGCAATTGAAGATTTCTTCTTGAAACTTTTCAAAAATTCGAAATTTTAAAAATTTTGAAAAAAAAATATGAATCCCTTTAAAAAATTGGGAAAAATATTCCCCCCCCAACTTTTTGAAACCCCCCCTTGGAGCAATAACCCCAAAACTCAATCCCAACCTTTCCTTTGTAGTATGGAACCTTGTAGTACAATTTCAGAGAGATCCATACACTTACACACAAGTTATTGTCAGGAAACTACAAAAATGCTTGTTTTTGGCCCCTAATTCCTACACATTCGGGGCAATTAACCCCAAACTCATACCTGCCAACCCTCCCGTTAAAAGCGGGAGACTCCCGCTCAAATGGCGAAATTCCGAAAATCTCCAAGCTTACCGGTCCGCTCCCGCGCGGGAGTATAAAATCTCCCACATTCCGATATTTTAACCCCGATTGACCAGTCTGACAACATTAATTACGTGTTTGTATCACTGATGAGGATAGTTGTTACCTGTAAATCACAGACCTTATGAAATTAAATGGCTTCAATTGACAGCTTGGGTGTCAAACATAATACTAATTAACGATCATTAACGACTTTTACCTCAAGCTTTGTGTATTTTGAAAACACTTCAAAGAAATTTCGGGTTACTTCCCCTGTTTAATCATGTTTTAAGTTACCCTTCTTAAAATAATGTGAATTGATAAATGAATACAAATTGAACAAAGAATCATAAATGGATTGTAATTTAATGATTTTAAATGTCTTAGGACAAATAAAAAAATATATTTTGAAAATGATTTAAGAGATCTATACTTCTATTTAATGTTTTAATTGAAATTTATAAGAAATGTATTGAACAATTGATTTTTCTATGCGGCCCTGAAGGGACACAAATATGAGATATTGAATGATACTGCAACTGAAAATTTCAAATCTCCAGTTGTGGCTTGACAATGTTGTCACGAGTATACTCAGAGGTATTGAAAAAGAAAAAAAAAAAACACAACTTATATAGGATATAACCATGATTGAAGAAATAAAGTATATCTATTAACTCTTCTTGGTGTTTTGTAGATAAATAATAAACAGGTCATAAATTTCACTTGAAAATGTCATTCACGCAAAGTCTCCCCCTCAGCTGTCATAACTGAGGGGGAGATCTCCCTCTTTGAAGGTTTCAGAGGTTGGCAGGTATGCAAACTCAATCCCAGCCTTCCCTTTGTTATATGGAACCTTGTGGTACAATGTCAGAGAGATCCATACACTTACACACAAGTTATTGTCTGGAAACTAGAAAAATGCTTGTTTTTGGCCCCTTTTTGACCCTTAATTCCTAAACTGTTGGCCCCATAACCCCTAAAATAAATTCCAACCTTCTACTTGTGGTATTAAACATTGTGCTACAATTTCAGAGCAATCGAAATACTTATACACAAGTTATTATCCTGAAACTAGAAAAATGCTTGTTTTGGGCCCCTTTTTGAGTCCCTAATTCCTAAACAGTTGGGACCATAACCCCA
Organism: Mytilus coruscus; assembly: GCA_017311375.1. Classification (NCBI taxonomy): domain Eukaryota; kingdom Metazoa; phylum Mollusca; class Bivalvia; order Mytilida; family Mytilidae; genus Mytilus; species Mytilus coruscus. The sequence continues at coordinate 22,582,184 of CM029606.1, read as the reverse complement.
AAAATCAATCCAAACCTTCCTTTTGTGGTATTAAACCTGCTTAAAAAATTTCATAGAGATCCATTTACTTAAACTGAAGTTATTGTCAGGAAACCATGGCTTCCAAAACTGTCATATATTCCGGACTTGACCGAAATTTATATAAAAAGTCCGGCTACTCTCAGCCTTAAACGGTCAAATATCATAGGTTTGCCACTTTTTGTTATTCAAGGTATTTTTATAAAACGGTCATTTCACTTTTTTTACCAACTATCGATCGGTAAAAATGTCCGTTTGGGCATTATAGTTTATAATTGTGGCAATCTATTTCACAAGGATATTTCGGTCATATTTGGGTTTAAGTAAACAGATGCAGCATATTTCATACTTCGAAGTGTCTCAGTTAGTCTAATCCTCTGGGTACATAAATGCAGGGCTTGGTACATCAATAAAAAGTAGAAAAAACATTTGTTCTTTTATTTAAAAAACAACAAGCTGTCAAACAATTATCCCTTCAATAAGTAATAATGAAGCCATAAATCATTCACTGATTACATGTCATTACCTTTGATGAGAGACATCAGCTTGTCTTAATCAATAGAATTGATGATGCATAACAATGGACATAAAGGTGATCAGGTAAACAAGGTCAAACATGTAAGCGTGTATGGAACAACATCCTATTTAATTACGCTTTATAGATATTATTGTAAATGAGCATTCAGTTTTAAAAAAAGTATCCTTAGATTTTAAAATAATTCTTCAAATAAGAATATTTATAAATGAATTCGAATTTGTACGATATTCATTATAAACACTGTACATCGTGTTAAATACTGGGGTACGCTAAAGGGTATTCAAAGTTATTTTCTTACATTTCAGCGGGTTGCAACTAATTAATTTAGTATAAAAATACGTTAATAAATATGATTTGATGAAAAATTTAAAAAGGTTTTAAACAAATAAACGTCAGAACCACGTTGTTTGAACTAGTACACGTGTGCTCATGTGTCTATATTGTCTATTGTGGGCTGGAAATTTAATTATGCATCCTAATTCTTCAATAATGCTAAAATTATCATTGATACCTTTATCTAACGTTCATTTCGAGTATTTTCTTGAAGAAATAACTTGAAAAGGCTACTTAACTCAATCGTAACTTACACGGATATTACGTATCCGTCTCTGATCCGTGATTTACCATTGTCTAGTCAACATCCGGCATTAGGAAAATGTGATTTTAAAAACGAAAGTAGTTTTTGACGTTATTTTGCACAAATAAAGAGTCTAAAGCGGAATGCGGCAGAATTAGTACGCTGATTTTGCACACTTCCAATACTGCACTTTCAATTTAACACTTTACATCAGAACATCGAATTTATATCAAAGTAAAGTTTAATATCGTTTTAATGTCAATCATTGGTTATATCATATATGATGGCCAACTGATTATCATAGTTGCCTAATTTACTAAGTCTAAAGGGATTTAAAATCGGGATCAGATATGAAATGTCCGGCTGGCTCAGAAAAATTTTGGAAGCCCTGCCGGAAACCAATGTGTCTTCGGACGACGACGCAGACATCATTCCATTACACGATTCCAAAAAAATTTTTGCGGTCGTATAAAAACATAAATTTAGAAAATCTCCTTATCTGCATAATGACATTTTAGTCTATATCTAAATTTTTTTTTAGACCAGACAGGGAAAAATAGACAAAAGTTGAGATAAAAATAATAGAGTTATTCCTCTTTGTACTGGCTGTCTTCTATCATGTACTTATTTTTATAATCATGTTTCCATATTTGTTCTGAATCATATTTTATTATTAGCAATCAGTATGTATGTTAGTACGCATTTGTTGTGTGTGTATATTGTATGAACTTTGTGATTTGTGTTGATTATATGCTCTTTATTGGCCCTTTTGATTAGGAATAAAGATGTGTGTGAATTTACCCATTTAAATACATCATAAAAGTATTAAATAGAAAATGACACCATACATTGTAGTCATGGCTAAAATTAGAAAACCTTGATCAGCAAAATTTAATAGTAATATCTAATAAAATGCTCTGCTGGGCGCAGCTTGATACAACCGCAGAGGTCGAACCCTGAACAGTTGGGACAAGTATGGACACAACATTCAAGCTTGATACAGCTCTGAATTTGGATTGTGATTAAATATTTGACACAGCATAGGTTTCTGACACAGAATGAATGTGGTCTAAGAACTTAAAAATTTTTAATTTACCTATTATGGATGAAATCAAACCATATCATTATTATTTGCTTTTATATATAAATCAGAAATAACCAACTTAAAATGGAAAATTTTAAAGAAAAAAAAAGGAAAAAAAGGGAAAAAAAATCCCCCCCCCCAAATTTTTTGAACCCCTTATGATTCATCACCCCCAAACTCAATCCCAGCCTTCCCTTTGTGGTATGGTACCTTGTAGTACAATTTCAGAGAGATCCATACACTTGAACACAAGTTATTGTCTGAAAACTAGAAAATTGCTTGTTTTTTGGCCCCTTTTTGGTCCCAAATTCCTAAATGTTTAGGGCAATTACCCCCAAACTCAAACCCAGCTTTCCCTTTGTTATATGGAACCTTGTAGTACAATTTCAGAAAGATCCAAACACTTACACACAAGTTATTGTCCTGAAACTAGAAAAATGCTTGTTTTTTGCCCCTTTTTTGGCCCCTAATTCCTAAAATTTTGAGGCAATTACCCCCAAAATCAATCCCAGCCTTTCCTTTGTGGTATGGTACCTTGCAGTACAATTTCAGAGAGATCCATACACTTGAACACAAATTATTGTCTGGAAACTAGAAAAATGCTTATTTCCTTAACGTTTTGGGCAATTACCCCCAAACTCAATTCCAGCTTTCCCTGTGTGATATGGAACCTTGTAGTACAATTTCAGAAAGATCCATACACTTACACACAAGTTATTGTCATGAAACTAGAACAATGCTTGTTTTTTTCCCCTTTTTTGGCCCCTAATTCCTAAAATTTTGAGGCAATTACCCCCAAAATCAATCCCAGAATTCCCTTTGTGATATGGTACCTTGTGGTACAATGTCAGAGAGATCCATACACTAACACACAAGTTATTGTCTGGAAGTTACACAAATGCTTATTTTTGGCCCCTAATTCCTTAACTGTTGGTACCATAACCCCCTAAACCAATCCCAACCTTTCTTTAGTGGTATTGAACCTTATGGTAAAATTTCATAGAGATCCATTCACTTAAACTAAAGTTATTGTGTGAAAACCAATGTGTCTTCGGACGACGACGCCGCCAGCGTCACACCAATATACGACCGCTTTTTTGCGGTTGTATAAAAAATAAATTCCTTCATCAAACCAAACCCATTTAAATACATCATAAAAGTATTGAATAGAAAATGACATCATAGTCATGGCTAAAAATAGAAAACCTTGATCAACAAAATTTAATAGTAATATCGAAAAATAAATTCCTTCATCAGCATTCAATATAACTTCTAAAAATAAATTGACAACTAATCACCTCAATAGAATACAACATTTCTTTATAACAAAACCATTGAGAACTTGAAATTGGTTATAGGATTTGAATTTATACTCAATTTTTTGCTTTTGTGCAATACACTATCCTGTTGCAAATTGCCCGCTCCCAAAAATTAAAAAAATTATCCCCCTTGTTTTTTTGATTTTGTGCAATACACTACGCTGTTGCATATTGACCCCAAAAAAAAAATCTGAAATGAGAAAAATTGTCCCTCCACAATTTCTTTTTACCGCCCCTTTTTTCACCTCCCCCACCCTTTTTCCAAACACTCCCCCAAAAAATTTTTTTTTATTTAAACCATTTTTTTGGCAAAAAATATTAAAATAAATGTGGATTGTGGACACATGTGGACACAGATGATGCCCCTGCTTGCATATCATATAGTTATAAAGGGACATAACTGAAGAACGGTAAAAGTGATGCTACCCAAATTTGAACTTGATCTGAGTTTTGTGGTAATAAGCATTGTGTGTAAGTCTCATAACATTAAGTAGAGAACAGAAACGAAAAATTCAGCATTTTTTCTATTTGTAAACACGCATAACTTTAGAATGGTTGTGTATAGGTTTTATAACATTTGGTTGAGACAAACTAATGTTAGAAAACGGAAACGAAAAATTCAGCAATTTCTATGTTTATAAAGGGACATAACTCAAGAATGGTAAAAGTGACGCCACCGAATTTCGTACTTAAACTGTATTATGTAGTAATAAGCATTGTGTATAAGTTTCATAACATTTGGTTGAGGCAAACTAAAGTTAGAGAACGGAAACAATATTTGTACTTGATCTTAGTTTTGTGGTAAAGAGTATTGTGTATAAGTTTCATAATGTTTGGTTGGGGCAAACTTAAGTTACAGAATAAAAACTAAAAATTTTGCAATTTTTCGATTTATAAAGGGCATAACTCAATAATGGTTAAAGTGACACTACCCAAATTCAACTTCATCTGTGTTTTATCAGTGGAAGGCAAAATTAAACATTGCATTGTATAAAGCATTGATTTTACTTGATTTAATTATAAACATGGACAAAGGAAGATAACTCCAATTTTAAAAATTACTTGAATAATGACATTGATATTTTTGGAAAAAAAAGGAAAAATTTAGCAATTTTTCCATTTGTAAAGGGGCATAACTCTAGAACAGTAAAAGTGACGCCCCAAAAATTCAAACTTGACCTGTGTATTGTGGTAATAAGCATTGTGTATAAGTTTCATAACATTTGGAGGAGGCAAACTTAAGTTAGAGAACGGAAATGAAAAATTGTGCAATTTTTCCATTTATAAAGGGCATTACTCTAGAACGGTTAAAGTGACGCCACCAAAATTCAAACTTGATCTGTGTTTTGTGGTAATAAACATTGTGTATAAGTTTGATAATATTTGGTTAAGGCAAACTTAAGTTAGAGAACGGAAACCAATTTTGGGATGTACATACGTACAGACGGACAAGGGTAAAACTTAATGCCCCCTCCGCTTTGGCGGGGGCATAAAAAATATTTTTATGGCTAAAATCAATATTCCTTAATCATAATACTTCTTAAAGTAAATTGACAGCTAATCACCTCAGACAATACAACATTTCTTCAATGTAAGGGAGGTAATCAAAACATATTATGTTTGGATTACCTCCCTTACACTGCTTTAAAATTGTCCATAAACCAGGAAACCCTTGTTTTTACCCCTTTTTTGCCCCTAATTCCTAAACAGTTTGAGCCATAACCCCCCCCCCCAAAGCCAATCCTAACCATCCCTTTGTGGTATGGAAACTTGTGGTATAATTTCAGAGAGATCCTATACTTGAACACAAGTTATTGTCTGGAAACTAAAAAAAATGCTTATTTGGGCCTCTTTTTGGCCCCTAATTCCTAAAATGTTAGGACTATAACCCCCAAAATCAATCCCAACCTTCCTTTTGTGGTTAAAAACCTTGTGTTTAAATTTCATAGATTTACTTACACTAAAGTTATTGTTAGGAAACCAAGTGTCTTCGGACGACGAACACGACTAAGTGATACCAATATATGACTGCAAAATTTTTTGCAGTCGTATAAAAAACAAAAAAAGAGAGAAAAATAGCCAAAATCATGTGAGGATGGGAGTAATATTGTTGCAACTATGTCAATGGTATGGACCTTAGATATTTACAATTTTTCCAAATGTATCCATAAGATGATCAAAAGGATATATTGTATGACTTGATCAATTCACTCAATTCACTGTTTTGTCAGAAATTTGTTAAACTGGACAATTTGGCTGACTTGGCATTCCTTAAATGATTCCCTATCAAGAAAATGAAGTCAAATTTACTTCTAGGTTGCATTTCTGTAAATATAGACAATGCAATTTCTCATAGGAACTCCTTTTATGGCTAAAACTGTGCCACTTTTACTATGAAGTTTCGTAAAAAATTATATCCTACAATGGAAAGTTTATTTGCACTACTATTTTTTTCAAAGGTCAAAACATAGGGCTGTGCGGCACATTTTCAACATTTATATGCCTAGAACTTCTAAGAGTTTAAACTTAATAAACTTATACTAAAATTCTGTACTACCCCTCCCTTCACTTTGGGTCTTTCTTAGATTTTACTTTGGCCGCTATCCATGTGTTTTTATATTGGTAACATTCCCAAGGTTTCCCTCTAGATAAAGAATAGAGATCATATCTGGGAACCAGCAGGTAAACAAAACAAAATATTGATGAATATTAAATTTCTCCCCAAAAGAGGCGTGGTTTGTGAAACAGCTGTATTTACAAAGTGCATCCTCTAGTCAACATGGATGGGCTCCTGTAAAAATCATTTTATAAATTAAAATAATGAAATGTCTAGATCTCTCATATAAGTTTTGTTTTAATAATTCACCAAGACTGATTTTTCTTTATTCTATTTTAATGAAATTTAGAACCCCATGATCCTCAAAAATAAGTTTGGATGTATGAAAATTTTTTTATGATAAGGAAGTTTATACATTTGTAGTTTATGATTTTAAGCAAGTATTTATTTGTATTTTTAATTTTTTATTTCATAAGGTTGACTGCCATATTTGATGGCATGAGAGCATTCATTTTCAAATACGGATCAGAAATATAGATTATTTTCCAAAAGATTGGTTATTATAATTGGCAGGATCTTTCAGACTATGTTTTACTGTTATTTTTTGCTCTCAATATCAGTTACAGCCATGTTTATTTGTGATTCAGGTAATAACAATAATTCTAAAAGTTGTTCTTTGGGAACGATTCACATCATAAATTTGGTACTCATTACTATTTTCATCATTATTAAAAAAATATATTGATTTTAACATCAACCTTTACAGTAACATTGTCCATGCTTGTTAAGAACATACATATTGTCTATTTGTTAAACAATGATCTCAACATGTGTGCTTTGCTACATGTCTTTGGGATATCGCCTCATTAACAAACATGCCAGATCTCTTTGTTCTTGAATATATTTACTTAAACTTCAAAAATAGATTTTCAGAAATAGAATTAACTGCTCCGCTGAGCGCAGCTGGATATGCCCGCAGAGGTCCAACCCTGAACAGTTGGGGCAAAAATGGACACAATATTCAAGCTTGATACAGGTCTGAATTTGGATTGTAATTAAATACTTGACATATTATAGGTTTCTGAATAAATGTAGTCAAAGAACTTGAAATTGGTTATATGAACTGAATTTACATGCAATTAAAGATTTCTTCTTCTTGTGCAATACACTGTGTTGTTGCTCAATACTTAGTAAATCTGTTGTCAGACTATAAACAAATAAAGTTCAATAACTTCTCAATGTTATATCAGAAATTTATAAAAAAACTAAAGGGAGGTTATCATAATAGATATAAATCAGTCATCAAAGTTTAATGAAAACTGCTCTAAGCACTTTAAGGATATTGTCCAAAAACTTGAAAATTACCCCTTTTTTTATGAATAAAATCTTATAACTCGGAAACGTAAAATCTAAAATTTATAAAAATCAAAAGGGAGCTTACAACAATAGATATAAACAATTTACCAAAGTTTCATTAAAAATGCTGAAAGTATTTTCAAGTTCTTGTCCGAAACTGGAAAATCCCCTTTTTGTAATGAATAAAACCCCATAAATCGTAAACTTATAGTCTAAAATTTATAATAAACTGCTTCGTGCAGCTGGATAAGCCCGCAGAGGTCCAATTCTGAACAGTTGGGGCAAAAATGGACACAATATTCAAGCGTGATACAGGTCTGAATTTGGATTGTAATTAAATATTTGACATATTATAGGTTTCTGAATAAATGTAGTCAAAGAACTTGAAATTGGTTATATGAATTGAATTTATATTCAATTAAAGATTTCTTCTTGTTGTGCAAAACACTGTGCTGTTGTACAATACTTAGTAAATCTGTTGTCAGACTATAAACAAACAATAACTTTTTCAATGTCAGAAATTTATGAATTACTAAAGGGAGGTTATCTTAATAGATATAAACCAAGTACCATAGTTTAATGAAAACTGCTGAAAGCATTCTTGAGTTATTGTCCGAAAACTGGAAAATCCCCCTTTTTTATTGAATAAAACCCCATTATTCGGAAACTTAAAATCTAAAATTTATTAAAATCAAAAGGGAGCTCATGTGAATAGATATAAACAATTCACCAAAGTTTCTAGCAAATTGGTAAAAGCATTTCTGAGTTATTGTCTGAAAACTGGAAAATCCCCCTTTTTATAATGAATAAAGCCCCATAACTAGGAAACGTACAATCTAAAATTTATTTAAATCAAAAGGGAGCTCATGTCAATTGATATTAACAATTCACCAAAGTTTCCTGCAAGTTGGTAAAAGCCAAATATTTATGAGTCATTGTCCGAAAAGTGGAAAACCCCCCCCTATTTTAATGAATAAAGCCTCATAACTCTGAAATGTAAAACCAAAATTTTATAAAAAACGAAAGGGAGCTCATGTCAATAGATATAAACAATTCACTAAAGTTTCATGCAAATTGATTAAAGCGTTTTTTAGTTAATGTCTGACATGTTGACGACGGACGGATGGACAGACAACAGTATACCATAATACGTCCCGTAAACGGGCATATAAAAATCAAAAGGGAGCTCATGTCAATAGAAATAAACAATTCACCAAAGTTTCTTGCAAATTGGTGAAATTGTTTTTGAGTTATTGTCCGAAAACTGGAAAATCCCCCCTTTTTTAATGAATAAAACCCCAAAACTCGGAAACGGTAAATCCGAAATTTATAAAAAACGAAAGGCAGCTCACGTCAATAGATATAAACAATTCACCAAAGTTTCATGCATATTGGTTAAAGTGTTTTTGAGTCAATGTCCGAAAACTGGAAAATCCCCCTTTTTTAATTAAAAAAAAACCACAATACTAGGAAACTGAAAATCTAAAATTTATAAAAAACGAAAGGGAGCTCAGGTCAATAGATATAAACATTTCATTAAAGTTTCATGCGAATTGGTTAAAGCGTTTTTGAGTTATTGTCTGACATGTTGACGACGGACGGACAGTCGGACAATGGTATACCATAATATGTCCCGTAAACGGGCGTATAAAAATATATACTTACTTTTGGGGATAATAATTTCCACCACAGAGGCTACCATTCAAACTATACCCCCCTATAGCTCGGTTACTGGCTGAGTCCCTATCACTTATCTCGTCTCTAATGATTCCAACTCTATCCATGTGACTACCACTTGCGCTCAGACTGTTTGTCATACCAAGTGAAGCATCACCAATACTTGGAGCAATGCTTGGGTTAGCAACATTGTGACCAGTCCCAACACTCTGTGTATCTACCAAAACAACAAGTTCTGCATATCAATCAAATGAAAAGCTATCATTGTTCCAAATGTCTTTAATGTTCAACTTGGGCTAAAAATAATATGTGACTGTTTCCTGCCTCCGAACAGACTATGATTCATTGCCAACCCTAAAATATTTTAGTTTATTGCATAGCAAAAAATCATTGAAGAAATGGTGTTTTGTGTCATGTGGGAAGACTACAGATCCTACACTGACATGTGTAGTCAAATTTATAATAAAAACTCATAAAAATAACAGGCTTATAATTTAGTATGCCAGAACTGTCATGACTGTGTTTTTTCATATAAAAAAAAAACTCATCAGTGGCACTCGAATTAAAATAGTTGTAGATGGAGACCAAAAATTCAAAAACATTGTGCAATAAATTGCTTCGCTGAGCGCAGCTGGATACGACCGCAGATGTCCAACCCTGAAAAGTTGGGGTCAAAATGGACACAATATTCACGCTTGATACAGGTTTGAATTTGGATTTTAATTAAATATTTGACACATAATAGGTTTCTGCCACAGAATAACTGTGAAGAACTTAAAAATTGGTTATATGATTTGAAGATATTCAATTTTTTGCTTTTGTGCAATACACTATGCTGTTGCAAATTGATCCCCCTTCCCCAAAGAAAAAAATTACCCCGTATTATTACTTTTGTGCAATACACTTTCCTGTTGAATATTAACCCCTAAAAATACTTGAAGAAATTTTCTTTTAATTTCTGAAATCTGAAATGAGAAAAATAGTCCCCAAAAATATTTTTTCACCTCCCCCTTTCCCTTATTCCAAAAAAAAATTCTTTCCCTCAAGATATAGTCATTATCTCAATTCAAATTTCTAATAAATTTTGCAACCATAATTACCCATTTAAATACATCATGAAAGTCGTAAAATATTGAATGACATACATACATGTAGTCATGCCAAAATGCTAAAATTAATATTCATTAATAGTAACTTCTAAAAATAAATTGACAGCTAATCATTTCAAGACAATCATCATTTTTTTATACATAATTTACAAGCAAATAAGGGAGTTAATCAAACATTGTTGTTTTTAAATGGGATTGGATTACCTCCCTTAGACTGCTTTAAAATTGTCTTAATTGTACTTTAACCAGAAAAAACCTTGTTTTTCCCCCTAATTCCTAAATGGTTTGAGCCTTAACCCCCAAAAGTCAATCCTAACCATCCCTTTGTCGTATGGAAACTTATGGTATAATTTCAGAGAGATTCATACACTTAAACATAAGTTATTGACTGGAAACTACAAAAATGCTTATTTGGGCCCCTTTTTTGGCCCCTAATTCCTAAACAGTTGGGACCATAACCCCTATAATCAATCCCAACCTTCTTTTAGTGGTTATAAACCTTGTGTTAAAATTTTATTGATTTCTTTTTACTTATACTAAAGTTATTATCCGGAAAACATCTGTTTAGGACGATGACGACGCGATACCAATATACGACCAAAAAAATTTTAATTTTTGCGGTCGTATAAAAACTGACAAATTGACCAAAATCAAGTGAAAAATTTGTTATAACACATGAAATAAAGAAGTTCCATCATATTAGTGTGAATTATCAGATGTGTACTGTAAACTGAAATTGTACATCAAGAAAACATTGTAATCAATAAGAATGTAGAGGCTCTAAAGAGTGTGTGTTGCTCATATGTATCTTCTACAGTAGTCGTTTTGATAAATCATTATTAAAGTGCAATAATATCATAAAGAGTTAACTGACAATTTATATCCCTATGTTCTATTTTTAGCCATGTCATCCATGTTTGTTGGCAGGCTGGGTCATCAGACAATTTTTAAACTAAATATCCAAATGATGATTGTGGCCAAGTTTGGTTCCAATTGGCCCAGGAGTTTCAGAGAAGATTTTTGTAAAACTTAACAGACGTCGACAGATGCCAAGTGATGAGAAAAGTTTACATGACCTTTAGGGTCATGATCAGGTGAGCAGGCAAAAATAACACAAGAAAGTTGTATGTGTGAGCACTTTTCAAATCTCTCATACACTTTCTTCATGTTTATAAATTTTTAAAGGTGAATGCTATCAAATTTTCAGTTAAACCAAAACAGGAACAGACAGAATGACATATATAAATAAATCATAACATTTATTCTTTGCATTTTGGAGTAAAATAAATATTACCTGGTCCAGCTGGTCCAACAGTTTCATTTTCTTCATCAAATTCAAAGCGAACACCTCCTTTGTTTGTTGCTGTAACTCCACATCCACCACTGCGACACAGTGAGATAGGAACCACTCCATACACATAGGCAAGTAATATAGGAACACCAATGCCTGTAAAACATTGTCATAATTATGCTTTAGCTGTTCTTAAAAGCATGAAAACATTCTCAGACTTTTGAACCTGCTTTCTGATTTAAGTTTATTGAAAATTCTACTTAGAATAATAACGTGACTTATAGCTCATCATCTTAATCTATCATGACTAAATAATGTGTTGAATGTAATGAAAAACTTTGCCCCTAGATACCAGGAAAATGTGGTCATGTGCCTCTTGCCTAACAGTTAAATAAACCTAACAATGAATTATATAGGCCAAATGTAATACACCTGTTATTCATAATAATGAATGGAATACCATTCAACAATAAAATGCTCCGCAGGGCACAGCTTGATACGACCGCAGAGGTCGAATCCTGAACAGTTTGGGCAAGTATGGACACAACATTCAAGCTTGATACAGCTCTGAATTTGGATTGTGATTAAATATTTGACACAGCATAGGTTTCTGACACAGAATGAATGTGATCTAAGAACTTAAAAATTTTAAATTGGACATTTACCTATTATGGTCAAATATCCAAAATCTAAATACAAGTTAGATTCAGCATTTCAAAGAACCCCAAGAATTCAATTTTTGATGAAATCAAACACAAAGTTTAATATTGGACCCTTTTGACCTCAATGTGAACCAATTTGATAACAGGCCCAAAAATCAAAAATCTAAATACATGGTTAGATTCAGCATATCAAAGAACCCCATACATTCAATTTTTGTTGAAATCAAACAAAGTTTTATTTTGGACCCTGATTTGGATTAACTTGAAAACTGGGCCCATAATCAAAAATCTAAATACATGTTCAGATTCAGCATATCAAAGAACCCCACAAATTCAATTTTTGTTGAAATCAAACAAAGTTTAATTTTGGAACCTTTGGACCTTAATGTAGACCAATTTGAAAACGAGACCAAAAATCAAAAATCTAAATACACGGTTAGATTCGGCATATCAAAGAACCCCAATAATTCAATTTTTGATGAAATCAAACAAAAAGTTTATTTTAATTTTGGACCCTTTGGATTTCAATGTAGACCAATTTAAAAACAGAGCACAAAATCCAAAAACTTAATAGTTGGCTAGATTCAGCATATCAAAGAACCCCATATATTCAATTTTTGTTGAAGTCAAACAAAGTTTAATTTTGGACACTGTTTTGGACCAACTTGAAAACTGGGCCCATAATCAAAAATCTAAATACATGTTTAGATTCAGCATTTCAAAGAACCCTAAGAATTCAATTTTTGTTAAAATCAAACTAAGTTTAATTTTAGACCCTTTGGACCGTAATGTAGACCAATTTGAAAACGGAACCAAAAATTAAAAATCTAAATACACGGTTAGATTCTGCATATCAAAGAACCCCAAGAATTCAATTTTTGATGAAATCAAACAAAGTTTAATTTTGGACCCTTTGGACCTCAATGTGGACCAATTTAAAAACAGGGCCCAAAATCCAAAAACTTAATACACTGTTAGATTCAGCATATTAAAGAATCCTTAGAATTCAAGAATAAAACCCAATTGAAATTGGTCAAGAAATAAGCAATATAGAAAAGTATTGTTTTTTGGCCCCTTTTTGACCCCTAATTCCTAAACAGTGAGGGCCATGACCCCCAAAATCTATCCCAACCTTCCTTTTTTGGTATGGAACCTTATGGTACAATTTCAGAAAGATCCATACACTTACACACAAGTTATTGTCTGGAATCTAGAAAAATGCTTATTTGGGCCCCTTATTCCTAAACAGTTGGGACCATAACCCCAAAAGTCAATCCCTTTTAGTGGTTATAAACCTTGTGTTAAAATTTTATTAATTTCTATTTACTTATACTAAAGTTATTATCCAGAAACCATCTGTCTTCGGACGACGCTGACGACGACGACGATGACGATGTGATACCAATATACAACCAAAAATTTTTTAATTTTTGCGGTCGTATAAAAACCTATGAGAGTGATCAATGACTATAGCAATAGTTCAAGTTTAGATGTCACCTTACAATTTACAGAACAAATGCAGTTTACTTCTCATTTACAAATACAACATAACGAAATGCAGATGAACTGATGAAGATATAGAAGATGTAAGAAAATGTTAATTTTTTCATAAAACAGCCTCATAAGGAGCATGATACAAACAGTTTGAACATATATAAACTTTCTCTATATATAAATGTTCAAGAGTGTACTAGGTTACAAACATTAGAATCAGTAAATGAGAAGTGATGGCAGCCAAACAGGGAGACTTAAGGGAGAAATGAAGGATCGCATTAATGCTTTTTATAAATTAAATTTCCCAGCATCTATATCTTTTATCTTAAGGAGCATTTTAGGCCACTTTCTTTTTATTTGTTGGTTTACGGATCCGCCGACCCTGTTTTTCCCGATTTTGAAATAAAAATAAAACGATTTTGAAGATTTTTTAATATGACCCTTTTCTGTTTAAAGAAGAAATCTCCATATAATCATATATATAAAGGGAAGGATCTTTTAACTTGCTGCCAGGGATGGGTGTCTGATTAATTGGCCTTATTATATAAATACCTTAATACCTTCCCACAGTACCTATTAATATGTTTTTTAATGGAACAGTCCTATTGATAAGGAATTTAAATAAGATCCATGTGTTTTTCTTATTTAAATTGATATAAAGAAGGGATATGGTGAACAAGATCGCAACACAAAATCAGAACATGTATTACTGTCATAGAATGCCTGACAATATCACTTCGACATTTATAATAAAATGCTCCGCAGGGCGCAGCTTGATACGACCGCAGAGGTCAAACCCTGAACAGTTGGGGCAAGTATGGACACAACATTCAAGCTTGATACAGCTCTGAATTTGGATTGTGATTAAATATTTGACACAGCATAGGTTTCTGACACAGAATGAATGTGGTCTAATAACTTAAAAATTTTAAATTGGACATTCACCTATTATGGTCGAATATCCAAAATCTAAACACATGGTTAGATTCAGCATATCAAAGAACCCCAAGAATTCAATTTTTGATGAAATCAAACAAAGTTTAATTTTGGACCCTTTTGACCTCAATGTGGACAAAGTTGATAACGGGGCCCAAAATTCAAAAATCTAAATACATGGTTAGATTCAGCATATCAAAGAACCCCATATATTCAATTTTTGTTGAAATCAAACAAAGTTTAATTTTGGACCCCGATTTTGACCAACTTGAAAACTGGGCCCATAATCAAAAATCTAAATACATGTTTAGATTCAGCATATCAAAGAACCCTAAGAATTCAATTTTTGTTTAACTAAGTTTAATTTTGGACCCTTTGGACCTTAATGTAGACCAATTTGAAAACGGAACCAAAAATTAAGAATCTAAATACACGGTTAGATTCGGCATATCAAAGAACCCCAATAATTCAATTTTTGATGAAATCAAACAAAGTTTAATTTTGGACCCTTTGGACCTCAATGTGGACCAATTTAAAAACGGGGCCCAAAATCCAAAAACTTAATACACGGTTAGATTCAGCATAGTAAAGAACCCCAAGAATTCAAGAATAAAACCCCATTGAAATTGGTCAAGAAATAAGCAATTTATACGAAGTATCTTCTTTTGCACAATACTGTGCAATTGACAATTTCTTGCTATTGTGCAATACTGTACAATTGACAATTTCTTGCTATTGCGCAATATTGTGCTATTGGATATTTCTTGCTATTGCACAATACTGTGCAATTGAAGATTTCTTGCTGTTGCGCAATACTGTGCAATTGAAGATTTCTTGCTATTGTGCAATACTGTGCAATTGAAAATTTCTTGCTATTGCACAATACTTATTATATAATAATTTACACATCCTGTTTGGTGTGTATCTCCTACCATATCATTATTATTTGCTTTTAAATATAAATCAGAAATAACCAACTTAAAATGGAAAATTTTAAAAGAAAAAAAAAGGAAAAAAAGAAAACAAGGAAAAAAAATCCCCCCCCCCAAATTTTTTGAACCCCTTTATGATTTGTCACCCCCAAACTCAATCCCAGCCTTCCCTTTGTGCTATGGTACCTTGCAGTACAATTTCAGAGAGATCCATACACTTGAACACAAGTTATTCTCTGGAAACTAGAAAAATGTGTTTTTTTGCCCCTTTTTGGCCCCAAATTCCTAAACGTTTAGGGAAATTGCCCCCAAACTCAAACCCAGCTTTCCCTTTGTGATATGGAACCTTGTAGTACAATTTCAGAAAGATCCATACACTAACACACAAGTTATTGTCCTGAAACTAGAAAAATGCTTGTTTTTTGCCCCTTTTTGGCCCCTAATTTCTAAAATATTGAGGCAATTACCCCCATCATCAATCCCAGCCTTCCCTTTGTGGTATGGTACCTTGCAGTACAATTTTAGAGAGATCCATACACTTGAACACAAGTTATTGTCTGGAAACTAGAAAAATGCTTATTTTTGGCCCCTTTTTGGCCCCCAATTCCTAAACGTTTCGGGCAATTACCCGCAAACTCAAACCCAGTTTTCCCTTTGTGATATGGAACCTTGTAGTACAATTTCAGAAATATCCAAACACTTACACACAAGTTATTGTCATGAAACTAGAAAAATGCTTGTTTTTTGCCCCTTTTTTGGCCCCTAATTCCGAAAATTTTGAGGCCATTACCCCCAAAATCAATTCCAGCCTTCCCTTTGTGATATGGAACCTTGTGGTACAATGTCAGAGAGATCCATACACTTAAACACAAGCTATTGTCTGGAAGTTACAAAAATGCTTATTTTTGGCCCCTTTTTGGCCCCCAATTCCTTAACTGTTGGTACCATAACCCCAAAAATCAATCCCAAACCTTCCTTTTGTGGTATTGAACCTGATGGTAAAATTTCATAGAGATCCATTCACTTAAACTAAAGTTAGAGTGCGAAAACCAATGTGTCTTCGGACGACGACGACGACGCCGTTATACCAATATACGACCACAAAATTTTTTTGCGGTCGTATAAAAAGGGACAATCACAGTACACTTCGAGATATGTTAATACTTAGCAGTGTAAAATAGCATTAAAAGGACAAACATTGTATGTTCATATGTACCACATATGAAGGCATATGACATGCAGAGAGCATGGTATTTCCTCAATAAGATTGTATTATGATATGAGGAATTTTGTCACTCCCTGATTTAAATTTGATAAATAAATACACAGAACAAAAAGAAATGGAATTGGAAAACACACTTCCCTTTCATCAGAGACATATATATGTATCTGCTTTCATCAATCTACATTGACATTGGACTCCTTGTAACACATTAATTAAAACAGCATGAATTAATACCAGTTCATGAAACGATCTGCATACATGGTTAGTATTAAACTATAGAGTAATGTCATAGATTGTTTCTCGATTTTTGGTAAAAAAAAACAGTATTAATTCCAATTTTTATTTTTTTTTTTTTTTCCACCTCCTACCCTATCCTTTTTCATTATTTTTATTTTTATTTTTTTTTTCGACCTCCTACCCTTCCTTTTTTCAGAAGAATCCCGTAAACCAACTTATAAAAAAAAAGTGGCCTTATATGACAACTGTTAAGGTTTTATTGCCTTCTCTTGTAGTCTGAATTAATTGATCAAATTTTGCTGCATCTCAAAGCCTTTTTCAAACTAATTCTGTTTAGATTTGCCCACAATTGTGCTAAATAACATGAATAAAGCAAGAACCTGGAACCCCTTCCCCCTTCCAAAAAAGATTAAAAACAAGAATGTGTCCATAGCACACGGATGCCCCACTCGCACTATCATTTTATATGTTCAGTGGACCGTGAAATTGGGGTCAAAACTCTAATTTGACATTAAAATTAGAAAGATCATATCATAGAGAACATGTGTACTAAGTTTCAAGTTGATTGGACTTCAACTTCATCAAAAACTACCTTGACCAAAAACTTTAACCTGAAGCGGGACAGACGGACGAACAGACGAAAGAAAGCACAGACTGAAAAACATAATGCCCCTCTACTATTGTAGGTGGGGCATAAAAACTTTAACCTGAAGCGGGACAGATGGACAAACGAACGAACTGACGAACGAACAGACCGAAAAACATAATGCCCCTCTACTATCGTAGGTGAGGCATAAAAAAAAATTGCTTCGCAGAGTGCAGCTGGATACGACCGCAGAGGTCCAACCCTGAACAGTTGGGGCAAAAATGGACACAATATTCAAGCTTGATACAGGTCTGAATTTGGATTGTAATTAAATATTTGACACATTATAGGTTTCTGACACAGAATAAATAGAACTTGAAGATTTTTTGCTGTTGTGCAATACACTGTGCTGTTGCGCAATACTTAGTAAATCTGTTTTCAGACTATATACAAATTAGAATTAGCAAAATAAATTGTGACCCCCAATTTTTTGGGGGAAAAAATTTGCCTGGTGTGGTGATGCAAATTTTAGGATGGGGGTATAATATGACAAGTAACATTGTCATCCATTACAATATTTTGAAATGCAGATGAACTGCACAGGTATATGTACTAGTTTTTTACTTCCCCAAAATTAAACCAAAGAGGAAAGAAATCATCCAATTTCCAAATATAATATTTTTATAAAGACTAGTTGCACTGAGCACTATACTATTTGCCAATAAATGATGTGTCTCAACAGTATGAGCTTGGATCTAAGTGAGTGATAGAAATTACCAAGTGCACAAAAGAAATTCTTATACTTTTATATAGATATAGATGTACAAACCCACTGCAAGTCCAGCTACTACTGGGGAAACCAGGATAGATGTTGCTACACCACCAGTTATAGCCAAGTTTCTTCTGTGTTTAGGACTCATTTTATACTTGGAGTGAATCTGTAAATGAAATAAAATCAACATGTAAACCATTAACTGACAGAAAGGATTCAAAGAAAAATATAGTTTGAGAAACTAGCAAAGCACACAATATGCTGTTAGTGTTGTTCTACCAATAATTAAACTTTATAAAATATCCTTCATTTATTTAATTCTTTTCATATATATGGATTCCTTGCGCATTGTAAAAGGTCTGCAAAATAATTTTTTTCTCTTTAAACCCACATCCTGGTCCAAATGTACACTTCACAATTTTAAAGCCAGTCGTGAATTTGAAAGTAGTTTCATTTCCATGTCAATTTCGACACAAAACAGGTCTTTATTTTTACGAATAAAATAAAACGAGTCAAAACTACGTATCATCTAAGCCAACATATTACTGTAAAACATATCAACTGAGTTTGACCTTGACAAGTCATTAACAACATATATGCTGGTCGGTAATTTCCTTTGTCTTACGATAAGTAAACAAAATTCATGGCCTTAACTAATCACAGGTCTCGATTCACAGACACTTGTTTCATGTGATGGTAAAGGCAGTGAGAAAAGGCCCCCTCCCTCTTAAGCTTGACAGAAAGAGAGAGAGTGTCTTTATCATTACATGAAACAAGCGCTTGTGTCACAATTCTAAACTAGTGCCTTAATGAATCTAATCATTATCACTATAAATATCTAGTAAACTTTAATGTGGAAATTAGTCATTTTGGCCACTGTTTTATTGTTTTTTTATGTGCAAATATACATTTAAGTAAAGGTCAATTTTGTTTATAACACTTTGAATTTTTCACAATACTAAGGAATTTCCACCCCAGAAAAATTACCTTAGCTGTGTATTTGGCAAATGCTACTCAACTTTGTACTTTATTTAGCATTTTTAACTTCTTTGATTCGAGCGTCACTGCTGAGTCTTTTGTAGATGAAATGTCCTTTTGGCCTATAAAATTTTAATCCTGGTTTCTATGGTGAGTTTATTGTATGCTTGAAAATTCAGAGTTCATCCATCTCAAAAATCATTCATCCTATTTTCATATTTCCATTATTTTTTTTACAGAAATAATTTCGGTCATTTCATTGAGATCGGGTTTCTTATTCGCCATTTTGCACTTGTTTTTGGTTTTGTAATCCCTTTCCTGTAATAAAACTGCCACTCCAGTATTGTATGATAATCCTGAGGGCCCTCCTAATAACTATTGTAATGCCTCCGGGAAATATTGGCTGATGATCACTAATCACTTTTTACCTGTGTTTTTAATTCACACCTGACATTGATCACAAGCTCAGAACTAATATCATAAAGAAATCAAAATTCCATGACAACTGTCTTCATTATTTAATTACTTTTCAGCAAAGACAATTGTCAATTCTGATTAAATAATTAAAACTTAATTTAATTTACGCAGAAAAAAGTACTTTTTCACTACTTACACATGTACTTAATTTACTATGTAATACGCATGCATGACATTGTCTTCAGCAAATTAGACACTTAATCGTAAAATGCAAAATGATTTTATGCTAAACTAGACATCATTGAGATGGGAGCCATCTCTGTGGGTCCCACTGTCAATAACGTGTGGTAAAAAATTTGTATGCATAAGCTGATATGAAGCACCTTTTTAAGTTATTACATAGTCTCATTATGTGCTAAGAGTGATTTTATTCTATGTATTTTTTTTTTGTTAAAGTGTTATATTTGGCCTAGGAAGTTGTACATACATTATGACACACCCTCTAGTGTTGGTTAATATGCATGTCAAGTATAAACTTTGAAATCATAACGGTTCTCAAGATATACAGCGGACACGATCTTACTATAGGACAAGGGGTTGTCAACTGAAACCAAAGTTTGTGACTTTAAACTTTGACCTAGGAAGTTGTACAAACATTATGACACACCCTCTGGTGTTGGTTAATATACATGTCAAGTATAAAGTATGAAATCATAACGGTTCTCTAGATATAGAGCGGACACAATTTGTTACGGACGGACAGAATAACAGAAACCGGTTTCTGACCTTGAACTTTGACCTAGGAAGTTGTACAAACATTATGACACACCCTCTGGTATTGGTTAATATACATGTCAAGTATGTAGTATGAAATCATAAAGGTTCTCTTAGATATAGAGCGGACACAATATTTTACGTTTTATTTTGACTGAAACTATCCGGAGACTCCATATGAGAGTTATTCCCCCTTATGCATTTGATATAAGGGATATGCATTTCTAACTGGTAAACCATAAGTGATAGAGACCTAAGGTCTTTTGATTTGAGGTCCTTGGTTCCAAAAAAAAAAGGAAATTAGGTCAAGGTCAGGGGTCAAGGTTATATTCTAAATTTAGATTTTGGCTTAATTTCACTTCTTTCAAAAACAGTATAAGATATCAACCATATTTTTGCATAATTGTTAGTTGCCACATGTCGTAACACATACATTTTGGTTGAAAAGGTACGCCAACATTAAATTGGAGTTTTCTCCCCTCTTAGATTAAAAATTACGTGTATAGTGATATCTCATTCACCATATATAATAAAGACCAGTGTCTTTTGATTTGAGGTCCTTGATTTATGACCTTCCAATTGAGCTCAAGGTCATAGGTAAATTTGATGTTCTAGATTTTGACCTTTGCTTTTACTTCATTTGTATACATGATAAAGCTATGGGACTTTATGCATTAGGTTGCAAGCCATATGACCTTGGAAAAGCCAACCGGAAGTGACCTTGTGTAAACCGGAAGTAGCTATTTTTTGTACTTGTGTAATGTACAAGTATATAAAACCATATATTTCTGGAATCAGTGTCAGGTAAAATATCAAATAATACCGGAAGTGACATTTTTCAAACCGGAAGTAACAAATTATCTTCCTTAATTAAAAAAACAAGCATTCTGAGAGTATTGCATGGTAATACATAGTCTCTACCGGGTAAAAATTCATTATACTGGAACAAAATGCTAACTTGTTCTATAACTTGTCATGGTGTAAACAAAAAGAAAATATCAAGTCAATACCTTTAAGCATGACTACAAAGTGTGGAAAACTGATTATATAAGTGAATTTTCCAAGTCCAAGGACCATAACTCTGCACAAAATTATCAGACCGAAACAAAAATTTGAACTTGATCTGTAACTTGTCATGATCAAACTAATAATATACCAATTATCAATCAATATCTTCAAGCATGATGAAAAAAGTGTGGAAAACACTCTAACATTAGATATGATTAATAGTTCTCTAAAATTAGATATGATGTAACACAATGTATATCTATTTTCAAATTATAATCAAATATAATTAATAGTTCCAAATATTTTTCTTTCATTTGTCACAAATTAATATAGTTTTGTAACTTATCTATAAAATGTCAACAACTTTTATCTACACAATGTAATGTAATGAAATATATACCTTAGTAAAAATAGATTATTATCTAATTAAAGGATATATATCACTTCAAAAAAAAAATTATATATATAGCATTCAGAAAATAAGTATATACAGAATAACAAACAAACCTGCCACAAAATTCTTCAAACAATTTACCAAAGAAAAGAAAAAAAAATCCAAAATGACATTTATCAGTAATACAAATACATTTAAAAATCTTTTAATAAATGAGTTATCTCCCTTTGTACAGAAATATGGTTTAAAATAGTACTCTAACATTAGATATCGACCATAACTCTGGACTAGAAAATCAGACCAGAACAAAATTCGAACTTGATCTATAACTTGTCATGATGAAACTATATACCAAATATCAAATCAATATCTTCAAGAACGAAGAAAAAAAGTGTGGAAAACTGATTTGCTGGACTGACAGATGGACAGACAGACAGATGGACAGAGTGCAAACCTAAAGTCCCCTTCGACTTCTTCGGTAGGGCACTAAAAATGTCTAGAAACCATATATTTTTTTAAACCAGTGTACAATAACTTATCATTTGATACTGAAAATAACATTTTCAACCAAATTTTAATATTATTGTATCAATATAGATCTTTTCGGGTGGAAAGACTTCAATTGTTCTCTGAACAATTAGTTTTTAATTTGTTTTTAAATTATTCAAGAAATTTGTAGCTTGCTAGAAGAGGATTCTTTTGCTTCTAAAAATCAAATATTGAAAAAAATCAAAGTGCTGGATAGCACCTGTGGAAATTTTGCAACGGTAGATGTATATTATTTCAAATAGGTTGTAGATGTGTATTATTTCAAATATGTATTTAATCACAGCTTTGTTTTTTTTTTTTACTTAATCATTGTCTCATCAGCAATTATCAAAAATCACTTTTTTTTCATATGTTTGTCATGTAAAATTTTGATATTTTCTATTGCAACCCTAAACTGTAGATTCAAAATAATCAAATATACAGAATTTCTGTTAATTTCTTTATGTGCCCATCCCATTTCAAGGGCCTGTGATTTTAGTATTTTTTATTGATTCAGGTCCTTCATATTTTTAGTAAATTGTATTGTCACTAATTAAGCCGTTAGTTTTCTTGTTTGAATTGTTCCACATCTTTCACATCAGGGCCTTTTATAGCTTACTATATATATAGTATGAGTTTTTCTCATTGTTGACGACCGTATGGTGACCTATAATTGTTTATATATCTTCCTCCTTTGAACTCTTTTGGATAGCTGGTTCATTTAAAAAAAAATACCACATCTCCTATTTTAAATATCAAAGACCACAAACTTAAATCAATACAACTGTAATGAAAGTGAATTTATATGAAAGGCTTTAACCAACAATGGAAATATGTAGACAGGAATAAAAATGTTAATATACACTAGATTCATAGAGGTACTTATAACCATGCAATACATTTTAGTTGCTACTGTGAAATTCAGCATTGAGGCAATGACATTTTGAGATTTTTGGTTTTCAGCCATTCAGTTGATATAAATCTTTTCCTCTGTGTTGAGTTGACACATTGTTAATTATAGGTCAGTCTTAAAGAATCATACTGACCCAAGAACAAAGTGTGAGGTTCATCAGTGTAAATTCTGAAATTGAATGTCAAGGTCAGTATGATGCTTCTGCGTACAAAGTTTTGTCAATTAAAGTGCTACAGTTCAAAACGTACGCACCAATCACAAACCATACACTGTTTAACTATCATAGGGGTCAAATGAGAAAGGTCAGAATATTCTGACTTCGGTATATGATGCACCCCAAGCCCAAATGCAATAGTAAACCAAATGCAACAGTTAACAAGGTTAACCAAAATTTTAAGGTACAAAAGGTATGACCCAGACACGAATTGTACAAGGTTTTAATATCATAGGTATCAAAGGCCAAAGTGATCCGACTTTGGGATATGACACGTCCAAATACCATGATGCAACTGCCTACTGAGCTTGATAACCCAAAGTTTAAAGCAGAAACTTTATGAAACGGCCACAAATTGGATAAAGTAAACTATCATAATCATTTCTATGATTTAACCTTTTCTTTGAGTACTTAAGGAAAATTTAAGTATAGTGTTTTATTCATGCCTCCATCTGTTTTATTTGTATGTAATGTCATAGGTATACATGTAGATACATAAACTAGAGGCTCCAAGGAACCTGTGTCGCTCACCTGATATTTTTATTTACAATTGATGCATAAATCAATGCAACCGTTATACTTTTGCTTTAGTTTCAGAGATATAAGCCAAAAACTGCATTTTACCCCTATGTTCTATTTTTAGCCATGTCGGTTGGTAGGCAGGGTCATCGGACACATTTTTTAAACTAAATACCCTAATGACGATTGTGACCAAGATTGGTTAAATGGTTAAGTGTCTCAGTTGTTTCAGAGGAGAAGATTTTTGTATAAGATTACAAAAATTTACGAAAAATGGTTAAAAATTGACTATAAAGGGCAATAACTCCTTAAGGGGTCAACTGACCATTTTGGTCATGTTGACTTATTTGTAGATCTTACTTTGCTGAACATTATTGCTGTTTACAGTTTATCTCTATCTATAATAATATTCAAGATAATAACCAAAAACTGCAAAATTTCCTTAAAATTGCCAAATCAGGGGCAGCAACCCAACAACGGGTTGTCTGATATGTTCAGGACAGATAGATCTTAACCTGATGAACATTTTTACAAATGTCAAATTTGCTCTTAATGCTTTAGTTTCAGAGATATAAGCCAAAAACTGCATTTTACCCCTATGTTCTATTTTTAGCCATGTTGGTTGGCAGGTGGGGTCATCGGACACATTTTTTAAACTAGATACCCTAATGATGATTGTGATCAAGTTTGGTTAAATTTGTCTTACTAGTTTAAGAGGAGAAGATTTTTGTAAAAGATAACAAAAATTTACAAATAAAATGCACCACAGAGCGCAGCTTGATACGACTGCAGAGGTCGAACCCTGAATGGTTGGGGCAAGTATGGACACAACATTCAAGCTTGATACAGCTCTGAATTTGGATTGTGATTAAATATTTGACACATCATAGGTTTCTGACACAGAATGAATGTGGTCTAAGAACTTAAAAATTTTAAATTGGACATTCACCAATTATGGTCCAATATTCAAAATCTAAATACATGGTTAGATTCAGCATATCAAAGAACCCAAGAGTTCAATTTTTGATGAAATCAAACAAAGTTTAATTTTGGACCCTTTTAACCTCAATGTGGACAAAGTTGATAACGAGGTTCAAAATCAAAAATCTAAATACATGGTTAGATTCAGCATATCAAAGAACCCCATATATTCAATTTTGTTGAAATCAAACAAAGTTAAATTTTGGACCCGATTTGGCCCAACTTGAAAACTGGGCCCATAATCAATAAAATGCTCCGCAGGGCGCAGCTTGATACGACCGCAGAGGTCGAACCCTGAACAGTTGGGGCAAGTATGGACACAACATTCAAGCTTGATACAGCTCTGAATTTGGATTGTGATTGACTATTTGACACAGCATAGGTTTCTGACACAGAATGAATGTGGTCTAAGAACTTAAAAATTTTAAATTGGACATTCACCTATTATGGTCCAATATCCAAAATCTAAATACATGGTTAGATTCAGCATATCAAAGAACCCTAAGAGTTCAATTTTTGATGAAATCAAACAAAGTTTAATTTTGGACCCTTTGACCTCAATGTGGACAAAGTTGATAACGGGGCCAAAAATCAAAAATCTAAATACATGGTTAGATTCAGCATATCAAAGAACCCCATATATTCAATTTTTGTTGAAATCAAACAAAGTTTAATTTTGGACCCTTTTGACCTCAATGTGGACAAAGTTGATAACGGGGCCCAAAAATCAAAAATCTAAATACATGGTTAGATTCAGCATATCAAAGAACCCAATATATTCAATTTTTGTTGAAATCAAACAAAGTTTAATTTTGGACCCCGATTTGGACCAACTTGAAAACTGGGCCCATAATCAAAATTTAAAGACATGTTTAGACTCAGCATATCAAAGAACCCTAAGAATTCAATTTTGTTAAAATCAAATTAAGTTTAATTTTGGACCCTTTGGACCTTAATGTAGACCAATTTGAAAACAGGACCAAAAATTAAGAATCTAAATACATGGTTAGATTCAGCATATCAAAGAACCCCATATATTCAATTTTTGTTGAAATCAAACAAAGTTTAATTTTGGACCCTAATTTGGACCAACTTGAAAACTGGGTCCATAATCAAAAATCTAAATACATGATTAGATTCAGCATATCAAAGAACCATAAGAATTCAATTTTTGTTAAAATCAAACTAAGTTTAATTTTGGACCCTTTGGACCTTAATGTATACCAATTTAAAACGGGACTAAAAATTAAGAATCTAAATACACGGTTAGATTCAGCATATCAAAGAACCCCATATATTCAATTTTGTTGAAATCAAACAAAGTTTAATTTTGGACCCTTTTGACCTCAATGTGGACAAAGTTGATAATGGGGCCCAAAATCAAAAATCTAAATACATGGTTAGATTCAGCATATCAAAGAACCCCATATATTCAATTTTGTTGAAATCAAACAAAGTTTAATTTTGGACCCGATTTGGACCAACTTGAAAACTGGGCCCATAATCAAAAATTGAAAGACATGTTTAGATTCAGCATATCAAAGAACCCTAAGAATTCAATTTTTGTTAAAATCAAATTAAGTTTAATTTTGGACCCTTTGGACCTTAATGTAGACCAATTTGAAAACGGACCAAAAATTAAGAATCTAAATACATGGTTAGATTCAGCATATCAAAGAACCCCATATATTCAATTTTTGTTGAAATCAAACAAAGTTTAATTTTGGACCCCAATTTGGACCAACTTGAAAACTGGGCCCATAATCAAAAATCTAAATACATGATTAGATTCAGCATATCAAAGAACCCTAAGAATTCAATTTTTGTTAAAATCAAACGAAGTTTAATTTTGGACCCTTTGGACCTTAATGTAGACCAATTTGAAAACGGGACCAAAAATTAAGAATCTAAATACACGGTTAGATTCAGCATATCAAAGAACCCCAATAATTCAATTTTTGATGAAATCAAACAAAGTTTAATTTTGGACCCTTTGGACCTCAATGTGGACCAATTTAAAAACGGGGCCCAAAATCCAAAAACTTAATACACGGTTAGATTCAGCATATTAAAGAACCCCAAGAATTCAAGAATAAAACCCCATTGAAATTGGTCAAGAAAAGCAATTTATACAAAGAATCTTCTTTTGCACAATACTGTGCAATTAAATATTTCTTGCAATTCGCAATACTGTGCAATTGAATATTTCTTGCTATTGTGCAATACTGTACAATTGACAATTTCTTCCTATTGTGCAATATTGTGCTATTGGATATTTCTTGTTATTGCTAATACTGTGCAATTGAAGATTTCTTGCTATTGCGCAATACTGTGCAATTGAAAATTTCTTGCTATTGCACAATACTTATTATATAATAATTTACATATCCTGTTTGGTGTGTATCTCCTGCCATATCATTATTATTTGCTTTTAAATATAAATCAGAAATAACCAACTTAAAATGGAAAATTTTAAAGAAAAAAAAAAAAAAAAAAGGAAGAAAAAGGGGGAAAAAATCCCCCATTTTTTGAACCCCCTTATGATTCATCACCCCCAAACTCAATCCCAGCCTTCAATGAGGTATGGTACCTTGCAGTACAATTTCAGAGAGATCCATACACTTAAACACAAGTTATTGTCTGGAAACTAGAAAATGTTGATTTTGACCCCTTTTGGCCCCTAATTCCTAAACGTTTAGGGCAATTACCCCAAACTCAATTCCAGCTTTCCTTTGTGATATGGAACCTTGTAGTACAATTTCAGAAAGATCCATATACTTACACACAAGTTATTGTCCTGAAACTAGAAAATGCTTATTTTTGCCCCTTTTTGGCCCCTAATTCCTAAAATTTTGAGGCAATTACCCCAAAATCAATCCCAGCATTCCTTTGTGATATGGAACATTGTGGTACAATGTCAGAGATCCATACACTTACACACAAGTTATTGTCTGGAAGTTACAAAATGCTTATTTTGGCCCCTTTTGCCCCTAATTCCTTAACTGTTGGTACCATAACCCCAAAATCAATCCCAACCTTCCTTTTGTGGTATTGAACCTTATGGTAAAATTTCCTAGAGATCCATTTACTTAAACTAAAGTTAGAGTGCGAAAACCAATGTGTCTCTTCATATCGACGACGACGACAGCGACGATTACGACGATTTACGACGGCGGCGACAACGACGACGACGCTAACGTCATACCAATATCGACCACAAAAATTTTTATGGTCGTATAAAAAATCTAAATACATGTTTAGATTCAGCATATCAAAGAACCCTAAGAATTCAATTTTGTTAAAATCAAACTAAGTTTAATTTTGGACCCTTTGGACCTTAATGTAGACCAATTTGAAAACGGGACCAAAAATTAAGAATCTAAATACACGGTTAGATTCGCATATCAAAGAACTCAATAATTCAATTTTTATGAAATCAAACAAAGTTTAATTTTGGACCCTTTTGACCTCAATGTGGACAAAGTTGATAACGGGGCCCAAAATCTACATACATGGTTAGATTCAGCATATCAAAGAACCCCATATATTCAATTTTTGTTGAAATCACACAGTGTCTAATTTTGGACCCAGATTTGGACCAACTTCAAAACTGGGCCCATAATCAAAAATCTAAATACATGTTTAGATTCAGCATATCAAAGAACCCTAAGAATTGAATTTTTGTTAAAATCAAACTAAGTTTAATTTTGGACCCTTTGGACCTTAATGTAGACCAATTTGAAAACGGGACCAAAAATTAAGAATCTAAATACACGGTTAGATTCGGCATATCAAAGAACTCCAATAATTCAATTTTTTATGAAATCAAACAAAGTTTAATTTTGGACCCTTTTTGACCTCAATGTGGACAAAGTTGATAACGGGGCCCAAAAATCAAAATACATGGTTAGATTCAGCATATCAAAGCACCCCATATATTCAAATTTTGTTGAAATCAAACAAAGTTTAATTTTGGACCCCGATTTGGACCAACTTGAAAACTGGGCCCATAATCAAAAATCTAAATACATGTTCAGATTCAGCAAAAATTAAGAATCTAAATACACGGTTAGATTCGGCATATCAAAGAACTCCAATAATTCAATTTTTTATGAAATCAAACAAAGTTTAATTTTGGACCCTTTTGACCTCAATGTGGACAAAGTTGATAACGGGGCCCAAAAATCAAAAATCTAAATACATGGTTAGATTCAGCATATCAAAGAACCCCATATATTCAAATTTTGTTGAAATCAAACAAAGTTTAATTTTGGACCCAGATTTGGACCAACTTGAAAACTGGGCCCATAATCAAAAATCTAAATACATGTTTAGATTCAGCATATCAAAGAACCCTAAGAATTCAATTTTTGTTAAAATCAAACTAAGTTTAATTTTGGACCCTTTGGACCTTAATGTAGACCAATTTGAAAACGGGACCAAAAATTAAGAATCTAAATACACGGTTAAATTTGGCATATCAAAGAACCCCAATAATTCAATTTTTGATGAAATCAAACAAAGTTTAATTTTGGACCCTTTTGACCTCAATGTGGACAAAGTTGATAACGGGGCCCAAAAATCAAAAATCTAAATACATGGTTAGATTCAGCATATCAAAGAACCCCATATATTCAATTTTTGTTGAAATCAAACAAAGTTTAATTTTGGACCCTGATTTGGACCAACTTGAAACTGGGCCCATAATAAAAAATCTAAACACATGTTTAGATTCAGCATATCAAAGAACCCTAAGAATTCAATTTTTGTTAAAATCAAACTAAGTTTAATTTTGGACCCTTTGGACCTTAATGTAGACCAATTTGAAAACGGGACAAAAATTAAGAATCTAAATACACGGTTAGATTCGGCATATCAAAGAACCCCAACAGTTCAATTTGTGATGAAATCAAACAAAGTTTAATTTTGGACAATTTTGACCTCAAAGTGGACAAAGTTGATAACGGGGTCCAAAGATCAAAAATCTAAATACATGGTTAGATTCAGCATATCATAGAACCCCAAATATTCAATTTTTGTTGAAATCAAACGAAGTTTAATTTTGGACCCCGATTTGGACCAACTTGAAAACTGGGCCCATAATAAAAAATCTAAATACATGTTTAGATTCAGCATATCAAAGAACCCTAAGAATTCAATTTTTGTTAAAATCAAACTAAGTTTAATTTTGGACCCTTTGGACCTTAATGTAGACCAATTTGAAAACGGGACCAAAAATTAAGAATCTAAATACACGGTTAGATTCGGAATATTAAAGAACCCCAATAATTCAATTTCTGATAAAATCAAACAAAAAGTTGAATTTTGGACCCTTTGGACCTCAATGTGGACCAATTTAAAAACGGGGCCCAAAATCCAAAAACTTAATACACGGTTTGATTCAGCATATTAAAGAACCCCAAGAGTTCAAGAATAAAACCCCATTGAAATTGGTCAAGAAATAAGCAATTTATACAAAGTATCTTCTTTTGCACAATACTGTGCAATTGAATATTTCTTGCAATTGCGCAATACTGTGCAATTGAATATTTCTTGCTATTGTGCAATACTGTACAATTGACAATTTCTTGCTATTGCGCAATATTGTGCTATTGGATATTTCTTGCTATTGCGCAATACTGTGCAATTGAAGATTTCTTGCTATTGCCCAATACTGTGCAATTGAAAATTTCTTGCTACTGCACAATACTTATTATATAATAATTTACACATCCTGTTTGGTGTGTATCTCTTGCCATATCATTATTATTTGCTTTTAAATATAAATCAGAAATAACCAACTTAAAATGGAAAATTTAAAGAAAAAAAAGGAAAAATGAAAAAAATCCTCCCCCAAATTTTTGAACCCCTTATGATTCATCACCCCAAACTCAATCCCAGCCTTCCTTTGAGGTATGGTACCTTGCAGTACAATTTCAGAGAGAACCATACACTTGAACACAAGTTATTGTCTGGAAACTAGAAAATGCTTATTTTGGCCCCTAATTCCTAAACGTTTCACGCAATTACCTCCAAACTCAATTCCAGCTTTCCTTTGTGATATGGAAGCTTGTAGTACAATTTCAGAAAGATCCATACACTTACACACAAGTTATTGTCATGAAACTAGAAAATGCTTGTTTTTGCCCTTTTTGGCCCCTAATTCCTAAAATTTTGAGGCAATTACCCCCAAAAATCAATTCCAGCATTCCCTTTGTGATATGGAACCTTGTGGTACAATGTCAGAGAGATCCATACACTAACACACAAGTTATGTCTGGAAGTTACAAAATGCTTATTTTTGGCCCCTTTTTGGCCCCTAATTCCTTAACTGTTGGTACCATAACCCCCAAAATCAATCCCAACCTTCCTTTTGTGATATTGAAGCTTATGGTAAAATTTCATAGAGATCCATTCACTTAAACTAAAGTTAGAGTGCGAAAACCAATGCTTCTTTGGACGCCGGACGACGACGACGACGACGCCAACGTCATACCAATATACGACCACAAAATTTTTTTGCGGTCGTATAAAAACTGCAAAATTTCCTTAAAATTGCCAATTCAGGGGCAGCAACCCAACAACGGATTGTCTGATTCGTCTGAAAATTTCAGGACAGATAGATCTTAACCTGATGAACATTTTGACAACTGTCAAATTTGCTCTTAATGCTTTAGTTTCAGAGATATAAGCCAAAAACTGCATTTTATCCCTATGTTCTATTTTTAGCCATGTTGGTTGGCAGGTGGGGTCATCAGACACATTTTTTAAACTAGATACTCTAATGATGATTGTGATCAAGTTTGGTTAAATTTGTCTTACTAGTTTCAGAGGAGAAGATTTTTGTAAAAGATAAAAAAAAATTTTCAAAAAATTGTTAAAAATTGACTTTAAAGGGCAATAACTCCTTCACGGGTCAATTGACCATTTTGGTCATGTCAACTTTTTGTACATCTTACTCTGCTGAACATTATTGCTGTTTAAAGTTTATCTCTATCTATAATAATATTTAAGATAATAACCAATAAAATGCTCTGCAGGGCGCAGCTTGATACGACCGCAGAGGTCGAACCCTGAATAGTGGGGGCAAGTATGGACACAACATTCAAGCTTGATACAGCTCTGAATTTGGATTGTGATTAAATATTTGACACAGCATAGGTTTCTGACACAGAATGCATGTGGTCTAAGAACTTAAAAATTTTAAATTCGACATTCACCTATTATGATCCAATATCTAAAATCTAAATACATGGTTAGATTCAGCATATCAAAGAACCCCAAGAGTTCAATTTTTGATGCAATCAAACAAAGTTTAATTTTGGACACTTTTGACCTCAATGTGGAGAAAGTTGATAACGGGGCCCAAAAATCAAAAATCTACATACATGGTTAGATTCAGCATATCAAAGAACCCCATATATTCAATTTTTGTTGAAATCAAACAAAGTTTAATTTTGGACCCTTTTGACCTCAATGTGGACAAAGTTGATAACGGGGCCCAAAAATCAAAAATCTAAATACATGGTTAGATTCAGCATATCAAAGAACCCCATATATTCAATTTTTGTTGAAATCAAACAAAGTTTAATTTTGGACCCCGATTTGGACCAACTTGAAAACTGGGCCCATAATCAAAATCTAAATACATATTTAGATTCAGCATACCAAAGAACCCTAAGAATTCAATTTTTGTTAAAATCAAACTAAGTTTAATTTTGGACCCTTTGGACCTTAACGTAGACCAATTTGAAAACGGGACCAAAAATTAAGAATCTAAATACACGGTTAGATTTGGCATATCAAAGAACCCCAATATTTCAATTTTTGATGAAATCAAACAAAGTTTAATTTTGGACCCTTTGGACCTCAATGTGGACCATTTTAAAAACCCTGCCCAAAATCCAAAAACTTCATACACGGTTAGATTCAGCATATCAAAGAACCCCAAGAGTTCAAGAATAAAACCCCATTGAAATTGGTCAAGAAATAAGCAATTTATACAAAGTATCTTCTTTTGCACAATACTGTGTAATTGAATATTTCTTGCAATTGCGCAATACTGTGCAATTGAATATTTCTTGCTATTGCCCAATACTGTACAATTGACAATTTCTTGCTATTGCGCAATATTGTGCTATTGGATATTTCTTGCTATTGCGTAATACTGTGCAATTGAAGATTTCTTGCTATTGCGCAATACTGTGCAATTGAAAATTTCTTGCTACTGCACAATACTTATTATATAATAATTTACACATCCTGTTTGGTGTGTATCTCTTGCCATATCATTATTATTTGCTTTTAAATATAAATCAGAAATAACCAACTTAAAATGGAAAATTTTAAAGAAAAAAATGAAAAAATGAAAAAAAATCCTCCCCCAAATTTTTGAACCCCTTATGATTCATCACCCCAAACTCAATCCCAGCCTTCCTTTGAGGTATGGTACCTTGCAGTACAATTTCAGAGAGAACCATACACTTGAACACAAGTTATTGTCTGAAACTAGAAAATGCTTATTTTTGGCCCTTTTGGCCCCTAATTCCTAAACTTTTCAGGCAATTACCCCAAACTCAATTCCAGCTTTCCTTTGTGATATGGAACCTTGTAGTACAATTTCAGAAAGATCCATACACTTACACACAAGTTATTGTCATGAAACTAGAAAAATGCTTGTTTTTGCCCTTTTTGGCCCCTAATTCCTGAAATTTTAAGGCAATTACCCCAAAAATCAATTCCAGCATTCCCTTTGTGATATGGAACCTTGTGGTACAATGTCAGAGAGATCCATACACTAACACACAAGTTATGTCTGGAAGTTACAAAATGCTTATTTTTGGCCCCTTTTTGGCCCCTAATTCCTTAACTGTTGGTACCATAACCCCCAAAATCAATCCCAACCTTCATTTTGTGATATTGAAGCTTATGGTAAAATTTCATAGAGATCCATTCACTTAAACTAAAGTTAGAGTGCGAAAACCAATGCTTCTTCGGACGACGACGCCGCCGGACGAGACGACGACGACGACGACGCCAACGTCATACCAATATAGGACCACAAAATTTTTTTGCGGTCGTATAAAAACTGCAAAATTTCCTTAAAATTGCCAATTCAGGGGCAGCAACCCAACAACAGATTGTCTGATTCGTCTGAAAATTTCAGGACAGATAGATCTTAACCTGATGAACATTTTGACAACTGTCAAATTTGCTCTTAATGCTTTAGTTTCAGAGATATAAGCCAATAAAATGCTCCGCAGGGCGCAGCTTGATACGACCGCAGAGGTCGAACCCTGAATAGTTGGGGCAAGTATGGACACAACATTCAAGCTTGATACAGCTCTGAATTTGGATTGTGATTAAATATTTGACACAGCATAGGTTTCTGACACAGAATGAATGTGGTCTAAGAACTTAAAAATTTTAAATTGGACATTCACCTATTATGGTCCAATATCCAAAATCTAAATACATGGTTAGATTCAGCATATCAAAGAACCCCAAGAGTTCAATTTTGATGAAATTAAACAAAGTTTAATTTTGGACCCTTTGACCTCAATGTGGACAAAGTTGATAACGGGCCCAAAAATCAAAAATCTAAATACATGGTTAGATTCAGCATATCAAAGAACCCCATATATTCAATTTTGTTGAAATCAAACAAAGTTTAATTTTGGACCCCGATTTGGACCAACTTGAAAACTGGGCCCATAATCAAAAATCTAAATACATGTTTAGATTCAGCATATCAAAGAACCCTATGAATTCAATTTTTGTTAAAATCAAACTAAGTTTAATTTTGGACCCTTTGGACCTTAATGTAGACCAATTTGAAAACGGGACCAAAAATTAAGAATCTAAATACACGGTTAGATTCGGCATATCAAAGAACCCCAATAATTCAATTTTTGATGAAATCAAACAAAGTTTAATTTTGGACCCTTTGGACCTCAATGTGGAAAAAATTGATAACCCGGCCCAAAAATCAAAAATTTAAATACATGGTTAGATTCAGCATATCAAAGAACCCCATATATTCAATTTTTGTTGAAATCAAACAAAGTTTAATTTTGGACCCCGATTTGGACCAACTTGAAAACTGGGCCCATAATCAAAAATCTAAATACATGTTTAGATTCAGCATATCAAAGAACCCCAATAATTCAATTTTTGATGAAATCAAACAAAGTTTAATTTTGGACCCTTTGGACCTCAATGTGGACCAATTTAAAAACGGGGCCCAAAATCCAAAAACTTAATACACGATTAGATTCAGCATATTAAAGAACCCCAAGAGTTCAAGAATAAAACCCCATTGAAATTGGTCAAGAAATAAGCAATTTATACAAAGTATCTTCTTTTGCACAATACTGTGCAATTGAATATTTCTTGCAATTGCGCAATACTGTGCAATTGAATATTTCTTGCTATTGTGCAATACTGTACAATTGACAATTTCTTGCTATTGTGCAATATTGTGCTATTGGATATTTCTTGCTATTGCACAATACTGTGCAATTGAAGATTTCTTGCTATTGCGCAATACTGTGCAATTGAAAATTTCTTGCTATTGCACAATACTTATTATATAATAATTTACACATCCTGTTAGGTGTGTATCTCCTGCCATATCATTATTATTTGCTTTTAAATATAAATCAGAAATAACCAACTTAAAATGGAAAATTTTAAAGAAAAAAAAAAAAAAGGAAAAAGAACCCCCCAAATTTTTGAACCCCCTTATGATTCATCACCCTCAAACTCAATCCCAGCCTTCCCTTTGAGGTATGGTACCTTGCAGTACAATTTCAGAGAGATCCATACACTTGAACACAAGTTATTGTCTGGAAACTAGAAGAATGCTTATTTTTGGCCCCTTTTTGGCCCCTAATTCCTAAACGTTTCAGGCAATTACCCCCAAACTCAATTTCAGCTTTCCCTTTGTGATATGGAACCTTGTAGTACAATTTCAGAAAGATCCATACACTTACACACAAGTTATTGTCCTGAAACTAGAAAAATGCTTGTTTTTTGCCCCTTTTTTGGCCCCTAATTCCTAAATGTTTCAGGCAATTACCCCCAAACTCAATTCCAGCTTTCCCTTTGTGATATGGAACCTTGTAGTACAATTTCAGAAAGATCCATACACTTACACACAAGTTATTGTCATGAAACTAGAAAAATGCTTGTTTTTGCCCTTTTGGCCCCTAATTCCTAAAATTCTGAGGCAATTACCCCAAAATCAATCCCAGCATTCCCTTTGTGATATGGAACCTTGTGGTACAAAGTCAGAGAGATCCATACACTAACACACAAGTTATGTCTGGAAGTTACAATAAAATGCTTAGGGCGAGCTTGCGACGAACCAGAGGTCGAACCCTGAATAATTGGGGCAAGTATGGACACAACATTCAAGCTTGATACAGCTCTGAATTTGGATTGTGATTAAATATTTGACACAGCATAGGTTTCTGACACAGAATGAATGTGGTCTAAGAACTAAAAAATTTTAAATTGGACATTCACCTATTATGGTCCAATATCCAAAATCTAAATACATGGTTAGATTCAGCATATCAAAGAACCCCAAGAGTTCAATTTTTGATGAAATCAAACAAAGTTTAATTTTGTACCCTTTTGACCTCAATGTGGACATGGTTGATAACGGGGCCCAAAAATCAAAAATCTAAATACATGGTTAGATTCAGCATATCAAAGAACCCCATATATTCAATTTTTGTTGAAATCAAACAAAGTTTAATTTTGGACCCCGATTTGGACCAACTTGAAAACTGGGCCCATAATCAAAAATCTAAATACATGTTTAGATTCAGCATATCAAAGAACCCCAAGAGTTCAATCTTTGTTAAAATCAAACTAAGTTTAATTTTGGACCCTTTGGACCTTAATGTAGACCAATTTGAAAACAGGACCAAAAATTAAGAATCTAAATACACGGTTAGATTCGCATATCAAAGAACCCCAATAATTCAATTTTGATGAAATCAAACAAAGTTTAATTTTGGACCCTTTTGACCTCAATGTGGAAAAAATTGATAACGGGCCCAAAAATAAAAATCTAAATACATGGTTAGATTCAGCATATCAAAGAACCCCATATTCAATTTTTGTTGAAATCAAACAAAGTTTAATTTTGGACCCCGATTTGGACCAACTTGAAAACTGGGCCCATCATCAAAAATCTAAATACATGTTTAGATTCTGCATATCAAAGAACCCTAAGAATTCAATTTTTGTTAAAATCAAACTAAGTTTAATTTTGGACCCTTTGGACCTTAATGTAGACCAATTTAAAAATGGGACCAAAAATTAAGAATCTAAATACACGGTTAGATTCGGCATATCAAAGAACCCCAATAATTCAATTTTTGATGAAATCAAACAAAGTTTCATTTTGGACCCTTTTGACCTCAATGTGGACAAAGTTGATAACGGGGCCCAAAAATCAAAAATCTAAATACATGGTTAGATTCAGCATATCAAAGAACCCCATATATTCAATTTTTGTTGAAATCAAACAAAGTTTAATTATGGACCCCGATTTGGACCAACTTGAAAACTGGGCCCATAATCAAAAATCTAAATACATGTTTAGATTCAGCATATCAAAGAACCCTAAGAATTCAATTTTGTTAAATCAAACTAAGTTTAATTTTGGACCCTTTGGACCTTAATGTAGACCAATTTGAAAACGGACCAAAATTAAGAATCTAAATACATGGTTAGATTCGCATATCAAAGAACCCCAATAATTCAATTTGTGATGAAATCAAACAAAGTTTAATTTTGGACCCTTTGGACCTCAATGTGGACCAATTTAAAACGGGCCCAAAATCCAAAAACTTAATACACGATTAGATTCAGCATATTAAAGAACCCCAAGAGTTCAAGAATAAAACCCATTGAAATTGGTCAAGAAATAAGCAATTTATACAGTATCTTCTTTGCACAATACTGTGCAATTGAATATTCTTGCAATTGCAATACTGTGCAATTGAATATTTCTTGCTATTGCTAATACTGTACAATTGACAATTTCTTGCTATTGCAATATTGTGCTATTGGATATTTCTTGCTATTGCGCAATACTGTGCAATTGAAGATTTCTTCTATTGCGCAATACTGTGCTATTGAAAATTTCTTGCTATTGCACAATACTTATTATATAATAATTTACACATCCTGTTTGGTGTGTATCTCCTGCCATATCATTATTATTTGCTTTTAAATATAAATCAGAAATAACCAACTTAAATGGAAAATTTAAAGAAAAAAAAGGAAAAATGAAAAAAAAAATCCTCCCCAATTTTTGAACCCCTTATGATTCATCACCCCAAACTCAATCCCAGCCTTCCTTTGAGGTATGGTACCTTGCAGTACAATTTCAGAGAGATCCATACACTTGAACACAAGTTATTGTCTGGAAACTAGAAAATGCTTATTTTTGGCCCTTTTGGCCCCTAATTCCTAAATGTTTCAGGCAATTACCCCAAACTCAATTCCAGCTTTCCTTTGTGATATGGAACCTTGTAGTACAATTTCAGAAAGATCCATACACTTACACAAGTTATTGTCATGAAACTAGAAAAATGCTTGTTTTTTGCCCCTTTTTTGGCCCCTAATTCCTAAAATTTTGAGGCAATTACCCCAAAATCAATCCCAGCATTCCCTTTGTGATATGGAACCTTGTGGTACAATGTCAGAGAGATCCATACACTAACACACAAGTTATGTCTGAAAGTTACAAAAATGCTTATTTTTGGCCCCTTTTTGGCCCCTAATTCCTTAACTGTTGGTACCATAACCCCCAAAATCAATCCCAACCTTCCTTTTGTGATATTGAACCTAATGGTAAAATTTCATAGAGATCCATTCACTTAAACTAAAGTTAGAGTGCGAAACCAATGCGTCTTCGACTGATTTACGGCAACGACGACGTTATACCAATATACGACCACAAAAATTTTTTGCGGTCGTATAAAAATCTTATTTTGGCCCCTTTGGCCCCTAATTCCTTAACTGTTGGTACCATAACCCCAAAATCAATCCCAACCTTCCTTTTGTGATATTGAAGCTTATGGTAAAATTTCATAGAGATCCATTCACTTAAACTAAAGTTAGAGTGTGAAAACCAATGCGTCTTGACTATTTACGCACGATTAACGTCATATTAATATCGACCGCAAAATTTGTTTGCGGTCGTATAAAAACGGCAAAATTTCCTTAAAATTACCAATGCAGGGGGTGCCACCCAGCAAAGGGTTCTCCGATTCATCTGAAAATTTCAGGGAAGATACATCTTGACCTGATAAACAATTCTACCCCATGTCAGATTTGCTCTAAATGCTTTGGTTTTAGAGATATAAGCCAAAATCTACATTTTACCCCTATGTTCTATTTTTAGCCATGGCGGCCATCTTGGTTGGTTGGCTTGGTCACCGGGCACAATTTTTAAACTAGATACCCCAATGATGATTGTGGCCAAGTTTGGTTAAATTTGGCCCAGTAGTTTCAGAGGAGAAGATTTTTGTAAAAGTTAACGACGACGGACGACGGACGCCAAGTGATGAGAAAAGCTCACTTGGCCCTTCGGGCCAGGTGAGTTTAAAAGCGTGGAAAACTGATTTGCCGGACTGACAGAAGGACAGACAGACAGACAGACAGAGTGCAAACCTAAAGTCCCCTTCGACTTCCTAAGTAGGGGACTAATAACCAGTCGTACAAGTCATCATGGCTTCGGCATGGCCCATTTCGTTCAGAGAGGTAGTCCGAGATTACTCTGACGTGCAACGGCTGTTTTGCCAGACAAGCTGGGGCCGTGGGCTGGCAAAACAGCCGTTCGATGTCAGAATAATATGGGACTATCAGAGAGGGTGCTAAACCAGAGGACTCTGTATTTGAACAAAGACTTTTACAGCGACTGAACATTTTTTCTATATTACAAAATTTTTTCTATATTACAAGACTTAGTCTTTTATTTCTACCATTTTAATGCACTTTTTACTGTAAATGATTGCAGTGGACACAGCTTTAAACTTATAAACCCTTGATGCAATTCATCATTTGGTTAAAGGCATTTTTTCTAACGAGTTATAAACAATTGGAACAGTTTACCCAAAATGTTGTGTCTGCAAATACCGATGATAACTTTAAAATACAACTTGATCATCATTGGGAAGATGTTATGGACCAGTTCTTGTGATAAATTATTTTTATTACAATTTTTTATTGTTTCTTAATATGAGTGGATTGGCATTAGGAAGAAATTAAATACCAGCTCTTCTGATGAATTTGGACTTCTTTAAATATTAACTATTTAAAATTTGAATTATTCGTCAACCAAAAGTGACCAATAAAATGCAGGATTGTTATGAGTTTAGCTTTAAAAACAAGTACGAATTTGGGTGGGCTAAAAAAGGATTGAATTTCCTTACACATGAGCCCTTAAAAGATTCTACAGGTAGTATAATGCATGAGACATAAAACAATAAAATGCTCCGCAGGGCGCAGCTTGATACGACCGCAGAGGTCGAACCCTGAACAGTTGGGGCAAGTATGGACACAACATTCAAGCTTAATACAGCTCTGAATTTGGATTGTGATTAAATATTTGACACAGCATAGGTTTCTGACACAGAATGAATGTGGTCTAAGAACTTAAAAATTTTAAAATTGGACATTCACCTATTATGGTCCAATATCTAAAATCTAAATACATGGTTAGATTCAGCATATCAAAGAACCCCAAGTGTTCAATTTTTGATGAAATCAAACAAAGTTTAATTTTGGACCCTTTTGACCTCAATGTGGACAAAGTTGATAACGGGGCCCAAAAATCAAAAATCTAAATACATGGTTAGATTCAGCATATCAAAGAACCCCATATATTCAATTTTTGTTGAAATCAAACAAAGTTTAATTTTGGACCCCGATTTGGACCAACTTGAAAACTGGGCCCATAATCAAAAATCTAAATACATGTTTAGATTCAGCATATCAAAGAACCCTAAGAATTCAATTTTATTAAAATCAAACTAAGTTTAATTTTGGACCCTTTGGACCTTAATGTAGCAATTTGAAAACGGGACCAAAAATTAAGAATCTAAATACGGTTAGATTCAGCATATCAAAGAACCCCAATAATTCAATTTTGATGAAATCAAACAAAGTTTAATTTTGGACCCTTTGGACCTCAATGTGGACTAATTTAAAACGGGCCCAAAATCCAAAAACTTAATACACGGTTAGATTCAGCATATTAAAGAAACCCAAGAGTTCAAGAATAAAACCCCATTGAAATTGAAATAAGCAATTTATACAAAGTATCTTCTTTTGCACAATACTTTGCAATTGAATATTTCTTGCAACTAATACTGTGCAATTGAATATTTCTTGCTATTGCAATACTGTACAATTGACAATTTCTTGCTATTGCACAATATTGTGCTATTGGATATTTCTTGCTATTCGCAATACTGTGCAATTGAAGATTTCTTGCTATTGCGCAATACTGTGCAATTGAAAATTTCTTGCTATAGCACAATACTTATTATATAATAATTTACGCATCCTGTTTGGTGTGTATCTCCTGCCATATCATTATTATTTGCTTTTAAATATAAATCAGAAATAACCAACTTAAAATGGAAAATTTTAAAGAAAAAAAAAAAAAGGAAAAAGGAAAAAAAAAAATCCCCTCCAAATTTTTGAACCCCCTTATGATTCATCACCCCCAAACTCAATCCCAGCCTTCCCTTTGAGGTATGGTACCTTGCAGTACAATTTCAGAGAGATCCATACACTTGAACACAAGTTATTGTCTGGAAACTAGTAAAATGCTTATTTTTGGCCCCTTTTTGGCCCCTAATTCCTAAACGTTTCAGGCAATTACCCCCAAACTCAATTCCAGCTTTCCCTTTGTGATATGGAACCTTGTACTACAATTTCAGAAAGATCCATAGACTTACACACAAGTTATTGTCATGAAACTAGAAAAATGTTTTTTTGCCCCTTTTTTGGCCCCTAATTCCTGAAATTTTGAGGCAATTACCCCCAAAAATCAATCCCAGCATTCCCTTTGTGATATGGAACCTTGTGGTACAATGTCAGAGAGATCCATACACTAACACACAAGTTATGTCTGGAAGTTACAAAAATGCTTATTTTTGGCCTCTTTTTGGCCCCTAATTCCTTAACTGTTGGTATCATAACCCCCAAAATCAATCCCAACCTTCCTTTTGTGATATTGAAGCTTATGGTAAAATTTCATAGAGATCCATTCACTTAAACTAAAGTTAGAGTGTGAAAACCAATGCGTCTTCGGACGACGACGACGCCAACGTCATACCAATATACGACAATGAAATCAAGCATGTTATCAAACTGACAAAGTATAAAAATTAGTGAACAATGCAAAGTTCAAACTTTCATTAATAAACTGCTTCGCTGAGTGCAGCTGGATACACCCACAGGTCTAACCCTGAACAGTTGGGGCAAAAATGGACACAATATTCAAGCTTGATACAGGTCTGAATTTGGATTGTAATTAAATATTTGACATACATGTATTATAGGTTTCTGAATAAATGTAGTCAAAGAACTTGAAGTTGGTTATATGAATTGAATTTATATTCAATTCAAGATTTCTTGCTGTTGTGCAATACACTGTTCTGCTGCGCAATATTTAGTAAATCTGTTGTCAGACTATAAACAAATAAAATTTATAAAATTCTAAAACGAGCTTACATCAACAGATATAAACAGTTCACCAAAGTTTCATACGAATTGCTGAAAGCATTTTTGAGTTATTGTCTGAAAAACTGGAAAATCCCCCCTTTTTTAATGAATAAAACCCTATAACTCGGAAATGTAAAATCTAAAATTTATAAAATTCTAAGGGGAGCTTACATCAATAGATATCAACAATTCATCAAAGTTTCATGAGAACTGCTGAAAGCATTTTTGAGTTATTGTATGAAAGCTGGAAAATACCCCTTTTTTTTATGAATAAAACCCCATAACTTGGAAACGTAAAATCTAAAATTTATAAAAATCCAAAGGGAGCTCATGTCAATAGATATAAACAATTGACCAAACTTTCTTGCAAGTTGGTGAAAGCATTCTTGAGTTATTGTCCGAAAACTGGAAAATCCCCCTTTTTTTACTGAATAAAACCCCATAACTCGGAAACGGAAAATCTAAAATTTATAAAAAAACAAAAGGGTGCTCACGTCAATAGATATAAACAATTCACCAAAGTTTTATGCAAATTGGTTAAAGCGTTTTTGAGTTAATGTCCGACATGTTGACGACGGACGGACGGACAGACAGACGTACAACGGTATACCATAATACGTCCCGTAAACGGGCGTATAAAAAAACCAAACATATAACATAGAAACTAGGATGGAGTTAGTATAGTATTGAGCAATGACTTTCGTGTAACTAATAGGTGTTTGAAAAATTCAAGTAAAATTACAGGACCACCAGATTTTTAGTCTAGGTGGTCCCAATGACCACCAGGAAAAAAAGATTTCGAGAACTCTGCCACCGGGTCCCAAAAATGGCTTTAATATCAACATGAGCTGACAGAACAAAATTTTAAATTTCCTTTTTAAAATATACAATTAGCACGAACAAAATTAATCTTTCAATAGTGATTGTCTTTTTCAGTTCAAACTTCATTAGAGCAAAGCATATGAGTCCCATTACTAATACAATCTTGACTATGATTGATTTGTTAAATGGAAAATTAACATATTTATGCTTCAAAGAGCAAGGTACTATTAAGTTTTCTATTTAAAAATTAGTTTTAATTGAATCCAGTATTGGCTTTGTTCTTAGTAAACAGTTAAAGGTCTGAAAATTTTACAGTCATTTGTTGAGTTCTTGAAGTTAGGGTAATTTTAAGTTCCAGTAAATGGGCTGTGTCACAGATTTTTCTAGAATTTTGCATACAACTTTGTCTCGTTAAACTATAACTGAAAATCCAAAAAATGCATTTATCTCTTTCATCATCTGAAATATCACTGATTGAATTCTTTCAAAATAGTTGAACATTTGTATAGAAGGTACATAAAATCGGCGAAAAACCTTCTTAAATTTGTCTTAAATAAACTGTTATCACAGAGATATGTCTCGCCTTTTTGTAATTTTGATAATGCAGATGTTGAAATTAAAATAGCGATACTTTAACATGTAAGTTATGCAAATATTCAAAGTCGATGAATCATGACTGAAGGTACATGGCTAAACAATCTCCATGGAATGAGATGTGCCAATGCTAATACAACTGCATACCAAATACCATTGACTTATTATAAGTCGTTCCCTTTAAACAAACTAAACACAAA
This sequence comes from Mytilus coruscus, assembly GCA_017311375.1. Lineage (NCBI taxonomy): Eukaryota > Metazoa > Mollusca > Bivalvia > Mytilida > Mytilidae > Mytilus > Mytilus coruscus. The sequence goes on along the minus strand of CM029606.1, from coordinate 22,537,712 downwards.
CATTAACTTGTAAACTATGTAAAAGTTTCAAAGTCAATGAACCATGATCAGGGGTGGGGCTAAATAATCTCCATGGAAACGATACTTGCAAATGCCAATAAATTTGCATACCAAATATCATTGACTTAACATACGTAGTTCATCTTAAACTTATCTAATCACAAACTTATACATGTAAACTAAGCAAAAGTTTCAAAGTCAATAGACCATGACTGAGGGGGCGGGGCCAAATATTCTCCATGGAAGTGAGATGTGCTAATGCTTATACAACTGAACACCAATTAACATTGGCCTACCACTAATGGTTCCCCTTGAACTGACCTAATCACAAACTAATACATGTTAACTTAGCAAAATTTTCAAAGTCTACAGACCATGACTAAGGGGGCGGAGCCAAATAATCTCCATGGAAATGAGATATGCCAATGCTTATACAACTGCATACCAAATATCATTGACCTACCACTAGTGGTTCACCATGAACTAGACCTAATCACAAACTAATACATTGTTGGTTCACCATGAACGCCATTGTTGACGCCGCCGCCGCTGGAAACAGCATACCTATGTCTCGCTTTTTGACTCCGTCAAGGCGAGACAAAAACTATGTTGTTGAAACATAAATTTCCATTTAAATGATGTAAAATAATGATAGGGTCACTAACTTCGTTTTTACAGCACACATCATTCAAAGTGGTGATCTATGTGAAAAAATACCACAAAACGTCGAAATAATCGTAACATCATCGCATTGCAGGCCGTAAAATGTAAATTTTTCACGTTTTTCACTACAAACTATGTAACCGATTGATTTGTAGACAAAAAACAAAGTTCGTGACCATATGATTATTTCATATCATTAAAACGGAAATTTATGTATCAACAACATATAGTTTTTTAAGAAAAATCAGTTATAGTTCAACGAGCAAAATTTTAGAAAAATCTGTGACATAGCCCATATACTGTTCCTTGACCTTAAACTGTCAAATTTATATTTGACTTTCACAACATAAACATATCTGTATCAACTATTTTGCAGCATGAAATTCCTTTAGGGTTTTAGTAAAAAAAGTTTAAGAATTATTTGTGGAATACACGTTTTAAACTGAAATGATTTTAATGACTAAATACTGCAAATTCCTTAGGAATTGATCATGTTTTCAGTTTCAAGTTAAATTAACTGTTGAAACAGAGATATGTCTTGCCTGTTGGGAGAAAATTCAAACAAAGACAGTCTGATGGACAGCAATATAATTCTTATTATTTAAAGGAGATGGACCATAACCAAGGGGGCAGGTCCTCTAAATAAAAGTCAAACTGATATGTACTGATAGTAATGCAACTTTATAGAAAATATCATTGATGGATCACAAGTAATTGCTATCAAACTGACTTAAGCAGAAAACTTAACATTGAAATGCTAATTAATTCAAAGTCAATCGACCATCACCAAGGGGAAGGGCCTCAAAATAGTCATCAAACTGATAAGTGCTGATAGTAATGCAACTTAATAGAAAAAATCAATGATCTATCACAAGTAGTTCCTATCAAACTAACTTAAGCAGAAAACTTTACATTGAAAATTAATTGATAATATCTTGATAGAAAAAGAGAGGGGCGTCAATCAGGTGCTCTGAAAGAGGGAGCAGATACTACTCCACATACATGAAACAAGAGGCTGTCAGAGTGACAGCAAACTGGATTTTCATGCAGAGGGTGAACCCTGAACAGTTGAGCAAGTATGGACACAAAATTTAAGATTAAAACAGCTCTGAATTTGGACTGTGATTGAATATTTGACACAGCATAAGTTTGTGACACAAAATGAATGTGGTCAAAGAACTGAAAAGCACAAATATTAACTGCCGAGGACATCCGAATGGCAGTAACACAAAAAACAACAACAGACTGAAAATTCAGTAATGAAAGGTAAGAAGAGTACAAGCTCTACAAAAGGCAAGGCTTTAGCAAGCAAGCAAAAAACAGCTAAAAGGCAGGTGACTGAGATGGACGAGTTGCCATCAGGGAGAAGAATAACAGTGAGTCCGGTTAAAAAACGTGGTAAAGTTACGAAGGCTATGAAACCTCGCACAACCACAGGCACAGTCAAGAAAAATTCTGCAAAGAATCAGCTTGACCAGTCAGAGTTACTTAAAACTCTATTTAAAGGTTTGTCGGATACTCTGGTATCCACATTGAGTCAGAATAATGAAAAGTCACAAAGACCAAGTAGTAATATTGACATGGAATTTTCTGAGAATTAGTCTGTAGCCGACGAGCAGGTGATTGACACCAATTACAATATTTTTTCTGATGAAGAGAATGAACCTCAAGTTGTTGCATCAGATGATGAATTTGATTATGAACTACCTAAGATTTTTGAAGATGATGAAAAATACGATGAAGAGGTAAGCCCATCATTGGCTAAAGTATTTGACAATATTTGTAAAAAGAAATCTGATGTGTCAGTAATGACGAGAGAGATGAAGATACCTGTAAATTGTAAAAGTCTGGTAGCACCCCCAGTTAATGCTGAGATATGGCAATTCCTTCGAAGAAAAGCTAAAACTGCTGATTTGAATCTGCAAACTATACAAAAATCGCTGGGTTGTGGTATGGTACCATTGATAAGAGTGGCTGAAATTTTGAAATCCAAAACTCCAGATGTAAAACTAATGCGAGAAAACATTTCTAAAGCTTTGGCAATTTTAAGCAATACTCACTTTGAGCTATCAATTAAAAAATGGATGTCTTTAAAGCCACACATAGACAAGAAATACCACCAACTTTGCAATCGCAATGAAGATGTAGGTTCTAGCCTTTTTGGAGATGAAGTTGGCAAGCGATTGAAAGATATCAATGAAATTAACAAAATAAACAAGAACATTACTAGTAGCTATAGTAGAAATTCAAATTACAGAGGAAGTTTCAGGGGAAGAAGCTGTTTTTTAGGCAGAAGGGGCTATCAGCCAAGACAAAGTTATCAGAGCCCACGGGGTCAATTGAGACGAAACAGACTCAACACCTTCAATCAGAAAAGAAGATTTTAAAGGTGAGAAATAAAAGTATAAATATTAAAAGAAAGTCGGGCAAACTGAAAAAATTTATTTCAAATTGGAAATATTTAACCAAAGACAATTGGATTATTTCTACAATTAAGGGATATAAGATAGAATTTGATAGAAAGCCAATTCAGGAAAAAATTCCAGTTCCTATAAAATCTAACAATAAGGAAATGGCCCTTATTGACAAAGAAATAGTTGATATGCTTGAGAAAGGTGCTATCAAAGAATCTTTTGATGAATCAGAACAGTTTATTTCAAATATATTCTTAGTAAAAAAGAAAAATGGAAAATTTAGGCCAGTCATCAATTTGAAACCATTGAATCAATTCATTAGCTATCACCATTTTAAACAAGAAACGCTAGATTTGATTTTAAAAGGAATATCTATAAATAGCTTTTTTACATCTTTGGATTTGACAGATGCATATTTTTCCATTTCAATCTATGAATCAGATGGAAAATATTTAAAATTCATATGGAATGAAAAATTATATGAATTTCAATGTCTACCATTCTGTATTGCTTCTGCTCCAAGAGTATTTACAAAAATACTGAAAGTAATATTTTCACATATTCGGAGCATGGGTATTGATTCATATTTTTACATTGATGATTCCCTGTTGCAAGCAGAAAACTTTGATTTGGCAATCCAAAATACAGAAAGGGTTAAAACTTTTATAGAGTCAGTTGGGTTTGACATCAATATTGAAAAATCAGTTTTTATTCCAACCAATAGAATTATATTTTTGGGATATATTATAGATTCAGTACTATTTAAGGTATTTTTGCCAGAGGAGAAAGTACAGAAAATAATTGAACTGTCAAAAAAAATGCTTAAAGCTCACAAAGTATCAATTAGAAGTCTAGCACAATTAACAGGACTTTATTCATCTGCACATTATGCAGTACAATATGCTCACTTGTTTCATAGATATTTAGATTTAGACAAAACACGAGCTTTACATACATCAAATAATAATTTCAATTCATTTTTGAATATCTCAGTAGAAGGCAAATCTGAAATAGCTTGGTGGTTAGAAAATGTTAAAACAGTTAATGGGAGACCTATTAGAAATGATTCCCCAAGTTATCATTTACATACAGATGCCTCCCTCAATGGTTGGGGAGCTGTTTTTCATGGAAAGCAAACTCAAGGTCATTGGAGTTTGGGAGAGCAGTGTTTACACATTAATATTCTAGAATTAAAAGCTATCTATTTTAGCATAATATCACTTTGCTGTCACGTAGAAAGAACACATATTTGTGTAAAATCAGATAGTTCCACTGCTGTAAACTATATAAATAATCAAGGAGGATCAGTTTTACCTTTATTAGAAATAACAAAACAAATTTGGTACTGGTGTATAAAAAACAAAGTTTTACTATCTGCTGTTCATATTCCAGGGAAAGAAAATATTATACCAGATAATTTATCAAGAAATTTTAATGACACTTCAGAGTGGAAACTCAATGAATCGGTTTTTAATGAAGTAACCAAACATTTTTTCATACCAGATACAGATTTGTTTGCCTCAAGTATAAATAAACAATTGAATAATTTTGTAAGCTGGTTTCCAGATCCTGATGCTTATGCAACTGATGCTTTTTCGTTTTCATGGCATAAATTATATCCTTATATATTTCCTCCTTTCAGTCAAATCAGCAGAGTACTTCAAAAGACAGAAGACGATCAGGTAAGCAGGGCAATTTTAATTGTCCCTGTATGGACAACTCAGTTATGGTATCCAAAGTTATTGAAAGCATTAATAGATTTTCCTGTAAAATTGCCTCAGTTGTCAAACTTGCTAACTCTAGCACACAACAATCAAAGTCATACAATGAACACAAGAAAAATGTTTCTTATCGCCTGTCTTGTTTCAGGAAACATCTCCTTAATCAAGGTTTTTCAGACAAAACTACAAAAATCTTTCTTAAATCTTGGAGAAGTCAACCAATGTTCAGTATGAATACTCTTGGAGAAGCTGGGTTTTGTGGTGTAATTCAAGACAAACTAGTCCCACTTCTCCATCTGTCAAGTTACTCTTAGATTATCTGTCCATTTTATTTCAAAAAGGACGATCTTATAGCTGTATAAATAGTCACAAATCAGCAATATGTTAGACACTGACTTTATTGGGTAACTTATCTTTTGAAAATAACAGTCATATTCAAAGATTTTTGAAAGGTGTGTTTAATCTAAGACCACCAAGACCAAGATATTTGTTTGCTTGGGATGTTGGCAAAGTATTGAGCTATTTAGAATCTCTGTACCCATTACAGTATTTGGATTTAAAAATGTTAATTCTAAAATGTGTTGCTTTAATTGCTCTAGCATCAGCTCAAAGATCACAAACACTTGCAAGTCTTAATTTAAACTCTGTTCTCAGTACAGGCACATCATTTATTTTTCGTGTCAAAACTTTATTAAAGACGACACGACCAAACTAGAGGCTCCAAGGACCCTGTGTCGCTCACCTGATATTTTTATTTACAACTGATGCATGATAAATGCAACTGTTGTACTGTCGTTTAGTTTCAGAGATATAAGACTAAAAAGTGCGTTTGAAACCTATGTTTTATTTCAGCCATGTGTGCCATGTTGGCAGGCAGGGTCATCATACACAGTGGTCCCTGGATATCATAGTGGTGATTTAAACCAAGTTTGGTTTAATTTGACAGTAGTTTCAGGGTAGAATTTTTGTAAAATTTATCTAACAAGAAATGCGAAGTGATGAGAAAGTTTGTTTTGAAGTTTTGTTGTTGCACAACCCCCCCCAAAAAAAAAAACAAAAAGGTAATAAAAAATTATCATTTAAGGGCAATCTTTCCTATTAATGATTTCTGCAAAATTCAGTTGATTGTGCAAGGGTTGTATAGCCAGCTGAGGTCGTTAAAAACTCTCATTTGTTGTTGCAAAATTCAAGTGGTTTTTGAATTGCTTTGTTGATCTTTTTTTGTATTCAACTTTTAAACAACAAAGTACAACAAATATGATGACTGATACTCATGACACTGAAAATATGGTCTTCATTCTTGTGAAGAAAATGGTAAGGTTTGAAATATTTCTTAAATATTAATTCAATACCAATACTTTAATTTGTATTGGATTTATCCCAGGAAATGAGAACAAGGGACACAATTAAATTCAATTTTTTTCCCTAAACTTCTGATAAAATATAAAATGAAGAACTATATTTTTTTAATGAGAATTTTTTATTAATAGTTAATTGATAATTTGAACAATATTAATTAAGTTTTAGATCTTGCATGGTTGATTAATTTTCTCTCAAAATTTCTGATATTCTATTAAAGTTTTAAATATAATATGAGGCAGGCATTACCTGTGAAAGGGGATGAAGTCTGTATAAATTAGTGTAGGAATTCAAGCATCATTTGCTTTTCGGAATCTGTAGAAAATGAAGCCAAAGTACTGAAACATATCTGACATTCGACCTATTGTTCGGGATTATAGTTGTGACATCATTTTCAATGTACAGAGTTCGCAAAAACTTGTTTTGACCCATCGGTCATGGGACCGGCAAAGCAAGATTATTTGTCAGTCCTACAAAATTTTAGTCAGTCCTAAAAAATCTGTCAATTTTATTCTGAAATAAAAATAATAATATATTTTATCGAAAATAACTTTATTATTATTAGTTTTATTTTTCACAGCCACCGACAAATAAACAATGAATGACCAGTTCTTTTCTTCTGATTGTTCTTATTTAAAGTAATCTTCACTATCCATTTCATCATCTGAATCACTTTCTCAGTATTTGCTATCTCCATCGAAGGGTTCTATCGCTGATTGTTTTCCTGGGATGGCTACATGAACAAATTAAGCAGGCCACGTGTAAATCGGCGCTTTGGTTTCCGTAGGTTTCCGTTTATTTATAATGGGAAACCAGTACCGGAAATTAGCAGCAGGTACATCTGATGACCGATGTAAATGCGTATTGGAATTAGTTGCGGTACAACTAATTATCAGTTGACCCCTTAAGGTACAACTAATTACCGATAAAAAAGGCACTGCAACGGCTGTTTTCACATCGGTCATCAGGACCGGCACTAGCTTTCAAAATACTGGTCCGAGCCTCATTTTGACCGACAGGACCGACCATTTTCGCGAACTCTGAATGTAAAGAAAGAAACACCATCATCAGGTATTAATGTGGTTTTTTTTTTCATGTTATAGAATTATCAATTATTTTTATTGCCAGTTCATTAGTAGATTGTTTTCTATATTGATTTTCTACTGCAGTTTCAGAAAAGAAGATTACAAAAGGAAAACATTTTGTAAAAACTTACCAAAATTTACCAAATTAATGAAAATTGTTAAAAATTGACTATAAAGGGCAATAACTCCTTAAGGGGTCAACTGACCATTTTGGTCATGTTGACTTATTTGAAGATCTTACTTTGCTGAACATTATTGCTGTTTACAGTTTACCTCTATCTGTAATAATTTTCAAGATAATAACCAATAAAATGCTCCGCAGGGCGTAGCTTGATACGACCGCAGAGGTCGAACCCTGAACAGTTGGGGCAAGTATGGACACAACATTCAAGCTTGATACAGCTCTGAATTTGGATTGTGATTGACTATTTGACACAGCATAGGTTTCTGACACAGAATGAATGTGGTCTAAGAACTTAAAAATTTTAAACTGGACATTCACCTATTATGGTCCAATATCCAAAATCTAAATACATGGTTAGATTCAGCATATCAAAGAACCCTAAGAGTTCAATTTTGATGAAATCAAACAAAGTTTAATTTTGGACCCTTTTGACCTCAATGTGGACAAAGTTGATAACGGGCCCAAAAATCAAAAATCTAAATACATGGTTAGATTCAGCATATCAAAGAACCCCATATATTCCATTTTGTTGAAATCAAACAAAGTTTAATTTTGGACCCTTTTGACCTCAATGTGGACAAAGTTGATAACGGGGCCCAAAAATCAAAAATCTAAATACATGGTTAGATTCAGCATATCAAAGAACCCCATATATTCAATTTTTGTTGAAATCAAACAAAGTTTAATTTTGGACCAACTTGAAAACTGGGCCCATAATCAAAAATCAAAATACATGATTAGATTCAGCATATCAAAGAACCCTAAGAATTCAATTTTTGTTAAAATCAAACTAAGTTTAATTTTGGACCCTTGGACCTTAATGTAGACCAATTTGAAAACGGGACCAAAAATTAAGAATCTAAATACACGGTTAGATTCAGCATATCAAAGAACCCCATATATTCAATTTTTGTTGAAATCAAACAAAGTTTAATTTTGGACCCTTTTGACCTCAATGTGGACAAAGTTGATAATGGGGCCCAAAAATCAAAAATCTAAATACATGGTTAGATTCAGCATATCAAAGAACCCAATATATTCAATTTTTGTTGAAATAAAACAAAGTTTAATTTTGGACCCCGATTTGGACCAACTTGAAAACTGGGCCCATAATCAAAATCTAAATACATAATTAGATTCAGCATATCAAAGAACCCTAAGAATTCAATTTTGGTTAAAATCAAACTAAGTTTAATTTTGGACCCTTTGGACCTTAATGTAGACCAATTTGAAAACGGGACCAAAAATTAAGAATCTAAATACATTCAATTTTTGTTAGATTCAAACTTTAATTTTGGCATATCAAAGAACCCCAATAATTCAATTTTGATGAAATCAAACAAAGTTTAATTTTGGACCCTTTGAACCTCAATGTGGACCAATTTAAAACGGGCCCAAAATCCGCATAAAAAATTAATACACGGTTAGATTCAGCATATTAAAGAACCCCAAGAATTCAAGAATAAAACCCCATTGAAATTGGTCAAGAAATAAGCAATTTATACAAAGAATCTTCTTTTGCACAATACTGTGCAATTAAATATTTCTTGCAATTGCACAATACTGTGCAATTAAATATTTCTTGCTATTTTGCAATACTGTACAATTGACAATTTCTTCCTATTGTGCAATATTGTGCTATTGGATATTTCTTGCTATTGCGCAATACTGTGCAATTGAAGATTTCTTGCTATTGCGCAATACTGTGCAATTGAAAATTTCTTGCTATTGCACAATACTTATTATATAATAATTTACATATCCTGTTTGGTGTGTATCTCCTGCCATATCATTATTATTTGCTTTTAAATATAAATCATAAATAACCAACTTAAAATGGAAAATTTTAAAGAAAAAAAAAAAAGGAAAAAAGGAAGAAAAAGGGGGAAAAAAAATCCCCCCCCCCCAATTTTTTGAACCCACTTATGATTCATCACCCCCAAACTCAATCCCAGCCTTAAATGAGGTATGGTACCTTGCAGTACAATTTCAGAGATCCATACACTTAAACACAAGTTATTGTCTGGAAACTAGAAAATGCTTATTTTTACCCCTTTTGGCCCCTAATTCCTAAACGTTTCGGGCAATTACCCCCAAACTCAATTCCAGCTTTCCCTTTGTGATATGGAACCTTGTAGTACAATTTCAGAAAGATCCATACACTTACACACAAGTTATTGTCCTGAAACTAGAAAAATGCTTATTTTTTGCCCCTTTTTGGCCCCTAATTCCTAAAATTTTGAGGCAATTACCCCCAAAATCAATCCCAGCATTCCCTTTGTGATATGGAACCTTGTGGTACAATGTCAGAGAGATCCATACATTTACACACAAGTTATTGTCTGGAAGTTACAAAAATGCTTATTTTTGGCCCCTTTTTGGCCCCTAATTCCTTAACTGTTGGTACCATAACCCCCAAAATCAATCCCAACCTTCCTTTTGTGGTATTGAACCTTATGGTAAAATTTCCTAGAGATCCATTTACTTAAACTAAAGTTAGAGTGCGAAAACCAATGTGTTCGGACACGACGACGACGCCGACGACTTACGACGACGCCAACGTCATACCAATATACGACCACAAAAAATTTTTTGCGGTCGTATAAAAATGGCAAAATTTCCTTAAAAATTACCAATTCAGGGACAGCAACCCAACAACCAGTTGTCCAATTCATCTGAAAATTTGAGGGCAGATAGATATTTACTTGATAAACAAGTTAATCCCTGTAAGATTTGCTTTAAATGCTTTGGTTTCAGAGTTACAAGCCAAAATCTACATTTTACCCCTATCTTCTATTTTTAGCCATGGCAGCCATCTTGGTTGGTTGGCTGGGTCACCGCACATATTTTTTAAACTAAATACCCTAATAATGATTGTGGCTAAGTTTGGTTGAATTTGGTCCAGTAGTTTCAGAGGAGAAGATTTTGTAAAGATTACAAAATTGACAAAAATTGGTAAAAAATTACTTTAAAGGGCAAAAACTCCTTAAGGGGTCAACTGACCATTTTGATCATGTTGACTTATTTGAAGATCTTACTTTGCTGAACATTATTGCTGTTCACAGTCTATCTCTATCTGTAATAATTTTCAAGATAACCAAAAACGGCAAAATTTCCTTAAAAATTACCAATTCAGGGGCAGCAACCCAACAACCAGTTGTCCAATTCATCTGAAAATTTGAGGGCAGATAGATATTGACTTGATAAACAAGTTAATCCCTGTAAGATTTGCTTTAAATGCTTTGGTTTCAGAGTTACAAGCCAAAATCTACATTTTACCCCTATCTTCTATTTTTAGCCATGGCAGCCATCTTGGTTGGTTGGCTGGGTCACCGCACACATTTTTAAACTAAATACCCTAATAATGATTGTGGCTAAGTTTGGTTGAATTTGGTCCAGTAGTTTCAGATGAGAAGATTTTTGTAAAAGATTACAAAAATTTACCAAAAAATGGTAAAAAATTACTTTAAAGGGCAATAACTCCTTAAGGGGTCAACTGACCATTTTGATCATGTTGACTTATTTGTAGATCTTACTTTGCTGAACATTATTGCTGTTTACAGTTTATCTCTATCTGTAATAATTTTCAAGATAATAACCGAAAACGGAAAAAAATCCTTAAAATTACTAATTCAGGGGCAGCAACCCAACAACCCACTGTCCGATTCATCTGAAAATTTCAGGGCAGATAGATCTTGACTTGATCAACAATTTTACCCCAGTCAGATTTGCTCTAAATGCTTTGGTTTCAGAGTTATAAGCCAAAATACACATTTTACCCCTATGTTCTATTTTTAGCCATGGCGGCCATCTTGGTTGGTTTGGCAGGTCACCGGACACAATTTTAAACTAGATACCCTAATGATGATTGTGGCCAAGTTTGGTTAAATTTGGCCTAGTAGTTTCAGAGGAGAAGATTTTTGTAAAAGTTTTGTATTCAGTAATACGCCCGTCCAAAAAATAAATATTAAGACCAATAAATGCCCATAGCGGTTTGGGTTTTTAAAAAAGAGGCTGGTCACATCTCTGCAGGGGCTTATATAGTAGTGGTCAGACAAAAAATCACTCAGCTGTGAAAAAAGGCGTGCGGCCTTGACATAAAGTAAAGGTTCACTTATTAACCCTCGAAGCCCTTAGGCTTCTTCATATAATGCACCTTATCCTTCACATCATAAATGATGCTTGGATAAAGTAACAATGTCAACAACTTTATCTACACAATGTAACGTAATGAAATATATCCTTTAATAAAAATAGATTATTATCTAATGAAAATGATATTTGCCATTTCTGTTCAACATGTTCAAAGGGAAATAACTCAATCATATAATAAGTATAACTTGTGGCTACTAAAAGGTCTACAACTCAACAACGAGAAAAGCTAAAATTGTCAAAATTGAACTTGACCTTCATTTAGTCAAAGTTAACAACAAATCAAAATTTGAAAAAATTTCATCAAAGCATTTTCATGTAAATGAACGGACACTGTTTGGCAGCCGCCCGCCTGTACATCCCCAAGTCAATAACCGATTTTTCCTTAGAAAATCCGGTTAAATATACAATTACCTCTAGAAAATATAATGTGTTATCAGACTTTTTTACACCTTTTCTTACTGACCAAGTAGAAAATCAATATGGTTATGCCTTCAGATGTTATAACATTTGTAATTTAAAATCTCACCTTTCGACCAACCCATACAGGTATACCAATAATCATAGCTGGAACTGCTATTCCAGCAATAAGTGTAATTCCAACAGGTGCTCCTACTAAAGTTCCAAGCTGCCATAATATCTTTTTTTTCCTACTCCATGGTTTCTTACCCCAAAATGTACAACCTGAGGGACTGCAAATACAAAAGCAGAAACATGATGTTTCGTATAAATTAAATCCATGTTTAACATAATAATTGAAAAACTTTTAACCCCAAAATGTACAACCTGAGGGACTGCAAATACAAAAGCAGAAACATGATGTTTCGTATAAATTAAATCCATGTTTAACATAATAATTGAAAAACTTTTAACAAGACTGTAAGAATAACATATTATAACAATTTTAGTGCAAACAAATATTCATCAGCTATGCGCGAGATCAATAGTTTGAATGTATCATACTGATTTATGCGTAAACAACACATCATTCTAGAATAATATGCATCAGATCCAAGTATGCTTAAGCTTGATGTCAAAAATTTGGAAAGCTAAAACTAAAATGCCCTGAACAGTTTATTGTCAGCAATGTCAGAGGAAGTTACTATTATAAACATAAATTTCTTAAAATCAATTTAGATTTTGGAAATTGTTTTAAACATCTTCTTTTTGGTATCTTACCCCGAAATGTACAACCTGAGGGACTGCAAGGACAAAAGCGATCAGAAATATCCTGAGGTAGCAGTTTAAGTTTAACATGATAGGACTAGGGTTACATAAATTTTTTTCAGTATTTTCATTAGTATACAAATAAAAATACAACAATAAAGATTAAAACAAAACAGCTATTATGCTGCAAAAGATACATATTATTGTATGTTTTTATTTTTGTTTGTTGTCTCAAAATTGGGACTTATATATAATGAATCTATTGGTCAATAATTTAATTTTGGATGTAACATGTCTTCTGATTGGCTGAAAGTTTTTTGTCTACCAGCTCATAGACATAATTTTGTCATGTGACCCTGACGTCAAGAACGATAAAAGTGACGCTACCCAAATTTGTACTTGATCTGAGTTTTAAGGTAATAAGTATTGTGTATAGGTTTCATAATGTTTGGTTTGGGCAAACTTAAGTTAGAGAACGGAAACTAAAAATTTTCCAATTTTTCTATTTATAAAGGGGCATAACTCGAAAATGATTAAAGTGACACTACCAAAATTCAACTTGATCTGTGTTTTGTGGTAAAAAGCATTGTATATAAGTTTCATAACATTTGGTTGAGGCAAACTTAAGTTAGAGAACGGAAACTAAAAATTTAGCAATTTTTCAATTTATAAAGGGCATAACTCTAGAACAGGTATAGTGACGCCACCTTAATTCAAACTTGATCTTTATTTTGTGGTAATAAGCATTGTGTATATGTTTCATAAAATTTCGATGAGGCAAACTTAAGTTAGAGAACAGAAACTAAAAATTTTGCAATTTTTTCATTTATGAATGGGCATAACTCTAGAACGGTTAGAGTGATGCTACCAAAATTCAATCTTGATCTGTATTTTGTGGTAATAAGCATTGTGTATAAGTTTCATAACATTTGGTTGAGGCAAACTTTAGTTAGAGAACAGAAACTAAAAATTTTGCAATTTTTGCATTTATAACGGGGCATAACTCAAGAACAGTTAAAGTGACGACACCAAAATCCACACTTGATCTGTGTTTTGTGGTAATAAGCATTGTGTATAAGTTTCATAACATTTGGTTGAGGCAAACTTAAGTAAGAGAACAGAAACTAAAAATTCAATTTTTCCATTTATAAAGGGGCATAACTCTAAAACGGTTAAAGTGAGGCTACCAAAATTCAAACTCTATCTGTATTTGGTGGTAATAAACATTTGGTATAAGTTTCATGATATTTGGTTGAGGCAAACTTAAGTTAGAGAACAGAAAATAAAAATTTTGCAATTTTCCCATTTATATAGGGCATAACTCTCGAACAAAAAGAGTGACGCTACCAAAATTCAGTCTTTATCTGTGTTTTGTCATAATAAGCATTGTGTATAAGTTTCATAACATTTGGTTGAGGCAAACTTATGTTAGAGAACGGAAACTAAAAATTTTGCAATTTTTCCATTTAAAAGGGGCATAACTCTAGAACGGTTAGAGTGACCCTTCCGAAATTCACACTTGATCTGTATTTGGAGGTAATAAGCATTGTGTATAAGTTTCATAACATTTGGTTGAGGTAAACTTAAGTAAGAGAACGGAAACAAAAAATTTTGCAATTTTTCCATTTAAAAAGGGGCATAACTCTTGAACAGTTAGACGCTACCAACATTCAATCTTCATCTGTGTTTTGTGGAAATAAGCATTGTGTATAAGTTTCATAACATTCGGTTGAGGCAAACTTAAGTTAGAGAACGGAAACTAAAAATTTTGCAATTTTTCCATTTATAAAGGGGCATAACTATGGAACGGTTAAAATGATGCCACCAAAATTCAATCTTGATCTGTGTTTTGTGGTAATTAGCATTGTGTATAAGTTTCATAACATTTGGTTGAGGCAAACTCAAGTTAGAGAACAGAAACCAATTTTGGGACGTACGGACATACGTTCGTACGTACAGACGGACAAGGGTAAAACTTAATGCCCCCTCCGCTACGGCAGGGGCATAAAAATCAAATGATAAAGAATTCCGCATCCAGCCGTGTATAGTTCGCACTGGTACATTATCCGCATCCCCCTTGTAGCCACAAGAATTCAGGTAAAAAAACTTTTTGTAACTGTTCGAAAACATGTTATGAAACTCAGGTAAGTTCAAATTGTGTGTGATTGTTTGCGGTATTTTCATGGAAAAACCTGTTTTCCTTCATCAATTCGAAGTTGAAAATGCTTGTAAATGATTCTAGAACACTTCACAAGTGTTAAAATAAGTCAAATAAGAAACTTGTGTTTGTTAAACCTGAAGTTTGACTAGCAGATGTAAATGAAAATAAATACAATGAGAGTGTACGGAAAATCTGTACTTTATAGATATCACTAGAATACGACTTTATTAGTAAAACGTTAATTGTTCCACCATTAAGTAAAATAATGTTAAACATATCAATCGCATTAATGTATGAAGGATCTAAAGCTAAAACAAAACACATGTGTCAGTATGAAACACCAAAACAGAACGACTATACTGTAAGCCTGAATTCAGTAATGGTTACTTAAATGTACAGAATAAAGAACAAGAGTGCACACGCTGAAATGTCTCACCTTCTTTACTAGCCATTGATATTATGTTGATAGTCCTAAATATAAAGCTTTACTACAACTATCACATAAACTTAACATGATCCAAGAAAATGAGGTCAAGATCATATAAACCAAACGAGAAATACATGTACAACTTACAATCATTCAATACACTAAATATAGTTGACCTATTGCTTATAGTTTCTAAGAAACAGACTTAGCCAAGAAAACTAAACACTGACCAATGAACCATGAAAATGAGGTCAAGGTGAGATGAACCATGCTACGCAAACATGTACAGCTTACCATCCTTCCATACAACAAATATAGTTGACCTATTACTTAAAAAATGACTAGTTCAAGGAATATTTTTGGAATAGCAAAATGTTACCAAAGAGATTTATATATTAAAATAAAATGCTAGCTAATCATGAAAAGCAATTGGAAAACTATTTTAAATCAAATATTCTGTTTTCTAATAAAATGCTCCGCAGGGCGCAGCTTGATACGACCGCAGAGGTCGAACCCTGAACAGTTGGGGCAAGTATGGACACAACATTCAAGCTTGATACAGCTCTGAATTTGGATTGTCATTGACTATTTGACACAGCATAGGTTTCTGACACAGAATGAATGTGGTCTAAGAACTTAAAAATTTTAAATTGGACATTCACCTATTATGGTCCAATATCCAAAATCTAAATACATGGTTAGATTCAGCATATCAAAGAACCCCAAGAGTTCAATTTTTGATGAAATCAAACAAAGTTTAATTTTGGACCCTTTTGACCTCAATGTGGACAAAGTTGATAACGGGGCCCAAAATTCAAAAATCTAAATACATGGTTAGATTCAGCATATCAAAGAACCCCATATATTCAATTTTGTTGAAATCAAACAAAGTTTAATTTTGGACCCTTTGACCTCAATGTGGACAAAGTTGATATGAGGGCCAAAAATCAAAATCTAAATACATGGTTAGATTCAGCATATCAAAGAACCCAATATATTCAATTTTTGTTGAAATCAAACAAAGTTTAATTTTGGACCCTGATTTGGACCAACTTGAAAACTGGGCCCATAATCAAAAATTTAAAGACATGTTTAGATTCAGCATATCAAAGAACCCTAAGAATTCAATTTTTGTTAAAATCAAATTAAGTTTAATTTTGGACCCTTTGGACCTTAATGTAGACCAATTTGAAAACGGGACCAAAAATTAAGAATCTAAATACATGGTTAGATTCAGCATATCAAAGAACCCCATATATTCAATTTTTGTTGAAATCAAACAAAGTTTAATTTTGGACCCAATTTGGACCAACTTGAAAACTGGGCCCATAATCAAAATCTAAATACATGATTAGATTCAGCATATCAAAGAACCCTAAGAATTCAATTTTTTGTTAAAATCAAACTAAGTTTAATTTTGGACCCTTTGGACCTTAATGTAGACCAATTTGAAAACGGGACCAAAAATTAAGAATCTAAATACACGGTTAGATTCGGCATATCAAAGAACCCCAATAATTCAATTTTTGATGAAATCAAACAAAGTTTAATTTTGGACCCTTTGGACCTCAATGTGGACCAATTTAAAAACGGGCCCAAAATCCAAAAACTTAATACACGGTTAGATTCAGCATATTAAAGAACCCCAAGAATTCAAGAATAAAACCCCATTGAAATTGGTCAAGAAATAAGCAATTTATACAAAGTATCTTCTTTTGCACAATACTGTGCAATTAAATATTTCTTGCAATTGCGCAATACTGTGCAATTGAATATTTCTTGCTATTGTGCAATACTGTACAATTGACAATTTCTTCCTATTGTGCAATATTGTGCTATTGGATATTTCTTGCTATTGCGCAATACTGTGCAATTGAAGATTTCTTGCTATTACGCAATACTGTGCAATTGAAAATTTCTTGCTATTGCACAATACTTATTATATAATAATTTACACATCCTGTTTGGTGTGTATCTCCTGCCATATCATTATTATTTGCTTTTAAATATAAATCAGAAATAACCAACTTAAAATGGAAAATTTTAAAAAAAAAAAAAAGGAAAAAAAAATTTTTGGGAAAAAATCCCAGCCCCAATTTTTGAACCCCTTATGATTCATCACCCCAAACTCAATCCCAGCCTTCAATGAGGTATGGTACCTTGCAGTACAATTTCAGAGAGATCCATACACTTAAACACAAGTTATTGTCTGGAAACTAGAAAATGCTTATTTTTGGCCCCTTTTGGCCCCTAATTCCTAAACGTTTAGGCAATTACCCCAAACTCAATTCCAGCTTTCCTTTGTGATATGGAACCTTGTAGTACAATTTCAGAAAGATCCATACACTTACACACAAGTTATTGTCCTGAAACTAGAAAAATGCTTGTTTTTGCCCCTTTTTGGCCCCTAATTCCTAAAATTTTGAGGCAATTACCCCAAAATCAATCCCAGCATTCCCTTTGTGATATGGAACCTTGTGGTACAATGTCAGAGAGATCCATACACTTACACACAAGTTATTGTCTGAAGTTACAAAATGCTTATTTTTGGCCTTTTGGCCCCTAATTCCTTAACTGTTGGTACCATAACCCCAAAATCAATCCCAACCTTCCTTTTGTGGTATTGAACCTTATGGTAAAATTTCCTAGAGATCCATGTACTTAAACTAAAGTTAGAGTGCGAAAACTAATGTGTCTTCGACCACGACTTGACGACGACGACGACGACGACGATCGACCACAAAAATTTTTTGCGGTCGTATAAAATAACTACTTGAAATCGAATGCCGACGTATTTATAGCGACGACCGACGTAGTGATAACGACGCGCATTTGATCTAACGTCATACCAATATGTGACGACCACAAATCGCTTGATATTTTTTTGTTAACATAATGAAGATAGATAGATAGATAGGTCGTATAAAAATCACTGCACACAACTCAATGAAAGAAAAGTGTTCCTCGTCAATAGCAAATCATGAAAAGCAATTGGAAAACTATTTTAAATCAAATATTCTATTTTCTAATAAAATGCTCCGCAGGGCGCAGCTTGATACGACCGCAGAGGGTGAACCCTGAATAGTTGGGGCAAGTATGGACACAACATTCAAGCTTGATACAGCTCTGAATTTGGATTGTGATTAAATATTTGACACAGCATAGGTTTCTGACACAGAATGAATGTGGTCTAAGAACTTAAAAATTTTAAATTGGACATTCACCTATTATGGTCCAATATCCAAAATCTAAATACATGGTTAGATTCAGCATATCAAAGAACCCCAAGAGTTCAATTTTTGATGAAATCAAACAAAGTTTAATTTTGGACCCTTTTGACCTCAATGTGGACAAAGTTGATAACGGGGCCCAAAAATCAAAAATCTAAATATATGGTTAGATTCAGCATATCAAAGAACCCCATATATTCAATTTTTGTTGAAATCAAACAAAGTTTAATTTTGGACCCCGATTTGGACCAACTTGAAAACTGGGCCCATAATCAAAATCTAAATACATGTTTAGATTCAGCATATCAAAGAACCCTATGAATTCAATTTTGTTAAAATCAAACTAAGTTTAATTTTGGACCCTTTGGACCTTAATGTAGACCAATTTGAAAACGGGACCAAAAATTAAGAATCTAAATACACAGTTAGATTCGCATATCAAAGAACCCCAATAATTCAATTTTGATGAAATCAAACAAAGTTTAATTTTGGACCCTTTGGACCTCAATGTGGACCAATTTAAAACGGGCCCAAAATCCAAAAACTTAATACACGATTAGATTCAGCATATTAAAGAACCCCAAGAGTTCAAGAATAAAACCCCATTGAAATTGGTCAAGAAATAAGCAATTTATACAAAGTATCTTCTTTGCACAATACTGTGCAATTGAATATTTCTTGCAATTGCGCAATACTGTGCAATTGAATATTTCTTGCTATTATGCAATACTGTACAATTGACAATTTCTTGCTATTGCACAATATTGTGCTATTGGATATTTCTTGCTATTGCGCAATACTGTGCAATTGAAGATTTCTTGCTATTGCGCAATACTGTGCAATTGAAAATTTCTTGCTATTGCACAATACTTATTATATAATAATTTACACATCCTGTTTGGTGTGTATCTCCTGCCATATCATTATTATTTGCTTTTAAATATAAATCAGAAATAAAAACTTAAAATGGAAAATTTTAAAGAAAAAAAAAGGAAAAAGGAAAAAAAATCCCCCAAATTTTTGAACCCCTTATGATTCATCACCCCAAACTCAATCCCAGCCTTCCTTTGAGGTATGGTACCTTGCAGTACAATTTCAGAGAGATCCATACACTTGAACACAAGTAATTGTCTGGAAACTAGAAAATGCTTATTTTGGCCCCTTTGGCCCCTAATTCCTAAACGTTTCAGGCAATTACCCCAAACTCAATTCCAGCTTTCCTTTATGATATGGAACCTTGTAGTACAATTTCAGAAAGATCCATACACTTACACACAAGTTATTGTCATGAAACTAGAAAAAATGCTTGTTTTTTGCCCCTTTTTTGGCCCCTAATTCCTAAACGTTTCAGGCAATTACCCCCAAACTCAATTCCAGCTTTCCCTTTGTCATATGGAACCTTGTAGTACAATTTCAGAAAGATCCATACACTTACACACAAGTTATTGTCATGAAACTAGAAAAATGCTTGTTTTTTGCCCCTTTTTTGGCCCCTAATTCCTAAAATTTGGAGGCAATTACCCCCAAAATCAATCCCAGCATTCCCTTTGTGATATGGAACCTTGTGGCACAATGTCAGAGAGATCCATACACTAACACACAAGTTATGTCTGGAAGTTACAAAATGCTTATTTTGGCCCCTTTTGGCCCCTAATTCCTTAACTGTTGGTACCATAACCCCAAAATCAATCCCAACCTTCCTTTGTGATATTGAACCTTATGGTAAAATTTCATAGAGATCCATTCACTTAAACTAAAGTTAGAGTGCGAAAACCAATGTGTCGGACTTACGGACGACGACGACGACGACGACGACGACGCCAACGCCAACGTTCATACCAATATCGACCACAAAAATTTTTTTGCGGTCGTATAAAAATAACTACTTGAAATCGTTGAATGCCTTTTTTACGTATTTATAGAGGAAAAACATTTTCTTTTAATTTCACATCTTAAATCTGGTAGTGATAACTTGACATTACAAGAAACATTCCTGAACCGCATTTGATCTATTTTGTAGAGTTTGCTTGATTTCTAATACACAATGAAATTACATGTATGTGTGTCGGATTTCCAGGTCATTTATAAATATTGCAGTTGTGACTGTGGATTAACAGGTGTGCGATTACGCAATTCACCTCCAATCGCTTGATATTTGCTGGAGGAAATTCAAATGGATTACCTATTGACAATTATTTTAGAAACTTACCAACTTGACATTTTATGTTAACATAATGAAGATAGATAGATAGATAGATAAATAGTTTATTAACGTCTCACCATTAATATACACAACACAATATTTACATATATCATAAAACATAAATACATGTATATATTAATGCCATTCTTAAAAGAATTACGAGAGACAAAAAGTAAAATTTCTTTAAACAATAAAAGGACTTTAAAATAAAAACTATGTACATACACTTATTTAAAATTTCTAAAACAAATTACAATAAAATGCTCCGCAGGGCGCAGCTTGATACGACCGCAGAGGTCGAACCCTGAATAGTTGGGGCAAGTATGGACACAACATTCAAGCTTGATACAGCTCTGAATTTGGATTGTGATTAAATATTTGACACAGCATAGGTTTCTGACACAGAATGAATGTGGTCTAAGAACTTAAAAATTTTTAAATTGGACATTCACCTATTATGGTCCAATATCCAAAATCTAAATACATGGTTAGATTCAGCATATCAAAGAACCCAAGGAGTTCAATTTTTGATGAAATCAAACAAAGTTTAATTTTGGACCCTTTTGACCTCAATGTGGACAAAGTTGATAACGGGGCCCAAAAATCAAAAATCTAAATACATGTTTAGATTCAGCATATCAAAGAACCCTATAAATTCAATTTTTGTTAAAATCAAACTAAGTTTAATTTTGGACCCTTTGGACCTTAATGTAGACCAATTTGAAAATGGGACCAAAAATTAAGAATCTAAATACGGTTAGATTCGCATATCAAAGAACCCCAATAATTCAATTTTTGATGAAATCAAACAAAGTTTAATTTTGGACCCTTTTGACCTCAATGTGGAAAAATTGATAACGGGCCCAAAAATCAAAAATCTAAATACATGATTAGATTCAGCATATCAAAGAACCCCATATATTCAATTTTTGTTGAAATCAAACAAAGTTTAATTTTGGACCCGATTTGGACCAACTTGAAAACTGGGCCCATAATCAAAATCTAAATACATGTTTAGATTCAGCATATCAAAGAACCCTAAGAAATCAATTTTGTTAAAATCAAACTAAGTTTAATTTTGGACCCTTTGGACCTTAATGTAGACCAATTTGAAAACGGGACCAAAATTAAGAAGCTAAATACACGGTTAGATTCGGCATATCAAAGAACCCCAATAATTCAATTTTGATGAAATCAAACAAAGTTTAATTTTGGACCCTTTGGACCTCAATGTGGACCAATTTAAAAACGGGCCCAAAATCCAAAAACTTAATACGATTAGATTCAGCATATTAAAGAACCCCAAGAGTTCAAGAATAAAACCCATTGAAATTGGTCAAGAAATAAGCAATTTATACAAAGTATCTTCTTTTGCACAATACTGTGCAATTGAATATTTCTTGCAATTGCGCAATACTGTGCAATTGAATATTTCTTGCTATTGCAATACTGTACAATTGACAATTTCTTGCTATTGCGCAATATTGTGCTATTGGATATTTCTTGCTATTGCAATACTGTGCAATTGAAGATTTCTTGCTATTGCGCAATACTGTGCAATTGAAAATTTCTTGCTATTGCACAATACTTATTATATAATAATTTATCTCCTGCCATATCATTATTATTTGCTTTTAAATATAAATCAGAAATAACCAACTTAAAATGGAAAATTTTAAAGAAAAAAAGGAAAAAAAAGAAACCCCCAAATTTTTGAACCCCTTATGATTCATCACCCCAAACTCAATCCCAGCCTTCCCTTTGAGGTATGGTACCTTGCAGTACAATTTCAGAGAGATCCATACACTTGAACACAAGTTATTGTCTGAAACTAGAAAATGCTTATTTTGGCCCCTTTTGGCCCCTAATTCCTAAACGTTTCAGGCAATTACCCCAAACTCAATTCCAGCTTTCCTTTGTGATATGGAACCTTGTAGTACAATTTCAGAAAGATCCATACACTTACACACAAGTAATTGTCATGAAACTAGAAAATGCTTGTGTTTTGCCCTTTTGGCCCCTAATTCCTAAACGTTTCAGGCAGGCAAACTACCCCAAACTCAATTCCAGCTTTCCTTTGTGATATGGAACCTTGTAGTACAATTTCAGAAAGATCCATACACTTACACACAAGTTATTGTCATGAAACTAGAAAAATGCTTGTTTTTTGCCCCTTTTTTGGCCCCTTCTGTCTCCTTCTGTCTATAATAGATTTGCAGGTTTTGGTACATTTATAAATAACATTAACGTTCTGGCATCCTAAGGGGACGACCATTTGATATTCTGGCAGGGGGGGGAAGGATTTGTTTTTGATCGGTTATTTATTTTTGTAAAGTGAGAGGACAGATTATTCATTTTCTGCACTATTGAAGCAAGATTTTTCATTTTCAGCAAAGGACTGATTATTCTGAGTTTTTTTTTATTTTCAATACATTGCTAGTCAGGTAATTTATTTTCAAACTACCAAAGAACAAACCATTTATTTTTGTGATTATCAAGGCTGAGTCATTTATTTTCAAAATCCCCCTAAATCCGCCTCTGCTCATTTACACTGTTTATATATTTATAAAGTTCGTTCCTTAAATCATCATAAAGCGGACATTGAATTAGTACATGTTCCTCAGTTTCAGTTTTATTTTCACACATAAAGCAAGTCCGTTCATGCATTGGTAAACGTTCAAGCGCCGGTTTCGATTTGTATGGGTGCAACCCCACATCTGAATTGCGAATATGCTCTACGTTGAGCAGGAGATAATAGTGTTTTCAATAAAGTTCACAACTAATTTCGGTTTTAAATGTTCTATATGTCCTTAATTTGTTACTACCACCATCCATACGCCTTGCAGAAACTCTATGTAGATCTTCCATCCACTTATTTGAAACAGGAGCACTGAACAATACTATAGTATTCAATCGGGAAGCACAATTTAATCGATTTAAGAAAAGAAATACAACAAGTTCATAGTATGAAAATGTAGCCAGTAGAATTTGGTCAAATGTCCGATTTTGTCTCGTGGGAAACAGATTTAATATCTGTTTTAATGTAATGTTATATAATGTTTAATCTGTGATTAACCTATAACTAAATTATCATCTATAAGAAAGGATAGAGAGAGAAAATAATTTAATGTAAATTAAAAGTTTTTGATAGCATTAACATTGTATGACAGTCAAAATCAACATATTCTTCTTCGCCAATATACATGTACATTGAATACGGTACTAATTAAACCAATTATTTCTTCATCAAGTCCCAATAAAATGGAATTTGAATAAAAGCTATTTTTAATGTACTTAGGGACAAGCCATATGTATTTTATAGCCCCCTTTTGACCAAATTGCTCGTGTTTTCTTACATAAATTTTATTATTTTAGCAATAACTCTGTTTTCATGCATGAACATAAATATCTTAACGCAATTGCGCTGTTCCGTTTCATTTTTAAATAAGGACCTATTCAGAGCTAATATGATATTTGACCCTTCTTGTCATTGTGTGACAGATCGTGAGGATGTCTACCATTACCTCTTCATTGTCCGAAATTCACATGATATAGAAAAAAACTCATTCAAAAATCTTCACTTGCTATCAAAAACTTTTAATTTACATTAAATTATTAATTGCGGACACTTGGAATTGTCGAATGAACAAAATATTTAAATTTTAAAACATATTAAAACTCTCATAAAAAAAGGTCTAACAGATTTCTTATACCTTGATAGAGCGTTAGTTACTGTGTCACTTTTTTTTCTCTCTCTATCCTTTCTTATCTACATTCTATTAACTGTTTGCTTTAAATGCATTCTATTATACTATTATTGTAATTTTATATTGTTTGAGGAGAAGACTCTATAATTATGATTTACTTTTGTCTTATCCATTTTGCTCTAATTCATCAAATAAAATATGTTAAAACTAAACCGTGAAAATACTAGAAATAGCTTGGATATTTACTATGATATCATATAACAAGAATTCAATTGTATAAGCTTCCTTACAGTGGCGGATTTACCGGGGGGGGGAGGGGAATCGAGGTTCTGGATCCGACCCTGCCTTTATCTTCTTAAAAATAACATTTTTCTCCTTTGAATTGTATTACATTGTGAAAAAAGGATGTGGTATGATTCCAATGAGACAACTCTACACCAGAAACCAAAATGACACATAAATAAACAACTATTGTTTACCGTACGGCCCTCATCAATGAGCACAGCCCATACCGCATATAGCTGTATAGCTATAAATAGCCCCTAAATGACAATCAAATACAATTCAAATCTCAAAGGATTTCCATTGTTGAGTATTAATAGGGACTGATTAATTTACGGTCTTAGAGAAACTAATGCTTTGAATAAAATGTAAAGGGCGTTGCTTCCTTTCAACAACAGATGTGGTATGATTCCAATGAGACAACTCTCCACAAGAGACCAAAATGACACATAAATTAACAACTATTGTTAACCAGACGGCCTTCATCAATGAGCACAGCCCATACCGCATATAGCTGTATAGCTATAAATAGCCCCTAAATGACAATCAAATACAATTCAAATCTCAAAGGATTTCCAGTGTTGACTATTATTAGGGACTGCTTAATTTACGGTCTTAGAGAAACTAATGCTTTTAATAAAATGAAAAGGGCGTTGCTTCCTTTAAACAACAGTTGCATTGTCCTAGAACTACAGCTAGTTTTTGACTCTTCAGATAAACAATATTACTTTGTTTTATATGTATAAAATCATGTGTAAGAAATTACCATTTACAACAACGCGTATTGCGGTATAACTTTGTTTTGTTATATTTGATTTTTAAACTCGCTGTAAAACACTTTTTGCATTATAATTCCTGTATATGGAGAGTTGAATTTGAAACTAAAAACTTGACCATGAAACAAAAACATTGGAGAAGTGATAGATTTTGATTTAAGAAATAGACACTGTTTAATATAACAATTGAATGTATGACTCTTCAATTTTAGATAATCGACTTGGGGTTGTACGAGGTACAGTATGGGTCAAAGAAACAAGTTGCTACGGCAGTTGTTTTAGCCAGTGGGACCGAGATGGACATGACGGCAAAAAAACTTGACAAAGAGATTTCTGAAGACAACAGATCACCAACACCATCACCAGCTCTATCACCAACCCCATCACCAAGATCACCAACTCCACCCCCTAGTCCTCCAACTCCACCACCTAGGTCCTCATCCAACAGACAACCCCACCGACATAAAGATACTGTAATTGGGGGAGAGGTTAAAGCGTATTTTTTTATGATTATAACCAAGCCGTAGCGATGGGGCATACTTTTTTACCCAAGTTGGTCCAAAAGCTGGTTTCCGTTCTCTATCTTAGGTTTGCTTTAACCAAATGTTATGAAACTTATACAAAATGCTTATTACCACATTTTATTGTTGTCACTTAAACTGTTCAAACTGAATTTTGGTTTCCGTTCTCTAATTTAAGTTTGCCGCGACCGAATGTTTTGAAACTTATGCTCAAGGGTTATTACACCAAAACTTATAATATGCAAGCCGGGAGCATTAATTAGACACATTTTCCATTAATAGATAAATTTAAGATTAAAGTTAACTTTTCGAGCTTTGACTGTTGATGTCCTTGTGCCTTGATTAAACTTTGGACTAATAAATATTTTTAGTAATATTATTATTTATGATTCCAAGGACGGCCTAGTCTTTTTACGTGTTTAAGTATATACATGTATGAAGATCAAAAGTTATTGTACAAATGTATGTTTGATAATGAGACAACCCTCCACCATAGATCAAATGAATAAACGTGATAACAAAAGGTCAACGTATGGCCTTCTACAATGAGCAACACCGATACTTCAAACAATTCTGTGTATTGCACAGAATATGTACTTTTTCAATCACATAATCGTGTTTGAAGTTCAAGTCAACATTGAACGACGTCATAATTTCTATTGTCATTAAAATGTTTTGGCGGCTGTTATATGGCAACTTCCATTATTTTATTTTTACTTTCCCGACTAATTCAGTCCCTTCCCGTAATCAATCGTTAAAAATATATGTAAACACTTAAAACAGTCATTTCAGTAACACTTTTGTTTCATTTTCAGAAATCAACACCTGGCAATGTGATCTTGACAGGGAGTCCCCCATCATCCGACGAGGAGCAGCCACCCCCAGCTCCTGAAATATTGACCCCTCAACCACCAGCACCAGCACCAACACCTGCACCTGCACCAGGACCAACACCTGCACCTGCACCAGGACCAACACCTGCACCTGCACCAGCACCTGCACCAGGACCAGTACCAACACCAACACCATCCCCAATTGCACCCAACAACATATTCCCAGACGACCACGGGATATACCGACTGTTCGACGTCATGATTTCCGGCCAATCCAGACTATTCGCCATGATGACAAACTTTGACAAGCGTCTAAAAGCCATGGAGACCGAACAACACAAACTGCACGCCAAGCAGGATAGTTTAGAACGCTTATTAACACAGAGTCAGGCAACACCAGGACTTCTGGCTGTTGACAGTGACAATGAGACTGATGAAGAAAACACTGTCCCGGCAGACATGATCATTCCAGATGATAGACTCATCATTCTAAAAGACAGAGCCCATTCCGCGGTAACTTTGCCTCGATATTGTTAAAAGAACTTATGCCACACCTTTTCGGCAAGAAAATATCAGAAATATGTATAATTGGAACGGAGGCGGATCAATGCAAAAAGGAAGTGTGCCCACAGGCTAAGTTAGCCGTGAAGACAATATGTAAACCACTATTACCCAGAGTGCGAAAAGAAGAAACATTCAAATGTGGTAGTTCACAAGGTGAACGAGGCCTTGAGGCGCCCTAGTGTGAAGGCTTGTCGCCGTCGTATTTTGGAAGCTCCAAATGCCAACGAGTAAATGTTGTGATAAAAATAGTGTTATCAGTTCATTATCTGTCAGTCTATTCCAATCTTCTGTGTGTATATATGTTCTTTTGTCATTTGTTTTGTTTGTTTATATAGCTGTAATTATTTGTTTTGTTTATTTATATATATGTAGTCGTCAATTTGGTAATGTTTTAATTTGTATATACAAAATAATGTGAAATTCAGTAACATTTGGATAATTATGTTTTATGTCTGTAAATAATATTATATCTATATTCAATTTTCAAAAGCCTCGTCTTGATCAATAAACTATCATTGATATATTTTTTTTCTGTCTTGAATGGCCCACAATAGATATGTTGGGAAACAGTTTTTAAGTACATAGATACATGAAGATGTGGTGTGAGTGCCAATGAGACATCTCTCCATCCAAATAACAATTTATAAAAAAATAAACTATTATAGGTCAATGTACGGCCTTCAACACGGAGCCTTGGCTCACAATGAACAACATGTTTGTACATTTTGTAGTTAACGCCGTCTAGTTTGATCACTAACACTAGAGCTGTTACTATTATAATAAATATAAAATAGTTATTCGTATAAATAGTTATCAAAGGTACCAGGATTATAATTTAGGACGCCAGACGGGCGTTTCGTCTATGTAAGACTCATCAGTGACGCTCATTTCAAAATATTTATAAAGCCAAACTAGCACAAAGTTGAAGAGCATTGAGGATCCACAAAACTTGAATAAAAAATGGAGGTAGCGGTTTGATTGTCAATGAGATAACTATCCAACAAAGTTCAAATACTATAAAGTCAGCTTTGAAATGACCTGACATAAAAAAGAATTGATTAATTCCTACGAGAAAAACGTCCTAATTTATGAGTACACAATTTACGAAAGTCAAATGCGACATCACATACATAAACCAAAGACAACCACTGAACTCATCGTGTCAAGGTTTAACATTTTAGTGAATGCTCAACCCTTACCCAACAACGGACATATGTACGGCTTAACGAAACGTCGAAATATATCGACCCTTCAGTTGAGGTTGAGAGTGACGGCTAAAGATCAGAATTTACAATTACCCTTATCAGTGGCAGATCCAGGGGGGCGGGGGGTTCCGCTTTTTATTTTTTGGACGATCAATGCATTTGAATGGGGACATGTGATTGGAACCCCCTTTTTGTCCTGGGTTGTGAACCCCCCATTTTTAAAATGGCTTGATCCGTCCCTGCTTATACGTAAGAATTGAAAGATAAGATAAGTTTCAAGTTTCTGATGTTCTAGTTTAAGAATTAATAATTTGGTGTGTGCCTTCCAATTTTCGGAACATCTCTAGACTGGTTAAATATCAGCAGGGATGTGCATGTACTGACTGACTGACTTTTAAGCCAACATTCTATTAGAAATTACTCATGAGTTCAGAAACAAACTGTTTTTGTTTTGTTTTGCAAACATGTTACATGCACGCTTTTAGAAATTTAAAACTAATTCAATAAATACCGTTTATTCAAGTATTATACCAACGGGAAGTTCTACAAAATTTGTTATCTGGCATTTCCTACAGGAACGTTAAATAGTTACTATACACAACATATTAAAATATGAAGTTAACTGACTGATTGGTTGTTGTTACGGAACAAAAATTTAACATCAAACTAATTCTTTGCACGCTACTTTTTACGTATTGCACATATTGGAGATGTGCAGAAAAAGAATTTCTATTGGACTTGATTTATACAAGTAAATGTTAGAAAGAAAAAAAAGGGAAAGATAATTCATGTAGTCTACAGGCGGTGAAAAAAAAAAAGATACCAAAAATCTTGAAAGCGTGGGACCACCCTCATATGCAATGAAGTGCAAAAAAGAAAAAACAAATTATTTGCAAAAAAATCAAAATTTTTGTATCCATTGCATTTGAATTATGTCGGTTTACTGAAATGCTATATTTCATGATTCTGTTAATTTTGATACATGTTTTTCCTTATTTAGTTTTATTTGGAATTAGTTGGACCACTTTTTATTTGTTGGGAAAGTTCTACACCTTTGCCTTCCTCAACGAAGGAAATCACGATTCGGGACTTTTATTATTTTTATTGATGTGGCTGTTCAGAATGATAAGAGTAATTAGAAGAGAATAGAAAGAAATGTTTGGACTTAAGTACAACAATTCAAATTCTTTTGAACAATTTGGTGGCCCTGAAAAGGGCGTTTATTAATCTGCTGTATGTGCTCTGGTCAAATTCTTCTTGTCTTTAAAAACCAAGTCTTTTTCAGGTATCATCATAACTTGGAGACCACAACAAAGTCTGGAAGTAGGATATGGTCTTCCCATGGGATGGCTCCTTAAATATCTTGTTTGGGATGCTGCCTGTTGCTTGTCCTTTCATCAAGATGCACACTGGTACAACTTTGTATACATGGTCGATGTAGGTGGCACATTGCAGCTTTGTCATGTAGGTGCTCCAGAAGAGACGGATGTTGTTGACAAGTTCCTCTTTGGACGTCATGTTGATGGTAGACAGATGTCTCTTCAGCTGGCTCCATACCATCTCAATCGGATTCAAGTCAGCGCTTTCTGAAAAAGATTATCACAATTAAACTTTTCATATATTGTTTGGAAATATTAAGAAGAGTATTACAATACGTTACACTAAGGACTGATTTAAAAGATTTTTCTGGGTTAATTTTAAACTTTCTTCGAGACGCTTCAAGACCATAAATAAATTTATAACAGTATTGATATCTTAACTACAGTTTTTTTAAATTAGGGATCTGTCCGAAAACTTCCTCATTTTATTGTCTTTACAAATTAACTTGAGTCATCATTATATACTCAGTTAATTTTGTTACATTTTTTGCAAAAGTAGTTTTACTCTTTTTCCGTTTTTTTCGACTATAAATTTATCTACTAAGCATTAAAAATCAAACGATTATATATATAGTAATTCTAACATTTTTTAATATACATACCCGATGGCCACACATCCCACCAGTTAATGCCGTTGGCTGTCATGAAGTCTTTGGAAACCTTGGACCTGTGTTTTGGGTCGTTGTCCATTTGGAAGCGATGTTGGTCCGGAAACTTTCGCCTGACGACGGCAGGAAGGTGTCCTCAGAATGTGGTCTGTAAAGAACTGACCATTCATAATACCGTCGAATATTAGAATGGGTGTAGCGCCTCTTTTGCTGATACCAGCCCACACATGAACCTTCAGAGGATGCTTTGGTTTCGGAAGTGATGGTCTGACTTGGTCATATCGTCTGTAGATGTACACCTTATTCTGATGGAGCTGAACAGTACACTCATCACTGAAGATCATATCGTTAAACTGGTCATTGTTCTCTACTAGCATCTTGCAAAATGCTACCCTCTTCTCTTTGTTGACATGTCGTACCATCTGGCAATACCTTGGTTTGGTACACGTGAAGCCTGCGTGGACTATGGCTCTCTTTGTGGTAGACAGACTGACCTTAGACCCTTTAATAAGAAGCCTTTTGTGAAGAGTTCGACTGGATGTGCACGGTTCTGACGATAATGTTCTTTTACAAACTGTACATCGGCTCTTGTTAGCGTCTTCATAGTCTTCACTTTTGTTGCAGAAGGACAGGTAATCTCGTCGGTAAACTTCCCTAGACGATACTGTTGAACCCAGTAGTCAATTACTTGACGAGTAACTTTGATGCCTTTGGAATTAAGAGCTGCTCTGATATCTCTGGTGGTATAGCTATTCCGGTATAGACGAACTATGTCCAGCTTGGTTAGATGACTTGTACGTAACATCGTGCGTTGTAAGAGAAAAGAAGATGAGCAACGTGTTCAGCGACTGACAATCTGCGCTATGAATGCTAATTCAAACGGTCGTGTTTTAAGTACCTATCTCACCTAATACATTTCTACTGAAGCTAATTACCTACTTAATCAGCTGTAACTAATCCCTACTAATAAAATTATGATTTCTCTCTGTTTTATTACTCTGTTTACCTTGAACTTAAAAGTTCAAATACTGAATTTAAATGTTCCCAATTTTTATGACTCTAGTCACCTTACAATAAACAATTAAAGTAGCGTTAGTTATTTGTTAAATTTTTACCTTTCAATAAACAGTAATTTCAAAGCTTTCAGAATTTTAGTGTGTGAAATAAAAATAATAATGTTATTAAGATTTACGATTTTTTTTTGTGTAGACCTCATTTAATCAATTGTTGCATCCTATTTTATTCAAAACAAAATTCGCTGTAAATGTAAGATCCTACATTCAAATTAAATTAATATTTATTATTTGTATTCAAATTTTAAAATATAACCTAACTTTACAAGTCAAAAGAACTGTTGAATATTTTAAGAATGCACTTACTTGAAATTAATGAAATCGAGAATATTAAATTAATAACTTAAGTTAAAAGATTATAATTTACTCTTATAAAAGACTGACTCTGTTTTTACCTTATTTGATATGCTGTTATTTGGGTCTCATATCGAAAGAAAATACATTAAAAATCTTTTATGAAATGAAATATTGGTGTTAAGGTGCAAAACATTTTACTCTGTATCGTAGGAAAATTACACCAGAGTCCAAACATCTGATACAATTTCCAAAACCTCACCCGAACTGAAATTAGCCATTTCGTAATAAAATAAAATGCTCCGCAGGGCGCAGCTTGATACGACCGCAGAGGTCGAACCCTGAATAGTTGGGGCAAATATGGACACAACATTCAAGCTTGATACAGCTCTGAATTTGTATTGTGATTAAATATTTGACACAGCATAGGTTTCTGACACAGAATGAATGTGGTCTAAGAACTTAAAAATTTTAAATTGGACATTCACCTATTATGGTCCAATATCCAAAATCTAAATACATGGTTAGATTCAGCATATCAAAGAACCCCAAGAGTTCAATTTTTGATGAAATCAAACAAAGTTTAATTTTGGACCCTTTTGACCTCAATGTGGACAAAGTTGATAACGGGGCCCAAAAATCAAAAATCTAAATACATGGTTAGTTTTTCAGCATATCAAAGAACCCCATATATTCAATTTTTGTTGAAATCAAACAAAGTTTAATTTTGGACCCCGATTTGGACCAACTTGAAAACTGGGCCCATAATCAAAAATCTAAATACATGTTTAGATTCAGCATATCAAAGAACCCTAAGAATTCGATTTTTGTTAAAATCAAACTAAGTTTAATTTTGGACCCTTTGGACCTTAATGTAGACCAATTTGAAAATGGGACCAAAAATTAAGAATCTAAATACACGGTTAGATTCGGCATATCAAAGAACCCCATATATTCAATTTTTGATGAAATCAAACAAAGTTTAATTTTGGACCCTTTTGACCTCAATGTGCAAAAAATGGATAACGGGGCCCAAAAATCAAAAATCTAAATACATGGTTAGATTCAGCATATCAAAGAACCCCATATATTCAATTTTTGTTGAAATCAAACAAAGTTTAATTTTGGACCCCGATTTGGACCAACTTGAAAACTAGGCCCATAATCAAAAATCTAAATACATGTTTAGATTCAGCATATCAAAGAACCCTAAGAATTCAATTTTTGTTAAAATCAAACTAAGTTTAATTTTGGACCCTTTGGACCTTAATGTAGACCAATTTGAAAACGGGACCAAAAATTAAGAATCTAAATACACGGTTAGATTCAGCATATCAAAGAACCCCAATAATTCAATTTTTGATGAAATCAAACAAAGTTTAATTTTGGACCCTTTGGACCTCAATGTGGACCAATTTAAAAACGAGGCCCAAAATCCAAAAACTTAATACACGATTAGATTCAGCATATTAAAGAACCCCAAGAGTTCAAGAATAAAATCCCATTGAAATTGGTCAAGAAACAAGCAATTTATACAAAGTATCTTCTTTTGCACAATACTGTGCAATTGAATATTCTTGCAATTGCTAATACTGTGCAATTGAATATTTCTTGCTATTGCGCAATACTGTACAATTGACAATTTCTTGCTTTTGCGCAATATTGTGCTATTGGATATTTCTTGCTATTAGCAATACTGTGAAATTGAAGATTTCTTGCTATTGCACAATACTGTGCAATTGAAAATTTCTTGCTATTGCACAATACTTATTATATAATAATTTACACATCCTGTTAGGTGTGTATCTCCTGCCATATTATTATTATTTGCTTTTAAATATAAATCAGAAATAACCAACTTAAAATGGAAAATTTTAAAGAAAAAAAGGAAAAAGAAACACCCCCAAATTTTTGAACCCCTTACGATTCATCACCCCAAACTCAATCCCAGCCTTCCTTTGAGGTATGGTACCTTGCAGTACAATTTCAGAGATCCATACACTTGAACACAAGTTATTGTCTGGAAACTAGAAAAATGCTTATTTTTGGCCCCTTTTTGGCCCCTGATTCCTAAACGTTTCAGGCAATTACCCCCAAACTCAATTCCAGCTTTCCCTTTGTGATATGGAACCTTGTAGTACAATTTCAGAAAGATCCATACACTTACACACAAGTTATTGTCATGAAACTAGAAAAATGCTTGTTTTTTGCCCCTTTTTTGGCCCCTAATTCCTAAAATTTGGAGGCAATTACCCCCAAAATCAATCCCAGCATTCCCTGTGTGATATGGAACCTTGTGGTACAATGTCAGAAAGATCCATACACTTACACACAAGTTATTGTCATGAAACTAGAAAAATGCTTGTTTTTTGCCCCTTTTTTGGCCCCTAATTCCTAAACGTTTCAGGCAATTACCCCCAAACTCAATTCCAGCTTTCCCTTTGTGATATGGAACCTTGTAGTACAATTTCAGAAAGATCCATACACTTACACACAAGTTATTGTCATGAAACTAGAAAAATGCTTGTTTTTTGTCCCTTTTTTGGCCCCTAATTCCTAAAATTTTGAGGCAATTACCCCCAAAATCAATCCCAGCATTCCCTGTTTGATATGGAACCTTGTGGTACAATGTCAGAGAGATCCATACACTAACACACAAGTTATGTCTGGAAGTTACAAAAATGCTTATTTTTGGCCCCTTTTTGGCCCCTAATTCCTTAACTGTTGGTACCATAACCCCCAAAATCAATCCCAACCTTCCTTTTGTGATATTGAACCTTATGGTAAAATTTCATAGAGATCCATTCACTTAAACTAAAGTTAGAGTGCGAAAACCAATGCGTCTTCGGACGACATTTATTTACGACGACGACGACGACGCTAACGTCATACCAATATACGACCACAAAAATTTTTTGGCGGTCGTATAAAAATCATATGCATCTTTTTTTTATTTGATGTTTCATATGAATTTAATAAGATTACAAAAATTGACCATCTCGTTCAACAACATCCGGATAAAATGCATGCATTAATGACATGCACGTTAGGCATTCTGATTATTTAATTTTGCACCTGAGGTATAGTCAATAAATAAGTATATAGACTGAAAGCTTTAAACGGGTTAGACTAGCTTATCAAAACATGAAATTGAAATTATTTACAGTACGACATACGACATGCATTAAAATAACATCATGTTAGTCGTTTGGATTTACGTTATTTTCTCTTTTAACTTTTTTTTATCTGATATTAACAAAACGAAGGCTGGTCATAATTAACGGAAGTCGGAACAAAGGCAAAAAAAATCTAGTAGAACACAAAAAAAAAAACCCGGCATTTCTCTCCTCAAAACAACCAACAGTAAAAAAAATATCATCATCACCAACATCAGAAGTCGTTATTAAATGACTTCCTTATATTATCATTTAAGTTGCACACGCTTTTTATGATAGTTACTCTGTCCAAGCGTGAAATACTCCTCTTCAATTGACGCAGGTGAACTGTACTGCGCATGCCATGAATACACAAATCAATAAATCAGGTAACTTTGTATTACAAAGTATTGAAACATAAAATTGACCTATATAAAAAAGATCAACGAATCCCTTGAGCATGGAATAGAAAACATTGTCGTGAAATTTCTGTTAAATATACTTACACAATGTTATTAAGATAAACTATATAAATAACGTCTCCCATTCAATCATGTCAAAAAGTATTTAAACAATCAACAAAATGGAACACAACGAAAGACAGAGATCGTAAATTTTATTTAGAAGAATATAAAGTAAAAAAAAATCAAAAAAATTCGGTGGTTTGATTCCCACCTCTTGTGTTGATCCTCTGTACCTGAAAATAAAAATAATTGCAGTTACAGCTACAGAAATCTTAATAAGGAAATGAATGTTGTGAATAAAAAGTCGTAAATTTGCATCGGATTTGCGTCCGATATTGTGCCCACGGTCGTCCACCGGAACGTGTGGACTTCCGGTCCACGCTGACATGTCCACGGCCGCCCACGCGGCGGAGTGGGCGACCCGCCCACGGTGGGCATAGGGCGTGGGCACACGCGTGGACGTCCGCGGTGGGCACGTGGAAAAAGCAAAATCCACCTGGCCTGTTGTGTAGTTTAAGAAAAACAGACCAAAACACAACAAGAGGCTGTCAGAGAGACAGCAAACCGGATTTTCCTGCAGAAGTCAAACCCTGAACAGTTGAGCAAGTATGGACACAACATTAAAGCTTAAAACAGCTCTGAATTTGGATTGTGATTGGATATTTGATACAACATGGGTTTGTGACACAAAATAAATGTAGTCAAAGAACTGAAAAATTTTAAATTGAACATTTACCTATTATGGTCCAATATCCAAATTCTAAGTACATTGCTAGAATCAGCATATCAAAGAACCCCAAGAATTCAATTTTTGATGAAATACTTTTTAGTTCAACCATTTCCGTTCAAATGGAAATAAATCAAACTTTATTTCCATGAACCAATAATGTAAATCTAAAATTAAATATGATTTAACCACAGACTCTAAAATTAGATATGATGTTAAGAGATATGATGTTATACTTATTTTTAAATTATAATCAAATATAAATAATAGTTTCCTAATAAATCTGTCACTCAAATTATTATTGGGTGATTGCATTGACAATTAACAGATGTGTGTTATCTTATCACTTAGTGTATGAATCAAAATCAAACTTCATATATATAGTTGATAGTTCCCAATATTTTTTCTTTCATTTGTAGCATACAAATATAGATCTTATCTTAATTTTAACTTTTTAACTTATAAATAATAGATTATTATCTAATGAATTTTCAAATCTGGAACCCCAAACAGGATCAAGTAAAAACAAGAATAAATATGGTTTAGGGGTGGGGATCTCAACCATTTACAATTTCTCAAACAGAAGGGGGTGGGGGTTACCCCAATGGACTTCCCCTATATTTCATTTGATTTGTATTATTGTCCCATACAAGAATATATATGGTTTAGGAGTGGGGATCTCGACCGTTTACAAGTTCTCAAACAGAACGGGGTGGGGGTGACCCAAGGGGACTCACCTTTTATTTTATTTGATTTGTAACATACAAGAATATATATCGTTTCAGGGTGGGGAGCTTGCATATTTACAAGTTTTCAAAAAAAAGTAGGGTAGGTGTGAACCCGAGGACTATCCCAATATTTCATTTGATTTGTTTTATTGTCTCATACAAGAATATAAATGGTTTAGGGGTGGGGATCTCGACCGTTTACAAGATAAAAGCACGTTCTCAAATTGAAGGGGGTAGGGGTAAGATTTAGGGACACTTAATTATCTACAAAATGTCTAATAATGAACAGTTAATTCCAAACTTCATTTATACAGTCCTACTAGTAAGTTTCATATATACAGTCCTACAGATCTTATC
Source organism: Mytilus coruscus (assembly GCA_017311375.1). Taxonomy (NCBI): domain Eukaryota; kingdom Metazoa; phylum Mollusca; class Bivalvia; order Mytilida; family Mytilidae; genus Mytilus; species Mytilus coruscus. Next base: position 22,500,273 of record CM029606.1, on the reverse strand, counting down.
AGAAAACAGAAAATTTTCAAATAAATCTGTTACTCCAATGATTATAAAATATTTCCAAGATCTAATTAATAATGAAAATAAATCATTATCATATGCTAAAATATTTACCAGATCTAATTGAACAGAACTATGGTTTAACATAGTACTCTAACATTACATATATAATAATTAATAATGTAATAATCTTCAAAATATCTAATGATATAGCTTATAATCATTACCACTTAGGAAATAGATAATTTTCAAATAAATCTGTCACTCCAATTTTTATTGTGAGATAAGACAAATCATAACATGATAACAAGAGTAAAATATTTAAAAATTCAACTTTTGGATATTAAAAATGGTGATAACTCAAAAAGGAGAAATACTAAAATCTTGAAAATTGAACTAGACCTTCATTAAGTCCCAGGAAACAACATATTTAAATTTGAAAAAAATTTGTTAAAGCGCTTTCATGTTATTGTGGAGACACTGTTTGGCAGCCGCCCAACTGCCCGCCCAGCCGCCCGCTGTACATCCCCATTTTAATAACCGATATTTCCTTTCGAAAATCCAGTAAAAAACTTAACACTGAGCAATTAACCGTGAAAATGAGGTCAAGGTCAAATAATACCTGCAAGACCCACATGTACATTATAAAATATTTCCATACACCAAATATAGTTGACCTTTTGCATATAGTATTAGAAAATAAATGTGGATAGTGTCAACATGTGGACACAGATGATGGCCCGCTTGCATATCATATAGTTATAAAGGGACATAACTGAAGAACGGTAAAAGTGATGCTACCCAAATTTGAACTTGATCTGAGTTTTGTGGGTTGTGTAAGTCTCATAACATTTGGCTGAGGCTAACTTAAGATGAGAACAGAAACTAACAAGAGGCTGTCAGAGTGACAGCAAACCGGATTTTCCTGCAGAGGTCGAACCCTGAACAGTTGAGCAAGTATGGACACTATATTTAAGCTAAAAACAGCTCTGAATTTGGATTGTGATTGAATATTTGACACAACATAGGTTTGTGACACAAAATGAATGTGGTCAAAGAACTGAAATATTTGAAATTGGACATTTAAAATACCTATTATGGTCCAATATCCAAAATCTAAGTACATATTAGAATCAGCATATCAAAGAACCCCAAGAATTCAATTTTTGTAAATCAGACAAAAGTTTAATTTAGGACCCTTTGGACCTCAATGTGGACCGATTTGATAAAGGAGCCCACAATCCAAAATCTCTCAATACATGGTTAGATTCAGCTTTTCAAAGAACCCTATAAATTCAATTTTTGTTGAATCAAACAAAAGTTGAATTTTCGACCCTGATTTGGACCAACTTGAAAACTGGGCCCAAAAATCTAAATTTAAAAAAAAGTTTAGATTCAGCATTTGAAAGAACCCTATATATATTTAATTTATGTTGAAATGAAACACATGTTAATTTCATCCATAATATTTTCTGTGCAAAGGGAAATAACTCAAACTGGATAAATAGTTCTCTAAAATAAGATATGATGCAATTTTTCAAATTATAATCAATAATATAATAACAACAACCAGTGATGACTAAGTTCTCTAAAATTAGATATGATTTAACACTCAAACATTGTTAGAATCAGCACATCAAAGAACCAAAGAATTCAATGTTTGATGAAATTAAACAAAAGTTTAACTTAGGACCCTTTGGACCTCAATGTGGTATTATCTGATTAATAATGAAAAGAAATACAGGTTTAGATTAAGCATTTCAAAGAACCCTATATATATTCAATTTATGTTGAAATCAAACACAGTTTAATTTTGATTTTGATTTTGGGCCCAGTTTTAAAGTTGGTCCAAATCGGGGTGATTTGGACCAACTTGAAAACTGGGCCCAAAATCAGAAATCTAAATATATGTTTATTAATAGACAATATAAGCTTAGTTTTTAATGGAGTTCACTTCATCAAAAAAAAAAAAAAAGCATTCAGAAAATTAGTTTTTACAGAATAACAAACAAACTTGCCACAAAATTCTTCAAACATTTTATCAAAGAAAAGAAGAAAAAAATCCAAAATTTTATTTATCATTAATACAATGTCTTTTCAAAATCTATAAAACTTATCAGTAACAAGAAATAATTGTAACCTGATGCTGTTACGAAGTCTCGCAAACAAAGCTCCAATGACATACAGGGTCAATCCATAGGCATCACTTATGCATATCACAAACCAATTTGTACTGGACTTTGCCCAATGTCAGGCGACCATGGGAATGATAAAAGCACATTCTCAAACTGAAGGGGGTGGGGGTAAGAATATATATGGTTTAGGGAGACTTTTTATCTTCAAAATGTCTAATAATGAACAGTAAATTTCAAACTTCATTTATACAGGCCTACCAGTAAATTTCAAACTTTATATATACAGTCCTACAGATCTTATCAGGAAACAGAAAATTTTCAAATAAATCTGTCACTCCAATGATTATCATATGCTAAGATATAACCCAGATCTAATTAATTATAGATAATTTTCAAATAAAACTGTCACTCCAATATTATTCTGAGATAAGACAGATCATAACATGATAATAAGAGTAAAGTATTTAAAAATTCTACTTTTGGATATTAAAAATGGCTATAACTCACAAAGGAGATATAATAAAAATAAAATCTTGAAAATTGAACTAGATCTTCATTAGGTCCCAGGAAACAACATATTTAAATTTGAAAAAAATTTGTTAAAGCGTTTTCATGTTATTGTGCTGACACTGTTTGGCAAAAGATCTGCCCAGCCGCCGTACATCACCATTTTAATAACCGATATTTCCTTCGAAAATGCGGTAAAAATTCAGCAATTTTTCTATTTGTAAACACGCATAACTCTAGAACGGTTGTGTATAAGTTTTATAACATTTGGTTAAGACAAACTAAAGTTAGAGAACGGAAATGAAAAATTCAGCAATTTTTATGTTTATAAAGGGACATAACTCAAGAATGGTAAAAGTGTCACCACCAAGTTTTGTAGTTATAAGCATTCTGTATAAGTTTCATAACATTTGGTTGAGGCAAACTAAAGTTTAGAAAACGGAAACAAAAAATTTGTACTTGATCTTAGTTTTGTGGTAATGAATATTATGTATAGGCTTGATAATGTTTGGTTGTGCCAAACTTAAGTTACAGAATGGATACCTAAAAATTTTGCAATCTTTCGATTTATAGAGGAGGATAACTCAATAATGGTTAAAGTGACACTACCCAAATTCAACTTGATCTGTGTTTTACCAGTGGAAGTCAAAATTAAACATTGCATTGTCAGTGTTCCAGCTTGAATCTTAGGGCAGAAGGGTGCTAGTTGTCTGAAAGGGCACTTTAGCGTTATAACCCAGATTTTAAGGGCACTGTTGGACAGTGTATAAATTACCTTGAATATTACTAAGCTCAGCTGGAGAACATTAGTTGTATTTAAACCATATTCAGAAATTAATGTGTTCTTGATGTTGGTACCAGTAATAATTTGTTTATCAAATTATCATACCATGAAGCAAAGCATATCATTTTGATGTTAATCTAAACAAACTTGTACATTTGGTAAAGAAAATAATCATCAGAAATTTCAATGTTTTATAACTTATACCAGTCTATATAAATAAACAAGTAGTTTTGAAAGATGCAGTTATACATGCAAAATTGAATCTTTAATGTAATTAAATTTTCTACATTTATTTTACTTGTTTAAACATATAGTATATATGTTATTGAGAGTTATTTATTATCATTTGAATAGTTACAAAAAGTATTTTTAAGTGCACACCAAAGTGCTCCTCAGTAAGGAGTTTTATAAATATAACAGGTGAGACAGGAGATGATCATATTATATTGATGCAAGAATATATTGCATATATTGCAGAAGGTATAAACAGTTACTTTTTTCTCCATCATTGACTTTTTTGTTAAAAATAAATTTGTTGAGTGCTCCTATGTCAGGAGGATTATAAAATACAAGAAGTTAAACAGGAAGTGATCTTGTTATGTTCAAAGTACAAATTTCTTTGATTCTTCTTTAAATTTCATACTCATGGTTATGAAACAAAACATTATTTACCAATTAAGTCAAAACTATGTATGCCTTTAAAACTATTTAATATTTTATTTTTTTATGTTATGCCTACTGAAATAATTTTTTTTCAGGTGTACATGCTGTACATAAACATTACAAATGGATAACATGTGGACATTTCATTCTGTATTAAATATCTAGTATTTGTTCAATTATCTTAAATCTACTAATTAGCAGTAAACAATCATTAACAAAGGTGATAAAACTGCCAAAGCATTAGGTATTTAACTTAATCCCATTGTCTGTTAATTAGTGTTACACAATCAGGTAACAATTTTACAGGAAACGCCGGTAGGCTTGAAATTTGGAAATTTTATGTTTTATCAGTGGAAGTCAAAATTAAACATTGCATTGACAATTTGTATAAAGCATTAATTGTAGTTGATTCAACTATAATCATGGACAAAGGAAGATAACTCCAATTTTAAAAATTACTTAATATTTAGAAGAAAATAAAAATTTTGCAATTTTTCCATTTGTAAAGGGGCATAACTCTAGAACAGTTAAAGTGAAGCCACCAAAATTCAAACTTGATCTGTGTTTTGTGGTAATAAGCATTGTGTATAAGTTTCATAACATTTGGTTGAGGCAAACTTAATATAGAGAACGGAAACTAAAAATGTTGCAATTTTTCCATTTAAAAAGGGGCATAACTCTAGAACGGTTAAAGTGATGCCACCAAAATTCAAATTTGATCTGTGTTTTGTGGTAATAAGCTTTGTGTATAAGTTTCATAACATTTAGTTGAGGCAAACTCAAGTTAGAGAACGGAAACCAATTTTGGGACGTACGTATGACGGACAAGGGTAAAACTTAATGCCACCCACCGCTACGGCGGGGGCATAAAAAGACCAAAACTCAAAAACTTAACTTTGACCACTGAACCATGAAAATGAGGTCAAGGTCAGATGACACCTGCCAGTTGGACATATACACCTTACAATCATTCTATACACCAAATATAGTAGACCTATTGCATACAGTATAAGAAAAACAGATCAAAACACAAAAACTTAACTTTAACCACTGAACCATGAAAATGAGGTCAAGGTCAGATGACACCTGCCAGTTGGACATGTACACCTTACAATCCTTCCATACACCAAATATACTAGACCTATTGCTTATAGTATCTGAGATATGGACTTGACCACCAAAACTTAACCTTGTTCACTGATCCATGAAATGAGGTCAAGGTCAAGTGAAAACTGTCTGACGGGCATGAGAACCTTGCAAGGTACGCACATACCAAATATAGTTATCCTATTACTCATAATAAGAGAGAAATTAACATTACAAAAAATCTTAACTTCAAGTAGTCACAGAACCATGAAAATGAGGTCAAGGACAATGAACATGTGACAGACAGAAACTTCATAACATAAGGCATCTATATACAAAGTATGAAGCATCCAGGTCTTCCACCTTCTTAAATATAAAGCTTTTAAGAAGTTCGTTAACGCTGCCGCCGGATCATTATCCCTATGTCGAGATTTCTGCGACAAAAGTCGTAGGCTCGACAAAAATGGAATAAAATAAATGGGGAATGTGTCCATGGGACACAGATGATGCCCCCGCTTGCATATAACGTTACAAAGGGACATAACTCAAGAACTGTAAAAGTGACGCTACCCAAATTTGTACTTGATCTGAGTATTGTGGTAATAAGTATTGTGTATAAGTTTCATAACATTTGGTCAAGGCAAACTGAAGTAAGAGAACGGAAACGAAAAATTCAGCAATTTTTCCATTTGTAAAGGGGCATAACTCTAGAACGGTAAAAAATATGCCACCAAAATTCAAACTTGATCTGTGTTTTGTGGTAATAAGCATTGTGTATAAGTTTCATAACATTGGTTGAGGCCAACAAAAGTTAGAGAATGGAAACGAAAAATTCAGCAATTTTTCCATTTGTAAAGGGGCATAATTCTAGAAAGGTAAAAGTGACACTACCCAAATTCAAACTTGATCTGTGGTTTGTGGTAATAAGCATTGTGTATAAGTTTCATAACATTTGGTTGAGGCAAACTAAAGTTAGAGAACGGTAACGAAAAATTCAGCAATTTTTCCATTTGTAAAGGGGCATAACTCTAGAATGGTAAAAGTGACGCCACCCATATTCAAACTTAACCTGTGTTTTGTAATAATAAGCATTGTGTATAAGTTTCATAACATTTGGTTGAGGCAAACTAATGTTGGAGAATAGAAACCAATTTTGGGGCGTACGGACGGACGGACGGACGTACAGACGGACAAGGGTAAAACATAATGCCCCCTCTGCTATGGCGGGGGCATAAAAATGAGGAATGTGTCCATGGGACACAGATGATGCCCCCGCTTGCATATCACCTTATAAAGGGATACAACTCAAGAACGATAAAAGTGATGCTACAAATAGTTGTGCTTGATCTGAGTTTTGTCGTAATAAGCTTTGTGTATAAGTTTCATAACATTTGGTTGAGGCTAACTAAAGTTAGAGAACAGGAACCAAAAATTCAGCAATTTTTCCATTTGTAAAGGGGCATAACTCTAGAACGGTTAAAGTGAAGCCTCCAAAATTCAAACTTGATCTGTGTTTTGTGGTAATAAGCATTGTGTATAAGATTCATAACATTTGGTTGAGAAGTTAGAGAACGGAAACGAAAAATTTAGCAATTTTTCCATTTGTAAAGGGGCATAACTCTAGAAAGGTAAAAGTAACACCACCCAAATTCAAACTTGAACTGTCTTTTGAGGTAATAAGCATTGTGTGTAAGTTTCATAACACTTGGTTGAGGCTAACTAAAGTTAGAGAACGGAAACGAATTTCCAGTAATACAGACGGACAAGGGTAAAACTTAATGCCCCTTCTGATACGGCAAAATAAAGAATACCGGTTCAAGAAATGGTGAAACCCCCACCCCCATTCAAGACCCTCTTAAACTTTGCAAGACCTTTTCAGCCTACAAGTGTTAAATTTTAAAACTAGGAAAAAAATATAATTGAGTTATCTATCTTGGAACACAATTATAGTATTCGGTTGAGTTCATACTTCTTCAGAGGATTATACAGCAAAAGTGAAAACAATCAATGGTCGAGGGTTTTGCTATTTTATTATCAAAAGTGAGGTGAGGCAAAGACAAAATACGTCTGAATTTAACATTTTTGATGGAATCCAAGACTAATTATTTCATTACAGTCCTTGTTTTTCTGTCAATTTCGTTTTCATCATGAGACTATGGTGAACGTTGCAAACTGTGTGGTCCTATGAAAAATTCTTAAATTCCAAATTACAAATGCTGACTGATTGATTCTTTTTGTATGAAATAATTTTGATGATCATTAAATAATGACCAATCAGATAAGCGGATTACCTGTAAATTATGACACCTGTTGTGACTGTTGATTTAGGTCAGGGTCTTAAGCTTTTCATAAACATGCTGCCAGGTAAAATTTCGTTCTTGCTTTTTTACTTTACAAAATTTAAGTGATGAAATTGGTTAGAAATACTTTCGTCATTTCAAAAATCCTTTCATAAATTGCTAAAATGACTAGCACTAGTGAAATCATTGAACATTTCAAGAGAAACCCTAGTTGAATGTTTTGAATTTTGCATAAGACATGTAAGTTTAGATATTTAACACAGAAAAATCTGAAATATCTATTTGTTAGAAAAAATAGTCTTTAAAAATCTGAAGTGATACAGATAGATAACCTAACTAAATTTTCTTTGTTGACTTGGTGTTTCATATATTTTCCTGGAAATATGCATTTTTGATATAAAGAACTTTTCAGCATTTCAAACATTTAATTCATTTCAAAGCTTTTTGGTAAAGGTTTAAGAAAAGTGTTTGGAATATATTTAATTTATGTTTGATTCTGATTCCATAAAATCTAACAAAGTTTCTTCTAAATGCTTAAAGAAAAAAGGACATTTTTTTTTTTATTTCACTAAACAATGCATAAAATTCAGTTGCTACCAAATTCCGGCTTGACTACCCAAATTTGTACTTGATTTGAGTTTTGTGGTAATAAGCATTGTTTAGAAGTTTCATAACATTTAGTTAGGGAACGGAAAACAAAAATTCAGCAATTTTTCCATTTGTAAAGGGGCATAACACTAGAACAGTAAAAGTGATGCCACCAAAATTCGAACATGATCTGTGTCTTGTGGTAATTAGCATTGTGCATAAGTTTCATAACATTTGGTTCAGGCAAACTAAAGTTTAAAGAACAAAAACGTATATTTCAGCAATTTTTCCATTTGTAAAGGAGTATTACTGGGACGTACGTACGTACAGATGGACAAGGGTAAAACTTAATGCCCCCTCCTCTACAGTGGGGACATAAAAATTCAATTTTGCGAGATTTAATTGTTTACATTCTGCCATGTTTGTTATTGAAATTAAAGATGGCGCTCTTATCATTTTCAAAACTAATAATTTTACCTAATCCATATTAATATGTAATTTTTATTCAATATCAAACATAAACATGATAAACTGTTTAATTTCAAAATTAAATGCTTCACTACAAATTTCTCATTTCTTTTTACTGCATTGCTTAAAATAAACTGGAATCTGCTTGAATTTAACAGTCAGGGGACTTACTGAAATAAGTGATTTTTAAATCACTTATTTGAGTAGCAAATTTGAAGTTTTGTCACAAATTGTGATTTTGTAGTTTTACCAAAATTTTAAACACATAGGTTTAAATAATATCTTTTCATAAATATAAAATTGGAAAAAATGAACTTTTTGCTTCTTTTATGTAGCAAGGTTTATGCCTTTGATGCTATCATTTATCTGCAAATTCTATTTTAGTTGAAAAAATGCTATAATAATGGCTTTACATAATGAACTGATACTTTCTTAACAGATTTTTCCCAGCAGTGGGAGTATTTTTCCTGTAAAGTTCAAGGTTTCATCTTTCAGATTATGTAATAAAATTCTACTGTTCGGGATAAAAATAAATTTCACTGTTCGGGGGTGTTGAAATTAGTGGGGGTTATTAAAATAATGATACTTAAACAAGTGATTTTTGGGAAGGAAATTGAGGTATGATACTTAAACAAGTGATTTTAATGTCATTATCCTAGATTCAGTACAAGGTCATCACCTGAAATGACCTGGTCATCCTAGACAACACAGATGTTGGTTCTGATAATTTTAGAAACATAATTAGTCCCTGGATCATTAGTACTCTATATTTAAAGCTATAATAAAATTAAATCACTTCTTCTAGTGATTAATTTGTACTACTTAAATAGGTGATTATTAAAGAAAGACAACTCTTACTTCCAATCTTTATGGAAATAATGTTACTTAAATCAGTGATTTAGAAAATCACTCATTTAAGTAAGTCCCCTGACTGTTTAATGGAACGAAAAAAAGTGTAGAAGTCAACCGGGAACCAGCTTATGCAAAAAGATGTATAAACTACAAAACATTATTGGTTATTCGTTCCATTTTGGTGTTTCATACTGAAGCATGTGTTTTGTTTTAGCTTAAGATCCTTCAAACATTAATGTGCAGGGATGATTCTACTATTTAGCTGAGGGACACTTAATTAGCGATCCCAAAAATATTTCAAAAAATAAATTCCCAATTCAGGAAAAATAAAATAAAAATCGATATTCCCGGAAATGTTTCCGTCACCGATTTAGGTAACTATAATTTTTCATAGTTTGTCGTCAAAGCGTTTTAAAATCCGGATAAGAATGCTGTTAATGATAGCATTTTATTAACAACTATTTAATCATGTCAATATGTGGTTAATGATTTTAGTAAGCCTGGCATCTTAAACCAATTTAATACTTCGTCGATAGGTCTACTGCTTGAGCCAGGACCCCAGGCTAACGATTTTAGCAGCCGGGTTCAATTGATGAAAATGTTATGGGATCTCGTAAAAGCAGATCGCCCAGCAGGTCGATTAAAACGATGCTTATTGTCAAAATGGGCCTCATTAAAGCAGACCTCGGCAGAGAGCAAAATTTAAATTTTGATATAACATTGATGAATAAATTTTAATGGGCGCCAATCTCGTAAAAGCAGATCACCCAGCAGAGAAAGACAAAAGTTTGAGCGTTTTTGAAAATACATGTGGATGATCAATCATTCATGAAATAGGATGTCAGCATTATGAAACTGTTTCAAAAGTTGTGAAGATGATCCAAATAATATTAAGATACAATGCCATTATCTGATTATGGTTCAATGCTTTAACTTCCTGTCTGGTTCTTGTAGGGTTACACCTAAAGTAAAACTATGGCAACCTTCTACATATTAAACAACAAGCAACAATCACAAAAATATCTTGTCAATTAAGTACTTAAACTTTTGTAATTGCTTTTCTGAATTCGACAATTGGCCAGTTCAATTTGAAATCCATTTGAATCAAGGTAAATTTATAAAGATGACCTGTTGTTGAAAAAAAAATATCCAATGGATGATTTTTTCAGTGGTTTATGTTAGCTGTTATATATGTAAAAGACCTGGTTACCATAGCTAAGATTCAAGCCTACAAAAGATAGTGCATCATGTGCAATGATCTTCATGTAACAACTTTCCTGGTCTCAATCCAATAACTGTCAAGCGAGCTGGTTATCATATGTATTAATAAAATGCTCCGCAGGGCGCAGCTTGATACGACCGCAGAGGTCGAACCCTGAACAGTTGGGGCAAGTATGGACACAACATTCAAGCTTGATACAGCTCTGAATTTGGATTGTGATTGACTATTTGACACAGCATAGGTTTCTGACACAGAATGAATGTGGTCTAAGAACTTAAAAATTTTAAATTGGACATTCACCTATTATGGTCCAATATCCAAAATCTAAATACATGGTTAGATTCAGCATATCAAAGAACCCTAAGAGTTCAATTTTTGATGAAATCAAACAAAGTTTAATTTTGGACCCTTTTGACCTCAATGTGGACAAAGTTGATAACGGGGCCCAAAAATCAAAAATCTAAATACATGGTTAGATTCAGCATATCAAAGAACCCTATATATTCAATTTTTGTTGAAATCAAACAAAGTTTAATTTTGGACCCTTTTGACCTCAATGTGGACAAAGTTGATAACGGGGCCCAAAAATCAAAAATCTAAATACATGGTTAGATTCAGCATATCAAAGAACCCCATATATTCAATTTTGTTGAAATCAAACAAAGTTTAATTTTGGACCCGATTTGGACCAACTTGAAAACTGGGCCCATAATCAAAATTTAAAGACATGTTTAGATTCAGCATATCAAAGAACCCTAAGAATTCAATTTTGTTAAAATCAAACTAAGTTTAATTTTGGACCCTTTGGACCTTAATGTATACCAATTTGAAAACGGGACCAAAATTAAGAATCTAAATATACAGTTAGATTCAGCATATCAAAGAACCCCATATATTCAATTTTTGTTGAAATCAAACAAAGTTTAATTTTGGACCCGATTTGGACCAACTTGAAAACTGGGCCCATAATCAAAATTTAAAGACATGTTTAGATTCAGCATATCAAAGAACCCTAAGAATTCAATTTTGTTAAAATCAAACTAAGTTTAATTTTGGACCCTTTGGACCTTAATGTATACCAATTTGAAAACAGGACCAAAAATTAAGAATCTAAATACATGGTTAGATTCAGCATATCAAAGAACCCCATATATTCAATTTTGTTGAAATCAAACAAAGTTTAATTTTGGACCCCAATTTGGACCAACTTGAAAACTGGGCCCATAATCAAAAATCTAAATACATGATTAGATTCAGCATATCAAAGAACCCTAAGAATTCAATTTTGTTAAAATCAAACTAAGTTTAATTTTGGACCCTTTGGACCTTAATGTATACCAATTTGAAAACGGGACCAAAAATTAAGAATCTAAATACACGGTTAGATTCAGCATATCAAAGAACCCCATATATTCAATTTTGTTGAAATCAAACAAAGTTTAATTTTGGACCCTTTTGACCTCAATGTGGACAAAGTTGATAATGGGGCCCAAAATCAAAAATCTAAATACATGGTTAGATTCAGCATATCAAAGAACCCAATATATTCAATTTTGTTGAAATCAAACTAAGTTTAATTTTGGACCCCGATTTGGACCAACTTGAAAACTGGGCCCATAATCAAAAATTGAAAGACATGTTTAGATTCAGCATATCAAAGAACCCTAAGAATTCAATTTTGTTGAAATCAAATTAAGTTTAATTTTGGACCCTTTGGACCTTAATGTAGACCAATTTGAAAACGGGACCAAAAATTAAGAATCTAAATACATGGTTAGATTCAGCATATCAAAGAACCCCATATATTCAATTTTTGTTGAAATCAAACAAAGTTTAATTTTGGACCCCAATTTGGACCAACTTGAAAACTGGGCCCATATTCAAAAATCTAAATACATGATTAGATTCAGCATATCAAAGAACCCTAAGAATTCAATTTTTGTTAAAATCAAACTAAGTTTAATTTTGGACCCTTTGGACCTTAATGTAGACCAATTTGAAAACGGGACCAAAAATTAAGAATCTAAATACACGGTTAGATTCGGCATATCAAAGAACCCCATTAATTCAATTTTTGATGAAATCAAACAAAGTTTAATTTTGGACCCTTTGGACCTCAATGTGGACCAATTTAAAACGGGCCCAAAATCCAAAAACTTAATACACGGTTAGATTCAGCATATTAAAGAACCCCAAGAATTCAAGAATAAAACCCCATTGAAATTGGTCAAGAAATAAGCAATTTATACAAAGAATCTTCTTTTGCACAATACTATGCAATTAAATATTTCTTGCAATTGCGCAATACTGTGCAATTGAATATTTCTTGCTATTGTGCAATACTGTACAATTGACAATTTCTTCCTATTGTGCAATATTGTGCTATTGGATATTTCTTGCTATTGCGCAATACTGTGCAATTGAAGATTTCTTGCTATTGCGCAATACTGTGCAATTGAAAATTTCTTGCTATTGCACAATACTTATTATATAATAATTTACATATCCTGTTTGGTGTGTATCTCCTGCCATATCATTATTATTTGCTTTTAAGTATAAATCAGAAATAACCAACTTAAAATGGAAAATTTTAAAGAAAAAAAAAGGAAAAAAGGAAGAAAAAGGGAAAAAAATCCCCCAATTTTTGAACCCCTTATGATTCATCACCCCCAAACTCAATCCCAGCCTTCAATGAGGTATGGTACCTTGCAGTACAATTTCAGAGAGATCCATACACTTAAACACAAGTTATTGTCTGGAAACTAGTAAAATGCTTGTTTTGGGCCCCTTTTGGCCCCTAATTCCTAAACGTTTAGGGCAATTACCCCAAACTCAATTCCAGCTTTCCTTTGTGATATGGAACCTTGTAGTACAATTTCAGAAAGATCCATACACTTACACACAAGTTATTGTCCTGAAACTAGAAAATGCTTATTTTTGCCCCTTTTGGCCCCTAATTCCTAAAATTTTGAGGCAATTACCCCAAAATCAATCCCAGCATTCCCTTTGTGATATGGAACCTTGTGGTACAATGTCAGAGAGATCCATACACTTACACACAAGTTATTGTCTGGAAGTTACAAAATGCTTATTTTGGCCCCTTTTGGCCCCTTATTCCTTAACTGTTGGTACCATAACCCCCAAAATCAATCCCAACCTTCCTTTTGTGGTATTGAACCTTATGGTAAAATTTCCTAGAGATCCATTTACTTAAACTAAAGTTAGAGTGCGAAAACCAATGTGTCTTCGGACGACGACGACGACGACGACGACGACGACGTCATACCAATATACGACCACAAAAAATTTTTTGCGGTCATATAAAAATGTCAGTGACATTTGTAATCTTTTTAATAAGTTTTTTACATCATGTGTACATGTTGAAAACCTGAGAACTGATAGATGTATGAGCAATAATCATGATTATGCAAAATAAACTCAATTTGTACAAAAGAAATTTACTAAGTCAAAACAAGTAAAATTTTCAATTCCACCAGTATGTACCAGTCACAATAAATAATCTATTTAATGAATTGATCAAACTTGACATTAATAAATCCACTGGTTCTGATAACATAGGACCAAAAACTTTAAAATTGAGTGCTCCTTTCATAACTTCATCTTTAACTTACATTTTTAACAAGAATAATAGATACAAGTACATTACCCAGTGTTCTAAAGAATGCAAGAGTAACCCCTGTTTTTAAAGCTGGGGAAAAATTCATGGCAACAAATTATAGACCAATTTCTGTACTTCCTGTTTTATCAAAACTTTTAGAAAAACATGTTTCAAAACATTTGAATGACTATCTAAAAAGATTAGATCTTTTACACCCAGCACAGTCTGGGTTTCGACAAGAACACTCTTGCCAAACTGCCCTTATCAATATCATAGATAAATGGGTACAGGATATGAATGACGGTAATATCAACTTAGCAGTCCTGTTGGATTTTAAGAAAGCTTTTGATGTAGTAGATCATGATATTCTCTGTAAAAAACTTCAAATTTATGGATTTGATAATGCTGCTGTTTCTTTTTTTAAATCCTATTTGAATGAAAGAACTCAACAAGTACAAATTGGTAATGCTCATTCCAAAAAACTTTATATCAAGTATCGTGTCCCCCAAGGTTCCATATTAGGGCCCTTTCTGTTTATATTATACATAAACGACCTTCCTATCTATATAAAAAATTGTTGCACTGATGTATATGCTGATGATTCAACCTTACATCTTTCTGGTAGTTGTTATCAAACTCTGTAGTCAAAGGTACAAGAAGATTTACATGGTGTTGAGGAATGGTGTAATGATAACAATATGTTCATAAATAAAAATAAAACAAAATATATGATTATTGGAACAAAGCAAAAAGCAATTCCACATTACAGTGAGAGTTGTTTAACTTTTAACAATCAAGTGGAAACAATCTTCGACATGCGAATGTCTCTTAGGCATTAAAATTGACCCTTCCCTCGCATGGGCAAACCAAATTGATTTGATCTGCTCAAAAATTTTATCTAGGCAATATCTACTATTAAAGATTAAGAAATTTCTAAATCTAGACTGCAGAAAATTATTCTATAATGGTTATATCTTGCCACTAATTGATTATTGTTATATAGTGTGAAGTAGTTGTAGCAGTTAGGGTTTAAATAGGATATTAAAATTACAAAAGAGAACTGCTAGATTACTACTAGAAACAGACCCTTTCGCTCCTTCCGAGCCCTTATTCAAACACTTAAACTGGTTGACAGTTGAACAGAGAATAAAATATTACAAGTTTGTAATGACATTTAAGTGCATCAAAAATGATGCCCCATCATATCTTACTACCAAGTTTCATTATGTTTCAGACAGAAATCCATACCCCTTGAGAAATGCTGTTCAAGGAAACCTTATACTCCCTAAACCAAAAATAGAATTGTTCAAAAAATCTTTTATGTATTATTCTGGACCATTCTTGTGGAATAATTTGCCAATAACGTTAAGAAATATTACAAATGTTAATTCTTTCAAATACAAAATAACAGATCATTTATTGAAATCAACCTGTTGAAAAAATATTGAAAACTGATTATGTCATCACGTTTATTTTTTTCATAACATTTTATCAAGTTGTATTGAACATTATTATCATACTTGACTTTTTATACTAATGTATGCAATGTATATGTTTGCATTTTGTTTATGATTTTTTATGATGAGGGCCTCAGGGAAGATAAGTTATATAGCTAACTGTGTAACCCTCTTAAAATAAAGTATTGTTGTTGTTGTTGTTATTATAATCATTATTCAAAATGTTACAACTTCTTACAGCAGTGTACAGGTGAAACTTAATATACTTTTTCCGTGTTTACAGGAAAATAATGTTATTTCGTCTTAGATTTTATCAATAAAAATTCCCAATTGGAATGAAAATTCCCAATTTGATGGTCAAGGGACCCATTTGAAAACACCTGGAATCATCCCTGATGTGATAGATATCTTAAACATTATTTTATTCAAGGATGGAACTGTTTTACTTTCAAAGTCGTATTCTAGTGATATCTATTAAGAACGGACTTTCCGTACACTCTCACCGTAATTATTTTCATTTACACATGCTATTCGAACTTTCAGTTTAAACATACACAAGTTTCTAAATTGGTTTTTTTTTTGTGATTTTGACTTATTTTAACACTCGTGAAGTGTTCAAGAATCATTTACAAGCATTTTCAACTTCTATTTGATAATGGAAAACGGGTTTTTTCATGAAAATACCGCAAACAATCACACACGATTTGAAATTACTGGAGTTTCATCAGACTTTTTGTAACAGTTACACAAAATTTTTTTTTTCCTGAATTCTCATGGCAAGAAGGGGGTGAGGACAATGTACCAGTGCGAACTATACAAGGCCGATTACGGTAGTTTCCTTTATATCTTAAGGTAATTATTATTAATATTCAACCACTGTCCAGGGCTTCCAAAATTATTTTTATCCAGCCGGACATTTTATATATTATCCCGATTTTAATCCCTTAAGACTAAATAAACAAAAGGCAATTATGGTAATCAGTTGCCGAGTTGGCCATCCCAATGATTGACATTAAAAAAAAACGATATTAAACTTTCTTTGATTCAAATTCGAAGTTCTGACGTTAACTGATAAATTGGCAGTGCATCATTCGAAGTGTGCAACATCAGCGTACTTATATCTGCCTTAGACTCTTTATTTGTGCAAAATAACGTTGTCAAAAACTTTACTTTCGTTTTCAAATCTAATACCGGATGTTATCGTGACAATGGTAAAACATGAACCAGAGACGGATACGTAAATTCCGTGTACGTTTGCAAAGCATGAATTAGTGTAAGTAGCTCTTTCTATGTTATTTCTTCAAGAAAATATTTGAAATAAACATGAGATAAAGGTATCAATGACAATTTAAGCATTTTTTGAGAAATTAGGATGCATAATTAAATTTCACACCTGAGCAAACGTGTACTAGTTCAAATAGAGACATGTCTCTGGTTCAAACAACGTGGTTATGACGATTTTTCATTTCACCTTTTAATTTTTTCATCAAATCATACTTGTAACCTTATTTCTGATAATTTAACTCTTTTTGGCTAAATTAATTAGATGCAAACTGCTGAAATGTAAGAAAATAACTCTGAATAGACCGATCAATGTCTGGTTCAAAATAGTTTACCTGCCACCTGAACAGGTAAATTTCAGCTGTTCGACAACTAATTAGCCTTGATTAAAATGAGAAGGTATTAAAGTAGGGGTTGTATTGATAGTACTTAATGAATATGTCACTTTTATGACCAGAAATGTGTGGTTGTTTAAGGCAAAAGGTTGGGTCCAAAAGATCGTGAATTATGTTAAAATGACCGTCTCTTAAGAAAGCCTTGAAAACTAAAAAGTAGATGACATTATACAAATGTCCGGAATATATGACCATTTTGGAAGCCTTGCCACTGTCCATCATTATTTTCTTAGAAGTGTCATCTGAATACTCTTTAAGATGAAAGGTATAAAAAAAAATTACAACATAAGCAACTCCATCCAATAATGTTTTAAAATACAGATAATATATTTGTTCTTAGACTACAAACCTTAAATAATGCAAATCTGATATCTCTTTCATACATAACCAGCAAAATTCTGCTCCACAAACAGGACAGGCCATATGGTTACAAGAGCCATCATTCATCTTCATGATAAAAGCACCACATCTTGGACAGGGTTTTATATCATCTTCTGAAACACAAACACAGTTTATATTCTCTACAACAGTAGGTAAAATGAAGACAGAAGTTGTGGTTTTCGTGGATGGCTTTATTCACAAATTTAAGTGTCCAACGAAATATAACAGCTGTTGTCCAAATCAAGACATTGAAAGATCCCAATGTATGTTTGACTACATGGAAACAGGCATAAAATAAAGAGAATACATCCAATATCAGCAAACACACTATGAACTATATATACAACTTCAGAAAGGATTTTACCCATTTAATCTTTAAACAAGAGGCTGTCAGAGTGACAGCAAACTGGATTTCATGCAGAGGTCAAACCCTGAACAGTTTAGCAAGTATGGACACTACATTTAAGCTTAAAACAGCTCTGAATTTGGATTGTGATTGAATATTTGACACAGCATAGGTTTGTGACACAAAATGAATGTGGTCAAAGAACTGAAAAATTTGAAATTGGACATTTACCTATTATGGTCCAATATCCAAAATCTAAGTACATTGTTAGAATCAGCATATCAAAGAACCCCAAGAATTCAATTTTTAATGAAATCAAACAAAAGTTTAATTTAGGACCCTTTGGACCTCAATGGGGACCAATTTGATAAAGGAGCCCAAAATCCAAAATCTCTAAATACATGGTTAGATTCAGCATTTCAAAAATCCCCATAAATTCAATTTTTGTTGAAATCAAACAAATTTTAAATTTGGACCAATGAAAATTGGGCCCAAAAATCCAATATTTAAATAAAGGTTTAGATTCAGCATTTGAAAGAACCCTATATTATTCAATTAATGTTGAAATGAAACACAGTTTAATTTTATCCATATACTTTATATTAATTATACCATTTCTGTTCTAAGGGAAATAACTCAAACTGAATAAATCATATAATAAGCACTTTTGCTACTGAAAAGGTCTACAACTCAATGAGAACAGCTAAAATCGTGAAAACTGAACTTGACCTTCATTTAGTCACAGGAAACAACATATCTAAATTTGAAAAGATTTCGTCAAAGCGTTTTCATGTTAATGAAGGGACACTGTTTGGCAGCCACCCGCCCCAAAGTCAAGATTTCCAGTGATGATATGCAATGATGAAATATTAATTGTATCTCCTCATAATTCTCATACCAAAAAAAATCATATTAGGCTTGTAATTCAAAGTACATTTGCAGCATTTTTTTATGTAAACGTTTTCTTTACGTGACATGTTTCTGGCCCAATAACACCTTTGATGATTGTTAATCTGTTGCTCATTTGATCTCAGGTTAATTAGCGTCATCACTTCTGATTACACATGTGCAAGAAATAAAAAGTTTACTTTGCAATTTCCTTCAATGGAGACACTTTGTAAGATGAAAAACGAACAATTAAGTAAAAATGAACACCTTACATTTATTTTGCAATGTCCCACAAATCATCATAAAACAAACATAGGATTATTTTCAAGAATTTTCGTTTCTGATCGATGGCTTCAGATTCCTGACTTGATTTGTTTCAGAAAACTGAAATCCATTAATTTAAGAATCCACGAACATGTAACTTTTGCTCAAACCACAAAAATTGATACCCACGAAAACAAGTACTTTCACAGTACATATATTTTACAAATCAAATTATAAGCAAAACAAGAGTTTGAACACACCAGTTGTCATCTCATATCACATTATAAAGTTACTTCTTGACATCTTAAATAGCTATTTTTGTTAACATTGAATAACTACAATTTGCCTGAAAATATAGCTGCTAAGCATCTTTGATATGAGACAACTGTTTCCTGTCCTGAGTCATGTAAGCTGAGGGTTTGGATGTGGTTACAGAATACAGAAAATGGGTAAAAAATTAGAGACAATGGACCAAAATTAATGTGGATTGTGTCCACATGTGGCCACAGATGATGCCCCTGCTTGCATATCATAGTTATAAAGGGACATAACTGAAGAACGGTAAAAGTGACGCTACCCAAATTTAAACTTGATCTGAGTTTTGTGGTAATAAGCATTGTGTGTAAGTCTCATAACATTTGGTTGAGGCAAACTTAAGTTAGAGAACAGAAACTAAAAATTTTGCAATTTTTCCATTTATAAAGGGGCATTACTCTAGAACCGTTTGAGTGACACCACCAAAATTCAAACTTGATCTGTGTTTTGTGGTAATAACCATTGTGTATAAGTTTCATAGCATTTGGTTGAGGCAAACTTAAGTTAGAGAACGGAAACTAAAAGTTTTGCAATTTTTCTGTTTATTAAGGGGCATTACTATAGAACGGTTTGAGTGACGCCACCAAAATTCACCCTTGATCTGTACTTTGTGATAATAAGCATTGTGTATAAGTTTCATAACATTTGGTTGAGGCAAACTTAAGTTAGAGAACGAAAACTAAAAATTTTGCAATTTTTCCATTATAAAGGGACATAACTCTAGAACCGTTTAAGTGACGCCACCAAAATTCAAATTTGATCTGTGTTTTGTGGTAATAAGCATTGTGTATAAGTTTCATAACATTTGGTTGAGGCAAACTTAAATAAGAGAACGGAAACTAAAAATTTTGCAATTTTTCCATTTATAAAGGGGCATAACTCTAGAATGGTTATAGTGACTCTACCAAAATTCAAACTTGATCTGTATTTAAATGTAATACGCATTGTGTGTAAGTTTCATAACATTTGGTTGAGGCAATCTTAAGTTAGAGAACGGAAACTAAAAATTTTGCAATTTTTCCATTAATAAAGGGGCATAACTCTAGAACAGTTAAAGTGACGCCACCAAAATTCAAACTTGATCTGTGTTTTGAGGTAATAAGCATTGTGTATAAGTTTCATAACATTTGGTTGAGGCAAACTCAGTTAGAGAAAGGAAACCAATTTTGGGAGGTACGGACGGAGGTACGGACGGATGTACGTATGTACAGACGGACAAGGGTAAAGCTTAATACCCCCTCCGCTACGGCGGGGGCATAAAAATAAAGAAAAGGGAATAATAGAGTGCTACTATATAAAACAATTTAGAGAATAATTGGCAAAATAAATGTAGAATAGAGAAAAATGGCCTTAAAAAGAAGAATACAAAATGAAGATCCCCTCCAAAGACCCTCTGATCAATGCACCATGACTCAAAAGAACTAAACATCTAAAGACAGATCTTAAGTTGGTCTATAGGATAAATTTCGAGTTATCTTTTTATCTTGGAACGAAATCCTCCTATTCAGAGATGCTCCAATAAGCAGAGAAATATACACAGTAGAAGTGATTACAATATGGTGTCGATATTAAATCAGAACTAATAAGCAGAAACACGTCTGATTTAAAAAAAATTTAACGGATTTCAAGATAAATGATTTCAGTTTTCATCTTTCAGTTAATTACACTTTTATCATGAAACTACAGTAAACGATGCAAATTGTGATTATATGAAATGCTGACATATCGATTCTATTTACAAATTAATTAATTTTGAGGATCATTACTACTAACGGGATAATGAGATTACAATTTACCTGTAACGACAAATTATGACACCTGTTGTGACCATTGATTAGCTTGGGGTCATAAACTTGTCATAAATATGTGGCAAGGTAAAATTGAAGATCTGCTTACAAATTGTTTATTTCACTTTTACAAATTTTAGTGATGCAATTAATCAGAAAATTTTTCGTCATTTTGAAAATTGTTTTGTAACTGATTAAAATGATGACACTCGCAAAATCACTGCCCTAACTCATAATTCAAAGTATCAAAACGGAAGTAGATATCTGACAGATCAAACAAAAATCTCACATGTTACAGCATATCTGCTGATCAAATATGAAGTCATTCTGTTCAATAGTTTCTGAATAATCCTAATCTGCCTTGATCAAAGTAAGGAACTTAACTTAAATATGTGAACAAAAAATCTGTGCAAATGATATTCGACAAATTGTGATTTTTAATGATTGACTGAGCTCAACCATTTGTGATGTTTTGAATTTTGAACAAGAAAATGCTTGTTTTGGGCCCCTAATTCCTTAACAGTTAGGACAATAAACCCCAAAATCAATCTCAACCTTCCTTTTGAGGTATGGAACCTTGTAGTACAATTTCATAGAGATCCATACACTTATTCTCCAATTATTGTCTGGAAACCAAATGTCTTCAGACATATTTGCAATAATTCCGTGTACAGGTACATTTGTAGTTGAACTTACTTTGTGAGTCATTGTCATGGCTGTAACTAACAGATGGAGACCTCAAGTTTGATGATGCTCTCTCAGCACGAGCAGCATCACATGTCTTGTTAGGATGCCAGTATTGTTTACAATGGTAGCAGAAGTCTGTATCACAGCCAGGTCTTTCACATCTGATTCTTGGACATCCAGCACATTCTTTAGCAATCACTGCATATCTGTTCAAACATATTGAAATAAAGTATGATGTGCATGAAAAATAGTAGCAATCTACTTTGTCACATATTAGGTGAAGACTGCTTAACATTAAGCAACAAATATTTACATTTTGTTTAGGAAGATTACATTGACAAAGCTAAAGCCTGTCTGTATTCACCATTTGCATGAATGGTTAATTTGGTTATCTTATGATTATTTTCTCAACATTGTATAATATGTAATTTAATGTCTAGCAGCAGTTTTAATTCATTATATTTGTTTGTAGTAATCCTGACTTCATAACAATAAAACATTGCCAAATCAAGAGATAAGTTTGCACATGCAAAAGGTCTTGTTTTCTTGGTTTTAAACTGGTTTTTAATGCAAAAAGAAGAGCAGAAATTCTTTGGCTATAGCTAACATACATTGTAACTTCAGATTCCCTCACAGTGATCCTTGTAAAAAGTTGGAAAGGGCTTGAATTATCAAGATTGCAAAAAATACAAGGTGATACATGTAGCTCAGAGAAAATGTACTCGCCGATCTGAAAGCCAGCTCACTAGTTCAAAGTCAGTTTAAACTAATAAAAAGACAATGTTTTTGCTGACTTAAATATCAATAAGTAATTAAAATAATTTGACATCCAACAGATTACTCAAATTACTTACTGTAATTTTGTGATAAAGTTTTACCTTAAGTAATAATATTGTGACCAAATGTCGGTTCCCTGAAATAGATTGTTTTCCCTAAAATTGTTTGTTGACGTTGTTTTAATCGTACCGATAAATGACTTTTGTTATTATATATTTCTTGTATAAGTATGTTTAAACATTGTTAACTCTAAAACTTTTATTATCCTTGCCTTTGTTTTTACATTCAGAACACCTCTTAGCTGTTTATTTCAATTGAGGTACAATAAGGTTTTACCAATTTTGGTAATTACCAGTTCTGGTTTTGGTAATTTAGGTATTTCCATAATGGTAAATGGTAAACCAAATCGTTGCATTGGTTTACCTAAGTATAAATACGCAGAGAGAGGGGTCTGTTAATTCCTTAACAAGTTACACTTAGAAAATAACTTCGTAAGTTAAACTTTATAACAAATCTTTTGGTATCGAGTTTTACCATTTGCTGATTACTAAATTACAATTGGTAAACTTTTGGGGTATATTTTTCAGCTATCCATTTTCTTTCATTCATGAAAGAAGGCTGATAAAATGTCTATTTATTAGAACAGAAAGTTACATGTACACTGTTAAGTTACTTAAAATATATATGTATTGCTGATATTTAATGCATATTAAAGTTACTATCAGTTGATTTTATTTAACAAGTCTGTTATTCTGTCAAACAAAGGAGAGTTACCATACAAAACCACAAACTTTCACGGGCCTAAAAAAAACTATACCCTAATCTACCTTTTATATCCGAATTATTACCTTACCAGAAGAACCAACAATACCAGGGTGTATACGGAATTCCAGAGTACCACGCTACCAAAGAAAGAGTTACTGGATGTAAACTTTTAATCCCTATGTAAGTTTGATATTATAAAAACATATTCTTATAGATTAACACTTAGGCTCGACCGCTCGGTTTTCGTTACAATATTATCATTATTAATAAATTTCTTGTGAATAATTAAAATTTTGTACATTTTTGAAATTATATTAGCCTCTTACCCACAATCAGGAGCAGGACACCATCTAGCATCAGGATCTGCAACTAGAACACGACGTACCATAAAATCTTCATACTTCTTCACCAATGTATCATTTTGTAGTATCATCTGAATATCGTTTGGGTGATATTTTTCTGTACATTCAGGACATGAAATATTTATCCTACTCTCCGTTATTTCTATCTGTAAATATGTTTGTAAGCATGTTATACACGATCGGTGGTGGCATGTCATGATGTCTGGAAAGTCTTCTGAAGGGCGTGTATTTAGACAAAGTGGACATTCTCTGCTTGTTGAACTTCCTTTTTTATGGTTTAGTGAGTGTGTATCAACACTTGAGGATTGTCTTGGTAGAATTTCTCGATCAGGTGGGGCTAAAACACTTGCATCTGATCTACCAGAGTCAGAATCAAGACTAACATGAGATCTCGTTCTTCTATTTGCTGTAGTCCCTTGAGTTACATAAAATAATCTCCTTAGGGAAAACCGGTTTTTCCTCCTTTCTGAGCCTCTTGAATTACCAGAGGAGACTGATGTTACTTCTGAGTCTCGCTTCCTCATTACACCAGGAATGTTACTTTGTTGAGGTCTTAACATCTGTACATACATTTACATGTGCAGCATATTTACAATTTGATGCATTACCTAAAAAGTTAACCAAACATTTATAATTTATATACATGTACATGTACATGTTACTGTAAAATAAACATATTCAAATACTCAGTCATTTCTTTAGTTTTTAACCAATAGTATTACTTTGAATATGTTCATTTTTTAAGTCAACATAACACTTTTACACTGACAGCAGCAATTGTAATATAGAGAGGATTGCTTACATTGTACTGCAGGGTTTCAGCTATCGTTTATTTCGATACTAAATGATTTCTAATTTTACGTTTTAATGTCTAATTTTATAAGAATATTTTCACACATGCGCAGTACATACATGTAGTAAAGAAAGCACCTGTTTGACTTGTGGAAATATTTCTGAACGTATTGAATAAAGATCTTTCCCTTTAATCGAAACTGTTGAAAGTTTTTGATGAAAGGTTATATAAAATATGTTCATTTGATGAAACAACGACAAACTGCAAATTGTGATTGTTTGAGAAATATTGAAATTGAAATGTTAACTGTCCACAGGGGAAAACATTTGTTCAAATGACCAAACTATGATAAACGAACTGCAAATTGTGGTCGTTTGAGAAGTATTGAAATTGAAATGCTGACTGACCGATTTTACTGGGAAAAAAAATTGTGACGGTCAATAATTTATGAGGTTTATTAATAGGTCAGCTGTATTTGGTGTATGGAATGATTTTAATGTGTACATGTCTGTCTGGCAGATTTTATCTTACATTTTTGTACCTTGACCTGTTTTTCATTGTTCACGGTTATATACTGCCCAACCTTGTTTAGTCTTGTTATGAAATAGAGATGTTGGATAAATGTACAATGGGACTCAGTTTTACAGGATTTATTAGATCTATGCTTATAGTTGCACTGTTGCAGTAATTACCTTCCACATGAGATTGATATTTTAAACCTCCCACAGTCTGCACTATTAGCCACTAGTCTGATGCCCCAGACTAGTAAAATTTTATTCGGAATAGAAAGTATTTGCAAATATTTGTCAATGTTTGTTTAGACACACAAGAAAATTGTTGTAATATTGGTCTTCAGACTAGTAGTTGGAAAAGATTTTGGCGCAGACTGCTCCTATGAATGATATCTGAAAGAGCAAGAGTTTTTAGTCTTAGATACATGATATTTTAAATAGTTGTTATTGGCTTTGAACTAGCTGTTAGTAAAGTTCTGCGAGTACTCTCAGATCTGTACTTAGTGTCTTTTTTGTTGTTAGAGATGAGGGATGGATAAATACCCTGTCACGTCTGGTCTGTGATTTTGTTTGATTTTTTTTTGCTTTGAATCAAGCAGATGAGTTAAGCCTTTTTCAACTGATTTTTATAGTTTGTTCTTATGTTGTTGCTGTTACACCACTGTCTCAGGTAAGGGGAAGGGTTGAGCGCTCACAAACATATGATATTTAACCCTGTCACATTCTTTACAAAAATGTATGTGCCTGTCCCAAGTCAGGAGCCTGTAGTTAAGTGGTTGTCATTGGTTCATGTCTGTCATATTTGTTTTTTGTAAGCTGTTTTGTTATAAATTAGGCTGTTAGTTTTCTCAATTGAACTGTTTCATATTTTTCATGTCAGGGCCTTTTATAGCTGACTATTTGGTATGGGTTTTTATCATTGTTGAAGGCCATACAGTTGCCTATAATTGCTTATAACATCCTCTTCATTTGAACTTTGGTGTAGAGTTGTCTCATTGGCAATCATACCTCATCTCCTTATTTTTATAAGAATCATGGGACACATTGGTATGAAAAATTTCCTGACAAAGTCGTTGTACAAGTAAAAAACAATTTGTAAATGTGCTGCAGTCAGAGTAAAAGTGTATAAATGTTGCCTGCATAAAACTGAAGTCCAATTATCACTTACATGTAAATAGTGATTTTAAAATACTCGACCTTGTTTCTTCATACGCTATTTCTTAATCTTGAAGAAACTTCTGTCCAAGTTTCATAACATTCCATTAAGCATTTAAAGTTTGACAAATACATTGATGTCTAAAAATTTAATTTAAAACTGTATCTAAATATTAACTGCAAAAAAAAAGTCTATTTACCAGTATTATACCAAAATAAACTGTTAACACAGAGATATGTCTTGCCTTTTTGTAATTTTGATAATGCAAATGTTGAAATTAAAATAGCAACACTTTAACTTGTAAGTTTTGCAAATACTCAAAGTCAATGAACCATGACTGAAGGTTCATGGCTAAACAATCTCCATGGAAATGAAATGTGCCAATGCTAATACAACTGCATACCAAATACCATTGACTTATCATAAGAAGTTCCCTTAAACAAACCTAAACACAAGCTAATACATGTAAACTAAACAAAATTTCAAAGTCAACAGACCATAACTGAGGGGGCCGGGCCAAATTATCTCCATGGAAATGAGATATGCAAACACTTATACAACTGCATACCAATTATCATTAACTTACCACTAGTGGTTCCCCATAAACTGACCTAATCACAAACTAATACATGTAAACTACCGGTAAGCAAAGTTTCAAAGTCAATAGACCATAACTGAGGGGGCAGGGCCAAATAATCTCCATGGTGATGAGATGTGCCAATGCTAATACAACTGCATACCAAATATCATTGACCTACCACTATTGGTTCACCATAAACTAGACCTAATCACAAACTAATACATTGTTGACGCCGCCGCTGGAAAGAGCATACAGGCATACCTATGTCTCGCTTTTTGACTCCGTCAAGGCAAGACAAAAATTGAAAACAAAAATAGTTTTTAAAAATTTGCAATGAATATGTATGGTCTTTAGACTTTTAGCAAGAACATTTCGAGTAATTTCCCTTGAGACGAAATCAAAATTTTAATGGCCGATATTTTAATGAATTTCGTAAATTTATATGTTTGAACTGTTTTGAAGCGACAGAGAACAATACGGTTCATGATTAAATCTTGTAGGGACAACATTGATTTGTATCTCTACGAATTTAAAATGTAGACAATTTAAAAGGGAACCATTTGAGTTATAGTTTTATGATGCATGGGATGAACATAACCAGGGTTCGTCACTAACGCTAGTCCGCTAGCCCGAGGCTAGTAAAAATTAGGGAGGGCTAGTAAAGTTTTCATCACAGTAGTCCGACGGGCTAGTCAAAATTTTGTTTAAAACTAGGAATTTCACAAAATTTTAATTTTCAACAAATCCCAGATTTTTTGCTGACCTTTGCTGTCTTAATTGTACAGTTTATTCACGTATATTTTGATAGTCGGACATTTTTAACATGAAAGGTACTTTTGGGGGAGGGGAAAGAAACGGAAACAATGATGGTACTTAATAGGTGTAACACCACTAATTTCGGCCCGGCCAGAAAGCACATACCAGAAAGTAGTACATATTTAACACAAAATAGTTCCTACGCATGAGTGTAACTTTCAAAATATGTAGAATATTTAGGTATTGTTGGTATCAAATGAAAGCTGAATGACTAGTGATCATTGTAGAACACTTTTTGACTTATAATTTTGAATATTAAAAAAACTGCACCAAATTTTATAAAGAGGGTACATTTTGCCTGTTTGTCAGATCTGAAGTACCTGTTTTGGTACATCCGAAGTTCCGGGAACCAGTTCTTTCTTATATGCCATTAAAGGTATGTTGATTTTTTCAGTACAAGACACCATAAAGTGTTGCTTTGACATGCAATAATTGTCACTTTATTTGAACTTAAAACAAAAGAGCTGTGTCTGCTTGAAATTGAGGAATTTAACATAGAAAGCAATGGGGCCATGAATTAGTGGTGTACTTCCAATACATTGAAAACCACATGTGTTACAAACGCCGTGATTATTCTGATCAGAAACCTGGATCTTAAAAGTGCTTTCATAATATCAAAATAATAACATGAATACGAAATTTACATACATTACTACCGATACCATCACTGTTTGGGAAACATTTAGACCGTTGGTTTTCCCGTTTAAATGGTTTTACACTAGTAATTTTTGGGGCCCTTTAAAATTATAGCTTACTGTTCGGTGTGAGCCTAGGCTCCGTGTTGAAGACCGTACTTTGACCTATAATGGTTTACATTTATAAATTTTGACTTAGATGGAGAGTTGTCTCATTGGCACTCATACCACATCTTCTTATATCTAACAACTTATTGGGAGGAATTTTAAGCCATTTTTTTTAGTAATTGGGAATTTTCTTTAGGGGAAAAAGCTGTATTTCAAATGTAATTTGTGGCAAAGAATATCACTAATTATTGTCATATATATATACAAAATTATAGGTCTCTAGTAAAAATATAAAGATTTTTAGGATTAAAATCTTGTCCTAAAAAAAAATAAACTGACAAACAACAAGGGAAAAGAAGGAGTCCATGAAGAATTATGACAAAAACAGCAAGGGCAAACCTTTCCTCTTTTGTGGGTGTATTTTTAAATCCCTTATCCATCTTCATTAAAGACACTAGTAATAATGATAAGTAAAATGAGGACGATGATGAAGTAATGATCTAAAGGGGTCTTCAAAATAAGTCGAACACATTCTTAATATAGATGATTAAAATATGAAAATATTTTTTTTTTGTATTTTTTATTAGCAAACCAGTGAAATTTCATGAAACAAAACATGTTCAAAACCCTCTGGAAATGCTCCAGAACACAGGATTTAGCTTCATTTGTATCAAAATTTTCTGGGGGGGCATGCCCCCAGACCCTCCTAGATAGGGTCGTGCCTGTGGCACGACCGTCCAAGTGCCTTCGGCACTTGGAGGGCTAGTGAATTGATAAGAGGACTAGTAGAATAATAATTGCACTAGCCCTGCAGGCTAGTACATACATTTAGTTAGTGTCAAACCCTGATAACCACTGAATACATGTACGTAAACAATACGATGTTTGTTTATATTTTTTATTTATACTATTCGGTCGGTCGAGACGTCAGATTAGGTGTGAATTTACGACAGCTTTCATAATGTTGTTATCTTAGAAATAATAAAATGCTCCGCAGGGCGCAGCTTGATACGACCGCAGAGGTCGAACCCTGAACAGTTGGGGCAAGTATGGACACAACATTCAAGCTTGATACAGCTCTGAATTTGGATTGTGATTGACTATTTGACACAGCATAGGTTTCTGACACAGAATGAATGTGGTCTAAGAACTTAAAAATTTTTAAATTGGACATTCACCTATTAGTTCAATTTTGATGAAATCAAACAAAGTTTAATTTTGGACCCTTTTGACCTCAATGTGGACAAAGTTGATAACGGGCCCAAAATCAAAATCTAAATACATGGTTAGATTCAGCATATCAAAGAACCCCATATATTCAATTTTGTTGAAATCAAACAAAGTTTAATTTTGGACCCTTTGACCTCAATGTGGACAAAGTTGATAACGGGCCCAAAATCAAAAATCTAAATACATGGTTAGATTCAGCATATCAAAGAACCCCATATATTCAATTTTTGTTGAAATCAAACAAAGTTTAATTTTGGACCCGATTTGGACCAACTTGAAAACTGGGCCAATAATCAAAAATTTAAAGACATGTTTAGACTCAGCATATCAAAGAACCCTAAGAATTCAATTTTGTTAAAATCAAATTAAGTTTAATTTTGGACCCTTTGGACCTTAATGTAGACCAATTTGAAAACAGGACCAAAAATTAAGAATCTAAATACATGGTTAGATTCAGCATATCAAAGAACCCCATATATTCAATTTTGTTGAAATCAAACAAAGTTTAATTTTGGACCCCAATTTGGACCAACTTGAAAACTGGGCCCATAATCAAAATCTAAATACATGATTAGATTCAGCATATCAAAGAACCCTAAGAATTCAATTTTGTTAAAATCAAACTAAGTTTAATTTTGGACCCTTTGGACCTTAATGTATACCAATTTGAAAACGGGACCAAAATTAAGAATCTAAATACACGGTTAGTTCAGCATATCAAAGAACCCCATATATTCAATTTTGTTGAAATCAAACAAAGTTTAATTTTGGACCCTTTTGACCTCAATGTGGACAAAGTTGATAATGGGGCCCAAAAATTAAAAATCTAAATACATGGTTAGATTCAGCATATCAAAGAACCCAATATATTCAATTTTGTTGAAATCAAACAAAGTTTAATTTTGGACCCGATTTGGACCAACTTGAAAACTGGGCCCATAATCAAAAATTGAAAGACATGTTTAGATTCAGCATATCAAAGAACCCTAAGAATTCAATTTTGTTAAAATCAAATTAAGTTTAATTTTGGACCCTTTGGACCTTAATGTAGACCAATTTGAAAACGGGACCAAAAATTAAGAATCTAAATACATGGTTAGATTCAGCATATCAAAGAACCCCATATATTCAATTTTGTTGAAATCAAACAAAGTTTAATTTGGACCCCAATTTGGACCAACTTGAAAACTGGGCCCATAATCAAAATCTAAATACATGATTAGATTCAGCATATCAAAGAACCCTAAGAATTCAATTTTTGTTAAAATCAAACTAAGTTTAATTTTGGACCCTTTGGACCTTAATGTAGACCAATTTGAAAACGGGACCAAAATTAAGAATCTAAATACACGGTTAGATTCGGCATATCAAAGAACCCCAATAATTCAATTTTGATGAAATCAAACAAAGTTTAATTTTGGACCCTTTGGACCTCAATGTGGACCAATTTAATCGTATAAAAATTAAAGTTAAGAATATAGCTGATATAACTCTGAATACATGGAATAGCATGAAAAATCAAAAATACAACATTTCAATAAAAAATAAAATGGGAGCAGCTTGATACAAAAGCAGAGGTCCAACCCTGAACAGTTGGGGCAAGTATGGACACAACATTCAAGCTTGATACAGCACTGAATTTGGATTGTGATTAAATATTTGACACAGCATACACAATGTAGGTTTCTGACACAGAATGAATGTGGTCTAAGAACTTAAAAATTTTAATTTACCTATTCAAACCATATCATTATTATTTGCTTTTATATATAAATCAGAAATAACCAATTTAAAATGGAAAATTTTAAAGAAAAACAATGAAAAAAAAATCCCCCCTCAAATTTTTTGAACCCCCTTATGATTCATCACCCCCAAACTCAATCCCAGCCTTCCCTTTGTGGTATGGTACCTTGCAGTACAATTTCAGAGAGATCCGTACACTTGAACACAAGTTATTGTCTGGAAACTACAAAAATGCTTGTTTTTTGGCCCCAATTCCTAAACGTTTATGGCAATTACCCCCAAACTCAACCCCAGCTTTCCCTTTGTGATATGGAACCTTGTAGTACAATTTCATAAAGATCCATACACTTACACACAAGTTATTGTCCTGAAACTAGAAAAATACTAGTTTTTTTGCCCCTTTTTGGCCCCTAATTCCTAAAATCTTGAGGCAATTACCCCCAAAATCAATCCCAGCCTTCCCTTTGTGATATGGTACCTTGCAGTATAATTTCAGAGAGATCCATACACTTGAACACAAGTTATTGTCTGGAAACTAGAAAAATGCTTATTTTTGGCCCCTTTTTTGCCCTTTATTCCTAAACGTTTTGGGCAATTACCCCGAAACTCAATTCCAGCTTTATCTTTGTGATATGGAACCTTGTAGTACAATTTCAGAACGATCCATACACTTACATTGTACACACAAGTTATTGTCATGAAACTAGAAAAATGCTTGTTTTTTGCCCCTTTTTTGGCCCCTAATTCCTAAAATTTGGAAGCTATTACCCCCAAAATCAATCCCAGCATTCCCTTTGTGATATGGAACCTTGTGGTACAATGTCAGAGAGATCCATACACTAACACACAAGTTATGTCTGGAAGTTACAAAAATGCTTATTTTTGGCCCCTAATTCCTTAACTGTTGGCACATGTACCATAACCCCCAAAATCAATCCCAACCTTCCTTTTGTGGTATTGAACCTTATGGTAAAATTTCATAGAGATCCATTCACTTAAACTAAAGTTAGAGTGCGAAAACCAATGTGTCTTCCGACGATGAAGACGACGCCAACGTCATACCAATATACGACCGCAAAAAAAATTTTCGTATAAAAAACACAGAATTAGATGGAAAAAAAGATGAATAGCACAAGAATATGTATAGTAACTCTTCCTATACAAATCCTTGAATAGCCTTAAACTATTTGTACAGTTATGAGCCAATGTACAGCTTTGATTGGTATAAACATGTGAGGTCCAAAATGTATTTTGCACTTCTTTTGTGCATCTAAAATGCAATGCATATGCTCTTGGTCATGTAAAGTCCACTTTCACAACACATCCTAAGACAATCAGTCTCAGTGATCCAGTATTAAAGTTTATAACTGGAGTTATTGATTGAAATGAGGCAGTTGCACAATCAACATAATCAAGATTCTATTAGCTGAGTCTACATGGTCTAGCAGTGATAATTTCATTACAAAATGGAATTAAATTAACAACTTAATATACCTTTATTTCTTACCAATAAATATGAAACAATGGTATATATTCGATTAAATCCCTATCCATAACAGTGCCTATATCTATGTAAAGGGTGCCCTTAAAGTGTAGCCAATCGCACTAAGAGTGCCATCTGAGAAATTACCCTGCCCTTTTCAAAAGCTGCAGGAAACACTAAGTAATCTCATGTAATCAAACCTAATAAGTCTTGAACATGTAGAACAAACAAAAGACTTATTAAAATTTATATTAAAGCCATTTGACATCAGGCTTGGTCAAAATATGTTGTGGACATATAAGGGCAATGGAAAGGGAATTGTGATTCCGACAACCTGAATTATTAGGATTTATTTGAATTTATATGAAAGCTTCTGTCAGCCAGCATGTCAATCAATGAATAAACTCATCAAAGATACCAGGATTAAAATTGAATTAAGATTTCGTTTTATCAATAAAAGAATCGTTCATGTTTTAGGAATTAAAAGATTTGTAAGTTTTGAAAGTTTGATATCATGGATTTTCACTTGTCCCATCAGACAACTAATACGGTGATTCTACTTGCCCAATGCCTATGTCCACTTGTACTGGACAATCAGACAAACGGTAATGTCCAGCCCTGAGGTAGTTGGGGAAAAAATTTCCCAAATAGACTACATAGGGCTGAATAATGGATTCTGAGGCAGCCAAATCAGAAAATTGCTGAAAAGGGATTAGGGAGACTTGTTGGAAATATTGGGTGTTTTTTCTGGGGCGAGATTGCATGGAAGTGTAGCCAGGTACCAGGGGTGTAGAAATATTTGTTGTGACCACTTGTCCCCAGGCAAATGAAATTATAAATTTTACTTTTCCGGAAGAAAAGTTACTTGCCCTGATTTCTTAACATTGCATAATGAATTTTGGAATGAAGATGTATTTTTACTGTAAACATGTATATATGTTTCTAAAACAGTTTTGAAACACAATGAAAATGGTACATGTATTCATGGTCTTTGTATGTTAGAATGATAAAAATATAAGTAGAGTAAACATCAATGAGATAGAAACCAACCAAAAAAAAACAACTTTAAACTAAAGATCTAGAATCCAATTTTGCATTATTTTCCGATGCTACATGTAGCTAACATGAACCTGGGAGATTATATCATGACTTATATTTTCTTCACTGTGAGCCTGTGGGATGTTTTAAAATTAATGAATTGATGATTCTCCCCCCTTTTCCCCCAAAAAACACTTTTGGTAGGCCAATTGTAAATTTGAGATTATTTTAGATAACTAAGCGAAATTAAAACCTCATAGAACTTAAAAATCCTCCATTTCGTATCTTTTCATCATGTTCATGCTATTTGTTCTTTGCTGCTTCCGATTTCCATTTCTTGTTAAAACCAAGTTCTAGGATCAACAATTTTTTTTTAAAGGCGCTTCTTTTCCGTTGGTCAACTTCCAAGTGATGACCTATCTAAAGATGCTTATCCAACTCGACCGATCATTTAGTTTTCTTTCTTGAGAAATCAGAGCTCGTTATCAATAATGACCATTTCCGGTGTATCGGTGCTATAACCTGATCAACGATCCTGGATCAATGGGAAAAAATCGCAGAATGTTAATGAAACCCAGTCCGCATACTTATTTTTTGTTGTTTGATAATTGATCTATTTCTTGATCACTGATGTTGTTTTACTTTCTTTCGTCTTGTTATTTGATATTTTTCTACTATGATGAATAAATTTTGAGGACTTTTCTATATGATTATATGAATTGACATTGTCAAGCAACATTTTTTTGTCAAATGTACGAGTCGGGCATAGCATTTCCACACCCCTGAGACACATACATCATTTACATTGTAGGACTGCTCCATATATCAGTGATCACTAAGTACAAGAGATCCAAGAATTCTACCATTTGATTTCTTATTCCAGATTCTAGCACCACTTCTTTCGTCATGTTTATTCTAATTTCTATTTCAAAATGGCATTCCAACATGATGATGATCAAAAAGAAAAAAACAGTTTCATAAATTATAAATAGTCCTGAAAAATTTTATGAATAAAAATGCCAGCCAGCCTAAGGAACTTTAAATTCAAATGCCAAAAATTATGAAACAGAAAGTTGAGGAAACGTTGGGGTTTTCGTTTTGAGGTTTTATTTATTTATTTTGGTCTATTTTTAAGAGGTCGGCAATATCACTATAATCGCACCCAAAGGTTAAATATGATATACTCACAAACCATCTCAAAAATTTATCATTTCATACTGCAGCACATTTCGGTTATTTTTACCATTTCTTAAACAGAAAACAAATATTAATAAGAAATCTACAGGAAACTGTCAACGGAAAGATGGCAACTCCCGCCGGAAGTGATCTCACGCAACCAAACAAACAAATAGTTATTTACGTGATTTCGCCACTTTGTTCGTCCCAAATATCTAAAATTGGACTTTTATAAAAGAATTTTAAATGTGGGCACATCTGTGTCATGATTATCAAATAAACTACTTATACGTTTCTCACAAATAAATACAATACAAATTGTTAAAGTCAGTTGTATATGTGTAAACAAGCATATCACTGCCACTACCCAGCTTAAAGCCTCTTCCGAACATTTGAAAGTCCCTACTATGTACTGGTTACCTAAATTGCACAAAAAACCATTTAAATTCCGTTTCATCTCCGCATCTAGTAAGTGTTCTACTACCAATCTATCAGTGCTTCTAACTACCTCCACTATCAAAGAACTTGTTATTAACTTTTGTAATAAAGCTTATGAAAATAATGGTATTAATTATTTTTTTAGTGTTAAAAATTCTTCAGAGGTTTTAGATAAAATACATGCTTTTAACGGTCCTTTCTATTCTGTTGACAGTTATGATTTTTCTACTCTCTATACTACACTTCAACACAATCTTATCAAGAAAAAGTTTTCATGTTTAATTAAATGGTCTTTGGAAAAATCTCATTGCAAATGTATTTGCTGTAACTCGTTTAAAGCCTTTTTCTGTAACGAAAAAGGACAGTATGCTGGATACACTGACTGGAAATGTGAAGATATGATTGAAGCTTTTTAAAAATTTTGTCCCGGACAACATATATGTACGTTTCGGCGATAAAGTTTATCGACAAGTAGTAGGTATTCCTATGGGCATTAACTGCGCCCCTTTAAAAGCAGATTTATTCCTGTATTGCTATGAATCTCAGTTTATGACCAAACTCAGTAAAGACACGTCATTGTTACATTTGGTTGATACATTCAACAATACCTTCCGTTATCTGGATGATATATTTTCATTAAATAATCCAGAGTTCTCTAAATATACTACCGAAATTTACCCAAAAGAACTTACTTTAACTAAATCTAACATAGATAGCAGTAGTTGTCCTTTTCTAGATTTAGACATTTCAATTTCTAAAGGAAAACTCCATACTAAAATTTACGACAAAAGAGACGATTTTTCATTCCCTATTGTTAATTTTCCTTTTTTAGACGGCGATGTTCCTTTGGCTCCATCATACGGTGTTTATATATCCCAACTCGTTCGTTATGCTCGTGTGTGTAGTGATGTCATAGATTTTAACGAACGTAATCAATGCATCACTGGTAAATTATTAAGTCAGGGATTTCGTTACCATAAATTACGTAAAACTTTTACTAAATTCTTTCATAGATACAAAGATTTGATTAGTAAATTTGGATGATTAAAAACGGTATTTCACATCCTAGATTTTACGGTAATATTGTACTTAAAGCGCGGAAATCACTATGTGATCTGTGTAAACTCATCGAACCTTTAAACAAACTTATAAGAAAAGGTTATCTTACCAATGTTGTAATTAGATTTTTGAATATAGTTTACATTGGCACTAATATCGATTTTGTCATTAGCAAATTAAAACATAACTTAATTTGTATTCTTTTCAAACGGGATGTATGAAGACACACCCACGTTCATTTTGATTTATAAAGAGGTTAACTCCTAACTACCCTACTGCCTGTCGATACATTTATTTTTGGCATTGCACAAGTCATGTCTTCTTTGACTGTCTATGACGTTAAAATACTAAATCCCTGGGATGTGTTTTAGTTGATTTTAGTCTCTGAAGCATGATTTTTTATTATTGTTTTTGGCTTTTAACTAGCTGTAAGTAACTGCGAGTACTCTCAAATCGTACTTTCTTGTTTATTTGACCTGTTGATACTATTTGTAATGGATTTTTGTTATTTAATGTTAACTATACTTATTCAGGGTTATATCTGGTCTATGTACCAGCTTTAATAAGTGTTTGGTATTACTATACATTTTCACTTCTTCGTACTATGAACATCAAAATTATTTATTTTGTAAAAATATTTCCTTTCTCAAGTTGAACTGTACGTGTATACCTAACAACAAAATTATTTTCATTTACCTGTGTATAATGTTATTGCAAATGGTGATTGTTTTTGTTCAAGCTTATTGTTGTTTTTCTGAAATTGTTTAACATTTCACAGCGGTATAATCCTGTTACTTTAATTATTCGTCCCTTATTTTATTGATTTTGTATTTACATTGTATCATAGATCAAATTTATTTGTTCAGTGTATGTTCACTCGTGTTAATATGTCTTTTGATTGAGTTAAGCCATTTCAATTGATATTTTATATTGTGTCTTTCTATGTTGTGATCATGTTACACTAATGTTTCAGATAAGGGTAAAGGTTTGGTACCATTAAAACGTTTAAACCCGCTGCAATTGTTTGCACCTGTGTGAGGCTGTCCTATGTCAGGAATCCGATGTTCAGTAGTTGTCGTTTGTTGGTGTGGTTCATAAGTGTTTCTCGTTTCTCGTTTTTGTCGAGCCTTCGACTTTTGTCGAAAAAGCGAGACATAGCGATCCTACATTCCGTCGGCGTCGTCGTCGTCGTCGTCGTCGTCGTCGGCGGCGTCCACAAATATTCACTCTGTGGTTAAAGTTTTTGAAATTTTAATAACTTTCTTAACGTATACTGGATTTCTACCAAACTTGGACAGAAGCTTGTTTATGATCATAAGATAGTATCCAGAATTAAATTTTATAAAAAAAAAAAATCCTATTTTTCCGTATTTTACTTTTAAATGGACTTAGTTTTTCTGCCAGGAAACATTACATTCACTCTGTGGTTAAAGTTTTTAAAATTTTAATAACTTTCTTAAACTAACCTGGATTTCTACCAAACTTGGACAGAAGCTTGTTTATGATCATAAGATAGTATCCAGAATTAAATTTTATAAAAAAAAAAAATCCTATTTTTCCGTATTTTACTTTTAAATGGACTTAGTTTTTCTGCCAGGAAACATTACATTCACTCTGTGGTTAAAGTTTTTAAAATTTTAATAACTTTCTTAAACTAACCTGGATTTCTACCAAACTTGGACAGAAGCTTGTTTATGATCATAAGATAGTATCCAGAAGTAAATTTGTAAAAAAACAAAATTCCCTTTTTTCCGTATTTAACTTATAAATGGACTTAGTTTTTCTGCCAGTTAACATTACATTCACTCTGTGGTTAAATTTTTTTAAATTATAATAACTTTCTTAAACTATCCTGGATTTGTACCAAACTTGGTCAGAAGCTTGTTTATGATCAAAAGCTAGTATCTAGAAGGAAATTTTGTTAAAATTTTGTACCTGTTTATCCGTATTTTACTTATAAATGGACTTAGTTTTTCTTCCAGTTAACATTACATACAGTCTGCAGTTAAAGATTTAAAACATTTATTAGATTAATAAACTATCCTGGATTTTTACCAAACTTGGACAGAAGCTTCTTACAATCAAAAGATTGTATCGAAAGGAATATTGTTATTATTTTTTTTCCTCATTTTTGTTGAGCCTGCGATTAACAGCAAAAGTAGGCGAGACACTGGGTTCCGCGGAACCCTTACGAATTTTTTATATAGATAAGACCGTTGGTTTTCCCGTTTGAATGGTTTTACACTAGTAATTTTTGGGGCCCTTTATAGTTTGCTGTTCGATGTGAGCCAAGGCTCCGTGTTGAAGACCGTACTTTGACCTATAATGGTTTACTTTTATAAATTTTGACTTGGATGGAGAGTTGTCTCATTGGCACTCATACCACATCTTCTTATTTCTCTTTATAACTTCTGCAAGTAAAAGCACTCTCAAGTCCCGTGATAATTTGGGGGTAATGGGACTGGTAAGCCTGCACCAATAAACCGAGTTATTTACGAAAATAAATCCACAATGTATTATAAAAATCACTGTCTCTTATGCTCCACCAATGAAAGTTAAGTTAATTATTAACAGTACACTGTATCCACTATATCAAAATCAATATGTATAAAAGGGGGTCTGGATGGGGATCCTTCAAATCTTTATTCTTTATTTTTTTAGACCATTTTATCTATTCTATATTCATTTTTGGCATTATTCTCTATTCTTTACATTTCAGCACCGCATTATTCTCTTTTTTTTATTTTTCTTGCCTAATTTACTCTTTTCTTCATTTTTGAGCCATTTATTCTACACTTTTTAGCCATTATTCTCTACTCTATAAACCAAATCCAGACTGCTAATTTTAATGAGACTCACACCGTCTAAAACTCTACATTTCCTCTTATCTGGTTCTGCCACTGAAATGCACAGTACACCATCTCAGGAATGCATTTATTGTTTATCTTTGTACATGTTATATAAATCATTTAATAATGTTTAATGAATGTTTTGTCTTTTTTCTTATTTTCATGTTTGTAATTGATGTGCCCTTAGGGCGCTTTAAATAGGAAAGAAACCGGCGCGGGACATTTGCGCTTTTTTAATAGACATTTGTCCTTCAATTTATGAGAAATTTGCGCTTTTTAAAAATGGACATTTGCGCTTTTCAAAAAGGGACATTTGCGCTTTTACAATATTTGATTCTTATGACTTCCCTTCTATTGTCTTTTTGCGTGAACCCTTAGTTAGAAATATAGTCTATGGAAGAATATTCGGAATTGTTCATTCGGAACATTTATTCTTCTTATCTGTATTAGCTTCCTGCAATTAAGAGCACCTCCATACGGAGCATTTAAGATATCTAAAACTTGGCAATAAAGAACTTTACACAGATCGCTAACTCACTTATATGCTATATGGTAATAAAAGATATAGTTGATAATCTATATAGAAAAAAATGTTCCCATACGTATAATTCTTAAAGAATAATAATGATTCAACACATGGACATGTACCTCAGCCTTTCAAAAATTCATTAAATTAATCTAGAAATAATTAATGAGGCATTGCGAAATGGTCAACTAGTAGAAATTAATTAATTATTATTAATTAATTAATGCAATAAGTGTAACTCTCCCACGAGATGCATTAAGTGATTAAATGATCTAATATAAATTTATTAGTCTTGGTATGAATAATTTATGTAATACTAATTATATTTTAAGTAAGAATGATATAAAAGGTATCGAAAATGTATTATTTGAAAATTTTAAGCAGGATTGGTTAAGAAAATTGATGTCTAATGATACAAGTAAATTACGAACTTACAGAGAATTCAAATGTTTATATGGTGTTGAGAATTATTTGATTAAAAATATGCCTGGTAAATACAGGAGTGCTATGTCTAAATTTCGGTGTGGCGTTGCACCTATTAGAATAGAAACAGGAAGATACGAGAATATATGTTTAGAAAAAAGGTTGTGTTTTAATTGTAATGATATTGAAAATGATATTGAAAATGAAAAACATGTTTTATTGCAATGTCCAATATATGCAGATTTACGTGATAGCTTTTTTAATCGTGCTAGTCACTTTGACGATAGTTTTATAAATATGCTTGATGATGAAAAACTTGTATTTATGTTTAATAATGATGATATGCAATTTTACACTGCCAAATCTGCCATGATATATTATTAAAAGAAAAAGTGTTTTATATGTTTAATGATTGTATATACATTACCTTTACATGTTTTATATGTCAGTATGTTTTAATCAGTTTCTCTTTACTCTTTTTTGAGTGTGTTATGTATAAGCTGAAATTAACCTTTTATATATGTCGATATAACACATAGGTTTAATGCTTGTATATACATTTCTTTTATGTATATGTGTTTTAATCGGCTGTTGTCTGCTCTTTGGTCGGGTTGTTGTCTCTTTGACATATTCCCCATTTCCATTCTCAATTTTATTTAATCAGTCTCTCGTAACTCTTTTTAGAGTGGCTTATGTATACGCTGTTGTTTATATATGTATATGTTTTATATGTATGTACATAAGGTGAGACTTTAATAAAGTATTTGTCTTGTCTTGTCTTGTCTATAAAACCATTTTTGAAGAGGCATAACTTTTAAGTTCAAATTACAAAAGATTTCATTAATAAAACACACGAGGTAAAAAGGGAATGCATTCTTATTGCCTATGATGAAACGTAAATGTACACAAATATGATCATTGATAATCTAAAAGAAACAGTTATCAATGCAGAAGAATTAATTGACACATAAGAATATCCTTTAAAGATTCTCAACAAAAAAGATTAAACTAAAATTGAGAATGGAAATGGGGAATGTGTCAAAGAGACAACAACCCGACCACAGAACAGACAACAACAGAAGGTCACCAATAGGTCTTCAATGCAGCGAGAAATTCCCGCACCCGGAAGCGTCCTTAAGCTGGCCCCTAAACAAATATATATACTAGTTCAGTGATAATGGACGTCATACTAAACTCCAAATTATACACAAGAAACTGAAAGTAAAAATAATACAAGACTAACAAAGGCCAGAGGCTCCTGACTTGGGACAGGCGCAAAAATGCGGCGGGGTTAAACATGTTAAACTGCATTTGTTTAATTAATTCTAAGAAACAATAAATTTGAGTTTAATGGAAAGTTATACAAACAAGTTATAGGAGCGCCCCCTCCATAGGTGGTATATTTTCACCATCATGCACATATCTGCATCTGTCTGTCCTATTAATAAATATCTTAGATAAGTTCAAATGGAAAGAAAACATCAAATTACACTGTCAATATAGAGATGACGGTTTTACGGTCTTCACAGGCAAAATAGAGCAAGTTGAAGATTTTTTAACATAGCGAACAAAATTTCCCCTATACCTAAGTTCACATATGAGGTAGTAGTTGGGAGACTTTCGA
Organism: Mytilus coruscus; assembly: GCA_017311375.1. Lineage (NCBI taxonomy): Eukaryota > Metazoa > Mollusca > Bivalvia > Mytilida > Mytilidae > Mytilus > Mytilus coruscus. The sequence goes on along the minus strand of CM029606.1, from coordinate 22,458,161 downwards.
AAAGGGACCCATTCTTAAAAAGTTACTTTAAGCAAAAAATCCCGGAACGTTGTTAAATTTCTGAATTATAGGCAACAAATATAAGTTAGCAAAAAACAGTGTAAAGTTTTGAGATTTATTACGTATGTTGATTGAAGGAATCGCATTTCATAATAATCGAATAATCCTGCGACTGATATGATTATATAATATTTGGTAAATTATGGTTGCCAATGAGAGAACTTTTCAATAAACATGGCGTTGAATGTTGAGTCTTAGCAAAGCGAGCTAAATGACATCAAACTGACCAGTGTTGTACAAGATATAAATCAATGGCAATATTTTTATACAAAAAAAAAAACGAAAAACAGACACGATAATAAGCAAACAAAAACAGGCTCCGGATTTGGACAGGTATATTAATAAAATTGAGAATGGAAATGGGAATGTGTCAAAGAGACAACAACCCGACCACAGAACAGACAACAACAGAAGGTCACCAATAGGTCTTCAATACAGCGAGAAATTCCCGCACCCGGAGGCGTCCTTAAGCTGGCCCCTAAACAAATATATATACTAGTTCAGTGATAATGGACGTCATACTAAACTCCAAATTATACACAAGAAACTAAAAGTAAAAATAATACAAGACTAACAAAGGCCAGAGGCTCCTGACTTGGGACAGGCGCAAAAATGCGGCGGGTTAAACATGTTTATGAGATCTCAACCTCCCCTATACCTCTAGCCAATGTAGAAAAGTAAACGCATAACAATACGCACATTAAAAGTCAGTTAAAGAGAAGTCCGAGTCCGATGTCAGAAGATGTAACAAAAGAAAATAAACAAAATGACAATAATACATAAATAACAACAGACTACTAGCAGTTAACTGACATGCCAGCTCCAGACCTCAATTAAACTGATTGAAAGATTATGTCTTCATCATATGAATATCAGGCACAATCCCTCCCGTTAGGGTTTAGTATCATACCATCATAAAATATATGAGAAGAGCATAACCCGTGTCATGCCAACAACTGGTTTTAAATAAATGTGTTTAGTTCCGATGCAAAGACCCTATAAGTGAATCAATATTAAAGCCAAAATATGCAATCTTTAATGACCTGACAACAGTATCGTAACTATATCCCTTCTTAATAAGTCTATTTAAAGGTTTTGTTAGCTTCTGAGGTGAATACTGACATTTTAGTGCTTTATAAAGAATATTACCATAAAAGATTGGATGTGAAATACCTGAACGTATAAGAAGTCTGCATGTTGAGCTATATTTACGAATGATGTCCTTATACCGATGATAAAATTTAGTAAATGTTTTGACTAGTTTGTGATATCGAAAACCCTGGTGTAATAATTTTCAGTAATACATAAATTTCTTTCGTTAAAATCTGAAACGTTGTTACATACACGAGCGAATCGTACAAGTTGAGATATATAAACACCGTAAGATGGTGACAAGGAACGTCACCATCTAAAAATGGATAATTAACGATAGGAAATGAAAATCATCTCTTTTATCATAAATTTTGTATTAAGCTTTCCATTAATGATATGGATATCAAGATCGAGGAAAGGGCAGTGGTCATTGTTAGTATTAGCTTTATTTAAAGTAAGTTCAACAGGATAAATTTCTTTAGTATACATACTGAAGTCGTCATTATTGAGAGCCAATATATCATCCAAATATCTAAAAGTATTATTAAATTTTTGTATCAGATGTTGTTTCGATGGGTCTTTGCTGATTTTAGTCATAAATTGTAACTCATAGCAATACAAAAACAGGTCCGCAATAAGTGGTGCACAGTTAGTCCCCATTGGAATTCCGATAACCTGACGATATACGGAATCTCCAAAGCGAACAAAATATTATCTAGTAAAAATTCAAGGGCAGATATAGTATCAAAGCATGTCCAATTGACATATTTCTTTTGTTTATTGCTACTAAAAATGACCTAAAGAGTTAGAACATATGTATTCACATTCTGACTTTTAAATGCCCATTTAATTAGGTGTGTGAATTTTTCTTAATGAGAATGTGAGGCAATGTGGTATACAAGGTAGAAAAATCAAAACTTTGAACAGATTCAAAATCACCAATATAAGCATGCAATTTATCAAGTACTTCCAACGAGTTTTGACACTCCAAAAGTAATTAATTCCACTATTTTCAAAGGCCTTATTTGAACAATTTATTATCAGGTTTTGATTGTACCAAGTGAACTGGTAAGAAGAATAGACAATTTAGTAGTGGAACAATGGCTTGAAGACGAAATAAATCTATATTTGTAAGGTGTTTTATGTAGCTTCGGAAGCCAGTACATAGTTGGGACTTTCATTGTATTTGGTTCTGCTTGTAAAGAGGTAGCTAAAAGTTTATGTTTGTTACAGATGTCGTTTTCTGAAAATGGAGTCAGTTGGAATGTTGGTGAATTGGTGATTTCTTTTTCAGGACCTCAATGTAAAATTTACGTCAAACAATAATGATATTATTAGCAGCTTTATCGGCCGGGACAAAACAAATTCCTTGGCTAGTTCTTTAAGTTTATGTTTGATACGAGAAATAGGTTTATTATGGTTGTTGTTAAGAGTAAAATGTTCTTTAAAATGTTGAATACGTATATCAACTATGTTCATTACTGAATTAAAAAGAGTCCAAAGATTTTTGTCAGCTTTTTCCCGTTTTATCCATTTTAAACAGTAAGTATGGAGTGAGTCGTGGATGATATTACGACACTCATTCCAATTAATGATTGACGGGGGACGATATTTAGGTCCTTTACTGAGGAATGATTTTAACTCTCGGTCTTGAACGATGTTAAGATCTCCTGTTATAACATGGGAAATGGGTCCATACATGTATTCGGAATTACTACAATTACATGAAGTAGGTGTATTTTCACTGATATTAACATCTTTACACAATTGGCTATAATTAAACACATATTTCCGGGTAGATTTCTTGTAAATATAACAAATAAGAGGGAGCTCAGTATTATCAAAATATCCAGGAATTTGTTCTTTAACAGAATGGTCGTTAAAAATACCGGCAATATTTACAAAATCAAAACCTTTATTGACATACTTTATTTTAATAAAATGTTTTTTATGATCTTCAGGGCGATCAATTTTGGGAAACAGTTTAGAATAACAATATGCCATTATAATTTGAACGATTTCATACTTAGGACTGCTATATGAAATTGTGTTGCAATCCTCTAAAATTTTATTTAACTTATTAACCGGTAATGAACAGAGCTTTGTTAACAGATAATGTCTGCCGTTGTTTTTGAAATAGAAATTAGGTCCGAAATATTGGTATGATTGGTCCGAAATTTTCTTTGATTGCGATTTTTCTACGACCATGAGAACGGTTTTACGAACAGTTTTAGAAACTATATCCAAAATGTTAACAGAATCGGTTCTTGATATATTACCAATTCCCATGATATTATCATTAAGACCGAGAGGGTAGACTGTCTGTAATTTTTTAATCCAATTTAATTCAATTATTTTCCGTGATCGTACAAACTTTGAATGAGATTCACCAGGCTGCTTATTTACTACTTCTAAAGGTTGAACTGTTAAATATTTAATAGGATGATTGTGCTTCTTAAGGTGTTGATAAATGATACTTTTGAATTTATTGGGTCTTTTAAAACGATACAGGTGTTCTTGCGTGCGTTTAGATAAAATCGCCCAGTTTCACCTACGTACTGAATACCGCATCCTGGTTTGTTTCATGTGAGTAAATAAATAATACTGTTTGTTTTCAAGTTATATCAGTTTCAAAATTTAAAGAAAATGTGCGACCATTAAACGTGGACCTTACCGTATTGTTGGTGGAAAGACGGGGACATGTAAGTCATTTTTGGCATGACACTTATCGATAGAAGGGTAACCACGATTTTATTGTTAAATATGTTAGCGATGGTAGTATTTTTAGATAAGCGATTTTGAAGATTGAGACGTGTAGATACCCTTTGAACGAGTTTAGTATTTAATATTTTTCCATTTCTAAGCTTCATATTTGTTTTTGTTTGTGGATTTAATTAGAAAGGAGCAAAGACTGGCGTCCAGAATATGAACCAGCATACAATCAATTAAATTATGTAAAATGATAATTCTGTTCGGCTAAAGATGTCAAACGCTATCCGTCATTAATTACCCGAAAAATAAAACAAAAGATAGGGTATATCAGGGTAGCGACTGACGTCTGACTAAATAGTAGAATGGGGCTGAAAATTGAAATACTACTTTTTGATAAATATTCCTAAAGTAATGAACTAGAGAAGTTCTCGCTCGGACACACACTCCATAATCTAGTATATTATAAGAGCATAAACCTGAAGCACGGGGAGGCACTCTACTGTCTCCACACGGCACTAAAGACAAACTCTGTAAAAAATAAAATTGAGAATGGAAATGGGGAATGTGTCAAAGAGACAACAACCCGACCACAGAACAGACAACAACAGAAGGTCACCAATAGGTCTTCAATACAGCGAGAAATTCCCGCACCCGGAGGCGTCCTTAAGCTGGCCCCTAAACAAATATATATACTAGTTCAGTGATAATGGACGTCATACTAAACTCCAAATTATACACAAGAAACTAAAAGTAAAAATAATACAAGACTAACAAAGGCCAGAGGCTCCTGACTTGGGACAGGCGCAAAAATGCGGCGGGGTTAAACATGTTTATGAGATCTCAACCTCCCCTATACCTCTAGCCAATGTAGAAAAGTAAACGCATAACAATACGCACATTAAAAGTCAGTTAAAGAGAAGTCCGAGTCCGATGTCAGAAGATGTAACAAAAGAAAATAAACAAAATGACAATAATACATAAATAACAACAGACTACTAGCAGTTAACTGACATGCCAGCTCCAGACCTCAATTAAACTGATTGAAAGATTATGTCTTCATCATATGAATATCAGGCACAATCCCTCCCGTTAGGGGTTTAGTATCATACCATCATAAAATATATGAGAAGAGCATAACCCGTGTCATGCCAACAACTGGTTTTAAATAAATGTGTTTAGTTCCGATGCAAAGACCCTATAAGTGAATCAATATTAAAGCCAAAATATGCAATCTTTAATGACCTGACAACAGTATCGTAACTATATCCCTTCTTAATAAGTCTATTTAAAGGTTTTGTTAGCTTCTGAGGTGAATACTGACATTTTAGTGCTTTATAAAGAATATTACCATAAAAGATTGGATGTGAAATACCTGAACGTATAAGAAGTCTGCATGTTGAGCTATATTTACGAATGATGTCCTTATACCGATGATAAAATTTAGTAAATGTTTTGACTAGTTTGTGATATCGAAAACCCTGGTGTAATAATTTTCAGTAATACATAAATTTCTTTCGTTAAAATCTGAAACGTTGTTACATACACGAGCGAATCGTACAAGTTGAGATATATAAACACCGTAAGATGGTGACAAGGAACGTCACCATCTAAAATGGATAATTAACGATAGGAAATGAAAATCATCTCTTTTATCATAAATTTTGTATTAAGCTTTCCATTAATGATATGGATATCAAGATCGAGGAAAGGGCAGTGGTCATTGTTAGTATTAGCTTTATTTAAAGTAAGTTCAACAGGATAAATTTCTTTAGTATACATACTGAAGTCGTCATTATTGAGAGCCAATATATCATCCAAATATCTAAAAGTATTATTAAATTTTGTATCAGATGTTGTTTCGATGGGTCTTTGCTGATTTTAGTCATAAATTGTAACTCATAGCAATACAAAACAGGTCCGCAATAAGTGGTGCACAGTTAGTCCCCATTGGAATTCCGATAACCTGACGATATACGGAATCTCCAAAGCGAACAAAAATATTATCTAGTAAAAATTCAAGGGCAGATATAGTATCAAAGCATGTCCAATTGACATATTTCTTTTGTTTATTGCTACTAAAAATGACCTAAAGAGTTAGAACATATGTATTCACATTCTGACTTTTAAATGCCCATTTAATTAGGTGTGTGAATTTTTCTTAATGAGAATGTGAGGCAATGTGGTATACAAGGTAGAAAAATCAAAACTTTGAACAGATTCAAAATCACCAATATAAGCATGCAATTTATCAAGTACTTCCAACGAGTTTTGACACTCCAAAAGTAATTAATTCCACTATTTTCAAAGGCCTTATTTGAACAATTTATTATCAGGTTTTTGATTGTACCAAGTGAACTGGTAAGAAGAATAGACAATTTAGTAGTGGAACAATGGCTTGAAGACGAAATAAATCTATATTTGTAAGGTGTTTTATGTAGCTTCGGAAGCCAGTACATAGTTGGGACTTTCATTGTATTTGGTTCTGCTTGTAAAGAGGTAGCTAAAAGTTTATGTTTGTTACAGATGTCGTTTTCTGAAAATGGAGTCAGTTGGAATGTTGGTGAATTGGTGAAATGTAAAATTTACGTCAAACAATAATGATATTATTAGCAGCTTTATCGGCCGGGACAAAAACAAATTCCTTGGCTAGTTCTTTAAGTTTATGTTTGATACGAGAAATAGGTTTATTATGGTTGTTGTTAAGAGTAAAATGTTCTTTAAAATGTTGAATACGTATATCAACTATGTTCATTACTGAATTAAAAAAAGAGTCCAAAGATTTTTTGTCAGCTTTTTCCCGTTTTATCCATTTTAAACAGTAAGTATGGAGTGAGTCGTGGATGATATTACGACACTCATTCCAATTAATGATTGACGGGGGACGATATTTAGGTCCTTTACTGAGGAATGATTTTAACTCTCGGTCTTGAACGATGTTAAGATCTCCTGTTATAACATGGGAAATGGGTCCATACATGTATTCGGAATTACTACAATTACATGAAGTAGGTGTATTTTCACTGATATTAACATCTTTACACAATTGGCTATAATTAAACACATATTTCCGGGTAGATTTCTTGTAAATATAACAAATAAGAGGGAGCTCAGTATTATCAAAATATCCAGGAATTTGTTCTTTAACAGAATGGTCGTTAAAAATACCGGCAATATTTACAAAATCAAAACCTTTATTGACATACTTTATTTTAATAAAATGTTTTTTATGATCTTCAGGGCGATCAATTTTGGGAAACAGTTTAGAATAACAATATGCCATTATAATTTGAACGATTTCATACTTAGGACTGCTATATGAAATTGTGTTGCAATCCTCTAAAATTTTATTTAACTTATTAACCGGTAATGAACAGAGCTTTGTTAACAGATAATGTCTGCCGTTGTTTTTTGAAATAGAAATTAGGTCCGAAATATTGGTATGATTGGTCCGAAATTTTCTTTGATTGCGATTTTTTCTACGACCATGAGAACGGTTTTTACGAACAGTTTTAGAAACTATATCCAAAATGTTAACAGAATCGGTTCTTGATATATTACCAATTCCCATGATATTATCATTAAGACCGAGAGGGTAGACTGTCTGTAATTTTTTAATCCAATTTAATTCAATTATTTTCCGTGATCGTACAAACTTTGAATGAGATTCACCAGGCTGCTTATTTACTACTTCTAAAGGTTGAACTGTTAAATATTTAATAGGATGATTGTGCTTCTTAAGGTGTTGATAAATGATACTTTTGAATTTATTGGGTCTTTTAAAACGATACAGGTGTTCTTGCGTGCGTTTAGATAAAAATCGCCCAGTTTCACCTACGTACTGAATACCGCATCCTGGTTTGTTTCATGTGAGTAAATAAATAATACTGTTTGTTTTTCAAGTTATATCAGTTTCAAAATTTAAAGAAAATGTGCGACCATTAAACGTGGACCTTACCGTATTGTTGGTGGAAAGACGGGGACATGTAAGTCATTTTTTGGCATGACACTTATCGATAGAAGGGTAACCACGATTTTATTGTTAAATATGTTAGCGATGGTAGTATTTTTAGATAAGCGATTTTGAAGATTGAGACGTGTAGATACCCTTTGAACGAGTTTAGTATTTAATATTTTTCCATTTCTAAGCTTCATATTTGTTTTTTGTTTGTGGATTTAATTAGAAAGGAGCAAAGACTGGCGTCCAGAATATGAACCAGCATACAATCAATTAAATTATGTAAAATGATAATTCTGTTCGGCTAAAGATGTCAAACGCTATCCGTCATTAATTACCCGAAAAATAAAACAAAAGATAGGGTATATCAGGGTAGCGACTGACGTCTGACTAAATAGTAGAATGGGGCTGAAAATTGAAATACTACTTTTTGATAAATATTCCTAAAGTAATGAACTAGAGAAGTTCTCGCTCGGACACACACTCCATAATCTAGTATATTATAAGAGCATAAACCTGAAGCACGGGGAGGCACTCTACTGTCTCCACACGGCACTAAAGACAAACTCTGTAAAAAATAAAATTGAGAATGGAAATGGGGAATGTGTCAAAGAGACAACAACCCGACCACAGAACAGACAACAACAGAAGGTCACCAATAGGTCTTCAATACAGCGAGAAATTCCCGCACCCGGAGGCGTCCTTAAGCTGGCCCCTAAACAAATATATATACTAGTTCAGTGATAATGGACGTCATACTAAACTCCAAATTATACACAAGAAACTAAAAGTAAAAATAATACAAGACTAACAAAGGCCAGAGGCTCCTGACTTGGGACAGGCGCAAAATGCGGCGGGTTAAACATGTTTATGAGATCTCAACCTCCCCTATACCTCTAGCCAATGTAGAAAAGTAAACGCATAACAATACGCACATTAAAAGTCAGTTAAAGAGAAGTCCGAGTCCGATGTCAGAAGATGTAACAAAAGAAAATAAACAAAATGACAATAATACATAAATAACAACAGACTACTAGCAGTTAACTGACATGCCAGCTCCAGACCTCAATTAAACTGATTGAAAGATTATGTCTTCATCATATGAATATCAGGCACAATCCCTCCCGTTAGGGTTTAGTATCATACCATCATAAAATATATGAGAAGAGCATAACCCGTGTCATGCCAACAACTGGTTTTAAATAAATGTGTTTAGTTCCGATGCAAAGACCCTATAAGTGAATCAATATTAAAGCCAAAATATGCAATCTTTAATGACCTGACAACAGTATCGTAACTATATCCCTTCTTAATACGTCTATTTAAAGGTTTTGTTAGCTTCTGAGGTGAATACTGACATTTTAGTGCTTTATAAAGAATATTACCATAAAAGATTGGATGTGAAATACCTGAACGTATAAGAAGTCTGCATGTTGAGCTATATTTACGAATGATGTCCTTATACCGATGATAAAATTTAGTAAATGTTTTGACTAGTTTGTGATATCGAAAACCCTGGTGTAATAATTTTTCAGTAATACATAAATTTCTTTCGTTAAAATCTGAAACGTTGTTACATACACGAGCGAATCGTACAAGTTGAGATATATAAACACCGTAAGATGGTGACAAGGAACGTCACCATCTAAAATGGATAATTAACGATAGGAAATGAAAATCATCTCTTTTATCATAAATTTTGTATTAAGCTTTCCATTAATGATATGGATATCAAGATCGAGGAAAGGGCAGTGGTCATTGTTAGTATTAGCTTTATTTAAAGTAAGTTCAACAGGATAAATTTCTTTAGTATACATACTGAAGTCGTCATTATTGAGAGCCAATATATCATCCAAATATCTAAAAGTATTATTAAATTTTGTATCAGATGTTGTTTCGATGGGTCTTTGCTGATTTTAGTCATAAATTGTAACTCATAGCAATACAAAACAGGTCCGCAATAAGTGGTGCACAGTTAGTCCCCATTGGAATTCCGATAACCTGACGATATACGGAATCTCCAAAGCGAACAAAAATATTATCTAGTAAAAATTCAAGGGCAGATATAGTATCAAAGCATGTCCAATTGACATATTTCTTTTGTTTATTGCTACTAAAAATGACCTAAAGAGTTAGAACATATGTATTCACATTCTGACTTTTAAATGCCCATTTAATTAGGTGTGTGAATTTTTCTTAATGAGAATGTGAGGCAATGTGGTATACAAGGTAGAAAAATCAAAACTTTGAACAGATTCAAAATCACCAATATAAGCATGCAATTTATCAAGTACTTCCAACGAGTTTTGACACTCCAAAAGTAATTAATTCCACTATTTTCAAAGGCCTTATTTGAACAATTTATTATCAGGTTTTGATTGTACCAAGTGAACTGGTAAGAAGAATAGACAATTTAGTAGTGGAACAATGGCTTGAAGACGAAATAAATCTATATTTGTAAGGTGTTTTATGTAGCTTCGGAAGCCAGTACATAGTTGGGACTTTCATTGTATTTGGTTCTGCTTGTAAAGAGGTAGCTAAAAGTTTATGTTTGTTACAGATGTCGTTTTCTGAAAATGGAGTCAGTTGGAATGTTGGTGAATTGGTGATTTCTTTTTCAGGACCTCAATGTAAAATTTACGTCAAACAATAATGATATTATTAGCAGCTTTATCGGCCGGGACAAAACAAATTCCTTGGCTAGTTCTTTAAGTTTATGTTTGATACGAGAAATAGGTTTATTATGGTTGTTGTTAAGAGTAAAATGTTCTTTAAAATGTTGAATACGTATATCAACTATGTTCATTACTGAATTAAAAAGAGTCCAAAGATTTTTGTCAGCTTTTTCCCGTTTTATCCATTTTAAACAGTAAGTATGGAGTGAGTCGTGGATGATATTACGACACTCATTCCAATTAATGATTGACGGGGACGATATTTAGGTCCTTTACTGAGGAATGATTTTAACTCTCGGTCTTGAACGATGTTAAGATCTCCTGTTATAACATGGGAAATGGGTCCATACATGTATTCGGAATTACTACAATTACATGAAGTAGGTGTATTTTCACTTATATTAACATCTTTACACAATTGGCTATAATTAAACACAAATTTCCGGGTAGATTTCTTGTAAATACAACAAATAAGAGGGAGCTCAGTGTTATCAAAATATCCAGGAATTCGTTCTTTAACAGAATGGTCGTTAAAAATACAGGCAATATTTACAAAATCAAAACCTTTATTGACATACTTTATTTTAATAAAATGTTTTTTATGATCTAAGTCAGGGCGATCAATTTTGGGAAGCAGTTTAGAATAACAATATGCCATTATGATTTGAACGATTTCATACTAAGAACTGATAAATGAAATTGTGTTGCAATCCTCTAAAATTTTATTTAACTTATTAACCGGTAATGAACAGAGCTTTGTTAACAGATAATGTCTGCCGTTGTTTTTGAAATAGAAATTAGGTCCGAAATATTGGTATGATTGGTCCGAAATTTTCTTTGATTGCGATTTTTCTACGACCATGAGAACGGTTTTACGAACAGTTTTAGAAACTATATCCAAAATGTTAACAAAATCGGTTCTTGATATATTACCAATTCCCATGATATTATCATTAAGACTGAGAGGGTAGACTGTCTGTAATTTTTTAATCCAATTTAATTCAATTATTTTCCGTGATCGTACAAACTTTGAATGAGATTCACCAGGCTGCTTATTTACTACTTCTAAAGGTTGAACTGTTAAATATTTAATAGGATGATTGTGCTTCTTAAGGTGTTGATAAATGATACTTTTGAATTTATTGGGTCTTTTAAAACGATACAGGTGTTCTTGCGTGCGTTTAGATAAAATCGCCCAGTTTCACCTACGTACTGAATACCGCATCCTGGTTTGTTTCATGTGAGTAAATAAATAATACTGTTTGTTTTTCAAGTTATATCAGTTTCAAAATTTAAAGAAAATGTGCGACCATTAAACGTGGACCTTACCGTATTGTTGGTGGAAAGACGGGGACATGTAAGTCATTTTTTGGCATGACACTTATCGATAGAAGGGTAACCACGATTTTTATTGTTAAATATGTTAGCGATGGTAGTATTTTTAGATAAGCGATTTTGAAGATTGAGACGTGTAGATACCCTTTGAACGAGTTTAGTATTTAATATTTTTCCATTTCTAAGCTTCATATTTGTTTTTTGTTTGTGGATTTAATTAGAAAGGAGCAAAGACTGGCGTCCAGAATATGAACCAGCATACAATCAATTAAATTATGTAAAATGATAATTCTGTTCGGCTAAAGATGTCAAACGCTATCCGTCATTAATTACCCGAAAAATAAAACAAAAGATAGGGTATATCAGGGTAGCGACTGACGTCTGACTAAATAGTAGAATGGGGCTGAAAATTGAAATACTACTTTTGATAAATATTCCTAAAGTAATGAACTAGAGAAGTTCTCGCTCGGACACACACTCCATAATCTAGTATATTATAAGAGCATAAACCTGAAGCACGGGAGGCACTCTACTGTCTCCACACGGCACTAAAGACAAACTCTGTAAAAATAAAATTGAGAATGGAAATGGGAATGTGTCAAAGAGACAACAACCCGACCACAGAACAGACAACAACAGAAGGTCACCAATAGGTCTTCAATACAGCGAGAAATTCCGCACCCGGAGGCGTCCTTAAGCTGGCCCCTAAACAAATATATATACTAGTTCAGTGATAATGGACGTCATACTAAACTCCAAATTATACACAAGAAACTAAAAGTAAAATAATACAAGACTAACAAAGGCCAGAGGCTCCTGACTTGGGACAGGCGCAAAATGCGGCGGGTTAAACATGTTTATGAGATCTCAACCTCCCCTATACCTCTAGCCAATGTAGAAAAGTAAACGCATAACAATACGCACATTAAAAGTCAGTTAAAGAGAAGTCCGAGTCCGATGTCAGAAGATGTAACAAAAGAAAATAAACAAAATGACAATAATACATAAATAACAACAGACTACTAGCAGTTAACTGACATGCCAGCTCCAGACCTCAATTAAACTGATTGAAAGATTATGTCTTCATCATATGAATATCAGGCACAATCCCTCCCGTTAGGGTTTAGTATCATACCATCATAAAATATATGAGAAGAGCATAACCCGTGTCATGCCAACAACTGGTTTTAAATAAATGTGTTTAGTTCCGATGCAAAGACCCTATAAGTGAATCAATATTAAAGCCAAAATATGCAATCTTTAATGACCTGACAACAGTATCGTAACTATATCCCTTCTTAATAAGTCTATTTAAAGGTTTTGTTAGCTTCTGAGGTGAATACTGACATTTTAGTGCTTTATAAAGAATATTACCATAAAAGATTGGATGTGAAATACCTGAACGTATAAGAAGTCTGCATGTTGAGCTATATTTACGAATGATGTCCTTATACCGATGATAAAATTTAGTAAATGTTTTGACTAGTTTGTGATATCGAAAACCCTGGTGTAATAATTTTCAGTAATACATAAATTTCTTTCGTTAAAATCTGAAACGTTGTTACATACACGAGCGAATCGTACAAGTTGAGATATATAACACCGTAAGATGGTGACAAGGAACGTCACCATCTAAAATGGATAATTAACGATAGGAAATGAAAATCATCTCTTTTATCATAAATTTTGTATTAAGCTTTCCATTAATGATATGGATATCAAGATCGAGGAAAGGGCAGTGGTCATTGTTAGTATTAGCTTTATTTAAAGTAAGTTCAACAGGATAAATTTCTTTAGTATACATACTGAAGTCGTCATTATTGAGAGCCAATATATCATCCAAATATCTAAAAGTATTATTAAATTTTGTATCAGATGTTGTTTCGATGGGTCTTTGCTGATTTTAGTCATAAATTGTAACTCATAGCAATACAAAACAGGTCCGCAATAAGTGGTGCACAGTTAGTCCCCATTGGAATTCCGATAACCTGACGATATACGGAATCTCCAAAGCGAACAAAAATATTATCTAGTAAAAATTCAAGGGCAGATATAGTATCAAAGCATGTCCAATTGACATATTTCTTTTGTTTATTGCTACTAAAAATGACCTAAAAGAGTTAGAACATATGTATTCACATTCTGACTTTTAAATGCCCATTTAATTAGGTGTGTGAATTTTTCTTAATGAGAATGTGAGGCAATGTGGTATACAAGGTAGAAAAATCAAAACTTTGAACAGATTCAAAATCACCAATATAAGCATGCAATTTATCAAGTACTTCCAACGAGTTTTGACACTCCAAAAGTAATTAATTCCACTATTTTCAAAGGCCTTATTTGAACAATTTATTATCAGGTTTTGATTGTACCAAGTGAACTGGTAAGAAGAATAGACAATTTAGTAGTGGAACAATGGCTTGAAGACGAAATAAATCTATATTTGTAAGGTGTTTTATGTAGCTTCGGAAGCCAGTACATAGTTGGGACTTTCATTGTATTTGGTTCTGCTTGTAAAGAGGTAGCTAAAAGTTTATGTTTGTTACAGATGTCGTTTTCTGAAAATGGAGTCAGTTGGAATGTTGGTGAATTGGTGATTTCTTTTTCAGGACCTCAATGTAAAATTTACGTCAAACAATAATGATATTATTAGCAGCTTTATCGGCCGGGACAAAACAAATTCCTTGGCTAGTTCTTTAAGTTTATGTTTGATACGAGAAATAGGTTTATTATGGTTGTTGTTAAGAGTAAAATGTTCTTTAAAATGTTGAATACGTATATCAACTATGTTCATTACTGAATTAAAAAGAGTCCAAAGATTTTTGTCAGCTTTTTCCCGTTTTATCCATTTTAAACAGTAAGTATGGAGTGAGTCGTGGATGATATTACGACACTCATTCCAATTAATGATTGACGGGGGACGATATTTAGGTCCTTTACTGAGGAATGATTTTAACTCTCGGTCTTGAACGATGTTAAGATCTCCTGTTATAACATGGGAAATGGGTCCATACATGTATTCGGAATTACTACAATTACATGAAGTAGGTGTATTTTCACTGATATTAACATCTTTACACAATTGGCTATAATTAAACACATATTTCCGGGTAGATTTCTTGTAAATATAACAAATAAGAGGGAGCTCAGTATTATCAAAATATCCAGGAATTTGTTCTTTAACAGAATGGTCGTTAAAAATACCGGCAATATTTACAAAATCAAAACCTTTATTGACATACTTTATTTTAATAAAATGTTTTTTATGATCTTCAGGGCGATCAATTTTGGGAAACAGTTTAGAATAACAATATGCCATTATAATTTGAACGATTTCATACTTAGGACTGCTATATGAAATTGTGTTGCAATCCTCTAAAATTTTATTTAACTTATTAACCGGTAATGAACAGAGCTTTGTTAACAGATAATGTCTGCCGTTGTTTTTGAAATAGAAATTAGGTCCGAAATATTGGTATGATTGGTCCGAAATTTTCTTTGATTGCGATTTTTCTACGACCATGAGAACGGTTTTACGAACAGTTTTAGAAACTATATCCAAAATGTTAACAGAATCGGTTCTTGATATATTACCAATTCCCATGATATTATCATTAAGACCGAGAGGGTAGACTGTCTGTAATTTTTTAATCCAATTTAATTCAATTATTTTCCGTGATCGTACAAACTTTGAATGAGATTCACCAGGCTGCTTATTTACTACTTCTAAAGGTTGAACTGTTAAATATTTAATAGGATGATTGTGCTTCTTAAGGTGTTGATAAATGATACTTTTGAATTTATTGGGTCTTTTAAAACGATACAGGTGTTCTTGCGTGCGTTTAGATAAAATCGCCCAGTTTCACCTACGTACTGAATACCGCATCCTGGTTTGTTTCATGTGAGTAAATAAATAATACTGTTTGTTTTTCAAGTTATATCAGTTTCAAAATTTAAAGAAAATGTGCGACCATTAAACGTGGACCTTACCGTATTGTTGGTGGAAAGACGGGGACATGTAAGTCATTTTTTGGCATGACACTTATCGATAGAAGGGTAACCACGATTTTTATTGTTAAATATGTTAGCGATGGTAGTATTTTTAGATAAGCGATTTTGAAGATTGAGACGTGTAGATACCCTTTGAACGAGTTTAGTATTTAATATTTTCCATTTCTAAGCTTCATATTTGTTTTTGTTTGTGGATTTAATTAGAAAGGAGCAAAGACTGGCGTCCAGAATATGAACCAGCATACAATCAATTAAATTATGTAAAATGATAATTCTGTTCGGCTAAAGATGTCAAACGCTATCCGTCATTAATTACCCGAAAAATAAAACAAAAGATAGGGTATATCAGGGTAGCGACTGACGTCTGACTAAATAGTAGAATGGGGCTGAAAATTGAAATACTACTTTTGATAAATATTCCTAAAGTAATGAACTAGAGAAGTTCTCGCTCGGACACACACTCCATAATCTAGTATATTATAAGAGCATAAACCTGAAGCACGGGAGGCACTCTACTGTCTCCACACGGCACTAAAGACAAACTCTGTAAAAATAAAATTGAGAATGGAAATGGGAATGTGTCAAAGAGACAACAACCCGACCACAGAACAGACAACAACAGAAGGTCACCAATAGGTCTTCAATACAGCGAGAAATTCCGCACCCGGAGGCGTCCTTAAGCTGGCCCCTAAACAAATATATATACTAGTTCAGTGATAATGGACGTCATACTAAACTCCAAATTATACACAAGAAACTAAAAGTAAAATAATACAAGACTAACAAAGGCCAGAGGCTCCTGACTTGGGACAGGCGCAAAATGCGGCGGGTTAAACATGTTTATGAGATCTCAACCTCCCCTATACCTCTAGCCAATGTAGAAAAGTAAACGCATAACAATACGCACATTAAAAGTCAGTTAAAGAGAAGTCCGAGTCCGATGTCAGAAGATGTAACAAAAGAAAATAAACAAAATGACAATAATACATAAATAACAACAGACTACTAGCAGTTAACTGACATGCCAGCTCCAGACCTCAATTAAACTGATTGAAAGATTATGTCTTCATCATATGAATATCAGGCACAATCCCTCCCGTTAGGGTTTAGTATCATACCATCATAAAATATATGAGAAGAGCATAACCCGTGTCATGCCAACAACTGGTTTTAAATAAATGTGTTTAGTTCCGATGCAAAGACCCTATAAGTGAATCAATATTAAAGCCAAAATATGCAATCTTTAATGACCTGACAACAGTATCGTAACTATATCCCTTCTTAATAAGTCTATTTAAAGGTTTTGTTAGCTTCTGAGGTGAATACTGACATTTTAGTGCTTTATAAAGAATATTACCATAAAAGATTGGATGTGAAATACCTGAACGTATAAGAAGTCTGCATGTTGAGCTATATTTACGAATGATGTCCTTATACCGATGATAAAATTTAGTAAATGTTTTGACTAGTTTGTGATATCGAAAACCCTGGTGTAATAATTTTCAGTAATACATAAATTTCTTTCGTTAAAATCTGAAACGTTGTTACATACACGAGCGAATCGTACAAGTTGAGATATATAAACACCGTAAGATGGTGACAAGGGAACGTCACCATCTAAAATGGATAATTAACGATAGGAAATGAAAATCATCTCTTTTATCATAAATTTTGTATTAAGCTTTCCATTAATGATATGGATATCAAGATCGAGGAAAGGGCAGTGGTCATTGTTAGTATTAGCTTTATTTAAAGTAAGTTCAACAGGATAAATTTCTTTAGTATACATACTGAAGTCGTCATTATTGAGAGCCAATATATCATCCAAATATCTAAAAGTATTATTAAATTTTGTATCAGATGTTGTTTCGATGGGTCTTTGCTGATTTTAGTCATAAATACATGTATAAGCAGCAAATTGAATGTATTAGCTGGATCCAAACCCATTTCTAAGGTGGAACAGGATATTACGGCACAAAATAAAATGGTAAGCAAGAAGATTTTGTCTTATTTGGTAGGAATAAAACTTCCACATTTTATGAAACAAAATATCGTACTTGCTCTGAAATATATATTTTAAAAAGAAAAATATATAAAATTACTGAGGGATTCTAGGTGAAATATTACCTCTACTGTAACGGGTCTTTATTTGTATTTTTTTCGGAGATCCATTATCGTGTCATTTTGACAAATAAAAAGATAGTGGAACTCATCTCCAACTAAACCATCTGCGCATTTTTCACATATACGATTACATTTGGGAATATTTCTCCAACGACCAGTTTCAATAGGAAATTTGACATTTGATAATCTCAATTTAGTGATACGTGTTCTTTGATGCGAGTTAAGTCGTAATAAATATGGTTCTATAATAAAATCTGTTTTGAATGACAGATAGAAACGACCCCTAGAAGTGTTTGCCAAATCTGCATTCCACTTCTGAATAAATTGATCACGTAGTATCTGTTTTACATATAACTTTAACCAATCAGTGCTTACATGTACCTGGTCTGAGAAAATAAAACTGAGCCCAATTTCGTCAAACGTAGACTTGATAAAATATATCCACTTATTTCCATGCGTATCGTCCGAAAACAATCTAAATAATAAAGTGGCAGATTTTGACGATAGTTTGTTGGAGGATAAAAGACTATTCCAGTATGTTAATATTCTACATTTTATATTAATTGTCAAGGGGAAACGACCCAATTCTCCATAAACTAAATAATTTGGTGTGGTGGTTAGTACTTTAAGTATTCTCTTTAAAAATTGTAAGTGCACCTTTTCAATATTATCATTTTTCTCAAAACCAATAACTTCACAAGAATAAAGCAAAATAGGTGAGACAAGCGTGTCAAATATCGTCAACTGTAAATCTATAGGAATATTTATGTTTCTTATCTTGTAATATACAGAATATAATGCCTTCTGTGCTTGCTCTACTAACTTTTTCTTTGCATTAATTACATTCTGTGTATCCCTTTTCTTGGAAAAAATAACCACCTTTGTTTTGTCTATATTAACTTGTAACTTCCAGATTTTACAATATTCAGAAAAAATGTCTAACATTCTTTGCATACCTTCAGCAGTTTCAGATATTAAGACAGTGTCGTCAGCATATAATAACATAAAAATTCTTAAGTATGTATCTAATACATCATTTGTAATATCATCAATCATATCAAGCGATTCAATACCGTTATTTTCAAAATAGTCTTCAATGTCATTTATAAACAATGAAAAAAGAAAGGGTGAAAGGTTTTCACCTTGTCTAACACCTATGTTACAGGCAAAAAAATCAGATTTTACACCGTTCTTTGTCACACAAGACTTTACATTTTGATAAAGATTTAAAATAATATTAAAACATTTCCCATTTATTTTATTTTTTAATAATTTTTTCCATAACCCCACTCGCCAAACAGTATCGAAAGCTCTGCTGAAATCCACAAAGGTACAAAATATTTTTTCTTCTTTGAGAGATATAAATTAACAAGTGTATATAGTATAAAAATATTATCATTAGTCGAGTGTGATTTTCTGAAACCAGCTTGTGCCTTGGAAATTAAATCAGTTTCCTCTGCAAATAGTGTCAGTCTATTATTCAAAATGCCTGTGAAAACTTTTCCTAAACAACTCATTAGTGTAATTGCTCTATAATTCTTTGGTTCATTTGCATTCCCTTTGTTTTTAAAAACAGGATTAATAATACCAACAGACCAAATTTCAGGGACAATACCTCTGTCAAAAATAAAATTAAACAATTTAACATACAATGGTATCATAATATGAATAGTATATTTTATATATTCATTTGTTAAATTGTCTATACCACTAGCCTTTTCATTATGCAGATTCAAAATAACATTTTCTATTTCAGTTTGAGATATAGGAGCATTTAATATTTCGTTATTATCCTCAAGATTTACACCATCTAGATTTACATCGGTTTCGATAACTTCCTCCTGCACTTCATTCATCTCTTTGAAGTAGTTATACAATTCAGCTATCGATGCTTTAATAGATTGACCACTTTTTTCGGTACAACGATTCAAAATATTCCAAAAGTTCTTCGTGTCTGATTTTGATGATGTTCTTAAATCGCTCGTAATTTTATCTTGATATTGTTTGAAACTTATATGACCGGACAATTTGGACTGAGCAATGAAATTAGTTTTTAAACAACATTTTATTAATTCAATTGTTTTAATGTATATTCTTGTTTTGCATTTATTTTATTAATCTGAACTTTGTCGTAAATTTAGACATAAGTGTTTTACACGGATTATGTGTCATAATCTTGGACAAAGGTCTTAAATGCATTTACTCTATTTATTTAAATATTTATTCTCTGTGACAGTTTGGACAATAACTTACAAATACGTGTCGGACACTAATTACTCTTTTAATCTATTGTTATTTCTATTTGGCATCTGTTAATCTTCTTAATCCTTTACTTGCTTGTGCTTATATATATCGTTATTGTTTGTATGTTACATGACATTTAGTTTGGAGTTTGTTGTTCGGTCTTGCCGGACTGTTAAAATAAAAGTTTAAGGAGCGAAATATTCCTTCTTGATTTCCATTTAGCCGGAACGCCATTTTACCCGGTTATATCTGGTGGAGGACCCGGGCAACGCATCTATCGGATACCTTGTTCTACCTGTGAAGCTGATCCCCCAGCAAACAGAAAAATGGATACGCGGAGAACCAGAAATTTTGGCAGAGACTGGAGATACCAGATGTCTGATCATGGAACTACCTTTCAGACAAGAAATTTTCAACATATGGACAACTACCTATGTAAGTTTTGTGGAAAGACTGTGAATAATCAATTTCATTTTAGACAATGTATAGCAAAAACGTCATTTTGTTATAAGTGCAGAAGTGTTGGACATTACGCCAGAATGTGTAATTTTCACAAACAACCGGACGTGAAAGTTGTTAAGGTTAAATCGAAATCCAAGTTACGTCGTGACGCAGAAAGAATGAGAAAATTCAAAGAACAGAAAGCTATGTCAATGTTTCCTTGTGCGGAACTTAATACCATAGAACTGATGGACTTCTTTTCAACCTTAGAATATAACAAGGAATTCATAGATAACGTAAGACTCAGGCACGACCGAGTGAATTCCGAGAGAGTTAAATTCAAAATTAAAAGTGTACACTATGAAAAGAAATTTAAAGAGTTAAATCAAAAGCATACCAGTGTTGTTAGCAATCTAGAAAAACTTCAAAAACAAAACGCAGATGACCAAAAAGAAATGGAAAAATTACGTGAACGCATTAATAATCTTGAAGAATCTAATTTTGGGCCGTACGATCAAAGATGTGAAGCAATCGATAAGCAATTCAATCTACAACGCGATAAAGAACATATGCGGGATCGAATCACCAAACTAGAAGACGAATTGGACAATTTTCGGAAAAATACAAGAGAAGATAACTTTTCAATCCAAAACTATCGTTACAGAGGACGCCACAACCACAGAAGAAACTTTCGGAACAATTTCAGATGAACAGTAAGACCCGGGTCGTGTCTTCAAGGGCCGCGGGAATATATGACCGGACAATTTGGACTGAGCAATGAAATTAGTTTTTAAACAACATTTTATTAATTCAATTGTTTTAATGTATATTCTTGTTTTGCATTTATTTTATTAATCTGAACTTTGTCGTAAATTTAGACATAAGTGTTTTACACGGATTATGTGTCATAATCTTGGACAAAGGTCTTAAATGCATTTACTCTATTTATTTAAATATTTATTCTCTGTGACAGTTTGGACAATAACTTACAAATACGTGTCGGACACTAATTACTCTTTTAATCTATTGTTATTTCTATTTGGCATCTGTTAATCTTCTTAATCCTTTAATTGCTTGTGCTTATATATATCGTTATTGTTTGTATGTTACATGACATTTAGTTTGGAGTTTGTTGTTCGGTCTTGCCGGACTGTTAAAATAAAAGTTTAAGGAGCGAAATATTCCTTCTTGATTTCCATTTAGCCGGAACGCCATTT
The DNA here is from genome assembly GCA_017311375.1 of Mytilus coruscus. Lineage (NCBI taxonomy): Eukaryota > Metazoa > Mollusca > Bivalvia > Mytilida > Mytilidae > Mytilus > Mytilus coruscus. The sequence goes on along the minus strand of CM029606.1, from coordinate 22,436,295 downwards.
TACCCGGTTATACTAGTATCCATAGCAGATTTATAGTTACGACTAGAAACTGATAGACAAGTTATATTAGCTTCATTTTTGAAACGGTTATAGCTCTTTCGTGCTTTATGAAAAAGACGTCTTTTCTCTTCGCATGTTTTATCGAACCACGGTCTATGTACATTACGGTTATTATACTTTTTATTTGGTCTTATGATACCAAAAGTGTGTTTTGCCGTTTTGTTAAAGAGCAAACAAATCTTATCAACAACTGAATTAATATTTGCTGTAAAATTCAGTTCAAAGAACATGTCATCCTCAACGAGGTTATTAACAAACTCATCGCATTTTTCTGCATTCCATCGTCTCGAGCGATTATTGTCATTTTTGCAAGTAAATTAACTTCATCAGAAGATTTAGACGCCTCCCGGCAGTTCAGCGTTAGGTGTAACTGTCTATGGACGTCAGAGAATATTGGGGAATACACCTTTATCTCAAACTCTGACACACAATAAAGTAAATTAGAGGAACATAAACAATAATCAATAGTATTTAAATCTTTACAAGTACGTTCGCCAAGAAATCGATCTTTACCAGCTCTTCCGTTAATTATATAAACATTGTTTTTTCTACAAAAATCTAATAGTTTGTGACCATATGCATTTGGTTTATTTGTACATGTACTTTTCCTATTCAATGGTAGTTTTAACCTAAGTAAATTTTCATAATCATACATATACTTTATTAAGTCAGGATCATCATATAAATCAAAAGTTTCGAGTATTGACTCATCATGCTGCACAAAATCTTGCAAAGTACCTGTTTTGGCATTGAAATCACTAAGAAGGCAAATACATTCATCATTTTTAGAAAAAATAAACATTTCATTTTCAATTTCAATGAAAGCTTCATTTGATGAATATTTGGTGTTCTCTGGAGGGATATAAATGCATCCTATCAATAAATCTGTACCTATGTTTGTAACAAAATCTTTAACTCTTAACCATTGAACAAAATCAGAATCTGAGTCAAGAAATTCTATAAAACTACCCAATGATTTCTTATAAATAATAACCATTCCACCGGACTTCCTTTTGAATCTTTGTCTGTGTTTTGCTTGAAAGGTATAGCCACATGGCAATTCCAATTTATCATATATATCAGTTTTTGTCTCTTGAAACAAAAGGATGTCATAATTAGTAATTAGCAACAAGAAATCTGGACATAATAATTTTTATTTCAATCCACATACATTAAGACAACATACGTTTAGTTTATTATTACAATTAACATATTTATTCGAAATACAGTTCTCGCTATCCCTCTTGTCCTAGTGGAAACGGACCTGTCGTTCTTCGATAATCTGTCGCCCACGGATATTGTCACGGTCTTGCGATGTTGGGTGAATTCTGTTTGATTCGGGAATATAACGTTGACCATCTATAGTGTATATTAAGTGCGAATCCAGTTTGTTCATTTTCACTGTCGTATGCGAGTATGTCTATTGTAGAATAAAGGATGTCGGGGAAAACTGCGTTTGTTTACTTTTTGAAAATACGAAATAATTGATTTGAATGTATGTTTTAACACAATTTCATTAGAATATAACTTTCTAATGTATAATATCAGGACTAAAGTCCAAAAAAGTGTAATTAAAGCAGCTGAATCCATAATATTGTTTACTGAATGCGATTCATTTTAACTATAGATGCGATGAATTATCACTGTAAGTGCAATCATTTCTGATGTGGAATTTTTGGAGGTGTGATGAATTTTCACTGTTGTTTTATATGATAATTCGACATGCAATAACTGAAAATAGTCTTAAAATGACTTTAATATTGATGATATTTACAATGCACGCTAGTCGTAGATGTTAACTTGAATACTAGTATACACGGATATAACCAACTTATGACATTGTGAGTTGTGTACTGTTCATCGATATTTTTTTTTCTGTACGTTCGTTGTATGTTTTTTTTTTTTTTTCGTCATAGTTCTGTACCGTTCGTAAGTAAAACATTGAGAACATATTTATCTATTTCTTTTGAAATGCCTATCTTTTATTTTTGTTAGCAAGCATTTGCAACTGTTAAAACTATTTGACATTTCTAACATTTCATATTGAAGATGAAAACCACCTGAATCTTGCATTTGTTTGACGTGAAACTTGACGTGAAACTTACTGGAGCTAGAGAAGCCGACTAATCGGGAGCGCCTGATTGCAAACCATTTTCATAGAAATCCAGCAGTTTGATCTTGAGGTCAATTTTAAAGCTCACACGAAGGTCAAGGTGATATACGTCACATTGCCTTAATGTGATACACGTTCATATCATGCATATATATTCAAATATTTTTGGTGAGTGTGTCATGAATCCGTAAATTTACTAGAGCAGAACATACATGAATTTAATATATTTTTATGGCGAACATTCCTTGAAAAGATTTAGTACTCGCTTTAAAAAGCTTTGAAAATTTGTCACGCCGTTTCATACATATTTCTACCATATTGGTAGGCTTTTGCACAACGAACAGTACAAGAATGTACAAAGAACGGTACTAAAGAAAGAAAACATCGAACAGTACAAGAATGTATAACGAACGGTACTAAAGAAAGAAAAGAAAGTACAAAAAGAATGAATCGTACATTGCCAAAATTCTGAGGTCAGTTTTTCAAGTAAATGTCTGCAAATAAAATTAAAACAACGGGTTTCTCATTTGCATAATGTATTTTAAACAACAACAAATCACAAAATACACGGTCGCATTTAGTGCAAGTGCCAACCAACTATGCTCTATTTATAGTTTAATCAAGTTTGAGTTACACAGAGTGTTTGTTTCGCGATGTTTACAAGTAATTCACAGACCTGTCTATTTGGCATAGTCACAGGGTGTACATGTAATATAAATATTATACAATGCTGTCAGGAACTGCTTTTTCGGTGACGTGTCAGGAACAGTACACTTTGTTTTCATAAGCATAGAATACTTAACTGCATGAACTGAACAGTACGCCAATTAGTCTTTGGTGAAAATATTAGGACGGTCTATCTACCAATATTGCTTCGAGATGCAGCGATTAATGTCCGGAATCAATTGCACGGCGGTTATACTCCGTGGTTTAGAACCATTAAACATGTAACAATAAAATGTATTAAATATATCTTTGTATTCTTACAATTACGAATTTGCTTATTTTTAACAACGATTTATGAGAAATTCAAACATAAATTAAGGTGACTCGATTGCTGCTCGAACTTTCTTTGCACGACTTTACCCCCAGCAGAGCTATACAAAAACAGTACATTAACGGGTGTTACACGGACACTTTTTAGATGATACACGGACACTTTTTAGTTGTTACACGGACACTTTTATGAATGGAATCACTCGTGCATGATCAGAGAGTTCATGGGCACTTTAAATTTCAATTAGATTTGAACTTTTTGTTTCACCGACATATTTCCTGTCTTTTTGATTAAAATATTTACGTTAGCATCAATAACTATATTTCAAACAATTCCAGTAAATTACTATTCATATCAGTACACCAAGGCATTGACCATTTAACTTAAAAAAAGGGGGGTATGTCTTTTTTCTAAAAAATATTTTGATACCCAATTTTATGAGAAAAAAATATATTGTGGTCAAGCAGATGACAAAATAATGTTCTGATTCCCGATTTTCCGTATATAATCGTCTAATTTCGAAAAAAAAATGAAAATAGTTGGGTGATAGCGTTGAAAAAATAAATAATGTTCTTACTCAGAAAAGAAGATACCCCCTTTTGAAGCTAAATGGTCGGTCCGTAATTGTTTTTTTCCTTCAACATATGGACATGAATAGTATTCTGGACAATGCTGAAAGTAAAGAAATGCTGGTACCAACGTTTATATTTCAATAAAAAAGACAGGAAATATATATAAAAAAATCAAAACTTATCAAAAGATAAAATCCCTATCAACACACCAATGCACGATTGATCCTATAAATAAAAAGTGTCCATGTAATTAATGTTCAAATATGCAGCAAATCGTGAAGAAAAATCATTCAACTAATGTCATCAATTTTGAACGGTAAGCTGCGATTGGATCATATAGTGACACGTGTTAAATCCTGATCAACACTATCAGAGACATATAAAAAACCTATATGTATGAACTATTAAAAAATTCAAAATATATGCCTATATATATATATATATATATCAAATAATAAGACAAAATCCAGTTTTTCATAACATTTCATTCACTTAATATCAGTTCTGTTTATTTTAAATGGATTAACCCCCCCCGCTTTCCTTCCGTTTTTCCACAATAAAAAAATCAAATGGTAGCTCTGTTTTTTTATGAATTACTTACTAGCGAAGTTGCATTCTAAAAGTCTCAAATGTAAACAACATTCATCTTTTCCTTGAAATGGTTCTTTTTATTAAGTTATTAAATTCTTGAAATTTTTTAGAAAAAATTCTCGGCTTAACGGAAGTGAAAAAAATGTGTTTAAACTGTAACTTACATTAATAAAATTGAGAATGGAAATGGGAATGTGTCAAAGAGACAACAATCCGACCACAGAACAGACAACAACAGAAGGTCACCAATAGGTCTTCAATACAGCGAGAAATTCCGCACCCGGAGGCATCCTTAAGCTGGCCCTAAACAAATATATATATACTAGTTCAGTGATAATGGACGTCATACTAAACTCAAATTATACACAAGAAACTAAAAGTAAAAATAATACAAGACTAACAAAGGCCAGAGGCTCCTGACTTGGGACAGGCGCAAAAATGCGGCGGGGTTAAACATGTTTATGAGATCTCAACCCTCCCCCTATACCTCTAGCCAATGTAGAAAAGTAAACGCATAACAATACGCACATTAAAAGTCAGTTAAAGAGAAGTATGGCCATTGAAGTTTCTAATATGTTTAGTTTTGCTACCTCTTCTAAATGCAAATGTACTACTTCCTTTCTGAAACGTCGTACAAGTCAGATACAAAACAAAGGTAACAAAAAATAGGCCGGAAACAACCTGCCGTATAGTTTGTCTGCACTTGTAGTCAGGTCAAGGTCCTCGGCTAGCGCCTCGGACCTTGACCTGACTACTCGTGCAGAAAAACTATCCGGCAACGGTTGTTACCGGCCGGTTTCTTTGTTACCTTTGTATTGTATCTAATACTTACTGAATAAGATGTATATAAAATGGCATGATAAAAATCAGTTATCTAGTCATCCAAGCGTCAAATTAAAGGCAATTGTTTGTGCGAGATAAAAACAATACCACTCACTCAATCGTGAAATGAAGATCTTTTTGTGACGTACTGCTCTTTGATATCTAAGATGCACCCATTAGAGCTATTTTCATAATGCTTGTATTTAAACGGTTTGGTTGGCTTGCTTGCGTTTTTAGTATAAATGTTTGCTCAATCTTAATTACAATGCTTAAGCAAACATTTATACAAACAAAGCAAGCAAGCCAACTACACCTTTAAACTACAAGCATTAGGAAAATAGCTGTAATGATGTTTTATATGTATGTGCTGTATGTTTAGACCGAAACCGAAAACTGCCTTTTCGGTGACGTGGATTGGCTTAGCTGTCCAAGATATATGTATACAGTGATGGCGTGTCATAGGAAAGAATAAATCTAATCCTACATATAGATCTGGATTTGAACAAATTATCAGAGAAAAAAGTATTGACAATATTAGCAATAAATGCAATTTTTACGGAATTTATTGCTATATTACCTCAGATTTTCACTCACTAATTATGCATATATAATCAATCCTTCTGACTTCATAAATTTTGTTAGAGAGTCGGCTAAATTACGACTTTATGTGATGCAAATTCATTAATATCTTTCTGTGAAAATGCATCGCATATACAATAGAAATGAATCGCCCTACAGTGAAAATGAAAGTCTAATATCATTATTCGACAATAAACATGAATCGCATCACCAAAACAACATAGTGGAATTTGATTCAATATCAATAAGCTGAACAACAAAACCTGTTTTAAGTTATACAACATTATTAATCACGTTAAAAGGTACATTTTTCTGCAAATGAAACTTTACTGCTACTTATAAATCTCTTGCACGCTCTGTTAATATTTGCTTATTTAAGTAATCGCTGCAAGTGCGATATAAACCCTTCTGCATCTCTTACCTATATGATCTTATATCACAAGTGTATTAAAACAATCCATTTGATATATTGTTTATTATTTTATTCCAAAATCATAAACTTTTCGTCTGTTTATTTATCATTCTACATCAGAAATTCATGGCATATACAGTGAAAATGGTATTTCAGGATTCGCACTTTACATACACTGATCTACATACAATTTGTCTACAACAATCGTGGCACGCTTGCCTTGGTCCCTAAACTGTTTCATTATTGGAACAAGCTCCTTTCGTCGGTCACTTACTTCTTGCGGGTACTGTGAGTAAACTTTTTGAGTCCTATCTCTTAAAATTGGCTGTGCTGCTCTCAAAACCTTTTCTTTGTCCTTATAGGTAACAAATCGTGCAACAATTCCTCTGGGCTTACGATTATTACGTTTTCGGAGACGGTGGACATTTTGAAACTCGATGTCGTCGTGTATTTGAAGTACTTCTTGAATAAATTTACGCACAACAGCCTCCGTGTCTTCTCTGATGTTCGGATCAGTATCAGATGACTCTGTAATATTCTCAAATATTAAGTTGTATTTCATGGATCTTGTTTGTTGATCAAGCATTGTCTCATATAATTCGTTCATCTGACCATCTAGATTTCTACGCGAGCACTCGAGCTCAGATATTCTAGAATGGAAGTGCCTCATATCGTCGTCGTTACTTAACAGTTTTTTTATCTTGAATCTGGGCAGTTTGTTATAGTTGTGCTATGTCTTGATCAACAACATCAAATTTTCTTTCGATTGCAGCAAGTCTATCACAAACGTTGTCAAGTAAGTCCAACTTTTGTAGTTTTACTTGAATATCTTGAATTATTACAGGTAAGTTTGGTTGTGTAACATACATGTTGTTCATCATTTGATCGTTTGTTGACATTGTCGGTACTGTGTAACCTTGACCTTGATAGGGGAATGCCCGGGGTGCGTTTGATTGTGCAACATTGTTGTGTATTACAAATTTTGCAAAACAGGTTGCAATGTTTGGAATGATTGCATAGCACACGGAGATGAAATAACGGGGATATTTGGTATTGGTCCGTATAATGTCTGGTTGGCACCATGTATAGCACTATAAGTCAAATTGTTCTGGGGGGTAGACGGTGTACTTGACATGCTTGAGTTATTCAATCGCTTTCTCTTAGACTTTTTACCCATACCAGCAATTTAATTGGAAAAATTGATTTGCAAGTTTCATACTTCACTACAAAATCGTCGACTACCATTATCATCAACTGTATTGACTATGTTGGACTATGAAACTAGTTGAATTGCTTTTCTCCAAATATCACCTGTCCATCACCTGTCCATCACTATCCGCCATGTTTTTTACAGATCCTACAACCCATGTACCGTATAAACTGTCACATTAATCAAGAGAAAGATCATTAAACTGATTAAATATTGACCATCAAATCTCTGATGTAATTGACCACGCCACACTACCAATAAACATTCATTGGTAGTAGTTTGACCTTTCACACTGGTAAAAATAAAAGCTAACACCATCCAGAAATGAACTATTGAAATAAAAACATTCCTTATCTCCCTACTTTATATTTAACACCACTCTCAACATGCCATAATTATCCTGATTTACAATAAAAAGAAAATATTTTCCTCCACACACATGGTAATGAAAATACTGAGATATAATTTACAATCAAGTTGAAATAATAATTAGCATAAAAAAAGTTCTAAGGTTCACGTATTGACTTTTTTTTAAAAAAGCAACTTGTTCTGTTATCAGCATGATAACATAAACGGGGTCATAAAAACAACTCATATGCACTTTTCTGTAAATGTCAGAATGCCCATCCTATCACATTACAGTAAGAACCGATCGTTCAATGACTTCGTGTTACGCCTATTGACCTCGCGTCAACCGGAGTAATTCATTCATTAAAACATCTGGAGATTGGGTATTCAGAATGGAAATATTTTGTGTGCGGTATAGACGTGTACGACCTGAAATATGTTTGCATCAAAATGCCACCTAAGGCTACATACTGGATGTGCAGGAAGTGCCACCAAAATAAATAGCTAAACGAATTCTAATGTGCTTTCGAATTATCATTGCTATGTTCAATAAATAATTTTCTATTCATAAAAATTTATTCAAATATATGTAAAACAACATATACCCAGACAGTATAAAAAAAAGCCCAATGTTACAGACAAAAAGAGACAATTTTGCAAATTTTGCATTATTTACCCCAATTTCGTACATATTCTTTTAATAAATATAGTGTCGCATAAGTCTATAGATGTAGGTTGGGTACTGTTCATTGTTTTAATTGCATTATAAATGACGCATGAATATTAATTAAGGATTGTTTTTTCTAATATAATTCCTTCACAGTGTTTAACAACTTTGTCTGCTTTTGAATCGCGCATACTATAAAACAATTTGACAAATCAAACAGATAACTCTGCACAAAATTGTAAGAATCAAGAACATATAAGCTGATCAAATGTAGATAAATCATATGAAAAATATAATGACATAACGTTTACTAGATAAATTATAAATGTTTTACAGCCGATTCCAACCAGTGTGTAGATAAAGGTAGAATCTTTGGTTAGCTTCCTTGCTAGCTCAACCATGAAATCATTATTAGGTAAGGTACATCCAGCCTTTGGGTGGAGTCAATAGTTAAGCAGAAACCTACTCAGAATTAAGTGACAGAATATAAACGTTGTTAAACTAGTTTTACAAGTCAGTTTAAAAATAAGTTTTCAATCTAAATTTAAAATTTAGTGATAATTATAAGCTAATTCACAAGCATGTTGTAGGTGTGTTTGATTTGCCAATTTTATTTTGATAAATGGTGAAAAGTCAACTGAAAGCTGAAATTCCTAATTGTTTTTTCTTCGTCAGACATTATTTATCTAAAACTAATAAGTAAGGTAATGTTTACGGACCAAGTGGATGTTCGTAAACTCTGCAATATTTTCAATTTCAAACTGCAGTTGTTTGCTGTTTTTTTTTTTTTTTTTTTTTTTTTTTTTCTCGTTGCATTTTTAACTAAATAAAAGGTCCACAACGGCGTGCATGATATTAAATAGTATGATAATTTTTCTTTTCTGTGTGAATATAAAAGATTTTAGTTCTAAAAACTGTGCATATATATGAAGAAAAGACACCAAGCATAACAATGTTTTATGCGTGGGGAATACACCAAAAGACACTAATTAATTAAACTGCCTATTCACGGCGTAAATATTTAAAAAAAAAAAAAAAAAAAACGTTACTCTGCTTCTAATTTATTGATTTTATTGATTTTTTAATTCAATCAAAGACTAAGAATTGATATTTCATTTGTAAGGTAGTCTAGGTAAACCTTTGTAAGAAATATACATATTATAAATATTGAATAGGCCATTGATATGAATGTTTTCATTGGATGATACAATGGCGCTTTGCTCCTCCCAATTTTAAGGTAATAATCATTTCATGGTTGAGCTAGCAAGGAAGCTAACCAAAGATTCTACCTTTAGCTACACACTCGTTGAAATCGGCTGTAATTACTTTCAGTATACGTGTTTACAAAATGCAGAACTTGGTGTTATCTTTGGAAGCGAAGGATTCATCGATAATGACAAGAGATAATATGATTTTATTCAAAGAATTCTAGAAGATTGTTTGTAAATTACCAGAAGAAAAACATAGAATGGTAAACACGTTTTTATCACTTTTTGACGCTGTATATATTAATTAATGTTGTAATTATATGCATTGATAGTACACCATACTGTATATAGATAGAAGCCAGCAAGTTCGCTTGCACATCAGATTCATAGAACTTGAGTGATTTTTTTATGTACATATTTTTTTTTTTAATTAGAAGGGAGTCATTTATTTTTCCTACTATTAAAATCTTTTGCGGTAGAGTATGTAAGTGTTATTTGCATGTGAGATTAATCATAATAAGTATGATCCAGTAAATACGTTTATCTTTATCTTGTGTATACCACATCATATAATCAATATCGCCATCGTGGAGAAAATGTCAATTGTCATAAAAAAAAATCTGGTAAGACGATACGTTATTGTCACAAGAGTTTAAAAAAACATATATATGTATAATAAAAGATCGAAAACGAGGTCCGTAAAATCTGTTAATATTGAAAACAAAATCACGTGGAAGGGTAAAATTTAATATTGTCGCTGGCAGTACGTCTAGTTCGTCTTCGTGTGTAATCAATGATTAAACAGACCTACATTTGCCATTTGACAGTAGAGCTTCTGTCAAGACAATCGTTGCACGAAATGATCGTCGTTAATAAATACAAGCTCTGAGTGCTGCAGTTGTTCGACACCAGACTGGAAATTATAGAATCATCGAAAATGATGGGGAAATTGTTTTCTTGTTTTCATCGACAGAAAGACCGCCAGGAGGCTTATAGTACGTACACATTTAAGTATAATTTTTTAACTTCAATCACGATTATGAATAATCTGCTGCTTTAACGAAATAGTGTGAGTACCATTGTTTGTATACACACTGATTTTATTTGTGAATATTTTTCATGCATTAATATTACGCTTTTTCATGTGTAGACAGCTTGCTAGTCATCGAATGGAATCATAGGAGTTGGTGTGGATGTGTGTCTCGCAGAGTCAAGGGTTCAGTGGCGGATCCAGGTGGGGGTCCGGGGTTGGAACCCCCATTTTTTCTTGACGATCAATGCATTTGAATGGGGACATATAGTTGAACCCCCCTTTATTCTGGGTTGGGAACCCCCTTTTTTAAAAATGGCTGGATCCGCCCCTGAGGGTTATAAACTCATATCTCTTCCACTGGGTTGGTGTGTACTGGATTTGTTACGGTAGAACAGAGATATATATTAAACTATGAAATTGCAAGTGCTTTCAAATTCAAGTAGATTACAAATAAAGTAAGCTTGTGACTCTTCCATCCTATGGTGCACACGTTTTCCAAATCTATAATATTATGTGGAAGGTTAAATAAGATTGCATTGTCAATGAAAGGAAAGGTCGATTAACTTGGTTACAATCAGATAATACCACGTATACCGTGTATTGAAGTGTATTGAAGTGAATCATTTCAATTTACATTAACCAGAAACATACATTATGTGTGTCTGCATTAACATACAGCTGGTTTTTTTAAATAAATATGAACGACCATATTTACTCCATTTTAGTTTTATTTACAGTAAGCAAAAATTATTGTCTTCACTTATGCTTGTAATGTCGTGCATATCAGAAGAATGAAGTAGTTATTTGTATAGCAAAAAAATGCCGCCTCTACATTATAAGTATGAAGGCATAACTTTTCAGCATACCTGGCCGAATTGGCGAAGTGAGTTGTTTATCATTTATTGTTTTGTACAGTATGTTCTTGTGTTGTTGTGTTGTTATGTTATACCTCTGTCCGGGGTTACATTAGTGGGAGGGTTGGGCGCCCGCTAACTTGTTTAATTGTCACATTCTGTATGTGCCTGTCCAAAGTCAGGAGCCTGTAATTCAGTGGTAGATCATATTTGTTTTTGGTTTATTGTTTTGCACATGAATCAGGCCATTAGTTTTCCCGTTTGAATTGTTTTACATTATTTATTTCGAGGCCTTTTTATAGCTTGCTATGCGTATGGGTTTTGCTCATTGTTGATCATTGTTGGATGGCTATACAGTGACTTGCAGTTGCTAACCTTCTACGTCATTTGGTCTCTGTTGAAGAGTTGTCTCATTGGCTATCAAACCACATCTTCTTATTTTTATATGAATTGGAAGGTTTGTTAGAGTAGGCTAGTTTATCACTAGTATCCAGTGCCCCGCCAACATGACTGTCATTGTAAAAGACAGAAGGGTACAATGCTAGTGATAGACATACACTTTGAAAACCAAGATAAAAAAAAAGAAAAATAATGTGGTAAAATGTTCCAAATGCCGAAATCTACCAAAAATGATTAGACGACACTCTATAGGAGTTATTGCCATTAACTTACGCTTTAATTAAGTGTTTTGCGTATAATATTTAAAACTAATATAGTCAAAATAGAAACTGCAAATAGAAAAAATTACCAGCAGTACAAATTTTACAAAAATGATTGTATGAATAAAGCATCAATTGGATCAATTGTATTAGTATTTTTTTATAGTCACCGAAATTTGTTGATACCTTTCGTACCTATTGTCTGCGTTTTCGTTTCAAAGATGTTAACCTGTGAAACTTCTATGCCAATCTTAACCAAACTTGACTTGCGGTGACTAGATTTATATAGATGTGTCAAAATAACATATTTTTGCCAGCTCAGCAATTCTGGCTCCAAGGAACCTTTAGTTTATTCCGCCCCTCAATCTAATCTAAATTCAGATCTATCGTAGCCCATGTCGCATACTCGTCTAACTCTAATGGGCATAACGAAATCAGAGATCTATATTTTAATCAGATTGTACCGCACCTCTGGTTTTCTATTTGATCTTCTTAATATTCTGCTTTTACAATATGTCAAGGAAAGCATTCCTGTCATCTTTTCTCTGATTTTCATTGGTTTAATTTAATACTAGAAAGTTTCTTTTAAATTCGAAAGTTTCTGGCAAACAGAGGGGAAATTGGGGAAATAGTCATGATTCACCGGTTGATATCTGAACTTTTAAATAGAAAATATTTAGTTCCTTCAAAAATAGGATGCGTTTTCTTTATCATTCGTTTACACTTAACTGCGGCCAAGCTTAGCGAAAGGTTGTGCGACATAATCAGTCAAACAAACTTTATTAGATTAACTCTTTAAGGAACGATCGTTTCCATTGGTCAATTCAAACATTCGACCTCACACCTGCGAAAATAGATCACGCGTACTATAAAGTTGAATGGACTGATCAGTATCCACTTACATGATTGTGTTAATTGTTGATTATCCCATGGCAATTCTAGCTTATATACACGGCATGTAAAATTCATTTTTTTTATAATTTTGTGCAATAGTAAAATTTTGAACTTAAAAATCTAACAGTTTTCACATCGAAATATTTAATTCAACTGTCTCCTCTCAAATAGTTCTGGATTAATGGAGCTACCATTTGATTTTGATTTGGGGAAAAAGGGGGCTTGGATCCCCATTCGGTCCTGCCTTTATTTTTATTAGTTAATCCGGACTTTTTTTATATAAATTATCTTCCTGACTTTTTTTACATAAATTATCTTCCTGGCTTTTTTTACATAAATTATCTTCTGACTTTTTTTGCCAAGTTGCTCTTCCTGCCGTTTTTTACTCAACGCTCCTGTCCTGCCTTTTTTTCAATTTTCATCCTAGCCCCCTCCCCTAAAAATCAAATGGTAGCTACCTAACCGAGCCCTAACCCCGTGCACCTTTCCTATCCATTATATGTTTGCAATGAGAACAAATTAGGAAATGTGAATGAAATGGGCTCGATGAATTAACGTTGTACTTGAAATGAAACTACAAAATAACCAATTTACATACTAAAGATATTGCTCGATTTTTATAGTGAATAGGTTTGTGTTATAAACTGTCATGTTCACTATTCATATTCTTTCGCAATGTTAAGGTTACCGTATTCGACTTAGGATATTGTGAATTTTTTTTCTGATTCAGGATACTTAATTTTGAAAAAAAAAATCCCGGAATTCTAAGTAACCAACCATGCTTTGTTTAGAGAAAAATTGAGATGGCAAAACACTGGCGCAGTGGAAAGAAATAAACTTCAAGTAACTCCAGCGATATACTTGATGAATTTATAATTAACTGTTTTGCTATTCTCGGTTGAAAAACGAACGTAAATTATCTATTGTAAATATTTAAATAGTTACATAGAAGACAATCAGTTTTAAAAAGCGTGTTTATTCATTAAATGTATTGATAAAAAGGTGAGTCCCTCCTTGTACATGCATTAAGTCATCCTTATAATTTCTTAATATATCGTTTATCAGTTTATCATACATGTATGATTTTGTATTTCCGTGATTTTAAATACGCATACTACACGTCACTTTGGCGGATAGTTCAATAATGTTATGCAAAGCTCTATTCTTACGGTATGAAATTATAAAGATTTAAAATCAAAACAGTACGTTTATATTGTTCCTAATAAACTACGACATTTCTCACAAGTATTTATTTATTTTTTAGTTCCACACATGCAAAAGAAAAAATCCTCGCCGATGTAACATTTCCATCCCTTTTTCACAAACATGCCTTCACTGAATTCATTTGAATTTCGTGGTAACCATGATAGTACATTGCATAGTACATCAATTGTGTTCATTCACGTGCACAAATGATACTATTATGTTCTTTTGTTTCTATCTTTCGGAAACAATTTGCGCCGTTTATGATACGTTATTTCTGAATGACCAAACGCTTAGCTACTGTGTGTTCGTTTTATAGCAGGAAAACAAAAGAGGAATGTGCAACCTATCATAAACTATTATAATTATTGTAATTGATCATTATTATGAGATCCTTTAATATTATAAGTAACTAACGTCACAGTACTCAAATTGCACCGACTACCCAAATTGCACCTATTCAACAAAAATAGCTGCGGAAATCTTACAAGTTTTCTTTGAGGCTAAACAATTTGTATTTTCATGATTTGACATTATACACGTCTTTCAACATAGGTAAATATATTTGAATAAACACAAAACGTTCACAGTATATACCAACAGATGAAGCATTCACTGGAAAAAGTAAAATCTACGGAAACGTCGCCATGCGACGTTCACAAAAAATCATCTTTTAAAAATGAGCAAATAAAATATGGTACAAGCATCCGTTTCTTAAAAAATGAATAGTAAGTATGGACTAATGTCAAATTGTTCTAAATATTTGAAGAAATAAAACAAAACATCTGTTATTCGATTTTTAAGGATGTGAATTTAAGCATGGATGCAATTTGGGTACTCCTCATTATAGAATCGTGGATCGTTTGGAGGTCGGTTCAAACCCATTTTTCTATGATTCAATATGGATTCAAAATTGAATTGGTGTAACTATATAATAAATAAGGATATGTCCACAAAATAAACACAGAATGGAAACTTCTGTTTGGATCATATAAAAACGTAGTTGAAAAAACCGTCAAAATAGGTGCAATTTGGGTACCCTCACGTTACGACATTGTCAGGATAATAACATAGCGTCAGTATGAAAGAAATTAAAAGTAGTTCATGTATTCATCCGTATAAAAGCGGCACATGTATTTCATTTATATTTTTCATAATGCGGAACTGTCGGTACAAGCATAGATAATTGTGTTGCTGCATGCATAAAGAATATTACTTTTAATAAAACAATATCACAAGTATAATATTTCGACCCCACTATTTTTGACCAAAGATTAACTATACAAATCCTTGTTTTTACGTTCGTAGTAACATAGTACATTCCATTGTCGGTCATCTGTGTCAATTCACGTGCACACTACGATTGTTGTTGTATTTCATTCTTTCGGCCAATGAAATGAGACGTTACAAGTTGTTTGTTTGTGATACACCAGAATGTTATCATTGAATTATCAAACGCTAAACTTGACTGTAGTTCAGAGTATCTTGAAAAGTATTTTGTGATACTATGCATATCTTCAATAATTTTTTTTTTTTTTTTTTTTGTTGTTTCTGTTTTTGAATTGTAATAGTTTTGGATTGCAATCATCGAGTGGTTTCAAAGTGGATACAAGAGTTAATTATATAGACATCTGTTCCGCCATAATTCAAAATATTACAGACAGTCAGGCCACGTAAAACGAAAATATACCAAGCCCTTGTCAATCCATTAGACTCATATTTCAACCTACGAGAATATTAAACATTTTTCTGTCCTGGATTTCCTAATTACTGTTTAATACTTTCGATGTCTGCATGTTTAAGCCATATCTTTTTCACAGTTTTTAAGGTTCATGTGGACCCTTTGGCTAAAATGGCTGCGTTTTCTCCTCAAATTTACTCTGAGTACAGACAAACCTGTGCATCTAGAAAAGTTTTAATGCATAGCATGCCCTAGATAAATAAAATCCATGCAAATGCAATGTATGTTTAAGAAAATTTTAAACTTAACTGGATTTTGCAGTGCACTTTTTTTCGTCCCTGCAGAAGATGATAAAATTAACAAACAGTGGAGTTTCACTTGATATGGTCCACTTAGGTACACAGTTTAAATAACCAATTATTGTCAGGTATCTATTGTCCATGTCAGTCAATACTGTTCACTTCAATTATTACCTGTGGGGAAGTTCTCAAACCTCTTTCCCAACTTAGTTTATTTTGGCACCTTCTGGAGAAATGAAAAAAAGTGCACTGCAAAATCCTGTTAATTTTTTAATTTTCTAAAACATAGAATATATTTGAATTTTATTTATCTAGGGCATGCTATGCCTTAAAACTTTTCCAGATACACAGGTTTGTCTGTACTCAGAGTAAATTTTGAGGTGAAAATGCAGCCATTTTAGCCAAAGGGTCCACATGAACCTTAAGCAGAATTTAACGAAAACACCACATAACTAAACACTTGGATGCTGGTACGATAATATGGTTCTTATGAACTTTTATCAAATGATGGACTTTTAGCAAGCTAAGCATGTATTAAGTGTATCTCAGTAATCACAAGGACAAATGACATCAATGTCATACCAACTTTAGAACAGTTATATACAGTTCACAGGTCACTTTACAGTTTACAACAATAGGCGGGTGTCAATACAGGACGCCAAGCTCTAAATCGCCCCGAGTCGAAAAAAAATAAATAATTGACCATCTTTTGATGACCATCAACGGCATAAACCATTCAAATAACAATAATTATGATAAGGCATAAGACAATGTTTCTTTTATAAAAGAGAGGCGAAAGATACCAAAGGGACATTCAAACTCATAAGTCGAAAATATTAATAAACTGACAACGCCATGGCTAAATCAAAAAAAGACCAACAAACAATAGTACACAACTTACAACATAGAAAACTAAAGACTGAGCAACACGAACCCCACCAAAAACTGGGGTTGATCTCGGGTGCTCCGGAAGGGTAAGCAGATCCTGCTCCACATGTGGCACCCGTCGTGTTGCTCATGTTAGTACAAACCCGGTAATGGAACATATCCGTTACATCTGTGAAACGGATATTCCATAACGGTCAACCAACTCATGATGGCGTCCGTAAATTTTGTCATGTTCAAAATCTCATTCCGACTAAAGACGCATTTTCAAAATCGGCTTCCAAGGAAAACTGCGATAACCAAAGTCAAAAGGTTGAAAAAAAATGCAGATTGTAGATCTAATTAGAGTAGTTAATCTGCGTTTATTTACTGGATTCGCACTGTCATGATTTATATATGAAAGCATGCTTAGATACAATGATTGACTGATAGTAGTAGTCATAGGTCAAATATAAGACCTTTTCTGTAAACAAACGTCCGTAATTGCTAAAACAGATAGTGTGTCATAGTTTACTGTGCCCTATCAAATTTTATTTGGAAGTTCGGTAAATTCAGTCCTTTTACTTATCGATACTAGATTTATCAGTGACCGGTGTCCAATGTATATATAGTTTATAGTTTGTAGACCTATAGTTGATCACAGTTGTAAATCATCATCATTTGGTGGATAGTTGTCTCATTCCCTTTTTTATCGTAATTATTCAAATAAATTGTAATATTAACAGACCTACAGATATAAAAAGTTTTAGTTACGTGAAGTGTTATTCAGCCTATTATAAAATATGACATTTTTATTTTACGAAAATAAT
The DNA here is from genome assembly GCA_017311375.1 of Mytilus coruscus. Lineage (NCBI taxonomy): Eukaryota > Metazoa > Mollusca > Bivalvia > Mytilida > Mytilidae > Mytilus > Mytilus coruscus. Next base: position 22,418,399 of record CM029606.1, on the reverse strand, counting down.
ATTTATAAGGCTATCAAATTTAGAAATGTCCTGCTAATATTTCTTTTTGTCACTTATTGGTAAATTTAATAATGGTTGTTACTACTAGGAACTTTTGCAGAAGAATTAAATGAACTATAGTAGAATTTACGAGGCATTTTTTCAGTGTTGTTATTCAGTTATTTTATTTTATTGAAAATAATGCACTATTATACCCCAATGGGGTTGATGGCATACATGAAAACAAAATAACACATTACGTAATACATCACAAAAAAATTAAAAAGACATGAATTTATATATATGACTTGGATTGAGAGTTGTCTCATTGGCACTCATACCACATCTTCTTATATCTATATATCATGCAGTTGTTGAATCCACTCTCCTCAGTGACCAGCAGTGGGGGATCAGGGTGGGGGGAGGGGTCGGGGGGTTGGAACCCCCTTTTTTTACGATCAATGCTTTTGAATGGGGACATATGGTTTGAATCCCCCTTTCTCCTGGGTTGGAACCCCCTTTTAAAAATGGCTGGATCCGACCTTGACCAGGACTTTTGCATCTTGTATTTTTAGGACTACATCAATTCGTTAGTTGATATTTTCAAACAAGACTAAAATATCTTTTAAGTTTTTAGCTTCTATTTTTTTTTTTTTTTTTAATTTAATAAATCTTAACTTATATTTAACAATTATTAACTGCCGAAACAAGATTTAAGATTAAGATTTTAAGATTTTATTGTAAAGCAACACTCAGACACATATATGTGTAACATGAGGTGAATATACAATAATAAACATGATTTATAATACAATGGTAACATTTAAAACAAAACAAATAAAAATTCATACAAATCAGTATACATATCACAATAAGTTATTTAGCTTTCTAATAAAAGATAGTTATTTGCAGCTCGAGATTTGCAGACATTTAATTCTCAATAAACTGTAAGCAAATTAATGCATTTCATAATTCTTCATACGGATATGAGATCTCTCTCTATATATATAATTATCATTTCGAATATATTAATAACATCAAAAATAATTGATGATATAAATACTGTGTCATTTTTTATTGGGTCGAACGTTTAAACTAAGAACAATAGCAATGTCCTATAAAAGTAGCCGCGAAACAATTTTTGGCATTTTTATGCATGTCACAAGTTTGTTCAAATTAAAATGGGCCCATTATTATGTTTATTCGTCTTATTTACTTGAGCATGCGTTTTCCTTTGTGCCCTCGTTTATCTCGTAGTAGTAAAGCGACAGATGAAATATTACAATATTTATTACATATAAATGTGACAAGTGACAAGGTCGTTGTAATCAGCTGTGTGCAAGTCAGCCTGTTACATACGGTAATGTCGGCTCTCAAGATGAAGCTATCCTCTATGTTTAGATGTTTAAAGGAACCGGATCATGACTTTTCATACAGTAGGTATTTTTTAATGCCATCGTCATAATTAAAGAGCATTGTGGGTAGAAAACGGGAGGGATATGGGGATGACTGTGAGCACTTATGTAGATTTAAATGGTTAAAAATTGCATTATAAATTCGGCTTAATTTTTCATGGCATATATAGTGCGAGATATAGTGAAATTTATTGGAAGATGACTCCAACATCAACGTATTAATCTACTTTTTTTCCGAAATGTGTAATTCTTTCATGTGTCATCCTTCTCTAAGAAGTGCATTATTGTATGAAAAATATGTGTGTCATGATAAGTGGACAGATTTGTTTACAAGGGTCATGATAAGTATACAAATTATTTACAAGATGATTTATTTTATTGAGCAATCATTGCAGAGTATGACAAATTCATAATTTTTGCGTGAATCCCTGCTTATATATTTGCGAGTTTTGGAAGCTTCTATGGGCCATTCGATATCCTCGAAACGTCTCGAAAAGTTTCGATCAGTTATACAGTTAGTTGTTTATGTCTTTGATACGGTCCCTCTATAGATAGGCTACCACGTGACATTGTATAGTTCAACAATCGAAGTTCATCTGTAGTTCCAAATTGTATATTTAAATATACAATTCCTTGGTAGTTCGTAATATTAAAAAGAATAAAAAATAGATTGCAGTAAAAAAATCATTGACACCTATTTGCCTTTTGGCAGAACATTTGCGTTTTTAATAATGCGAAATATTAATAAACAAGTTGCTTTCTTAAAAAAAAAAAAGCAATACGTGAACCCGAGACCGCTGACTGGTCACCAAATATTTTTGGCTGAATTTATTTTTGCTTTTGATTTGAAATAATTGACTGTTGATAGAATGAGGTAATGAAGATATTAAAACACCTTTATTGAGAATATGTTATTGTGTAGATTCTTGCACAAGTAAATTAAAAGCACTGTTGGATTTTAGTTGTAAATAGAAAATTGTATACAGCTACCATTTGAAATTATCTGTTAATAGATATAAGAAGATGTGGTATGAGTGCCAATGAGACAACTCTCCATCCAAGTCAAAATTTATAAATGTAAACCATTATAGTTCAAAGTACGGCTTGACTATTTTATTTATTACTTGGGAGTGTACATCATTTTTTCTCCGTGTTTTATGTACAAAGACCTTATCCTATTGCAATTCTCAATTTCTGCAAACCGGATGTCTAAAGCAAATTGCACAGACCGATCAAATTATAAAGTTCAGCACTCAGTTTGCTTCATAATCAGGATGCGTTTATTTTATTTTTCATGTCTTCATATTTTGTTTCCTGGATGCTTCAAATTATTCTTATACTCATTGAAGCTGTCTGTACTCATGGAAGAGGTTGTATAGAGAAATTGAAAGTCCAACTTCCATGTGAAGTGTAACTCTGCGACACAAATTATAAGAATATTTCGTATTTTGTTCTTGAGAGTACCAGTAACACACCAGCTTTATTAGGACTTCTTATATACTAACAATAATTTGGTCAGATAAAACATTTCAAATTTTAAGGATTTCCTGAAGTAACTTAAATCAATTCAAAAATTCGTCAGGAAGACGTAGTTTTGAAAAATATCTTGTATTCATAAGTCTTGCGAATACCCGGACATGCACTCAAAAGAACCAATTTATTTTTGGTAAAAGTCAATAAACTCATCATGGACACGTGGTCAGGATTAAAGTTTTGCACTCAAGACGTGCGTAACGACTACAAAACATTAAAAAGGCAAAATATAGAACAAAGTTTAGGAGCATTGAGGACCCAAAATTCCGAAAACTCAATACAGCCAAGGTAATCTATTCCTCGGGTTATCCTTAGTATTTTGAAAATTTCAAAGTTTATAATAAGACAGTCACTCAAAAAGTAAGCAAAAGATTAGAAAAACAACAAGATGTCGGAGTACCTCAATGATGAGCATGCTTCAAAATTACGTTAAGCTCTTACTGCCGTGTCCTAGATTTTGATAAGAAATGCAAAAAATCACCTACCACGTGTGAAATCAATGTTTACGCATGCACGTAGTTTTCTTGCGCAAGAAATAGTAAATCGCAAGCATACGCACTGATATTCTGGATAAGAATATGCATTTGCGTCATCACGTATATTTATTCTGGGTTCAAATCTAGTTGAATTCGGGTGTCAAACTGCCTACCTCAAGTGGTTTGACTCCGGATTCTTTGCCTTTATATCCGGAATTTGTGTCAACGCAAACCAATATTGTTGTAAACCAGATTTTAAATTCAATTTTATTGTGTCGTGTGAACAGGGTGTAATAATAAGTAATATTATGTAAATAAACGGCAAGACGTTTATAGGGTAGCTGGTCAACACAATGCATACAATTTTCAAAATCGCACAATCATTGCAAAGATTTAGATGCTATAAGTTTTAACTATTAAAAACAAAAACAAAAAGAATTAAAATTAAATTAGCATTCATTCCTAACTGTTAATAAATCTTTTCCAGAAATTTAAGATATACTATCAATAAATACAAACGTCAAGTATTTACTAATGGTAATTTTTTTTATCAAATCAATCTCTTCTTCAAGTCTAACTTTCTATTTTATTTCTATACAAAATATAAGCAGAGACCTATCAAACCATACGTAAACGGTATAAAATTAGTAATGTATACGTAGTAATTATGATTATTGTAAAATATTAATAACGTTCATTGTGAAATGCAAAGGTTCAAAATTCTTGTTAATTATAACCATGCAACTATTTTTCATTCCTACAGTTTAAACATTAGATACTAATTTATTTGTTTTCATTCCTGATAATTGGTACTTGTATGTTGCATATGATTTTCATAAATGTATTCACTGTTAAAACCCGCGGGATGATGATATAACATTAATTATATTCTATTAATGATAAATTTAGTTTCATTTTAAACTTTAATAATTTTAATGAATGTTCTCTTGGTCTGTTAGTATGTATTAATGAAAATAACTATGTTAGACACAATACCGTTTTGTTTAATTATCTTTCTGTTTTCCGACCTAAGAGAAATATTTTTAACAGTAATATCGTTTTGTTCATTTTCTTCTTGTATTCCGACATTTGCCCAGGCTATGGTATTACAAATATGACATGTTTTAAAAACGTTCAGAAATAATCAGTTATTCTGGGACATAATTTAATGTCAGTATATTATTCCCATGTGTATTGTCACAATGGACAATAATATGAGGCGCCGTTTTACTATTTATTCCTTATTTTCTGATACAAAAAATGATTTTCTGATATCAAAAATTCCATTTTTTTATATCAGGAAATCGATTTTTTGATATCAGAAATTCGAATTTTTGATATCAGAAAATATCATTTATTTTTTATATCAAGAAATAGATTTCCTGATATCAAAAAATGATTTTGTGATGTCAAAAATTCGAATTTCTGATATCAAAAAATCATTTTTTGATATCAGAAAATAAGAAATAAATGAATGAAGGCTCCCTGTGTATCAATAAAAGCATCCAAGCTCACCCATGCGCCCAAACATCAGGAAATATCTGAAATAATGATTCCGATAGACCAATTGTTTAATAATGTGGAGTACCGCTACACGATATTGGTCATTATATTGATGGCAAAGGGTCCATAATTACAAAAACAAAATGCTTATACACTTCAAGTTTTATTTACATGATTTAGACTTCAAAGTCTCCAGAAAACTGCTATTTAATAACAATTTTGAAGCAAAAAACATGTACTTTAATCTTCAGTTTGACGAAACTAAAAGAGTCCTGAATTACCTCGTTCCAACTAATTACGAAATTCGAGTCCCATGCACTACAAAGACAATATATGCGGGTAGTAATGCCCTTTACCGTCAGCCGTCATTTTCGGCTACCGTTAGCGTCAAATTGATTAAAATTTTACCGTGATTCATCAAAATATCCTTATCGTGATTCGTCAGAGGTCTCAAATAATTGTCGTTACCGTTATTTTTGGAAAAGATTTAACGTGATTCGTCAAAATCATTCGATTTTTTTTATCGTCTAAAAGAAAGTGCACATTTTATCGTCATGCTAAAAAAATTACCGTTAACGTCATTTGGCAAGAATTTTTACCGTTATTCGTCATGAAGGTTCCCCCATTACCACCCTCATATATTGAAGAATTTTGAAATTATTCTAAAATATAACATATTTACTTTAGCGTCGAACAATCCCAATCTGCGGAGCTAGTCGACCTAAGAATTTACTAAATACTGGAAAATATTTAACAAAGCTCGACACATCGAAACAAAATACTAATGTGTTCAAGATTTAGATACGATGGCTGGATGATATATTCAGGTTCAACTGAAGTAATACACGATCTTTTCGCCTTATATATCTAATACGATGCATATACCCACCTATATTGTACATACCAATTTTCTCAAAATGAAGTGTAACTTTCTTGACAGTCGTTTAATACAAAGACAAACGCTTCCAATATGAAGGTATTTTAGAAATGAAAACGTACATCAAGGCTACTGAAACTTTTCAATACTTCACAGAAAAAGCTCATATAAAATAAATGTATTTAGATATATGCAAAGCGCGGTACATAAGAAATATTAGCAGTCTTTCAAAAAACGTAAAAAGATGAAATAGACGAAGTATTTGAAAACACAAGACATGCAATTTTTTTTTCTGTTTTTATTTGCTTTGAACTAGCTGTTAGTAACTGAGAGTACTCTCACATCTGTACTTTGTGTCTTTTTTGTTGTTGTTACCCTGCCACGTCGGGTCTGTGTTTTTGTTAGGTGTTTTTCTTCTTTGTATCGATCTGATGAGTAAAGCCCTTTTCAACTGATTTTTATAGTTTGTTCGTACACTATGTTGTGATGTAACACCAGTGTCCCAGGTTAGGGTTTAATCCCGCCACATTCTTTATGTGTCTGTCCCAAGTCAGAAGCCTGTAGTTCAGTAATTGTCGTTGGTTCATGTCTGTCATATTTGTTTTTCGTAATATGTTTTGTTATAAATCACACCACATCTCTTTATTTTTATACTAAACAGAACTAACTGACTTACTAAATTCGTAACATAAACAATGGGAAAAAAAAACTAAAAACAAGATTACCAAAACACTAGGGCTTAATTTCGCAAAAACCTGGCTGCACAAATCTGTTTCAGAGGAAACCAATAATTGCTTATAAAAGAAGCGGGAACTTACAATTGTTGACTATAAACCTTAAAATAATTAATATGTGAGAAACACAAACACACCAAACTTCTTATGACTGATGAAGCCAAACTCTGAGATATTCTTTCCTTAAACACGACCGAAACACCAGACCTAATGTTAGGGCTCATGGGTGAGCTCGGATGCTTTTATTGACACACAGGGAGCAATCATTGATATTTTTCTTATTTTCTGATATCAGAAAATGTATTTCTTGATATCAAATAATCGTCAGTATTATTTGATATCAGAAAATCTATTTTTTTGATATCATTAAAAATGGATTTCTTGATATCAAAAATGTTTTTTATATCAAAATCGAATTTCTGATATCAAGAAATAAAGATTATTTTCTGATATCAAGAAATGGAATTCCTGATATCAAAAAAGGTATTTCTTGATAACAAAAAATTTAATTCCTGATATCAAGAAATATTTTTTGATATCAGGAATTCAATTTTTTGATATCAAGAAATATTTTTTGATATCACAAAATAAGGAATAAATAGTTAAACGGCGCCTCATAAAATAGCACGTTGTATTAAATACTACACAAACAATTTGCTTTCTTTAAAAAAAGAAATGCAATCTTGAACCTAAATGCCTGTTTGGCATGAACAATCAGATAATTGGTACATAAAGAATCATCATTTTACCATGTAGAAAAACTGATATGGTTTCTTAATGAAGCTGCTTTTCTATGAAGGGTATAATTTTTTTGTTGTAGAAATAATTTCTCTCTCTCCCATCCCTCTCTCTTCCGATAGATAACATTACAACATTCAATCTGATTAAAATTCAGATCTATCTTAACTCGCGTGCTCGTTCATATAACCATACGAGGATAACGAAAACACATCTCTATATTTAGATTAGATTGTACAACATGCTTAATAAGAGGAAACCACTGTTTGTTCCATTTTGAGGTGCTATTTTGGAAATTAGAGGTAGCTTCCTGGCTAAAGTCGAAATGTAAATGTGAAAACAGTCTTTGTTTGAAAGAAGTTTATGAAATGAATCATGATTATTTGTTTGTAGCCAGTTTGAAAATAGTTCAAAACCCTAAGCTATATTCGTATTTGTTAATTGATTATTCCGAAATAAGACCGTTTTGGAAAATCAATTACACTGGTTTATATATTTTAGTTATTGGCTATCATATTCGAGATATGCTTGATCTCAATTTGTTTATACCCCAGGCAACAAACCCAGAACAGACTTTTAGAGTAGAAACAATTTGAAACCTCAACTTTATATTTGAATCAGTTTGCTCAAACATTTCGTTTTGTACGGATATTGTAAAAAAAAAATTATTTTTACTAAGTTGTCGCCAAACACGCTCTAGACCTCTGTCAACTAGACCCGTTTATGACTACATATTGGCTCGACTCCTTGAAAACAAATTGACGGAATTCCTAAAAACTTGCACTGACTCTTCTTTAGGTGGGACATGAAGTTGGGCACCAGCTGCTTCATCTTTTAATCTGATTTTATTTTGAATACATACCGAAAACAAAAGAATTCACTTTGCCTTTTATAATTATATGTTTTGGAGAGGGAAGTCGACACACGTGCTCTTTGGAAAACTCTCACGTTTTTCTAAAGAAAATTAACATACGCATCTCTAATTTCATAAAAGAATCATGAATATATAATACTCATCTTCCTGTTATTTTACGTCTTTGGACAATTATTATCTATCCTCGCAAACCACATACCGGTAGTAATTTATGATAGTTTTCAATGCAAAACATCGAGGAATATATCAAACCTCGATCAATTTGTTTTATTTCATTGACCATACGTTTTAAATTAATAGTGAGTTATCGCCTCAACTCCAAAGAAAATCACTCAGTGTTTGTAATCTTTTCATATCGTTAGAATTATTTTAAGGACTCAAACACATATTCATTAATGAACTGTTTCGATGTTACGTGTAATTTCTGCATTTAACACACATAAAAGGTGGTTTTAAATTTCGTCGTAATTTCCAGAGTTAACTTGTATTTTTAAAGGAGACATGACACGATTTTCAATTTGTGTTTCAAAATGTTTATTCATACTTAACTTTCCCCCAAAATACACCGATAGCAATATAAGTGTCAAATATTTGGTAAAATATGTATTTTAATGCTATTTTAATGCAACGATTTATCGACCTGTCAAATATGCATATTTCCATCCCGGAAGTAACTAAGAACGAGGCTACTGCGTCAGTGGTTACATTCATTCATGAGGGGCCTGATGGGTTATTTTCAAAAACGAATTCAATATGATAAAAAATATTAACTACGCAATATCAAACTTATTTTATGCAAGCTACATGTGAACAGACGTATTTAAAACATGAACGGTTTGGACAGAGTTTATATATCTTTTGCGTTTGCTATGGTTCATTTTCAAAATTTTTATCATATGAAGAACACGTTTGAGCAATATATTTCTGGACAAAAACGAATTCAATATGATTATAAATTTTTACTACATGCAACCAATATAAGAAAGAAGATGTGGTATGATTGGCGATGAGACAACTCTTCACAAGAGACAAAATGACACAGAAATTAATGGTCCGAGGACACAGTTATCGTCCTTTGGTTTTCGTTGTCTACAAATATAGTCCCTAGTGTGAACAGTGTATAACTTGCCAATTATTTTCATACACTTTCCCAATTTATTTCTTGATATTTTATGCATGAAATATTAAGTAAGGGGATGAAATAACATGTTAAAAAAATTTGGGTGCTGAATCTTTATGTTAAGTAGTGATTTGGTCCAGTTAAAAAAGGTCAAAAATTAGTATGTCTGAAGCTGTCCAACTGAATTTTAGACCCCCTTAACACAGAATTGTCAATATTTTGAGTTAGAGCTGGTAGAAGTTTCTATAATTTTGATATTATTTGTCTCAATAGTAGTACACTACACTGTAAAAATCTTTTTGAGATAGAGCAGGTGCGATTTTTTTAATTTGAATTTATTGTCTAAAAGAAATGCACTACGAAATAACTGTGTTCTCGGGCCAACTATAAGTCACCGTACGGCCTTCAACAATGAGTAAAGCACATACAACATAGTCATTATTTCATACAATATCTTAAACAGACAATTTGGTTAAAAAAATACAAATCGGATTTCCTTCTGACATACTTGTTCTTCTTAAAGAAAAATAGATTTAAAGGAATTATATTTGAAAATATTTCTGTTGGTTTTGTTTCAAGGATTTGTATAGTAATATACTATACAAATCCTTGTTTTTTTCATTTTTACACGTGATAGATTTAGGTATAAAGTATTCAAATTATCTTGTATTACAAAAAATGATTATTTTCACATCATGAAAAAGCATATTTTCACATCATGAAAAAGCATATTTTCAAGGCATTCGTACGAAGCATAACCTTTTTATGTCAAAATTATATCTATAGCTCTAAATTAACAAATACGGGATAATTTTCGTAAATAATGTTCTAAAAACTGTGGAACATTTAAAAAAAACATTTGTCTCCTTTATATATTTGAAAATGAAACTTCAAAGTTCGATAATGATATTTAAAATTCTTATACTTTTAGAAAAAAACAAATGTCGAACAATTACAAATTACAATCATAATAGATATAAGAAGATGTGGTATGAGTGCCAATGAGACAACTCTCCATCCAAGTCAAAATTTATAAATGTAAACCATTATAGGTCAAAGTACGGTCTTCAACACGGAGCCTAGGCTCACACCGAACAGTAAGCTATAAAGGGCCCCAACAACTACTAGTGTAAAACCATTCAAACGGGAAAACCAACGGTCTAATCTATATAAAAACGAGAAACGAGAAACACTTACGAACCACATCAACAAACGACAACTACTGAACATCAGATTCCATAAGTACGGTATGAAGCCTTTGTAAACAGCTATCAAACTGGTTGAAAACTAGTGGTTTTGAATAACCCCAAGGACGTCACATGATTTTTTTTTCAATTCAATCGTAATTCGTACTAAGTATGAAGCAGTAATAGAAAGTGGAGAAGCAAACGCCAGGTTTTGATAGTTTTTTTCAGAATTTACTCAGAATTTTAATGAAACATGTATCTTTGTCGGAATTAAAATTAAAACAAAAAACTTATAAATATATCTATTCCTTTTGTCTTGGTATTTCTAAATATTACTTCCATGCTCTTAAATAAACATTTAACAAGCTGACCACACTCTTAACTTATTAGTTGGCGCACATCAAAGTCGTGCAGAAATGGCAAATAACTTTGTCGGGAAAGATATAAAAAAATAAATAAAATTATTTGTCCTTTTAATCATTGCAAATAAGAACAACATATTAAATTATAAATTATTAAGCATTAATCTTTTCGATACAAATGTTAATTACTTAAAATAAAAAGATTATGATTGTTTATTCAGTTGTTATGTTATATGGCACGTGGCACGTGTCAATCGGTTCACTGATTTTCGGCATATCAAAGAAAAATGGGCACGTGCTAAAACAATGCTTAATAACTCGTTTATTTGTGATTATCTTTCTATAAAATTTTTAATTTATGCATTAAATATCAATCTCTAACTTAATATGGAAAATAATACATGTAACAGCACCCCATATAGAATGATTGAGTTAGACGTACCGTAGAACATCATTTCATGTTGATATTTTCAGTTGATATTTTATAGTGTGTCTTTCTATGTTGTGATGTTACACTATTGTTTCAGAAAAAGGGTGAAGGTTTGGTACCATTAAAACGTTTAAACCCGCTGCATTTGTTTGCACCTGTCCTATGTCAGGAATCTGATGTTCAGTAGTTGTCGTTTGTTGATGTGGTTCATAAGTGTTTCTCGTTTCTCGTTTTTTATATAGATTAGACCGTTGGTTTTCCCGTTTGAATGGTTTTACACTAGTAATTTTTGGGGCCCTTTATAGCTTACTGTTCGGTGTGAGCCAAGGCTCCGTGTTGAAGACCGTACTTTGACCTATAATGGTTTACTTTTATAATTTTCACTTGGATGGAGAGTTGTCTCATTGGCACTCATACCACATCTTCTTATATCTATTCATTGACAACTATTTAGTTGGTAAAGATTCAGATGATGAAAAACATTTCTTTTTAAAATGGAAACCTTATAATAAATGAAGAAAGTGTCGTTAACCGTACGGCCTCCAACAATGAGAAAACCCCATACCGTATATTCGGCTATAAAAGTTCTCAACATGAGAATGTGAAACAATTTTAACGAGAAAACTAACTTATTTATAACAAAATAAATTCCGCAGAAAAAATTTGACAGACATGAACCAACGACAACCACTGATCTATATGCTCCTGATTTAAGATAGGCCCATTCAAAATGTGTCGGTGGTATATGTTTGTGAGCGCCTACCCCCATCCCCCCTCCCCCAACGTGTGACAGTTGTCTTACAGCAGTACATAAGAACTATAAAAACCAGTCTAACTCAAAAGATCGGCACGAAGTAGAGAAACCACTTAGTTAAAACAAAAGAGACAACGCACAAACACTTTTAGCTAGATCAAAGCCAAGTACGGCTAATACACAACTCATGTTCTCGAAGACTGAAGTATGTAACATGTAAACATTTTCCTGCTCAGTCCGATTGGAAATCCAACATTTATTCAAATGACCCCCTTTAGGAGAAATATTTTGAAAAAGAACATTATGTGATGCGAATATTTTTCTGGACTCAAGCGTTTTGCTGGTAGCAATAATCAAATTGATTGCTAAATGATATTTGGAAGAGAGGAGTAGAAATAAGTGAATTTGAATTTGAAGTTAGATTTATAAGAGTCTGGATGGAATAGCATACTTTAGAAGTGTAGTATAACTATATTAATTATTTCAACATAAGATAGTTTTTCTTAAAAATGTATGGTTTTAAAAGGTAAATAACATAACACGTGACTAAATCACACTACAGGTGCCTTCTTACCTTTCACCTGGTCAAGTATGCTATAGGTGTCAAAATTTAATTACTAAAACAACAGCCTCCAATTAATGTTTTGTATTGTGTAATTTTATACATAAGGTGAGACGTAAATAAAATATCAAATTGAATTGTTTACATAAAAGGGGGTAATAAAATTGTTAATTGAATATCCTAATGCAGAAATAGTGTGATATAGGATTTTTTCACTCTACAAATCCTTTAAATTGTGTGATGTATGGTTTCCAACCAAAAAAATTATAAGCATAACTTTAGGTGATAATTTATACCTATTAAAAGTCTCTACGTAACAAAAAAAAACAAAAGACGTACCCTTTGCGAACGCCTAATTTGACTTTTACTATCTTTTTTTTATTATGCTTCTGGCGCACACATAATTATAACATTACCGTAACAGAGAGAAAAAAGAACAATTTGATCATCAATAATTATAGAAATTTATATTTTCAATCATAATTAAAAGTAGTTTTATTCAAATAAAAAAAATTGCAGAAAGCAGTTTATTAAATTTATTCATCAGACAAACCAAATATGTATGGTAACAATCCGATCGGTATTGTCTGAAAAATCGTCGTTGTTGGACTCTTCGCATAAAGAATTTATATCCTTTTATTGGTTATTTCCCACACACAATGGCTCAAATTGATGAGGTCAATTGTCTTTATAGTTTGTCAGTAATCGGGAAAAGTGCTGTCAATACCGTCCATAGTGTATCGACATCGTCCAGTTAGAGACATTTTCCCAGCTTGTAACCACTGACGTAAGCACGATCACGTGATCGTTATCTAATTAAAAATCATTCATTATGACAAGCGCTGGATTCTTTACCAGAAAAATGCCGATTGATCAGGTTTTGACCATCAAAATTGTACAAAACATGTTTTCCGCCTAATATTTATTAATTAAAAAAAAAAAAAAAAAAAATCGTGTCAGGTCTCCTTTAACGTGATTGCATCCATGCAAATACACTTTAAACATGATAAAATCTTTTAAGTTTTAAGTACGTTTGTAAACATACAATAACCGCTCCTATTACGTTCGTTCGTCGAGATATGTTCGTTCGTCAATATCCTGGTCATCTCTAGTATGGTTTTATACGTACTTGCTTATATTTTGTATAGCAATATATTCATATAATGGAAATATGAAGACTTGAAGAAGAGATTGATTTAATGAAAAAATGTCCATCAGTAAATACCTGATGTTTATTTTTATTGATATTATATTTAAAAAATTTCGGAAATGATTCATCAACAGGAATGTATGTTGATTTAAATTTCAATTCTTTTTGTTTTGTTTTTAATAGTTTGATCTTATAGCATCTTAAACTTTTCAATATGGTGCGATTTTGAAAATTGTGTATTCATTGTGTTGACCAGCTATCATAAACCCGTCTTGGTTTATTTACATTATATAACATCCTTTTGCGTTTACACAAATTTTGGATTAAATGCCCTTGAATCCGGAGTCATAACACTTGAGGTACGTAGGTAGTTTGATATCCGAATTCAACTAGCATTAGATCTCAGCCTAGAACAAATATACGTGATGACGCAAATGCGTATTATAATCCAGAGTATCAGTGTGTATATGCTTTCCAATTACTTTTTCTTGCGCTGCGCAAGAAAACCGCGTGCATGCATTAATATTAATTTCACTCGCGGACTGTTAATTTTTGCCTTTCTTATCTAAATTCAGGACACGGCAGTAAGAGCTGGACATGTGACGTTGAATCATGCTAGCTGTTTTTTTTTTAAACTTTTTTGCTTTTTTTGAGTGACTGTCCTATTGTAAACTTTGAAATGTTCGAAATACCATAGATTTTCTTCCAAAGGAATAAATAGATTACCGTAGATGTATTTGGCAAAACCTTTGTTTTGAAATTTTGAGTCTTCAATGCTCTTCAACTTTGTTCTTTATTTGGCCTTTTTAACATTTTTATTCGAGCGTCACTGGTGAGTCTTTTGTAGACGAATGGCGCGTCTGGCATACAACATTTTAATCCTGGTATCTGTACAATTTTATATATCTACATAGAGAACATATCTTTTATTATACTAGTTGTTTTTTTAGATCATATTCGGGTATTCATAAAACTTCTTCAGAACTAAGTTTTTCCTATGGAATATTTGGATTGATTAAAATAACTTCAGGAAATCCTTAAAATTTGAGATGTTTTAAAAGACCAAAATAATTGTCAGTATACAAGAGGTCCCAATGGACCTGGTGTGTTACTCTCAAAAACAAAATACAAAACGTCTTATAAGTTGTATGCCATAGAGTTACACTTCACATGGAAATTGGACTTTCTATTTCTCTATATACAGAATCTACCATGAGTAAAGACGACAGCTTCAATAATGATTATAAGAATTATTGAAGCCTTCAAGGAAACAAAATATGAAGATATGACAGATGAAATAAATACATCCAGATTATTTTAGCAAACTGAGTGCTTAAATTTATATTGCGATTGGTCTGTGCAATCTGCTTTAGACATACAGTTTGCAGAAACTAAGAATTGAATAGGATTAAGACTTTGTATGTATATTAAACACGAAGAAAACCTGATGTACACTCCCAAGTAATAAATAAAATAGTCAAGCCTTAAAATGTAAATTCATATAGTAGCTGTATACACTTTCCTGTTAACAACTAAAATCCAACAGTGCTTTTAATTGAACTGTGTAAGAATCTACATACTTTACATATTTTCAATAAAGGTGTTTTAACATCATCAGTACCTTATTCTATTCAGTCAATTATTTCTAATCTAAATCCAAAAAAAGTCAGCAACATTTTTTTGGTGACAAGGCAGCTGTCTCGGGTTCACGTATTGCTTTTCTTTTTTTAGAAAGCAACTTGTTTTATTTATTCTAATCATTGTTAGATACACGCTCCCAAAAATTAAGAGGTACGGTCGTTGCCCCAGGCGTACTTGACTAATAGTGTATTTTGAGTTTTTATTAAACTTCAAATGATAATTCAAGTACAACCCTTGACAGACTTTGATCCAGATGTTGTTATGATAATAATAACTTACAAGTTCAATGTCAACTGATCATGCAATCGGATGAATCACGGTTTTTGTTTCGATGTTTTCATGTTAGAATAGGTTCTACGGAAACATATGTCAAGAAATATGATTTTGCAATGACTCCAATAAAAGCATCAATGGATAGTTAGTATTATACATATTGACCGAATTGTCATTTTAGAAAACAAGTGTGTGCATCATCAGATACAATTTTGAAAGTAAGATATACATCTGGGTGGACAGATCAGATTTAATTTGCGTTTTATTGTGAAGTTAAAAAAAACATCTTAATATACCTTTCCGACCAGTCAACACTATAGTTCAGTATATTCTAGGCTTAAATATCGACTACAGTCAATAGTTTATCACTGTAGGTACGGCGTCTTCTGAGAATATTTTTAGAACGCCAAAATGTTCATATTTTCAGGATTACCGATTTTATATGAGATGCTTAAAGAGCATGTTATTATGGCGTTTATTTTTCAAAATATTGGAATGATTGCTTTCAAATATTTGAAATTATGAAATAACCAGAAATTTCCGTAATCTCCAGGGGCGTTTCTAGGAAAAAAAATTTGGACCTTTATTTGCTAAAAAACATAAAATAATTGTGAAATGCATAAATTGCCATATTCAATATAATATTAGCAGATTACGATAGTTTTTTTTTTTGAAAAGGGGGGGCGTACGCCCATTACGCCCTCACCTGGACCCGCCCCTAATCTCTCAGATTTTCTAGGGGATGTACTTAAAATTGATTGACTGCTGTTATTTGCTAATTGTAAGGTAGCAAATATCTCATGCATATTCCGGATGAACACATTTAGGTCGAAGTTTACGAAGTAAACTACTATATTTGTTTTTTTTTTTAGTGTTACACGTGAATAGTAGTAATAAACTACACTTGGGGGGAAACGTCAGGCTATCTGGATCATGGCTTGTTTACCTTTTCTTGTCTTTGTTTATACGCTTTCTTGTCGGAATATTTCTATAGTTTGTTCTTATGTTGTGTTGTTACACTTATGTCCCAAGTAAACGGAGGGTTGAGTGCTCATAAAACTCAAAACCATGTATAGAACCATGTCGCCTTCTTTATTGACCTGTCCCAAGTCAGGAACCTTTAATTCAGTAGTTGCTGTCTGTCTAATTTGATTTTCCTTTGTTTTTTTTTTTTTTTTTTGTATAAATCGGGTCATTATTTTTCTCTTTTGAATTGTTTCACATTTTATCATACCTGGACTTTTATAGCTAACTGTATGATATGCATGCTTTTGCTCATTGTTGAAAACGTATGTAACTTGCCCTATAGTTGTTTGCATACTCATTCCTTGGTCTCAGATGGATTGCCGATGACGCAACTGTTCATCAGATACCAAATGACGTGGATGCAAGAATCTTAAGATCACCGTACGACCTTCAACCTTCAACAGTGAGCAAAACCAATACCATATAGTAAGCTAGAAAAGACCTCAACATTGCAAAATGTGAAACAATTGAATAAGTTTAAGTGACATTGATTCTTGTGTAGATATTAAAAATCATATTTTACAATTATATAATGTATTGTCGTCGGCTTAAGTGTACAAAGTACCATTTTTGCCTCTCCTACGACAAAGATTTAAGTGGCGCTTAAGTCGTCGTCAAAATTTAGGTACATATTGTGGTTTAAGGTTTTTTTTTTTTACACACACATTTATCAAACCGTCTTGGAATTTTACGAAACTTGGGCAGAAGGTGCTTTGTGGCATCTGAAGACATTTTTTTCTGTTTATTAAGGATAATTTGTGTATGTTATGTTTGCAGTCAGCATACAGGCTACAGGTTAAAAAAAAAAGTTACCTGAATAAAATTTTCAAACCCTCATGGAATTAAAGGAAACGTGGACAGAAACTTTTCCGTCGGCAGCAACCAGAAAAAATTTGAAAAAATATATATGAAAAATTACAACTGATTCATTCTTATATAACACTGATAACAGAGAACGCAGGTGGGACATAGGGTTCTGAACAATTTAATAAATAAGAATATATCATAGAAAAACCATTAGACAGTGAGCCAGGACAGATTATAAACACATGCATCAAAATAAAAACGTTTATCATCAAGAAAAATGCAAGTTTTCGATAATAACAAGTAATATATTATAAGTAATAATTATATAATTCAAGGATTTGTATAATTGAACTGATAAATTGACACATATATAATTTAACTACTTACTGGGAAAAGGCAATTGGAGTGATTGTTTAATTAGTAGGGTTAGTACATCAAATGATAGAAAAATTAATGACACTTCCTGGTTACAACATTAATTTGATTCATATTGTAACAAAAACTGAAAGGATAAACAGTAATGCTTTACTCGCTGGCGAGGAATTAGTAATATGCATGACTCAGGTTTATGCTCTTATAATATACTAGTTAATGGAGTGTGTGTCAGAGCGAGAACATCTCTATGTTCATTACTTTAGGAATATTTATTTAAAATACAGTTTTCATTATTCAGCCCCATTCTACTATTAAGTCAGACGTAAGGCGCTACCCTGATATACCCTGTCTTTTGTTTTTTGTCCTCAAGTTTTGTTGTTAACGTATTTTGCCAGGTACTTAATGACGGATAGCGTTTCACGTCTTTAGCCGAACAGTTTTATCATTTTTACTTTATTTTATTCCTGTGTGCTGGTTCATATTCTGGACGCCATTCTTTGCTCCTTTCAATTGGTAAAACGTATAACAAAAACAAATCATGAAACTTCGAAATGGAAAAATACTTAATACTAAACTCGTTCAAAGGGTATCTACACGTCTCAATCTTCAAAATCGATTATCTAAAAATACTTCAATCGCTAACATTTTTAATAACAAAAATCGTGGTTACCCTTCTATCTATAAGTGTCATGCGAAGAAATAACTTGCATGTCCCCGTCTTTCCACCAACAATACGGTAAGGTCCGCGTTGAATGGTCGCACATTTTCTCTAAATTTTGAAACTGATATCACTTGAAAAACTAACAGTATTATATATTTACTCACATGAAACAAACCGGGATGTGGTATTCAGTACGTAGGTGAAACTGGACGATATTTATCTAAACGCACACAAGAACACCTTTATCGTTTTAAAAGACCCCATAAATTCAAAAGTATCATTTATCAACACCTTAAGAAGCACAATCATCCTTTTAAAAATTTAACAGTTCAACCCTTAGAAGTAGTTAATAAGCAGCCTGGGGAATCTCATTCAAAATTCGTACGATCACGAAAAATAATTGAATTAAATTGGATTAAAAAATTACAGACGGTCTGTCCTCTCGGTCTTCATGAAAATATCATGGGAATTGGTAATATATCTAGAACAGATTCTGTTAACATTTTGGATATAGTTTCTAAAACAGTTCGTAAAAACCGTTCTCATGGGCGTAGAATAAATCGCAATCAAAGAAAATTTCGTAATAACAATACAAATATTTCGGACCTAATTTCTATTTTAAAAAACTACGGTAGACACTATCTATTAATCAAGCTCTGTTCTTTGCCTGTTAATAAATTACATCAAATTTTGGAAGAATGCAACTCAATTCCATATTGCAGTCCTAAGTATGAAATCGTTCAAAGAATAATTGCATATTGTTATTCTAAATTGTATCCCAAAATTGATCGCCCTGAAGATCACAAAAAAATATTTTATTAAAATTAAATATATCAATAAAGGTTTTGATTTTGTAAATATTGCCGGTATTTTTAATGATCATTCTGTTAAAGAACAAATACCTGGCTATTTCGATAATACTGAACTCCCTCTTATTTGTTATGTTTACAAGAAATCTACCCGGAAATATGTGTTTAATTACAGCGAAGTGTGTAAAGATGTTAATATCAGTGACAATACACCTACCTCATGAAATTGCAGTAATTCCGAATACATTTATGGCCCGAGTTCCCATGTTATAACAGGAGACCTTAACATCGTTCGTGACCGAGAGTTGAAATCATTCCTCAGTAAAGGACCTAAATATCGTCCCCCGTCAATTATTAATTGGAATGAGTGTCGTAACATCATCCACGACTCACTTCGTACTTACTTCTAAATGGATAAAATGAGAAAAAGCTGACAAGAAATCATTAGATTCTTTTATTAATTCGGTAATGAACATAGTTGATATACGTATTCAACATTTTAAAGATCAATTTACTCCTAACAACAACCATAATAGCCCAGTTTCCTCGTATCAAACATAAGCTAAAAGAACTCGCCAAGGAATTTGTTTTTGTCCCGGCTGATAAAGCTGCTAACAATATCATTATTGTTTGACGTAAATTTTACATTGAGGTTCTACAAAAGGAAATCACGAATTCACCAACATTCCAACTGACTCCATTTTCGGAAAATGAAATCTGTAACAAACATAAACTTTTAGCTACCTCTTTACAAGCAGAACCAAATACAATGAAAGTTCCAACTATGTACTGGCTTCCGAAGCTGAACAAAACTCCTTACAAATATAGATTTATTTCGTCTTCAAGCCATTGTTCCCCTACTTAACTATCTATTCTACTTACTAGTACACTTGGTACAATCAAAAACCTGGTAATAAATTGTTCAAATAAGGCTTTTGAAAATAGTGGAATTAATTACTTTCGGAATGTCAAAAATTCGTTGGAAGTACTTGATAAATTGCATAATAATATTGGTGATTCCGAATCTGTTCAAAGTTTTGATTTTTCTACCCTATATACCACTTTGCCTCATAATCTTATTAAGAAAAAATTCACACACCTGATTAAATGGGCATTTAAAAAGTCGGAATGCCAATATATATGTTCAAACTCTTTTAGATCATTTTTTTAGTAACAACAAACAAAAAAACTATGTCAATTGGACCTGCTTTGATACAATAACTGCCCTTGAATTTTTAATAGATAACATTTTTGTTCGCTCTGGAGATTCCGTATATCGTCAGGTTATCGGAATTCCCATGGGGACTAACTGTGCACCACTTATTGCGGACCTGTTTCTGTATTGTTATGAGTTACAGTTTATGACTAAAATCAGCAAAGACCCATCGAAACAACATCTGATTCAAAATTTAATAACACTTTTAGATATTTAGATGATATATTGGCTCTCAATAATGACGACTTCAGTATCTACACTAAAGAGATTTATCCTGTCGAACTGACTTTAAATAAAGCTAATACTAACAATGAACACTGCCCTTTCCTGGATCTTGATATCTATATCTTTAACGGGAAGCTTAATACCAAAATTTATGATAAAAGAGATGATTTTTCATTCCCTATTGTTAATTATCCATTTTTAGATGGTGACGTTCCCTTGTCACCATCTTATGGTGTTTATATATCTCAACTTGTTCGATTCGCTCGTGTTTGTAACAACGTATTTGATTTCAACGAAAGAAATCTCTGTATTACTGAAAAATTATTACATCAGGGTTTTCGATATCACAAACTAGTCAAAACATTTACTAAATTTTATCATCGGTACAAGGACATCCTTCGTAAATATAAATCAACATGTAGACATCTTATACGTTCAGGTATTTCACATCCAATATTTTATGGTAATATTCTTTACAAAACACAAAAATGTCGGCATTCACCTCAAAAGCTGACCAAACCTTTTAACAGACTTATTCGGAAAGGATATAGTTACGATACTGTTGTCAGGTCATTAAGGATTGCATATTTTGGTATTAATATTGATTCACTCATAGGGTCTTTGCATCGGAAATAAACACTATTATTCTAAAACCAGTTGTTGGCATGATGCGGGTTATGTTCTTCTCGTATATTTTATGATTGTATGATACTAAACCCCTAACGGGAGGGATTGTACTTGATTTTCATATGATGAAGACATAATCTTTCAATCAGTTTAATTGAGGTCTGGAACTGGCATGTCAGTAACTGCTAGTAGTCCTTTGTTTATGTATGTATCATTGTCATTTTGCTTATTTTCTTTTGTAACCTATTCTGACATCGGACTCGGACTTCTTTTAAACTGAGTTTTACTGTGCGTATTGCTATGTGTTTCTTTATTCTACATTGGCTAGAGGTATAGAAGGGTTGAGATCCCACAAAACATGTTTCACCCCACCGCATTTTTGCGCCTGTCCCAAGTCAGGAGCCTCTGGCCTTTGTTAGTCTTGTATGTTTTTTAATTTTAGTTCATTTATATGTTTTGGAGTTTAGTGTGACGTCCATTTTCACTGAACTAGTACACAATTTTATTAAGGGGCCAGCTGAGGACCACCTGCGGGTGCGGGATTTTCTCGCTGCGTTGGAGACCCATTGGTGGCCTTCGGCTGTTGTCTGCTCTTTGGTCGGGTTGTTGTCTCTTTGACATATTCCCAATTTCCATTCTCAATTTTATGATGGGAGTAAATGTCTTAATTTTAACTTCCTTAGTTGCAAATTCATAAAAAAAAACAATATCCGAATTTTAACCAGTACCCAAATACTAAGCTACTGAACCAGATAACCTTAGGAACTAACAGTCCACCAGTAGAAGTATCAAACATAAAACGGTGCCAATTTTACTGCACCAGATGCGCATTTATACTACTAATTTCTCTTCCGTGATGTTTAAGGACAAAATATGTGGAATTTCAAGACCTCTTACAAAAGATGAAGAGGAAAGGACCACAAGTAAAGCCGAACCCAGATCAGGCATTAGAGCTATATATGTGGGAAATGATTTTATCACTGAAAAAATAATTTAAAAAAACAGATATCCAACATCTTACTGGTCATTGTGTTATGTTACAAAGATAAAAGTTTAAGTTAATGTCGATTAGGCGAAAATGACCAACAAATTTGAATAAAAATAATACGAGCTGAGGAAATATTGATTATCATAGGGTTGAAATTCTGCCCAAGTTTGCCACATATGCTTTTTGCTTTTTTTGGTTTGAATCAAAAGTTCACTTTGTTTTTATCGGTAACACGTTTCCTGTACTCTAATCCTGGGTTTCGTACATTTATTTTTTACCAGAGGACAGTCCGGTTCAATTTCATTCTTTCAGTTTGAATAAACACCTTACAAGACATCTGATGTTCAGTAGTTGTCGTTTGTTGATGTGGTTCATAAGTGTTTCTCGTTTCTCGTTTTTTATATAGATTAGATCGTTGGTTTTCCCGTTTGAATGGTTTTACACTAGTAATTTTTGGGGCCCTTTATAGCTTACTGTTCGGTGTGAGCCAAGGCTCCGTGTTGAAGACCGTACTTTGACCTATAATGGTTTACTTTTATAAATTTTGACTTGGATGGAGAGTTGTCTCATTGGCACTCATACCACATCTTCTTATAGACAAAATATGTTTAATTGTTGTGCATGATGGGAGTTTCCCGCCATTTAAAAAGGCAATTAATGACAAATTTGATTTATTTTAATATTTTAGAATAACCCCTTTAAATGTGGACAATTAATTAAATAAACAAAACTTATTGTCACTTAAATTGAAACAATTTGTGGCATATTTAAGTCCTGGATGTGTATGCTTTAACTGCCTAAAGCGGTATGATACCACATAAACTTGGGGACAGGACAATTTTTTTGCCCTCCTTTTTTCTCCAAAATCCGTTATTTTTTAAAAACCTTTTTTAACACCCTCAGCGGTCATAGATAATAGAGAGATTATCCGTTCGCTGTGGTGGATAGTAAACAGTAAACAAACTTTATTTCTAGAATGTTTATGTAAGTTTGACCTGAGACTACTATAACACATATATTATGTGTTATGGTAGTCTCAGGTCTGATACAGAACAAACATAATTGAAATTAAAAGACATTACGAAAATTATGGGCTGGAATGGATGCATTCGTGGATATGAGTTTTTGTTTTGCTTGATGCAATGCTTGACAAAAGAATGCTTATATATCTAGCTGCGGCGGCTTTAGCTCTTTGTATGAATCTTCATGCTTCCGTAGGGTAGAAGAGCTGTATAGTCGACATCTGCTGTACATATGCATTATGGTTTGAGATTTCCGTCTGGCATATATCCATGACATTGACCTCATTCCATGATTCAAGTAAGAAACTAAAGGTTTTTCTATAAAGTGATTTTTCAACTTGTATGTAGTAACAAGACGACTATATTTGGTCAAAGGTTTACATGTCCGTCAGATAGGATTCACCTGATCTTGACCTCATTTCATCTCTCAGTTTCAACGTTCAGTTTTAGTGATTTGAACAGTTTCTCAGATACTATATACAATATGTCAACTGTATTTGGTATCTATACTACTAAAGGAAGAGACCGATTTCATTGAGCCGCAACTCCTCTGACATACAAAGTCGGAAATATTTGTGATATGACGTATAAATGTAGTGTTTTGTACTTCCAAAATTTGTCTTTAAAACATTCTTTTTTCCACAGTAAACGCCAATTTTTGAGAAAATATCAGAATTCAGAGACCGTTATCGATCCGTGTCTTATACGCTTTGCGCATGCTCAGTCAATTTTTTTCATTATGTTACTCATATTGATCCCTTTCGGTATGTCAATGGATTTTACGTAGCTGATACGGTTATTGAGTTAAAAGGGTAAAAAAACTACTGAAAATTACACTTTGCCACACTTTTCTTAGGGTATTTAATATTTTAGATTCCAACCGAGATGAATGGGGTCTTTTGCATTATATTCCTCATTTTCATCTCTTTAAAGAAATAGAATTAAATGCATTAACCGTGTCCAAATCCTTACTTTGTCCACACTCATTGTTTCAACACTTGCTCAATTTTACTGCGATTTCGCGGGCATCTTCTAGTAAATATAAAAATAAGAAGATGTGGTATAATTGCCAATGAGACAGCTATCCACCAGAGACCAAATGACATAGAAGTTAACAACTTTAGGTCACCATACGGCCTTCAACAATGAGCAAAACCCATACCGCATATAATCAGCTATAAAAGACCCCGAAATTACATATGTAAAAAAATTCAAACGAGAAAACTAACGGCCTGATTTCTGTACAAAACCATGAGCGAAAAACAAATATGATACAGCAACAAACGACAACCACTGAATTACAGGCTCCTGACTTGGGACAGGCACATACAGAATGTGGCGGGGTTAAATATGTTTGCGGGCACCCACCCCTCCCCTAACCTGGGACAGTGGTGTAACAGCACAACATATGAACAAACTCCAAAAATCAGTTGAAAAGAGCTTAAGTCATCAGATCGATCCAAAGCAGAAAAACAATTAACAAAAACACAGAGCGGACGTGGCAGGGTGTTTATACATCCCCACAACAAAAAAGACACTAATACAGATCTGAGAGTACTCGCAGTTACTGACAGCTAGTTCAAAGCCAATAACAACTAATAAAAAAATCGTGTATCTAAGACTAAAATACCAATCAGTACACATCCAACATCCAATGGATTTAGTGAAAAGACATCATTAACAGTCAGAGAAAAACATGACTTTGTGCACTGCAAAAATACAGGTATCGACAGATTGTAGAACCGTAAATGTGCATATTTATATGTATATAACAATAATATTAGTTTGGTTTTAATTTACTGATAACAAAATCAATATTTATACCACTAAAAACAACATTTTAAGATCTAATTTCAGTGTTGAATTGGTAACCTTTTAGAAAAATTTATTTGAAGGATCGATTAGTTTACCCGGATCGTGTCTAAATTTCCGGGTTCGGTAAACAACATCTCCATAAAAATTAGGATGTACTATCCCGTTTGAAATAAGTTTTCTACAGGTACAGCCAAACTTGCAAACCAATTCTTTTGTATCCGATGCTATGGAAGAATTTAGTAAAGGTTTTAAGTAATTTGTGGTAACGAAATCTCTGACTTAATGATTTACCAGCAATACATAGATTACGTTCATTGAAATCCAAAACGTCAATACAGACACGGTCATAGCGAACGAGTGTAAAACTGAAATATCTAAATCTAGGAAAGGACAGTTATTACCATTTATATTTGATTTATTTAAAGTAAGTTCCTTTAGGTAAATTTCGGCAGTATATTTAGAAAACTCTCGATAATTTAACGAAAAATATCATCAAAATAACGATAAGTGTTGTTGAATTTATCAATTTAATGCAATTTAGATGGGTCTTTACAGAGTTTGGTCATAAACTGTGATTCATAACAGTACAAGAACAAGTCTGCTATTAAAGGGGTGCAATTGGTGCCCATAGGAATACCTACAACCTGTCGATACACTTTATTGCCAAAACGTACATAAATGTCATCAAGTAGAAAATTAACCGCTTCAATCATCTCATCATACCTCCAGTACGTATATCTATCATATTTACCTCTCTATTAAGGGAACAAGACTTTAAATGAGTTGCAGCAAATATATTTGCAATAATATCTTTCAAACGACCATTTATTTAAATAGGAAAACTTTTGTTTGATAAGATTGTGTGGAAGTGTAGTGAAAAGAGTGAAAAAGTCAAACCTGTCAGCAGAATCAAAAGGACCATCATAAGCACGTAATTTATATAAAACATCCAAAGAATTTAGAATGATTGCAAAGTATATGTCCAACTTACAGTGTTCGTCTGACCTTGACCTCACCATTGTTTTTATGGTACTTGGTCAGTTATAGTTTTTCGTGATTATGCCCGTTTCTAAGATACTTTAATAGGTCAATTATATTGAGTATATAGATTGATTTTAAGGTGTGGATATATATCTGATAGGGTTTACCTTGACCAGATTTTCATGGTTCATTGATAATGTCAAGTTTCTGTTATAACTGAATTTAAACCTTGATCAAACAGACTTTCAACATAAAATCTGAACATAACCAGTTAAGCAGGCGATATATTTCAGCTTGTGCCATCTTCTTTTACGAGAAGTTGCTAGATCTAGAAATAGTTTGAAAAATACTTGGTACTAGTTTTATTTCTTTATCGTCACCTAACATTTTATCGTTTTTATTTTAGAACGCCGTCGTAGACGATCGAGTTTGGGACTTATGCTGAGAGGGGACCGTAATCGTTGTCTACAAGATATGTTACCTATGGCAACACAACTTCCAGACGGTCGACAAGCGTACATCGATTATATGACACATGACCAAATGACAGAAACATACAATCTTATACAAGCATGCGCACAAGAGGGAGAAGGGTTTGCAGTTGATGAATATCCTACAGAAGATGAGTTTAGAGAAGACATAAAAGGAGGAGATAGTTTTGCAATAATATGTGACACAACCGGTGAAATGATTGCAGGTTTCATCTTAGCCATTAGCAAATTTTATCGTGGATCAGCAGGCGCTGTAGATCCATTTCTTGTGGTCCGCAGTTCAGAACGGAAAAGGGGTATTGGTGAATTTATCATGAACAGGGTTATTGAGTTCTCGAAGTACTTAAACTATCAAGGAATTTATGTGGACACGTTTAGTAACAATGCTGCCTTAATTCGTATTTTGGACAAAGTTGGAGGATTTACCAAAGTTGGATATCTTCCATTAGGAGGTTTAATGAAAAATGGTTATGCTGTGTCTTCCATAGTTTACTACAGGGAAATCTCTAATAGTAAAGTAAGCTGATGACAAACAGAAAACACACACAGTATATTGATAGTGGCAACGATAAATTGAAAGACAAATCTTTAATCTAGGAAAAACTTATTAAGAGTTTTGAGAAAATAATAGTGCCTTAAAGTTTAAATTATCATCATTATTCTTTAATCGTAAAGTTTCATTTACATCTCTGTTCCTAAATCCTTTTTATTTTCTCACCATGAGAACATCGTTTTGTTACGAATTAGACCGTTAGTTTTCTCAGCTGAATTGTTTCATATTTTTCATGTCGAGGCCTTTTATAGCCGACTATACGGTATGGGTTTTTCTCATTGTTAAAGGCCGTACGGTTGCCTATAATTGCTTACAACCACTTCATTTGAACTTGTTCTCTTTGTTTTTATATCGTGTATGTATTGCCATAAATCACTTCATGCTAAAATACATTTGATATTTTGAGATCATTTGACAAATAGTTGATCAGGGTTATTGTATATTGTCCTCCATTGTAATTTGTTACGTTGTCTTACTTAAATGTTTTGAACCTTTTTCTTCTAAGGAGTGTTCAAAGCAAATGGGACCAAATTGAAAATATAGTTTTCCTGAGATTGAATGAAATTC
Source organism: Mytilus coruscus (assembly GCA_017311375.1). Lineage (NCBI taxonomy): Eukaryota > Metazoa > Mollusca > Bivalvia > Mytilida > Mytilidae > Mytilus > Mytilus coruscus. The sequence continues at coordinate 22,390,628 of CM029606.1, read as the reverse complement.
TGTTATGTTTTCAGAAAAAAATAACTGCTTCGGCCCCCCAAAAAAAGACTTTTTTAAAGTAAGGTTGAATCTTAAGAAAACAATACATAAAAAGGGATACCAGGAATCGCCAAAAATATCTCGCAATAGACATCATCAACCAACAACACACGACTTCTAAAAGAATAATATAAAAGCGACATAAAACAAAAAAAACAAAACACCATATGTACCAACTAAACTTGAGCTACCAGAGAGGTATGAGACTTTGTGGCTTAGAGTCAATATGGCCGTTAATGGAAGATACTAAGCACTTTATTTCAGCTTATGATAAATATAAAGTCTTAAACAATATTGTCTTGAGTATAAAAACGTGTCAAAGCATTGTCACATTGAGGAAATTGTGAAAATATGAAACTGGGTAGTATAACTATGATAATGATGACACCAGTTTCAAAATATGCATGTCGGTATTCTATAATGATTTAATAAACTTTTTTTTCTTTTTACTTGTGAATGATTTTTTTTTTTTTGGGGGGGGGGAGTATATCTTGCAAATGGTATTTAAACCTTGTTGATTTTCTTTTTACACAGCACGAAGAATTTTCTTTCCAGATTTACTAAACGCATATTAAATGTAAAAAAAAAATACCTTGTAAGTATTTTACTTTTCATATATGAGTTTTATGAATCACCCTTAAAATTCATCTCACATTTGGAAAGGTTTTAAACAGAGTAATGCAACATCCGAAACTTTTAAACACTTAAGCTATATTATAATAAGGAGATGTGGTATGGTTGCCAATGAAACAACTCTCCACCAGAGACCAAATGACGTAGAAGTTTACAACTTTAGGTCAACGTACGGTCTTCAACAATGGGCAAAACTCACACCGCATAGTCAGCTATAAAAGGCCCCAAAATGACAAATGCAAAACAATTCAAACGAGAAAACTAACGGCATGATTTATGTACAAAACAATAAACGAAAACCAAATAGGATATACAGCATCAAACGACAACCACTGAATTACAGGCTCCTGACTTGGGACAGGCACATATAGCACATATAAATGTTTATAAATTTTAAACTATTTCATTTGTCGCTTATCATAGACTCAGTTCTTTTGTATTGCTGTTTGAAAACACTGATTAAGGTAATCACACATGTCTTCGAATATACTGTCCTTATGCGATAATATGCTTTTCTCACCATTAGTATCTGTCCGACGTTTGTAGTCTGTTACCGTTATAAACTTATATTTTTTTCTAAAACCATTAGAGCAAAAGCCAATTGGAACAAAAGTGGTCATAATCATTATTAGGATGCCCAGAATCAAGGTGTATCCTATTTTCTGCTGATCAACTGTCAACAGCTGAATTTATGTAATCCAATGATTACAAAATTTGAAAATTAGGATTCTTATCTAGATAACAGTCTTTACCTGATTTGGAATAATAACAAAAATGATAATGGCAAATTTATTAGCTTGGTACCCCCAAGCTTAAAAAAAAACCTTAACATAACTTTTAAAACAATCATGTAATATGTCCCCAAATAGGAATGGTATAAGGTACGAGGTAATAAGAAATTAAAAAGGCTAATAACTAGTAAACCTTCGTATTGTACGATCTGAATCCACGGTTCTCAAATAATTATCACTGAACCAATACACTAACAATTTAACTTCTGCATCTGCTAATCCACGATGACTAGCCAAAGAAGCGTCTCCTCGACGGAAGGAGTGACCAGCATATGAAAATGGTTTGTAGTCAAGGGGTGATGATAAAAAATACAACGACTTGATAATAATATTATACAATAAACAAGATCCGTCATTTAAACAAAAAGGGGGTATACGGGCTCTCCGGGAAAAGCTAAAACGCTAGATAAAGCATCAAAAGGACACAAAGGAAGTCCTTGCAAATGAGGGAGAATGATTTCTAGCCCAGTAGTCAACACTTTTGTATTAACATGAACTATCATTATTTTCATATTTATAAACTGACTGTTTCCAAAAATTTGAATTGCTCGAAATGCATGTACGAAGGATTTCTACCCCAGGAATAGATTACCTTAGCTGTATTTGACAAAACCTTTCGGAATGTTTAACCCTCAATGCTCTTCGACTTAATTCGTTCTTTATTTGGCCTTTTATCTGTTTTTATTCGAAAGTCACTGATGCCTCTTTTATGTATAGACGAAACGCGCGTCTGGTATAAGCTTGGTATCTCTGATGAGTTATTCTGTAGCTTTTGATTTAAACTGCATAGTTTTTATACGACCGCAAAAAAATTTTGCGGTCGTATATTGGTATGACGTTGGCGTCGTCGTCGTCGTCCGGCGTCGTCGTCCGAAGACGCATTGGTTTTCGCACTCTAACTTTAGTTTAAGTGAATGGATCTCTATGAAATTTTACCATAAGGTTCAATATCATAAAAGGAAGGTTGGGATTGATTTTGGGGGTTATGGTACCAACAGTTAAGGAATTAGGGACCAAAAAGGGGCAAACAATAAGCATTTTTGTAACTTCCAGACATAACTTGTGTGTTGTTGTATGGATCTCTCTGACTTTGTACAACAAGGTTCCATATCACAAAGGGAATGCTGGGATTGATTTTTGGGGGTAATTGCCTCAAAATTTTAGGAATTAGGGGCCAAAAAGGGCAAAAACAAGCATTTTCTAGTTTCATGACAATAACTTGTGTGTAAGTGTATGGATCTTTCTGAAATTGTACTACAAGGTTCCATATCACAAAGGAAAGCTGGAATTGAGGTTGGGGTAATTGCCTGAAACGTTTAGGAATTAGGGGCCAAAAGGGGCCAAAATAAGCATTTTCTAGTTTCCAGACAATAACTTGTGTTCAAGTCTATGGATCTCTCTGAAATTGTACTGCAAGGTACCATACCACAAAGGGAAGGCTGGGATTGAGTTTGGGGTGATTAATCATAAGGGGGTTCAAAAAATTGGGGGGGTTCCTTTTTTTCCTTTTTTTTTCTTTAAAATTTTCCATTTTAAGTTGGTTATTTCTGATTTATATTTAAAAGCAAATAATAATGATATGGCAGGAGATACACACCAAACAGGATGTGTAAATTATTATATAATTTCTTGCTATTGTGCAATAGCAAGAAATTGTCAATTGCACAGTATTGCGCAATAGCAAGAAATCTTCAATTGCACAGTATTGCGCAATAGCAAGAAATATCCAATAGCACTATATTGCGCAATAGCAAGAAATTGTCAATTGTACAGTATTGCGCAATAGCAAGAAATATTCAATTGCACAGTACTGCGCAATTGCAAGAAATATTCAAGGAGATACTTTGTAGAAATTGCTTATTTCTTGACCAATTTCAATGGGGTTTTATTCTTGAACTCTTGGGGTTCTTTAATATGCTGAATCTAACCGTGTATTAAGTTTTTGGATTTTGGGCCCCGTTTTTAAATTGGTCCCCATTGAGGTCCAAAGGGTCCAAAATTAAACTTTGTTTGATTTCATCAAAAATTGAATTATTGGGGTTCTTTGATATGTCGAATCTGACCGTGTATTTAGATTCTTAATTTTTGGTCCCGTTTTCAAATTGGTCTACATTAAGGTCCAAAGGGTCCAAAATTAAACTTAGTTTGATTTTAACAAAACTTGAATTCTTAGGGTTCTTTGATATGCTGAATCTAAACATGTATTTAGATTTTTGATTATGGGCCCAGTTTTCAAGTCGGTCCAAATCGGGGTCCAAAATTAAACTTTGTTTGATTTCAACAAAAATTGAATATATGGGGTTCTTTGATATGCTGAATCTAACCATGTATTTAGATTTTTGATGTTTGGGCCCCGTTATCAACTTTGTCCACATTGAGGTAAAAAGGGTCCAAAATTAAACTTTGTTTGATTTCATCAAAAATTGAACTCTTGGGGTTCTTTGATATGCTGAATCTAACCATGTATTTAGATTTTGGATATTGGATCATAATAGGTGAATGTCCAATTTAAAAAATTTTAAGTTCTTAGACCACATTCATTCTGTGTCAGAAACCTATGCTTTGTCAAATATTTAATCACAATCCAAATTCAGAGCTGTATCAAGCTTGAATGTTGTGTCCATACTTGCCCCAACTATTCAGGGTTCGACCTCTGCGGTCGTATCAAGCTGCGCCCTGCGGAGCATTTTATTGTTATCTGGAGTATCACTAGCATACCCATACATCTATTCTGTGCAAGTTAGACTTGGGATCAAAATTCCCTAGCTTTTACCAAAAAAGTATTGGGGATTTAAAAAAAAAAAAAATAATATACAAGCTGCCCCAAAAAAAATATTTTTATGACAAGTGAGGTCAAATAAAGGCTTAATAATAAAATAATAATTCTAGTGTAAAAGGTGATTTGCAGTCCTGAGTTGTACATAGTTCGCGTTTGACACCAGTCAATAAATATTTAACATTCCATGAGTCTGTGTGATCGGGTCGGGTAAGACCCGTTATTTCTGGAGCACATTAATAATGTTAATATACGATCGAATAGAGCTATACTCAAATTCTTCACATCCATAAGATAGGTTATGTACAGTTTGATTGTCCTTTTAGTATACGGCATTAATTCAAAATCAAAGTCGTTGCAAAAGTTCATAAATGCCATGATGTGCCCCCGGTAGGTTTCGGAAGTGGATTTAGTCCACCCCTTCTTTCGCAAACGTTCGACTGCCACTGCAAAATCCTTTGTGGCGGAAATTCCACCATCTAGAAATAAAAAAAGTCAAATGACGTGCTTTAAAATCTCACTCGCAGTAAATGGTATACACTGATAACTTAATTGATAGTATGTTATATTTTGTAAATTGGCCGGTGTTCATGTAGCCTGCATGGCGCGTCTGCAATTAAATTATTTAGACCGCCAATAAATTTTGCCTTTATATCAATGTTATACACGGCTGACCACCAAAATAATAATCTTACATATTCCATTCAGAATTCGTTTTCCGAAGTTCCTTTATTAATAATGCAATCTGTAGTGATATTATCTGTACAAACCGCAACTGTTGTATTTGTCCATAAATGACCCTATCTGACGATTGATAATATGAATCATTGTTTCTTTAATGTATATATGGTAGAGTTGCGTCTCTGGGAAATCTACCGCCCAGTTTTCAAAGACAAAATCCCCTTCATAATAACCTGCACCCCTTCCTGACGAGCTGTCTTTCAGTTGAGAAGTAACTTTTTGTTTATCTAAGAATTTTACAGACCCATTAAAATACACATAAAGTCAATCCACCAATGAACGTCGACAAAGAACTCTTTCGATAATAAAAGTTTTGCAATTTTGTTAGTATTTGAAAGTAATACATTATCTATTAATCTCCTAACGAACGTTCTATATGAAGGACCGTTCGGGTCATAATTCATTTTGTAACACGTACGCTAGAGGTACGCGTAACAGGTCGTTCACGAACCCTAGAGGTACACGTAACACTTTGTTCAAGTACCGTAGAGGTACACGTAACAGTTAGTTCACGTTCCATAGAGGTGCGCGTAACAGTTTGTCCACGTACCCTGGAGGTACGCGTAGCTGTTTGTTCACGTTCCCTGGAGGTACACGTAACTATTTGTTCGTGCAGCTAACCGCAACAGAAAACCTGTCATCCCTTTCCCCGAATAATGGATTATCTGTGTCAACATCATTTCATTATCAGATCAAATTCGGCAAAATTAACTGATCATTAAGGTTCAAAACTGTATTATTCACAGAATAAAAATGACTGATAATAACTTTTCGTCACTAACGGGATCTGCATACAAAACCTCTCTAACGAAGGTATTAAAATTTCGTTTTACATTATTTTAAATGTACTTGTATCCTCCATTTAAAATGTTGTAAAAAAGGCCTGATTTAATTGGTCAATTATTATCCTCCAGCAGACGAGATCATTGTGCATAGGGTATAAAGGTTATTCCGGATACGTGAACAAACAGTTACGTATACCTCTAGGGTACGTGAACAAAGTGTTACGCGTAATTCTAGGGTACGTGAACAAAGTGTTACGTGTACCTCTAGGGTACGTGAACAAAGTGTTACGTGTATCTCTAGGGTACGCGAATGACCTGTAACGCGTACCTCAAGCGTACGTGTAACAAAATGAATTATGACCCGAACGGCCCTTCATATATAACGTTCGTTAGGAGTTCTTGCCAAAAAATTAATCTTGCCACGCCAAGATAGCAGTTGTTTATTACTAGCTCGCTTACGACTTTTTAAAGATAACAACAATTGATAAAGTTTGATACTGTTTTTCATCCGGCATTTTTTGTCTTATTTTTGGGTATTACACCCTTTCAAAAATCCTGTATCTACCCCTAGTGTGGATTACCCTTCAACTTTTGACCAGCTGAGGTTGAAACCTAGCTCTCGTAATTAACATAAACAAACTATACAAACACTTAAAATAGTTAATTTCAATACTAAAAAATCTTCTAAATACGCAATGCAATTAACATTATATACAGTTGTCATAATATGACACACAGATGAACTCGGCATGTGAAATATTTTAGGATTCCTTGAGTGACCAAACAATAGCTTTGCATCGTACATTTAAGTTGGAGTGTTTTATCCAGTAAATACCCCTTGAAGCTCCGTCTACGGATGTTCGGCACATTACAGATCCTTTTATACACTTTTCAATTCAATTTTTGCAAGGTAATCATTCGGTTTTATGATTTGTAAGGCAACCCTTATTTCCTTGTACGAACAGCTTGTATCTTTGGTGAATAAATTTAATGAAATTCCTGTATAGGTAAGCTTCCGTCATGCATAAATCTAATTCCGGTACCACCATTAGATTTTGGTACGGCACCAATCGAATTCATAATATCTGTTTTTTTAGTTACGACATAACTTCCAAGTTTGATTTCTTCCTAAATTTGCTATGTAACTTTGTCACAGAATCGAAAGGCAGAAGAGTAATTTTTGCGATTGAGGGGAAAATATACGGTCCGTATACGACGCTTAATTGAAATCCATTTTAGAGGTCATCAAGAATGAAGTCTTCAATATGACACGGAAGCAAGCGATTCTGTGTCTCAAACGAAAGGTATTACAATCAGTGTTAGCGTTTTTTTGGATACGCACTCAATTGGTTACAATGACCTGTCACTGCAGAATGAGTGTTCGACATGCAAACAGCACAGTGATGTACCATTCTACTGTCCGAGCGGTAGCAAGAATAGTTTTTTAAAACTTTTACATATTTCCCGGCAATCGGGAAGGAAAGGTCCTCTACGACGGTCGACTGTCTTTCCTTTTCACTTGACTTTTTGGCGAGGTAGACATAGAAAACTCGTTAATAGCACGAGCAGTAGGTTTGTCGTGTTTCAAGACTAACTGAAAGTCGCTAAGATCTTGCTGGTATATCCCTACTCAAAATTTTCTTCACGTTGTTTCTCTCGGTATTCCTTATCATACAATAGGACTGAGTACCATACATATTTAGATGCCAACCGAAACATGTCTGCTGTTTCGTTGACATAAGCATTTACAAATATGAAACGTATCTGCCTAATAAATTCTTGTAAGATCCACATATTTGCGTATCGCCATTCCTCGATGGATTCTTTGTCAAGCGTCTTCTTTTTTAGGACTCGAAATTCCACATCACTGCCAATGTGAAAGTTTGAAACTGAGGAATAGTTTCTGGCCATACCTTATTGACTATTTGAAGAGCTTTAGAGTTATTTTCAGCCAAAGTTGATGAGTGTGTAATAAAGTCACTAATCTCACCTTTCAGAGAAGATGTGTCTGCAGTTTTTCCATAAACTTGTAATTTACTTATATTATCTATTTCTTCTTGGATGGCCTTACATATTTCAATTTTCTTCCATTCTAATTTTAACACATTGGGTTTCTTTTTCAAAATAGAAATATCCTGGTCTTTATTAATAACGATAGTATCCCTTTTGTTCTTCTGGTTCTAACGAATCTTGAAATTCGTCCTCCAAATCATTGGACTGACTATCTTCTTGTATAGCTTATTTTGGAGTCCCGGCTCTTAAACTTTCATTGATGTTTTAAAGCTGCTCCTTTGCCCTGTCGCGTTTTTGGCGATTATTTGTTGCCATTGTTCAAAAGTAAAATAACAAAAATACCGAACTCCAAGGAAAATTCAAAACGGAAAGGCCCATATCCAATGGCAAAATCAAACGCTCAAACACAGTAAACGAATGGAAAACAACTGTCATACTCCTGAGTTGGCACAGGCATTTCCTTATGTAGAAAATGGTGGATTAAACCTGGTTTTATAGCTTAACCTCTCAATTGTATGACAGTCGCATAGAATAACATTATATTGACAACAATGAGTGAGCAAAAAAAACAAACATAATAGGTAAAAATGTCAAAAATTGGGGTACAGCAGTAAACATTGTGTTATAATCTTAATCACTATAAAAACAAACAACTATGTCAACAAGGAAAAACAAAATCGCATGTAGACACTCTATAGACAAAGCACATAAGCAAAAAAAAAAAAAACATAAAAAAACCCAATTTGATACGTAAGTGAGAAACATGACATGCATGTTGTCATGATGCTAATAAGCATGTATAAGTTGTACGGAAGTGAGTCTGAGAATAGGTCGAGCTGAGAACATATATATAGTGGAGGCAAAGGGAAGCGGTGACGGGAGGTTATATATATATATATATATATATATATATATATATATATATATATATATATATGAGTCTAAAGATTGTGTAACAATACCGATAAATAGATGGAAAACAAAACACTAAAAGTGTTGAATATCATCGCACAAAGATGGAAAACTGAACAGATGATATAAATTATACAATAATTGCAAATATTTCGGCTCAACAAATGGCCTTCCTCAGTGTTAAAAGTTTTAACAATACTGATATATAATGTATAAAGTGTAAACATAGATCAGTAATAATACAGGTGAGTTTTGGTCGATTGATTTTAATATAATATATTATATATATATATTTTATATATATATAGGCGGAGCTAAAACACGTGTGTGAATTAAAAACTTTATGACGCAATAACCTATCCAATTATAACACAATATATCAGAAATAGACCTTCACAAGTATAGAATTGGTGAAAGAACTAGAGGCTCTAAAGAGCCTGTGTCGCTCAAATTGGTCTATGTGCATATAAACAAAGGACACAGATGGATTCATGACAAAATTGTGTTTTGGTGATGTTGATGTGTTTGTTGATCTTACTGAACATTCTTGCTGCTTACAATTATCTCTATCTATAATGAACTTGGCCCAGTAGTTACAGTGGAAAATATTTTGTAAAAATTTACAAAAATTTACAAAATTTATGAAAATTGTAAAAAAATGACTATAAAGGGCAATAACTCCTTAAGGGGTCAATTGACAATTTTGGTCATGTTGACTTATTTGTAGATCTTACTTTGCTGTACATCATTGCTGTTTACAGTTTATATCTATCTATAATAATATTCAAGATAATAACCAAAAGCTGCAAAATTTTCTTAAAATTACCAATTCAGGGGCAGCAACCCAACAACGTGTTGCCTGATTGGTCTGAAAATTTCAGGGCAGATAGATGTTGACCTAATGAACAATTTTATCCGCGTCAGATTTGCTCTAAATGCTTTGGTTTCAGAGATATGAGCCAAAAACTGCATTTTACCCTATGTACTATTTTTTAGCCATGTCGGCCATCTTGGTTTGCGGGCGGGGTCATCGGACACATTTTAAAACTAGATACCCTAATGATGATTGTGGACAAGTTTGGTTAAATTTGTCTTAGTAGTTTCAGAGGAGAAGATTTTTGTAAAAGATTACAAAAATTTACGAAAAATGGTTAAAAATTGACTATAAAGGGCAATAACTCCTTAAGGGGTCAACTGACCATTTTGGTCAAGTTGACTTATTTGTAGATCTTACTTTGCTGAACATTATTGCTGTTTACAGTTTATCTCTATCTATAATAATATTCAAGATAATAACCAAAAACGGCAAAATTTCCTTAAAATTACCAATTCAGGGGCAGCAACCCAACAACGGGTTGTCCGATTCATCTGAAAATTTCAGGGCAGATAGATCTTGACCTGATAAACAATTTTACCCCTCAGATTTGCTGTAAATGATTTGGTTTCAGAGATATAAGCCAAAATCTACATTTTACCCCTATGTTCTATTTTTAGCCATGGCGGCCATCTTGGTTGGTTGGTCGGGTCACCGGACATATTTTTCAAACTAGATACCCCAATGATGATTGTGGCCAAGTTTGGTTAAATTTGGCCAAGTAGTTTCAGAGGAGAAGATTTTTGTAAAAGTTAACGGACGACGGACGCCAAGTGATGAGAAAAGCTCACCTGGCCCTTTGGGCCATGTGAGCTAAAAAGTTAAACTTTCATATTTCACCAAGTTCAATGTACAAACACATTAACACTTACAATATTTTAATACAAATTAATATTTGTCGATGATTCTCAAGTCCGCACTTATTTGGAATTTACACTCTTTGATTATCACCTACGTAATTGTTCAATCCATCTTTGAACTTTGTTCCTCAAATTTGCTTGCCATTGTAAACCGCTCTGCCTATATGATTCTTTGTATATCCACGTGCCCTCCTTTTTGTAACATCCGCTTCCCTAGTCCATTGATTAACTTACTTCAACAGTTAATATCAATTAACTCATTATAGATACCAGGCTTAAAAGTGGGTACGACAGAGGCGCGTTTCGTCTACAAAAGACTCGTCTGAGATGCTTGAATAACAAAAAATTAAAACGGCAAAATAAAGTACGAAGTAGAAGAGTATTGAGGACCTAACCTGGTTTTTCGTAGAACAATGGCACATATTGATTTAATGCAAGATCTCTGTCCGATGTCCATTAATACTCCTTGTATAATGATGATGATGATGATGATGATGATGATGATGATGATGACGATGACGACGACGACGACGACGACGACGACGACAATGATGACGACGACGACGATGACTACGACGACGACGACGGCGGCTGATTAACGTCCAGCGGCAAATTAATATGCATATTCAGGACGAGAACATGTTAATGTGATATGAATATTAACCCTGCTTTGTACAAGACCGACACAACACGCTGAGCCGGATTTTTAACGTAATGGTTCACAAGGTAACAGTCCGCAGGAAGACACATCATCTTACCCGGACACATTATTCTGACTCCGAGCCGACCAGTCTTTGCTCTTACTCCTTAATGCCGCCTGCTTAGCGGAGAAACAGCAAATACCAATTTTAAAGTCTTTGGTTTGACCCGGCCGGGGTTCGAATCCACGACCTCCCGCACTCGAGGCGAACACGGTAACACGAGACTACCGAAGCGGTGTACGATATTTTGGGATGAGTCTCAATGACTCTATCAAATAAAAGGTAGTTTCAGGTTAGTATTTAAAGGGACGCTATTAATTGTCTAGAATCTAGACGGAATCTAGGATGGCTATGTCTCGCTTTCGTTAAATAAATTTCGCAGGCTTGATAAAAATTGCAAACACTAGATCGTTACGTTAGATACGATTGATCACGATTGATTAAACAAAATTCAACTTAGTCAAATCAATAAAAGTTGCAAACACTTGATCTTTACGATAGATACGATTGACCACGGGAAACTATCGTTGAATCGATCAACTCTTAAACGATTGAATCAGCCGATACAATCGTGAGTCTTGAACACAAAAGGGGACAGTTGAATTGATCAACTCTTAACCGATTGCAACTATTGAATACTATTCAGACGATCGTGAGCCTTGAAAACCAAACGAGGCAGTAAAAAAAAAACAGTCTGTAGGAAGTGCAAATCGTCAAAAAAAAAATTAAATCTAGAAAAATACCAGACATCTTGATGGGTATATCAACTGCAAAAATATCGTTTAAATACAAACCAAAATTAATTCTTGAAATATGTTCAATTGTAAAATAATAGGAAAAGTTTATGTCCATGAAAAATTGAAGTGCTATGTTTTTCTTATGTAAATGAATGATTAAATACTATCTGTTTTATATTCTAGATGCTATACTTTTTTAATGTAAATGCAGCATTTTTCTATTGTAACTACAATTTTTAATTTAAAAAACATCTTTCGAAATTCTTAAATGTTCTTCGAACATAATTGGTCCGAGGACACAGTTATCGTCCTTAGATTTTCGTTATATAGTCCCTAGTGTGGACAGTGTATACCTTGCAAATTTTGTTCATACACTTTCCAAATTTATTTCTTTATATTTTATGCATGAAATATTAAGTAAAGGGATGAAATTACATGTTAAAAAAATTTGGGTGCTGAATCTTTATGTTAAGTAGTGATTTGGTCCAGTTCAAAAAGGTCAAAAACTAGTATGTCTGAAGCTGTCAAACTGAATTTTAGACCCCTTAACATAGAATTGTCAATATTTTGAGTTAGAGCTGGTAGACTTTTCTATAATTTTGATATTATTTGTCCCAATAGTAGTACACTACACTGTAAAAATCATTTTGAGATAGAGCAGGTGCGATTTTTTTAATTTGAATTTATTGTCTAAAAGAAATGCACTACAAAATAACTGTGTTCTCGGGCCTAAGAGATGAATTCAGGAAATCAAGGTTCTGTACTTTGGCAACTTCCCTGAATGGTTTGCTGGTTTCAATTTGTCAAACTCAATAAAAGTAAAGGATTTAAATCTTTATTTGAAAGAAATTCTGTTAAAATGTCCCATTTTGGCATTATACGGCTAAAATAAGCATTTTATAGCAGTTTCCATTTTTATGCCTAAGAGGCATGCTGACTTTCTATCTGACAGCTTTTTATGCTTTGATATTTGTGTTTCTATGATTAATTCAAATTCTATTAACCATTTGTGAACTCTGAATGTAGAGAAAAGTAGATTATCACAGAAAAAATGTGCCAATTATGTTGTAATTAGGAACTGGTCGAACGGCCTGTTTGATGTATGTGAAATGTGAAGAGCTTTGTACATAAAATTTGTAGTCCATCATAAATATTTCACTAAATATGTAAAAAAAGCACTTGACAATGATCTGTGCACCTTATCCATTTCATATACTACCTTTATTTTCTTCTGTAGGATAGCATGTGGTTCAAATATATGCCAGTTAAGACTAAAACTACATGCAAGTTTTCCATTGAAAAGTGAAAAACTGTGCATCAGACCATACTGTCTGCAAAAAGTTGAATGCAAGAGTCTTTTGCAATTAGACTTTTGTATCATGACATCTTAGCATAGAAATGAGCAAAAGTAACAAATTTCCATTTCTTATAGCTTCTGTATGCATTTTATATGTAAATATGTGCTACGGCCTAAATTGACTCTAAATAATGTTCAATCTTGCATGACCTAAGACCATTTTATACTCATGTGGTATGCTTTTGTAACTTTTCTTTCAATTTAAAGTACATTTAACATATATGGAGGAATAATTTATGGTAAAAAAACTTCAAAAACTTCAAATTGGTTGGAAAAAATGCATGTTTATGTAAGGCTCCCCTTAATTCGAAAATCTCAATTTTCAGGTACAGGCTCATATAAATTTGACTTTTGAATAATTGTAATAAATCTGATAAATCAAATGAGTGTTCAGTTGCTTTTAATACCTAATATATTATATCTAAGAGCATTTAAAAAGGAAAATTTTGCAATATTTAAATTTTTAAAGCCCAAATCTTGATAGTTGAAATTATTTGATTTAAACGTCAAAATTAAACATCCAAATTTCAATATTAAAATAGCCATAGTTTCTATGATAAATATCCTATGGCCATGAAACTTGGCCAACTATCTTAAAATTCCTTAAACTAAGTTCATGCAAAGTTTTATTAGAATCGGTCAAGTCTTTCTATACTATTAGGTCCGAGGACACAGTTATCGTCCTTAGATTTTCGTTGTCTACAAATATAGTCCCTAGTGTGGACAGTGTATACCTTGCAAATTTTGTTCATACACTTTCCAAATTTATTTCTTTATATTTTATGCATGAAATATTAAGTAAAGGGATGAAATTACATGTTAAAAAAATTTGGGTGCTGAATCTTTATGTTAAGTAGTGATTTGGTCCAGTTCAAAAAGGTCAAAAACTAGTATGTCTGAAGCTGTCAAACTGAATTTTAGACCCCCTTAACATAGAATTGTCAATATTTTGAGTTAGAGCTGGTAGACTTTTCTATAATTTTGATATTATTTGTCCCAATAGTAGTACACTACACTGTAAAAATCATTTTGAGATAGAGCAGGTGCGATTTTTTTAATTTGAATTTATTGTCTAAAAGAAATGCACTACAAAATAACTGTGTTCTCGGGCCAATTGTATTAGATAAAAGTTATATAATATACGTTCTTCGTAAAAAGTAAAATAACAAAAATACCGAACTCCAAGGGAAATTCAAAACGGAAAGTCCTTTATAAAATGGCAAAATCAAAAGCTCAAACACTTCAAACGAATAGAAAACAATTGTCACATTTCTGACTTGGTACAGGCATTTTCCTATGTAGAAAATGATGGTTTAAACCTAGTTTTATAGCTAGCTACGGGGACATTTCATTTGATCTAATTTTTACAAAATCCAATCTTTCATTTGCGCCACAAGATTATATTTCATGTGCGCAAAAAAATAAAAACTATATTTGAGCCATTTTACAGGTAACATATAACGGAAAAGTTTACTCATTGCTATATCGTGAATAAGATTTTTTTTAGAATATTCCCCCTGGGTAATTAAGTGAGTTCATCATGCCTCATTTCTAATATTAAACTGAGAGTCACTTAGGTTTAAAATTATATAGTGTTCACATGTTTAAATTGTCAATATAGACATTGTCAATTCTGAGACAAACTTAGCTTTCTCGGTTGAATTGTTTCATATTTTTCATGTCGGGCCGATTATAGCCGACTATACGGTATGGGTTTTTTCTCATTGTTGAAGGCCGTACGGTTGCCTATAATTGCTTACATTCCCTTCTTTTGAACTTTGGTGGATAGTTGTGTCATTGGCAATCATACCACAACTCCTTATTTTTATATAGAGGTAATCAGTCTGTAATTTTTTTATGACAACACAAATATAGGTTATCTAATGTACATTGTACATGAGCACATCCTGACCGTTGCTTACAAGTCTTGTGCCAGAACAAACGTTTGGTTTTACTTCAGTGTATAGTGCTTAGAACAGACTCATAATTTTACTCCAGTGTAAAGTGGTTTCTTTTAGGTTTAATTATCACGTTAATTCATAACAGAACTGGAATATGACAGTTGCTGTCCATTCGTTTGATGTGTTTGTGCTTTTGATTTTGCCATTTGATTAGGGACTTTCCATTTAAAATTTTCCTCTGAGTTCAGTATTTTTGTGATTTAACTTTTTAACATTATTATGAAAAGTCTCTTTTTAAGAACTTATCAGTATAAAGTGCTTTCATTGTGGTTATGATGACTGATTTCGGATGTCTATGTTTTATTATGCAAACAAAAAACTGTTTTATCGTTATTATTAAAAGTCTCTTTTGAATAAATCTATTGTTTTATACTATTTACCTTTATTTACCTGTATTATTGGCGGAAACGAAATGTTTTATTTTGGCGCAAATGAAATATGGTTTGTGTCGCAAATGAAATGCGAATTGGCGCAAAAGCAAAGCACTGCTAGATAAACCTCTCACTTGTATGACAGTCGCATAGAATTCCATTATATTGACAACAATGTGTGAGCAAAACAAACAGACATAATAGGTTAAAATGTCAAAAATTTGAGTACATTATTGAATATAATTTTAATCACTATAAAAACAAATAACATATTTCAACAAAGAAAAACAAAATGGCATATAGACACTCTATAGACAAAATACATAAGCAAAAATGAAAGACAAGATAACAAAATTGCCAACAGCACAATAACACAATGGCGGGATGTAAAAGTACCGAGCCACGCCAAAAGTATATTACCAAAAATGGACTAAACAGTAAAGGTTAAAAATGTACAAGGACAAATAAAAAAAATAAAAAAATACTATAACACGTAATAAAAATGTTAAACAACGTCAGTACCTAGAATATATACTTCAAGACCATCATGCATTATTTGTGAAGTTGATACGGAATATTTATC
Source organism: Mytilus coruscus (assembly GCA_017311375.1). NCBI lineage: Eukaryota > Metazoa > Mollusca > Bivalvia > Mytilida > Mytilidae > Mytilus > Mytilus coruscus. Next base: position 22,374,494 of record CM029606.1, on the reverse strand, counting down.
AACAAGGTCTTGGTATCTTCCAATGAATTTTTTTTAGATTCTTTGACATAACCTCGGCTCATCAACTTTCTGTTTAGACACTGGTGACGTTTAACAAAGTCTGCGTAGCAGCTGCAAGATCTTGAATACCGAATGAGTTGGGAAAGGTAAATAATTGTTTTGAGATTTTTGTTGGGATATAAAATTGTATATGTATGTCCGGGACAACGGTAAATGTACACCTGTCTTGTTTTGAATAATACTTTTGTCATATGTGAATTCATTATCAGGTTTTATTGTAAACCTTATAAGATTCTATTGTCTGTCTGAATATTTCTTTCTCTTAAGAAATAGATATTTTTTGTTTGTGTGGCTATTTACATCATGACCTATGATACAATCGAATAGTTCGGTAGAATAGTTACAGTAGCCACATTAAAATTCCGCCAAAGCACCACCATTTAAGATAGAATTGCTTAGTAAAACGAACGGATCGTGTATTATGGACATGGAGGGCGGTAAATACTGTGCAATATTGATAGGGAAATCTAAAATTGATCGATTCTCAGTCAAACTCAGTAAAACTCCGTCTAAATTACATTTAATTAATAAATTTTATAACAATCAAGTGAACGTTACCTTGATGATGTTTTTTTTTCTTTAAACAATCAAGAACTCTCTTGATATACTGCTAAAATTTACATAAAGGGAATTTCCTTTAGATAAATCTAATAACCCTTTTCTAGATTTGGATATTTCATTTTCACACGTGAAAATCTAAACAAAAACTTTCGTCAAACGAGACGTTTTTTTCTATTGTTAATTTTCCGTGGCATTCCTTTGACCCTTCTTACGGTGTATATATGTCCAAAATCGATCTCTTTGTCCTTGTCTATTGTACGTTTTAGATTTCAATGACCAAAATCTTTGTTTCACTGGTAAGTTATTGAAGTCGTATGAAGCGAGTTTCTGGTTTTATAATGTTAAAGAAATTATTGAACTAATGCATGCATATATGAGACAATATCTGAAAAAGTCTAATTTTTGGCAATAAGAAAAAACAAAAAAAATGTCTTTAAACCCGGTATTTTAATAGCACAAATCGAAGAACACACATTGAGGATCTAGGAACTGTTGTCTGTAATTCAAACAATTGTTAAATGTGGTAACAATGGCAATTTTAAAAATGGTACAAAAAAAATCCAGTTCTTTCCTGTTACCAAAGCGTATCAATTTTAAAAAGTTTCTAATGGGAATAAGGAATAAGTTTAAGACACTATTTGTGGTTTACTAGTATATCCTGCAATAGTTTATTAAATGCCAATTATTGATTTTAGCATTTGCAATACAAAAGGTTAAGAAATATACTAAAATATAGTCAGATATGTCGGTAACATGAAAGAATCTTGAGTAACAGGACAACGGTAACAGGACAGAGTTGGTAACAGAAAGGATTTTTTTCTCAAAAAAATGCTTCATTTTATAGTTTAAGAAAAAAACATCATTTCAGATTGGTCACAATTGGAAGATAACAGCAAACAATGTCATTTATCCTTTGAAACTGTATTTGCAAGATGAAAAATCTGCCTAGGTAATGAAAAATTCTAAAATAAATTCCTTTCTGTTACTATTTACTATACTAGAATTGCACAATGTTCTCTGCTGTTATCAAAAGCAAAAAACCTATTTTTTCATTCAATATACTGTATATTATTTTGAAATTTATTTAATATGGTGATGAGAACTTATATTAAATGAAATGGTTGGCATACAGTAGATTAACTTTTTGATTCATCAGTAAAATTGTCTTGAACATCCTTCCTGTTACTGATTATGGTTATACTGTTACTTTTTATCAGGTAACATGACAGAACGTAACAGAAAGGAATTACGTAGTACTTTTTTTTATTTACTCGAATTGTGTAGAAGTTTACTTCCATCTACATATCAATTTGATAAGATACTGTAAAAACACATGTACTGTTATAGTGCTGACAATGAAATATTCTCAGAAGGTACACCAAAAAAGGCTGTAACAGGAGAGAACAACAAAATTATTTTTCTCCAAATTCTGATCTTTGGGGAGTTCAGATTTTTCAAACTGGCTGCTTTTCACCTAAACATATGGAGTCATACATTCAGGAAATGATGCTCTTCACATTGCATTACAAGAAATAAATTTTTGGTCTTTCAGCGGTAACAGGAGGGAAATTACCCCTTGGGACAACATTTAAAAGACCCTTAAAAATGCAAAATTTTCTTACATGCTTTAGTTATAACAAAATCAGACCAGTAATGGAGAAGTTTTTTAATATAATTACACCTTATGTAAGAATCCTGGGTTTTGATTGGTTGATAGCCAGTGTATTTTTCACCAATTTACTTTTATCAAATGAATATCGTTCATTTTTAAACAGCGCCGGGGTATATGCAAAAAGGATATGCCTTTTTTACCCTCTCTGCCGTGGTATTTGCCAAAAAATACTCTATCCGACTGGACGCTTGTAATGTCACGATCATCAATGCGTTTTGTACGTTATCATTCGGTGTAATTAAACAGATATAGCATGTTCTTGAGGGGTATTTGCGAAAAATACCAGTCTTGAGAATGAATTTCCCTCGCCTTACGGCTCGCGAAATTTAACATTCTCTCGACTGGTATTTTTCGCAAATACCCCTCCTTAACATGATATATCTGTTCATAATCTATCAGATTTGTAAAAATCGGAAGACTGTGTACTTAATTTAGATATTCTTTGAATGATTTAATTTTCAGAAAATAACAGGAGACAACATGATTTTTTTGGGGGGGTTGACCATTTAAATTATAATATTTTATTAGAAGAAATATTGGAAAGAATGTTTAATTGGCTGCAGTTGGTGCATTATATACTCTAGTTAATACTGAAACTTAAAATTTTCCAAAAAGATGCCTGAATAAAAAAATAATTGCTGGTGAAAGATGGAACATGAAAATTAGACTTTTTCAGATATTGTCTCATATATTAAACGTCATGTCGGGTCGTTTCATAGCTGACTGTATACGGTAGGGGTTTTGTTCGTTGTTGAAGACCGTTTGTTGACCTATAATTGCTTACATTCGTGTCATTTTGGACTCTATTAGATAGTTGTTTTATTTGTGATCATACCCCATCTCCTCATTTTATCTCATGTACGAATTGTCAGTGTCAGTGATCATTATTTGCCTATTCCATCTAACCTGTCATGAATAAACATTTCTTGTTTTGTTTGAATGCATATTGCAATATTGTCGAAATAGTTTTCATATGAAAAAAATATCGCAGTTCTATGAAAAAAGTATAGCATTAATATGTTTTTCATAATAAAACATATCGCTATCATATAAGAAAAATACCGCACTCATATAAGAAAATATAGCATTATCAATCTATTACACTTGATTATTGCCATCGGATACATTGAAATTGCATTCCGCTGTCTTTGCTACATAGATATAAGAAGATGTGGTATGAGTGCCAATGACACAACTCTCCATCCAAGTCAAAATTTATAAAAGTAAACCATTATAGGTCAAAGTACTGTCTTCAACACGGAACCTTGGCTCGCACCGAACAGCAAGCTATAAAGGGCCCCAAAAATTACTAGTGTAAAACCATTCATGATTGTTTTAGTATTAAAATTATAGATCGTACAAATAGGTTTCATCACACAACAGGAGGATATCTAGTTGAAATTAAACAAAAGAAATGAAACTCTTTATTAGAGAGTGTAATAAAGGCTAAGCTGGCATATTTGAATTGTTTACATCTGTTTCTATGGGCTTTAAAAGTTTAATGAAGGTGCATAACTTAGGATTTTATGTATTTTATATACGTGTTTTTACTTACATTATAGTATGGATCTTCGATATATTTGTAAACTTTTAAATCAAAGAAAATTTTCACAAACCAGTCGATTGTGGTAGGTGCAAATACATGTGGATCTTTTTGGTGCATAGGCATGAATTCCGCCGAAAAAAAAATTCCACAGAAAGATAGAAGATTGATCTTTTTAAAGCATCAATTTGCATCTCTGCCCCCGGGGACAGTTTTTTGGGAAAAAATCCTAAAAATGGGCAATCATTTCATCGAAAAGAGAAAGTCGAGTACACATTTTTTATGTTCAGACGTTTTTGAGTTGACAATTTTGTCTTGAAACGTATAAAGCAATAATATTTGATACATCATCTCGCTTCAGATTCTATTATTTTTATATATTTACTTTCCGCTTTATATATAGATGATGTTCTCTCACTAAATAACTCTATCCCATCGAACGATAAAGGATATAAAAACAAGGAGATGTGGTATGATTGCCAATGAGACAACTATCCACCAAAGTTCAAATGAAGTGGATGTAAGCAATTATAGGAAACCGTACGGCCTACAACAATGAGAAAAACCCATACCGTATGGTCGGCTATAAAAGGCCCCGACATGAAAAATATGAAACAATTCAATTGAGAAAATTAACGGCCTAATTTATAACAAAACAATTTACGAAAAACAAATATGACAGACATGAGCCAACGACTACCACTGAACTACAGGCTCCTGACATGGGACAGGCACATAAAGAATGTGGCAGGGTTAAACAAACATGTTTGTGAGCGTTCAACCCTCCCCTAACCTGGGACAATGGTGTAACAGTACAACATAAGAACAAACTATAAAAATCAGTTGAAAAAGGCTTAACTCATCAGATGGATACAAATAGAAATACATCTAACAAAAACACAGATTGGACGTGGAAGGGTACTTACACATCCCCACAACAAAAAGACACTAAGTACAGATCTGAGAGTACTCGCAGTTACTGACAGATAGTTCAAAGCCAATAACAACTAATAAAAACAAAAGTGCACACGCTGAAATGTCTCGCCTGCTTTACTGACCATTGATTTTATGTTGAAAGTCTTAAAGATAAAGGTTTAACTAAAAGCATTAAAGAAACTTAACATTTTTAAAGATCTATGACAGTGAGGTTAAGGTCAGATAAATCGTGTCAGACAGACATATACACCTTACAATTTTTTTATACACCAAATATAGTAAACCTATTGCGTATGCTAATTGAAAAACTGACCAAAACATAACAAGAGTGACCACTGATTTTATGTTGAAACTCTTACAGATAATGGTTTTACTAAAAGCATCACAGAAACTCTGGTTAGATAAATCCTATCAGACAGACATATACAGTACACCTTACAATTTTTTATACACAAAATATAGTTGACCTATTGCTTATGATAATTGAAAAACAGACAAAAAAAAAACAAAAAAACTTAACATTGACCAATGAACCATGAAAATGAGACGAAGGTCAGATGATACCTGCCAGACAGACATGTACACCTTACAATCATCCCATACAGCAAATATAGTTGACCTATTGCTTACAGTACTTGAAAAACAGACCAAAACACAATGACTTAACATTGACCAATGAACCATGAAAATGAGGTCAAGGTCAGATGAAACCTGCCAGACTGACATGTACCTATTACAGTAATTTCATACACCACATATAGTTGATATACTGCTTATAGTATTTGAGAAATTGACCTAATCACGTAATTTTAACCTTGGTCACTGATCCATGAAATGAGGTCGAGGTCAGGTGAACTCTGTCTGACGGACATGTAGATGTTGCAAGGAACCCATATACCAAATATAGTTATCCTATTCCTCATGATAAGTGAGAAATTCACATGAAAAAAAATCATTTTTTTTCTCAAGCAGTTGCTGAACCATGAAAATGAGGTCAAGGACATTGGACATATGACAGACGGAAACTTCGTAACATAAGGTATCTACATACAAGATATGAAGCATCCAGGTCTTCTACCTTCTGAAATATAAAGCTTTATACAAATAGTTTACGCCACCGCCGCCGCCGCCACCGGAGAGTAATACCTATGTCTCGCATACTGCGACTTTCGTCGCAGGCGAGACAAAAAATCATGTATCTAAGACTAAAATATCAATCAGTACACATCCAACATCCAATGGATTTAGTGTAAAGACGTCATTAACAGTCAGAGAAAACATTACCTTGTGCAATGCCAAACTATAGGTATCGACAGATTGTAGTACCGTGAAAGTAAATATGTGTGATATTTAGTATGGTTTTAATTTACTGATAACAAAATCAATATTTATACCAATAAAAACAATATTCAAAGATTTAATTACAGTGTTGAATACGTAACCTTTTAGAATACATTTATTTAAAGGATTGATAAGTTTATCTAAATTTCCGGGCTCGGTTTACAACAGATACAATTAAGTCTGCCTCATATCTTGACTTACATCTAGAAAATGATAACCGTCAGAGCATAGTTTTAAGTTGACTAAAGGTATAATGGTGCATTAAATGATGCTCAATAGCTAAAGCTACATTTGTCTTTTAAAATACAACTGGCATATAAGGATCGTAATGATGCTATGTGGATAAATTTATCGGTTTTCAAGAACTAAATTGACAGCGCGTCATGCCTACAAGGCTTCCATTTTTACGATTGTGAAAAAAAATAGGTAGAGTAATGGGGAGATAATCTTGACGAAGTAGAATCCTAACTGAGTGGGTTTCACTTAATCCAATTTGCCTGTTTTCTCGTATAAATACAAAATACAAAATGTACTTGAAATTGTATGTACACATGCAGTGCATGGGAAGTTATACAGACTTTTGTCCTGTTAAATACGTCCCTGATTTAAAAAGAAAAACAATTATTTACCGGGGTAAATTTTAGAGGGTTGCTGCTCACTAAGAAGCTATTAAACACAAAGAAGCTATTAAACCAAGAGTTCCAAGTGGTGAAGTTGAAATCATCCCTTCGTAAATTTTACGGACGCCATCAGGTGTCAGACCACCAATTAAATATCCCTATCTGTTCAACCAAATTTTGCAATTTTCACAGCTTTTTGAATATTTTATCTTAAGTTTAACTTCATAGAAACCAGGTATATCCTGAATTGTACATGTATCAGCTTTTTGCATGCCAATTTTCAACATACCTTTAAAGCCTTCTAAGAAAAAAACTGACCTTCGAAAAGAGGTACTCCAAAAATAACCCCTGGTTTTCTGGAAATCTTAAATTAGTATACTATGGAGCGCATTAATCCTACATTTTTAATGCAAACTCATAGACAAGTAAATTTTGGCTCAAAATGGTCTAAATATATTTCTCTTTCACCAAAAGTTTAATTTCTGCAAATTTGTTGGTTAGTTTAAGTAAACAAGGACATCAAAAGCACTATTTTGTTTCAGAGTAGGGCTACTTTTACATACGTTCTAAATTGGAGGGAGTAATTGGTGGTCTGACACCATCACGAGTTGGTTGAACGTTACGGAATATCCGTTTCACATATGATAGCGGATATGTTTCTAATGTCGTAACTACAATCCCGTCCCCTTTTCCCGAATGTGACCTACCGAATTCGACTTATTACCGGGTTTGTACTAACATGAGCAACACGACGGATGCCAAATGTAGAGCAAGATCTGCTTACCCTTCCGGAGCACCTGAGATCACCCCCAGTTTTTGGTGGAGTTCGTGTTCCTCAGTCTTTAGTTTTCTATGTTGTGCCGTTTTGTGTACTATTGTTTGTCTGTTGGTCTTTTTCTTTTTTAGCCATTGCGTTGTCAGTTTATTTTCGACTTATGAGTTTGAATGTCCCTTTGGTATCTTTAGCCTCTCTTTTACCGAAAAATCTTTTTTTTTTCTGACAAATGTGATACTCGTCTGCGATTTTCCCACAATGCATCTCGTCTTCAATGAAAAATGGATGCTCAAAATAAGAAAATGTTTTTTTTCTTATAGACATATTTGTTTGTTTTTATAGTGATTAAGACTATAACACAATGTTGACTGCTGTACCTCTATTTTTGACATTTAAACCTATTATGTCTATTTGTTTTGTTCACACATTGTTGTCAATATAATGGAATTTGATGCAACTGTCATACAAGTGAGAGGTTTAACTAGCTATAAAACCAGGTTTTATCCACCATTTTATACATAAGGAAATGCCTGTCTATGTCAGGAATATGACAGTTGTTTTCCATTCGTTAGATGTGTTTGAGCTTTTGATTTTGCCATTTGATAAGGGACTTTCCGTTTTTAATTTTCCTTGGAGTGCGGTATTTTTGTTATTTTTGTTATTTTGCTTTTTTCTAGTTTCGATTCGCACTTTCCATTGACTGGAGAATAAAGGGTCGGATGAATAGAGCAAGTGAATTGATTACATGTATGATAGTAATAATCCTACAACAATTGATTGGTCCTACAACAGTATTCTATTGTAATAACTTAAAGTCATATGAAACGAGTTTCTTGTAATTTTAGGTCAGTTTTTCAATTAAATGTCCTCAAATAAAATTAAAACAACGGGTTTCTCATTCGTATTATGTATTTTAACAACAAAGCACAAAATACACGGTCGCATTTAGTGAAAGAGCCAACCAACTATGCTCTATTTGTAGTTTAATTTACACATAGTGTTTGTTTCGCGATGTTTACAAGTAATTCACAGACCTGTCTATTTAAAATAGTCACATGGTGTTCATGTAATATAAATTATATACAATGCTGCCAAGAGCAGTAAACTTTGTTTTCATAAACATTGAATACTTAACTGCTTCGCGATGTAGCGATTAACGTCCGGAATCAACTGTACGGCGGTTATACCCCGTGGTATAGAACCATTTAAACATGTAACAATAAACTGTTTTCAATATTTCTTTGTATTCTCACAATTGCGTATTGGCTTATTTGTAACACCGACTTATAAGAAATTCAAGCATATTTAAGGTGATTCGACTGTTGCTCGAACTTTCTTTACTGTATAAGATTTATACATAATTGCATGATAAATATCAATTATCCAGTCATCCAAGCGTCAATTGTTTGTGCAAGATGAAAACGTTTCCACTCATTCAATCTTGAAATGAAGATCGTTTTGTGAATGCTCTTTGTTATCTCAAATGCATCCATTAGAGCTATTTTCCTAACGCTTGTAGTTTAAAGGTTTGGTTGGCTTGCTTGCTTTGTTTGTACAAACATTTGCTCAATCTTAATTACAATGCTTAGGCAACATTTACACAATCAAGGCCAACCACACCTTTTAACTACAAGCATTAGGAAATTAGCTCTAATGACGTTTAATTTATTAGCATGCCATGTAGATTAAGACCGAAACAGAAACTTTGCTTTTCCGGCGACGTGGATTGGCTTAACTGTCCAAGATATCTGTATTTAATGATGACGTGTCATAGGAAAGAATACATTTTATCCTACAAATAGATCAGGACAAATTATTTGAGAAAATAGAATTGACTATATTAGCAATAAATACCATGTTTAAGGAATTTATTGATATATATTACCTCAGACTTTCACTCACTAAGTATGGCATATATGATCAATCCTTCTGACTTTATAAATTTTGTTAGAGAGTCGGCTGAATTAAGACTTTATATGAGCTGCGTCGGATAGAAACCGACCTTATGCGAATCAATATCAATACATCCGGTAACCTATTAAGGGTCGAAAAAATTTCCAAGGAAAGTCTGTAACTGTTTGAAAATTGAGTTGTTATAAGAACCCTACAAAACAGATAAAAAATCATCTTTTATTTCGTATTCGAATGTTCCAAAGTCAATCAAAGCCTTTAACATGTACGTGAATACCAATACTTTTATAAGGTCGATTTCTATCCGACGTAGCTCATATAATGAAAATTAATTAATTTCCTTCTGTGAAAATGCATCGCATATACAATAGAAATGAATCTCCCTACAGTGAAAATGAAAGTCTAGTATCATTATTCGACAGTAAACATGAATCGCATAACGAAAACAGCATAGTGGAATTTGATTCAAAACACGTGGAGCTCGTGACAAATAAGTGAATAGACCACTTTAGAGTAATGTCCTTCACTGGAAAAGGTCGTCAAATTATTATGCACGACTTGATGGCGTCATTTATCAGATAGAAGGGACAGCCTGTATCCCTGCACTATTAAAGTTCATCAAGCGTCTTCGGCATGGTCTAAAAATTGGGGTTTTAAAATTTCAAAAACAAAAACAGTAGGCGTTATATTTGCGGATCGTAAAATTTATTCAGTTAACCTAATGCTAGATAATCAACCAATCAAATTTCAGTCACACATCAAATTCCTTGGTCTCATATTTGATAGACAGTTAATATGGAATAAACACATAAACTATTTAAACGAAAGATAAATCCAAAGCAATAATAAACTTACTCATGTATGTTCAAGCAAACAATTTTGGCATGGGTACTGATTCACTACTTATGCTATATAAAAGATACTTAGATCGATACTGGACTATGGATGCCAAACGTTTAATTCTGCATCATTATCTGTAAAATCTAAACTAGATAGAATACAAGCTAATGAGGTCTCCGCATAGTACTAGGGGCACTGTGACTAGGGGCTTATAAATCTACCCCGTTAGAAACAATACCAGCTGAGTCAGGCGAAATACCATTACAATTAAGAAGAGACCACCTTTCGCTTAAATATTATGCTAGTAGTAAACAAAATCCAACAAATCCAGCTAATCAATTAGTAGACGACTGTATTGAATATCAAATTTATAATCATAAATGGAATGAACATAATATATCATACGGTTAAATGTTCAAAATCTAATTAAAGATAACCATTTAGACAAAATAGATTAAGTAATTAAAAAAATTCAAGATCCACCTCCATGGATTGTAGGTCAAGCAACAACATCCAGTAACATCAAAGACAACGTCAGTAAAAAAGAAAATCCACATATCATTAAGTCAAAGCGCTAGAGTACATTGACACTGATTCTAAAAATCATTTAAAAATATACACCGATGGCTCAAAAGATCCAGCCTCCGGATACGCCTTTATTATACCATCAAAAATAAAACAGCTGCGCCATGAGCGCATGATACGCCCGTCGTCTTGTGTGTGAATTTTTATGCAATAATCATAAATAGTTTCTGACATACGGCCTGACATGCGAAAACCCCCTTTTTTTGCAAAAAACTCAATATCTCTAAAATAAAATTATGAATCAAAACCAAAAAGTATACAGATCAGTAGATTAATATAACTAAGAAGTATGTAAAATTTTAAGCAATAATCATAAATCGTTTTTGAGATACGGCGCGACATGTGAAAACCCCCCTTTTTAAAAGAAAAAAAAATTAACATCTCAAAAATAAAATTTTGAATCAAAACCAAAAAGTATATAGATCTTTAATTTAATATAACTAAGACGTGTGTAAAATTTTAAGCAATAATCTTAAATCGTTTTTGAGATACGGCGCGACATGTGAAAAACCCCTCCCCCTTTTTTTACAAAATAATCAATAACTCAAAAATAAAATTTTGAATCATCACCAAAAAGTATGCAGATCTTAAGATTAATATAACTAAGAAGTGTGTAAAGTTTTAAGCAATAATCATAAATGGTTTATGAGATACGGCGCGACATGTGAAAAAAAAACACACACCTGTTTTAGTTACTAAGTCCCGTAACTCAAAAAGTTTTAATCTTATTTTCACCAAAAAGTATACAGATCGTTTGACCATCATAAGAAACAACTATGTTAAGTTTCATGAAATTTGGATAAGTCGTTCTCAAGTTACCGGGTGCGACATGTTTACGCCGGACAGACAGACGGACAGACGGACAGACGGATAGACGGACAGACGGACAGACGACATTTGTATACCATAATACGTCCCGTCAAAATTTTGACGGGCGTATAATAATTGCAAGATATAAACGCACGTCTGACAATCTTTCAGTGTACACTACAGAGATGACGGTCATTTATCAATCATTTAAGTGGTTACTTTTCAATCAATAGTCAGGGCAAAAAGTTGTTATTCTCACTGATTCAAATAGTGCTATCCAATCTATACAAAAAGATGTATCAAGTAGACCCGACATCCTAGAACCAATTCAATTACTGGCTTGCCGACTGAAACAGAAAAATATAGAAGTCACCATAGAATGGATACCAGCACGTTGGTATCATAGTTAATGAACAAGTTGACAAACTAGCAAAATTAGCATTATCTAAAGATAAAATAGATCTTAACATTCGTCTTAGTGTAAACGAATTCATTGCAATAACAACAGCATTATATAAGAAAAAAATGGGAAGCTAGGTGGGACAATTCATGCTTCTCATGGAATCGTTCTATAAATCATAGTTAATAAAAAGCCCACTTTCTACCAAGGTAATAGATACCATGCAAAAACAATAACTAGGCTTAGGTTGGGTACTACTTTACTACCTGGTCAACTAGGACAGTACATCCGCTACGCATCTCCAATATGCAATACATGCGGCACTAAAGAGGATAGAACACGTACTAATAAGCTGTATTAATCACTCACAAACTAGACAAGATTTGCAATTAAACTTGGATAAGGTTCAAATACAAAATATCAATACCAAAATATTACTAGACCCCCCGAAAGAAAAACAACAGTATGTCTGGTCGTGCTTAGCTCAATATATAACAGAAATCGATTACCATAAATTTATATAACAGTACTATAAATAAGTTCCGCTAAAATAACCAAACTATACTGTAAGAGTTACCGGTCAGTGACTCAGAAATGGAATCAGGCCGTAACCGGCAGTACTAAAGACAAGTTCTTCAAGAACATCAAAGTACACTGAAAGAGTTACCAGTCAATGACTCAGAAATGGAGTCAGGCCGTAACCGGCAGTACTAAAGACAAGCTCTTCAAGAAGACCAAACTACACTGCAAGAGTTACCAGTCAGTGACTCAGAAATGGAGTTAGGCCGTAACCGGCAGTACTACAGCAGGCTCTTCAAGACGACCAAACTACATTGCAAGAGATACCGGTCAGTGACTCAGAAATGGAGTCCGGCCGTCACCGGCAGTACTATACAGACAAGCTCTTCAAGACCACCAAACCGTACTGCAAGAGTTACAGGTCAGTAACTCAGAAATGGAGTCAGGCCGTAACCGGCAGCAATAAATACATTTAAAGGGAATAATAAAAAAAATATTTAGAATAAAAAGCAAGCAATAAATAAATAAATGAATATATAAATAAGTATGCAAATAAATTAAAATTTATTTATCAGTTAAAATATATATAATGTTAAAACAATAAAACTATTGAAATTATGCTAATTAAACAGTAACCCGCGCTTTTTTTTCCAAATTCGCGGCACTAAAATTATTTTTGTGTCTATCCTTTTGGACTTCAGGTAATTATTTATTTTTATTTTTAAACATTAAGCCGCACGTCAAATCAAAGACTTAAAAAATGATACTTCGCAAGATCTGGTTTGCGCTAACCAAGTTTTAATTAGCGTGGGGCGTTTGTCTTCCTGGGAACAGCGTTCCAGTGTACTAGCACTGTAAAGTCCTGCAATAACAGTAGGCTAGCACAAAGCAGTCAAAATTATACATACACCTTTTGGTTTCTTTTATTTTACTTGCTTATTCTTTTTTTATGTACATATAAAACCTTATACTAATTATTTTTCTTAAATTCACATACACATATTTAGGCCTATTTCGGTTTATACAAAATATTTGGCAACTAAATTCACATACACAATTTGGCATATCAAATCTCTCCGCTCTTTTCTGCTGGTGTACCATGACAACGTTGCTGCCGCTCACTGCCGTTTGCTTGGCCTAGCTTTTCTACTGTTCCGGATTTTGGTGGCTCCTATTTTTATCTTTTATTTTCTTTTCTTTTGTTCTTTATTAAAATTTTCATTCTCATTTTTATTTTCTCTTATTTAATTTAAGTTCTATCCGAAATCCATTACTTTGATGCTCATTTTACAGGTACATGTTTATAACCAAATCCTTTTTCCTACCGAAGGTCAGTGGTTCTCTCTGGGCACTCCGGCTTCCTCCGCTAATAAAACTGACCGCCACGAAATAGCACAATAGTGCTGAAAGTGGCGTTAAACACCAATCAATCAATTAACTAAATCCTTGTTTATTATAGATGTTATCTAATCTTGTGCATTAAACTATAAAGAAAAGTTGGATGTGGTAAAATTTGAATCTTGCTTAGTATGAGGTTATAATTAACCACAATTTTATACCATGTATGACGATGTTGATATTTCTGATTATATAACAATCAAATATAAATAATCATAAGACAGTTAAAACTATTTACAATTTTTGCGCTTATCCACTCTTACGTATGATATAAAAACGGAATTATTGTCAATACTGCAACAGAAGCTATTGTTACTTCAAATTTTACTCTATTTGTCTGGGTTGAAGCCACTTTACATTCAGTTGCTGTAGTCTTCAGTTTTGGTAAAGAATCTAAATAAGTATTGCACTGTGTACTTGAATCTTTGTTGGTTTTATTCATTTTTACATACTGATAATTATTCAAAAACTGAAAGAGAGTAATCAGTAGCTATCTGTTTTATGATAATATTTTTACCTATAAAACGAAATTTGGGAGGCCCACCTATGGCGCTTTCCAGATAATGGGGACATCGTGATCGCCTTACTATATAGCACAGCCTGCACACTCCTCTAGTAATGGACTTCTGGTTCTATTTATTTTTATCTTTTATTTATATTCATCAATTTTATATATTTATATATATATTTATTTATTTATTTATTTATTTATTTATTTATTTATTTATTTATTTATTTATTTATTTATTTATTTATTTATTTATTCTATCTATCAAAAAGTAAAATCACAAAAATACTGAACTCCGATGAAAATTCGAAAAGGAAATTCCCTAATCAAATGGCAAAATCAAAAGCTCAAACATCAAACGAATGGATAACAACTGTCATATTCCTGACTTGGTACAGGCATTTTCTTATGTTGAAAATGGTGGATTGAATCTGGTTTTATAGCTAGCTAAACCTTTCACTTGTATGACAGTCGCATCAAATACCATTATATTGACAACAATGCGTGAACAAAACAAACAGACATAATAGGTAAAAATGTCAAAAATAGGGGTACAGCAATCAACAATGTGTTATCATCTTAATCACTATAAAAACTAACAAATCTAACATTGAAGCACAAAAAGGCATACATCAAATTTAACATCCTCATATTGCCTTTCTATTATACGATTTTATTTATCTATGTAAATTCCACCCATAAAGAATTGAAAGATTTTAAGTACTGGCGTAGAATCGCGCGTTTGACGTCACACAGGTAGATATAAAATAATTTTGTCGTTCAAAGTATGACGGGATACACAAGTACAGAGTCACGTCAAATGGATATCACAAAAAAACAGACTTAACAGTAAAAGTAATATTAATGAAATAAAATAATTTTGTCGTTCAAAGTATGACGGGATACATAAGTACAGAGTCACGTCAAATGGATATCACAAAGTCTGAGTAGGAGCTGAAAGCTCTAGAATACCGAATAAGTTTGGAAATGTATATCCCATATGCAGGTGAAGTTGGTATATTGCTACTAAGGTGGGGGAAATTGATAATTTCAAAATTAAAATCGTCTCGTTTGTCATAGATTCTGGTACTGAGATTATCGCTTATTATACTTTTTATTCATGTTATGTCTTTTTTCTTTTTGTCACTCTAAATTATATCAATTACCTTAAGGTAATAATAAAATTATTTAAATGCCCAAAAAGGCGCAAGCCAGGGCCGACCGTGCAAGACCCTCATGGGTAGTCAAGGTCGTTACCCCCGTCGTCGTGATCGTCATTAATTATGCAGAATAAACTAGAAATAATGCTTGCTCCGTAGGTACTTCCTAATGACATCAGTGCTGATTGTCAATTTTAAGAATGTGGTCTAATATTTTTATATTTTCCATGCGTTCCCATTTGTTAATTACACTTTTCATTAACCTTCATAAATGATTTGTAGTATTAAATCAGTTATTACTGTTTACCTTCCAGTGCACGTTTGTTTACATTCTTTCATCACGGTTTTCCTCGCACTTAGGGACGACCATTTGATATTCTGGGGGGGGCAGGAGGATTTTGAAAATAAATAACTCAGCCTTGATAATAACAAAAATGAATGGTTTGTTCTGTGGTAGTTTGAAAAAAAAATCACCTGACTTACAATGTATTGAAAATAACTTGGCAGGTCTTTTAAGCCATTTTATAAATGCTATTCTGAAGTATGAGATGGCACCAGATTCTTCCAAAATTCGTCTTTTTTCATATTTTTTTCGGGAAAAACTTCCCAAATCTTTTAATAATATAAATATTAATGTATTTGAAATGTTTGAAAATGGGTTTCAGTTCACTTGAGGTGTATTGTTTCGTGAACATTTACTTCACTTTTATTACAGGGCCGTAAGTACATTGAGGCAAATGCCTCATGTTGGAAATCAAATTGTTTTCATAGCAAGTGTCTTGCAAGAAGCAAGTTCTGTTCACCCTCTGACGTAGCCCCTGTTTTTTGAGATCCATGTTTCTCATTTATTTTTATTTTTCAGTGTTGATTGTCTATAATGTTTGCCGTTTTGTGTTTTATCTGTTCCCTGGTCTTTTGTTCATGGATTGCCCTTCTTTATGACTATTCTCTTAGTGTTGCATTCTATTTGTAATTTAGTAATTATCTTTTAAACTTGAGTTTTATTATATTTAAGGACCTTTTGTCTATTACAAACTACTTTAAATTGTATCCCAGTTAGGAAGTACATCAAGTTGTAATTGAACTGACTTGACATAGTTATATCAATGATAATCAGCCCCCTCTTAACTTAATTTGAAAAACACATAATTGACAGGTATAAAAGGTTTTTCTGCAAACTGAAACATTTTTTGCTTTGTCCTACATATTGGTCTTTTGATGTTGTCCCTAAAAACTAAAAGTCTCACACTGAATCTATATATTTTGCTTTGAGACCAGAATATTGTCAAAAAATTAAAACAGAACTTGCATTTCAGATTAAGAAAGGGTCTGGGAAACGCGCATAATGCATGATTTTGCGCCATTTTTTCTATAGCTTCTTGGGGCCTTCAGCGAACCCCAGACTCTTCGCCGATTTTTTTTCGCCTCGCTCCGCTCGGCGAAAATGTTTTGACAACTTTTAAAAGAGGCTAGTTACAGCCAGCTATAATACCTTGTACATATGCAATATATGCAGTTTGCAATTCAGAAGATTAACTTCCAGAGGATGATGATTCATTCTGATTGACTTAATTGACTATGTTATTTTTTAAGAATAAAAAAATTAATTAAAAATTGTATGTTTTCAAATATTATAAAAATAATTGTGAAAATAGATAATCAGTCCCTTGTTTTAATGAAAATGAAAAATCATGCTTCAACAGTGCAGAAAATAAATAATCTGTCCTTTTGGTCCACAAAAAGAAATAACCCATCCAAAACAAATCCTCCTGCCCCCGCCCCAGAATATCAAATGGTCGTCCCCTTACAAGTGCTGTGCGGTGGTTGAAGTCCTAACGTTAACGATAGGTCTCGAAATTAAGGTCACTGCATACGGGAAAATATCAGCGAATTAGTGTACGGAAAGACAATAATTGAATAGCAGTACTTTTATGAAGATTTAGGTGATATAAACGGTTTTTATTTTACAAGAAAGTCCACGTACACTTGTTTTATAGTAAAACTTAGCCATTCGAATTCAAGTATTCAATTTTTTTTTTAAATTTGAAATTTTACATGACTTTAACAATAGATGATCTTACATAGTAATTTCTGTAAAAAGTTTATTCAATACGCACCTGTGCCTAATCTTCTCATTGCGGCAGGATCCGATTGGAAATATGATATCAAAGTTAAAAAAAATATGTATTTTCGGAAATACTTTTAAAACAGTTATTGTACCATTTGTGGGAAAAATTCGGTTGATTATTTAGGGAATCTCTGAAGCATGACTAAGCCCCCTTTTATGAAAATTTCTGGATCCGCCACTGTCTTTTATATATCCAGCCATAAACTTTCAGAATAAATCGAACCACGGCGAAGAAGAAGGGACGACTTTTACCGCGGATCGAAACTACTCGCATGGGGCATTTTTCAGGACATGGTCATTAATTGAATCTTACAATGTCAGGTAGATTGTTATATTGGGGCTCTGGTAGTATTCCTTGTTGGAAACCAATGCTTGTACTGGCAGAAAAGGGCATTGATTATGAATCAAAACAAATCAGTTTCAGCGAGAAAGGACACAAAGGACCAGAAGTAATGGCCCTCAACCCCCGTGGACAGGTATTTTATGGTTCATCTATACACTTTGACAAAAATGGCTGTGTTTACACCATGAAATTTTCTCTGAGTACAGACAAAACTGTGTAATTTGAAAAGTTTTAAAGCCTGGCAGCACCTAGATAATTAAATTTTACATCCATTTTATGTTTTAAAAAGTTAAAAACATTTATGGATTTTGATGAACATTTTCTTTCCTTGCCACAGAAGATGGTGAAGTAAACAAACGCCTGAGTTTTATTTGATACAGTCCACTTATTTACACTATTAAATCACCTTTGTTGTGTTGATTTCTATTCTGTTATCCGAACATACGGGCATTTTTAAAATCAGTGATGTCCCTTTCTTAGTTACGCCGATTTCCGTTGATAAGGCGGTGAAACATTGTTAGCTTATCGTGTAAGAGAATATGCCGGATTGCTAACTTTTAATAAAGTTTCATCGTGAATGAATCAGTGTATGTTTTTTTTTACGTAGATATGACCAAGACCTGTCGTGATGTAGGTTGTAAAGATCGTAACTTATTATTAATCGTTAACACTAAAAATCGAGCTACAAATATCTGACAAAATAAATCTTTCACTTGTATGTGTATATATATATAATCTGCAGTAAAAAAATTAAAACTATTCTTATTATTTCAATTTTTTCTATCTTTCTACTGTAGTAGATACGAAGAAGGCTTACCATGTGAGAATAAAAAAATCACAAAAGAAATAGAATATCAGATCATGAATATATATGATCTAGATTTTGTGTATGTATTCCTGTTTGACAAATATATGCAGTGAAAACAAAACGGTCCATGAGTGATCTTATGCCTTGTTTGATTTTCCTTAATCAAGGTCATGTGCAAATTAAGTTGGGTAATAAAAATGTCGACATCGAAGAAATATTGAGACAGGTGAATTAACCTGGTCATCTGGTCATGGTAGATTTTTGGTATCCAGCGGTTATTACAAGGTGCATGCGAAGTTAAGGATAACAGTGATAATTAAGACTACCAAAATTTGTTTTAAACGAAACAATTAACAACAAAATGTTGATGTTATGAGCTAGATTAAGAAAATAATTCAAAAACGCGAACTTAGACTTGAAAGTAAAAAAAAAAAGTTTTATGTAGTACATATTAATAAAAGTTTTGAAAATATTAACTCTCTGAACAACTTATTTTAACATGTTTTTGAATTATTTGGTTACTGTCAAAAGAAAAACATAAAACACTCAAACGGAGAAATGGAATAATTTTTCACACAGGTTGATGATTTTTAGATTATAAAATCATTCTACTTGGCATACATCATATACATCTTATTATTCATTCTACTAACATATCTACATAATGTACATGCATGTCGTGAGCAGCAGCAATCTACCTTCTTTTTTCTCCATTGATTAGCATCAAAAAACCAAAAAAAATGCAATGTGAATGTGAAGTAAAAAAAAATCAACTTCACATCACCAGATCTAGCAGTACAAAGTTTGAAATTGGTGTTGAACCATGATGTAGTGAAGGAACAGAGAAAACAAATATATGGCAAAATTTCTCGTGTCACCTATGCCTGTAACAATGGTTTTATGTTATCACCTGCTACATGCAGCACAACAACTAGAACACCCGTTTCCCCATGCAATGGGCATCTGAACGAGATATGAGCTTACCGTCTGAAGCAAGAAAATAAGCTTGGCTTAGGAACAAAGGTTTTAGTTAACCTTATAAGCGACGCCTGAGACTACTATAACACTATAGTAGTCTCAGGTGACGCGTAAAACAATCACACCTCTTGCATTTTCATAATCAGCTATTTGTGACATTGCCTATATATATGCCTTTCAAGTAATTGCCAGGACAATGCAGAATTCTTACTTTAACTCTTCATGACAGTCATTTTCTGGAGGTTAATAGACTTAATGAAGCCAGCAAAAATGTTTATCACCGCCACATTCTGTATGTGCCTGGCCAAATTAGGAGCCTGTACTCAGTGGTTGTTGCTGTTAACTTATATGTAATTTGGTCTCTAGTGGATAGATGTCTCATTGGCAATTTTACCAGTACGGTTCAAGTTTTACAAGGAAATAGTTAAAGCCCTTTCTATAGCTTCAATATTTGGTGGTAGAGTGTGGGAAATTGGACATGTGAGATCATCCAGATTCAATAGTACCGCATATCACCTTCAATGTGACAAAATTTCTGCAGTTTGAGAATTCACCGTACATATTGACTTTGCAATTGTTTGTGCACCAGAACTCATAATTGTGGCACATAAGTAGTACTGAAGCATTTCAATAGATACATCTCGTAAAATTAGTATTTTCCTTTTAGCGTGTGTAACATGCAGTGAGTTCTATCTCAGTCAGTGTGCGCAGGTACGTGGGAATTCTTGTTTTCCAACGAAATTGTTTAGTCAATAATTATGCTGTTACATGACTTTCGTGCAACTTTTTTCGATTTTTCTACAATTTCTGTACAAGATTAATCTATCGGTCAAAATATGACACCTAATTGAAAATTTATTACTTGTATATGCTTTACAAAGTTCACTCAAAATGTACAATATACTTTTAAGTAATTGTATAAACGGCTTGCCTTGTACCGAGACTTTGAAAGATATTACCAAATTTTCGAAATGTTTTTTTTTTTTTAAATGACATATAGTACTCAATATATAAAGTTTGTTTTAATCTTGGTCATAATATGGTTAGAGTAATAGTCACAGGTTTTGATACAATTTTAATTTCACCCAAAATGAAATCATCAGATTATCTCAATTTTCGATAAATTTTAAAATATACATATGGACAATGATTTGTATAGTAAGACTAAACAAATCCTTGGTATGGATCAACTTAAATGTAGTAAAAATTATTAATAAAGTTAAAATAGTTAATTCAGATTGACATTTGACGGAGATAAAAGATTTTATCTTTTTCACACCCCTTGTCACCTGAAAAGAAATGTTTATTGCCAATAATTTTTCATGTTCCCCTCGGTTATACAGGGTATCGATGAAAAAGCGTCACCTCCAGTGATGCCCGGATGCTGTATCTAAGGAGCTGCTATGTCACGCCGGATAAGAGAATTGTCCCTCTATTGTCCATTTAAATCAATATGTTACAATTCAATCATTACTTGAGCATGCTGAGAGGGACCATCTCAAAGATTTCAGACTTTGTTTATTTTTACACCACCTGAGGCAAGGAAAGAAAATGTTTAGCTAAATCCACGAAAGTTTTTATCTTTTTAAAACACAAAATGAATACAACTTGTATATATCTAGGTGCTGCCAGACATTAAAACTTTTCAAATTACACAGTTTTGTCTATACTCAGAGAAAAATTCATGGTGTAAACACAGCCATTTTTGTCAAAGTGTATAGATGAACCTTAAATAGAAATTTATACTACATCCAAAAAAATATTAATAGTTATTGAAATCCTTCACTGCTCTTGAACACTTCCTGGTGTCCAAATTTCCCAAAGTGATATTTTGTACAAAATGTCAATATCATATCATATATAATCATGCATACATGTACATTATCTGATTATAGCTAATTAGTCCAATAACAAAGATATAAGATAAAGGATTTATTATATTTTTATTTCAATGAAAGGAAGTTATTAATTGTGCACAGTGACTTTTGTCGAGCCTTCGACTTTTGTCGAAAAAGCGAGACATAGCGATCCTACATTCCGTCGGCGGCGTCCACAAATATTCACTCTGTGGTTAAAGTTTTTGAAATTTTAATAACTTTCTTAAACTATCCTGGATTTTTACCAAACTTGGACAGAAGCTTGTTTATGATCATAAGATAATATTCAAAAGTAAATTTTGTAAAAAAAAAATTCCATTTTTTCCGTATTTTACTTATAAATGGACTTAGTTTTTCTGCCAGGAAACATTACATTCACTCTGTGGTTAAAGTTTTTGAAATTTTAATAACTTTCTTAAACTATCCTGGATTTCTACCAAACTTGGAAAGAAGCTTGTTTATGATCATAAGATAGTATCCAGAATTAAATTTTGTAAAAAAATTCCATTTTTCCATATTTTACTTATAAATGGACTTAGTTTTTCTGCCAGTTAACATTACATTCACTCTGTGGTTAAAGTTTTTAAAATTTTAATAACTTTCTTAAACTATCCTGGATTTGTACCAAACTTGGACAGAAGCTGGTTTATGATTAAAAGCTAGGATCTAGAAGGAAATTTTGTTAAAATTTTGTTCCATTTTTTCCGTATTTTACTTATAAATGGACTTAGTTTTTCTTCCAGTTAACATTACATACAGTCTGCAGTTTAAGTTTTTAAAACATTTATTAGATTCACGAACAATCATGGATTTTTACCAAACTTGGACAGAAGCTACTTACAATCAAAAGATAGTATAAAGAGAAATATTTTTATTAATTTTTTTCCTTATTTTTGTTGATCCTGCGATTAACAGCAAAAGTAGGCGAGACATTGGGTTCCGCGGAACCCTTACGAATTTTTATAATTGAGAGACACAAATAATTTTGACAATCATATATATAAAATTATATATAATCACTTTATTATACCCCAAAACAGGTATCAGTTTTTGGATTTCAAGATATTTGCTATCATGGCACAAACATTCAGGTTAATGAAGAAATTTTGCCCCAATAGACGATGACTGAATTTATTATCATCTTGGTGAAAGTTAATAGTCTTCAAAATGTCAGATTTTTGGAGGCCATTTAGGCATTATCTTTGTATTCAGTTCTCATTTGAACTATGGTCTTAAAGGGAAAAATGTTGCCATTTATATGAATGTTTGCACCATGACATCCATTATGATAAAATACAAAATTCAATTTTTTATCACTGTAGATTGATACCTATAAATAGGGTGGTATCCATTTATGAAGATCTTCCCCAACGTGCTTAAGCCACAACCAGACCAGAGCAGTGTCTGTAAATGTATGGCAAGCCGTTTTTATATTTATTCAATTTCAAGATATCTTAGAAAGTAAATAAGATATCTAACAAATGATATAAGATATCTTGTATTCTATATGAGATATCTTATTTAACCTTGTAAGGTATTTTATTAATTTATAAAGATATCTTTTAAACTAAATAAGATATCTTGTATAGTTTAAAAGATATCTTATATCTTTTAAAGATACCTTTTAAACAAATAATGTATAAGATATCTTTAAAAGTATATGAGATATCTTATTTACTTTATAAGATATCTTATAAGCAATACAAGATATCTTATATATTTGATTTATTAGATATCTTTTGGGTTTGTAAGATATCTGATTTAGTTATAAAGATATCTTATTTAGTTACAAAGATATCTTATTAGGTTATAAAGATATCTTATTTAGCTTTAAAGATATCTCTATTAATTTGAAAATATATCATTTTAGTTTATATGATAATTTATTTAATATAAAAATATTTTTGTTAAATATGGCTTCAACTATGTATGGTTAAGTCAAAAGATAGATATTGTAGATTTTTTTCTGAGACAATTAAAGAGAGATTGGTGCACATAATCTGTATATAGAGAGAGGACTATATTATAATATTGACAGGAAAGATAGATTATGTACTTATTGTAATACAAGTTCCATTGAAGACGAATTTCATTTTGTATTGGAATGTAATAAATATGTTGAAATTAGAGGAAAATATACCAAACAATATTATGGGAGACACCCCTCTTCTTATAGATTGATAAATTGTTATCTGTACAAAAAATTGAAAAAACTAAACAATCCTATATACCTAAAATTAGCTGAGAAACTACGCTGCTAATTTTGAACATTTCTATGTATGTCATACATTACTATTGTATGACTGATATAGTGCATGTATAATTAATTTGTCAAAGATTGTATATATCCTATAAGCTGTACTTGCTTTTGAATAAAGTATTATTATAAAGAATACAAGACATCTTATATACTTTATAAGATATAAGATATCTTAATTACTTAATAAGATATCTTATTTAGTTTTAAAGATATCTTTTAACTGTATAAGATATCTTGAAGATGGAATAAATATAAAAACGGCTTGCCATATACATTTGTTAAACGCATCAATAACAGATTATATAAAATAAGAGGCTAATATTCTTGGGTTACATTTATAAACATATCTTCTACTATATTATTAGTTTTCTGAGTTATGTATTTCAGCATCACATCAAGCTGTATAGCATTACACTACCATAATGCCAAAAGGCCCTGAGGGAAAACTCTCATTTACAATGTAAAATAGCGTGCAAAATGATTCAAACAACATTTTGAAATTTTCAGGTTTGAACTTTTCTTGAATCTTTGAAAATTGTCAGACCACCAGTTCACTCCCTCCAATTTAGAACGTATGTAAAAGTAGCCCTACTCAGCCACAAAATAGTGCTTTTTGATGTCATTGTTTACTTAAACTAACCAACAAATTTGCAGAAATGAAACTTTTGGTGAAAGAGAAATATATTTAGACCATTTTGAACCAAAATTTACTTGTCTATGAGTTTGAATTAAAAATTGAGGATTAATGCGCTTCATAGTATACTAATTTAAGATTTCCAGAAAACCAGGGGTTATTTTTAGTAGTACTTGTCTTCCGAAAGGCATTTCTTTCATACAAGACTTTAAACATGGGTTGAAAATTGGCATGTAGAAAGGTGATACATGTACAATTCAGGATATACCTGGTTTCTATGAAGTTAAACTTAAGGTAAATTTTTAAGAAAGCTGTGAAAATTGCAAAATTTGGTTGATTAGATAGGGATTTTGAATTCGTGGTCGGACACCTTGAAAATGAGTTTTACACATAAGATATAAAAATAAGGAGATGGAGTATGATTGTCAATGAGAAAACTATCTTACAGTATATGGTTTATTGCAATTTTTTTTTCCTCAAAATGTTATGGGCAAATTCACTGACTAAACATGCGCTTTTTATATTCAAAAGTATTTAATGGCCAATAGTGTACAAAATGAAATTGTTTTTATTATAAGAACCATAATGAGCTAAAGTGGCATAAACCAGCCAATATTCAATAAATCACTTTTTTTCTAGGTGCCAACATTTAAGGATGGCGATACAGTAGTCTGTGAATCAAATGCTATCTGCTTTTGGCTTGAGGTAATTGTATACTGTAAATCTTTTAAACCTTGTGCTAATTATTCATACTGTAAATCTTTTAATCCTTGTGCTAATTATTCATACTGTAAATCTTTTAATCCTTGTGCTAATTTTTCATACCCATACCATATATTTTTTGTGATAGACCATACAGCTGCTTCAATAATTGCAGTGCATTGTTCCTTTGGAGGATTACATTGTTTCCCATTATTCTTTGCTTTATCATAAAATTAAACTTTCACTTAAACTATGCATTTTACTTTCTTAACTGTCTTCAATATAAGGTAGGGGGCCTCTGTGGTTGAGGGGGTCTAAGTAGTCTAACTACTGTATCACTACCCTGTAAACACCAAGGTTGTGAGTTCGAATCTCGCAAGTGGCAGGTGAATTTATGTCGGATAAAAACAAATTTGCAATAAATGCAAAGGATGGGCCAATTCTGATATAAAATACACTTTGTTTTCTCAAAATTTGGACAGCATTGAATGTATGCACAATTACATGTACTGGTGTGTAAGGTAAAAAAACAGATTACATGTGCATTTTCAATATGGTTCTTTGAATAGTTTGTAAATGGGAACAGATGATGGGGTCGATTAGATGTCTAATGATTTTAAATATATGGTTCATTAAGAAATTGAAAAACACAACTTTTTCAGGCAAACAATGTTTTTGCAATTTTTTCATTATGCCAAAAATGTGACAGACAGAGTTTTGCTTTAATGTTATAACTCACATTTCTATACGCCCCTCATAAACAGGATTAATTATGGTATACAGCAGTCCTTCTGTCCATATGTCAACTTGGTGTAGGATAACTCAAAATTGCTTTATTCTCATTTAATTTTAACATAATATTAAGATTGACAAGAAATTTCATTTTTGATTTAGAAATTTTTTTTGATTTGTCATTCAAGGATTACTGGACTTCTAGATTTAAGACAATTTTTTACATATCATATACTAACTTGAGTTTGCTTTGATCAATTTACATAAAACTGTATGCTACTTTTATGATTGATAAAGGAAAGCCTTATACATGTACATTGATTTGCTCAGAACTTCATGCTGTTTTTTTTTCTTTATTAAAGAAAATTTCCCTTTTGATTTTAATTATTTTCTAATTTTTCTTTTTAGAGTTACAGGACATAATCAGATTTAAGTTAATTTTTTTCACATGGTTCTCATACACTTCTTCGAGTTATATTTGTTAAAGTAAGGTACTTTAAGATTTTTAAAATTTTCGTTTTTTTTTTTCCAGAGTTAAGGGAGTTGAACAATTAAATTTAAGGCAATTTTTCACATGTTTCCCTGTCTAGCTACAAACTTTTCAATGCTGTTTGGACTGGAGAATATAGGCTCCTTTTGGAGTTTGAAAAAATTCTGGTCAGATGCTCCTGAGTTATTGGACTTAAAACAGTCATATTTTATACAACATTTATATGCCTTAGGATATCCTCATGCAACTTTTTATACGACCGCAAAAAAATTTTTGTGGTCGTATATTGGTATGACGTTGGCGTCGTCGTCGTCGTCATCGTCCAAAGACGCATTGGTTTTCGCACTCTAACTTTAGTTTAAGTGAATGGATCTCTATGAAATTTTACCATAAGGTTCAATATCACAAAAGGAAGGTTGGGATTGATTTTGGGGTTATGGTACCAACAGTTAAGGAATTAGGGGCCAAAAGGGGCCAAAATAAGCATTTTGTAACTTCCAGACATAACTTGTGTGTTAGTGTATGGATCTCTCTGACATTGTACCACAAGGTTCCATATCACAAAGGGAATGCTGGGATTGATTTTGGGGTAATTGCCTCAAAGTTTTAGGAATTAGGGGCCAAAAAGGGCAAAAACAAGCATTTTCTAGTTTCATGACAATAACTTGTGTGTAAGTGTATGGATCTTTCTGAAATTGTACTACAAGGTTCCATATCACAAAGGAAAGCTGGAATTGAGTTTGGGGTAATTGCCTGAAACGTTTAGGAATTAGGGGCCAAAAGGGGCCAAAATAAGCATTTTTAGTTTCAGACAATAACTTGTGTTCAAGTGTATGGATCTCTCTGAAATTGTACTGCAAGGTACCATACCTCAAAGGAAGGCTTGGATTGAGTTTGGGGTGATGAATCATAAGGGGTTCAAAAATTTTGGGGGTTTTCTTTTTTCTTTTTTTTCTTTAAAATTTTCCATTTTAAGTTGGTTATTTCTGATTTATATTTAAAAGCAAATAATAATGATATGGCAGGAGATACACACCTAACAGGATGTGTAAATTATTATATAATAAGTATTGTGCAATAGCAAGAAATTTTCAATTGCACAGTATTGCGCAATAGCAAGAAATCTTCAATTGCACAGTATTGCGCAATAGCAAGAAATATCCAATAGCACAATATTGCAAAAGCAAGAAATTGTCAATTGTACAGTATTGCGCAATAGCAAGAAATATTCAATTGCACAGTATTGCGCAATTGCAAGAAATATTCAATTGCACAGTATTGTGCAAAAGAAGATACTTTGTATAAATTGCTTATTTCTTAACCAATTTCAATGGGGTTTTATTCTTGAACTCTTGGGGTTCTTTAATATGCTGAATCTAATTGTGTATTAAGTTTTTGGATTTTGGGCCCCGTTTTAAATTGGTCCACATTGAGGTCCAAAGGTCCAAAATTAAACTTTGTTTGATTTCATCAAAATTGAATTATTGGGGTTCTTTGATATGCGAATATAACGGTGTATTTAGATTCTTAATTTTGGTCCCGTTTTCAAATTGGTCTACATTAAAGTCCAAAGGGTCCAAAATTAAACTTAGTTTGATTTTAACAAAATTGAATTCTTAGGGTTCTTTGATATGCTGAATCTAAACATGTATTTAGATTTTGATTATGGGCCCAGTTTTCAAGTTGGTCCAAATCGGGTCCAAAACTAAATTTTGTTTGATTTCAACAAAATTGAATATATGGGGTTCTTTGATATGCTGAATCTAACCATGTATTTAGATTTTTGATTTTGGGCCTCGTTATCAATTTTTTCCACATTGAGGTCAAAAGGGTCCAAAATTAAACTTTGTTTGATTTCATCAAAATTGAATTATTGGGGTTCTTTGATATGTCGAATCTAACCGTGTATTTAGATTCTTAATTTTGGTCCCGTTTTCAAATTGGTCTACATTAAAGTCCAAAGGGTCCAAAATTAAACTTAGTTTGATTTTAACAAAATTGAATTCTTAGGGTTCTTTGATATGCTGAATCTAAACATGTATTTAGATTTTGATTATGGGCCCAGTTTTCAAGTTGGTCCAAATCGGGTCCAAAACTAAATTTTGTTTGATTTCAACAAAATTGAATATATGAGGTTCTTTGATATGCTGAATCTAACCATGTATTTAGATTTTTGATTTTGGGCCCGTTATCAATTTTTCTACATTGAGGTCAAAAGGGTCCAAAATTAAACTTTGTTTGATTTCATCAAAATTGAATTATTGGGGTTCTTTGATATGTCGAATCTAACGTGTATTTAGATTCTTAATTTTGGTCCCGTTTTCAAATTGGTCTACATTAAGGTCCAAAGGGTCCAAAATTAAACTTAGTTTGATTTTAACAAAATTGAATTCTTAGGGTTCTTTGATATGCTGAATCTAAACATGTATTTAGATTTTTGATTATGGGCCCAGTTTTCAAGTTGGTCCAAATCGGGTCCAAAATTAAACTTTGTTTGATTTCAACAAAATTGAATATATGGGGTTCTTTGATATGCTGAATCTAACCATGTATTTAGATTTTTGATTTTGGGTCCTGTTATCAACTTTGTCCACATTGAGGTCAAAAGGGTCCAAAATTAAACTTTGTTTGATTTCATCAAAATTGAACTCTTGGGGTTCTTTGATATGCTGAATCTAACCATGTATTTAGATTTTGGATATTGGACCATAATAGGTGAATTCCAATTTAAAATTTTAAGTTCTTAGACCACATTCATTCTGTGTCAGAAACCTATGCTGTGTCAAATATTTAATCACAATCCAAATTCAGAGCTGTATCAAGCTTGAATGTTGTGTCCATACTTGCCCCAACTATTCAGGGTTCGACCTCTGCGGTCGTATCAAGCTGCGCCCTGCGGAGCATTTTATTCTAAATGTCCATTTTACTGAATTCTGCTTAAAAATCTAAATGTTTAATTTTATCCTTGCAACAATTTCTATATGAGGGCATATCATGATAGCATGAACTGAAATTTTTTATGACATTATATAAATAACACATAGCTGAGAGGGTGATAGAGCAGATTGTTACCCCGAGAAAACATTGTCAACTGAGGCGAAGCCAAGGTTGACAATGTTTTTTCGATCGGTACCAATCTGCTCTATCACCCTCTCAGCTATGTGGTATTTAATATATTATACTGAATGTTCTATCAGTGTTGTCTGTTGAATTTTAAATTTTAAGTATTTAACTATTAGAAAAATCAACAGAAGTGAAGCAAGGTGGTTTATTTTCATTATTTTGACAGTCTATGAAAAAGTTCTGACCTAAATCATAAAACTTGAGCATTGTCTTTAATTATTTGATATAAATTCAATTTATTGTCCTTTAAACTAGCAATTTTTGATTGTTTTACATGAAAGGGTGACATTCAAAAAATTGTCTCCTGCTCAGCCATGGAATAGAGTAAATTGTCTACCTCGTGTTAGCCAATCAAAATCTGGCATTTTGACGTGAAGTTTAATAATAACTGATGTCACATCTAATTTGTCTGTTGTATAAAAAAAGAATAAATAAATATGTGGAATAATATCTGAAATTATAAATAACAGAATCTGAAAACATGTAAAGTAAGAAAAACCTTCTTATGTAACCAGAAATGAATGGGAAATATGTCTTTTTATTTGTAGTCTATGTATCCAAAGCAGGGAACTCAACTGATACCATCTGATGCAAAAGAAAAAGCTAAAGTTCTGCAAAAGGCTTTTGAAGTAGGTTTATGTTGTTAGCTTCTGTGTCATAATGCCATTTGGTCTCTGATGGAGAGCTGTCTGATTTGCAATATCTTTTTATATTTATATTATATACAACACTTAAGATAGAGAAGAGAATCTAACAGAGACTTATACATGTTATAGCCTTTTCACCAGGCTTTGCAGATGGTCTTAGCTTTTAACAGGCTTTGTACATTGTCTTGGGTTTTAGTAGGCTTTGTACATGGTCTTGGCATTCTGTCTATTTATCTATCTTCATATTGTGCATAGCTGTGACTTCCTTTAAATTCAACTTTCAGATATTATGCAATGCATTTAGGAAAGAATAAAGTCCTGGATAAAACCATTAATATGTACATGTAAGATGTATATATGTATAATTTGATAATAAAATTGTGCATTGCATATAAACATTAAAGAACATTACATTGCTATAGAAAGGATATGGAGTGTGTGAAAGATATATTAAAAACCTATGAAATTTTACAAAAATAACCAATATATGGAGTGGGGCTTTTTTGACAGCTCCCTCAAGTGATGAACTGAGGAACCTTAATTACTGAAATAAATCAAGACAATCTCTTGTTTTGATGAACAAAAATGTTCCATTTTCTCTTAGATAGTCATTGGTAACCACTACATATGTCTGTGAAATAGTCATTGGTAACCACTACATATGTCTGTGAAATAAAGTATCAGGACTAATAAAGGAAATGCATATAAAAACCCTTTGCTACCAATTTGTTTTTCATTGTTTGACAATAAAAAACAAAGAGACAATAAACATAGAACATTGAGACTTAAGAATCTCAAGGATTTATAGAGGTACAGAAATATGGTCAGCTGGATGTCTCAAGTTCAGCAGTAGGTGTTGAATCAGATTACATGTGTTTGTTAGCTAAAGAACCTTTGCAACAATTCTTTGAGTGTCTAGGTGACCTGTTGCCAGGCAATCTTTTTGTCCCACAACAACAAATCCCTCTTTTTCTGCTCTCTTCCAAGTCAAACAGGTTAAAAAACTTCAACTTTTTTACAGTTAACACTCAGGGTCAGTCTAAGGTTAAAGTTTTTCAGTCATTAATAAGTCAAACGTTCATGGAATTTTATGAAATTTGGACAGGAGATTGTTAATGACCAAAATACAGTATCCAGAGCAAAATTTTTAAAATAATTATTTTCATTTTTAGCTCACCTGGCCTTAAGGTCCAAGTGAGCTTTTCTCATCACTTGGGGTCTGTCGTAGTCCATGTAGTCCTCGTCGTTAACTTTTACAAAAATCTTCTCTGAAACTACAGTCCCAAATTTAACCAAACTTGGCCACAATCATCATTGGGTATCTTATTTAAAAAAATGTGTCCGATGACCCCGCCTGCCAACCAAGATGGCTGACATGGCTAAAAATAGAACATAGGAGTAAAATGCAAGTTTTGTCTATAATTTTGAAAACTATTATGAATATAGAAAATCTGACTGGAGCAAAAATGTTCAGAATGTGAGCCCTGCCAATTGTTTTGATACGTCAAAACTGTCAGACGACTTCTTATAGGAGTTATTGCCCTTAAATGACAATTTTTTTTTTCATTTTGCCTATTATCTTGAATACTATAATAGATAGAGAGAAACTTTAAATTGCAAAAATAATCAGCAAGACAAGTTCTACAAATAAGTTTTTCATGGTCGAAATCGTCAGTTGACTCCTTATTAGAGTTATAGCCCTTTGCTGACGATTTTAACCAATTCTTGGGGTTTTTGCCTTATATCTTAAAAATTATAATAGATAGATAGAAACTTAAATAAGCAAAAATGATCAGCAAGACAAGATCTACAATTAAGACAATATGGACAAAATCGTCCGACGACCTTTATTGGAGTTATTGCCCTTTAATGACATTTTTACCATTTTTTTTGCGTCTTGCTTTATATGTTAAAAATTATAATTGATAAATAGACACTTTAAATCACAAAAATGATCAGCAAGGTAAGATCTACTAACAGGTCAAATTTTGCCGATATAGTTAGTAGACTGCCACTCTTTATAGGAGTGATTGCCCTTAAATGAGGATTTTTACCATTTTTTTGGCATCTTGCCTTATATGTTAAAAATTATAATAGATAAATAGTCACTTTAAATCACAAAAATGATCAGCAAGGCAAGGTCTACTAACAAGTCAAATTTTGCCGATATAGTTAGTAGACTGTCACTCTTTACAGGAGTGATTGCCCTTAAATGAGGATTTTTATACCCCACCTACGATGGTAGAGGGGCATTATGTTTTTCAGTCTGTGCGTCCGTTCGTCCGTCTGTCTTGGTTCAGGTTAAAGTTTTTGGTCAAGGTAGTTTTTGATGAAGTTGAATTCCAATCAACTTGCAACTTAGTACACATGTTCCCTATGATATGATCTTTCTAATTTTAATGTCAAATTAGAGTTTTGACCCCAATTTCAAGGTCCACTGAACATAGAATAAGAAAATGATAGCGCGAATGGGGCATCT
The DNA here is from genome assembly GCA_017311375.1 of Mytilus coruscus. NCBI lineage: Eukaryota > Metazoa > Mollusca > Bivalvia > Mytilida > Mytilidae > Mytilus > Mytilus coruscus. Next base: position 22,341,654 of record CM029606.1, on the reverse strand, counting down.
GTGTACTATTGACACATTCTTGTTTTTATATGACCGCAAACATTTTTTTGGGTTCGTTTAATGGTATAATGGTATGATGTCGTCGTCGTCTGTGTCTTCCGAAGACACATTTGGTTTCCGGACAATAAGTTTAAGTGAATGGACCTCTATGAAATTTTACCACAAAAGGAAGGTTGGGATTGATTTTGGGGGTTACTGTACCAACAGTTTAGGAATTAGGGGCAAAAAAACAAGCATTTTTGTAGTTTCCAGACAATAACTTGTGTGTGAGTGTATGGATCTCTCTGAAATTGTACCACAATGTTCCATATCACAAAGGGAAGACTGGGATTCAGTTTGGGGGTAATTGCCCCAAACATGAAGGAATAAGGGACAAAAAAGGGGCCAAAAACAAGCATTTTTCTAGGTTCCAGACAATAACTTGTGTTTAAGTGAATGGATCTCTAAAAAATTGTACTACAAGGTTCCATACTACAAAGGGAAGGCTGGGATTGAGTTGGGGGTAATTGCTCCAAAGGGGGGGAGGGGGTTCAAAAAGTTTGTGGGGGGGATTTTTTTTCCAATTTTATTTTCTTCAAAATTTTTCAAATTTCAAATTTTTTGAAAAGTTTCAAGAAGAAATCTTCAATTGCACAGTATTGTGCAATAGATTTTAAAGATCTTTGACCACATTTATTTTGTGTCAGAAACCTATATTATGTCAAAAATTTGATCACAATTCAAATTCAGACAGTAATCAAGCTTGAATATTGTGTCCAAATTTGCCCCAGCTGTTCAGGGTTACCTCTGTGGTCGTATGAAGCTGTGCTCAGCGAAGCATTTTATTACCTTCTTTTGTGTTTTGAGCAAAAACTAAAGAAGATCGAGGGACACTAAACAGACTAAATGATCAGCAATACAAGATGAATAAAACAGAGATTTTTGTCATGAATCCTATTCTCTACAATGTTGGAGAGTGGCCTTTGTTGAAAATGCACATAGACCAAGGTGAGCAACACTGGCTTTTTAGAGCCTCCAGGCGGATAACCAGTTGAAATTAGACAAAAGAAATAGAACTCTTTGTTAGAGAAGGTAAAAAGCCAAATTGGTAATTTTGAATTGTTTTCATCTGTTTCTATGGACTTTTAAAGTTTAATAAAGGTGCATAATTGAGGATTTTATGTATCTTATATACATGTTTTTACTTAAATTATAGTATGGAGCTTAGAGATATTTGTTAACTTTTTAATTATAGACAATTTTTATAAAACAGTCGATTGTGGTAGGTGCAAATACAAGTGGATCTTTTTTGTGCATAAGCATAAATTCCGCCGAAAAAAAATCTACAGAAAGATAATAGATTGATCTTTGTAAAGCATTAATTTGCATCTCTGCCCCCGGCGACAGTTTTTAGGAAAAAATCCTAACAAGTGAAACTGCGAGCTACTGCTCACTGATGATACCCCCGCCAAAATATTTAAAAAAAAAACAGGAAGTTGTTGAGTGATGAATCTAAAAACTCATCACACAGTATAGCTGACTTATATAAACCCTGAAACCAAATTTCAGAAATCCTTGTATTGTAGTTCCTGAGAAAAATGTGACGAAAATTTTTAACTTTGCTATCATGTGTAAAATAATACAAGTGTTCGGTAAACAGGAAGTTGTTGAGTGATGAATCTGAAAACGCATCACACGGTAAAGCTGACTTATATAAACCCTGAAACCAAATTTCAGAAATCCTTGTGTAGTAGTTCCTGAGAAAAGTGTGACGAAAATTTTCAACTTGGCTATCATGTGTAAAATGATATAAGTGTTCGGTAAACAGGAAGTTGTTGAGTGATGAATCTGAAAACGCATCAAATGGTATAACTGACTAATTTAAACCCTGAAACCAAATTTCAGAAATCCTTGTTATGTAGTTCCTGAGCAAAATGCGACGAAAATTTTCATGGGACGGAAGGACGGACGGACTGACGGATGGATGGACTGACAAATGGACAGAGGTAAAACAGTTTAACCTCACTTTTTTGAAGCGGGGGTATAAAATGGGCAATAATTTCATTGAAAAGAGAAAGTCAAGTGCATCTTTTTATGTTTGGGCGTGTTTGAGTTGACTATTCTGTCTTGAAAACGTATAAAGCAAAACTATTTGATACATATCATCTCGCTTCAGATTCTATTATTTTTATATACTTAGGCTACAAGTTGATTTAATAACATTAAAAATTCACATAAATAATAAATGAAATGTATGGGTCAAGTCAAATACCTTTCTAATGAGTCATAACAACAGAGTAGATGTGTTTGAATAACAAACTTTTACTAAAAGTACTTGACAACAGACTTTTCAAGTGGATCTTAAAATTGCATAACTTCAAAAAAACTTCATATTTTGTGTGTGTTATCTAGGATAATTAGTCTTCAACCTCTGAAAATTTTTAGTCTGCCCTTCCAGGAAATGTTTAAGTAGAATTTTTCAAAATATTTTTGAACTTTCGAAAATTCCCCCTGATAACCGATCAGACAATAGTTTTAAGTTGACCAAATGCATAAAAGTACATAAAATGATGCACAATAGCTAGTAGATACATTTGTCTTTTAAAATACAACTGTCATATAAGGATCGTAATGATGCTATGTGGATATATTTATCTGTTTTCAAGAGCTATATTGACAGCGCGTCATCGCTAAAATGGCTTTCATTTTTACAATTATAAAATTAGGTGGCGTAATGGGGAGATGATTTTGACGAAATAGAATCCTGACTGCTCTAGTTCCATATTTCACTGATAAATGGACTAAGCTTTTTTTTACAGTTAACAAGTAGATACAGTCTGGGGTTAAAGTTTGTTACACATCAACTACTTTATCAAACTTTCATACATGTAGAATTTTATGAAACTTTGGCAGAAGCTTTTTTATGATTTAGCGACAATGTCTGAAGCAACCTTTTGAAAAATATATTTTTTCCATTTTCAGTATTTTTCTGATAGATGGACTTAGTTTTTTTATACATTTAACATTTACAAATTTATTTGCTGTAACTCGTTTAAAGCCTTTTTCTGTAACGAAAAAGGAAAGTATGCTAGATACACTTACTGGAAATGTGAAAATATGATTGAAGCTTTAAATTTTCTCCTGGACAACATATATGTACGTTTCGGCGATAAAGTGTATCGACAAGTAGTAGGTATTCCTATGGGCATTAACTGCGCCCCTTTAATAGCAGATTTAGTCCTGTATTGCTATGAATCTCAGTTTATGACCAAACTCAGTAAAGACACGTCATTGTTACATTTGGTTGATACATTCAACAATACCTTCCGTTATCTGGATGATATATTTTCATTAAATAATCCAGAGTTCTCTAAATATACTACCGAAATTTACCCAAAAGAACTTACTTTAACTAAATCGAACATAAATAGCAGTAGTTGTCCTTTTCTAGATTTAGACATTTCAATTTCTAAAGGAAAACTCCATACTAAAATTTACGAAAAATTAGACGATTTTTCATTCCCTATTGTTAATTTTCCTTTTTTAGACGGCGATGTTCCTTTGGCTCCATCATACGGTGTTTATATATCCCAACTCGTTCTTTATGCCCGTGTGTGTAGTGATGTCATAGATTTTAACGAACATAATTACCAATTCAACACTGTAATAAGATCATTGAATATTGTTTTTATTGGTATAAATATTGATTTTGTTATCAGTAAATTAAAAGCAAACTAAATACTACTAGTATGTTTTATACATATACACATTCATGGATCTACAATCTGTCGATACCTGTATCTTGGCATTGCACAAGGTCATGTTTTCTCTGACTTTTATGACGTCTTTACACTAAATCCATTGGATGTTGGATGTGTACGGATTGATAATTTAGTCTTAGATGCATGATTTTTATTAGTTGTTAGTGGCTTTGAACTAGCTGTCAGATAACTGCGAGTACTCTCAGATCTGTTCCTAGTGTCTTTTGTTGTTTGGATGTACAAGTACCCTGCCACGTCCACTTGTATTTTTGTCCATCTGATGAGTTAAGCCTTTTTCAACTGATTTTTATAGTTCGTTCTTATGTTGTACTGTTATATCACTGTCCCAGGTTAGGGGAGGTTGGGATCCCGCTAACATGTTTAACCCAGCCACATTATGTATGTATGTGCCTGTCCCAAGTCAGGAGCCTGTAGTTCAGTGGTTGTCGTTTGTTTATGTGTTACATATTTGTTTTTCGTTCATTTTTTGTACATAAATGAGGCCGTTAGTTTTTTCGTTTGAATTGTTTTACATTGTCATTTCGGGGCCTTTTATAGCTGACTTTGCGGTATGGGCTTTGCTCATTGTTGAAGGCCGTACGGTGACCTATAGTTGTTAATTTCTGTGTCATTTTGGTCTCTTGTGGACAGTTGTCTCATTGGCAATCATACCACATCTTCTTTTTTATATAATCAATGCATCACTGGTAAATTATTAAGTCAGGGATTTCGTTACCATAAATTACGTAAAACTTTTGCTAAGGTTCTTTCATAGATACAAAGATTTGATTAGTAAATTTGGCTGTACCTGTAGAAAACTGATTAAAAACGGTATTTTACATCCTAAATTTTACAGTAAAGCGCGTAAATCACTATGTGATCCGTGTAAACTCATCAAACCTTTAAATAAACTTATTAGTAAAGGTTATCTTACCAATGTTGTAATTAGATCTTTGAATATAGTTTACATTGGCACTAATATCGATTTTGTCATCAGCAAATTAAAACAGGATGTATAAAGACACACCCACGTGCATTTTGATCTATATAAAGAGGTTAAACTCCTAACTATCCTACTGTCTGTCGATACATTTATTTTTGGCATTGCACAAATCATGTCTTCTTTGACTGTCCATGACGTTAAAATACTAAATCCTTGGGATATGTTTTAGTTGATTTTAGTCTCTGATGCATGATTTTTTATTATTAATTGTTTTGGCTTTTAACTAGCTGTCAGTAACTGCTAGTACTCTCAAATCGCACTTTCTTGTTTATTTGACCTGTTGATACTAATTGTAATGCTTTTTTGTTATTTAATGTTATTCAGGGTTATATCTGGTCTATATACCAGCTTTGATAAATGTACCTACTATAAATTTTCACTTGTACTATGAACATCAAAATTATCTATTTTGTAAAAATATTTCCTTTCTCTATTGTAACTGTACACGTATACCTAACAAAAAAATTATTTTCATTTACCTGTGTTTAAAGTTATTGCAAATGGCTGATATTTTTGTTCGAGCATATTGTTTTTCTTAAATTGTTTAACATTTCATACTGATATAACATGTTACTTTTATTATTCTTCCCTTAGTTTATTTATTTTGTATTTACATTGTATCATAGGTCAAATTTATTTGTTCAGTGTATGTTCACTGGTGTTAATATGTCTTTTGATTGAGTTAAGCTATTTCAGTTGATATTTTATAGTGTGTCTTTCTATGTTGTGATGTTACACTATTGTTTCAGAAAAAGGGTGAAGGTTTGGTACCATTAAAACGTTTAAACCCGCTGCATTTGTTTTCACCTGTCCTAAGTCAGGAATCTGATGTTCAGTAGTTGTCGTTTGTTGATGTGGTTCATAAGTGTTTCTCGTTTCTCGTTTTTTATATAGATTAGACCGTTGGTTTTCCCGTTTGAATGGTTTTACACTAGTAATTTTTGGGGCCCTTTATAGCTTACTGTTCGGTGTGAGCCAAGGCTCCGTGTTGAAGATCGTACTTTGACCTATAATGGTTTACTTTTATAAATTTTGACTTGGATGGAGAGTTGTCTCATTGGCACTCATACCACATCTTCTTATATCTACAGACCATCTGGGATTAAATTTTTTTGACATGATAAATTTATAAACCGTCTTGGATTGTTATGAAACTTGGACAGAGGTTAAATCTTCAAGACAAAGAAATAGTATCTAAAGAAAAAGTTTTTTTTGATACGACCGCAAAAATTTTTTGGGGTTCGTATAATGCTATGATGTCGTCGTCTGCGTCGGCATCTGAAGACACATTTGGTTTCCGGATAATAACTTTAGTTAAAGTGAATGGATCTCTATGAAATTTTACCAGAAGGTTCAATACCACAAAAGGAAAGTGGGGATTGATTTTGGGGGTTATGGTACCAATAGTTTAGGAATTAGGGGCCAAAAAAGGGCCAAAAACAAGCATATTTGTAGTTTCCAGACAATAACTTGTGTGTAAGTGTATGGATCTCTCTGACATTGTACAAAAAGGTTTCATATCACAAAGGGAAGGCGGGGATTGAGTTTTGGGGTAATTGCCCCAAACATGCAGAAATTAGGGGCAAAAAAGGGGCCAAAAACAAACAGTTTTCTAGTTTCCAAACAATAACTTATAATAACTTTAGTTCAAGTGAATGGATCTCTATGAAATTTTACAAGAAGGTTCAATACCTCAAAAGGAAAGTTGGGATTGAGTTTGGGGGTTATGGTACCAACAGTTTAGGAATTAAGAGCCGAAAACGGGCAAAAAACAAGCAATTTTGTAGTTTCCGGACAATAACTTGTGTTTAAGTGTATGGATCTCTCCAAAATTGTACTACAAGGTTCCATACTACAAAGGGAAGACTGTGATTGAGTTTGGGGGTAATTGCCTCAAACATGCAGAAATTAGGGGCAAAAAAGGGGCCAAAAACAAACATTTTTCTAGTTTCCAAACAATAACTTGTGTTAAAGTGTATGGATCTCTCTAAAATTGTACTACAAGTTTCCATACTACAAAGGGAAGGCTGTGATTGAGTTTGGGGGTAATTGCTCCAAGGGGAGATTTTTTTCCATTCTTTTCAAGAGGTTCATATCTTTTTTTTTTTTTTTAATTTTTCAAATTTCAAATTTTTGAAAAGTTTCAAGAAGAAATATTCATTTGCACAGTATTGCGCAATAGATTTTTAAGATCTTTGACCACATTTATTTTGTGTCAGAAACCTATATTATGTCAAAAATTTAATCACAATCAAAATTCAGACAGTATCAAGCTTGAATATTGTGTCCAAAAATGCTCCCAACTGTTCAGGGTTCGACATCTGCGGTCGTATCAGGCTGCGCTCAGCAAAGCATTTTATTAAATTCTGTATTTTACTGATACATGGACTCACTTTTTAAGTCAACTTTTACACTTTTACACTGACAACAGTAATTGCAGGAGAGACACAGGGTTCTGTGGAACCCCTTACAAATACTTTAGAGAAAGGTTGACAAAAAAAAGTAAAAATAGATGGAATTCATGCATTATTGTTAAACAAAAAATAATTCTAAAAGAACATATGATGAGGTTGCATGTATATTAAAATTATCAAATAAACAAACTTTGTATTACTGGAAAATAATGGAAAGAATACTGATTGAACACAAGATACATGCATCAACACAGTATTAGAGTCATAAACTTTTAAAGAAAAAATGATGTCTCTTTTGTTTTATCGTGTTTTGTGAATTTGCTATGTTATAGCTCACCTTACCCAAAAGGGTTAGTGTTATCTATTGCCATCACTTGGCATCAGTCTTTTTCTGTTGATTTTTACAAAGTTCTTCTTCTCTGAAACTATATGGCCATTCAGAAAATTTGTTTACCTTTGCTCACATCCATGTCTTTACGTCATTGGTAAATAATTTCCTCATTGTATATCATACCATATCTCCTAATTATGCCCCCGTCGAAGCGGAGGGGGCATTAAGTTTTACCCTTGTCCGTCCCTACGTCCCAAAATTGGTTTCCGTTCTCTAACTTAAGTTTGCCTCAACCAAATGTTATCAAACTTATACACAATGTTTATTACCACAAAACACAGATCAATTGATTTTGGTGGCGTCACTTTAACCGTTCTAGAGTTATGCCCCTTTATAAATGGAAAAATTGCAAAATTTTTCATTTCCGTTCTCTAACTTAAGTTTGCCTCATCCAAATGTTATGAAACTTATACACAATGGTTATTACCACAATACACAGATCAAGTTTGAATTTTGGGGGCATCACTTTTACTGTTCTAGAGTTATACCTCTTTACAAATGGAAAAATTGCTAAATTTTTCATTTTTTTTCCAAAAATATCAATGTTATTCAAGTAATTTTTAAAATTGGAGTTATCTTCCTTTGTCCATGATTATAGTTAAATCAACTACAATCAATGCTTTATACAATGCAATGTTTAATTTTGCCTTCCACTGATAAAACACAGATCAAGTTGAATTTGGGTAGTGTCACTTTAACCATTATTGAGTTATGCCCTTTATAAATCGAAAAATTGCAAAATTTTTAGTTTCCATTCTGTAACTTAAGTTTGCCCCAACCAAACATTATGAAACCTATACACAATACTCATTGCCACAAAACTAAGATCAAGTACAAATATTGTTTCCGTTCTCTAACTTTAGTTTGCTTCAACCAAATGTTATGAAACTTATACACAATGCTTATTGCTACATAACACAGATAAAGTACGAAATTCGGTGGCGTCACTTTTACCATTCTTAAGTTATGTCCCTTTATAAACATAAAAATTGCTGAATTTTTCGTTTCCCTTCTCTAACTTTATTCTTAAATTAGCCACTATCATCCTATCATCCTAAAGTACCATGTTAAAAAAGATGTGTCTGCTAGCAACTTATCCTAAATAGTAATTGCGTAAACCCCTGAGGGTTTACGCAGTATATATTGACGACCTCTGTAGTCTTCGAACACCGGAAGTCTTTTCGAATACATCTGTTCTTTTCTATGACCGCATGCGTAATAGGTTATTAATTGATCTAATGAATATTCATTAACGCTATACAGTTGTTGAAGAGATAAGTGTTTATCGAGACTATATATATATATTTGATATCTTCTGGGACTATTATACTAACATATTTTGTCACAGATATCCTACATCAGTAGTTATTGATAGAAGCTGTTGTGTAACGTTCTGAAGAACAAGCTGTGTTCCCATTTAGGATAAGATTTTAAGCGAAAAAAGTGACTGTCAGTGAATAGATAGGCGTTTTAGGATTTTAAAATTTGGCCATTTTAGCGAAATAAAAAAAAAAAAAGAGCGCAGTCCATTCAAGCAGGTTTAAATTCTTTATAATAACAGAATAAAGTACGACCATGCGGTTGCCAGTAATAGCTCACCTCCACTTCATTTCTCTACTGGATAGTTGTCTCTTTGGCAGTCATACATATGTCCATATTTGTTATCAATCTTATATGAAAACAATGCCAGGTAATGCTGGAAATTAAGTCGAAATTTAAAAGGCACCTTTTGGGTGTGTTAATTCAGTGAAATATAATACAGTATTATAAGTGTCTGGCCAATTAAATGCAAAATTATGTCATATCGAAACATTTGATTGGTGAATACGCGTCTGACTAAGTCCTTGAAATTATTCTATAGATCTATATAAAACGATTCACGAACACTAATCGATGACTTCCTAATTCTTTAAAACTTGTGGTCATTGCGATAAACAAAAATGGGGTTTGATATATTCTCGATGTTTGCCATCGAAAACTATTGTAAATTACTACCGGTATGTGGTTTTCGAGCAAAGATTATCAATATTGTTTAGACTTTAGTGATGATTATCTTATCAAGTCAGAGATCTGTTTGTTTTCTCTTTTGTTTGGGGGAGAGGGTAGAGCTTTCAAAGGGACTCTGACCTGTGTCGACTACCCTCTCCAAAAAATATAGTTATAAATTTAAAATCCATCCTTTTGTTTTTGTCATGTGAAACCCCTCCCCAAATAAGCCTAGTTAAAACATAATGTAGCAGGTGCACAGCTTTGTGTCTTAAAAGTCTTATAGATGAAGTTTTGGGAATTCCGTCAATTCATTTACAAGGAGTTGCGGCAGTCTGTATTTATAAGTCAAGTTAGAGGGTCTAGTTGACAGATGCCCAGAGCGTGTTTGGCGAAAAGTTAGGACGATATGTTATAAGCAAAATTAAACACACACACAAAAAAACAGCTTAGTACAAATTATTTTTCTCAATATCCATATTCAACCGACAGGCGATTGCAAACATAATATATATATATTTTTTTTAAATTGCGTACTGGACATGAACTACATGTAAACTGCATTGGCCTTTTCATTCCTGCTTCCTTCTCAGTTTCTTTCACAAAGCCGTATAAAAACAATTAACAAAGCTACAGCTTCTTTTTTATTTGGGCTAATTTACAAAATGACAGGCTAGAAATAAAAAAGTGAGATTCGTTTTAAAAAGTTTAATAATTCCGGTTTCAAACTGTTTCACTCCAAAAGCTTGGTTTGAGTTTGTTGCCCGTGCATGGTATTTATAAATCAATCAAAAATATCGTGTATATGATAGCCAATGACCAAACAACAAAACAACACCAATTTTAAAAAAGAAAACATTAAATGTGATTATCTATAATACCGCAGTCCCACTAGGCTACGATCGCACTACGATCTGTGAAAAAAATGATCGTGCAGATCGCAGTAAGGTCGTAGTACGGTCGTGGTGAGGTCTTCATGATCGTGATGAGCGTGGCCAACTTTGAACATGTTCAAAACAATCGTGGTGCGGTCGTGGCGAAATCAGGTCGTAGTACAAGCGTAGTGAGAGTGCAGTAAGGTCGTGGTAAGATCGCAAAGGTCGCTGTACCATCGTAGCGACAGCGTAGCGAAAGCGCGATTCTAGTCGGTAAGACTGCGCTACGATCTCACAGCTACTTTACTACGACCTCACTACGACCATCACGTTCTTACCGCGACCCAAACACGCTTCCACTACGACTATACCACGTTTATACCACGCTTATACCACGCTGTTCAAGACCATAGTACGATCTTAGCACGCCCATGCCGTCCTCATCACGCTGTTCTTACGACCCGACTACGTTCATACTACGATCATCATGCTCTTTGTTATTGTCATATAAAATTTATAAAAGCTCTCCAGCTTTTGTTTGTATGTTATTTGGATCTCTTGTCCTTTATCTCAAACGGCTCAATCATTCTTGACACATCTGTGTCATCCTTACTATCGTTCACTAAAACATCGTCATTTGGTCTTGATGGACCAGCAATAAGTTGTGATTCAGGTTGGATTGGTCGGTCCGACATATATCTTCTGGATCGATCATGATTCGTTACTATCAGATCTTCCTCTGCCCTACCTCTACCCTTACCCTTACGTAGATTTTGGTTGCATGACTGCGTTGTTTCCGAGAAACTCTACGTATCAATGAGAAATAGAAGGAATGATACAGTATTTATATGGAACACGATGTTGACGTTATTGCTGGGAGCGTAGTAAGATCGCGGTATGAACGTGGTATGATCGTAGTATGGTCGTGGTAAGAGCGTGCTATAATCGCAGTAGTAGCGTGGTAAGATCGTGTTGCAATCAGATAAATCGTAGTATGGTCGTAGTGGGGACGTGATGAGCGTAGAAAGATCGTGATAATCGTAGTGAGGTCGCAGAATAAGCGTGGTGAGAATGTGGTATAATCGTAGCGGGATCGTTGTAGAAGCGTAATGAAGACGTAGTACTAGCAACGTGATTGAAACGAAAATTTACATTTCATGCCGCTCATACTGCGAGCTCACAACGATCTGAAATTATTTTCGATCGTGGTGAGCGAGGTGCGATCGTGGTCTAGTGTGACTGGGGCATAAGCATTTCCGCGAGGAAAAAACAAAATTTGCTTCCGCAGTTGCAGATTTAACATTGTTGTTATGATATTTTGAGTAGTTTTAAAATATAAACCAATAATATATATATAAAATTGAGAATGGAAATGAGGAATATGTCAAAGAGACAACAACCCGACCAAAGAGCAGACAACAGCCGAGGCCACCAATGGGTCTTCAATGCAGCGAGAAAATCCCGCACCCGGAGGTGGTCCTCAGCTGGCCCCTAACTAAAATTGTGTGCTAGTTCAGTGAAAATGGACGTTACACTGAACTCCAAAACATATAAATGAACTAAAATTAAAAAAAAATACTAGACTTACAAAGTTATATATATATATATATATAAACCAGTTTGATACAATTATAAAAAAAAAGGTTTTAGTTTGGGATTATCAAAACAGAATGCAGCTCGGAATTTATAACTTTGTTCAAACTGGCTACAAAAACAAATAATCATGATTAATTGATTAAATTTCTTCACATTTGAACTTTAGCCTGAAGACTAACTCTTATATATAAAAAAAAAACAGCACCTTAGAATGGAATATCCAATGGTTGACTTAGCATGTTGTCTTTCGGGAGTGCGGAGATTAAAAAAATGATTCCTTTAACAAGAGTAAAACAATGCATCTTTATTAAACAATTATCTGATATTTAATGCCAATAGATATAGGAAGATGTGGTATGAGACAACTCTCCATCCAAGTAACAATTTATAAAAGTAAACTATTATAGGTCAAGTTACGGCCTTCAACACGGAGCCTTGGCTCAAACACGCATTTGGGTTTACGATTGCATTTCTTTTTTTAAAGAAAGCAACTTGTTTATTTAGTTGTAGACACTTCCTGATGAATTGCATATTAAAGGAACATTAACTGTGTCATAGGTATTAAAGGGGACTCTGTCTCCATATAGTAGGTTAGAAAAAGGTCAAATGCTCTCTTTTTAAAATATCTTGCTGGAAAATAGGTCAATATTAAGTACACAGTGTTGTAGATGCAGGTGAGTGATACTGGATTCTTGGAGATTCTAGTTTTGCTTACTGTAAATTCAGAAATTAATGCGAGGTTTTTATTAATGTGAATAATGCAACTGAATGCATATCACCAAAAAAAAGAATTAGCATTCTTATATCTGATACATATAACTGCATGCAGATTTTCCTGAAATCGCAATAATTAATCTCGCATTTAAGTCCATTCTACAAAATTCGCAATACTAAATGCATGCAATTATTTCTGAATTTACAGTACTTGTAGGATGATATGAATGTGAAAACCTTCACAAAATCAAGTGTCATATAGGGTTTCTTTGAAGTATAATGGACATCATCTCAAGTCAATGAAATAGTTTTTAGAATGAATCAGGGGGACCAGATTTCCACTCCATTTCAACTGACACTTTTACATTGTGAAGGATTTATAATGCCCTATTTTATCTGTATGTACTAATAATGTGACAGTAAAGATTCTTGTCACATTTAGGTCAGTTGTTTAGGCTTCAAAGTCCCCCTTATCTATATATTAGACATGTTTTACATTGCTTTAGAATATTATTGCTATTTTAGTCAGCCGAGAATATGCAAACCAAAGCAATGCAAGGAGTTTTGTATTACTATTGGAGAACAAAAGAAGAAGACAGGAAAGAGGTGAAGTTAACTTTTTTTAATAAAAAAATAAAAATTAACACTGTGAATTCTGCCATTTTTCAAATGAATACAGAATCTTACACTAATTCATGTGAAATGTCTGCGAAAGATTACAATATGATATTAATTGTAACAATGATAGATTTTACTTTTTTTGTTACACCGGGGAGCAAAATTTGGCAAGTTGGTCCATGTGTTTAATATCACTGTCATCAGCAGAAAATATTAAATACTGAAAAATTATCTGTCATTCAGTTCATACAAAATTCAATTAGAATTGAAAACCAATTGAAGGTCTTTCCACTTACCCAAATTCATATTTGATAAGAGAATTTGGTGAACAATAAAAGGTTCTGGTTTAAAAAGTAATAATATATTGACAAGACTTGACACTTAACACTCGTATCGATTACTTTGTCGGGTCATTTTCAATTACCAATATGATACAGAAACAGAGATGTGTCAAATTAGTATACTTACTCGCTTTTATTGACGATAATATACGGCCCTACATTACCAATTCGAAAGTTTTAAAATGATGACTGGAAATTTTCTTGTATTTTATAACAATAATGTAAAAATATTTAATTAATTCCAAAATGATAAAATAATTTAAACAATTATACAGAAACTAAAGTTTTTAAAAAAAAAAGAAAACGGCAATTGCGATTATAACTGACTTTCTTTCCTTTTTGTTTCTTTTTTCTTATTATGAAACAATAAAAAACGAACTTTCACCTAAAAAGTGCTCAAATGTGGGTTTTTACGAACAGAATAGTTAAGAAAACAGTGTGTATGCTTTAAATCTTAAAAATAAATAATTTCTTTAAATATTATTTGTGTTGATCACAAATTGTTTTCATAGTAGAAAATTATTATTATGATTATTATACATTTGATTACCTGTTTTTTATTTATTTTTTTTAACAATGAATGAATGAGTTGTCTTTTATTAGGGTCCAGCCGAATGGCGGACGCCCTATAGTGATCAGTCTGTCCGTCCGTCCGTAACAAATTGTGTCCGCTCTATATCTAGATTTCAAAGTTTATATTGACATGTATATTAACCAACACCAGAGGGTGTGTCATAATGTATGTACAACTTCCTAGGTCAAAGGTCAAGGTCAAAAACTTTGGTTTTAGTTGACAACCCCATGTCCTATGGTAAAGATCGTGTCCGCTCTATATCTTGAGAACCGTTATGATTTCAAAGTTTATACTTGACATGTATATAAACCAACACCAGAGGATGTGTCATAATTTATGTACAACTTCCTAGGTCAAAGGTCAAGGTCAAAAACTTTGGTTTCAGTTGACAACCCCATGTCCAATGATAAAGATACAAATTTTTTACCACACATTATTAAATACACAGCAGGGCCCACAGAGATGGCTCCCATCTCAATGATATCTAGTTTTGTCTGATACAATATTTACTCTTTGATTTTTCATGTACAGCAAAGAATATTCCTTCTTTGTATTAATAATTTAAACGAATCTATTTGATTCCAAAATGATAAAATAAACAATAAGACAGACACTAAAGTTTTATTAGAGAAAACAGCAATTGTGATTATAATTTTCCTTCTGTTTGTTTCTATTTTTTATTATTAACTGAGACATACAATAAAAAAACCCCAATTAAATAAAAAAATATATAATATGGCCTTATGTCCTGTGACATTCTGTCCAACTATTTGTGTTTTTTTTGTTGTTTCAAGAATTCTTTTCTTCTGTAAAAATTATAATTGAGGAAACAAGTTATGTTAAATATAAACTACGAGATTCTAATCTAATAGTCCCATGTTCCATTGTTAGCAGATAGTTTATTTCACACTGATTCCAAAAATACATAGTTTTAGGTACTTTGTTCTTGAAATTTAATAGAGATAATTAACAACATCTGATTTAACAAAGTCACTTCCTGTTTCATATGATAGGTTATTTTACAATAATTCCAAAATTATATGGTTTCTTTACACTTTAGCTTGAAATAAGGGAGATAATTGGCTACTTCTAGTTTAAAAATCTCACTTCCTGTTTAAAATGATAGGTAACTATTCACTGATTCCAAAAATATATGGTTTCCAAGGTACTTAAAGTTATTGGAAAAAATAGCTACTTGTAGTTTATATAAGGTCACTCCTTTTAATGGACCAAGTACCTCAAATCAAGGAACCCTCGGTTCCTATCACTTACGGTTCATGAGTAACACTTACAGAAAGAGAAATAACTTTCATATGAAGTCTTTAGATCGCTTTGGTCAAAATTGAACAGAACATCCTGGGGATACATGTATAACAAGCAGTTTGGATAAAAAACAAATCTTTAATTTCTTTTACATTTGCGAAGAAGTAGGGATCAAATGAAAACAGTGATTAGGGAGATAACTCTCACAAGAGAAAGTGTACAATAGAAAAGGGTCAATTACGAAAATTCACAATTCAGTATCATGTGTCAAAAATCTTTTATAAATATAAAAGATTTTCCGTTTTGAATTTCCCTTGGAGTTCGGTATTTTTGTTATTTTACTTTTTGATATCTTGTGAAATAAAAAAAAAATTTCAATACCAAAACATGGCAGAAGAAAAAAAAAATAATTTAGAATAAAATCAAAAGCCATTTTCCTGTGGTGGAAAGACCTAATAAGTAACTGATTAATTTTCAATACTAAACATATATTTTAATATAAGATCTTTCTACGTCTATTTACATATGACTGATATAGATTACTTATGCCTCTTCTTTGACATTATGTTGAGTATATTGTTGTATTTCTACTTTTTCTTCTTCTTGTTCTCATACAACCTTGTCAATTGGAAATGAATTCCCTGACCTAATAATTTTTCAGTTATACACCGTTATATATTCATTGAAATCTAAAACATCCCTACAGAAAATTTAAAATCTTTGTGTTCTATCAAAAGACAAATATAAATGGAGCAAAATGAAAAAAACGATGACTTATTTTGGAATCTTGATCTATGTACATGCTGTACATTAGTACAGTGTTTGATTAGTACTAATAAAATTTAAAAGTCTTTTTTTATTTTTTTTTATATGTAAGAAGTTGTTCAGAGAAGATTTATTTTTATGATATGTAATTGCAAAATAGTTTTCATGAAAAATTCTGGTGGAACTGAATAGTAATTGAACATCTTATTCATTTCTAGTCAGCAATAAAAGAGAACTTAGACAATTGTAGAGATGAACTAACAGTTTGGGACAAATATCTAGGAGAGGTAAGTTCACAACTAAATTAAAGTATACTGTTTTCATTTTTGACTAATATTTCCTTTGGTGTTCTGATCATTTCAATATATGTTGTGAAATTTCTGTCTCTCCACCTCCAAAGGTACCCTCAGTAATAGAAATTTCAGTCTCTCCACCTCCAAAGGTATCCTCAGTAATAAAAAATTCAGTCTTTCCACCTTCAAAGGTACCCTCAGTAATAGAAATTGGGAACATTTCTTTTGTCTTATGGGTACAACCTTTGCAAGGGACATTCTTTTGGTAGTAGGGGATGATTAGATCAGTTTAAAGTAAAGGGAATCACTATTGGTAAGTCAATGATATTTTATATGCAGATGTTTAAGGCTTGGTACATCTCATTTCCATATGGATTATTTGGCCCAGCCCCCTCAGTCATGGTTCATTGACTTTGAAACTTTTGTTATTTTGTCGTTCACCTTAAGTCATGGCTCATTTAATATTTCTATTAAAGAATTGCCATTTTAATTTTAATTTTATCATTTTAATATCAAAATTACCTAATACAAGTATGTCTCTTACTACTTAGACATTTGTATAACAGTGCAACTATGCAATAACACTTTTTGAAATTATTATTTATTAACATATAGAAATCAAAAAGTTCACATTGGAAAACTTTTATTTTCGAGGGGTAACTGGTTTGATAATTAAATTTCCACTGTAAAAGTCACATTTTGAAATATTTAACATATACCGGTAATAATCAAAAAGGTCACATTGGAAAACTTTTTTTCGAGAGGTAACTGGTTTGCTAATTCAAGTTTTCACTGTAACTTTCCTAACTTTATTAATCAAATTTTGTTATGTGTATCATGATGATGAAAATTAATTTTAGAGTTTTTATACGGCCGCAAAATTTTTGCGGTTGTATATTGGTATGACGTTGGCGTCGTCGTCGTCCGAAGACATTTGGTTTTCGCACTATAACTTTAGTATAAGTTAATAGAAATCTATGAAATTTAAACACAAGGTTTATGACCACAAAAGGAAGGTTGGGATTGATTTTGGGAGTTTTGGTCCCAACAGTTTAAGAATTAAGGGCCAAAAAAGGGCCCAATAAGCATTTTTCTTGGTTTTTGCACAATAACTCTAGTATAAGTAAATAGAAATCTATGAAATTTTATAACAAGGTTTATGACCACAAAAGGAAGGTTGGGATTGATTTTGGGAGTTTTGGTCCCAACAGTTTAGGAATTAGGGGCTAAAAAAGGGCCCAAATAAGCATTTTTCTTGGTTTTTGCACAATAACTTTAGTATAAGTAAATAGAAATCTATGAAATTTAAACACAAGGTTTATGACCACAAAAGGAAGGTTGGGATTGATTTTGGGAGTTTTGGTCCCAACAGTTTAGGAATTAGGGGCCAAACGGGTCCAAAATTAAACTTTGTTTGATTTCATCAAAAATTGAACTATTGGGGTTCTTTGATATGCCGAATCTAACCGTGTATTTAGATTCTTAATTTTTGGTCCCAGTTTTCAAATTGATCTACATTAAGGTCCAAAGGGTCCAAAATTAAACTTAGTTTGATTTTAACAAAAATTGAATTCTTGGGGTTCTTTGATATTCTGAATCTAAACATGTACTTAGTTTTTTTATTATGGGCCCAGTTTTCAAGTTGGTCCAAATCGGGGTCCAAAATTAAACTTTGTTTGATTTCAACAAAAATTGAATGTATGGGGTTCTTCGATATGCTGAATTTAACCATGTATTTAGATTTTTGATATTTGGGCCCGGTTATCAAATTGGTCCACATTGAGGTTTAAAGGGTCCAAAATTGAACTTTATTTGATTTCATCAAAAATTGAATTCTTGGGGTTCTTTGATATGCTGAATCTAACCATGTATTTAGATTTTGGATATTGGAATACCACAAAGGGATGGTAATAATTGTCTTTGGGAGTTATGGCTCAAACCGTTAAGGAATAAGGTGCAAAAAAGGGGGGAAAAGGGTTTCCAGGTTAATGGACAATTACTTAAGTACAAAACATAATTTAAAAGGCAGTGTAAGGTTGGTAATTGAAACTCATTTGAATATCTCACCTAAACTGCTTTTAGATTATGTATATTGAAATTGCCAAAACTTTATTATTAATAAATTCCATTGAAATTTGCCAATAACTTTAGTTTAAGAACTTCATTGGAAATTTGCCAATATAAAATGTTGCTGATGAAGCTTTTTGTTTATCTCACCTAAACTGCTTTTAAATTATGTATATTGAAATTTGCCAAAACTTTATTATTAATAAATTCTATTGGAAATTTGCCAATAACTTTAGTTTAATAAACTTCATTGGAAATTTGCCAATATAAAATGTTGCTTTTTTGTTTATTTTTAGCCATGATTATTATGTCGTTTTCTATTTTAATAGGGTCCAAAATTAAACTTATTTTGATTCTAATAAAAATTGAATCTTGGGGTTCTTTGATATGCTGAATCTAAACATGTATTTGACTACAGTTATTCTGTGTCAGAAACCTATTATGTGTCAAATATTTAATTACAGTCCAAATTCAGACCTGTATCAAGCACGAATAATATGTTCATTTTGGCCCCAACTGTTCAGGGTTGGACCTCTGCGGTCGTATCCAGCTGCGCTCAGCGAAGCAATTTATTTAAAGATATTTGTGAATTTTATAATCATCTAGAAATGAATCCTTTTTTTTCTGTTTGTAAGTGTGTTCAAATGTAAGTTTGGTTAACTGGTAAATGTTTCTTTATGGTTTGAAAATGTTTTTATTGGTTATAAATGCTCATACCATATATTTCGGTTTTTTTTTTCAGTGTGGACATGACTTTGTTGCTGGTAACCAATTCACCTTAGCTGATGTCTTCTTCTTTCCTTTTTTGGCTTGGGCTTGGAGAATGTCCCTTGATTTCAATAAATTTCCTAATATTAAGAAATATTTTGAAAGTGTGAAGGAGAGACCAAGTGTAAAGGCTACATGGCCACCTCATTGGAATGAAGGAGAGGCACAACCAGAGAAAATGGCATTCTTGAAGAATTTGTAGACATTCACATGAATATATATTGTATTGTACAAATAAATTCATAATTTCTATATCTTAATCAATTGCAGTATCTTCTATCATATTTTAACATTTGGTGATTGTTTTGATCATAATTCTGATGTTACTAACTTACCATTTCAACAAATCAATCATTAGTTTTATACAAATATAAATTTATTCTTTCATAATATTGTATTATAAGAAAGTTTTGTTGTAAATGCATTTAGACAAAGTAGAATAAGTTATTTCTGTGGATAACCATCTTTATCTGTAATGTGACAACATGTTTAATATAGCTATTATGGAAGTTTACATATCAATAGCTCAGTAAATAAAAAAAAAACTTTTTGTTGCCTTTTTGGCTGAGAATTCATTATGTATTATGGTCCTTAATCATAGATAAATGTTTATGTTGTGTACATATTGCAATTTTGTTAAGTTATATTTTGTACATAACTATTGTATCAGTTATCAATCAGTATCTTGTAAACCTCTTCAAGAGGCCATGGTGTCCAAGTGTTCTTGGAAGTTCATTTACAGTGATCACTAGTCTGTTTAAACTGATATCATGAGTTTAAACCCTGCTCCTGGCAAGTATGTTCATATCTTATCTTAATGGGATGACCATTTGATATTCTAGGGGGTGGGTGGGATGGCTAGGAGGAATTTTGGGAATTGACTATTCATTTTCATCTGTTGCTATGCATGCATATATTTTTTAATTGACAAGGAATGCAAGTTTCCAGTCAAAGGTCTTTGCTGTGATTCTCTCTGGGTACTCTGGTTTCCTCCACCCAATCAAAAATTGACTGACGAGATACCGGAATAGCCAAGCGTGCTGAAAGTGGCATTAAAACGCCAACCATCAATTAATCAATCAAAACACTTTATAAAATTGGATAAACAAGTCATTGATTTAGCTGATCACTGTAACTACACGATAAAGCCTTATACATAACACTGAGAAACATTTATTATTAGGACATGATATTTTGAGGACTTAGAATCTTATATAAGCAATCTGCTTCATTTGAACTTTGGTGTATAGTTGTCTCATTGACAATCGTACCACATCTCCTTATTTTTTATAAAATAAACAAGTGTGGACACAGATCAGTGTGGATTGTATGTTTGGATGTTTGACTGATTTCTGATAAATATTCCGATAAAATAAGTTCCAAAATTTGATTTTGGATAGCAGCAAAAACTTAAAATTAGAAGAGGATCACATTAGGTGCATTTCTGCACGAGGTGATTTTAGGATGCGAGATGGTGTCTGAGAACCTGCATGCATGTAATATTTGTATGGTTCTATTTATGTTCCTTTGAGGTGGTCATTTCTTACTTGGGTTTGTCCACATAAAACTGAAAATTTGTTCAGGATCTTCCCAGTACCATTACTAAAAGATTTTGTTCAAATGTGGAAATTGTTTCTATGAAGATATGTTGTGGTTTTAAGTAACGATAATATACCAAATATGGTAGATTCCAATACAGATGCTCTTAACTCCTACAAACTGATTAAAATTCTTTTAGATATGAACAGGATTGACGGACAAAAGGATTAATTTATACTTATTAACATTACTGGTATGTATAAGTGAATGATCATTTACACTAAGGACTCGCAGGCATCACAGATTTAAAAAAAAAAAGTGTTACAAAACCACAGAGCATCATATTGTCAATTGCACGGGTAGCATTGTTTGGTAAATTTGTCCTTTTTTTATTTTGCTTCTGGACAAAAAATGTTTGGTTCAAGTGTAAATAAAATGCTTTGATCTCCCCTTAAATACTTACATTGAATGGATGGTACAACTCCTTGTGCTGACAGTTTTAATCATCTTACCTTGCAGCAGATCATGTGCAGGTGTGAGTTGTCTGTCAAATCTTTATATCACAAAGAATGCATTTGCATAACAATGAACTGAGCTCAAAGCAAAGCACTTTAATAATACACTTGGACAAAAAGCTCAATCCAGTGATATACTTTGTAATAGAGGACTGTAATGAACAACCACCCTTCATAACCACCTCTATGATCTAACAAACATGCCAAACATGGATCAGAATTTCTGAAAAAGACATGATTTTTTTTTATATTATATGTACATATACATATTACAGTTAAAACACAAAGTTGTGGTAAAAATATTCAGTTTCTAGCAGTAGTTCATGCACTACATGTAATTAATAATATTTGCTGAGTGCACCTCTTTTTGAAATAAGAACATACTTCCATCTAATCATTGTAAACAGGTGAACAAACATTGAAACTATAAAATGTCATCAAGACTTATCTATCCGTGTCTTTTTATCATCACAACTGAATCAATATATATACATATATTAGACTTGGATTGACATCCAGTCTCTAACCAACCCCCATTCCTGAAGTCGACATCCAAATCTGACCTTCATAATAAAATAAGATTTCAGATCTACATGTATGACCAATTATATATCCCTGAAATAGGCATCTTTTTTGTTGTTCTCTAATTAACGTCCCAATAATATTGGCTTCTCTATTTGATGTCTTTTTCACAGACTAGCCACAATGAAATCAAAGTTTTATAAAATGTTAGGTTGAACCTTATACTAAAAAAGTTGTGAAAGATACATGTATAATATTTCAAATCGTGCAAATACATGTAATAATACATTTCAGCAATTAGCTGTACTTTTATTTTTTTTATTTTGTCTATTGTTTGAGATTGTGTATTGACCTCTAGACGTCTTTCATTTATCTTTGGCAGTGGGTTGTTTTCTTATTGTTGTACATGTACATTTATATTAATAATTAATCCTTGTGGCATTTATTTAAATGAATATGAAAGGAATATGACAAAAGTAGATTGAGAGGATGAACTTCTTACACCAAAATATTAATATGCATGTACATATCATGTAATTTTTAAGATGGTGTTGATGATGGTCTTATTGTATTTTTCTGAGGTTTGACCTTTTTAAGTGTTTTAAGTTGTAACATGCCCAAGATTTAATGTCAATAGACCATGACAACCATGACTAAGGGGGTTGACCAACTAATCCCCATGGATGAGATGTTGTAATTCTGATACATTACATGTATAACAACACCAAATATTATTGACTTACATGTACCAGTACTGGTTCCCCACAAACTGAACTAATCGGATTCATCATATAACAGAGCTCCACATAAGAATTTACAAATTGGGGTTTTTACCCATTATTTTTTATGTAATTGAGTGAAATAGTTTTTTCAATTGCAATATTAACTTCAATTCACCCTTCAAGCAAATATCAAATTGGGTTTTTCACCACCAAGCTCTATAATGTATTGGGTTTTTTCATCATCAAGATATTGAATTTAGGCATGTTATAATGAAGTTATATCAAACCATGATGTTCATCCATGATTTAAACATGTTTCTTACATTATATATGAGATTTGGTTTATACCTTGATGAGCAATTGTTGGTTTAATTTTAGTCTGGTTTGTTTTAACTGTTCAGCCAGTTTTGTATTTTCTCTCAAATTTATATAAACTTTTGTCACTAGTGGGGCATGCAGTAACTTATTACCTTTCTAGAGCACATTCGATCACCCTTCGGTTTATTTGGGGTAGGTGTGGATAAGTTTTTAGATTTTTATATAGTACTTGTGAACAGTTTTGCCAGTCCTATCAACTGTTCTCCAGACTTGCTTTAAAAAAAATAAATTGCTTCACTGAGCGCAGCTGGATACGACCGCAGAGGTCCAACCCTGAACAGTTGGGGCAAAAATGGACACAATATTCGCGCTCGATACAGGTCTGAATTTGGATTGTAATATTTGACACATAAAAGGTTTCTGACACAGAATAACTGTAGTCAAAGAACTTAGAATTGGGTATATGATTTTTGCTTTTGTGCAATACACTGTGAGGTTGCAAATTGACCTCCCCCTCCTTTTTCAAAAAATGCAAAAAAAAAAAAAAATAATTGAAGAAATTTTCTTTTTGATTCTTTTCTGAAATCTTGAGGGAAAAAAAAGTCCCCCCCACCCCCCACCCCCCCCCCCCTTTCCAAAAAAAATTCTTTCCCTCAAGATATGGTCATAATCTCAATTCAAATTTCCAATGGAGTTTGCAACCATAATAACCCATTTAAATACATCATAAAAGTCTTAAAATAGAAAATGACCTAAAAGAGTTTGAATATATATATTCGCATTCCGACTCTTTAAATGTCTATTTAATCAGGTGTGTGATTTTTTTCTTAATAAGATTACGAGGCAAATGTTATATACCTCTATTTGGTATTTCTGGTTACCGGAAATGTAGGACATAATTTAGCCTGTTTATTCTATTTTACGGGACTGTATATTTTTTTATGCTTGTCGGCAGCGAACAGTTATAGTGTCGTCTGTCATACATGTGCTTGTTAAATGGCAGTAGAATAAAATTTAGATATCGATAAGCGTGACTTCAATCTAATAGTTCCCCCAAGACAACAAAGAGGATTGAGGCCCACGACATGGTGGAGGACTTCGAAAGGCTTTTTAAGTAAATATTATTTATTTTTTGTGATATTGTTGGTGAACATATTTTTTTTTTGCAAACACGTGGAAGTGGACAATTTTGTCGGCGACGATCCAAAATCAGCTACATATTTTTTTGATTAATATCTCATAATTATTTGGTGATAAAGTATCGCCAGTGCATCTCAACACCTCAGCAATCGCAAGAAAAATTATGCATGCATAGACAGGGTGATAATAGTATCGCCAGTATTATTGTATTGCATTCCAAATTAAATAAATGTGCAGTAAATAGTACAGCTTGGTTATAACAGTTTTGAATACGTGTGTAGATATATAATATTTTCGATGTTCCTTTATTAATACTTGTTTAGTGATATTTGTATCGCAAATGAGTTTCAAGTAGTGACTATTGTATTCATTCTTTTAACATGAACACACGATTCTTTGTACCGGTAAATGGTGACCATGTCAGATGAAAATTCCGAGCCTTCTATAGAGCACAACCAATATCAAAGCGATTCAGAAACGGACAGTAACACACAAAGTTTATCTTCTGAATCATTATTAAGCGACGGATTCCTTGAGGATAACGAAATTGTAGGACTAACAGAGTTTGATTTAGGTGATGTTAATTCTCCTGACAATACTGCAAATTTTGAACCAGAAATAAATGTTTAATTAGCCGATGCAAGTCCAATTGCATCTACCCCACAACCGTTAAATGTAACAGAAATCCCCACAGAATCGGTTGATATACCTATTGAAATTCAGACTACTTCAACAATGAGCAAATTAGTCAAGTGTCGTGAATTTTCAGGATACCCCCAAGATAATGCGAAAGGATTTTTCAGTGAATTTGAATCTTACGCACTTCTCCATGAATTGCCAGAAACAGACTAAAGACGCATTGCAGCATTTCATTTACATCTAAAGGGGCCTGCGTTAACTTGGTACAATTCTTTGAGTGACCGAGTCTAAGAGTTCGTGGATAACAATTTGTGTTTTGTTCAAGGAAAAATATATTAATTTTAGTTGGCAAAGCGCAACAGTTATAATGGAAAGTGAAATTTTCCAAAATATGGTGTTATCTCCGGGTCAGTCGTTAGAAGATTATTTCAGTCAGCTTTCTGAAAAAGCTCAAATATTAAGAAAGCACGACCACGAGTTAGTAGCGAAATTCATAAGCGGGTTGCCAGAAAAAATGTCGTTTTTTGTCCGTGCTAGTCAACCAGTCGATGCACATCATGCTTTAACCTCTGCAAAAATGGCGGAAGCCTGTGGCTATAGACAACACGGAGACTTTATTAATGCTCTTAAACATGAAAATAAACATGCACCTCGGCAATTGCCAGGAAAATCGAATAGTATTGATTCCAGCCAGAGCGAGGTTATCCGTGATTTGCAAAATCAGGTTGCTATTCTTACCGACTTAGTTCAGGGTAAGCACAAGGAAAATGTTCAGAGTGAACCTTCCCGTTCTGATTTTCATGATATTAAGGATCAAATAGGACAGTTAAGTGGTTTGATAACTAGTATGGCAGTCAGGGAAGTACCCAACAAAGAACCTAAAAGACCTGAAAATTTAAACACAAATTACACAAATACCTCTCGTTTTGACTCATCTGAATGTAGGAGATGCAAAGGTCTCGGACATTTTCAAAGAGCTTGTAACTGGAACGGGTATGGTCAATTTCAACCGTCTAATCAATGCCAACTTTGTAATCAGAATGGCCGCATTGCTCAATCTTGTACCAAACTGGAGAGTTATGGACAGGGAAACAGGACCAACCCGGGTGTAGGGCACAGTCGTCCGGGTTAACTACGTCTATTAGTGCCGATTTTGATGAAAATGCAACTAAGGATAAATTTTTGTACATAACTGTTTTATTTGGCGATCTAAGAATAGCTGCATTAGTTGATACAGGGAGCTCTATCAATGTCATTTCTAAATCTTTGTATGATTCGATATCCGATCGTCATCAACTTTATTTTGAGCAGTGAATCGGAAATTCGATTAGCAAACAATGATAAAATCAGAATTAACGGAATATCCAAACTTCAAGCCACAATTCATCAGAAAAATGAAATTATTGAAACATATATCATTCCAAAAACATCTCATCCTTTGATTCTCGGTACTGAATATTTACGAGAAAATAAAATTGTTTTAGATTTTAGTGATTTTAGTTGTAATCAGAAAAATGTGCCGGTTAAAACAGCTAAGAAGATAGAACTTGAATCGAATACAGAATACTTGACTTTCGGGAAGTTACCAAATTACGTTACAGTCGGATTGCAAGGGATATGCGTAAACAGCAAATTTTCAGTTAACCACAAGTTTTTAGTTGCCAAATCTTTAGTTGTCGTTCCTGTTAATCGCAAAGTTCCGATTAAATTATTGAATGCTAGTAATATGAAAATAACGATTCCAAAAGGCAAAAATATTGCTGAATTTTCAACATTATCGAATGAGTACACCTATGTTGCAAAGTCTGAAAAGTCCGAGATACCCGAAGTGCAGAATATTCAGTTGGTTACTAATGAAAATGGACTGCGGACCGATAATTCCGAACAACAATGTGACTTAACAGACAGTCCCGACAGGTCAGAAATTTTGACCAAGATCAAGACAGATTTTGATTTATCCGATCATTTAACAGACGATCAAAAATCGAAATTAGCTGAATGTTTGTTTGACAATCTTGATTTATTTGTGACGAAAGAAAATCTAAACCTTGGATACACACATTTAGTGGAGCATGTAATACATCTGAAGCCGAATGCTGTTGGTAAACATCATAAGCCGTACAGGTTACCCCCTTTCAAACGTGAGGTTTTGCGTGAACAACCGGATAACTTGCTTGAACAGGGAATTGTTGTGCCAGTTAGTGAACAAGAGGAGCTACCCATTACAAGTCCAATAGTATTAGTCACAAAGCGAAATGAAGCGTCGAATAGTAAGACTTCAACTCAAAGTTATAGGTTTGTTTGTGATTTTAGACATTTAAACGCGCAAACAGAAGACTTTAAATATGTTATCCCAAACTTACAGGAACTGACGGAATCCTTTGCTGAAATAGTACCAAATTATATAACTTCGATAGATTTATTTTCCGGATTTTTTCAGATGGGCATATCCGCCGAATCGTCAAGATATACCGCTTTCAACACATGTTTTGGAACGTACAAGTTTTTAAGGCTACCGATGGGGTTAAAGACGGCATCTAAAACATTTCAGCTTCTGATGGACAAGGTATTGCGTGGTCTAAAATTCAGAACTTGTTTATGCTATTTAGATGACGTACTGATCTGTTCTGAAACCTTTGAAAAGCATTTAGATGATATCAAAGAAATCTTTAAACGATTTCGAGATGCAGGACTAAAACTAGGACAGAAAAAATGCCATTTTGCAAGTGAGACGTGTATTTTTCTTGGATATGTTTCTAAACATGGGATAAGACCCCCAAAATATCGAGTGAAGGCCATTGTCGACTTCCCGGCACCTCAGAATTTAAAACAAATTAGGCGCACAATTGTATTATTTAACTGGTTTAAAAAGTTTATACCAAATTTTAGTGCTATAATTAGTCCACTCACTAAACTCCTGAAGAAAAATCAAAAATTTGAATGGAAAATTGAACAATCTACAGCATTTCAAAATCTTAAAACTCATCTTGTTAATACCGATAATCCCAGTTTTCCCCGTTTCGATTTACCGTTTATATTGGCTGTTGATACTTCATCGAAAGGAATAGGGTACATGCTTTATCAGAAGGACCCAACAAAGGAAAAACCAAATATCATTCGTTTTGGATCAAAGTCTTTATCACGATGGCAGCAGTCGTATGGCCCTACGAAATTAGAGTTGTTGGGAATGGTCACTAGTATTCTTGACTGTGCGGACTATTCAAGGGGTACATAATTTATCGTGGAGTGCGACCACCAAGCACTCCAACCATTGTTTATGAAGCAATTCAAAGGAGCTATTTATGAGCGTTGGCTTGCCATTCTCCAGCAATTTACATTTGAAATTCAATATAAGCCTGCTGAACAAATGAAAGTCGCTGATGCGCTCTCAAGATGTGAAAATCACCAAAATATTCCGATTGAAAGCCCTGCAGAGGATGATCCGTTTTTTCCCTTAGTCTAAGAAAATACGGGAGACATTCGTTTACCCGGTGGAGTGAAATTTGTTGATTTATTTGAATCAAATGATAATATACGGACGTTGTTGTACAGGCTATAGACATGGTAGCTGACACGCACACCGATTTATACAATGCAGAAACTGACGAGCATAATTCGCTAAATGATCCATATGATGCAGATACGGACGAGTCAGACTCTTATGTTCACCATCGCATAAAGAAATTTGTCAGAAATAATCAGAACATTGAACAACTTGCTAATAATTTGCGAGATTTTCAAGTTGGTGCAAATATCTCTAACATCACAAAGTTACAACGGAAAAATTGCGATCTAAAGAAAATCATTGCATATTTAGAAGATGATGTTTTGTCAGATTCGCAAAAAGAATCTCGCCGTATTTTATTAGAGTCGTGTGATTTCATTTTAGTTGACGATGTGTTATATCACCGTAGAAAGGCAAAATCAGAAAGGACAAGGAACATGAGTGATTTCAACTTTTTATACCTAAACAATTTATTTCGCAAATTTTAAAAATTGCTCATGACTCCCCTTTAGGTGGACACAGTGGAATTCAGAATACTTTAGACTCTGTTAGAGAGCGTTATTATTTTGCGCCAATGGGTAAAATAAT
This sequence comes from Mytilus coruscus, assembly GCA_017311375.1. Classification (NCBI taxonomy): domain Eukaryota; kingdom Metazoa; phylum Mollusca; class Bivalvia; order Mytilida; family Mytilidae; genus Mytilus; species Mytilus coruscus. Next base: position 22,312,758 of record CM029606.1, on the reverse strand, counting down.
CAGTGAATACGTGCAATCTTGCCATGAGTGTCAGTCACGTAAAGTTAGCAATTTAAAAACGAAAGCGAAAATAGTAGCTTATCCTACGCCTAGTAAACCATTTCAAGTATGGCAAATGGACATTTTTGGACCACTTGTTTCATCAAATAATGCCAATACATACGTTTTTACAGCAGTTGATGCTTTCAGTAATTTCTTGTTTGCTGTGTCATTAAAAAATAACGATGCAATATCAGTATCTCAGGCAATTTTTAATTTTTTCTGTAATTTTGGTGTGTGTAGCACGGTTATTTCAGATCAAGGATAAGAATTTATTGGCAAATGTACAACTGAAGTGTGTAAAATGTTGAATGTAGAGCAAGAATTTACACCTAGTATGATGCATCATTGTTTGGGTCGCTGTGAACGAACGCATCGGACCTTAGCGGAGCGCTTAACGCCTTATGTTTTAGACAATAAACAATGGGAAGAAATGTTTCCTGGAATATCAATAGTTGTGTAAATTCAGGATCAAAATACTCTGCTTTTGAAATTGTCTACGGAAAAAGACCAAATTTTCCGTTATCGCCTTCTTACATAGTTGATTTCAAAGATATTCCGAAGGATGTAAAAACCTATGTTGAGAATTTGGATGCCCGTTTGAACATTATTCGAGAGCATGTAAAATTGAATACCCTTGTTGCTCAATGGAAAATGGTTGAGACCGAAAATAAAAATGCACATGAGCTAGATTTGACTGTAGGCGACAATGTTTATTTATCCAGAGAGCCCGTTGGACAAGGCAGGAAATTTCAGCATATTTATGATGGACCGTTTACTGTAACATTTCATCCGAGTGCACATCTAGTTCTTTTAAGAGATCCTACAGGAAAGAGAAATTTTCGCCGTCCCGTGCACATCAATAGATTAAAGCTTGTACATATACGGGCGCCCTTACCAGCACCTTATTTTAACCTACAAACCGATGAAAGTGAAAATTCTAGCCATAATTCCGGTAATAGTTCTAGCTCCGTTGACAGACAACTCGAAGAATTCGAAGTATGTTTCTAAAGTTTCGACAGAAAGTGAAGCCATGGATACAGATGTGGTTTCTCAACATGATACTAGTACTACAAATTTGAATAGACCAAGAAGGAATATCCAGAAGCCTGTGCGTTACCGTGATGATAACTTTAATGACCCCGATAAAATAGTAAAATCATGCGACAATGACAACCAACTGAAAGTTAAACGTATTCTTGCCAAGCGAAAAGACGGTGCACATTTCGTTTACTTGATTCAGAAAGTAGGAGAGCCAGCACAGAATGCAATTTGGGTACCTTTATCAAAATTACCACCCAAAGCGCAAACCTTGCTACTTTCAAGACCACCGCCGTTGATTCAGTAATTATATGTTTAGTAACATTTCGCATGGTGATGATTGCATCGCCAAAACATCATTTCAAAGTCATATACATTGAAAAGTTATTCAAATGAAACAGTTGGATTTATTCGTTTTATATATAGTGAATGTGGAAGAACCTGACTGTTTTATACATATATCATGAAATTGCCACAGATGGAATTTTCGGAATTATATTATTTGCTTGTTTTTGGTGATGATTGCATCGCTAAACAGAAATAACACTTCGTTTAAAAATAGCAACGATTGCGTGCTTTATAAAGTGATGATTGCATCGCTAAACTGAAATTACACTTCGTTTAGAAAATAGCATTGATTGGATTTCTTACAAAATTTAGTTGCGAGCTTTATAAAGTGATGATTGCATCGCTCAACTTATTTACACTCCGTTAAGCAATACCCATGGTTGGACTTTTGATGAAGATATACATATTCTGCTGTTTTGGTGATGATTGCATCGCTAAACTTACAAAACAATCGATTGCGGGATTTAGACAGTTGGATTTATACACTGATTTTCAACTATGGACTACGCAGAAGGACATAATCTTCTTGATTTGTGACGTTTTTGGTGATAATAGCATCGCTGTAATTGAATTGCACTAATGTACTTTTATTTACTGTTATTTTCGTATGATATTACGATTGATTTTGTGAATTTTTCTTAAAGGTATGCATTTCTATCATATGTTACATTCAAAAAGTATATATATCAAGAAGCTAGATAAGGCATTAACATGAACTAGATGTGTTAAATGCAACAGAATTGAAAAGTTTTTCAGATACTTGCGAAAGTTTTTCTCAGTTGAATTTATAACGGTGTACAGAGTGTTAGTGTCTGCTAGAGTGAAAACCTGTACATTTTCTATAAGATTGTTTATTGAGACTGAGAGTTTATGTATATGTGTATATCAAAATTATTTCACGTGAACTTTGGCTTGTTATATTAGAGTGTGTGATAGTGTTATACTAGATTGTGTTATTTAAAATAATTATATTAAGAGTTTCGGGTCTCTACTAGCATCACTGTGATTAGAGCACAAATTGTCACCAAATATATAGCAAACAGAAATGTTAAGTCAAGTGTATGAAATGTATATTAATCTTTTATTATATATGCAAGTACAAAACAAAACTGTGTCCATGTACGGAGTTGGTAATGCTAGAGTGAGAAAGGGTGTATACAAATTTGAAATGTATTCTTTTGTTATTATTGTATTATATTATATTGCTGTCTGCATTTCCAGTAACCAGACCAAAATTTTTCAAATTTTACATTTGGGCGGGGGATGTTATATTCATGTACCTCTATTTGGTATTTCTGGTTACCGGAAATGTAGGACATAATTTAGCCTGTTTATTCTATTTTACGGGACTGTATATTTTTTTATGCTTGTCGGCAGCGAACAGTTATAGTGTCGTCTGTCATACATGTGCTTGTTAAATGGCAGTAGAATAAAATTTAGATATCGATAAGCGTGACTTCAATCTAATAGTTCCCCCAAGACAACAAAGAGGATTGAGACCCAAGACATGGTGGAGGACTTCGAAAGGCTTTTAAGTAAATATTATTTATTTTTTGTGATATTGTTGGTGAACATATTTTTTTTTTTTTGCAAACACGTGGAAGTGGACAATTTTGTCGGCGACGATCCAAAATCAGCTACATATTTTTTTGATTAATATCTCATAATTATTTGGTGATAAAGTATCGCCAGTGCATCTCAACACCTCAGCAATCGCAAGAAAAATTATGCATGCATAGACAGGGTGATAATAGTATCGCCAGTATTATTGTATTGCATTCCAAATTAAATAAATGTGCAGTAAATAGTACAGCTTGGTTATAACAGTTTTGAATACGTGTGTAGATATATAATATTTTCGATGTCCCTTTATTAATACTTGTTTAGTGATATTTGTATCGCAAATGAGTTTCAAGTAGTGACTATTGTATTCATTCTTTAACATGAACACACGATTCTTTGTACCGGTAAATGGTGACCATGTCAGATGAAAATTCCGAGCCTTCTATAGAGCACAACCAATATCAAAGCGATTCAGAAACGGACAGTAATACAAAGTTTATCTTCTGAATCATTATTAAGCGACGGATTCCTTGAGGATAACGAAATTGTAGGACTAACAGAGTTTGATTTAGGTGATGTTAATTCTCCTGACAATACTGCAAATTTTGAACCAGAAATAAATGTTTAATTAGCCGATGCAAGTCCAATTGCATCTACCCACAACCGTTAAATGTAACAGAAATCCCACAGAATCGGTTGATATACCTATTGAAATTCAGACTACTTCAACAATGAGCAAATTAGTCAAGTGTCGTGAATTTTCAGGATACCCCAAGATAATGCGAAAGGATTTTCAGTGAATTTGAATCTTACGCACTTCTCCATGAATTGCCAGAAACAGACTAAAGACGCATTGCAGCATTTCATTTACATCTAAAGGGCCTGCGTTAACTTGGTACAATTCTTTGAGTGACCGAGTCTAAGAGTTCGTGGATAACAATTTGTGTTTTGTTCAAGAAAAATATATTAATTTTAGTTGGCAAAGCGCAACAGTTATAATGGAAAGCGAAATTTTCCAAAATATGGTGTTATCTCCGGGTCAGTCGTTAGAAGATTATTTCAGTCAGCTTTCTGAAAAAGCTCAAATATTAAGAAAGCACGACCACGAGTTAGTAGCGAAATTCATAAGCGGGTTGCCAGAAAAAATGTCGTTTTTTGTCCGTGCTAGTCAACCAGTCGATGCACATCATGCTTTAACTTCTGCAAAAATGGCGGAAGCCTGTGGCTATAGACAACACGCGGAGACTTTATTAATGCTCTTAAACATGAAAATAAACATGCACCTCGGCAATTGCCAGGAAAATCGAATAGTATTGATTCCAGCCAGAGCGAGGTTATCCGTGATTTGCAAAATCAGGTTGCTATTCTTACCGACTTAGTTCAGGGTAAGCACAAGGAAAATGTTCAGAGTGAACCTTCCCGTTCTGATTTTCATGATATTAAGGATCAAATAGGACAGTTAAGTGGTTTGATAACTAGTATGGCAGTCAGGGAAGTACCCAACAAAGAACCTAAAAGACCTGAAAATTTAAACACAAATTACACAAATACCTCTCGTTTTGACTCATCTGAATGTAGGAGATGCAAAGGTCTCGAACATTTTCAAAGAGCTTGTAACTGGAACGGGTATGGTCAATTTCAACCGTCTAATCAATGCCAACTTTGTAATCAGAATGGCCGCATTGCTCAATCTTGTACCAAACTGGAGAGTTATGGACAGGGAAACAGGACCAACCCGGGTGTAGGGCACAGTCGTCCGGGTTAACTACGTCTATTAGTGCCGATTTTGATGAAAATGCAACTAAGGATAAATTTTTGTACATAACTGTTTTATTTGGCGATCTAAGAATAGCTGCATTAGTTGATACAGGGAGCTCTATCAATGTCATTTCTAAATCTTTGTATGATTCGATATCCGATCGTCATGAACAACCGGATAACTTGCTTGAACAGGGAATTGTTGTGCCAGTTAGTGAACAAGAGGAGCTACCCATTACAAGTCCAATAGTATTAGTCACAAAGCGAAATGAAGCGTCGAATAGTAAGACTTCAACTCAAAGTTATAGGTTTGTTTGTGATTTTAGACATTTAAACGCGCAAACAGAAGACTTTAAATATGTTATCCCAAACTTACAGGAACTGACGGAATCCTTTGCTGAAATAGTACCAAATTATATAACTTCGATAGATTTATTTTCCGGATTTTTCAGATGGGCATATCCGCCGAATCGTCAAGATATACCGCTTTCAACACATGTTTTGGAACGTACAAGTTTTAAGGCTACCGATGGGGTTAAAGACGGCATCTAAAACATTTCAGCTTCTGATGGACAAGGTATTGTGTGGTGTAAAATTCAGAACTTGTTTATGCTATTTAGATGACGTACTGATCTGTTCTGAAACCTTTGAAAAGCATTTAGATGATTTTAGACTCTGTTAGAGAGCGTTATTATTTTGCGCCAATGGGTAAAATAATCAGTGAATACGTGCAATCTTGCCATGAGTGTCAGTCACGTAAAGTTAGCAATTTAAAAACGAAAGCGAAAATAGTAGCTTATCCTACGCCTAGTAAACCATTTCAAGTATGGCAAATGGACATTTTTGGACCACTTGTTTCATCAAATAATGCCAATACATACGTTTTTACAGCAGTTGATGCTTTCAGTAATTTCTTGTTTGCCGTGTCATTAAAAAATAACGATGCAATATCAGTATCTCAGGCAATTTTTAATTTTTTCTGTAATTTTGGTGTGTGTAGCACGGTTATTTCAGATCAAGGATCAAAATTTATTGGCAAATGTACAACTGAAGTGTGTAAAATGTTGAATGTAGAACAAGAATTTACACCTAGTATGATGCATCATTGTTTGGGTCGCTGTGAACGAACGCATCGGACCTTAGCGGAGCGCTTAACGCCTTATGTTTTAGACAATAAACAATGGGAAGAAATGTTTCCTGGAATATCAATAGTTGTGTAAATTCAGGATCAAAATACTCTGCTTTTGAAATTGTCTACGGAAAAAGACCAAATTTTCCGTTATCGCCTTCTTACATAGTTGATTTCAAAGATATTCCGAAGGATGTAAAACCTATGTTGAGAATTTGGATGCCCGTTTGAACATTATTCGAGAGCATGTAAAATTGAATACCCTTGTTGCTCAACGGAAAATGGTTGAGACCGAAAATAAAAATGCACATGAGCTAGATTTGACTGTAGGCGACAATGTTTATTTATCCAGAGAGCCCGTTGGACAAGGCAGGAAATTTCAGCATATTTATGATGGACCGTTTACTGTAACATTTCATCCGAGTGCACATCTAGTTCTTTTAAGAGATCCTACAGGAAAGAGAAATTTTCGCCGTCCGTGCACATCAATAGATTAAAGCTTGTACATATACGGGCGCCCTTACCAGCACCTTATTTTAACCTACAAACCGATGAAAGTGAAAATTCTAGCCATAATTCCGGTAATAGTTCTAGCTCCGTTGACAGACAACTCGAAGAATTCGAAGTATGTTTCTAAAGTTTCGACAGAAAGTGAAGCCATGGATACAGATGTGGTTTCTCAACATGATACTAGTACTACAAATTTGAATAGACCAAGAAGGAATATCCAGAAGCCTGTGCGTTACCGTGATGATAACTTTAATGACCCCGATAAAATAGTAAAATCATGCGACAATGACAACCAACTGAAAGTTAAACGTATTCTTGCCAAGCGAAAAGACGGTGCACATTTCGTTTACTTGATTCAGAAAGTAGGAGAGCCAGCACAGAATGCAATTTGGGTACCTTTATCAAAATTACCACCCAAAGCGCAAACCTTGCTACTTTCAAGACCACCGCCGTTGATTCAGTAATTATATGTTTAGTAACATTTCGCATGGTGATGATTGCATCGCCAAAACATCATTTCAAAGTCATATACATTGAAAAGTTATTCAAATGAAACAGTTGGATTTATTCGTTTTATATATAGTGAATGTGGAAGAACCTGATTGTTTTATACATATATCATGAAATTGCCACAGATGGAATTTTCGGAATTATATTATTTGCTTGTTTTTGGTGATGATTGCATCGCTAAACAGAAATAACACTTCGTTTAAAAATAGCAACGATTGCGTGCTTTATAAAGTGATGATTGCATCGCTAAACTGAAATTACACTTCGTTTAGAAAATAGATGTTATATACCTCTATTTGGTATTTCTGGTTACCGGAAATGTAGGACATAATTTAGCCTGTTTATTCTATTTTACGGGACTGTATATTTTTTATGCTTGTCGGCGGCGAACAGTTAGTGTCGTCTGTCATACATGTGCTTGTTAAATGGCAGTAGAATAAAATTTAGATATCGATAAGCGTGACTTCAATCTAATAGTCCCCCCAAGACAACAAAAAGGATTGAGACCCAAGACACAAAGTGGTATATAGGGTAGAAAATCATTGTTTTTGAGAGATGCAAAACATTGTCAAAACACACCAAGTTAAAACAACTAATAATATATAAATAATAAACTGTTATCACAGAGATATGTCTCGCCTTTTTGTAATTTTGATAATGCAAATGTTGAAATTAAAATAGCAATACTTTAACATGTAAGTTATGCAAATATTCAAAGTCGATGAACCATGACTGAAGGTACATGGCTAAACAATCTCCATGGAATGAGATGTGCCAATGCTAATACAACTGCATACCAAATACCATTGATTTATTATAACTTTAAACAAACCTAAACACAAACATTAACTTGTAAACTATGTAAAAGTTTCAAAGTCAATGAACCATGATCAGGGGTGGGGCTATATAATCTCCATGGAAACGATACTTGCAAATGCCGATACATTTGCATACCAAATATCATTGACTTAACATTAGCAGTTCATCTTAAACTGATCTAATCACAAACTAATACATGTAAACTAAGCAAAAGTTTCAAAGTCAATAGACCATGACTGAGGGGGCGGGGCCAAATATTCTCCATGGAAATGAGATGTGCTAATGCTTATACAACTTAGCACCAATTAACATTGGCCTACCACTAATGGTTCCCCTTGAACTGACCTAATCACAAACTAATACATGTTAACTTAGCAAAATTTTCAAAGTCTATAGACCATGACTAAAGGGGCGGAGCCAAATAATCTCCATGGAAATGAGATATGCCAATGCTTATACAACTGCATACCAAATATCATTGACCTACCACTAGTGGTTCCCCATAAATTGACCTAATCACAAACTAATACATGTAAACTATGGAAAGTTTCAAAGTCAATAGACCTTGACTGAGGGGGTGGGGCCAAATAATCTCCATGGTAATGAGATGTGCCAATGCTAGTACAACTGCATACCAAATATCATTGACCTACCACTAGTGGTTCACCATGAACTAGACCTAATCACAAACTAATACATTGTTGACGCCGCCGTCGCCGTCGCCGCCGCCGCCGCCGACGCCGGAAACAGCATACCTAAGTCTCGCTTTTTGACTTCGTCAAGGCGAGACAAAAATTACGCACACTTATAATAATAAAAGCTTCTCACTGTGACTTTAATACGACCATACAATACGTAAATTTCAAGAGAGAATGACGATACACAATAAGCGAGTTCGGAGTTTCGATTACTTCCGGTACATAGGAGATTTGCCGCTTTGCATTGTGGGATCGGACAGAAGATAAACAAAGCATTTTGGCGGTTACATTTTGAGGAGAGTGAGTGGGTTTCTATCGAGATGTCTGAAAATGACACCTCGATTGATACTTTTAAACGGTGGACGGTACCAGTCCTCAACAGTGTCTTCGGATACGTGGTTTAATTGAGAACATCTGGGAAGAAAGAAGAACTTGTAGCACTGGTTTATTCCGCTAATTTGATGCAGATTAAGCAAGTGCTTACACCCGACGAAGAGAGAAAACTGAAAGCTGATCAGTACTGTGACAAATTGAAAGCACCAAAAGGTTACAGTTATAAAAATACATTCACTTTTGCAAACTACCCATAGCTCAAATAAAAAAATATAAGATATACAGACAGCTGTATAGCCTATAGGTAGGGACTCTGTGGGAACGTCATGTCAATAAACTCATATCTGCTACTGGGGGTGTTTAACGACCTTGACTGACTATTAAGCCCTCGCACGAATGCATAATTGGTGTTATCGACGTTGGTAAAAATTACAAAAAAAAACTTTTTCATTCAATGTCAGTTAAAAATAAAATATCACAGGAAACTTGAATTTTAGCTCTTCAAACTAGGCTAAAAGTTATAGACTTAACCTTTTGTATCTTTATTTCATAACAATGTGAAAATCGGTAATATTATCCACAACGTTTATTTTTCGCTATCATATGCAACAATTTAATATCCTATCGGGACCTAGTGCTATTTATAGAAACGTAAACAGACATCAAAATTTTGCATGCATTATCCTGAAGTTGAGAACAGTAAACTTTTGTAGGTAATCCTAATCCAATTTCGTCAAATTATAAGGTGTCTAATTTTGAAGAAAATCAACAAAATTTTGAGTTTTCCCCTGAAAAGATAACCCATGTTCAAATATTTTTCAAGGATCCATCCCTCCTCGCAATCTACAACATATTATCTTTACAACTATGTCCAGTTTATGTAAATGTTACGAATTGACGAGGCGCCAGTGTGTCAAAGGCGGCAAGGTCCAGCATTAAAAGAACAAAAAAAGCGCCGTAACGTTAGATTTATTCACTGTTCACATCATCATGCAGTCAGTTAAACTTTAAATTTCTGTTAAAAAATTTACACTGATGAACGTAATGGTTGGGTTATTCACAATCCATTGTTGTCAATTAATCAGATTATAAATTCGAATACATATTTACTTGCACAAATACGACAAAGATTCGCTAGAAAACTAACTTCATGAAATATTGTCATTATGAATACCCGATAAGGGTTAATTCCCTTTGTTTATATAAAATAGTTTGAGGTACTGTGCAGGATATTCTGTACTCTTAAATAAAATATATAAATAATTTATTAACTCAACCAATTAATACTTTAATTTAAAGAAAATATATTATTATAATTGAATTCAAACAAAATATGCAATACAAGCCGGTTTTGTAAAAATGTTGAAAAATAAACTATCCTCCCCTTTTCCAAAAAGAAAACGAGACGAAAACAAAACAATAAGAAAAAAAAAGTCAAAATGATTTAACGAAAAATGAAAATGAAAATAAGCAAAACAAGCAAAATAGAATTAACAACATCATGTTTTATCTTAAAATAATATGGATACAAACAAAATAAAAATAAGGAGATGTTGTATGATTGCCAAAGAGACAACTATCCATCAAAGTTCAAATGTAGTGGATGTAAGCAATTATAGGCAACCATACGGCCTTCAACAATGAGAAAAAAACCATACCCTATGGTCGGCTATAAAAGCTTGTTATTGATTGTCCTCAGTTATTACAATTCAGTATTGATTAAATTTGAAGGAAACAAGTATAATATTTATAATAAGCATTTGATTCAACATTGAATTTGTGTAACGGAACACATACTACATGAAACACGTCTTCTTTAAAATATTAGACCCTGTTTACACTTGTACAAAATTGAACTGATCTTTATTTGAATCGATCCTAAAAAGACCAGTTCGCGTTTACATTTGCACACGCAAGATGGATCGAGGTCAATCTTATTTAATCTAGTGCGTTTACACTGCAACATAAACAGAACCGGTCTGACCTGATTACTTTACATTTCATAAACAAATAATCCTAAAAATAGAATTGAATAATAACGAGTGCATTTCGCAGGGACTATCACACACTTCAAAATTATGGAGAAAATAGTTGGATCATTGGAATTTCGTACATGTATGCAGTTATCAATTATCTTTTTGGTTCACACGTCACAAGTCATTAAACAAAGAAATGCGTCCATTTCGATGAACTAGTATAAGACCAGAGATGGGTCTGATTACTTTCAATGTAATTGATTAAATTACAATTACTTTGTCATTTCTACGATTAAATTAAATTAACGATTACATCATTTTTGAAAGTATCTGATTAAATTAATGATTACATTGGCAAAGTAATCATGATTACATCTGATTACAATGAATTAAAAAAAAACATTTTGAATGATGTGAATGAATAAACGTTTAATATTATTAAATATAAAAAAGAAGATGTGGTATGATTGCCAATGAGACAACTGTCCACAAGAGACCAAAATGACACAGAAATTAACAACTATAGGTCACCGTACGGCCTTCAACAATGAGCAAAGCCCATACCGCATAGTCAGCTATAAAAGGCCCCGAAATGACAATGTAAAACAATTCAAACGAGAAAACTAAAGCATTTTTGAAAAAGGATATTTTTTTATATATATTATAAAATTATAACTTCAAACTTCATCTATTTAATAGACCACAAAAGTTCACTACATATATACATGAACATTGTGTCACTTGTTATGATCCATTACACTTTATCATCATTGATCTCTGAATTGTTTTGACTTCAAATTAATAAAGGTTTATAATAAAGAATTTGCTGTTTGTCTTCTGACCTCTTCCAGACTTTATATGTATTTCAAGGTGCAGTTTATGGAAGTTAAAATATGGATGAAATAAAGTTACCAGTTAAAAACTATGTAAAATTTTAATAGAATTGTTAATCAAATTGTAAACAAAATATAAGTACTAAAATTATTGCATTTTACATGTCCAGTCCAAATACATACCAAAATTTGTTTATTTTAAACAACATGTTTGTCCAACTTTTAATTTAGTTTGTGCTAATTAGATAAATTTTCACATGTTTGATTTATCTTTTACAATATATATTGCCCTACAGCTATACTCAATTGATAATTGCAATAAAAACAAACCTTAATTGGTCTCCTACCTGTCAATTCAAAGTTGACAAAAATCACAATATTGACAAAAGAATATAATTCAGAGTTTCTAAAGAAAAGTATTACTTGAATGTAACAGTTATTATCAAATATATATATGTACATCTTTAAATTGTGAATATATGTAGAATATCTTTTATTAAGGCCAGAGACAAATAATTGATGACTTTTCAATACTGTAACAGTTTATTTTTTACTGAAGTATACAAATCAATTAACATGCTTTAAGTAAACAAAAATATTTTAACATGCAAGATATTTATTAAATATGAATAACAAAAGGTTCATTTACTGACTATAAACACAGTTTTAGATTTTTTTTCATTGTAATCAGAATGTAATCAAAAGTAATCAGGATTACAGGCTATTTTGAAAAGTAATTGATTAAATTAAATTACATGTAATCAGATTTGTGGCTGATTAATGATTACATTGATTACTTAAAAAATTGTAATCAATTACAGCTGATTAACGATTACAATTACAATTACCCCAAGTCTGTATAAGATATTATTATTGAGGGGCCAGCTGAAGCCCTCCTCCAGGTACGAGATTTTCTAACTGTGTTGAAGACCCATTGGTAGTCTTCGGCTTTTTTCTGCTCTTTAGTCGGGTTGTTGTCTCTTTGGCCATCCCCGTTTCCATTCTCAATTTTATTGGTTTTGGTATAGTATGCTATTCTTCTTCATTGTTGTGGTACAAATGTACATGTGCATACTTGTAACAATCTACCTAAGTTGCAGCTATGACCCATAATTAAGTGATATGTTTTTAAAGAAATGTCATAATGGTGTGGTTAGACCTTCAAAGTATAAACAAGAAGATACCATACTCTAAATATTGATAATGATGAAAGTCTTTGGAAATTGTCCGGAAGTCTAATATATTCAGGGAAATTTAGCTCTATTTTTTTTCAGAAGATACCAACATAATAATATCTGAACATGGCCATATTATTATTAAATTAGATTAATTCATAACATATAATGAAATTGCTCATATTTTAAGTCCATATTTTGAATTGAATGCATGAAAGAGTGCCTGTACATATATATGTTACGTATATACAGAACTGTGTTATTCTCATTTTCTGTACATACAAGACATGTACAGTAGCATATGTCTTCATCCTTGAACCCCAAAGGTGACTGGTGGTATAGAAATATGGTTTTCCTCCGACCACAAGTAAAACCCTTGGCAAAGTGGAGCATCTGTTTGGTTGTGCGGGATGTGTGAATACGCAACCACGTCCGGTTAGAATAGGACGAATTGAGGCCTCCTGAAGAGAGAGTAACACGCTCCCTGCATGTTAAGAATTTTTGCAGCAACTCTTTTATGGGTCTGTGGGTAGCCTGATGCAAGGGAGAAAATTCATGCCCTATCCATTATACCCACATTTTCAGCTGGTGACTGTTGAAATTCCCCTCCTTTTCCCCGGTCGATCCCTATTACAGAACCAAGCTATTACATCTATTTATATTTTGTTCTCATCCTGAATGTGTTTGAAATATCTGCCACTGGACATGAAACAAACTGTCAATAAATTTTTTATCTTGGCTCATGAATGAAAGGAGATGTATAAAGTAACAAGACAGCAACGTAACCACAAAAATAATTAGAAATAAAATTAAAAACACAAATCCAGGCACGTACATGTATCATATTTATTATGCAATAAATAATAATTTGTTTTTCATATTTACTGCAAATTATAACTCAAAAGCGTCAAAAAGAAAGATATGCATGCAGCTTTGCTTCAAGTTGTGATTAATTAATTATTACTGTCTGAAATCTGGAAATCTTTAAGGTTGATGTAGAGGGTTTCACATGGAAAGGTGGATTGAAACTAACTTTCTTTGATTTTATCATAATAAAAAATGGTAGAAATTAGGGGGAGTCAGTTCTTACCCTAGACCTTAGACAAACCGACTTGTGCATTCAACAATGGTAGCCTTATGAAATACTTGCTACACTTCTAAAACAAGAAACTGCTATTTGTGTAAATCATATGGTCAAATAGTAAGTACATGGAAATTAAAAATTCAAAACATTTGCAATTTCGTTTTTTAATGTTTTGTGCCAACTAGTAGTTTCCCGTAATTTCCTGTGCGAAATAAGATTTTCACGTACAATGGTCATACGCTATAAAAAATAGTTAGTTTTTGCATCCTTTCTGCTCATTTTGTGTATGATGTGTGCTGCGGTAGTTATATTACAAAGTTTTTAAGTGTGTTTTTATTGTAAATTGGAATGTTGGCAGACAAAAGGTATATATTCATGAATATCAGGCAGATGCTTGGGGTCAAAGGTCAAACATAGAAATGAAAACTCTTGTCCTAGTATATTTCTACCACATATATAATTCAAATAATAAATGCTTTTTGTGTATTTATTTCATTAAAAATAAAATGCTCCGCAGGGCGCAGCTTGATACGACCGCAGAGGTCGAACCCTGAACAGTTGGGGCAAGTATGGACACAACATTCAAGCTTGATACAGCTCTGAATTTGGATTGTGATTGACTATTTGACACAGCATAGGTTTCTGACACAGAATGAATGTGGTCTAAGAACTTAAAAATTTTAAATTGGACATTCACCTATTATGGTCCAATATCCAAAATCTAAATACATGGTTAGATTCAGCATATCAAAGAACCCTAAGAGTTCAATTTTGATGAAATCAAACAAAGTTTAATTTTGGACCCTTTTGACCTCAATGTGGACAAAGTTGATAACGGGCGCAAAATCAAAAATCTAAATACATGGTTAGATTCAGCATATCAAAGAACCCCATATATTCAATTTTGTTGAAATCAAACAAAGTTTAATTTTGGACCCTTTTGACCTCAATGTGGACAAAGTTGATAACGGGGACCAAAATCAAAATCTAAATACATGGTTAGATTCAGCATATCAAAGAACCCCATATATTAAATTTTGTTGAAATCAAACAAAGTTTAATTTTGGACCCCGATTTAGACCAACTTGAAAACTGGGCCCATAATCAAAAATCTAAATACATGATTAGATTCAGCATATCAAAGAACCCTAAGAATTCAATTTTGTTAAAATCAGACTAAGTTTAATTTTGGACCCTTTGGACCTTAATGTATACCAATTTGAAAACAGGACCAAAAATTAAGAATCTAAATACACGGTTAGATTCAGCATATCAAAGAACCCCATAATTCAATTTTGTTGAAATCAAACAAAGTTTAATTTTGGACCCTTTTGACCTCAATGTGGACAAAGTTGATAATGGGGCCCAAAATCAAAAACTAAATACATGGTTAGATTCAGTATATCAAAGAACCCAATATATTCAATTTTGTTGAAATCAAACAAAGTTTAATTTTGGACCCCGATTTGGACCAACTTGAAAACTGGGCCCATAATCAAAAATTTAAAGACATGTTTAGATTCAGCATATCAAAGAACCCTAAGAATTCAATTTTTGTTAAAATCAAATTAAGTTTAATTATGGACCCTTTGGACCTTAATGTAGACCAATTTGAAAACGGGACCAAAAATTAAGAATCTAAATACATGGTTAGATTCAGCATATCAAAGAACCCCATATATTCAATTTTTGTTGAAATCAAACAAAGTTTAATTTTGGACCCCAGTTTGGACCAACTTGAAAACTGGGCCCATAATCAAAATCTAAATACATGATTAGATTCAGCATATCAAAGAACCCTAAGAATTCAATTTTGTTAAAATCAAACTAAGTTTAATTTTGGACCCTTTGGACCTTAATGTAGACCAATTTGAAAACGGGACCAAAAATTAAGAATCTAAATACATGGTTAGATTCGGCATATCAAAGAACCCCAATAATTCAATTTTTGATGAAATCAAACAAAGTTTAATTTTGGACCCTTTGGACCTCAATGTGGACCAATTTAAAAACGGGGCCCAAAATTCAAAAACTTAATACACGATTAGATTCAGCATATTAAAGAACCCCAAGAATTCAAGAATAAAACCCCATTGAAATTGGTCAAGAAATAAGCAATTTATACAAAGTATCTTCTTTTGCACAATACTGTGCAATTAAATATTTCTTGCAATTGCGCAATACTGTGCAATTGAATATTTCTTGCTATTGTGCAATACTGTACAATTGACAATTTCTTCCTATTGTGCAATATTGTGCTATTGGATATTTCTTGCTATTGCGCAATACTGTGCAATTGAAGATTTCTTGCTATTGCGCAATACTGTGCAATTGAAAATTTCTTGCTATTGCACAATACTTATTATATAATAATTTACATATCCTGTTTGGTGTGTATCTCCTGCCATATCATTATTATTTGCTTTTAAATATAAATCAGAAATAACCAACTTAAAATGGAAAATTTTAAAGAAAAAAAAAAAGGAAAAAAAGGAAGAAAAGGGGAAAAAAATCCCCCCCCCAATTTTTGAACCCCCTTATGATTCATCACCCCCAAACTCAATCCCAGCCTTCAATGAGGTATGGTACCTTGCAGTACAATTTCAGAGAGATCCATACACTTAAACACAAGTTATTCTCTGAAACTAGAAAATGCTTATTTTGGCCCCTTTTGGCCCCTAATTCCTAAACGTTTAGGGCAATTACCCCAAACTCAATTCCAGCTTTCCTTTGTGATATGGAACCTTGTAGTACAATTTCAGAAAGATCCATACACTTACACACAAGTTATTGTCCTGAAACTAGAAAATGCTTATTTTTGCCCCTTTTTGGCCCTCATTCCTAAAATTTTGAGGCAATTACCCCAAAATCAATCCCAGCATTCCCTTTGTGATATGGAACCTTGTGGTACAATGTCAGAGAGATCCATACACTTACACACAAGTTATTGTCTGGAAGTTACAAAAATGCTTATTTTTGGCCCCTTTTTGGCCCCTAATTCCTTAACTGTTGGTACCATAACCCCCAAAATCAATCCCAACCTTCCTTTTGTGGTATTGAACCTTATGGTAAAATTTCCTAGAGATCCATTTACTTAAACTAAAGTTAGAGTGCGAAAACCAATGTGTCTTCAGACGACGACGACGACGCCAACGTCATACCAATATACGACCACAAAAATTTTTTTGCGGTCGTATAAAAATCCCACAGAGTCCCTACTATACATGCTATAGGGCAGAACTATTGGAAGCTGATTGTATTTCTTTTAAGCAAAACAATGGTGACCATAAGTAAAAAAAAATTCATGTACAGGTTGAGTTGTAAAGGAGTGACTTTACTAGTGACTTACTAATACATTGGTAAACAAATATATATATCTGCTAGCCTAGAATTAAACTGGTTTATGATAGTCTTGAGGTAAATCCAGAGGGCTTTAAATTATATTGAGCATTTGAGAGTTATTAACTTTAAAAAGGGGAAGAAATGATTATCATTGCAGAGGTCGACTTAACAAAATTTAAAACTATGGCCAATAAGGCCAGTTAGAGGGTAAATTTACTGGCCCAACTCAAATAAAATTTGCCCTAATAATACTATCTAAGTGAAAATATAGTCAAATGTAATGGCCAATGGAGCCAGTAGTCTTTATGTTCAACTGGCACTTTTGAAATTCTACTGGCCTTGGGCCAGTGGGCCAGTGCTTAAGTCGACCCCTGCATTGGAACAGAATGCTGTCAGCGTGCAGATCAATGGAAATAAATAAATACTATTATTCACATGTTCATTGATAGAACTTGTATTTTATGACATGTTGACCTTTAATGAGTCCCTGTGACTATGTGATACTATATATGTTGAATATTTTGTTGATATTTGAAACTGTAGGAATAAAAGTTATAATTGTAAGACATAATAGTGTCCAAATGGACAGTTTTTCATAGAATTTAGGTATATGTACACATGTATATAAGAATGTTCATATCCATGTACATTTTAATATTGTCCCTCAAGTGGACAGATTTTTACTGCAAAAGATATGAAGTAGTGTCCACCCACAGGACAAATTTTCATAGTAGTTGCTATTAAATTGTGTCCTCCAAGGGAAGTAATACAAAGGTCATTAATTTTTTTTTATTATACTTGAATTTTAATAAAAATCTGAAGGATTGATTAGAAATTGATTAATATACAAATGTAAACAAACAAATAATTGATGGAAGTGAACATAGAGAAATTTAAGTTCTAAGAAATACCAATGCTAATGACAATGAAAGAATAACAATAAGAAGGAAGTGTGTAAAGTATAAAATCAGATGTGAAGAACTTTACTATATTTATTATGAGAAGAAGGCAATAGAAAATCTAGAATTTTTGTTTTAAATAATGTCCATTGTCATGAAATATTGTCCCCTAAGTGGACAGCATTTTACATCTACAGTTATGATATATTGTCCACCTGCAGAACAATTTTTCGTAGTAAATGTTATTAAATTGTGTCCTCCAAGGAAAATAATACTGAACAGCATCTGGTACTTATTTGAGTTTAAATTATACATGTATATATATTAAAAAATATAAATATGAAGATAAGGATGGTATGAGTGCCAATGAGACAACTCTCTGTCAAGGTAACAATTACATGTAATCAAAATTTTCAATTAAAGGTTAAAATATGTCCAGTAATAACAAGGCAATGGATATCATTTACATTTGTAATACTTTAATCATATAAAAAAAATGTCCTGGCGGACACAATGTACTGTGAAAAAACGTCCACCTGGACAATATTATATGGTATTAGATAATGTCCATATTCATGGACACTTTTTCATTCCTGAGGACATATTTTTATAGGAAATTGTGTCAGGCACACATTTAAATAAGTAAATATTGTCCATGGACAGTATTTATTATGAAATTGTGTCTGGTGGACATTATTTCATGGGGGACATTATTAAATCCTACATAATCGGTTCTATTTTACACCCAAATATACGGCATTACCACAAGCCTATCTATTTTCAAATAGTCTATCCTTTGGAAGTACATGTAGCAAAAAATAGCTTTACAGTGTTATAATTAAATCTAAATAAAATCATTAAACAAAATCTTTCTTCTTCATAGGTATTGTTCCAGATCCCTTGATAGACTTGACAAGTGGATGGATTACAGAATCCAAGGGTGTTTCTATGTGACCTCCAACTATGTACTATGACATAGCCACCTTCCTTCAGAAAAAAGAAGACAAATCACTGAGTGACAGGTTGATGAAGGACTACAAGGAGGGAAAGGCCTACAGTTATTTTACATCTGGATGCCTGAAGGAAGTTTGTTACCATCATATTGACAACAATAGTCCGTATTGTTTTTTGAAGGCAGAATGTACTGCATCTCAGCGCATAAATGATGTGCCACATACAACATGGGTTCTACTTGAGAAAGTTTCTGGGGAAATTCAGACAGCTTACTGTACATGTTTTGCTGGGTATGTTAAAAAATATGCAGTAACCATGGTAATAATTTGAAAAGAAAGAATATTAAAAGATATATATATATAAATATTTAGGATAATTGAATGGACTTACAAAATTTAAAAACATTCAAATTGCAAGGCTTCAAAGTGATATAGAAACACCACTTTTAATCTTTTATTGCTGTTTTTCATCTTAAAGTCAAAATATTCACATGTGTTATACAGAATTTTGGACAATCATATGCATACTATTACATTTTCTAATTCAGACTGTTGCATAAGGTTTTAACTTCTAGACAAATACTGATATAACATGCTAACCTTTTATTGTTTATGCTTCCGCTATACAGTAGAAATTTCACCAATTGCTATACAAATGTTACATCGTCTTCCATACAAAATAAGATTTTTTTAGTAAATTATCTCACTATTTTATTTGGTCATTTTGGTATAAATATACAACTTTCTATTCCTGTGTTAAAATTTGTAGATTGGGAGAGACTTGCAACCATATGGCAGCCATTTTATTCAAAGTAGACTATGCTTGGCAATGGGGTGCAAATAATAAATCTTGCACTTCCAAGCCATGTGTCTGGAAGTCACCAAGTACAAAAAAGTCTGTCGTTCAACCAAAAAAACTTTCTGAATTAAAAATAATGAAACCACATTATTCTAAAGGAGGTATAAAAATGTATTCTGCATTTGAAATTGCATGAAATAAGTTTGTTATTTAAAAAAATTGCATGTGAATTTGTACTGTATTTATGAAATTTTATTTTATTTTTCCAGATTGTTGGTTATTAGTTCTTCATTTTCTGTGCAGTTCTTTCTTTCTTGTATTGTTATGAAATGTGCAAAAGTTCTGTTGATATTCTATTTGCCATTTTATAACTGTTTAAGAAAGGTATATTTCACCTACATGTAGTAAGAAAACTTTGGAAGTAATAGATATGCAAGCAGCATACAAATAGTTTACACAAAAACTTCATTTATATACTACTATTTTTCATTAAAAAAATGTAAGTATAAATTAAAATGATTTTATTTTCTGAACTACTGGACATGCTGGAGAAGACATTTAATTGGTTTGTGTATTCTTAAAACTCAGTTTACCATGGAGTGTACCTACATTTGTAGAAGAGGTCCCAATGATAAAAATGTTGATGGATGCAATATTTAAATATTAAACCATTCTGTATTTTCACTTTGACCACATGTTCAAAAATACAAGGACATTGCTTGCCTATAAAATTTCTTTTAATGTCATTTTGTTTACTTTGGATATGTTAGCATAATTATGCACCCGCCGTAGCGGTGGGGGCATTAAGTTTTACCCTTGTCCGTCTGTACGTACGTCCGTCCGTACGTCCCAAAATTGGTTTCTGTTCTCTAACTTGAATTTGCCTCAACCAAATGTTATGAAACTTATACACAATGCTTATTACCGCAAAACACAGATCAAGTTTGAGTTTTGTTGGCGTCACTTAAACCGTTCTAGAGTTATGCCCATTTATAAATGGAAAAATTGCAAAATTTTTAGTTTCCGTTCTCTTACTTAAGTTTGCCTCAACCAAATGTTATGAAACTTAAACACAATGCTTATTACCACATAACACAGATCAAGTTCGAATTTTGGTGGCGTCACTTTAACCGTTCTAGAGTTATGCCCCTTTATAAATGGAAAAATTGCAAAATTTTTAGTTTCCGTTCTCTAACTTAAGTTTGCCTCAACCAAATGTTATGAAACAATGCTCATTACCACAAAACACAGATCAAGTTTGATCAAGTTTGAATTTTGGTGGCGTCACTTTAACCGTTCTAGAGTTATGCCCCTTTATAAATATCAAGTAATTTTTAAAATTGGGAGTTATCTTCTTTTGTCCATGATTATAGTTGAATGAACTACAATCAATGCTTTATACAATGCAATGTTTAATTTTGACTTCCACTGATAAAACACAGATCAAGTTGAACTTGGGTAGTGTCACTTTAACCATTATTGAGTTATGCCCCTTTATAATTCGAAAGATTGCAAAATATTTAGTTTCCATTCTGTAACTTAAGTTTTCCCCAACCAAACATTATGAAACCTATACACAATATTCATTACCACTAAACTAAGATCAAGTACAAATTTTTTGTTTTTGTTTTCTAACTTTAGTTTGCCTCAACCAAATGTTATGAAACTTATACACAATGCTTATTACTACATAATACAGATTAAGTACGAAATTTAGTGGCAACACTTTTACCATTCATGAGTTATGTCCCTTTATAAACATAAAATTGCTGAATTTTTCGTTTCCGTTCTCTAACTTTAGTTTGTCTCAACCAAATGTTATAAAACTTATACACAACCGTTCTAGAGTTATGCATGTTTACAAATAGAAAAATTGCTGAATTTTTAGTTTCTGTTCTCTACTTAAGTTAGCCTCAACCAAATGTTATGAGACTTACACACAATGCTTATTTTTTCTCTTATGTGAAATGAACTGTTCCATCATATTTCAGTGTCGATTACTCACATTTTTATTTTGTAGGACAAGGTCAGCCAATTAACCCAATCAAACGACAACTTTTTCAGCCAACACAGGGATCAAAACCATCTTTAGGGAAGTTGAGTGATGCCCTACTACCAGCATGTCAAAATGCTGCAGTATTCCAGTACATACACCACAAGTACACAAATTATGAACCATCTGAAGATTTTAATGTTCTGTCAACAGAAACTGTCACAACTACTGAGGGGACCATTTTACCGTTATCATTACCAGAGACTGCTGGAAACTGTAATGATCATAATGAGCTTCTTGAAAAACTGAAGTACACAGATGCTGACAGGGAGAAAATTTTGCAGGAAACACGTGGTCAAAGTGAAAACACAGAATGGTTCAATCAAAGGAAAGGACGAATTACATGTTCTAGGATGCATTCTGTTTTCACAAAATCAGAAACATTGAAGAAAAATAACGCTGTGAACACAGAATCATTAGTCAGTGAGATCCTTGGCTACAAAGAAAAAAATAGTAATATTCCTGCATTGAAGTATGGTAGGATCATGGAACCTGTAGCCAGAAGGAAGTATAAGTGTATACTGTTACAGAGGAAACACCAAGATTTAAAAGTTGAAGAAACAGGGCTGTACATTGACACCAAAAAGGGCTATTTAGGTTCAAGTCCAGATGGTACAGTACACACAGAGAGTTTGTAATCCCAAACTCCATACACCGCAATTATTCCTGGTGTGACACCAGGAAACTCCGACATCCCTCCCTAAATTCTCGGAGAAATTTGGGAGTATTCCCTCTGACTTCCGCGTAAATTCGCTACCTTTTGTTTATTGTATTAGCGACATCTCTCCCAGTCCTGTGTGACGCGGTGTCACACCAGGTAATTAATTGCCCTAATCCTTCTGATCTATGCCGGCACACGACAGTCAAGGTATGTGAGATTTCTAATGTAATTAAACAGTTGTATTTCCTGTCTATTGATAATCAGGTTATATATCTGATTGCTTGAAACAAATAAAAGATTAAAAGCAAAACGTTATTGTTAATTCTTTCAATTACACTGTACATTTAAAATTAGTTTTATTAAAAACAACTATATTTGATTTTGACCTCGTTTTTTTTTGTCAGTAAATAAATGTTTAATTTACAAAAGAGATATAATTGTGTAAAATAAACGGAGACTAACGCTGAATAAATGTGGGCAGTTTGAAGAAAATTACACGTCTCAAAGTTTTGTATACAAGTAAAAAAGAAAATATTATTCACTATTCGTTATGCTAATAAGTCTACGCCATTTTCATTTTACGATTACATAATTGCTTGAAAAAATTAAAGATTTAAAAGCAAAATGTTGTTGTTAATTCTTTCAATTGCATTAAAGTTTTATAAAAAAAAAACTATACTTGATTTTGACCTCGTTTTTTTTTATCGGTAAATTATATTACTTACGAAAAGGGACATACTTGCATAAAAATAAACGGAAACTAACGCTGAATATAAAATGTAAGCAGTTTAAAGAAAATTACGTGTCTCAAAACTTGTATATGCAAGTAAAAAAGAAAATACTCTTCACCATTCGTTATGCTTAATAAGTCTACGGCATTTTCTCTTTACGATTTGTTAGCATTACTTTAGGATAAATAATACATTTCGGCTACAACAGGAATACTTCTATAGCTGCATCAACTCGTCGTTGCATAATATTCATTTACGCACAATGAATTTAAACTTTGTGTTGTATTAAGGACAGTGATCTTTAAATATTTTTAAAGGAATTAATTGCCGTGGGAAGACGATACACATCTCAGTGATCAACAGTGCGTGGTTGAACTTTGAACTTGACTTCGCTCACAATATTGAATGCTAAAATAGGGACATCAATTTTGTCCACGAGATTTTATTTGGCGGGAAATATTATCACGTAACAGTAAACTCAGGTGACCTTTCTGGATGACCGTGGGAAAATTCATTCAAGGTTTAAATTTGCTTTGTAATGATTGACATTTGTGTTCGTTAAGATTGAGGCTCTAGAAGGTCCTTTTACAATTGATTAACCGGAATCTAAAATATAATCCTTTTCTGAATAAACAAACACCAGCCTTTTATTTTTACGTTTCTCAGTCAGCACAGAACGTAAACCTGGACATTATTTATACGTCCATGGTCAACAATATACATTAATGGTAGATGAAAACACGATGCATGTCGTTCAGTTCCTGTTGGGCGTTGGTAGAGATCCTCTGTGAAAATGTGCAGATGGTTCAAATCCGATCCACATTTTTTTTTTCACGTATTTCTTTCACGATATAGTTTCATTTTAATATTCTATAGTAATTGTTGAATTACTTCTTTTTCTTTTTTTTTATTTCAACAAGGACTTTTAACATCCAATAATAAAGGATCAATAACAGAGATAAACAACACATGATTTTTTTCTTCTTCATATAATTAATTAGGTTGTGATTATTGTGTTGTGTCTGGGCGGGGAATGTCTCTTAGTGTTGTGTTTTTATGAATATAGGGCACATTGCATACAAAACGTTTTCCCTTCGTTCAACAGAGTTGTCACTTTACAGTTTCTTTTCTGAATTCAAATAATTCAAGTCGGTAATGTACCGGAGGTAGTGAAACAATATTTTACATTGCAAAATAAATTGAAAGTTCACTTGTTGATCCGATAAATTAACTCTTGGGTTGAGATTGGACAAATTACCGTTAAAACAACATTTTGTTTTAAGCCAGTTGATTTTTATATATTGAACAATTATTAATGAACCGGATATTGCTCACTGAGTAGGTCATAAAAGATACTAATTGTGGTAAAATCGTCTTTGTTGAAAAAACACAAATTATGACCTGACCGGACTATAGTAAAAATACAAAATAAGTGTTTTATTCGTATTTTTATTCGTTGGTACGTTTTATTTCAAATGACAATGACATGGGACAAAACATACAAGAATAATAATCTTATTTTGAATGATAATGTCACATTTTTATCTGTCAAAGAAAGGATATTTTAATACCGTGTTTTAAAGCACACAGGTGCAATCAAGATCGATTAAATGTACATAGGTAATAAATCTGGCTAATCCGATTATGTTGTCACGCGTCATTAATCTTCAGTACATCAGATGGGCAATAAACCAATTAACAGCCACGCGGTGTTGGGAGAGAATCTTTGGAGGAAATTGGGAGTATAATCCGTGATTCGCGGTGTCACACCGCTACACTCCGAAATCGGTGATTAGAGTTCGCGATTACAAACTCTCTGTGCGTACTGTATGGTAGAGTGTTCTTGCTGTGGTTCTGGTGTGTTGGAGGTTAAATGTCCATTAAGTATTGCACACACCATACCAAGTCATGAAAATCGAACATACTTAGTCAAAGAAGGTAGTAACACCACATTACAAAGAAACCACAACTACTACACACAGATACATGGGCAAATGGCAATTTGCAATAAACAATGGTGTGATTTCTTTGTATTTACCAAACATGGACACCACTTGGAGAGAATTCTGTTCCAGAAGGATTATTGGGAAAAGATTGTATCGAATTTGGAAAATTTCTTTCTTAAATATGTTGTAGTGGAGCTTCTGACTCAGGATATAAAAAAAAAGGTTGCACACACAGAAACATCAAGTGGCA
Organism: Mytilus coruscus; assembly: GCA_017311375.1. Classification (NCBI taxonomy): domain Eukaryota; kingdom Metazoa; phylum Mollusca; class Bivalvia; order Mytilida; family Mytilidae; genus Mytilus; species Mytilus coruscus. The sequence goes on along the minus strand of CM029606.1, from coordinate 22,287,308 downwards.
CGAAGAGTAATACAGACAGCATACCACTTTTGGCAATAAGTACATGTAAACCAACAAAACCAACACAAGCTAAAGGGAAAAAACTCTAACAAGGGATGTTAAAAGGTTGAACCAAAACCAATTTATCTGTGTGGCTCATGTCAGCAAACATGTTTCGAAATTGATGAACTGGACAACAACTGTGAATCTGACTACAGTATAGGATGTGACAAATGTAGAAAATGGTTTCATTGGGGATGAATGGGTTTTGATGGTATGTTGAACATGGATAAATGGTACTGTGATGACTGTGAAGCTAGTAAGGAAAACAGTTTATGAATAAGGTATGTTTTTTATGTCCCACCTACAGTAGTAGAAGCATTGTTTTTTTGGCTGTTTTGTCTGTCCCCTTCCAGGTTTAAAAATTTGGACAAGGCAGTTTTTATACTATGTCATTTTAGACTAGACGTACATGTAATATGGTGTACTGTTGTCCATCTGTCTATCCATCTGTCAGTTGACATATTTTCTATTTTAAAATATTTTACACCTTTTGGTACATGTACACACTCTGACAGACTTTGATATTATATGCTGCTTGTTAAACATATCAAACTTGTCGTTTCAATTGTTTTACATTGTCATTTCGGGGCCATTTATAGCTGACTATGCAGTATGGGCTTTGCTCATTATTGAAGGACGTACAGTGACCTATAGTTGTTAATTTCTGTGTCATTTGGTCTCTTGTGGAGAGTTGTCTCATTGGCAATCATACCACATCTTCTTTTTTATATTGAAGAATTTTCTTGACTCTATGAATAGCAACATATATAATATACAATGAATATTGTATGGTATTTATCCCTGTTAAAGGTATTAAAATTTCCTTTCAATTTTAGGTCAAATATTTTTAATATTTTGCTTCACATATATATGATATCATATCCCATTTTGTTGTGGATTGCTAGATACTGACGACAGAATATAAAATTAACATCACCAGATAATAAAAGTAACTACATTTTTGTACATAAAACATTTATAATTTATTAACAGTATTTATAATAGAGACAAAAAAATCAATTTGGAATTTTCACAAATTAAATCCATAAGTTAGTACAAACAAATATATGTATTTAATATCAAGATATATATACTGAATATTTTTATTTAACCCCAAAATAGTGTATTATTATTTCTAGAATCAATTTAAAAATGACTTATTTATTATGATATTGCAGAGGAGTATATATATGCAAGAGAAGAAAAGAGAAAGAAGGAAGATTTAAAAGTTGAAGACCATATTAATCATTATCTTTAAGACAGCCTACATATTTTTATATTTCTTCAGTGACAACATGCTTTGAAGCAGTATTGTAACAATACAATGTACTTTTCAGATGTATTGGTCCGGGAACACAGTTATCTTGCCTTGATTTTCGTTGTCTACAAATATAGTCCCTAGTGTGGACAGTGTGTTATAATTACTTTCCATTTTTTTTATACCCTTTCCAAATTTATTTCTTCATGTTTTAGGCCTAAAATGGCAAGTAGGGGGAATGAAACTACATGTTAAAAAAAATTGGTTCATGAATTTTGAAGTTAAGTAGTGATTTATTCCAAATGAAAAAGATTAAAAAATAGCTTTTCAGAAGCTGTCAAGAAATAATTCAAGACCCCCTCAACATAAAATTGTCCATATTTTGAGTTAGAGCTGATGAAGTTTTTTATAATTTTGATATAATTTGTCCCAAAAATAGTACACCACACTGTGAAAATATTATTAAGAAAGGGCCGGTGGGATTTTTTAATTTCCATTTATTTTCTAAAAGAAATGCACTATATATGAAATAACTGTGTTCTCACACCAATTGTCCTCTAAACCTCACTCATAATTATGCATTCTTTTCAAAATATTTATTTGGTTATAATTATTCAGTTCTAAGAAAAGTTGTCTTAATCATGGTTAACAACCATAATTATATATTTTTAAAATTCAACATTCTTGAAACAAGGTTTTGAAATAAACTTATTATAGAAAAGTACATAGACAACTAACAGTTGAATAGTTATGCTAAAAAAATTCCTTTTTCAAGCAATAATTTAATCATAAAAGTAAATAACATACATGTAACCTTTGAGCTAGAAATAAATAAACAATTCATTTGAAAGAAATTTTTCTCTTGGCCAAAAATTAAAACTGTCTGTTATATGAGGTGAGGTCTAAAGACAGTTATAGTGATTGCTAAGTATTATAGTGAAAACTATAACAGTAGTCTGTTAAAATCGGTCAAACTCCTTTATTTTTGCTTCTTGCCCCAAGTAACTAATGAAACCAAATCATAACCTACAACATTTTATCAGGTAATATTTTCAGGGCCATAGTGATTTTTTGTTATATCCCCCCCTTTTTTTTACTTGAAAAACTATAAATTACACCAAACATAATTAATGTACCCTTTTTGTTTTTTTCCTTGGAGGTGAAAATTCAAAATCGTATATTTTTTAAACTCCTGCATTGTGATACATTTTAGAATTTTGAATTTACAAAATCGTAAAGTTTTAATATATCAAAATTTGGCACCAATAATTCAAACAGAAAATGTAATAATTTTTTAAATGCTTGAAGTCTATCTTCTTGAAAGTGATTATCTTTTTTCAACAAAATATGTGCAATTCATAGTCCTTGATAAACTTTTACAGCCAAATTGTCTAAACTTTTTAAATCAGTGTTAATGAAAACACATTATTATTGTTGTTGAGTTTATTTAATTTTCACTTTACTAAAGGTGGTTGCAAATTAGATACAGCAGAACAAATTGTAAAAATCTCATTTGCCAAAGGAACCAAAGTAATAGGCAATGTGTTTTTCAAAATTTGAAAACACTTGATTCGGCCAATTGCCCTTTCAACATGAATTCTAACATTGGCAACTGCCTTTGTTTTCAGTACATTTTCCTTAGTCATCTGCTCTGACCCCTGACCAGGTGGTGGTATAATCAATTTTGCCTGTCTCATTACCAAGCTGATTGTATGGGAAAACCTCTATCTGCCATTACCTCATCAGTTGGATCAATGAGATTTAAAAAACCACTGTCCATAACAATAAAGCGATCAGAGGCCCTCCCGCCATAAGCTTCGGAAATGTAAGAAATGCTGCCATTTGGTGCCATTGCAACTAAAAACTTAAGCGTGTTGTTTTTTTTGTAATCAGACCATGTTTGTGCTTGTAATTCCATATCTTTGGGTCTTTCAATGAATATTTCAGTGCAGTCTATGATACACCTAAGATTAGGAGCAATCGAAGTATATACATGTGGCAATGTCTCTTTTGTTATTTCTTTATCTGGCCAATGTATAAGAGGCTTCAACTCGTACGCCAGAAACTTCAACCATGTATTTAACACCTGTGAGACAACTGACAGTTGAACACCAAAAAAATCACCCAGTAACTCACTGTTCATGCCTAACACTTCATCAAAGTCATGACAAGTTCATCTTTGACAGACAATTTTCTTTTGGGACCAAATTTTTTAGGTGATTTTTTGAAAACCCTTTTCGCTTTAGTGCTAACAATTTTCTTGCTTCCACTCCAATAGGTCAAACGCTTTGCACGAGGTAACAAATGCTTGTATAGCCTTTCAAATACATCTGCATTTGGCAGCCCTGTGTACAAACGTGTTTTAGTGTCATCTTTCACTATGTTATTTGTCACAGTTGTATGAACCATGTTTTTTGTGCCTTTGCTGTGTAGTTGTTGTTGTAATTTTAAGTGCCTTCCTTGCAAATACCTATTTTTAACTTGTGCTTATCTTATTAAAAAAAATAAATACACATGTGCTTACATAAAGTGTTTCACTATTTATTTGAGTGTTGTTTATAGTGGTCAAGAAAGTCTGTTTATAGATATAAAAAGATGTGGTATGATGCCAATGATACAACTAAAAAGTAAACCATCACAGCAAGCTATGACTATGTTAACGGTCATAACGGGCCCCAACAATTACTTGCGTAGAATCATTCAAACTGGAAGACCAATATATGCATTCTGTTCATAGATGTCATGAAAAAATATATAGAAAAAAGCTTTACAAGACATATATCGGTACATATGCATGTCATGACCGTCCAGTATCTCCGTTTTTTAATTCTTCTAGAACAATTTTTCCGTGAAACTCATTTGAAAATCCTATGTTCACCATTCAATACTACCGTTTGTTGCGTAACGATAAATATTTTTCTACCTGCGCAACGATTACTAACGTTTTAAAGCATATTCACGATATCCGTTGTGTATTTATCCCGTTTGTTTATCTGCAATGACCTTTCGACCTTAATGGGTGATCTCTCTTGAATTTTTTCGCACCTGCGCATTACAAAACTCCGAACTCGCTTATATTAGAAAACGTATTACTAAGGTCAGTTAGACGTCACAAATACAGTATGATTTGCATACGTTGAAATGACGTTTTAATTACGAAATAGTTGACGTAAAAAAGTACCGTCAGAACAACGTCATTTTAACGTAATTGTAAAGTTCAATTACGTAAATGTAACGTTTATAATACGTCGTGTAATACGTAAAAGTTCGACGTTATTAAAACGTCATTTATACAACGTATTCTCAAAAGCCCATTATCTAAATATTACGTAAAAATACGTTATGTTTCACGTTACCAAACCTCGACGTCACAATGACGTCAAACTAAGGTAACGTCAGCAATTACTTATATACGACCAAATGATAACGTCGTGCTTACGTCGTGTGTTTCCTGGGTGGAAACTATTTGAACTATGTAAACTTTCGTATGAAACCTTATTGAAAAATATGTCTATAACTGTCGGAACAACAGGGTAGCACTAAGGTATGGTTTAACAGCAAACACTCACTGCAATAGTGAGAGATGTGTAACGCAAAACCATAGCACCAGCCCTGTTTGGAAATTTGTACCGAACCAACTGTTTCAGCCTATCGTACACTTCACTTTATTCAACTACTTCTACTGCTTACTATAAACTTTTTACTTGCCTTCTTTTCCAATCTGTTTGGTCTACTGTCTTCGGCACAAACGACAACTTTGACTACTGGAAGTGTTTAACGACCTTGACTGGCTGTTCAGCCCTCGCACGGTCGGTACAACTTTAACTGAATAGCTACCCAGTATTTATATTACGAACGCGGACCTCAAAGAGAGCACCCTAGCAACAACTGTACAGGTAAAGCGTCTTATAGAAACCAAGGATAAAGGGATGATTTTCGATGCTGTTTTCAACGATAAAAAAGATCAAATGGGAAAATTCATTAAGATATCAGAAAAAACATAACGGTAGAAATATTATAATATTCTTAAACTGTAAATTCATAACACTACCCACGCCTCCGACTTCATGCATGAGTTTGAAATTTTGTACTCACTTACATAACACAATTTAAACCGTCCACGTTAACACTAGCTGACACCATACCAAGGTCCTATTTCATACCTCAATTTTCCACTGATTCCGAAGAATATTCTTCCAGCAATTGTTTTTACACCGAGTGTTATACCATGATAACCAACTAAGGCTTTCCTACAGCAATCCGTCCTAACGGCGGACCTAGAAGGGGTACCTTAGCATCACGTAGACCACAGCCTACCTACAGTTCTGCCCCCTGTCAGCTTCTTTCGACTAGCATGTTCTTTCTGTTTTGTTAGTTGAGTTTCTATTTTCCAAATATCCTACTTTAATTCACATTTTTAAAAGCAACTGAGTACTGAACTTAAAATGTTAAATCACAAAAATACTGAACTCCGAGGAAAATTCAAAACGGAAAGTCCCTAATCAAATGGTAAAATCAAAAGCACAAACACATCAAACGAATGGAATTCAAATTAAATTTCGACCAGATAACCATTTCAAATATTCTATTTTGAATACTACTTGAAAAGTTGTGTTGCCAAATAGCGGTTTTAAACAATTTTGCCTCACAACAGGTCATTTACGGACCCCTCAAGAAAGAGTTGTTATAAAGGGTTCTTTAACTTGCACAGGGCATGGTACTCCCTGAACACGGGACCTCGGATTTAACGTCCCCATCCGACGGACGGACAATTATAGACAAATTACTCTACAGGAATGCTTGACAAATCCCACCGCTGCCACCATTTGTAACGTGTAACCGGGCGGGGACGTTTTAATATTTTTATACTAGGGTTCGTACCAGTTTCCTGGGATTTGAAGAGCAATGCAAAATTTCTAAAGTCAAACAGTGCACTCTATACTACCAAATATAAAACAAATACTACATAAAATGAATTTCAGCACCTATCAACCTAACTCGCACCTGGTAAATTAAAACTGTTTAAAAACCCTTTCAGTCTTATATTTGTTAAAACCAAATGTTTGGAACTATAGGCTGAAACCTAAGTGTATGAAACTGGGCTGAAACCTAAATGTATGAAACTGGGTTGAAACCTAAATGTATGGAACCTATTAAAAACTAATGTATGGAAACTATTTGAATTATGTAAACTTTCGTATGAAACCTTATTGAAAAATATGCCTATAATTGTCGGAACAACAGGGTAGCACTAAGGTATGGTTTAACAGCAATCACTCACTGCAATAGTGAGAGATGTGTAACGCAAAACCATAGCACCAGCCCTGTTTGGAAATTTGTACCGAAGCAACTGTTTCAGCCTTTCATACACTTCACTTTATTCAACTACTTCTACTGCTTACTATAAACTTTTTACTTTCCTACCTTTCCGATCTGTTTGGTCTACTGCCTTCGGCACAAACGACAACTTTAACTACTACTGGGAAGTGTTTAACGACCTTGACTGGCTGTTCAGCCCTCGCAAGGTGGGCTCGGTGCCCGAAGGCGTTTGGTGAGCGTTTAAATAATTTGTGCCATCGGTAAGGAACAGGTGGAGGACGCCATTTTGGTAGGCCGCCATCTTGGTTTTGTGAGTTGTTTTGGTTTTCTTTTGTTGACTATTTTGATGTTATTTCTTCACAACGGCTGCTTTCAGGGCCAGATTGGTCATCTTGGCAGCCCGCTAACCTCGATGATGGAGTACTGGTAGATAAGTCTCGGACGTAGTATTAAAGATGACAGGAAGCATTATCAGGACCAAAGTCGTAAGACAGTGAAATGAAGGTCCATCATCTAACACCTCGGATACAGCCCTCGGACGTCAGTTGGCATAACACTCCGCCATCCACAATGGGTTTTGGAGTCCATATTAACGCGGAAATTTACGCACAAAACAAACGTGTACTGTACAGCATAGATTGGTTTCTGTCATCTAAAGTAGTAAGTCGTTGATCCATCTAAAAGTAAACCCTCATCGAAGATAGCGGGTAAAGGAGAGCTGACCCAGCACGTCCGTTCAGCTGTAATGACTGAGACTTGACCATGATGTGATGTGATGTGATTGAATAGCTACCCAGTATTTATACTACGAACGCGGACATCGAAGAGAGCACCCTAGCAACAACTGTACAGGTAAAGCGTCTTATAGCAACCAAGGATAAAGGGATGATTTTCGATGCTGTTTTCAACGATAAAAAGATCAAATGGGAAAATTCATAAAGATATCAGAAAATACATAACGGTAGAAATATTATAATATTCTTAAACTGTAAATTCGTAACACTTGGTATCAATAGATGATACTTAGTATGTATAGATCATACTTGGTATCAATATATCATGCTTGGTATCAATATATCATGCTTGGTATCAATATATCATGCTTGGTATCAATATATCATACTTGGTATCAATTATCCCTTTGAAATTTTGTCTAATGTTCATGCTGAGAAACTTATATTGCCACAGTTGAAAACTTCTTCAAATGACAAAATACAAGAGTAATGTGAGGTGCTGTAAATTCTGAAATTTTTGCGATGTTTTTATTATTCCAAAACATGTGACGAGATAGGAGTGGCAAAAATAAAAACTCACATTTTAAATTTTGATAGCATTATTTGTATGCAGCATTTTCTGAAATCACAATAATTAACCTCGCATTTGTCAAACACCACAATAATAAATGCATACAATTATTTCTGAGTATTTGTGAGACAACAACTTAATTACACAAGTAACCAAAAGACATCTAGAGGCCAACATTTAGTCTTCAGCTATAGACAGGTGTCTATACAATTTGTCAAGCTTTAAATCTTCCCTTGTCTATACAAGTTGTGAATAAATCAAACAAACAAAAATCTTCCATCAACACATATTCTCCAAATAACAAAGAACATTAAGATATGACTAGTGTTTGGAGATCTCAACTCTCCCTTTTTAGCTCACCTGGTTCAATACGCCAAATGAGCCATTACCATTACTTGGAGTCTGTGTTGTTGTCTTCATCATATAATTATTAAAAAAATCTTCTCCTCTGAAACCACTAAACAGACTTCAACTAAAATTGACATTCATGAATGTTTTTTTCTTTTGGGTAATTAGTAATTTCTTTGGATAATTAGTAATAAGGTTATTTTTTCCCCTCGCAAACCAACCAACATAGCCACCTAGAAATAGAACATTAGGGTAAAATGGAACTAATTAGCTTATAATAGATAGAGGAAAGGAAAACAGACAGGGTAAGAAATGCTCAAAATGTCAAGATTTACCCACTCTCCATTTGTACATTGACTTATTTGACCTTTTTTTACCAATTTTTCTGTAATATTTTTTTTTTGCATTTATTATGTTTTTGGGGGGTAAAATAATGTCCACATTCTGTATTCTTACGCAATTATGTGTATAAGAAAACTCCATCGGTATTGATCCAAGACTTGTGATTGCACAGCAGCATATCCTCGATGATTGGAAGTTCGTTACCCTAACTCAAAACGTAGCAATTATTATCCACTGTGAATGTAAATATTCTTTACTTATTTGCAAAGAGGCTGATACACTTAATTGATGAATAGCTTCACAAACATGGTCAATCTGTCTTTGTTTCGTATTGTGACCGGCCGATTCCGTAAAATAAGTAGACATGCTTGTAAGTTCGTGACCTTTGTCTTGGACGGTGGCTTTTGCGTATGTGCAACAATATATAGGTCAGGCCTATTGTATTATGTATTTGAAGATTGCAGAATAAATTTGAGATCAAATAACAAAATATTAATGAATATCTCGAAAAAAAAGAGAAATTAGGATATACTAATTTTTTAATTCTCCCTACAACAGTTATTCTAGTTTTTACACGTGACTTCCAATGGTCAATTGGAAAGTCCAGAATTAAACACTTTAAACACGTTTAAGATAACTTTAACGATGTCACAATGTCATTAATGCATCAAATAAAATTGAGAATGGAAATGGGGAATATGTCAAAGAGACAACAACCCGACCAAAGAGTAGATAACAGCCGAAGGCCACCAATGGGTCTTCAACGTAGCGAGAAAATCCCGCACCCGGAGGTGGTCCTCAGCTGGCCCCTTAATAAAATTGTGTACTAGTTCAGTGAAAATGGACGTCATACTAAACTCCAAAACATTTAAATGAACTAAAATTAAAAAAACATACAAGACTAACAAAAGCCAGAGGCTCCTGACTTGGGACAGGCGCAAAATGCAGCGGGGTTAAACATGTTTTGTGAGATCTCAACCCTCCCCCTATACCTCTAGCCAAAGTAGAATAAAGAAACACATAGCAATACGTACAGTAAAACTCAATTTAAAAGAAGTCCGAGTCCGATGTCAGAATAGGTAACAAAAGAAACTAAGCAAAATGACAATGATACATAAATTAACAACGGACTACTAGCAGTTACTGACATGCAAGCTCCAGACCTCAATTAAACTGATTGAAAGAGTATGTCTTCATCATATAAAAATCAAGTACAATACCTCCCGTTAGGGGTTTAGTATCATACCATCATAAAATATATGAGAAGAACATAACCCGTATCATGCCAACAAATGGTTTTAGAATAAATGTGTTTATTTCCGATGCAAAGACCCTATGAGTGAATCAATATTAATACCAAAATATGCAATCCTTAATGACCTGACAACAGTATCGTAACTATATCCTTTCCGAATAAGTCTGTTTAAAGGTTTGGTTAGCTTTTGAGGTGAAAGCCGACATTTTTGTGCTTTGTAAAGAATATTACCATAAAAGATTGGATGTGAAATAACTGAACGTATAAGATGTCTGCATGTTGATTTATATTTATGAATGATGTCCTTGTACCAATGATAAAATTTAGTAAATGTTTTGACTAGTTTGTGATATCGAAAACCCTGGTGTAATAATTTTTCAGTAATACAGAGATTTCTTTCGTTGAAATCAAATACGTTGTTACATACACGAGCGATTCGAACAAGTTGAGATATATAAACACCATAAGATGGTGACAAGGGAACGTCACCATCCAAAAATGGATAATTAACAATAGGAAATGAAAAATCATCTCTTTTATCATAAATTTTGGTATTAAGCTTCCCGTTACAGATATAAATATCAAGATCCAGGAAAGGACAGTGTTCATTGTTAGTATTAGCTTTATTTAAAGTCAGTTCGGCAGGATACATCTCTTTAGTGTACATACTGAAGTCGTCATTATTGAGAGCCAATAGATCATCTAAATATCTAAAAGTGTTATTAAATTTTTGAATCAGATGTTGTTTCGATGGGTCTTTGCTGATTTTAGTCTTAAATTGTAACTCAAACAATACAGAAACAGGTCCACAATCAGTCGTGCACAGTTAGTCCCCATGGGAATTCCGATAACCTGACGATATACGGAATCTCCATAGCGAACAAAAATGTTATGTAGTAAAAATTGAAGGGCAGTTATAGTATCAAAGCAGATCCAATTGACATAGTTCTTTTGTTTGTTGTTACTAAAAAATGACCTAAAAGAGTTTGAACATATATATTCGCATTCCGACTTTTAAATGCCCATTTAATCAGGTGTGTGAATTTTTTCTTAATAAGATTACGAGGCAAAGTGGTATATAGGGGAGAAAAATCAGAACTTTGAACAGATTCGAAATCACCAATATAAGCATGCAATTTATCAAGTACTTCCAACGAATTTTTGACACTCCAAAAGTAATTAATACCACTATTTTCAAAGGCCTTATTTGAACAATTTATTACCAGGTTTTTGATTGTATTGTTTCATTCAATTTGCATTCAATGGCATAGGATTAAATTACTTTTACGAGCCAATATTCGGCAGGTTTTGTTTTATCAAAATATATCAAATCATTTTCTGACTTTAAAAAATCCGCTCACATACAGACTTTAAAAAATAATACTCTTGGCCTTCAAAAAGGGAAAAGAGCGCCACATAACCTAAAAATAGATGATGACTCATTGTTAAGATGTCAATAACATTGCTGTAAGGAATTTCCCAAGAATTCAACGAAATTCGAGGAGAGGAATAAACAGTAATAGTGGAAATAGACGTTTAAACAAATAATATGCAAGAACATACACAACTTCTCTTTTTCAAGCCGATATTAGTGAAAATGCAATGAAAAATATCCGGTTAAGTTTTTTTGAAGAAGCACATTGCCGATGATAAATACTTATGCATGACGTCACGAATAAAGTGGAAATCCCCATATGTCACGAACTTGCAATCATCGACGATATGCTAGGGACATTTTTGATAAATGAAAATCTGAACACAATGAAATGTCATAGTAGCAGTCTTGGTAATTTCCAAAGCAAGAACAAAATTTGGAAAGCGATTTTCTCTTTCAGACAAGTGAAAAATCATGGCCCAGTCATCTGATGTAAAAAAAATGTTGAACCCTGTTTAGCTCACTCGAGACCCTTTTTTTAAAGGAAAATACAAACTTTAAAATTTGTATACATAAAGATATTCAAGTGGGTCTATATTTAACTTGATAAATCAGTGCAATAATCATCTGTTATGAGAAGAATCTTTATTGGGTAATTTCCTCTTGTTTCTACTGATGAAAACGTAAAAAATGTAACCGGGAACATTATTTGATTCAAATATGAAATTGCAGTTTAAACACAATTGTGCAAATTAAGGGACCCATTATCATTTAATCATATTTCATTCATTTTATCCCCTGAAAAATGCTTATCTTTCCACAGACCTTCAGTAAATTCAGCTGTCTGCAATAGTGCTATATCGATGTTTTTTTGTTTGGTATACACCATACCCAAATATTAATTGAAGATTCTGCTATATATGAATACAAAATTTCTTCGAGTTTGGATAGTTATACTTATGATATGGAAATTACATTTCGCAAAAAGTAAATATCTTGACTTTAGATTACGATATTGTGTACAATTTGAGTAGTTGGAGGTGTCTTATGCCATTTTATTTGCACTTATTAATATTTTCTTTGTTCATTGAGACCTGGCTTGAACATACCCCGGGGCGAAACGCTACGCATAAAACAGTTCATAACACATTGAATGAAGTTGGACTTTGAACCTTTGGTGAAATTGTAAAATCAACCAACTGTATAGTAAATTTGACCTGTGACCTCTGAAAATATGTCACTGAATGAAACATGTAAACTAATAGAAGAGACCAGCAAAATAATTGAGACTGGACAAGATGGTCCTAATAATGTTATGGATTTACTTAATATGATCCTCAAAGTGGTAAATAACAATGATTCTAGAGTTAAAGGAATGGAAACGAAAATAGACAAACGTATTGATGACCTTAACCAAACTATGCTGTCAGTGTCCGCAAGAGTAAGAACATTGGAAACTAAGACAAGTGAAATTACCGTAAAACTTACCGAATGCCAGTCGAGTTGTCAAGGTGTAAGGAACCTTTTTGATGATATTCAAGGACGAGTCGAAAAAAATACGATAAACGTTATACACCAACATGCAAGAATTTTTAAGCTAGAACAAAGTCCAAAAGAACAACCAGAGCTTCCTCTCAATGAAATAAAAAAAAAAACTGAAAGACCCGATCTTAGATCTACAATGTAGGTCCGTGAAAAACAATTTGATTTTTAAAGGTTTAACCTATGTAAAATATGAAAATTGTGAACAAAAGCTACAGAACTTCTTGTACGAAGAGCTTGAAATACAAAACCCGATTGAATTCGGAAATGTCCATAGATTCGGAAAGAGAAGTCTCAATAGAGCACGACCAATAGTAACACGGTTTCTTTATTGTCGTGACTTGGAACAAGTTCTAAAAAATGCGTACAAGTTACGAGGTAAACCTTTCGGGATACAGGAGCAATTTCCGGCGGATATAGAAGAAGAACGAAAAAGGCTTTATCCTGTTATGAAACTAGCAAAACAGGACAGAAAACCTGTCACAATGTTCAGAGACAAACTATATATCGATGGGTATCTGTTCATTCCGAGATTCAATACAGAAAACCCCACTTCGCAAAACTAAGAACGAGTATCAGCAGAAACTCCGGGGAAATGTATTGTAGAGAACACTGGATACAGGGATGTTCTGATGACTCCATCCAATGATAAGCAGAATGGACGATACAAACGAGAGCGTGCAGGGTCTAGTCCTGAGACACTTCATTAGAAATGCCAAGGAGAACATACATTTAGAACTATAAATGAATCAGAAAAAAACAATGATCCTTCTGTTAATAACATTATTATTAATGACTTTATAAATGATACATGTACAAATATAGATAATAACGTTTTAAATATTATAGGTCTTAACTGTTGTGGAATTAAGAAGAGATTGAACTATGAAGAATTTGAAAAATTAATAAGAAAAATTGACATAATTTGTTTAGTAGAAACAAAAACTGATGATATTGACACAAATAGGCTACCAGGGTATGAATTCCATATAAAAAAATAGAAAAGCTATAGCTAAAACTCGATCTGGGGGCATCATTATTGGCTATAGAAAAGAAATAGCAACTAAAATAAAACCATAACCTACACATTCTAAATACGTGCTTTTATTTGTTTGTTTAGTGTATGTTCACTGGTGTTAATATGTCTTTTGATTGAGTTAAGCCATTTCAAACGATATTTTATAGTGTGTCTTTCTATGTTGTGATGTTACACTATTGTTTCAGATAAGGGTGAAGGTTTGGTACCATTAGAACGTTTAAACCTGCTGCAATTGTTTGCACCTGTCCTAAGTCAGGAATCTGATGTTCAGTAGTTGTCGTTTGTTGATGAAGCTATGAGTGTTTCTCGTTTCTCGTTTTTTATATAGATTTGACCGTTGGTTTTCCCGTTTGAATGGTTTTACACTAGTAATTTTGGGGGCCCTTTATAGCTTGCTGTTCGATGTGAGCCAAGGCTCCGTGTTGAAGACCGTACTTTGTAATTTATAAATTTTGACTTGATTGGAGAGTTGTCTCATTGGCACTCATACCACATCTTCTTATATCTATTTGATTTAAAATCTCATCAGACCTTCAAAGTTTAGATCAAGATATTGTTATAGGTAAAGTATATATACCCCCTGAATATACCGTATTTTCTTCACAGGATGCATTTAGTCAACTGGAGAGCGAGTATATAAATTTTGCACAAAATTACAAATTCGTAGCCCTTATTGGAGACTTCAACGGACGAACGGCCAACGACGTAAATGAAATTCATGGAAACAATGCGGCGTGTTTTGTAGAAAACGACGTACTGATGCTTGACTCACTGAATATACCACGAAAAAGAAATAGTTTAAATCCTATAAGAAACGGGTACGGAAGGAAAAATTCTTAGATTTTTGCAAAGGAAATAACCTATTTATTGTAAATGGGAGAATAGATGAAGACAAAATGATAGGAAAGTGTAAAAACGCTAGCATAGAAGATTATTGTATAAGTTCTACAAGTTTATTGAAATGTTTTAGAAATTTTTCTGTACTAGATTTTAGTCATTTTTGTCGAGCCTTCGACTTTTGTCGAAAAAGCGAGACATAGCGATCCTTCATTCCGTTGGCGTCGGCGTCGTCATCGTCGTCGTCGTCGGCGGCGTCCACAAATATTCACTCTGTGGTTAAAGTTTTTGAAATTTTAATAACTTTCTTAAACTATCCTGGATTTCTACCAAACTTGGACAGAAGCTTGTTTATGATCATAAGATTATATTCAAAAGTAAATTTTGTAAAAAAAAAAATTCCATTTTTTCCGTATTTTACTTATAAATGGACTTAGTTTTTCTGCCAGGAAACATTACATTCACTCTGTGGTTAAAGTTTTTGAAATTTTAATAACTTTCTTAAACTATCCTGGATTTCTACCAAACTTGGAAAGAAGCTTGTTTATGATCATAAGAAAGTATCCAGAAGTAAATTTTGTAAAAAAAAAATCCATTTTTTCCGTATTTTACTTATAAATGGACTTAGTTTTTCTGCCAGTTAACATTACATTCACTCTGTGGCTAAAGTTTTTAAAATTTTAACAACTTTCTTAAACTATCCTGGATTTGTACCACACTTGGACAGAAGCTTGTTTATGATCAAAAGCTAGTATCTAGAAGGAAATTGTGATAAAATTTTGTTCCATTTTTTCCGTATTTAAGTTATAAATGGACTTAGTTTTTCTTCCAGTCAACATTACATACAGTCTGCAGTTCAAGTTTTTAAAACATTCATTAGATTCATAAATTATCCTGGACTTTTACCAAACTTGGACAGAAGCTACTTACAATCAAAAGATAGTATAGAGAGGAATATTTTTATTAATTTTTTTCCTCATTTTTGTTGAGCCTGCGATTAACAGCAAAAGTAGGCGAGACACTGGGTTCCGCGGAACCCTTACAAATTTTTATTCAGATATTCATTGTGCACTTGCAATCTCATTGTCGGGGTCATCCTTGGATCATGTAGAGGAAACTGGTGAAAATTGTAATTGTCAAACATTTTCTGAAAAAATTAAGAAATGGGACCAAGAAAAATGTCTTGAATTTAAAGACCAGATTGAACAAGGCAAAGTTGATGAATTAAAGATACTGTTAAACGAAGTTGCAGGTGGAAACCTTGATATTAGTAAAACGTACTCGTCAGTCAATAAAACAAAAGTTAATACCTTACTTGATCATTTATGTTCAATATTCTATAATTCTGCGAAATCCACATTTGGAACTTGTAAATTTTCTAATTCTAAGCAAAAATATAAAAAAGAAACTGGGAAAATTGAAAAAAGAATGGTTTGATGATGATTGTCATTTTGAGAGACAAAATTTCAGGAAACGTAAAAGAAAATTCAAAACAAATAGAACAAATTAAAACTTTCAAGACTTGAAAGTAGCTGAAAAAAATACAAAAAAGTTACGGATCAGGCTAATCTTAATCACAAAAGAAAGTTGTCAAAGAAAATTAAAAACTTAAAATCAAATAATTCACAGAAATTTTGGAAACTATTGAAAAATGGTAAACATAGGGAGCAACCAGACATTCCTATTGAAACACTTTTTGATTTTTTTTTTTAAAGCTTTAAACAAAGGACCATATGACAAGACTTTTACATACCATATATTGACCCGAACGATATTAATCGTCTGAATGAAAGTATAAATTAGGAACTTTTCAAAAGACGAAATTAAAAAATGTATTAAAAAATTAAAAAACAATAAATCCCATGGGTAGGATTTAATCGTAAATGAATATATTAAGTCAACAGAAAATATATTCATAGGCATTTACGAGCAACTATTTAATATTATTTTCCTAACAGGCGTTGTCCCGGATAGTTGGCTTATTGGAAATATTAAACCGATTTTCAAATACAAGGGTGACAAAATGGACCCAAAAAATTATTGACCAATATCAATTCTGAGTTGTCTTGGGAAACTCTTTACTGCAAGTTTGAGTGAGCGATTAACTGAGTTTTCAGACGACTTTCTTATCTTGATTGAAAATCAATGTGGATTTCGTAAGGGCTATTCAACAACCGAAAATTCATATTTATAATTTTCAACTTTTTTGACAAACAAGAAGAAAAAAATGTTTTGCGCATTTATGGATTTTGAAAAAGCTTTCGATAAAGTTTGGCGGGATGGACTATGGTATAAGTAGCTAGTGAATAATATGAATGGTAACATGTATAATATAATTGTAAATATGTATAATGGTACAAAGTCCTGTATTTCTTATAATGATTGTAAGTCAGAATTTTTCCCTTGTAGTAATGGTGTACGACAAGGGGAAAAATTGTCCCCTTTTCTTTTTGCCTTATTTATGAACGACCTTGAGTCAGGAGAGAAAAAATCAACATACAAAAAAAAAATAGTTACACCAGACCAAATATCTTAAAGAATAAATTATTGATGTCATCAAAAAAGAAAACGAAGCTTATTATACTTTGCAAATTTATCAAAATCATAAGTAAATCTGTGTGTACTCCAGGCTTAATCTAGTGTGAAGCCACCCCTATTATTGTTGATAAAATGTCTTGTACTAATTGTATTTTATTATATATTGTATATAATGTACATATCTGATGTTCAGTAGTTGTCGTTTGTTGATGTGGTTCATAAATGTTTCTCGTTTTTATATAAATTAGACCGTTGGTTTTCTCGTTTGAATGGTTTTACACTAGTAATTTTTGGGGCCCTTTATAGCTTGCTGTTCGGTGTGAGCCAATGCTCCGTGTTGAAGATCGTACTTTGACCTATAATGGTTTACTTTTTTAAATTTTGACTTGGATGGAGAGTTGTCTCATTGGCACTCATACCACATCTTCCTATATCTATATGTATTTCTCTATACCTTGTCAAAATGATGGTTTATTGAGAATAAATTTATGTGTACTGATTATTAATCTTAGTATTCTTTATTTTCCTTGGCTGCAATGCGTTTGCTTAGTCTTGTAATCGCTGTTATGCTTACATTTACAAATTTCATAACAACTTATATAAAAGATTTATATCAGAAATGTCTCACACGAGTTCGAAAATCAGCGATCAACTTTTTTTACGGGATTATGGTCCTTGGAAATGTGAATTATATGCAAAGTTTCTTAAAAAGGTACTACAAGTCTCGTCGAATTTTTATGACATTTATCAAACTTCAGGTTGATATTAGTAATGTCTTGGGCTGTTTCGCAAATCAGCGCTGATTGACTATCATTATAGGAATTATATCCCTTGGTTATGGAAGTCGTATGAAAAATTTTTGATAGAGCTCGCATATCTACATTGGTTATCCAAATCTAATGAAAATGCATGACAAATGCTTATCTTAAAAGAGTTCGAGAATCATCGAAGTTCATTAATTATTCAGTTTGGCCTCCTACCAATGCAATGGACAGCGAGGGACCGCAGACCTTAAAAAAACCAGGATCTTATTAATTGCTTTTTCATTTAACTTTGAAATTTCAAAGAAAAAATGTATGAAAACGCGAGTAGATACATAAAACCGGATCAGGACGAAGTAAGCTAGGTATTTGTTGTACATGGGTCTTCAATTCATTATTCCATTCAGAGGGAAACATACACAAAGGCTTAGGGAAAACCAAGCATTAATATAAATATATATATACTGTTCTCTAACTTTGAATTAAATTGTTTGTGCAGTTTTGGAAAAGGTTGAAAAGTTGCGACAAACTGTGCCAATATATCGCACGGAATCAAGGTCATAGATGCTGTATTGAATTTAGTATATATGCTAAATGAAATATTTATGACCTTGATTCCGCGCCAATATTTCTGTATACGCTGAATAATTCAGCATATGCTTAATTGAATTTAACATATGCTGAAATGAATTTAGCATGCTAAAAAGAATTAAGAATATGCTTAAATCAATAATTATGACTTGATTACGCGCCATACCAATAACTAAAAGATATCAATTGTTTGAGATATAAATTTGTTAAAATGCAAAATTATATGAGTCTTTTGTAGACGAAACGCGCGTTTGGCGGACAACACTATAAATTTGTTATCTTTTATGAATTTTCATTTTTGTATTGATAAACTATTAACAAAATTTCATACCAATACATGGATTCAACCTTAAAAATATAGAATGATTCGTACTTTCGTATAATACACTAGGCACAATAAATTCATTTATTCGTGTAAGTATTATTTTTTGTATGTTTTTTTTCAATTATATATCATGAAATCTATTGTAAAATATAAAAAATATCTTCATTGATAGTTTAAGAAATGGTAATTGGTTTGATTAATTTACTTTTCTTTGTTGATAATTGTAAAGTCTCTAGAATGCATTTTCCATGTTGATAAATGATAAAAACACTGTGAAAAGATGAACAAAAATCATGTTAACGTTTGAAATTATCTATGATTTTTTTTTTGAAATATTGAGTATTATTATCCTTTACTACAGTAACCACTAACAAAATAATTTATATATTACTGTATGTTTTTCAATCCTTCAAGGAGAATAACCCCATTTCCCGCGGCAGATTTCGCATAGGCAAATTAACTGTTTGGGAATATGCGCGTAGGCAAAATAACTGTTCGGGAATATGCGCGTAGCGAAAATAACTCTTTCAAATTCGGCGCACAAAGCAAGTGACGTCATATCGTTTCTAGACCTCTGGAAAATATGGGAAGTTAATATCCAAAATTATCAAATCTCGAAAAGGTTATTTTCCCTCGGTCCTATAATATACAGACCCCGATGAAAATAACCTTTCCTCGATTTAATAATTGCGTGAACCCCTGAGGGTTCACGCATATTAATTAGTTAGAAATATAGTCTACGGAGGAATATTCGGAACCTTTATTATTGTTCATTCGGAACATTTATTCTTATCTGTATTAGCTTCCTGCAATTAAGAGCACCTCCATACGGAGCATTTAAGATATCTAAAACTTGGCAATAAAGAACTTTACACATATCGCTAACTCACTTATCTGCTATATGGTAATAAAAGATATAGTTGATAATCAATATAGAAAAAAAAAAAGAAATAGATTCCCATACATATAATTCTAAAGAATAATAATGATTCAAAACATGGACACATGTACCTCAGTCTTTCAAAAGTTCATTAAATTATCTAGAAATAATTAATGAGGCATTGCGAAATGGTCAACTAGTAGGAGACATTAATCACTGATCATCAATGAGTGTAACTCTTCCACGAGACGCATTGAGAGATTAAATGATCTAGTATAAAACCATTTTTGAAGAGGCATAACTTTAAAGTTCAAGATACAAAAGATTTCATTAATAAAACACACGAGGTAAAAAGGGAATGCATTCTTATTGCCTATGATGAAACGGAAATGTACACAAATATGATCATTGGTAATTTAAAAGAACCAGTTATCAATGCAGAAAAAATAATTGACACAAAAGAATATCCTTTAAAGATTCTCAACAAAAAACATTAAACTGCATTTGTTGAATTAATTCTAAGAAATAATAAATTTGAGTTTAATGGAAAGTTATACAAACAAGTTATAGGAGCGCCCCCTCCATAGGTGGTATATTTTCACCATCATGCACATGTCTGCATCTGCCTGTCCTATTAATAAATATCTTAGATAAGTTCATATGGAAAGAAAACATCAAATTACACTGTCAATATAGAGATGACGGTTTTATGGTCTTCACAGGCAAAATAGAGCAAGTTGAAGATTTCTTTAACATAGCGACCCATGCTTAAAAAGTTAACTTTAAGCAATAAATCCCGAAACACTGTTAAATTTCTGAATTATAGACAACAAACATAAGTTAGCAAAAAACAGTGTAAAGTTTTGAGATTTATTACGTATGTTGATTGACATAATAATAAAATTATCCTGCGACTGATATGATTATATAATATTTGGTAAACTATGCTCGCCAATGAGAGAACTTTTCAATAAACATGGCGTTGAATGTTGAGTCTTAGCAAAGCGAGCTAAATGACATCAAATTGACCAGTGTTGTACAAGATATAAATCAATGGCAATATTTTTATACAAAAAAAAAACGAAAAACAGACACGATAATAGGCAAACAAAAAAGCAGGCTCCGAATTTGGACAGGTATATTAAGTATACATGTATAAGCAGCAAATTGAATGTATTAGGATCCAAACCCATTTCTAAGGTGGAACAGGATATTACGGCACAAAATAAAATTGTAAGCAAGTAGATTTTGTCTTATTTTGGTAGGAATAAAACTTCCACATTTTATGAAACAAAATATCCTACTTGCTCTGAAATATGTATTTTAAAAAGAAAAATATATAAAATTACTGAGGGATTCTAGGTGAAATTACCTCTACCAATAAACACCACTCTCAACATGCCATAGTTGTCCTGATTTAAATAAAAAGAAAATATTATCCTCCACACACATGGTAATGAAAATACTGAGATATAATTTACAATTCAGTTGAAATAATAATTAGCATAAAAAAGTTCTAAGGTTCACGTATTGACTTTTTTTTTTGAAAGCAACTTGTTTTGGATATTACCTTTTCATGAAGGCCATAATAATTGTATATTGATTTAAAATATAATAAGATATATTCGTTGTATGCAATAACATTGCTAAAAGTAATCATTTAACTATGGTCTCTAGGGAAACACATTAAATACATATGAAATACCTGCAATATTATTGATTAAAACTGACACTGTAAAATGATAAACGGATGATCAAAACTGTTATTATGTGACCGATCTGAATATGATATAAAAAGATGTTGATCCGTATATTCTCCGCCCAATAGAGTAGTCTAGAGTAACGGTAGTTCGGTGCAGAAAAATCCAATTCATCATTATTGAATTAGGGTTAATTATTTGTGTGGTATGGATAAACAGTAAATTCAAAGTGCGGACAAACGTGAGAGCAGAATAAACTCAAATATTTCCTTTGATTAATGAATTTTTGACACACAGACTTGCCACGTGACGACGAGAATAATATCGTTTCCTATATTTACCGATGGACTCAAAGACTGGGGTTTGACTTCAACTCTTGATTTTGGAAAGATTATAAATCATTTCACGTATAATTGTTTGTATTGCTAGGTATTTGTCAATATTGTTGTTGTAATACAGACAAGAATCATTTTGTAAGGAACAGGAGTGTATGTTATGGGAAATTTATGCCATAGAAAGGTCAATTAAATACTATGTGACCATACTATCTACTTTGTAATCAGATGAGAAAAATATGCAACGTAACAGCGAAGATAAAGGTAGGTGATTTTAAAATATAGCAACAATATTTCTTAGTGATAACATTTCAGGCATTAATTATAGATGTATGTACATATTCTGATAGTGAACTTAAAATAATATAACAATCAATGATGGAATTTGTAATTGTATAACATATCAGAGAACAGAAGGGTTCATCGTTACTTTTCCATAACCCCTGAAAATAACAAGTTATTGCATGAAACACTCAAATCAAGCAGATTGAGCGAAAACTTAAGTGTAACAGTAAATCGAGATACATTTTAAAGAACAATTTCAATTTAAGAAGTATTGCTAGTTTTTTATGGTATGAACGGTAGCATGTTCTGTTTATGTTGTTAAATACTTAAAAAATGGAAATTAAAATTGGTGGATAGCAATAATAAAATAACAACTATTTATTCAACGTTAAGGTTGTCATTGTTTTTATGGCATAAGCGGTTGCATGTTCTTTTCCTGTCTTTAAAAAGTGTTAAAAAATTATAAATACTTATTATGTAAATCAAAGGTGTTGGAAAGCTTTAATAAAATACCTACCATTTAATTCAATGTAAGTGTTGTCATTGATATCACCATTCCATTTACGAAGCTTAATCCCGATGTAAATACAGGCATGCACTTCTTTTAAAAGACCGACACCTGAGGTTAAAGGACTGGACAGTGGCAGAAAGGGGGAAACCAGATTAACTTACCACCTGTCCTTTTCTCATGATCATTTCATATTCCAATTTTCCATACTTTTTTCTCTTTTTCTCTTTAAGTGTTATAAGTGGGTAGGTAATATTGTGGTTAATTAGACGTTTCTTTATTTTTACACACAAGTAGTAAAATAAATTTATTGACAATGTTTATGGAAAACTGGGCATAAAATAACCTACTAGTACTTAGATGTTAAACGGAGTTTTATCATTTTGAATGCAGCGTACCTCTATTTTTTTTAAAAACTTGATTGAAAATTATTCTTATTTTTAAAATTAGATATGTTCGTTAATTTTTTTATGAATCATATTCTTATAGTAAACAAAATACAGGAACATTTATAACTTATAAATATTTATACTTATTTATGCATCTATAACATTTATAAACAAAATGCTTTTGCAAGTTAACGCGAAAATTTTTTAATCTGTAATCGTTGATATGCTTTGCAAGACTAACATGTACGATCTTAACAATATATCTTTCAATTTGAGTCATGCGTTTTCTTGAAAATTCGGCAAATTGGTTCCTTTATTGTGAAAGACGACAAAAAGATAATGACATGGCATTTTATACTATCAGATGTATAATAAAGCCTCTGTTGATAACTGTTGGTTCTTGAGCTACATGTAATACCTTGGGTTTATTATACATTTGTTATAATAATCTGGAATTGAAATCCGCATTGGTCGATATATATACCGTACTAATTATTAAATATGATGTATGTTTTTGTCAGGTTGTATAAATTATGTGTTATGTTTTGTTTAACCCGTCAGAGTTAGTTTTATGCATGAAAGTTACTTGACATATTAATATGCAGTTTTTTATTTTCCAGATGGAGAATCTAGTCAAACTAGCACGTCAACGACAATTTTTATATCGGAATGTTTATGCGAGATCCATGACAGTTCGAATAGAATCCGATGCGGAATATTTTTGACTGTCCTTATTGCATTCACGTCAGTATCAGCAACCTATCTTGCTCAAAGTACATATTATGGAGAATTCAATGCACCCTATTTTGTAACGTACTTTTCTACAGCCTGGCTTATACTGATGTATCCAATTTACACACTGATTTTGTTTATTTATTCAAAAGGAGCATACTCACCAAAACATGCAATCAGGTAAGTCCTTCAAAGATAGAGTGAACTAATCTGTGATAATCGATATTTTTTGTTAATTTCTTAGTGCTTAGGAAATGGTATAATTTATGATATACTTTTCTTAAATTTTTGGTTGATGATTTGCCTGATTAAAATACAGATCACGTGTCCAAGCTTTGCTTATAATAGGGATCTGACAACACTCCGTTTACCTTCTGTTCAGGTAATTATTACATATCTGACAACAATCCGTTTTAACTTCTGTTCTGAAAATTATTACATCAGCCAATGAAATTTCAGGCTTCAAATATTTGAAAGAGGTAAATCTAGAAAAACGGTTTGGACGCACCAAATTAAGTGTTGTTTTCACATCTCTCAGAGCTTAAATATTATCTATTTTTAACCCAGCATTATTGTTTTCACTAGGCTGTCACCCCTTTACTTTTAAGGGAAATAATTAATTTTATTACAATATTATGTAAGTTTCTTGAATTTTAACATAGAGTGTACGTAAAGGAATCTTGTGATCATATTCTGATAATGAACCAAATTTTCAAGAGAGGATTGATTAGATTTCAATTAAAATATTGTTGATGACACGTGTTCCTTTAAAACATCCTTCGTTAAATTACTAAAATACAAATATTTCAAAGAATCGTGAAACCATTATAAATTCATATTTCCACCTAAGTTTAGGTAAATAATACATTTCGGTGGCTCTCCATTTTTTTTAGATAATTGGTTGCTTCAACCACCATTCATCGTGATCGCCTCTATTTAATAGAAAAGATTAAAATTTTGAGGCGAACAAGATCTGCAAAAATATTTAATTGTTACCGTAATTTCTGGAAAATTATGTAATTCGTGACACTTAAAAAAAATTAGAAAAATCCAGAATGAGAAAATTGATGCCATCGAATCTGATTTAAAAAATATTGTAATAGGCAAGCTACCTTATGGGAAATTATTTGTCTATCATAAGAAAAGAGCATTTTAGATAAGACTGTATACGAAAGTAAATTTTCCTCAGAAATAAGTGAGCGAATTTTGATCCAAACTTGATCTAAATGACTAAAACTTGTATAATAAGAAAACAAAGCACACGCTCTTCATTTAACGACTCCAGATGTATTCCTTTGTGTATTATGTCATACTTGGTTTTTTAAAGATTATATGTTTATATAAATTTTAAGAATTGTTGCAACTTACTGTTGTAAAGTTTGCCTTGAACTGTTTTTGAGCCATTTAATGTTATAATCTCAAACTTTTAAATTTTTGGCTTTCTAAACTTTTGGCCTCGAGTGAGTCAAATAAACGCACACATGTCGTACACACAGACGCCAATATCAGACGTAATTTTAATAACACTAGACAGTACCACTGCTGATGAACTATTCAAGGCCCACGAGGTAACCATCCACCCAGTCAGTACCACTGCTGATGTCCTATTGTAAGTTCCCGAGGGTGTCAACCACCCAGTCAGTATAACTGCTGATGGACAATTTAAGGCCCACGAGGTTACCATCCACCCAGTCAGTACCACCTCTGATGTACAATTGTAAGTTCCCGAGGGTGTCATCCACCCAGTCAATATATTTGTTGATGGACAATTTAAGGCCCACTAGGTTACCATCCACCCAGTCAGTACCACTGCTGATGTCCTATTGAAAGTTCCCGAGGGTACCATCCACCCAGTCAGTACCACTGTTGATGGACAATTAAAGATCCACTAGAGTACCATCCACTCAGTCAGTACCACTGCTGATGTCCTATTGAAGGTTCCCGAGAGTATCATCCACCCAGTCAGTGCCACTTCTGATTGACTGTTGAAGGTCATTGATGGTACCATCCATCCAGTTAGTACCACCGCTGATGGACTATCGAAGGTCATTGAGATTACTATCCACCCAGTGAGTACCACTACTTATGGACTACTAGTATTTGAAGGTCCCAATGATACCATCCACCAGCCACTACCACTGCTGATGTCCTATTGAAGGTTCCCCAGAATATCATCCACCCAGCCCGTACAACTGGTGATGGACTATAAAAGTTCCTAAAGGGTACCGGCCACCCAGCCAGTACCATTTCTGATGGACCATTAAAAGTCCAAGAGGGTACCATCCAGACATTGGGTAATGCTAATTTGTAATTGTAAAGCCCTGTTATGCATTACATTTCCCCAAGTAATGCATGTAATGTCTAATGCCCAAATTTGTTGCATTACATGTAATTGTAATGTAATGCATTACATTGGCAAAAATGCATGTAATTTATGCATTACATGGCATTACATAGCATTACTTCTTGTCTTATAGTGCTATAAGTTTCTACAAATTTCAGGGATAATAAGTACTACTGTTTTATTTTTTCCTTTAAGAAGATAGGAAAATGAAACACAAATCAATGTCTAGTGTAAATTTGAACTGTTGTAAAACTAATGATTTTCTTCATCTTACCTTAATACTAGAACATTTATACTAATAATTGAAATAGATTTATTTTATAAACATACAAAAATAATATTGTTTTTTTATTTGCAGTCATTCTTACAACATTTCTGTTATTTCTTTTTTTGAGAAAACACAGAGATGTATACTTCGAAATATAAAAGCCTGACCCAGAATAACAATCAACCTTGGCAAACTTTGTAAATCCATCTGGTATTCAGAAATATCAATTAAATGACCAAAAGCAAAACAAAGCTATAGATTAACTTTTCGAGTATATTGCTAGAAGTGATTTACTCACATTTTCAACAACTGAAAGTCGGAAGTTTAATAACTTTATAGAAAATCTTAAACCAAAATTTCAAATTCCAAGCCGGAAACATCTCTCATCTAAATTGATACAGACTAAGGCCAAGGGTGTATGTCAAAAATTGTATGATAACCTTCAGGAAGCTAATCACATTTGTTTGACTGTTGACATTTGGTCTAATAGGGCAATGAAAGGATTTTTATAATACCTATTTAATAGTTACCAAGATTGCAGTATAAAATGTAGTATATATGTTTCTTTTGATAATAAAATTTATAAAATGTAATGTGTAATGTAATGCATTACTTAGGTAAAGTAATTGTAATTTAATGCATTACTTTCCAAAATACATGTAATTGTAATTGTAATATAATGCTGGTTTTGTCCAAGTAATTGTAATGTAATGCATTACATTGCAATGTAATTCGCCCCATGCCTGGTACCATCCACCAAGTCATGATCAGTACCATTGCTGATGGACGATTGGAGGTTTCCGAGGGTATCATTTACCCAGTCAGTGCCACTGCTTATGGACTATTGAAGGTCCAAAGGGTATCATCCAACCCCGCTAGTACCACTGCTGATGGAATATTTTAAGGCTCCCGTGGGCTCTATCCGCCCAATCAGTTCCATTGCTGATGGACTATTGAGGGCCCCGAGGGAACATCCACCAAGTCAGTACCACTGTTGGTTGATTCTATAACAGGTCTCCGAGGAACCATCCACCCAGCCAGTGCCACTTTTGATGGACTATTAAAGGTCCACGAGGGTACCGTCCACCCAGTCAGTACCATTGCTGATGGACTATTGAAGGTTCCCGAAAATATCATCCGACCAGCCAGTATAACTGCTGAAGGACTATTAAAGGTTCCAAGGGTACCCTCCACCCAGCCAATTCCACTGCTGATGGACTATTGAAGGTCACCAAGGGTGTCATCCACCCCGCTAGTACAACTGCTGATGGAATATTTAAGGCCTCCGTGGTTTATATCCGCCCAATCAGTTCCATTGATGATGGACTATTGAGGATCCCCGAGGTAACATCCACCCAATCAGTACCACTGCTGGTTGACTATAAAAGGTCCCCGAAGGTATCATCCACACAGTCAGTACCACTGCTGATGGACTATAGAAGGTCCCTGAGGGTATCACCCACCCAGCCAGTATGAGTATACCATCCATCCAGTCAGCACCATTGCTGATGGACGATTGACAGATACCGAAAGTACTGATTGAGAGTACCATCCACCTAGTCAGTACCAATCGAAGGGCACTTAGAGAACTTCAACTGTTGATGGACAATTGAAGGACACACAGATTAACATCCATCAGTTAGTACTACTGCTTGTGGACTATTGAAGGACACAATATATAAATAACATATAGCTGAGAGGGTGATAGAGCAGATTGTTACCCCGAGAAAACATTTTCAACTGAGGCGAAGCCAAGGTTGACAATGTCTTTTTGAGGGGTAATAATCTGCTCTATTACCCTCTCAGATATGTGTTATTTAATTTATTATACTGAATGTTCTGTTATTACTGTCTATTATATTTTAAATTGAAATTTATTATTTAAAGTAATAAACTATGACGTCTGGTACATAACAAGCATCCGTATTTATTAAAGCGCACACTTGAGCAATCATCTCCGTGAAGGGTAATAGAGTATTTGCCATGGGATAGAGTAAATTGTCTCCCTCGTATCAACCAATCTAAATGTGGCATTTTGACATGAAGTATAATAAATGGTACTATCCACCAAGTGCGTATGCATATAGGTAGAGTGTATTATAGTCGGTCTGATGTGCGTATTTCATGTATTTTGTTATGCGTAATCGCTGTCTATTGAATTTTACGACAATGTTGAGCACAAAGTTTACGCTTACTATGCGAAAAAAAATGCTACAACGCTTCCAAAACGTTCATTAAAGTACATTTAAGAAGAATCCAAGATATGAGGTCAAGATGATGCTTATGGGATAATGAATTAGAATACTTTCAACATATTGGAGGATACCGGTATATATGATCATCATTTCCTGAGTTTTAACTAACATCTGAGGAATTGGTAAATATGGAGGCTTCATGGTTATGACATTTCTCAGCACAATATGATAAGACTAAATACTAGGAGTCGATTTTTTACCTTAATGTTGTTAAATGTAATCATTATGGAGTTGAGGATACAGATAGTTATTAGCCTTACCAGTCATCAGTTTTTCGAATTATTTAGGATTTTTCATCCTTGTAATGCTCGTTGTTAGTTATTGCCACCAAGAAGCTAAATCGGCCATAAAGCATTATATAGAGTTACACAATAAACTGTTTTGTCTACATATAACTCGACAGTGGCGCTCGATTCAAAAGTGGAAAGACTTGAATACTAGTAATAAAGTTAAAATCATTTTTAAATGAAACAGCAGCAGGCACAGTACAATACAAAGTATTGCACGTACAAAGAAAGAAATGACTTGAACTTTGAAGTGTACGTGAAATGACATGATCCTGCTTGACCATCCTCGAGGTCATGACCTGGATTTACTAATGCTCTCATTTTATATCCGCAGCATTTACTTGCTGACCAGTGTCTGAGCAGAAAGTTGATGAACCAGGGTATGTCAAAGAACGTCTTGTCCTTTTTCTAAAAGTTCATCGGAAGGTACCAAGAACATGTTGATAAATATTCCGTATCAACTTCACAAATAATACACGATGGTCTTGAAGTATAGATTTTGCGTAGTGACGTTGTTTATCATCTTAATAACGTGTTATAGTATTCTTTTATTTGTCTTAATTAATACTACTTTTATTGTTAAGCTCAGTTTTTGATATATCCATTTGACGTGACTCTGTGCTTATGTATCCGTCATACCTTGAACGACAAAATTATTTCATTTTTAATATTACTTTTACTGTTAAGTCTGTTTTTGTGATATACATTTGACATGACTCTGTACTATGTATCCCGTCATAATTTGAACCACACTATTAGTTTATTTGTTGATATTGCTTTTGCTGTTGGGTCTGTTTTTGTGATGTCCATTTGCGTGACTCTGTGCGTATGTATTCTGTCATACTTTGAACGACAAAATTGTTTTATTCATTGATATCACTTTTGCTGTTTAGTCTGTTTTTGTGATATACGTTTGACGTGACTCGGACTTATGTGTCCCGTCATGATTTTAACCACACTATTATTTTATTTGTTAATGTTGCTTTTGCTGCTGGGTCTGTTTTTGTGATGTCCATTTTGCGTGACTCTGTGTTTATGTATCTCTTTATACCTTGAACGACAAAATTATTTTATGTCTACCTGTACGAATTTCAAACGCGCGATTTTACGCCAGTACTTAAAACCTTCCATCCTTATTGGTGGATTTTACATAGATAAATAAAATCGTATGATATAAGCATAATGAGGATATTAAATTTGATGTATGCCCCTTTTGTGCTTCTTCGTAACATTTGTTTGTTTTATAGTGATTAAGATGATAACACAATGTTGACTGCTGTAATCCTATTTTGACATTTTACCAATTGTGTCTGTTTGTTTTGTTCACGCATCGTTGTCAATATAATGGAATTTGATACGACTGTCATACAAGTGAGAGGTTTGGCTAGCCATAAAACCAGGTTCAATCCACCATTTTCTACATAAGAAAATGCCTGTACCAAGTCAGGAATATGACAGTTGTTATCCATTCGTTTGATGTGTTTGAACTTTGATTTTGCCATTTGATTGAGGACTTTCCTTTTGAATTTTCCTCGGAGTTCAGTATTTTGTGATTTTACTTTTAGATATGTACCGAAGTAAGGGATCTACTGTTGCTTTAGTGTTCTCATAAAACAGAACTACTGCCATACCATCTAATTACTACGAAAGTATGATCCATTATCGGATGAACAATAAGGTTAATAAACGAGATACAATACAGATGACAGGTTCCCAATGGAAATAAGCACGCGAAGTAAGATGGAAGTATTGCGTGATACCAAATTAGATTTTTGATAAATATATTCTGTTAATAAACATAATCCTTATTACTTTGCAACAGCCTTTTTAATCATAATTAAACCCGCACCTCCCCTTTTCAAACGTAGTTTTTTCTACACTTTTCAAAATGAAGTTTTCTACTAACACTTCTGAATATCTTATATAAATGTTAACATTTTGCTTTTGCCTTTACACATATATCAGGAGCGACCAAAAGCTGTACTTTTGCTTTACGACAATAAAGATAATTATTTTTTATAATAGCTAAAGATATCTTTAACTTCATCACTGAGAAGTATGATTTTAACTTTGATATTTCTGTACAGTGAACTATCTCTATACATAATATAAAAAAAGAACCAGGAGAATCCTGTCTCCCTGGAAAAGTTTTAAATGCATTCATCTCAAAAACATGCGCTCGAATGTACTTTTTTGGTTCAATTATACATTTTTAGCAGATGTCTTTCAGTTTATAACAACTATTGATTTTTGGAACCTTGTTGTTTTGGAACTCAAAAGTGCACTTTCTTATATTAAAATTTGGGTAGAGTGAAATAGCAACTATTTTGACTTGTATTTATGAACAAAACATACATAGGTCAGCATAAAGTGCCTTCCATGTTTAATTAACTGTTTAATTAACTTAAGGTCCTACTGCCGAGAACTAAGAGAGTAATATAACGATGCACATTTTCCCTAAGAACATATGCTTCCACATTTTTTTCTTTATTAGTTTATTTCCTATTCATTTTATTTAAGTTATTTTCTTCGTTCAAATGTTTTTGATCAATGATTTATGGTGCAGCAAGTGAAAATAAGAAAAACTGAAACCATAAAATTAAACACCCAAAGAAAAAAGGAGGTCCATGCCCTAAGCGCTTGTGAGGTAACACTGAAAATATCACAGAATTATGGGTCAAGTTGAGTAAATCTAAATTGATATATTCCACTTCTCACTGGTGACGGTCCAAGAAGGTTGTTTTATAACTTAAAAGATAGTCACATAATTTATATCAAGTATAGGCGTGGTATCATATATGAATAGAGATTTCAATACATCTCCTTTGATCTATCTATTACATTTATTCCATCTTCATTGGAAAATATAAGTGATAAGACCTGTTGATCCTATGCAAGTGGTTTACAATCATTAATTTCTCTTTAATGCTTGCAATATTCTTGCATTGTTTCCTATTTGCACATGCCATGGAATGAAAGTTTATAATATTAACTCCAAATAGAAGAAATATTGTGGAATATTATTTCCATTGCAAGAAATATTACAGTATTTGTTCCTGGCAAAGTAAATGCTATAGAATATGTGTTCTACAGATATTATATATCATTGTTTACAATAATGTTTCCGAATGACCTTCTGTTAGGAGGAACACATATATGTTGAAATACAACATGGCATAAGCTGTGGTCGCTTTATTTCTCATTAATTTGAACAATGCAGCTTGATAATGAAGAGGCAATCCAAAACTGATGACATGATATTCTTTTAACCTATCTCATAACGCATAATATGAATCAATTGCATTGCTGTGAGAAAAAATGATATCCCATTCCTGTTTTGAAACCAGATAGTCCTTGGAGATAATATAGAATATTAAATTCATTTAACTAAATGTATTTAGGATCGCATAAAACAATCCCCTTTCATTTAGATATTATACATGAAATTTATGTATGGTGTTTGCATAAAAATGGATCAATATCTTTATTGCCGTTTGTTTTAATTTCTGCTCTGAAATTCAAATTCCTAATACCTCTAATGCACACATTAAATATTAAAGACATCTGTTTGATTTGGAAAATGAAAAATCATTATTATAAATTTATTGGTCCTATCCATAAATGTTAAACAAATTTCTCACAAATTCTTCCGAACTTGCCTATTGTGTATATTGATATAAACCATATTTATTCATACAGGGACGAAACTAAAGAATAAGTAAATATCTAACGGTAATAATTTCAATAATCTCAACAAGCCCAGAGGGCCATTCAGAACTATTGTTCTTTATGTAAGCGCTCGGTGTAACTCGTTCGTCGTTTTCGTAAACTTTTC
The DNA here is from genome assembly GCA_017311375.1 of Mytilus coruscus. Taxonomy (NCBI): domain Eukaryota; kingdom Metazoa; phylum Mollusca; class Bivalvia; order Mytilida; family Mytilidae; genus Mytilus; species Mytilus coruscus. Next base: position 22,254,613 of record CM029606.1, on the reverse strand, counting down.
TCCTCAGCAACCACTGAAGCAAGTTTAACAAGGCTTTCTTATGAAGTCAATCTTCTTTATGACCGACGTTTCCATCTATCAAACAATAAGGCTTGTGTAAAAAAACCATAGCGGTAGTTTTTTTTTTATAGTTGCTGAATTAAAAATAAAAAAAGCTAACTTATAGTTGTACATGTAATACGTAGTTACAGATAACATGTGAATATTGTTCCGGCTTACACATACTTTGACACAATCACGGCTGCTCACGAAAATAACAGTTTTGTCCAACGTTAAAGGCCTTTTCCGCCTCCTTTTTAAATATGTTTAAAAATGTTTTAATGATTAAATAAAAATCTGGTTCCAATTGAATACTCATATAAAACAACATTGATATTCAAATACCTATTATTTTCTCCTCCGTTGTGATCCCGCCTCGAAGATATATTATTATAATTATTATTACTATTTTTTTATTATTATTTATACACATCTTATATTTATGTTATATGTGTTTTATTGAGAAAAACTTACATTTGATCTAATTTACGACCAATTTCATGAAACTTACAGCTTTCTGTTTCGTTGGCAGCTCTCTTTGATACAAAAATAAGCTGATATTTATTATATAAGTGAACAATAAGTTGTAATATCTTATTTTTGTTTTGTTCTGATTGGCAAGTTTGGGAAGATGTGGCTCTTGGGCACAAAGTCCCACGATAGTTTCACGATAGTTTTGCGCGTATTTCATGATTAGTTTCACTGCCGACCAAAGAGGTCAAAACACGTATATTTCTGGAACCAAGCTGGTATTAGAAAACTCTTCAAACGCACAAGGCTTCTTGTTATTTTGTTCACCAGATGCGTGTTTCGTCTACATAAGACTCATCAGTGGCGCTTAAAAGGAAGGTCAAATCAAATATGAAGTTGAAGAGCAATTAAAAACCTAAAACTCAGAAAATTTGTTTTATATATAAGAAATATTTGTTAAATTCGGAACTTACGGAGAAGGTTTGATAAGAGCACTTATTTGGACGCTAAATTACAGAAATAGTTTAATGCCTTTTGAATGTTTCAACTTTATTCACAAACTAATATGATGATATATCCGGTCATTTAAAAGCTGAAATGTCAATTGTGAAGTTAATTTGATAAATTAACATTACAAAACTACATATTTGAATAAACTTCATTTTAAATACAGTTTCTGTCAAACTAGGTATGAGCACCAGCTTTAATCATAAAGAAAATCTATACACAAGAACATCTTTGTTAATGACATCTAGTATCAAAATATCTCTTTATAGATGACCGCTGCACATATTGAAATATTAAATATTTCATTAATGATTTATGACATAATATTAAAATAGGGCTATATTGGCAGTTTTTCATTAGTGCAAGAAATTTCAAGACCTTTAGTATGTAACATAAAATATAAAAAAAAAATTAATGTGACATCTGACCGGGCTTATTAATTTCCTGTGGACATATGGAGGACGTTATTTTGATAGATTTTAGTTTTGTATTTCAAAGGGCCAATTAGTCTTATCATACCTTCTTCATTCTATAGTCATGTAAAGCACAATACAAAAATAAATATCTGTATATGTAATAATTTAAAATTGGATTCTATTACTTTATAGTTTATATGTAATCTTAATAGTCTAAGACAGTCCTTTATTATTTTACAATCGGGAAACCGTATTTATTCGTCTTTTTTCAATTACAAGGATGATAGTATAATATTTCATTTTCAGGGAGCATATTCAGATATTTGCAATTCATGAGTTCACATTTGGTCATTTTCTGGGTAAATCAGCCTTATTTTGTGTTCTGTGGATTGGTGCCATGTATACATACACAAAAGCATTGGACCCAAATTTTACCAACGCAGCAGATGTTTATGCCATATATTCAACACATTACAGTTTCTTCTATATATTATCATGGATTGTTTTATTTGAATTATTTGTGGCTGTCAGGGTAAGTCTTTTTAAAAAATGAAGTACATGTATATGCTATTGGGCAGTATTTCGCATTTTTAGCAAATTTTGTATGCATTTTGAACGTTTACCTTCATTCCATACATTCATTGATCTTTTTCGTATTTTTTTAATGATTGTATGTCTGAAATATAAATACTCCATGTATATTTTTTTCGATAATTAAATGCAGCTAAACAATTTCCAAATGCATAAAGATCCGAAATACCACCCGATAACGTATACTTCGCATTAATCAAATACGGTTAATTGACACAAATTAAAAAGTTTTTCTCAATTTCAGTACAATAGATTTTATGTCAGAAAACAAATCAATATTGTATTTGTCCTGGCAAACATTATCGTTAGAGTTGTGAAGTGTCTCATTAGCACTTACAAACATTACAAACATTGTATTATAGAGTCTGCAACAAAAACAGTCAATAGATACTTTTATCAAAATAATTGCTTCTTGCTCTGTTTTGCATTTTACGTTGAAACTATGGAATAAATGACTTTAGTCTATATTATGCATTTTCCGTTTTAACAAAAGAAAAAAAAATAGGTACGACTTCTCAATTGCTCCTAGTCCATTTTCTTTCTCGTTTTCTCTATTTAACATTGTCAAAACACTAACAGTAGTACAACATACAAAAAAACTGCAGAACATATTACTGGTTCAATGAATGTAACGGTCGTTGATAATTTTGATATAATGTGTATGCTAAGTTGATACTTTTAAAATGTTTATAAATTACGGTCTCCAATTGTCTCGAAAAATAATGCCGTTGTTTTTTGAATATATAGATTAAGTCAATGTACTTTCCTATATTATTTACATGTTTTATTTTATGTTAGATAATAGCCCTCATCTTTTCGATCATTGGTGTAGTACTGTTTCTGTATACTGACAGTTTTGGGTCCAGATATATGTGGGGTGTTATATTAGCTGTTACCTCATCAGCTGTCATGTCAATATATAAGGTATGTGCTTTGGCAACCGTCATATTTCCTCATACATGCTTATTTTCATATATTCATAGTCTCCAAACTATCCCGAAAATATATCCAAAAGTATACTTGTTATGATATCAATGAGACATTTATAAACTTTGCTTACCTAAAATGTTTCTACTATACAAAATGGGATCAGATTCTTATTATACAAGTGAAGGTCGCTGTTACCTTCAAATAGAAAAGTTTGCTACATTATTAAGTCATATTAAACTTAACTCAACTGAACCCACACAAACGAGAAAGATATAATTGACAGTGCAATTCAGATGACTAAACAATACAATATATTTGTATTAGAGGATTACGCTGTTTGCTAATTTTGCTTCAAGTTTGCATTTTTCACGAATTTATCTATTTTTTGTGACCATTTTCCTATCTAAAGCTGTCAAAATCATGTTCACCGATTTGACTCAAATTCTCATATTTGATTTATAAAATACTAAAACGTATATCCAAATTATAAAAAGTCTTCAATAAACAATATGCGATGCATGGACTCGATAATATGTATCAGGCTTTAGTGTGTATTTTAGTCTAGAAGCCATTTAATTAACCATCGATGTGACCTCCGAGGACTCGACGGTCATGTTACCCGATATATAAACATAAATATAGATAAAAATAGACAGCGAGCACGAGCAATGGGATTTTCTAGGTCTGTTTGAGTTCATATTATAGGTTAAAATATTTTAATTATCGTTTTTACCTGTAAATGAATGAGTTTTTGGTGGATCGAATCAGTCAACCAAATGATTTACCCTTGTTTAAATTTCAATGTTGACCATCTATTCCTTTTAATAGCCAAACATGCCTATAGTTTATGCGTAACCCATCTCTAGCTAAGGGGTTAAATTGAAGGTCACATGAATACGGATTCAATGAGGTCGAATTATTCACTTGCAAATGAATAATTCATCAGCGATGTTTCTTAGCTTATTTTGACAAAATTGAACCAAACTGGCTACTAAATGCGAATTTTTATTTCACTATTTCACTTTCATTAATGATTGAACAAAAAAAAAATCGTATTCTATTTTTTTTTTTTATATCTCGTGGCTAATGCCCCTTTAAACTATACATGTAAAGGAAAGTTTCATCAATTAAAACAATATTGATTACAATGCAATCTTTTAGTTTGTGTACCTTGATTTGTATCTTTAGAACGGAATAATAAGATTTTAACATCTGTAAACTACAGCTGCCTTTAATTTACAATTTTATGGAAATATGCATATCGTTTCATGACGAGTTTCCTATAGTCGCTTGACACAATGTTTGAAAGGTGTTTTTTCATCAAAAATCATGAAACTCATCAACATTGTTTATGAGCACCAGTTCTACCACAGAATGCTGTAGAATGGCATTTGAGGTATAAAGATGTACAAAACATGTTTAAACTTAGCATTTTACTGTTTTCTTATTCTTTATACTTGAAATGTTCATAGAACACGATCTAGTATTTTTAAACAAACTGAAACACTGTCAGTGACACAATCACATGTAGTTCCTCAACTGTGCGAAGCTAAGGAACTGGTAAGCCGTCTTTAACTAATATGTATCGTTGCTTAATTGAGATCCTATAGAGAAGACTAATATATGTTAATGATATTTTTGTATTGCACTATTAATCAGGTTAAAAAAAAATTTGATAAAAGATTTCTCATTCCTTAAATGCAATGCTTGTAAATGAAGAACCCCGGTTATGCCCACTCGGTTAAACCAGCCCGATCAAATCTATCTTTTAAATGGAGTGAAACTGTTGCTTGAGAGGAAATAGTACTATGTTGTCAAGTTCTTAGATATATATGGTAAAAGTAGTTTGTCTTTTTTATATTGCTTACAACGTGACTTAGACATAACTTACTACAGTATAACGTGTTGCTTATAATCAATTTCATAATAGGCAGTGGATTGTCATCGTAACCTTTGTTTTCAAGAATGGAGTTGAACCGTGAGTTCCAAAGAGGAACATGTTATACAATGCATAAGAGTATTAGCCGTATATATCAAGTATGAAAAATGATGATGCTAGATTTCTCAAAATAATCAACTGGACAAATGACACTATGTTTTGTACAAAAGAAGTTATATCAAATAAGAGTTGTCAGACGGCTTTCATGTGCATCTGTAAGAAATTTTTTACATTTAAAGTGTATTGCATTTTTAACTATTAAACCTCAGGCTGTGAGAGATTGTTAACAATCAAGTAATCATCGAGCTATTCCTGACACATACCGATATCAATCCAATTAAAAGCATCAAACAATAAATTTACTTCTGTATGATCATAAATAATTGACATTGATTCCTTCAACAAATTGTTTGCCTAAATTAAATAATATGTGGTATCAACGGCAATCAATACTATAAATTATGTATCTTTCTGCTTGTGTTATACACCATTTGAGAATTCGCATTAAAAAATGTTGATGTTATGGGGGTATCTCATGATCATCGCTGTTGTCGACGGTATTGGAATGATTAACTAATATTATTATGAAACAGGTCTAAGGCAAAGTTGACCATAGGCTATTTTGGATATTCTGTTTTCTCACGAGCATATACTGTTCTTTGATGAATCTCGTTTCTTGCTCCGACGAGTGTTGTCGAAAAAGAGTAGACGTGGGAACGTTTTTCAAATCACTGTTTTATCCGACATGATCGTTTCGGTGATGGAAGCGTTATAAAGTGGGTCAGTATCAAGGACAGATCGTTTGGCCCTCGACGGAAATTTGAATGTCATTTGCAGCAATATGGTAATAAGAGGAATTACGTGAAACGAGTTTTGGTAGACTGATACGCTGTGTCAGTGCCGCAACGCACTAGCGAAATGTGGTCTTAGATCTTTAGAGTGACTACATACGGATTTGCATGACGGGTGATGAATGCATAGATGGAAACCCTTACCCTATCAACGCAATTGGTCTTGCTCCTTTTGGAGTTCATGCGATTCCCTCAGTTCATGTTTGTTAACTCTTCTTAAGCGATTTACGAGATTTGAACATTGGTTAAATACTGTCGCTTCAAATTACGTTAAATGTCATTCCTTTGCACGTGATTATGTTGCAATGGCAGACATTGACTATTTTCGCCAGAAGAACATCGACATCTTACATTGGCTGCTTGAACATTTTTGGGATCAGATGGACAGACTAGTGGGAAGGCGACCAAACCAACCAGAAATCTCTTGACCAGCCCCCGTACTCCTCTGGATTGAAAACAGAGACTCATTTACCAAATAATGACTTTGTTTTTATAGTGATTAAGATTATAACACAATGTTGACTGCTGTACCCCTATTTTTGACATTTTTACCTATAATGTCTGTTTGTTTTGCTAACACATTGTTTTCAATATAATGGAATTCTACATGACTGTCATACAAGTGAGAGGTTTAGCGAGCTATAAAACCAGGTTTAATCCACCATTTTCTACATAAGGAAATGTCTGTACCAAGTCAAGAATATGACAGTTGTTTTCCATTCGTTTGATGTGTTTGAGCTGTTGATTTTGCCATTTAATAAAGGACTTTCCGTTTTGAATTTTCCTTGGAGTTCGGTATTTTTGTTATTTTTCCGTTTTGTTAACATTTACATTGAAAATACCGATTAATCGGAAGTTGCAGTCAAGAACAACCGCTTCATATATGAGATAGTAATCGTATTTTTTAACCAACGGTTTTTATTTCCGTTTCGAACATAAATATTTATTTGACAAAATAAATTAAATTATACATTTATATTAAGAATGTGTAGCTTGTGAAGGTTACTCAAGAAAGACCTCTTGTGCGCACGGAAATCATATACTAAGTAATATTTTGTTTTTACATTTATGTACATACAAGTCAAAAACTGTTTTGCCTTATGATTTTTCTTTAATAAACATTTATTTGTTAAATTGTATTTTACTGCATTGTAAGTAACAAAATGTCTATAGTATTCTGCAATATAAAAAGCTGTTTGATCGATCGGTATGGATTTATTTTTTTCAAAATCAGTGCGTCAAAAGATGGACGTTCATCGCACAATTATTATTAAACAAGGATTATTTCGCAAAGAAAAGCCTGCTTTTTCTTTCTCTCGACTGGTATTTTTTTCGAGATTACAATGCATCCCGGACATGATATATCTGTTCAAAATTGTGCTATTAAATATTTATTCAGACAATATAAATGTTTCATTGTAAAACAGAGTACTGAAGATCGTTCTGATGAACGTAGTATACCTATTGTATGGAAACGCAAGCTTTTATGAATTGCATGTGGTTAGTTTCATTTATCAATCTAAGTCTCAAAGATCCGTTCGTAATAGTAATAGCACACTTTAATAATAATAAAAAAAAAAAAAAAAGCGCTAAATAATGAATTTAAAATAAAAAGATAGAACATAATTTCTATTGATTTGTGTAGCTTAAGAACCACAACTCACATGATTCGTGTTGACCAGGGTAAATGGAATGATAAAAATAATTAATAGACCTTGTATTCTATGAAATAAAAATATATATTAGCGGTGAATTCCATATTATCATTGTAGTATGAGAATGCAGATATATATATGAGAATTACTTTGAACAAAAACAAAAAACTTTGCCGGTCAGATTAATATGTCTGAAATGTAAATATCATTTTAGTAAAAATCAGTATTGATCAAACTTATTGCATTTGAACATGTTAAAGGGGGAATGTAAAAACTGCATAAAAATAGAATAATTTTGAGTTTTTTCCGATAAAAATTTAATATGTACAACGGCCTCAGTATATCCATATATACGGTCGTATAATACTGTCAATTTCATATTTTTTTTTGGAAGACTTCAGGAAATCTGGTATGGGTACTGTTTGTGAATTTTTCTTAAGCGGCAGTAGTAAACCAATAAGTGTGGCTACCAGAAAATTAATTCACGTGGTAGTGAGCACATTTTTAAACTGCTTTGCAAACAACGTTTCGTCTTTTATTTCTTCTTCAAGCTGGTGGTGATAGTGTTAGCTAAAATATGCCTATTGGTATGTGACAATTTTGACATCACAAAAGACATTTTTACAGATCAATGACCAGTTACATAATTCTATTCAATTTTTTATGTTATCAATACAATCAATAAAATTCGGAATTCGGACGAATTAGTAAATTACTATTTCTTCAACTCAAGGGACCAAAAATAGAATTTAAGATAAACCTCAACCAATTAATCACATAGTGTCTGGAAATCTTAACGTTATCAAGGGCGTAGGATTTGTAGTGGGTTTGGCAAGAGGGCCAATCCCTATCCACTTGTTGGGAGAAAATACCTTTATTGACAATAAAAGAATGAACATGAAAGAGGACACTGCTTATATTCAAAGACTATAAGACTATAGAAAAGGAGAAGTTCCCCACATACACACACACCTTTTTTCAGTCTACTCTGACTCCACTGATTTATATAACTCGTACTCAAATTTTGCCATTATTAGTATATTTCATGCTAAATTACGCATGCAGTAAAACAATTTTGATTCTCCATGATGTGTCAACATATTTTTATGCCCCCGCCGAAGGCAACGGGGCATTAAATGTTACCCTTGTCCGTCCGTCTTTCCGTCCGTTCATCCGTCCAATTTTCGTTTTCGCGCTCTAACTTAATTTTGACTCTTGCAAATTTAATGAAACTCATACACAATGCTAAGAACCAAAACTTGCAGACAGAGTTCGAATTTGAGCAGTGAGTCACTTAAGGTTTTAGAGTTATGCCCCTTTTTAACTTGGAAAATTGCAAAGCTTGAGCGGATGCAATTGTGTCCTCAGACACACTCTTCTTTTATTTTCAGGTTTTGTTTAAGAAGTTTGCTGGACAGCCTGGTTTTGGGAAACTGTCCTTGTTTTTGTCTGTTTTAGGTATGTGCTATAATGAAGTCTTTTGAAAATGTTTTTATTTTTATTCAAGTCGATTTATTTTCAGATTAAACGAAAGCAAAAAGTCAGTTAAATGATATTTGAATAGTGCATTTGCAGTATTAAATGCTTTTTTCTTTACACGTGTGAACGACCGTAAACCGGATAATACTTTTATTTAAAACTTGAAAATAAAGTATATATCATTGAGAGTTACGATTTATTTCCCGCCATTTTCTTTTGTGACATGACAACATTAGAAAATTCAGAATATGCCGAAGTATCTGCATTTACTCCAACACTCATATTTTAAAATCTGCACAACCAGAGATAGATAGTATAAAAATAAGAAGATGTGGTATGTTTGCCAACGAGACAACTCTCCACCAGATACCATATGACGTAGATTTAGTGAATATAGGTCACCGTACGGCCTTCAACAATGAACAAACCCATACCGCATAGTAAGCTATAAAGGGCCCGAAATGACAACTGTAAAACAATCGTCCGTGCTAAAAGTATCAAGGCTCACTCCACTTGGTGTTTATGCGACTCTGCTGAGCTTTGTTTGTGTATACATAGACTGATGATAAGAATACACTTACGTATTCATAAGAAGACTCACCATGATTAATGTATTACGATTTTGATTTGACAATTACAATTAAATAAGTTAAAAAGGGAACTAAGCATTGACTAATTTTAGGAAGACAGCACTAAAATGTGTTCATAAGAAGACTCACCATGATTAATGTATTACGATTTTGATTTGACAATTACAATTAAATAAGTTAAAAAGGGAACTAAGCATTGACTAATTTTAGGAAGACAGCACAGCACGTTCAATCACCTCAACTGAAAACGACAATTAATGGAAGCAAAATAAAATCACCTTTGAAGCTTACAAAGATTTAAGTTGATAATACATGTATCAAGATTAAAGTCGGAAGTTCCAAGATTTAAACTAATAATTCCGAGATTAAAATTGATAATATCAAGATCAAAGCTGATAATATCAAGATTAAAGCTGATAATATCAAGATAAAGCTGGTAATATCAAAATTAAACTTCATAATATCACGATTAATTTAAAGCTGATAATAACAAGATCGAAGTCGATAATTTTGTGATTAATGTTGATAATATAAAGATTTAAATCAGAAATTCAAAAATTAAAGTAACCATAACATCTTTTTTTTTTTTTTTTGCCCTTATACGCTCTATAGTTCTGGCATCTGTAATGTTAAACATTTCATTTTTCAGCAGTTTTTATTCCTAAAAAGTGTACAACAGTAAATTGATTTAATCTTGTGTCAATGATGAAATTCTGTTTCATTTACCTCATTCTGACAAGTTACATTATACATACTGAAACCGAACACTTCAACTCAACACTGTTATGCGTTGTTTTTCTTTGCAGGCTTGTTTTCTAGTTTATTTTTATGGCCAGTTCTATTGGTGTTGATTCTATCAAATACTGAAAATATATCAGGAAAAGTTGTGCCGTGGGGAAGAGTATGTGGAACAATGATTCTTTTCCTCTGTAAGTCCTAATTACTGTTTTTAATATGGATAGATGAAATATGGATAGATAAATACGTTATTAAATCAAACCAACAACAACAAATAAGTAAATATAGCGGTAAACATACGATGTTAATCAAAAGAAAAGTGTCTATACAATATGTTAAGCTTTGAACTGCCCCAAATCTAGAAGAGCTGTGAATAAAGAAAACAGAAACTACAAAAAAAATGCTGACAAAACCAATTATATACATATAAATTGATGTTAAATCGCTTCAATGTATGCAGATGGTCCTGATCAAGGCTACCAAAACTGTGGCCCTCCAACAGTCACTTTAAAATTCCATTGAACAACGTACTAATTAAATTATTTGTTATTTAGATAATGCTGGTTGTTTGGTGTCTTCTCGATTGTCCCACTTTTTAAAACTACAGGTAAAAAAGTAATGAAATTTTGTGGGACAATCGGGAAGATGTTTCTGGGACATTCCGTAAGTTTAAATCGGCGCGGGACGTTTGTGCTTTTTCATAGGACATTTGCGCGTTTTAATGGGCATCTGCGGTTGAATTTATAGGACATTTGCGTTTTTTATATGGGACATTTGCGCTTTTACAATATTTGCTTCTTATTACTTCCCTCCCATTTTATCCAGACTTAGCACCGGTAGGTTTGACCTGGCAGAGGTAAAGTCATAATTTTCACTATGGTTTAAAGTTTAATAGTCATTTCATAGCACATTCGTGTTTAAAAGTCATTTCATATAAAAATAAGAAGATGTGGTATGCCAATGAGATAACTCTCCACAAGAGACCAAATGACACAGACATTAACAACTATATGTCACCGTACAGCCTTCAACAATGAGTTAAACCCATACCGCATAGTCAGCTATAAAAGGCCCCGAAATGACAAATGTAAAACAATTCAAACGAGAAAACTAACGGCCTGATTTATGTACAAAATAATGAACGAAAAACAAATATGATATAAAGCAACAAACGACAACCACCGAATTACAGGCTTCTGACTTGGGACGACACATACACTCCCAACCTTTCAATCTGAGCGCCCATGAAAACGAGAAGAAGAAAAATTGCGAGCACGTGTTGAAAATTTAAATATCAACTTTAAAATTCAAAAAAAATATTGATATTTGATTTATAAATAAACCTATCAGTAACATTATATATATCGTTTATAACATACGTATATAATCAAGTGTATTTTAACTGATGATTTATTCAACAGTTCATATTTATATTTATATTTTGAAATGGGCCAATCAGAAATCTAAAATTTTGAAAAGTGGGACAATCGGGAATAAACCGGTTGTTTACTGTAGCTGACAACTTTTGTGTTTAAGTAAATGTTACATTATACATATGAAACCGAAAATTTCACCACAAGTTATGGCTGTTCTTTTTAGTTGTTTTTCGTTGTGTGTTTATTTTCTACAAACCTGCGATGAAAAAAAGACGCAAAGCGCTTCATACAAAATGTGCTTCGGTCAACGCTTTTACATCCCAATAAAATTACAAAAGAAGCAATCAATTCTCAAATAATGTTTATCAATGCAATACAATGTTATTTTTTATTACATCTGAAGTGAATTAGTAAACGTTATAGAGAATTCAATTACAGCAACATTTTTTTAACATGATACTTTAAAGTCATTTGCTTTAACTATATTCGCAGTTTACCATTTGTTAATGAACTATACGAGTGGTTTGACATACAAAGTATTTTTGGGGCTTGGTGTGGCTTTAGGCATACCAATTTGTACTAGTAAGTATCTAATAGCAACCTATCTTTCTATCTACAAATCTGAAATGTAGCTTCATAGTTTCAAGATTGCACCAAATTAGACACTATTCGTTTCTGATAAAGCGCTTTACTCAAATATGAAGGATATTTTGCATGAGCCCGCAAATAGAAAGGCTGACAACACCAGTGCTAAAGGATAAAAATTAAAAGACAAACACCAGTACAAAAGCCATTACACTAAGATTTGGTAACATGAACACCACAATAAACCGGTTGTGAACAGAGGTGCCCCAAAAGTGTAAACAGTTTTATTAGCTTCTATCCTCTGTAACAAAGATATTCCATTACGGTCAACCAAGTAATGAAAGTGTTCATAAAACTTTCGAAGATATTACACAGATCGAGCAAAAATTCTCTGTCATGAACAACACAACAGTTGCTTCTAGAGGAAGAGAAAGTGCATTCCCTTCCGTTGCATCCGAATTAATCTTCGGTTTTGGTTGGATTTGTGATACTCAATTTTTTGGTAGTGTTTTGTAATGCGGTGATCAGAGCATAGTCTTTTTATTTCTTAAACACAAATTCTTAATTACTTATCAATAGAAAACCCCCCAAAACCCTTATTGTCCAGATTCCTTAATTTCGGTATCAAAGAAAATGGAGAAATTTATATCATTTTTCAAACTTAAATATTTAAAATTTGAAATTCAAAAATTAACTTAACCTCTTATGTGTTCTAACAAAAGAAGGCTCTAATAAATCTCATCCTACGAATACATTTTGGTGACATTTTATATCGTCTGTCGCGACTTTCGAGATGGATTGCATATTTATCCAACGGACACTTAAGGGTTAAACACCTCTTTCATGGATCATTGACTTTTAACAACAGATAACTAGAGGTCGACACAGGGTCCTTAACATTGGACTGATGTCACACAAAGGAACACAAAGGAACATACAATACACAGCAATTCAGAAAACACCTTAACTCTATAATGAGCATACTGATAATAGATAACAACAAGAATGTGTCCATAGTACACGGATGCCCCACTCGCACTATCATTTTCTATGTTCAGTGGACAGTGAAATTGGGGTCAAAACTCTAATTTGGCAGTAAAATTAGAAAGATCATATCATAGGGAACATGTGTACTAAGTTTCAAGTTGACTGGACTTCAACTTCATCAAAAACTACCTTGACCAAAAACTTTAACCTGAAGCGGGACAGGCGGACGGACGGACGGACGAACGGACGCACAGACCAGAAACATAATGCCCCTACTACTATCGTAGATGGGGCATAAAAACACTTATGGCACCTATGATAAATTATGACGTTATGATTGGTTTAACGCCGTCACGTAGTGATCTATATATGGATCCGTATGGGGTCAGTAGATTTCATGGGGGTTCATGGCGTCACTTTAACAATTAATGGTGACGTCATCGATTAATGTAATGGTATTGTATTGCATTGCTTTTTTTTTTATGCATAACAGCAGGAATAGTGCCGTGTGCAATAAATTCGTTATACGGTTCACTACTGACCCCCTACGGATCCATAGAGGGTTAGTCAAATCCATTTAAGATTTGGCCTTCGGCCTAACCCCCTATGGATTTTACTAAACTTCTATGGATCCGTAAGGAGTCCGACTGAGTAGCAAACCGTAACTTATAATGTACAACATTAAAACAACAATTTAATAGATAATACCGACTCAAAAAAGGGTCCTCGGTTGCCGATTGGTCTAAGTAGTTCAGCTGCAGTGATCTACTATGACAGGTGAGGTTTTTTTTCAAAATCTCTTTGTAACGGTAGAGGTCGAGGTCATAAAGAAATTCAATATAGTGAAATTTTTGAGTTAAAGGTCATGAGATCCACTTGTTGTCGAGTATCGAGTTGAGAGTAACAAAAGTCGATTTGCGAGTTACGAAAGTCAGAGTTGCGAATTACGAACGTCGAGTTGCGAGTTACGAAATTCGAGTTGCGAGTTACGAACGTCGAGTTGTGAATTACAAAAGTCGAGTTGCGTGTTACAAAATTAGATTTGCGTGAAAATGGGGAAAACTATTTTAATTTTTTGTGTACCTCTTTAACATTTTTGAATGATGATTGCTTATATGAGTCTCGTGTAAACAAAAATGAATGGATTGCTTACTTAATCACTACGTAAACTATGGTTATTTTCTGAAGAAACAGATAGCCTTTTGAAATACAGCGGATAGCTTGTAGTTTAATTATTATTAAATTTCATAGCTAGCACCGTCATATTAAACGTAAAGGGAGATAGCAACTAAACTATAGTACAAAATGTACATATGTAAAAGACACCTTCTGCAGATTCCGTTAAGAGTGGGCTCTTTGGGACAGACCCCAAAATTTATTCTTTGGCAGTGACACTCAAAATTGTGGACGTTTAAGTTATATATGTCTACATTGGCTAGAGGTGAAGGGGGAAGGTTCAGCGCTCATAAACCTGCGCTGAACCTGTTTAACCCCGCCGCATTTTTGCGTCTGTCCTGAGTCAGGAACCTCTAGCCTTTTTTGGTATTCTATATTTTTTTAATTTAGGCTCATCTGTATGTTTCGGAGCATAGAATGGCGTCCATTTTCTTGATCTAGTGTACATTGTTTTTCGAGGCCTGCTTGGGGCTGCCTCTGGGTGTGGGATTTTTCGCTGTGTTGAAGACCCACTGGTGGCCTTGGATTAACTTGTATATTTTGGTTGGGTTGTTGTCTCTTTGAAACATCATTCACCGTTTCCATTCTTTATTCTATACATGTAGCTGTCATTTTGTAAAATAGACAAAAGACGCAGTTTTGGAAAATGTAACTTCTTTCTAAAAAACGGGTTAATCATACCCAAATCAATCAAGTTAATTTAGGAAAAAGTAAAATCACAAAAATACTGAACTCCGAGGAAAATTCAAAAAGGAAAGTTCCTAATCAAATGGCAAAATCAAATCAAAAGCTCAAACACATCAAACGAATGGATAACAACTGTCATATTCCTGACTTGGTACAGGCATTTTCTTATGTAGAAAATGGTGGAATAACATGCTGACAAATATAACTCTTTTAATTTTTTTAGAAAATGCTTTCGTGCTCATACCGTAAAAACACACACCATAACATTCCTTAAAACTGTTCCTTCATGTTTTGTAACAGCGGTATAGCTTATGTAATGGTAAAAGTTCAATGATAAGTTAATATTGATATTAAAAGACCTTCGAACAAAAAAGGATTTGAACAACCCTTTTTGTGAGAATAACGTCAATCAAAATTAAAAAAAAGTCCATATTATGATCTCCTATGACAGGAAGTTACCATAATGCCATAGATAGACATCTATAGCATGCTTATTTTTGCGTTGTAGTATTCAGATACATACATTATTAACTATTTGGTATATATATGCACTCTCCGCTTGGGGTTGAATCACAAAGTTAACAAAGTTCAAAATTATTTAATTTATCACATAAAACACATAGCATATCACATTTCTAACTAATTCATGAGATATTTTCCTAAGTTAAATTTGCAATTGTGTCTATATCACCCTTAACCTTTGCGAAAGACGAAGAGTTAGCACTTGGTATTCTAATGAGATTTCGATAATTTGCAAGTATATTTCATTTGTCTACATGATTTATTTGCTTATCCTTGATTTGTTCAGTACTGTATACATTTTGTCATATCTACAGTATATCCGGTTTTATTTCAGAAAATGAATAACGTCGCTCTCATGAAAGAAATTTAAGCGTGCGTGACTTTGCAACATATAGACTCTGCAATTGTTTGCATCTGTCCTAAGTCAGGAATCTGATGTTCAGTAGTTCATGTAGTTGTCGTTTGTTGATGTGGTTCTTAAGTGTTTCTCGTTTTTTATATAGATTAGACCGTTGGTTTTCCCGTTCGTTTGAATGGTTTTACACTAGTAATTTTTGGGGCCTTTTATAGCTTGCTGTTCGGTGTGAGCCAAGGCTTCGTGTTGAAGACCGTACTTTGACCTATAATGGTTTACTTTTATAAATTTTGACTTGGATGGAGAGATGTCTCATTGGCACTCATACCACATCTTCTAATATCTATATCTTATAAATATAAGTATCACATAACTCTTTCAAATCCTGCAATCAAAATACAGGGACTCTTCCTCATGCAGTGTATAACCAAGTTTGGGTACATGTATGCTTTGTTTATTAAATGCGAAGTAAACCTGAAAATTCTTTTTCAAAAATCAGACGACACGACCGTTTATATATATATAATTCTTAAGAAATTAGAGAAACATAATTTTTTTGTAATTCGCAACTCGACATTCGTAACTCGCAACTCGACGTTCGTAACTCGCAACTCGACTTTCGTAACTCGCAACTCGACGTTCATAACTCGCAACTCGACTTTTATAACTCGCAACTTTCAACTCGACGATAAGAAACCCTCAAAGGTCATATGCTCAAGAATTAAAAAAAAAAAACAATCCTGTGCAAAATTAATAATGCAAATCTTTTCCTCACACTTTTAACACACGCCGAATTTTATCACATTCATGTTAAGGATTATTGAAAAAACAAAAGTATGAAATCTTGTAGATTAACATCGTATTGGAAATCGCACTATGACCTTTAATGGATGTCCGTTTTGTTTCATGTTAGATTTGCATTACGAGTGTGTGCTCTCTTCTTGTCACTTCGTGATTTTATATATTTATATATACCATTTTCACTATCAAATAACTAATTTTTCTCATTTTCTATATGGGAACATCGACGTAATTTAATGGTGGGGAAGGGGGTGAAAGAGTGCTATAATATTCGATCCTGATTCTCAATTATTGAAGATTGTATAAGTTTGCCAGGCAATAGAAAGAAAACAATTAAACCAAATAAGTTCGTTTTAAATTGTTAAAAATGAAACCAGAGAAAAGACATAGCACCCCACTTTGTTAAAGTAAATATATTAAATTACTTACCATGAGACTTGTATTTTTCATGCATCGAAACAATTCATATGTTGCTTGCTTCATGCGATTACAGTAAAAATATTGATTTAACTGGACAGTGGTTACTAACGTTTATATCTAGATTAGTGAGTTTATTTCACCCTGCTAGTATTATAACTGGGCCGTTGCGTAGTAATACCTAAACGAATCAGAAAAGAATATCCATATTAAAGTGATAGGTAAAATGGATTACAGTTTCCTGCAAATATTTCAGAAATTAAAATTTTGTTTACGGTATATATGTCTGATAATACATATTTTAACGTTTTCATTGTCGTATAACACACCTTGCTCAAAGAAAGACCTCCCTACGGTCAGTCTTTCGTTGGTCAATCCTGACACCCCTCAGTTTGTAATACGACAAGAAAAACCTTAAACATGCATTATCTATAACATATATTGTAAGGATTTTTCTTTTAGATATATAATTTGGGTATGTTATGTGGGGAGATTCAGCTCGACACAAATTATGTCGTTAGGCAATGTACTATTGTGTACTTTTTGCATGTTTTTATCTATTATTTGATCAGGGCGTAATATGTCTTTCATTGATATTGCCCATTTTTATCTTATAACATGTTCAAATCAAAAGGTGGTCGGTTGGACATATAATATCATACAAGGATAGCGTGCGAACACCCTACTTACATTTTTTTATTATCATATTTTGATATTTATTATAATGATAAGAACTAGTTATATTCGTTTAAGTTAAATTAAAACTCTTTTTTTTTTTGTACAGTTTCGGATTACGTCTTTAAAAATCTAACATTAAATGGTATGGAGATTACTGCCCTTGGTTTGACATTCACCGGATTATTGTTAGTACTATGGCCAGAGAGATGTCCAGCGGGACTGTACAGACCATTTAAATGCTGTGTTAAAAATGAAATTGAAGCTCAACACAGAGAACAACGATCACATTCGGTGTTACATTATAATAAGGACTGAAAGTCTTCTTTTTTCTCGTCACATAGAAGAGGTATAATAGTCACACTGAGGTAACATACTGACATATACATTGACAACATATTTGTTACGTTTGGAGGACGTGTTTTTCAACAGACTGTCGGAATTCCAATGGGAACCAATTGTGCCCCTCTTCTTGCCGATTTGTCTCTTTATTATTATGAGGCTGACTTCAGACAGGAACTTCTTAGGAAGAATGATAAGAAGTTAGCAATATCCTTTAACTTTACGTTCCGCTATACAGATGATGCTCTCTCACTAAATAATACAAAATTTGGTGACTATGTTGAACGAATCTATCCCATCGAACTAGAGATAAAGGATACTACAGATACAGATAAGTCTGCCTCATATCTTGACTTACATCTAAAAATTGACAATGAGGGTCGGTTGAAAACAAAACTTTACGACAAAAGAGATGATTTCAGCTTCCCAATTGTGAACTTTCCATTTCTATGTAACAACATTCCAGCAGCGTCTGCATACGGAGTATATATCTCCCAATTGATACGATATTCCCGGGCTTGTATTTCCTATCATGATTTCCTTGATAGAGGATTGCTGCTCACAAGGAAGCTATTAAACCAAGAGTTCCAAATGGTGAAGTTGAAATCATCCCTTCGTAAATTTTACGGACGCCCTCACGAGTTGGTTGACCGTTATGGAATAACCGTTTCACAGATGATATCGGATATGTTCCTTATGTCGTTATTACAATACCCTTCCCTTTTCACGAATGTGACCTACCGAATTAAATTAGACTATTTACCGGATTTGTAATAACATAAGCAACACGACGGGTGCAACATGTGGAGCAGGATCTGCTTACCCTTCCGGAGCACCTGAGATCACCCCCAGTTTTTGGTGGGGTTTGTGTTGCTTAGTCTTTAGTTTTCTATGTTGTGTCTTCTCTACTATTATTTGTCTGTTTGTCTTTTTATTTTTAGCCATGGCGTTGTCAGTTTATTTTCAATCTATGAGTATATATAAATATATGTCGCTCTGGTATCTTTCGTCCCTCTCTTGTCTATAGGCAGCTTTCCATCATAACCGTCTATCATAGAATAACCAGCTGATCAAGTTTTTAGGCTTCTTTTTTCAAAACTGTATTCTTCTTGAATCCATCTTAGAATACTTATATCCAATTAGGATCAACATCATCTAGTTTTAAAGGTATATTAAATGTTCCTGCCAATCAACCAACATGGCGCTGATTTTATAAACAGATCATATACGAAAGCAAGGGGACGCTGGCCTAGCATTTATTGTTAAAAAGACCGTATGGTCACAGAAATATCCCTTGCATTTCGTAAATGCTTTTAAAAAAAAGCTAGAGAATTTATTGCAACATTATAAAACACTTGATTGTTCTATGAATACCAAAAGAATAAGAACAACACTCAAAACTTTTATCACAAAACTTCATTTTATGGCACAGGTCTGATTTATCTCTTTAGCATTTTTAAAAAATCTTTTCCCAATATTTCAATCCGTTTAATGGAACTGTGATCTTGGCCTACTATCCCAAAATCAATCTCTTTTTTTCTATGGAACATTATCCAGGTATGTTTGGTGAAGGTTGGATATATATGGTTCAAAAGATAACATCAGGGGGAAAATGTCAAACTTTCAGTCTATCAATAGCTGATGTGATTCTGACCTCTGCACTATCGACTTCAAAATAAAAATTGGTCTTTCTCCCTCACCCCACAGGGCATAATTAGACCAAGTTTGGTAATGATACTGATTATAGCTAAAAATTGTAAGTCTTGAAACAGAGAGATTGACGCCCGGACAGTATTCCGGCCTATCTGGCAATAACATTATTACGTTTTTAATGCATTTGTGTCCGGAATTACCTACAATTGTAACCCTAAGATTCGCTCCTTTTAAAGTTTTACTACGGAGTCAAAAATGCTACGTAATACAACTGAAGACCGAGATTCAGTGATTCGATGTCAATTATATACTTTCCGTAATTCAATGATTCAATGTCATGATCTAACAGATTGTATACTAACCGTATTTTATGTCATGATCTTAAATATTTTCTATTCTCTCAGAGATTCGGTGGTTCAATGTTATAATGTATACTCTCCGCAATCATGATTCAATGGCATGATCTATAACAGAGTATACATTATCAGTTATTCAATGAATTTAATGTCACACTCTATAAAAGATTCTATACTCTCCGCGGTTCAGTGTCATGATCTATTTAAGAGTATATACTCTCCGTGGTTCAGTGTCACGATCTATAGCAGATTTTATTCTATCCGTAATTAATTTAATGGTTTTGAATAAATCTATTCTCACAGTAATTCAGTGATTCAATGTCATGATTTATAACATATTTTATATTCTCTGTCATTAAGTGATTCAATGTCATGATCTAAAACAGATTATATACTCTCCGTGATTCAGTGTCATGATCTATAACAGGTCATATACTCTCCGTTATTCAGTGATTCGATGTCATGATCTATAACAGATTATATACTCTGTGATTCAGTGTCATGATCTATAACAGATTCTAAACTCTCCGTCATTAAGTGATTCAATGTCATGATCTATAACAGATGTTATACTCTCCGTCTTTCAATGTAATGGTGTTGAAAAAAATCTTTTCTCTCAGTAATTCAGTGATTCAATTTCAAATTTTCGTTGTCATTAAGTGATTTAATGTCATGATCCATAACAGAATCTATACTCTCCGTGGTTCAGTGTAACGATCTATAACAGATTCTATACTATTCGTGATTCAATGTAATGGTCTTGAAAAAATTATATACCTCAGTAATTTAATGTCATGATCCATAACAGATTATATGCACTCCGTGATTTAGTGATTCAATGTCATGATTTCTAACAGATGCTTTACTATCAGTGATTCGATATCGTGATCTTATATATTTTCTATTCTTTCAGTAATTCAATGTTATGATCTATAACATATTCTAAACTCTTCGTAATCAGTGATTCAATGTCATAATCGGTCTACAACAGATTATATTCCCTCCGTCATTCCATGATTCAATGACATGATCTATAAAAAAAATAATATCTCCCTGATTCAGTGTCGTGATCCGTTACAGATTCTATAATATCCGTTATTAAGTGATGCAATGTCATGATCTATAACAGATTCTATACTCTCCTTGATTCAGTGATTCAATGCAATGACCTATAATAGATTTTATACTCTCAGTGATTCAGTGTCTCAATGTCATGATCAATAACCAATTATATATTCTTCGTGATTCGGTGTTGTGATTTGTAACAGATTCTATGCTGTCCGTTTTAAGATGATGCTATGTCATGATTTATAACAGATTTTATACTCTCAGTGATTCAGTGACTCAATGTCATAATCTATAACAGATTCTATACTCTTCATGATTCAGTGATTCAATGTCATGATCTGTAACAGATTATATACTCTCCGTAATTCCGTGATTCGATGTAGTGAGCTTTAACAGATTCTATACTATCCATGATTCAATGCCATGATCTTAAATATTTTCTAATCTCTACGCGATTCCATGTTTTGATATATAACATATTTTATAATCTCCATTATCAGTGATTCAATCTATAATAACATTAACGGTACCAATTTTTCTGCACCAGCGCATTTCGACAGTAAATATCTCTTCAGTGATGCTCGAGTCCAAAATATTTGAAAATCCAAACTTATTAATAAGAATGAAGAGCTTATGCGCCAAAAAGGACAAACAGTATTGGCAAACCCGGCAAGGAAACAGAGCTTTGCATGAGGGAGATATATTCATTTATTTAAAATAATTTCCATAATTTTATAACACTAAAATTTTAATAACACAATATCCGTATTGTCATGCCAGTACCGAAGTACAGGCTACTGGGCTGGTGATACCCTCGGGGCCAACAGTCCACCTATAACAGATCATACACTCTCTGTGGTTCAGTGTCATGATCTATAACAGATTCTAAACTCTCCGTTATTCAGTGATTCAATGTCATGATTTATAACTGATTATAAAATCTCCGGGATTCAGTGATTCATTGCAATGATCTAATATATTCTATACTCTCCGTGATTTAGTGCTTCAATGTCATGATTTATAACTGATTATATACTCTCCGGGATTCAGTGATTCATTTCAATGATCTAATAGATTCTATACTCTCCGTGATTTAGTGCTTCAATGGCATGTATTATAACTGATTATATACTCTCCAGTATTACATTGCAATGATACATTCAGTGATACATTGCAATGATCTAATAGATTCTATACTCTCCTTTATTTAGTGATTCAATGTTATTATTTATAACTGATTATATGATCTCCGGTATTCAGTGATTCATTGCAATGATCTAATAGATTATATACTTTCCGTGATTCAGTTATCCAATGTTATGATTTAGAACTGATTATACACTCTCCGGTATGCCATGATTCATTGCAATGATCTAAAAGATTATATACTCTACGTGATTCAGTGATTCTTTTAAAGTTTTATTATAATTAATGTCGATTCTGTTATTTTTCCCGTTTTTTAACATATGTAGACATGAGCTCCATTCATAAACGGTCGTATTTCATAACAATAGGCATGGACTGTGGACAAAAGTTATTAGTGGTAATGAGTAGCAGTGTTATTACGATTATATTGCTATTAAGAGCTTCTCCCAATGGACTAAAAATTAAGTGTGAATGGCGAGAGTAAATTACGAGAACTTGAGGTGCGTATTTCGTGACCTTCCGTCTCATCATTATCGTACCGCCTTATTAGCATCTTGAAGTAAATCTCAATTACATCGGTATCCCGTTTTATTGGTGAAGCATTTTTAGATCTGACACGTTTCAAGAATGAAAATACTTTTATTGATATCAACTCCATTAAATGCAAAGAGAGTTTCTCTAAATAGCTTATAGGTTAATGTAAACGAAAAATAAAACAATATTGACCTTTAATCATTTAAGCTCAAAATTTAAATTGAACAGACTCACCAACACCGTAACAATACAGCTTCATCAGTTAAATCAGAAGCCAAAGGTTGATACCCACTTCACAACATTTTTACTCTTTTAAACGCTCCTTTGATGTTTTTTTAAAGGCAAAACATTTCAGTATGCTTTTGTTTGTATATTAAGGTGTTTGACCGTTGTTTCTTAATTGCCTGATTGTTGTTGTTTGCTTAACCTCCAGTGGCAAATATTTTAAGCTTGTGAAGGACGAGTCGGTCATTGGAGACATCATGATGACATCAAAGTGTCTATTTTGGCAGTGTTTAGGTTTCTGTCGAAACGGTGTTTAAACCACATCGTCATTTATTCATACTAAAACGGTCATTAGAAATGCGTCTTGTGTTTGTTCTTTCAAGAGTAAAATTAAAAGTAATCAAAGTGCTGGATAGCACCTCTGGGAAGTTTGCAACTGTAGATATGTATTTTTTCAAATAGGTTATAGATGTGTATTATTTTAAATATGTATTCAATCACAGCTTTGATATTTTTAACTAAACCATTTTCTTTTTTTCATAAAAGTTTGTCATATAAAATTTTGATATTTTCTATTGCAATCTTGAACTGTTGTTCTAAAATAATCAAATATACAATAAGCTCTGTTAATTTCTTTATGTGCCTATGCCATATCTAGAGCCTGTGATTTTATAGTATTTTTTTTCCATTCGTAACTGGGCATAACCCTAACAACAACAGTAAAATGACGGCACCGAAATTCAAACTTGATCTTGGTGTTGTGGTTAAAAGTATTTTGTATAAGTTTCGTAACATTTGGTTGAGGCACACTAAAGTTAGAGCACGGAATTGAAAAAAAATCGTAAGTGTTCCGCGGAACCCGGTGTTTCGCCTACTTTTGCTGTTAATTGCAGGCTCAACAAAAATGAGGAAAAATTAATAAAAATATTCCTCTCTATACTATCTTTTGATTGAAAGAAGCTTCTGTCCAAGTTTGGTAAAAATCCAGGATAGTTTATGAATCTAATAAATGTTTTAAAAAATAGTTGCAGACTGTATGTAATGTTAACTGGAAGAAAAGCTAAGTCCATTAAGTAAAATACGGAAAAACAAGAACAAAATTTTAACTAAATTTCCTTCTAGATACTAGCTTTTGATCATAAACAAGCTTTTGTCCAAGTTTGATACAAATCCAGGATAGTTTAAGAAAGTTATTAAAATTTTAAAACTTTAGCCACAGAGTGAATGTAATGTTTCCTGGCAGAAAACCAAGTCCATTTATAAGTAATATACTGAAAAAATGGATTTTTTTTTTACAAAATTTACTTCTGGGTACTATTGTATGATCATAAACAAGCTTCTGTCCAAGTTTGGTAGAAATCCAGGATAGTTTAAGAAAGTTTTAAAATTTCAAAACTTTAACCACAGAGTGAATATTTGTGGATGCCTCCGCCGCCGCCGCTGAAATGTAGGATCGCTATGTCTCGCTTTTTCGACAAAAGTCAAAGGCTCGACAACATTCAGTTTTAAATTTGTAAAGGGCATAACTGTAAAGGGGCATAACTCTAGAACAGTAAAACTGACGCCAATAAAACTCAAATTTAATCAGTGTTTTGTGGTAATGAGCATTGTGTATAAGTTTCATAACATTTGGTTGAGACAAACTAAAATTAGAGATCGTAAACAAAAAATTCAAGCAACTTTTTCATTTGTTAAGGAGCATAACTCTAGAATTGTAAAATCGACGCCACCAAAATTCAACTTGACCTGTGTTTTGTGGAAATAAGCATTGCGTATAAGTTTCATACAATTTGGTTTAGGAAAACTAAAGTTAGAGAACAGATGGTATGTACGGACGTACATACAAGTAAGGACGTAAATACTTACAGAAGAAAAAGGTAAAACTTAATACGGTGGAGACATAACAATAGCAGTATGACGACATGAATAAAAGTTTATGTACACTAGATTCATAGAGGTGCTAGTAACCCCGGCTGTAACACATTTTATAGTTGATGCTGTGAAATTTAGCATTGAGACAATAACATTTGAGATTTTTGGTTTGTCATAATTATTTGGACTAGCACTAAGTAAAAAAGAAAGTCGTTTTCCTATTACATGGACAGATTTTATTTAATCATGTAAATAATTGCTACAGCACTTGTCTTGATACACTGAGTTATTCTAAGTAGAAGCTGACTTGTCTGCCTTATATATCCTTGTAACGATTTGTGTACAAATGTAATTGTTAATCGTAACGCTGAGGAGGCTGCGATATGTACGAACTGTCGTTCAGGCAATGTTTTTCAGCTGTCAGTTTGACCCACGTGACTGAGCATGCTGGACGAGTGAAGGTCCTTAAATCCACATTGGAATGTGAAATAGCTAGTATTTAAATAGCGGAATTTAAAGTTTTCAAATGTTTTGGCATCAAAACATTCTGATCGATGTTTTAACAAAACATGCACCTTTCTATCATAGCCGGTATTTACCTTTACTCATCGATGGCGTGTGACATAAGCCATATGATTATCGAGTATTTCTGTCACCTGTGTATAATTGTTCAATCAAACTTTTATCACTTGTCAATTATCCGAAGGCTTGGTCAAAACATATCAGTAATGTCAGCCATACGGGATTCTTTCGATACACTCGGACTTTTACTTATTTAATAATAAACATTTGTAAATATCGTACATAGTAAAAAAAAGCGCGGGAAAATGTTCATTCATGAAATATTCATGAATGAATTAAACGCTGTCTCGCGTAGATTTCTTTGATTTTCTCTTCAGCGCATGGAAGATCCGCGAAGTAGTGTTTGTGATAGTTATTTTCAAAATGAAGGTAAATTCATCTGAACTGTCGATGAACATTCATTCCTTTTTTATTCAAGCTGTAATCTTTTCAAAAGGACTCAAAATTTCAAAAGAATCTTCTTACAATCAGTATTCAAACACTAGTACTACATTATCTTGGAGCAGAACATTTGCGATAGTCTGTCACCGGAAGTTTGAGGCCGACGCCTAAGGACAGTATTGCTATAGCAAACTTCCCAAAAATAACCTGATGTGGATATGAGTACTATAACATTAAATAAGGGTAAACAAAGAATTTTCACATTATATTTTTTCATTTTAATAAAAAGATCGATACTGACAGAGGCCACTTGTTGTGCTGAAATAGTTATCTTTCAATACGATATTATTCCATCTTATTCTATAAATCTTTAATAAACTATAATTGCACAAATCTAAAAATTTTTATAGATTTTTTCTGCCTGTACATTATCATCATTTCCAGAAGATTCGAAACCTACTAAATTTGTCTTGTGGTCTATTTTCTTAAGACTATATTTAAATATATATGTGAATATTCATATTGAATACAAATATTTGGTGCATTTTCAGCCTTATTAATTTTTTTTCTTATAAATATACATATATACAAATAGCTCAAACAAACAATGTCATAAGGAAGACCTCAATGAATATTAGACAAGTTCTTTGAATGAAGAATGCAATGTTTTATAAATGCCTTCTTGAGCTCCCTTAAAACAAGAGTGCGCACGCTGAAATGTCTCGCCTACTTTACTGACCATTAATTTTATCTTTAAAGATGACGGTTTTACTACAAGTATCACATAAACTTAACATTTTTTTTTAAATATTCATGGCAATGCGATGGTCAGATAAATCCTATCAGACAGACATATACACCGTTCAATTATTCAATATACCAAATATAGTTGACCTATTGCTCATAGTACTTGAAAAACAGACCAAAACACAAAAGCTTAACACTGACCAATGAACCATGAAATTGAGGTCAAGGTCAGATAATACCTGCCTGACAGATATGTACACATTACAATCATTCCATACACCAAATATAGTTGACCTACTGGTTATAGCATTTAAAAAACAGGTGAACTCTGTCTCACGGATATGTAGACGTTGCAAGGAACCCATATACCAAATATAGTTATCATAATAAGTCAGAAATTCACATGACAAAAAGACTTTTTTTTCAAGCAGTCGCTGAACCATGAAAATGAGGTCAAGGACAATGGACATATGACAGACGAAAACTTCGTCACATTAAGTATCTGCATACAAGGTATGAAGCATCCAGTTGTTCTACCCTCTGAAATATAAAGCTTTTTACAAATAGTTTACACTGCCGGTTAGAAATCCCAATGTCTCCTATACTAACAGCGACGAAAATCGCATGTGAGACAAAATACCAAAAAAAAAAAACCATTGTTAAGAGATATTAGCAGAGACCTAAAAGGAAACGCCAAATCCGTTGAAGTGCATATAATGCCACATGGAATAGCAAAATCCGTTGATGAATCGCATAGCATGCCATTGGGAATAGCCAAATCCGTTGATGAATTGCATACCATGCCATGAGGATTAGCCAAACCCATTGATGAATTGCATACAATGCCACCCACGAGGAATAGCCAAATACATTGATGAATCGCATACAATGCCACGAGAGATAGCCAAATCTGTTGATGAATTGCATATAATGCCACGAGGAATAGCCAAACACATTGATGAATTGCATATAATGCCACGAGGAATAGCCAAACACATTGATGAATTGCATACAATGCCACGAGGGATAGCCAAATCCGTTGATGAATTGCATATAATGCCATGAGGAATAACCAAATCCGTTGATGAATTGCATATCATGCCATGAGGATTAGCAAAATCTGTTGATGAATTGCATATCATGCCATGAGGAATAGCAAAATCTGTTGGTGAATTGCATACAATGCAACGAGTAATAGCAAATCCATTGATGAATTCCATACCATGTATAGTGGTCTATTTTGAAACTGACTAATCGACCTATAAATCGCATGGCTTTGTAACTTTCCCATTATCTACAACTTGCACAATGTTTATCAAAATCAAACAAAGGTACCTCAAGAAAGCACACAGACAAGAAACTGAACCTCATATTTCTATATTTTTAATTTTTTTTATCATCTGTGACCTTAACTTTTGGTCTTTTTATCTGTAAATCATTAAAATGAAAATGTTGTATTAGGAAAAGGATTATTCCTTTTAACTATTCCTCTTCCTAATACAATATTTTTATTTTAATCAAATAAAGAACAAGATTTAGTAATTCTTGAGAAGAAGCTTGCAGAACTTCAATCAATCAGAAATTGGAAAAGGCCATTGACAAATGAATACCAAAGTTACAACCTTATGAAAGGACTATGTAAGGAAAATCTCTGACCAGTTTCGTTTCATTCTCTTCATTGGTTCTAAAGAAGATTAAAATGTGAAAGATTAAAGATAGACCACAATTGACAAATGATGGCAAAATCTCAAATGGCATTAAGCCAGGTGAGCAAAAAGGAACTTTCTAACTTATCTCAGTGTCCACATTGAATTTTGGGATTGGAAATAACTCTTTAAACTAAAATCATAACCTTGCCATTCAGTGTTAACATCAAATAAATAATCAATTTTCACTAAAGTTACAATACAAATAATACCAGTTTGTGTTATCTATAAGGGCACAGGAAATGTCCATAGACTACAAATTTGATAGCCTTGTTATATTTTCTAAAGAAATGCAAACATTCTAATGTTCAAATGTTTTACAAGTCATACAATAAGCTAGAGTGGTTGTAAAATTTTTGCAAGCATTTCTCCATTTATTTTCAATAGAGATCACATCTGGCATGCATTCGATTATTCAGATAATTTAGAACTGGCCTTTCAGTCATAAAACTTTACTCAGTTTATGGAGTACAAAATTTGTGCTCTAAACATCAAATCCATTATTTTGATTGATTTCTGAGTCTGAGTCCGATAATCATACAACAAAATTTTCTGCCTGAAAGACCAGAGGTCTGGACAATAAGAGCTTGCTATATGGTTTCAATGCCTGTCGTTCCTTTAAGACTGTATAGGAACTTCTAGTTTTCTGTTTTTCTCCATTTTTTTGGGGAAGACTATATAAAAATAAAATGCTTCGCTGAGCACAGCTGGATACGACCGCAGAGGTCCAACCCTGAACAGTTGGGGCAAAAATTGACACAATATTCGCGCTTGATACAGGTCTGAATTTGGATTGTAATTAAATATTAAACCATGCTGTTGCATATTGCCCCTCCCCCTTTTATTTTGCAAAAAAAAAAAAAAAAATATTTGAAGAAGTTTTCGTTTTTAATTTCTGAAATCTGAAATGAACAAAAAATTGCCTCCCCCTTCCCTTCCCCTCCCCCAAAAAAAAGTCCTTCACTCAAGGTATGGTCATAATCTCAATTCAAATTTCCAATGGAGTTTGCAACCATAATTACTATTTTAAATACATCATAAAAGTCTTAAAATAGAAAATGACATACATAATCATGGCTAAAATTAAATATTCCTTTAATAGTAACTTCTAAAAATTAATTGACAGCTAATCATCTAAAGACAATACAACATCTTTATACATAAAGCAATGTAAGGGAGGTAATCCAATTTTTTTTTAATACTTTAAATGTATTTGGATTACCTCCCTTACACTGCTTTTAAATTGTCCATTAACCAGGAAACCCTCGTTTTTCCCCCTTTTTTGCCCCTAATTCCTAAACGGATTGAGCCATAACCCCCCAAAGTCAATCCTAACCATCCCTTTGTGGTATGGAAACTTGTGGTATAATTTCAGAGATTAATACACCGTTCCACCAGTTATTGTCTGGAAACTAGAAAAATGCTTATTTGGGCCCTTTTTTGGCCCCTAATTCCTTAACTGTTGGTACCATAACCCCCAAAATCAATCCCAACCTTCCTTTTGTGGTATTGGACATTAAGGTTAAATTTCATAGAGATCCATTCACTTAAACTAAAGTTATTGTGCGAAAACCAATGTGTCTTCGGACGATGACGACGCCAACGTCAAACCAATATACGACCGCAAAATAATAAGGAGATGTGGTATGATTGCCAATGAGACGTCTCAACTATCCACCACAATTCAAATGAAGTGGATGTAAGCAATTATAGGCACCCATACAGCCTTCAACATCTAGATTTCATTTTTCTCTAGTTTTTTTGTTGGTTTATTACTCATCTCCTTTTATTCATGTTATGGCATAACCATAATAGACAACACTGACACTTCAAAACAATGTTCTTTAAGAAACAATTTTTTCGGCATGTTCTTTTTCACAGGGACCAAGTTAGTGGTGTTACATGTACATTTTACAAAGTCTACAGAATTATTTGCCCTATACATACTTTATTTCCTGCCAAGTTATCTAACATATATCTCCACGTGCTCTGTCATTGTCTAAATGTTTGTATTGTATTTTGCACACTTCAGTGTGATTACTCCATGGCTTTGTTCTTCAATTCACAGTTGTGGCGTGATGGTTAGTTTGCTAGGGGCCATCTTAAACTTGCAGTGAGGTTACAGTTTTTTTGGGGCTCCGTGTTGAAGGCCTCACTAAGAATTTGAGATGAAAAACAAAAGGGCTGTTCCTTTGCTTGTTGTGTTTTTGCTGTGCATGTACTGATTTTGTATCATGGATTGGATACCCCATATCCTTTTCTTTTCTATTTCACAAAGCTTAACAAGTACTGATGCCAATATGCTGGAGAAGCTAGACGCCAGAAAAGAGATAACATCCATACCATCAACATTTATTCTTGCTGAAACACCTCTCTCCTTTTAGTTCTATGTTTCAAACTTATTAAAAATTAAATCTATGACAAACCAAATTAGTTACATTTAAAAACAAAGCAAAACAAAATTCAACAATGTATATACAAGTTACTTTATTTGTGAACAATTATACTGCAATCTAGACTCAATTCATAAGGTACCAAATCGTTATGTTTTAAAACTAGTGTATATATAGTAAATCACGAAATCTCTCAATCAAGAAATTCTGACACAACAAAAAAATTGAGGCAGCATCTTGATCTGAAGTATAGTAATTTTCAATTTGGAAAAGATTGCTAAAAACTCCTTTTTAAAAATTAAAAAAAAAATGCCAAATACTATAATTGTAGCAATGCTTGTTTGAAAATTGAACTTGGTTACAGAAGAAAACTGTTATCAAAAGTTCATGTGATGGGAAAAGGCCAAACTAGCTTGACTGACTATATATGTTTTGTGGTCCCCAGAAGGATTACAATATATAAATATTACAATATTTTGATATTTTTTTTTTAATTCATGAAGCCAAGAAAACTTTATCATACTTTTTACTATTGATGAAAACTGGCACTTTTACAGTTATTCCTTTGTGAAACAACAGCTAAAGAAGGCTGGATAATTTATGTCAATTATTTGCATCTCCCAAAAATCCTAAATGGTATTGAAATTAATAAGTACATACAGAAATCTTAACACTGCATACTAAACTTCAAAGCTGTTTTCTTATCTGTATGACAGTTATAATTTAAATACACATCAAAGACAGAGTAAATGTAACTGATGAACAGGAGACCATTTCTATGCTGTTGCTTTTTTAGGTTGTTTAGCTTCAAAATCTTTCATTCTTTCTAAAATTACTGGACGGAAATGTCTTATTAGTCCCTGAAAAGGTAAAACATAGGGTCATATAACTATACAAAACAAAATTACTGATAGAAGAAGCTTCTATCCAGGTTTCATATCTTTCCATGAAGGTTTGACAAAGTCACTGATGTCTAACAAATTAATTCCAAGACTTATGTAAATGTTAACTGCAAAAAATTAAGTCCATCTATCAGTAAAATACTGAAAAATGAACAAAAAATATATAGTACAAAATTTTGCCTCAGACATCATCTCTTTTCAGTCATAAAAAAGCTTCTTCCAAAGATACATCAAATATGAATAAGGTTTGACAATGATATTGAAGTGTAAAATAATTTATCCCAAGACTGTATCTAAATGCTTACTGCAAAAAAACTAATAGAAAAGAAAGGATATGGGGAATCCATCCACGACACTAAATCAGTATATGCACAGCAAAAAACAAAAAGCAATGGAAGTAAAAAAGGGTGCCCTCTACAATTTCAATAACAAACATAACGGAACGTAACCAAACCTCGCGAAATCAAGTTTTTCTCTTATTTCTTACTTATCGTACTCTGTAATCTGCACCCCTGTCTAGCAGGTTCAATTTTGGAGAATAAAACTGCCGACTATACAAGCCTGAATTCGGTAGTGTCTACTGATCGTAAAAAAACATCTGTCTAAGTTTCCTAAAATTCCATGAAAAACCCAAATTTTTACAACACTGCCTATGGAGAGTAACATCAATCTTATGTGAAGGCTTGCTAAATGACTAAGTGTAAAACCACACTGACAATTTACATTTGAAATGTCAATTTATTTCACAGGCAATAATTGAGTTGATGTTCAGCTCTCACATTTTCAAAATGTCCTTATCATTTTGTTATTTTTCTGGCTTTATTCCTACATTATGCATTATGCATTAAAGACCTAACAGCATATTCTTTTAAAACGTGTATTAGCTAGCACCATGGAATTTCTCTTTTTTGCTTGCTTATTGCTTATAACTAACAAATTAATGCACCCCATTTCATGCATCTTTACAGATCTATCCAATTACTCATATACAATTGTGATCTCAAATTCACCATTTTCTACATAAGGAAATGCCTGTACCAAGTCAGGAATATGACAGTTGTTTACCATTTGTTTGATGTGTTTGAGCTTTTGATTTTGCCTTTTGATAAGGGACTTTCCGTTTTGAATTTTCATTGGAGTTCGGTATTTTTGTTATTTTACTTTCTCCTGTAATTGCAGTACTATGATTATGGTGTTCTGAAGGAAGACAAACCATTACTCACAAACAAACGAAAAATAAGCATTACCATATGTCAAAACTTCGTCAGTGACATATACTTTGGTTTTATTTATTAGAAAGAATACAGAAAGTCCCTTCCTTTTTGATATTTCAATGAAAAAAATCACCAGTAGATTTTTTTAATACTGGAAAAGTATTTCACTTCTGATTGAATGGTGTTTAAAGCCACTTCTTAGAGCTTTTTTGTTATTTGATGGCAGTCATTTTTTATAGGTGGAGGAAGCAGGAGTGACCATAGAGACCAACTGACCTTTGGGAGGAAAACTGACAATCCTAGTCAAATAAGATTGGAGTGGAGCTCATCTGCCACGTACGGGATATGACCTCACAACCTCAGTGTTGACAGGCTAGTGATACAGTAGTTTGACTGCTTAAACCACTTGCCCACCAAGGCCCTTATTCCACTTCTGCATATCAATTTTGGTAGGAATGAAATTAATCCTTATTTTAAAGATCAAATCACCAAATAACTTATGCTTTAGGTTTATATCTCAATCAATACAAATCTTTTGTTTAACATAGAAAAAATATGGCTATGGGTTTGATATCAATGGAATATTTGAAAGTAACAATGAAATAATCTTCATTTTGGGGAAAAGAAGAAACTAAGGTTGCATTACTGACCAAAAAAGTCAGTGACCCCCTTCTTTTTTATATGTATTTTCTTCAAATAATCCTGTAATAGCTTGCCATAAAATTTCCATAAAAAAAAATCAATAGAGCAGTTTAGTCTGTTTGATCTTTAAACCTTTTGCCCAGAAAACCCTCAATGCTTTGGTGGTTATTTCAAATTCAAATATTCCATTAATATCAAACCCAGAAGAATGTTTTATTTTGAATATCAGCAGGGAACATCCTGAAAAGCCAATAAACCATAAAACAACTTATCAAGTGTATAGCCATTTTAAAACTAAAGGCATCTGAATATTGCAAAGTAAACAGAATTAGACTTACCTGTACAGGCCAAGCTGCTCCATCACCTAAAGCACAGATTGTATGTCCCTCAATCTGCTTACTAAGTTCATATAACATATCTATCTCTGCAGGTCTGGCATTTCCAGTTTCTGTAGAAAAAAACCTTCATACGTTTAGCTATTCACATAAAGATACACTGTTGACACAGAGATGATCAGAGATATGTCTCGCCTGTATGTAATTTTGATAGAACAAGAATGTGTCCATAGTACATGGTGCCCCATTCGCACTATCATTTTCTATGTTCAGTGGACCGTGAAATTGGGGTCAAAACTCTAATTTGGCATTAAAATTAGAAAGATCATATCATAGGGAACATGTGTACTAAGTTTCAAGTTGACTGGACTTCAACTTCATCAAAAACTACCTTGACCAAAAACTTTTACCTGAAGCGGGACAGACAGACAGACCGAAAAACATAATTTCCCTCTACTACCGTAGGTGGGGCATAAAAATGCAAATGTTGAAATTAAAATAGCAACATTCTGAAACGTAAAATATGCAAAATATTCAAAGTAAATGGACTGACTGAAGGTACAGGGCTAAATAGTTTCAGTGTAAATATGATATTCCAATACTAATACCAGGGCTCATGCTAGCAGGCGACAGGGGCGAAAAAGTCGCTTTCCCATCTGTCACTTGGCTTTGCCCAACCGTCAAAACCAATATCTAGTCGCCCTGGAGTTCACAATAGCAGCTTGCAGTCGCTTTTGTCATTGGCAATTTTCCATTTCACGAAGTCAACGAAACGGTTATTTTTCATTTTTAGGTAAAGAAATTCAAAGACATAAAGGATTTATCTCTTTAGAAAAGATGTGTAAGTATTGACTTTACAGATTGGTTGTATGCTATTTCAAAGAAACAACATTTATGAAACATTTTATTTCACTTCCGGTACTTGTTACTCGAGAGCATAAAACAAAACATTCTGATTTTTAGCAAAATAAGTTTTTTACCTCATAAATTTGTGATAAAAATTGCCGTTAGTTAATTTTTCATCCATTTATTGCATTAAAAGTGTCATATTCCTTTCCAAATCGCTTGTCAAACATGCATTGTTCAATTAATTGATTAAAGATGCTTAACTTTGTTAAATTTATAAATAGTTTTAATAAGAAACAATGAATTTCATAAACATGATAAACAGAATAGTTTTTTGATTGAATTTTAATTGATATATGATACTTTCTTTTCTTTTTGCTATAAAAAAGTTCTTTTAGTGCTAGATACTTAGTTGGTAGTTTCTGAAAAGAGGAAAAAATATAATTGTGTAACAATAATTGATTATTTAAGACATAAACTGAAACAACTGTTTAATTGTATTCTCAGGTATGAATTAAACAATATAAAAAATAATTCAATAAATAGGATACATATTATGGCTCTTTATATTATGGTAAAAACCAAACTTTCTAGCATCGCGAGTGAACAAGCACTTCTCTTTGAAGTCTCTCTACTTCTCCCTATCAGTTTCAAAAAGAGAAGTCACTTTTCCTTATGATTCTTAGGTAGTGTGAGCCCTGTAATACATCTGCATACCAAATATCATTGACTTATCATAAGTCAGTTCCCTTTAAACTGACCTAATCACAAACTTTAACTTGTAAACTATGCTAAAGTTTCAAAGTCAATAGACCATAACTGAGATTCCAGGGCAAAATAATCTCCATGGTAATGAGATGTGCCAATGCTTATACAGCTTCATACCAAATATCATTGACTAATCATTTGTGGTTCCCCTTAACCTGACCTAAACACAAACTTTCACATATAAGCTATGCAAAAGTTTCGAAGTCAATAGCCCAAAATTGAGGGGGCAGAGCCAAATAATCTATATGGAAATTAAATGTACCAATGCTTGAACAACTGCCTACCAATATCATTGACTTATCATAAGTGGTTCCCCTTAAACTGACCTTATCACAAACTTTATCATGTAAACTATGCAAAAGTTTCAAAGTCAAAAGACCATGACTGAGAGGGCAGGCCAAATAATCTCCATGGAAATGAGATGTACCAATGCTTATCAACTGCATAATTAATATCATTGCTTATACACAAGTGGCTCGCCTTAACCTGACCTAATCACAACTTTAACAAATTGTTGATGCTGACGCCAGAAACAGCACACCTTAGTCTTGCTTTTTGACTTCTTCAAAGGCGAGACAAAAATTAATAGATACTAAAAAAATTTCACAAAATCTGACTGAACCTAAAAAGACTTTCCCTGAAATATCATTTTTCATAATTTATTTAATAATGTTTTAATGAGGGATTTGTGTTTTATTCTTGCCTTAGCTGTATTTAGCACAACTTTTTCAGAATGTTCTGTTTTTACAGCTGTATTTGAGTTGGCATTTCAACTGTTTTAATTCAAGCTCAACTGACGAATCTTATGCAGATGAAACATCCATCTGAGGTATAAAATTACAAATCAACTATGTGTCTCTGATGAGTCTTATCCAACATTCGTGTATTTATTTTTTATGTTTCTGTTATGGTTTCGGTTGGATAATGTGTTATGTCTTATCATTTGTAGTCCAAATAATTATAAAACAGCCTTTCAATACCATCATTGTCATGAAAATTGTTTGGACTGGTATTGTGAAAATTATTGTATAAAGTTCGAGATTGCATGTTCATTAAGTAAGTGTGTCACTGTTTGTGATGTCCTGTGGTGTCTGCCGTTGATGGAAGATGTTCATTGTTGTTGTGCGGTTTGCATGTTGTGTCGACTATTATATTATTTGTTTGTGCATTTTTCTGTGATGAGTGTTCTTGCACATGTTTGTGCTGTATTTCTTGCACGTAGTGTTGTCATTTTAGGGATATTTTTTAACATTGTCATATAAGCGGGAGGTTTGGCTAGCCATAAAACCAGGTTCAATCCACCATTTTTTCTTAAAATGTCCTGTACCAAGTCAGGAATATGGCAGTTGTTATCAAATAGTTCGTTTCTATGTATGTTGGTGTTTGTTTTTGTTACACTTCAGTGTTCCTGTTGTTCCTTTGTTTTCCTCTTATAGTTGATGTGTTTCCCTCGGTTTTAGTTTGTAACCCAGATTTGTTTTCTCTCAATCGATTTATGACTTTTGAACACCGGTATACTACTGTTGCCCTTATTTAGCATGCCAACCTGGTGTTGATCTGTATGTTCAATTTGTTCAAAGAATTCTGGCAAATTCTATTATAAATGTAAAAGATGATTATTTCACATTAAAATCTGGCAAGAATTTGTACACGTGAGAGCGCTAACAATGCAATTTTCCAAATAATTAATATTTCCAAGGGGCATAACTCTTTTAAAACTTGTTGATCGGCACTGATTTTCAAACTTGTCCAAGACATTGCTGATATAAACCTATTATAAGTTTTAAAAAAATCTGGCAAGAATTATACACAAGAGAGCACTAACAATGCAATTTTCCATGATTAATATTTCCAAGGGCATAACTCTTACTTAAATTGTTGATCGGCACTGATTTTCGAATATTATCTTTGACATTGCTGATATACACCTATGATATAAGTTTCATAAAAATCTGACGAGAATTGTACACATGAGAGCGCTAACAATGCAATTTTCCATATGATTAATATTTCCATGGGACATAACTCTTACTAAAATTGTTGATGGGCACTGATTTTCGAACTTATCTTTGACATTGCTGATATACACCTATGATATAAGTTTCATAAAAATCTGGCAAGAATTGTACATATGAGAGCGCTAACAAAGCAATTTTCCATATAATAAATATTTCAAAGGGGCATAACTCTTTTAAAAATTGTTGATCGGCACTGATTTTCGAATTTATCCGAGACAATGCTGATATAAACCTATGATATAAGTTTTATAAAAATCTAGCAACAATTGTACATGTGAGAGTGCTAACTAGACAGGACAGATAGACGGAAGCCAGCTACCCTGTATTTATGTCCACTGCAACCCGTGGTGTGGTGGAAAACAATCTGGAAAATATTGTATCTACAAAGAGTGTGGTTCTGGTATTATACATAACACTTTACTGGAAGTATGCAATATGCAATTTGCAATCTGTATCTTTTGAATAAGGGAAAGTAAATTTCCCAAAAAAAACAATTGCTTCATGAGCAGCTGAATTGAACCATACTGAAACAACCATAAAATGCTGATATTACCAGAAAATATGAATAAAGAGACTTGTCAAATCTAAGAAATATTCCCTACATGTAAATCTGAAAATCTAGTCTTTTCCTTGTAGTATTTATGTACCTGGATTAAAAAAATCTCATATACTTTATATAACAGAAGAGAGTAAACCTACTCATACCATTACTTCAAGTTCATCTATACATTCATTGAAACATCCTACATAACATTCCTAACAAGCATTCTGAGAGTATTGCATGGCAATACATAGTCCCCTACCGGATAAAAATTCATTTTACTGGAACAAAATGCTAACTTGTTCTATAACTTGTCATGGTGTAAACAAAAAGTAAATATCATGTCAATATCTTCAAGCATGACTAAAAACAGTGTGGAAAACTGATTATATGAGTGAAAAAAACATTAGATATGATTAATAGTTCTCTAAAATTAGATATGATGTAATACAGTGTATATCTATTTTCAAATTATAATCAAATATAATTAATAGTTCCAAATATTTTTCTTTCATTTGTCACATACTAATATAGATTTGTAACTTATCTATAGAATGTCAACAACTTTTATCTACACAATGTAATGTATTGAAATATATACATTGATAAAAATAGATTATTATCTAATTAAAGGATTTCTCTTCATAATTTTTTTTTATATATATAGCATTCAGAAAATTAGTTTATACTAAATAACAAACAAACCTGCCAAAAAATTCTTCAAATAATTTAACAAAGATATGTCTTTTAATAAATGAGTTATCTCCCTTTGTACAGAAATATGGTTTAACATACTACTCTAACATTAGATATGGTCCAGAGTTATGGTCCATAACTCTGGACTAAATCATCAGACCGGAACAAAATTCAAACTTGATCTATAACTTGTCATGATAAAACTATATACCAAATATAAAATCAATATCTTCAAGAACTAAGAAAAAAGTGTGGAAAGCTGATTTGCCGGACTGACAGATGGACAGACGGACAGACGGACGGAGTGCAAACCTTAAGTCCCCTTCCACTTCGTCGGTAGGGGACTAAAATATATGTACTATATTTTTTTATGAAATCATACCAAATCTGTTCATGATCTTTGCCATCCATCCACATCCTTCTCGACATGGTGTACACTATAATTCAAAACAAAGCATATTTAGAAAAAAAGATAGCATTTTAACATGAACATCTTCTACAAAGTTGA
This sequence comes from Mytilus coruscus, assembly GCA_017311375.1. Lineage (NCBI taxonomy): Eukaryota > Metazoa > Mollusca > Bivalvia > Mytilida > Mytilidae > Mytilus > Mytilus coruscus. The sequence continues at coordinate 22,215,351 of CM029606.1, read as the reverse complement.
TAGCCCCTAGCCTTAAACTACTATAATACTTTTTATTAAAGTGAAATAATTTTACCAAGTTTTATACAGATAATGTCAAAAGCATATTCCAAAATCACATATGACCATGGCCTATTATTTATGGTATTTATAAATTAATCCACCTCTCATGTGAATCATAATACCAAATTTAAGCATACTGGCAAACTATATAAGCTTAAAGACCTATGTTTTTCTTTTTTCCATAAACCAAACAGGTGATCCTGACTAGATAATGAACAAGGTCCAATTTTTCTTTGTATCAAGAAATTTTAAACTTTTGTTAAGATTAAATCTGCGAGTTGTAATTTCTACTGTGCCTATAAGGATACATAGACATCCATATAGACCAAGCAGACTGACAAATACTTAATATCCTAAGTCATGTTGTGCCCTATGACTAAGAAATGATATAGGATTCAAGCTCTCACCAAGGCCAAGGATAAAAAACATGTCTGTTTGATAAAGATTAAAATACAAGAGTGGAGCTCTTCTGCCCCTACAAGTCAGATTTTGATCACTACTTTTTATATTATATCAGGATGCACACACAACCAATGACCAAGAATTGGGGAAATTTGAAGAAAATAGAATGCAAAATTGGGCCTCAATGGGACTTTTAAGTGTGAATATTAATAAAGATGGAAAGGCAGACTAAACAAGATGGATGTTGGTATTACACTTTTTCATTTCTACAACATATGTGTGAGGTGATAACTACATTAACAGTGTTTTCTGATTATATTTTCATTTTTCCTTATTATTTTGACCTCTTTGGGTTTTCCTAGACAATGCATTGAGATATTTTACCCAGCAACCCAATGATTTTTTTTAACATACATCTCAAATACCCTTTTAAACAAAATATTCTAAAATTTTTGTTATTCAAACATTTTTTCTAGTTTATTTTTGTTTTCATGCAAAATATCCACCGACATATATATATGTTCCAAGGAATTCAAATTTTTCAAATGTTTTTATGCAAAAACACGCACACTAAACTATATTTTTCCCTATAATTTTGATTTATTATACATTCTCTATTTGAAGTCTTTATTTGAGAAAAATAGTGTTACCATGAGTTAAGCAGTTTTTTTTCTTCATTTTCTATTCCTTCAATGTGGCAAATGACTTTGAATCCCTTGTATCATCATTTAATACTGACTTCATTATTCTGAGAGCTTTGCAAATACTTCCAAGATTCTTAGGTTTTGATTTTTTTTATTTCTCACATTAGACCATTTATTTAATACAATCATGTAGGTCTGTTCATATTGTAATTTGATACTCATGAACCTAGGAAAAACCATGCAAAACCTGTGACTATCTAAAACATCAGAAAATTCCTGTCAGATTAAAAATAGACAGTATGTTGATAACATTTGATTTTGTCAGTTTTTATGGACTTCTCCATTTTTAAATTACCCTTGGAGTTCAGTATTTTTGTTACACTATTTTAGAAGCTAGATATATTAAAATTGGCTTTCCCTCTGTTGCAGAGACTCTTAATATTTACTCTTTGAAGACTATTCACAACTGAAATATTTTTTTGCAATTTAAATTTCACTAACATTTAATTGAAGGAAATTATCTAATGTATGTTTAAAAACATATACCTGTCCACAGCTTTCATGTTTATAAAATTCTATAAGACGAGATATACATCTAATCATATCTGCTTGGTTGTTCATTACTATAACTGCTGCAGTTCCTAAACCAGTCTGAGCCTGGATTAACCCATCAAAATCCATTGGGACATCTTCACAAACGCTAAAAGAAAAAAGTTTAAATTCAAATTGAGGTCTAATTAAAAATTCTTTTCATATGATATTTGCACTATTGACAAATTTCTCTACATCATCCCATTCCATTAAACACTGCTTAAAAATAATTAAAAAAAACTTGATCCTACCTGTAACTGCTGTACCATACTAATATCAGATAATAACAGAAACCTAATTAATAGTGGTAATAGGAGGGTTTGCATAGGGTCTTGAAAGTACTTGAAAATGAGAAGGAAAATCAATGACATGAAAGTTCTTGAATTGGAAAAAAAATAAAAAGTCTTTGAAAACTATATATTTATAACAGAAATAATTTCTTTAAAATTCTGTGGTCATTAATATTTTCTATCAATAATTTACATATAACAAATCAATATGCATATAAATACTGTGGATTTATAGATTATCGTTGATCATCTCAACGAGATTGATATTCTCGCTTGAGCTGGTACGGCGAAAGCGAGAAAAGCAATCCAGTTGAGATGACCAATGATAATCTGTTTATCGCTATTTTACCTATGTCGACGTTGTCAATTTCATTAGCAACGCCACGTGCCTCCTTAGTTTCTAGCGATAATTTTCCATCTCAAGCGAGTAGCATGATATGAAAAATTATCACAAAAAAAAGATCAAAGGATAAATGCACAAAATAGCGATAATCATTATTATTCATGGGATACCAACTTTCATTGATATTGTGGTCAAAGGTGAACCATGAATTTAAATGTTCAATGAAGTACAAATTTTCTATAGGCTTGAAAAAATATTTTGAAATCAAATATCCACAAAAATAAAATTTCCCCACAATCCACCAAAATTGGTACCCACAAAAATAAACGAATCCACAGTAGATCAATAAGTATCACTATGCCCCATTTTCAGGATATCAATTTTTTTTAGATAAAGTGTTATCTGGTTCTAGATAATTTACAGCTCATTGAATATTACTATGTGGAATACAATCACAAGTTTATTTTGGTGTGCATTTGTGACTTCTAGCAATACAGCAAATAATGTTTGCCCCATAACCATAATAACTGAAATAAAAATCATGATCTTAAGCAAATCTAGGCCAAAGATGTTAAATTGACTAACATTATCTCCAGGCTGTATCTTTTTATTTATTCCTTCATTTTCTGCAATTATCACAATTTTTTGTCACAACCAAGATCTATATTTACCTCTTTGGAATGACAGGTGTAGATGAGCCACCAGGTATAACTCCCTGTAGGTTGTCCCAGCCTCCTATCACACCTCCTGCATGTCTTTCAATCAATTCTTTAAGAGGAATAGACATCTCTTCTTCTACTGTACATGGATTATTTACATTACCAGAAATATTGAACAGCTGCAAGCAAAACATCAAAATGTGTTCAATTCTGAATTTCAACCGTTTCCAAAAACATCTTCACATTCATCATTTGTTTGTATGTAATGCAAAATACAATGTATTTTTCTGGAAAAATAATGTTTGCTGAAGGTTTAATTTTTTAGAATTAATTAACGGTCTAATCTTTTAATGTCTAGTCTTTGATCTTTAACACTAATAAGCTCTCTGAGATAAGTTAAAACTATTTCAATTCTTATAAACAAAATGATAATTCCTATATACTGTTTAATAAAATTTAACAATCGTATAAAAGCAAATTTGAAACTTGAGGAATAATCCCACTTGTGAATGTGTATGGCCTCTGTACATAACAGTAGAAGACCAAAGTAAACAACTTCAAGAAACAAAGTAAACAAATAAAAGATGCTCCCTTGATTGAGGCAGCAGAATGATCCAAATTAGCCTGTATTACATAGTAGGTAGCTATATATAAAGTCATGATACAAAATCAAAAAGTGAAATTCAAAAATAAACGTAACTAATCATCAGGACACCAAAATTACAATTTTCAAGTTTCAGTTATGGTAGAACTAAAAAGGAATCATGTCATCAACCGAAATCAATATTTACTATTTTGAGGGTATAATTCTAGAATGGTAACTGCAACAGCATTGAAAATCAAACTTGAAAGGGTAGAAATATTCTGAAGTAATAATTTCAACATAAAAGGGAACTTCAGTTATAATCTGGAATTTTGTTGTTTTCAACAAAACAAATTTTAGTTTTTTTTTTATTTGATGTTTTAATGGGGTACATGAAAAAAACCACTGTATTTTTCTCAGAGCATAAAATGATGATTCCCATGTATCTACATCATCCTTAAACATGTTAAATGACATATTCCAACTTCAAATTTGTCATCAATTGCAAATATAAAAGCAGCATTTTCAGAAAAATTACCTTTGTCCCACGATTTCTTTCTCTTCCAAAACTGGCAAACCAACTGGCTCCTCTCCTGCAGATGATCTACAATTACAAATAAATTGCTTTGCTGAGCGCAGCTGGATACGACCGCAGATGTCCAACCCTGAAAAGTTGGGGCCAAAATGGACACAATATTCACGCTTGATACAGGTTTGAATTTGGATTGTAATTAAATATTTGACACATAATAGGTTTCTGCCCCAGAATAACTGTAGTCAAAGAACTTAAAAATTGGTTATATGATTTGAATTTATATTAAATTTTTTGCTTTTGTGCAATACACTATGCTGTTGCGAATTGACCCTCTTCTCCCTAAATAAAATTGATCCCGTTTTTTTGCTTTTGTGCAATACACTATCCTGTTGAATATTAACCCCCAAAAAAAAGTATTTCAAGAAATTTTCTTTTTAATTTCTGAAATCTGAAATGAGAAAAAATAGTCCCCCAAATTTTTTTTCACCTCCCCCTTTCCCTTATTCCAAAAAAAATTCATTCCCTCAAGATATAGTCATAATCACAATTCAAATTTCTAATAAAGTTTGCAACCATAATTACCCTTTTAAATACGTCAGACAAGTCTTAATATAAAATGACATACATAGTCATGGCTAAAATTAATATTAATTAATAGCAACTTTTAATAAATTGCTTCACTGAGTGAAGCCGGATACGACTGCAGATGTCCAACCCTAAAAAGTTGCAGCCAAAATGGACACATTATTTGCGCTTGATACAGGTCTGAATTAAGATTGTAATTAAATATTTGACACATAAAAGGTTTCTGACACAGAATAAGTGTAGTCAAAGAACTTAAAATTGGTTATATGATTTGAATTTATATTTTTGCATTTTTGCTTTTGTGCAATACACTATGCTGTTGCGAATACCCCCCTCACCTCAAAAAAAAATTTGCCCGTTTTTTTTGCTTTTGTGTTTTGCTTTTGTGCAATACACTATGCTGTTGAATATTACCCCCCCCCCCCAAAAAAAAAATATTTGAAGAAATTTTCTTTTTATTTCTGAAATCTGAAATGAGAAAAATTGTAGCCCTCCCACAAATTCTTATTTACCCCCCATATTTTTTCAACTCCCCTTTCCTTATTCCAAAAATAATCTCAATTCAAATTTCTAATGGAGTTTGCAACCGTAACTACTCATTTAAATACATCTTAAAATATTAAAATATAAAATGACATACAGTCATGGTTAAAATTAATATTAATTATTAGTAATTTCTAAAAATAAATTCACAGCTAATCATCTCAAGGCAATCATCATTTCTTAATACATAATTTACAAGCAGTGTAAGGGAGGTAATCAAACATATATACAACAGTATTCTTTATAAGGATTGGATTACCTCCCTTACACTACTTTTAAATTGTCTAAATTGTCCTTTAACCTTACAAACCCTAGCTTTCCCCTTTTTGCCCCTAATTGCTAAATGGTTTGAGCCATAACCCCCCATAACCATCCCTTTGTTGTATGGAAACTTGTGGTATAATTTCAGAGAGATTCATACACTTTAACACAAGTTATTGCCTGGAAACTACAAAAATGCTTATTTGGGCCCCTTTTTTGGCCCCTAATTCCTAAACAGTTGGTACCATAACCCCCAAAATCAATCCCAACCTTCCTTTAGTGGTTATAAACCTCGTGTTAAAATTTTATTGATTTCTATTTACTTGTACTAAAGTTATTATCCGGAAACCATCTGTCTTCGGACGACGCTGACGACGACGACAACGTGATACCAATATATGACAAAAAAATTTTTAATTTTTGTGGTTGTATAAAAAAAGTGGTCAATAAGATACAAGTTGTTACATAAATACTTATGTTTTTACAGAACAATAAGCCATACAAACTTGAATAAACTGTTAAAACACAGATATGTCTTGCCTTTTTGTAATTTTGATAATGCAAATGTTAAAATTAAAATAGCTTTACTTTAACATGTAAGTAATGCAATGGGGGAAGGGGGGCAGGGCAAATAATCTCCATGGAAATGCCAATGCTTATACAACTGCATACCAAATATCACTGACATACCACTACTGGTTCCCCATAAACTGACCTAATCACAAACTTATACATGTAAACTAAGCAAAAGTTTCAAAGTCAATAGACCATGACTGAGGGGGCAGGGACAAATAATCTCCATGGAAATGCCAATGCTTATACAACTGCATACCAAATATCACTGACCTACCACTAGTGGTTCCCCATAAACTGACCTAATCACAAACTCATACATGTAAACTAAGCAAAAATTTCAAAGTCAATAGACCATGACTGAGGGGGCAGGGACAAATAATTTCCATGGAAATGCCAATGCTTACACAACTGCATACCAAATATCACTGACCTACCACTAGTGGTTCCCCATAAACTGACCTAATCACAAACTTGTACATGTAAACTAAGCAAAAGTTTCAAAGTCAACAGACCATGACTGAGGGGGCAGGGACAAATAATCTCCATGACAATGCCAATGCTTATACAACTGCATACCAAATATCACTGACCTACCACTAGTGGTTCCCCATAAACTGACCTAATCACAAACTCATACATGTAAACTAAGCAAAAGTTTCAAAGTCAATAGACCATGACTGAGGGGGCAGGGACAAATAATCTCCATGGAAATGAGAAATGCCAATGATTATACCACTGCATAGCAAATATCATTGACCTACCACTGGTCGTTCACCATAAACTAGACCTAATTTACAAGCAGTGTAAGGGAGGTAATCGAATCATACACAACATTTTACTTTAAATGTGTTTGGATTACCTCCCTTACACTGCTTTTAAATTGTCTTAATTGTCCATTAACCAGGAAACCCTTGTTTTGTTCCCCTTTTTTGCCCCAAATTGCTAAATGGTTTGAGTGATAACCCCCAAAGTCAATCCTAACCACCCCTTTGTGGTATGGAAACTTGTGGTATAATTTCAGAGAGATTCATACACTTAAACACAAGTTATTGTCTGGAAACTACAAAAATGCTTATTTGGGCCCCTTTTTTGGCCCCTAATTCCTAAACTGTTGGGACCATAACCCCCAAAATCAATCCTGACCTTCCTTTTGTGGTTATAAACCTTGTGTTTAAATTTCATAGATTTCTATTTACTTATACTTAAGTTATTGTCCGGAAACAAACTGTCTTCGGACGGACGACGACGTGATACCAATATACGAATAAAAATCGTGATCATGGTAGACAAATTTTTAACTGCAAGATGTTCTCATGCAGCTTAATACGAACAGCATCAACAGCTTACTTATTCCTACACATGAAAATATTTACTGGTATTCTTAAGCTAGATGTACTATCTTTATTACACAATAGTTTAAGTACAAGAACCATGCAAATCAAACAAGAGGCTCTCAAGATCCTGCGACTCTTTTCACAAAAAATCTTACCATTAAAATTGATCGTAAGTTATACTGAAATGTGTATGACTTACGAGTATTTTTACTCTTAAGATATTTTGTGAAAAGAGTTGCAGAATCGCTCATCTGTAATTTTTTGCTTAAATCTTTCATCAATGATTATTTTTGCTTTTCAATAGATATATATATTATTGAGTGGCTTCAAATTCCATTTAAATGTTCTTTGTATCTGTCATACTTTCTTCAAAAGCAAAAAAATGCATTTTACCCCTATGTTCCATTTTAGCCATAGTGGCTGTTTCTTGACGTACAAAGAAATTAAAAAAAATATATACTAGATACTCTGAAACTCATTCAGCCCAAGTTTGGCTGAAATTGATTCAACAGTTTCAAAGGAGAAGATTTTTTAAAGTAAGCAAACTAGATGAACAATTGTGAATTAAATGCTCTGCTGGGCGCAGCTTGATACGACCGCAGAGGTCGAACCCTGAACAGTTGGGGCAAGTATGGGCACAACATTCAAGCTTGATACAGCTCTGAATTTGGATTGTGATTAAATATTTGACACAGCATAGGTTTCTGACACAGAATGAATGTGGTCTAAGAACTTAAAAATTTTTAATTTACCTATTATGGTCCAATATCCTAAATCTAAATACATACACGGTTAGATTCAGCATATCAAAGAACCCCAAGAATTCAATTTTTGTTAAAATCAAACTAAGTTTAATTTTGGGCACTTTGGACCTTAATGTAGACCAATTTGAAAACAGGACCAAAAATTAAGAATCTTAATACACGGTTAGATTCAGCATATCAAAGAACCCCAATATTTCAATTTTTGATGAAATCAAACCATATCATTATTATTTGCTTTCATATATAAATAAAAAATAACCAACTTATAATGGAAAATTTTAAAGAAAAAAAAAGGAAAAAAAGGAAAAAAAAATCCCTCCCCCAAATTTTTTGAAATCCCTTATGATTCATCTGCCCCAAACTCAATCCCAGCCTTCCCTTTGTGGTATGGTACCTTGCAGTACAATTTCAGAGAGATCCATACACTTGAACACAAGTTATTGTCTGAAACTGTAAAATGCTTGTTTTTGGCCCTTTTTTATTTAAATTCCTAAACGTTTAGGGCAATTACCCCAAACTCAAATCCAGCTTTCCCTTTGTGATATGGAACCCTGTAGTACAATTTCATAAAGATCCATACACTTGAACACAAGTTATTGTCCTGAAACTAGAAAAATGCTTATTTTTGGCCCCTTTTTCCTAAACGTTTAGAGCAATTACCCCCAAACTCAAACCCAGCTTTCCCTTTGTGATATGGAACCTTGTAGTATAATTTCATAAAGATCCATACACTTACACACTGGTTATTGTCCTGAAACTAGAAAAATGCTTGTTTTTTCCCCTTTTTGGCCCCATATTCCTAAAATTTTGAGGCAATTACCCCAAAAATCAATCTCAGCCTTCCCTTTGTGGTATGGTACCTTGCAGTACAATTTCAAGGAGATCCATACACTTGAACACAAGTTATTGTCTGGAAACTAGAAAAATGCTTATTTTTGGCCCCTTATTCCTAAACTTTTTTGGCAATTACCCCCAAACTCAATTCCAGCTTTCCCTTTGTGATATGGAACCTTGTAGTATTCAGAAAGATCCATACACTTACATACAAGTTATTGTCATGAAACTAGAACAATGCTTGTTTTTTTCCCCTTTTTTGGCCCCTAATTCCTAAAATTTTGAGGCAATTACCCCCAAAATCAATCCAAGCATTCCTTTTGTGATATGGAACCTTGTGGTACAATGTCAGAGAGATCCATACACTAACACACAAGTTATTGTCTGGAAGTTACAAAAATGCTTATTTTTGGCCCCTTTTTGGCCCCTAATTCCTTAACTGTTGGTACCATAACCCCTAAAATCAATCCCAATCTTCCTTTTGTGGTATTGAACCTTATGGTAAAATTTCATAGAGATCCATTCACTTAAACTAAAGTTATTGTGCGAAAACCAATGTGTCTTCGGACGACGACGACGCCGGTCGTATAAAAATTGTCTTTAAAGGGCAATAACTCCTTAAGGGGTCAACTGACAATTTTTGTCAAATAAAACTTACTTGTAGATCTTAATTTGCTTAACATTTTTTGCTATTTACAGTTTATCTTTATCTGTAATAATATCCAAGATAATAACTGAAAACTGCAAAATAACTCATCAATTCAGTGGCAATAACCTAAAAATCATATACCTGATTTGGCTGATAATTTCAGAGAAGGTAGACCTTGACATAAAGATACTTTAACTTCTTGTCAGATTTCCTCAAAATGCTTTAGTTTTTGAGAGATAAGTCGAAAACTGCATTTTATCCTAAGTTCTATTTTTAGCCATGGTGGCCATGTTTTTTTGAAGAAACAAAAAATAAAACAAAATCTTTATTCTAGAAACCCTAAGGATCATTCAGCATAAGTTTGGTTGGAATTGGTTCAATAGTTTCAGAGGAGAAGATTTTTAAAGTTAGAAAACATGATAAACAAATTGTGTAAAGTTGACCTTAAAGGGAAATAACTCCTGAAGGGGTCAATTGACAATTTTGGTCATATAAACTTATTTGTAGATCTTACTTTGCTGAACATTTTAGCTGTTTACAGTTTATCTTTCTCATTAATAATAATATTCAAGATAATTACCAATAAATTGCTTCCCCGAGTGCAGCTGGATACGACCGCAGAGGTCCAACCCTGAACAGTTGTGGCAAAAATGGACACAATATTCGCACTTGATACAGGTCTGAATTTGGATTGTAATTTAATATATTTGACACATAATAGGTTTCTGACACAGAATAACTGTAGTCAAAGAACTTGAATTGGTTATGTGATTTGAATTTATATTCATTTTTTTGCTTTTGTGCAATACACTATGCTGTTGCCAATTGACCCCCTTCCCCCAAAAAAATCCTCCCCTCCGTTTTTTTTTTTTGCTGCAAAAAAAAAATATATTTGAAGATATTTTCTTTTTAATTTCTGAAATCTTGAGAACAAATTGTCCCCACCCCCCAATTTTTTTTTTAACCTCTCCCCACCCCCCTTTTCCAAAAAAAAATTCTTTCCTCAAGATATGGTCATAATAATATGGTTGGGACCATCACCCCCAAAAACAATCCCAACCTTTCTTTTGTGGTATTGAACCTTTTGATTAAATTTCATAGAGATCCATACACTTAAACTTAAGTTATTGCCCGGAAACCAAATGTCTTCGGACGACGTTGACGCTGCTGAACATATTTTAAAGTAAATCTGAAATGTCATGGTGATATTCGTAACCAGAATGTAAAGTTAGGGTTTTAATTTATTGAACAAGTCAAAATTTCTGGCACTCTCAGATTACACATATCTTTTTCAAGCTTGGCTAAAAAAAAACTGTCTTTTTTAAATTTCTGCCAAAAATCGTGCAAAAAAGTATTGTTCATAAACCTTGAAAATCAGAAACTTTTATGGAATTTGACCGTCTGAAATTTACAAAATCCTTCAAACAATTTGGCCTACAAATATAAGAAAAAAGAAATATTTTTGTTCTATTAAAACCTTCTACAGTCTCTCTTTGCGCTATTTTCAGTTACTTCGTGAATTAATAAGTTGCTTTTCTACAAATGTTTCTGTAACACCTTTAAGACAACATCAAAACCAAATTTATTGAATTTTTTTAAGTCCAATGGACGTTTGGCCAACCAGAATTAAACTCCTTATAAATTGTGAAAAAATTGAAATCCACTATAAATAAAACATATTCTTTTGTCAGAAAAACAAATATATGAAATGAAGACTAATTAAATGCTTTGCCAAGCGCAGCCTGATACGACCGCTGAGGTCGAACCCTGAACAGTTGGTGCAAGTTTGGACACAATATTCAAGCTTGATACTGTCTGAATTTGGATTGTGATCAAATTTTTGACATAAAATAGGTTTCTGACACAAAATAAATGTGGTGAAAGATCTTAAAAATTTGAAATAGGTTGAAATATTTGTATTAATTTTCAATGAAGATTTCTTGCTAATGTGCAAAACTGTGCAATTAGATATTTCTTGCTATTGTGCAATACTGTGCAATTGGATATTTCTTGCTATTGGGCATTACTATGCAATTGAAGATTTCTGGCTATTGGGCACTATTGTGCTATTGCTCAATCCTATGCAATTGAAGATTTCCTGCTATTGCTCAATACTGTGCTGTTGCACAATACTTCATATAATAATTTACACGTCATGTTTCGTGTGTATCTCCTGCCATATCAGTATTTTTTGCATTTATATATAAATCAGAAATAATCAATGCAAAAATGGAAAATTTTAAGAAAAAAAAACCCAAAAAAATTATGAAAAAAAAAATCCCCCTCCCAATTTTTTTTTAACCCCCCTTTTATTAATTAACCCCAAACTCAATCCCAGCTTTACCTTTGTGGTATGGTACCTTGCAGTACAATTTCAGAAAGATCTATACACTTAAACACAAATTATTGTCTGGAAATTAGAAAAATGCTTCTTTTTTATCCCTTTTTGGCCCCTAATTCCTGAACGTTGCATTACAATTTCAGAGAGATCCTAACACATAAACACAAGTTATTGTCTGGAAACTAGAATGGCTTGTTTTTGGCACCTTTTTGGCCCCTAATTCCTGAACATTTAGGGCAATAACCCCCAAACTCAATCCCAGCCTTCCTTTTGTGATATGGAACCTTGTGGTACAATTTCAGAAAGATCCATACACTTACACACAAGTTACTGTCCGGAAACAACAAAAATGCTTCTTGTTGGCCCCTTATTCCTAAACTGTTGGTACCATAACCCCCAAAATCAATCCCAACCTTCCTTTTGTGGTATTGAACCTTCTGGTAAAATTTCATAGAGATCCATTCACTTAAACTAAAGTTATTGTCCAGAAACAAAATATGTCTTCAGACGACGACAACATCATACCAATATATGACGCAAAAAAAATGTTTGCGGTCGTATTAAAACTGTTCTAATGAAATAAAAGGTCATAAGTATGTCTGCTGACAATTTGTGTCAAATATATGATATACAAAAAAGTTTCGGAAATTTCAGTTCAGTAAATTAAAATTTCTCATTTTTCTTCAAACCCAATTTCCTGTCCTGCTTACTGTTGTGTGTGGTATCATTATTTCTCACTGAGATACTGCCTTGCTTCTGTAATGATTGGACATGTGTATGTTGTGTAACTTACTGGAGCTACTGCTACAGTTTCTACATTTGCCACTGTTGTAGGGCAACCAAATACGCCAACATCAGCTGGGAATGGTGGCTTAAGCCGGGGTTTTCCTGCCTTTCCTTCCAGAGATTCAATTAATGACTGAAAAAAAAATATTTGTAAACCTGCAGAAGAAATAAGATACAAGAAACTGATTTAACATAAAGTAATTTGAATAGTTACAAAAATCCTCTTTCCATAAATTTGTGTTTCTATCATTTTTATTTTCAAACTATATTAATCATAAGTCAGTATCAAAATTGAAAAAGCCAAGTCCTTATGGCATTCTTTTCTTAACCTTACAGTCTCTCAAGAGCCTGTATTGATTGACTGGCTCATATATAATGGCCCAATCTGTGCTACTGACATCATTTTCTGCTGCCTTTGATTTGTTGAGGCCATATTCACAAGTAACTCATTTAATTTTTATCTGTTTTCCTGAATTGTGACATCTCATAGAAAGTTTGGTTTATAAAAAATCCTAGAGCACTTGGTTTTAAACAGGATAACTGTTTTAATTAGTATTATATGATCATCTTATTACTGAATAAGAGGCTCTCAAGAGCCTGAATCGCTCACCTGTAATTTTTTGCTTAAATCTTTCATCAATGATTATTTTTGCTTTTCAATATATACTAGAACACACCCGCGAAATTGCGGGCATTTAAAGTGTGGTTGAAAGTATGTATACTGTTGTAGGATGAAAAAAAATTTTTGTAAAAGATTTTATGACTGGAGAATTTCAGGAAAGTTATCAAAAGTATATTAAACATGAACTGATGTTAATATAACATTTTGAATTTTTCACCAGTTCAAAATATTGGATTTAAATCTAAAGAATGTCAACGCAAAGGTCAACGTTACTATTTGTAGTAACATGAACACACAACTTTTTGGAGGTTGAGTTGCCTTGTCACCACGCTTTTTGTTTCGTTGTGCAGAAGATAGAATAATCGATTTGTTAACCTTTTCAATTTCAGTCACTCAAGACGGATGCCACTAATGAAATCAGATTATTATGTGATATTTGCAAATAAGAATGGAATTATTAATAGAGCCATAATAAAATACTCAATTAACCATGCGTTTGTGCACAAAACCGTCATATTTTACTGAAATCTGGAAATGGTGTCAGACTTAATAAGGTGTTGACTTTTAAGAAAGCAAATTAATTCTAATATGGGGTGCTTATTGTGTCATATGAATAAAGCCATAATGAAATTGAAATACTCAATAATCACAACCACTATAAATCAACGACGTCACATTGCCATTTGTGCACAAAAACGCCTTATTTTACTGAAATGGCGTCAGAGTTTTCATTAGAAACTTTACCATATTAGAATAAAAATAAAATGCTCCGCTGGGTGCAGCTTGATACGACCGCAGAGGTCGAACCCTGAACAGTTGGGGCAAGTATGGACACAACATTCAAGCTTGATACAGCTCTGAATTTGGATTGTGATTAAATATTTGACACAGCATAGGTTTCTGACACAGAATGAATGTGGTCTAAGAACTTAAAAATTTTTAATTTACCTATTATGGTCCAATATCCAAAATCTAAATACATGGTTAGATTCAGCATATCAAAGAATCCAAAGAATTCAATTTTTGATGAAATCTATATATAAATCAAAAATAACCAACTTAAAATGGAAATTTTAAAGAAAAAAAAATGAAAAAAAAATCCCCCCCAAATTTTTTGAACCCCCTTATGATTCATCACCCCCAAACTCAATCCCAGCCTTCCCTTTGTGGTATGGTACCTTACAGTACAATTTCAGAGAGATCCATACACTTGAACACAAGTTATTGTCTGGAAACTAGAAAAATGCTTGTTTTTTGGTCCCTTTTTGGCCCCAAATTCCTAAACATTTTGGGCAATTACCCCCAAACTCAAACCCAGCTTTCCCTTTGTGATATGGAACCTTGTAGTACAATTTCATAAAGATCCAAACACTTACACACAAGTTATTGTCCTGAAACTAGAAAAATGCTTGTTTTTTTTTGCCCCTTTTTGGCCCCATATTCCTAAACTTTTGAGGCAATTACCCCTCAAATCAATCCCAGCCTTCCCTTTGAGGTATGGTACCTTGCAGTACAATTTCAGAGAGATCCATACACTTGAACACAAGTTATTGTCTGGAAACTAGAAAAATGCTCATTTTTAACCCCTTTTTGGCCCCTTATTCCTAAACGTTTTAGGCAATTACCCCCAAACTCAATTCCAGCTTTTCCTTTGTGATATGGAACCTTGTAGTACAGTTTCAAAAAGATCCATACACTTACACACAAGTTATTGTCATGAAACTAGAAAAATGCTTGTTTTTTGCCCCTTTTTTGGCCCCTAATTCCTAAAATTTTGAGGCAATTACCCCCAAAATCAATCCCAGCATTCCCTTTGTGATATGAAACCTTGTGGTACAATATCAGAGAGATCCATACACTAACATACAAGTTATTGTCTGGAAGTTACAAAAATGCTTATTTTTGGTCCCCTTTTGGCCCCTTATTCCCAAACTTTTGGTACCATAACCCCCAAAATCAATCTCAACCTTCCTTTTGTGGTATTTGCAGTATTGAACCTGATGGTAAAATTTCATAGAGATCCATTCACTTAAACTAAAGTTATTGTGCGAAAACCAATGTGTCTTCGGACGCCGACGATGACGCCAACGTCATACCAATATAATAATTCATGCATTCCATAGATTTGTTTTCAATTTCACATGGCCTGGGTCGTTATTTTCATTAATTTTATCACTTGCTAACACTCTGGATAAAATTCCAATATAACGACCCAGCCCATGTGAAAATTTTCAAGAAATCTATGGCTGGCATGAAATATTTCTTAAATAAAACATGATTATATACCGGTTCCAGGGGTCCCAAGAAATTGGATTTTTATCACTTCCAGGGACCAAAGAAATGTTTGACACCAGTTCCTGTAGCTCAGGTACCCAAAACATTGTATGTAATCAAGTTAGGAATTGAAGGTTGTTTGTAAATTTACCAAAATTCTGTGTAATTTTAAACCATTCCTACACGGAAGTCTTGTCTATGACTTAAAAGTCCGTCCAATGACGTCTTTATTTTCATTTTCCTCCCAAAATAACCCAAAAGGAATAATCATAAGCGAGGATGACAAAGGAGACTATGCATGGTACCTAAAGGACACAGAGGCATGATGATTAATTTATTGCGGAAAGAAGAGAAGCGACATACAAAATGAGGTCTCTTTAATAGTATAGAAATGGAAGTCTTGTCTATGACTTAAAAGTCCGTCCGATGATGGAAACAATATCCGGACGCCTTAATTTTCGTTTTCCTCCCAAAATAACCAAAAGGGAATAATCATAAGCAAGATGACAAATGCGACTATGCATAGTACCTATAGGATAAAGAGGCATGACGATTAATTTATTGTGGAAAGAAGACAAGCCACACAAAATGAGGTCTTCTCATTTAATAGTATAGATTAATGAGTGGCTTAAAAATGCCATTTAAATGTTCTTTGTATCTGTCATATTTTCTTCAAAAGCAAAAAAATGCATTTTACCCCTATGTTCCAAGGAAATAAAACACATAATTTATACTAGATCCTCTGAAACTCATTCAGCCCAAGTTTGGCTGAAATTGATTCAGCAGTTTCAAAGGAGAAGATTTTTAAAGTTAGCAAACTAGATTAACAAATTGTGAAAAATTGTCTTTAAAGGACAATAACTCCTTTAGAGTTCAATTGACAATTTTGGTCCAATAAAACTTATTTGTAGATCTTACTTTGCTGAACATTTTTGCTGTTCGCAGTTTATCTTTATCTAAAATAATATTCAAGATAATAACCGAAAACTGCAAAATTTCCTTAAAATCCTAAATTTAGGGGCAATAACCTAAAAATCAGATACCCGATTTGGCTTATAATTTCAGGGCAGGTAGACCTTGCTCTGATGAATACTTTAACTTCTTGTCTGATTTGCTCTAAATGCTTTAGTTTTTGAGATGCAAGTTAAAAACTGCATTTTACCCGATGTTCTATTTTCAGCCATGGTGGCCATGTTTTATGAGGAAACAGAAAATAAAACACAAACTTTATTCTAGATAACCTAAGAATCATTCAGCTTAAGTTTGGTTTAATTTGGTTCAGTAGTTTCAGAGGAGAAAATTTTTTAAAGTTAGAAAACATGATAAACAAATTGTGTAAAATTGTCCTTAAAGGGCAATAACTCCTTAAGGGGTCAATTGACAATTTTGGTCATATAAAACTTATTTGTAGATCTTACTTTGCTGAACATTTTTGCTGTTTACAGTTTATCTTTATCATTAATAATAATATTCAAGATAATAACTGAAAACTGCAAAATTTCCTTAAAATTACCAATTTAGTGGCAGCAACCCAACAATGGGTTATTAGATTCATCTGAAAATTTCAGGGCTGATAAAACTTGACCCAATGAATATTTTTACCCCGTCAGATTTGCTCTGAATGCTTTAGTTTTTGAGATATAAGCCAAAAAATGCATTTTACCCCTATGTTCTATATTTTACCATGTTTTTTGACGAAACAGAAAATAAAACACAAACTTTTTTCTAGATACCCTAAGGATCATTCAGCTCAAGTTTGGCTGGAATTGGTTCAGTAGTTTCAGAGGAGAAGATGTTTGAAATAGTTAACACCGGACAGACGACGACGACAAGGGACGCCAAGTGATGGCAAAAGATTTCCTTTGGAAAGGTGAGCTAAAAATGAATGAAGTAACATTTAACTTTCTAAACAGATTATTTAAATTTATATTTTTTGTTAAGGGTGTTATAAACAGTTTTGTATAAAATACTAGGGGTTGTTCCCCAACTAAAAATAGCAATAGAGGGAAATCCCTCCTTATTTACATACTGTGGATTCATTTTTTTTAGTGATTTTTCAAATTAGATTAAATATACTTCTTTTAAGGGGAGACAACACTCTAAACATCCTATTTTGGGAACCGAATTCAGGCTTGTATAGTCCCGGTTTTATTCTCAAAAATTAAACCTGCCAGACAGGGGTGCAGACTATAGAGTACGATAAGCAAGAAATAAGAGAAAGAACTCGATTTTGCAAGGTTTGTTTACATTCCGCCATGTTTGTTATTGATTTGATTTTTGATTTTTGGTGTTTTTACGACACGATTAAGCACCACTTTTGGGCTATTTCATGGTGGTCATTTTTTATTGGTGGAGGAAGCCGGAGTGCCCGGAGAAAACCACCATCCTTCGATAGGAAAACTGACTATACTAGTCAATTAAGATTGGAGTCCAGTGCACCCACATGAGCGGGGTTTGAACTCACAACCTCAGTGTCGACTGGCTAGTGATTACAGTAGACACTACTTAGACCACTCAGCCACCGAGGCCCCTGTTTGTTATTGAAATTGTAGAGGGCGCCCATATCATTTTCAAAACTAATAATTTTACCTAATCTATATTAAATACCGCTACATTGACAACAACACTTAAGTAAACTGCATCTTTTATTGTCGACATGTTTCGCCGATTAGATCGGCGTCATCAGGACAAAGTATACAAAATCAGAACCCCTGAAGTACAGAAAAACGGCATCATGTATGTGACGTCATAATTGTCCATTGTTGACGTTGCTATAGGATACTCTATATCATTATGTAATGTTGAACAGAAAATGAATCAAACATAGTACAATGCAAATGAAGTTACTAAATTTAGAGTTAATCTATAATTGTTTCAATTGTCTTTATCTTAAAATTGTTGTAAACTATTCTAATGGTAAGTGTATAAATAAAATATGTTTTAAATAGAAATATAAATATGTGTAACATGAATATAAGTACAATGTCAGTGTACAGTTTTATAAAGTTTCTTCTAATTTGGACAACACTTTTAGGGCACACCCTACCACTTCGACTGGCTTCCCTTTGGCGGAGGTACTACTTCAATCGCGTCGGGAATGCCGTAAAGTGGTTAACTGTCATAAAATTTCTTGGCAATGTTGGTTGAACTGGAAATGGTAGTGGAAGGATTTATGTTCTTTGTATCTTACTTCTTTTAAGTTTAATTTTCTGTAGGTTCTTAATAGTACTGGAAGTCTATCTTGGCTTTTTTGTGTTATCTCCATTTACTTTTGAAAGATCCTTTTTAAGGTTTCACACTTAAATAATTTTATATTTAATTTTTCGATGGCATGGAATGATGGTACATATAAATCTTGATATATTGGCCGTCCTGTTGTAGGAATGTAATCCTCTGTTTGTTCTTCATATAATTTTCCTTTTGTTTGGTGGTTTTTCGGCAGTAATTGATGGTATCAGTTGTTTGTTGGCTTCTTGGAATTCTTCGTTCTTGCTCGGTGTAGAGATGGCCATGGGTCGGGCGCTGTGTGGTATAGGCGGATCCGGGATGCAGGGTTCAGCGAATATCATAAGATAAATAAAGAGTTGCTGAACCAACGCCTCCTATGTTTTGTGCTGGTAGAGTTCCCTTAAGTGGATACCAGATGGTATGCAGGGTTGTCAGATAAAAAATCAAATACCGCTACATTGACAACAACACTTAAGTAAACTGCATCTTTTATTGTCGACATGTTTCGCCGATTAGTACTATGTTTGATTCATTTTCTGTTCAACATTACATAATGATATAGAGTATCCTATAGCAACGTCAACAATGGACAATTATGACGTCACATACATGATGCCGTTTTCTGTACTTCAGGGGTTCTGATTTTGTATACTTTGTCCTGATGACGCCGATCTAATCGGCGAAACATGTCGACAATAAAGATGCAGTTTACTTAAGTGTTGTTGTCAATGTAGCGGTATTTGATTTTTATCTGACAACCCTGCATACCATCTGGTATCCACTTAAGGGAACTCTACCAGCACAAAACATAGGAGGCGTTGGTTCAGCAACTCTTTATTTATCTTATGATATTCGCTGAACCCTGCATCCCGGATCCGCCTATACCACACAGCGCCGACCCCATGGCCATCTCTACACCGAGCAAGAACGAAGAATTCCAAGAAGCCAACAAACAACTGATACCATCAATTACTGCCGAAAACCACCAAACAAAAGGAAAATTATATGAAGAACAAACAGAGGATTACATTCCTACAACAGGACGGCCAATATATCAAGATTTATATGTACCATCATTCCATGCCATCGAAAAATTAAATATAAAATTATTTAAGTGTGAAACCTTAAAAGGATCTTTCAAAAGTAAATGGAGATAACACAAAAGCCAAGATAGACTTCAGTACTATTAAGAACCTACAGAAAATTAAACTTAAAAAAGTAAGATACAAAGAACATAAATCCTTCCCACTACCATTTCCAGTTCAACCAACATTGCCAAGAAATTTTGCGACAGTTAACCACTTTACGGCATTCCCGACGCGATTGAAGTAGTACCTCCGCCAAAGGAAGAAGTCAGTGGTAGGGTGTGCCCTAAAAGTGTTGTCCAAATTAGGAAGAAACTTTATAAAACTGTACACTGACATTGTACTTATATTCATGTTACACATATTTATATTTCTATTTAAAAACATATTTTATTTATACACTTACCATTAGAATAGTTTACAACAATTTTTAAGATAAAGACAATTGAAACAATTATAGATTAACTCTAAATTTAGTAACTTCATTTGCATTGTACTATGTTTGATTCATTTTCTGTTCAACATTACATAATGATATAGAGTATCCTATAGCAACGTCAACAATGGACAATTATGACGTCACATACATGATGCCGTTTTTCTGTACTTCAGGGGTTCTGATTTTGTATACTTTGTCCTGATGACGCCGATCTAATCGGCGAAACATGTCGACAATAAAAGATGCAGTTTACTTAAGTGTTGTTGTCAATGTAGCGGTATTTGATTTTTTATCTGACAACCCTGCATACCATCTGGTATCCACTTAAGGGAACTCTACCAGCACAAAACATAGGAGGCATTGGTTCAGCAACTCTTTATTTATCTAATCTATATTAATATATAATTTTTATTCAATATAAAATATTTGCTGTTAAATTTCAAAATTAAATGCTTCACTACAAATTTCTCGTTTCTTTTCACTGCATTGCTTAAAATAAACTGGAATCTGGTTGAATTTAATGGAACGAAAAATGTGTAGAAGTCAACCGGGAACCAGCTTATGCATAACGATGTAAAAATTACAAAACGTAATCGATTATTCATTCCGTTTCGGTGTTTCATACTTACGTATGTGTTTTGTTTTAGCTTAAGATCCTTCCAACATTAATGTGATAGATATATTATACATTATTTTAAACTAGGATTGAACTGTTTAACTTTCAAATTCATATTCTAGTGATATCTATTAAGTACATGAAGTAGGGATTTTCCGTACACTCTCACCGTATTTATTTTTCATTTACACATGCTATTGGAACTTCCGGTTTAAAAATACACAAGTTTCTAAATTGGTTTTTTTTATGATTTGACTTATTTTAACACTCGTGAAGTGTTCTAGAATCATTAACAAGCATTTTCAACTTCTATTTAATGACAGAAAACAGGTTTTTCACAAACGATCACACACCATTTGAAATTACGAGAGTTTCATTAGACGTTTTATAACAGTCACAAAAATTTTTTTTCCTGAATTCTCGTGTCGAGAAGGGGGTGCGACGATGTACCAGTGGGAACTAAACAAGGCTGATTACGGTAGTGAAAATTGAAAACTTATTAGTAGCTTCATTGGCTAATACTTTCCAGAGCAGGCGAATGTACCCTGCAGCAAGAATTTTTTAAAAGACCAGGTAAAAATCTATGAAATTCATACAGTTTTGATTATCTGAAATGTGCCTGTATTATGGTCCAATATCCAAAATCTATGTACATTGTTAGAATCAAATAGTTCTCTAAAATTAGATATGATTTAACCACTAAAAATAGTTCTCTAAAATTAGATATGATGTACATTTATTTTCAAATTATAATCAATAAAATTAGATATGATTTAACCACTAAAACATTGTTAGAATCAGCATATCAAAGAACCCGAAGAATTCAATTTTTGATGAAATTAAAATTTTAATTTAGGACCCTTTGGACCTCAATGTGGTATTATCTAATTAATAATGAAAATAAAAACAGGTTTAGATTCAGCATTTCACAGAACCCTATATATATTCAATTTATGTTGAAATCAAACACAGTTTAATTTTGGACCCTGATTTGAATCAACTTGAAAACTGGGCCCAAAATCAGAAATCTAAATATATGTTTATTAATAGACAATATAATTAAGCTTAGTTTTTAAAGGAGTTCACTTCAAAAAAAAAAATAAATGTGGATCGTGGACACACGTGGACACAGATGATGCCCCCGCTTGCATATCATATAGTTATAAAGGGTCATAACTGAAGAACAGTAAAAGTGACGCTAACCAAATTTGAACTTGATCTGAGTTTTGTGGTAATAAGCATTGTGTGTAAGTCTCATAACATTTGGTTGAGGCTAACTTAAGTAGAGAACAGAAACTAAAAATTCAGCAATTTTTCTATTTGTGAACACGCATAACTCTAGAACGGTTGTGTATAAGTTTTATAACATTTGGTTGAGACAAACTAAAGTTAGAGAACGGAAACGAAAAATTCAGCAATTTTTATGTTTATAAAGGGACATAACTCAAGAATGGTAAAAGTGTTCTCACCAAATTTCGTACTTAATCTGTATTATGTAGTAATAAGCATTGTGTATAAATTTCATAACATTTGGTGGAGGCAAACTAAAGTTAGAGAACGAAAACAAAAAATTTGTACTTGATCTTAGTTTTGTGGTAATGAATATTGTGAATAGGTTTCATAATGTTTGGTTGGGGCAAACTTAAGTTACAGAATGGAAACTAAAAATTTTGCAATCTTTCGATTTATAAAGGGGCATAACTCAAAAATGGTTAAAGTGACACTACCCAAATTCAACTTGATCTGTGTTTTATCAGTGGAAGGCAAAATTAAACATTGCATTGTATAAAGCATTGATTGTAGTTGATTTAACTATAATCATGGACAAAGGAAGATAACTCCAATTTAATAAACTGCTTCGCTGAGCGCAGCTGGATACGCCCACAGAGGTCCAACCCTGAACAGTTGGGGCAAAAATGGACACAATATTCAAGCTTGATACAGGTCTGGATTGTAATTAAATATTTGACATATTACAGGTTTCTGAATAAATGTAGTCAAAGAACTTGAAATTGGTTATATGAATTGAATTTATATTCAGTTAAAGATTTCTTGCTGTTGTGCAATACACTGTGCTGTTGCGCAATACTTAGTAAATCTGTTGTCAGACTATAAACAAATAAAGTTCAATTAATTCTCAATGTCATATTAGAAATTTATGAAAATCAAAAGGGAGCTTACATCAATAGATATTAATAATTCACCAAAGTTTCATGAGAACTGCTGACAGCATTTTTGAATTATTGTCCGAAAACTTGAAAATCCCCCCTTTTTTAATGAATAAAACCCCTAACTCAGAAATGTACAATGTAAAATTTATAAAATTCTAAAGGGAGCTTACATCAATAGATATATATAATTCACCAAAGTTTCATAAGAACTGCTGAAAGCATTTTTGAGTTTTTGTCCGAAAACTGGAAAATCCCCCTTTTTTTTTTTAGTAAAACCCTGTAACTCGGAAACGTAAAATCCAAAATTTATAAAAATCGAAAGGGAGCTCATGTCAATAGATATAAACAATTCACCACAATTTCTTGCAAGTTGGTGAATGCATTCTTGAGTTATTGTCTGAAAACTAGAAAATCACCCTTTTTTGAATGAATAAAACCCCATAACTCGGAAACGTAAAATCTAAAATTTATAAAAAACAAAAGGGAGCTCACGTCAATAGATATAAACAATTCACCAAAGTTTTATGCAAATTGATTAAAGCGTTTTTGAGTTAATGTCCAACATGTTGACGACAGACGGACGGACAGATGGACAATGGTATACCATAATACTTCCCGTAAATGGGCGTATAAAAATTACTTGAATAATGACATTGATATTTTTAGAAATTGCATTTAGTTAAGACAAACTCAAGATAGAGAACTTGATTCAACTACCATTATGCATAAAGAAAGATAACTCCAATTTTCAAAGAAGACGATAAAAAAATTCAGCAATTTTTTCATTTGTAAAGAGGCATAACCCTAGAACGGTAATCAAAGTGCTTGTAAACAATGAATGGTAAAGATTGCTTTAATTTATCAGTAGATTCAGCATATCAAAGAACCACAAGAGTTCAATTTTGATGAAATCAAACAAAGTTTAATTTTGGACCCTTTGCCAAAATCAAAAATCTAAATACATGGTTAGATTCAGCATATCAAAGAACCCCATATATTCAATTTTGTTGAAATCAAACAAAGTTTAATTTTGGACCCCGATTTGGACCAACTTGAAAACTGGGCCCATAATCAAAAATCTAAATACATGTTTAGATTCAGCATATCAAAGAAACCTAAGAATTCAATTTTGTTAAAATCAAACTAAGTTTAATTTTGGACCCTTTGGACCTTAATGTAGACCAATTTGAAAACAGGACCAAAAATTAAGAATCTAAATACAGTTAGATTCGGCATATCAAAGAACCCCAATAATTCAATTTTGATGAAATCAAACAAAGTTTAATGTTGGACCCTTTTGACCTCAATGTGGAAAAAATTGATAACGGGGGCGAAAATCAAAATCTAAACACATGGTTAGATTCAGCATATCAAAGAACCCCATATATTCAATTTTGTTGAAATCAAACAAAGTTTAATTTTGGACCCGATTTGGACCAACTTGAAAACTGGGCATAATCAAAAATCTAAATACATGTTTAGATTCAGCATATCAAAGAACCCTAAAATTCAATTTTTGTTAAAATCAAGGACTAAGTTTAATTTTGGACCCTTTGGACCTTAATGTAGACCAATTTGAAGGCAAGGATTAAAAATTAAGAATCTAAATAAACATTGATTGTATCAAAACTATAATTCAATTTTGATGAAATCAAACAAAGTTTAATTTTGGACCCTTTGGACCTCAATGTGGACCAATTTAAAAACAGGGCCCAAAATCCAAAAACTTAATACACGATTAGATTCAGCATATTAAAGAACCCCAAGAGGTCAAGAATAAAACCCATTGAAATTGGTCAAGAAATAAGCAATTTATACAAAGTATCTTCTTTTGCACAATACTGTGCAATTGAATATTTCTTGCAATTGCAATACTGTGCAATTGAATATTTCTTGCTATTGCAATACTGTACAATTGACAATTTCTTGCTATTGCGCAATATTGTGCTATTGGATATTTCTTGCTATTGCGCAATACTGTGCAATTGAAGATTTCTTGCTATTGCGCAATACTGTGCAATTGAAAATTTCTTGCTATTGCACAATACTTATTATATAATAATTTACACATCCTGTTAGGTGTGTATCTCCTGCCATATCATTATTATTTGCTTTTAAATATAAATCAGAAATAACCAACTTAAAATGGAAAATTTAAAAAGAAAAAAGGAAAAAAGAAACCCCTCCCCCAAATTTTTGAACCCCTTATGATTCATCACCCCAAACTCAATCCCAGCCTTCCTTTGAGGTATGGTACCTTGCAGTACAATTTCAAAGAGATCCATACACTTGAACACAAGTTATTGTCTGGAAACTAGAAAATGCTTATTTTTGGCCCCTTGGCCCCTAATTCCTAAACGTTTAGAGCAATTACCCCAAACTCAATTCCAGCTTTCCTTTGTGATATGGAACCTTGTAGTACAATTTCAGAAAGATCCATACACTTACACACAAGTTATTGTCATGAAACTAGAAAAATGCTTGTTTTTGCCCTTTTGGCCCCTAATTCCTAAAATTTTGAGGCAATTACCCCAAAATCAATCCCAGCATTCCCTTTGTGATATGGAACCTTGTGGTACAATGTCAGAGAGATCCATACACTAACACACAAGTTATGTCTGGAAGTTACAAAATGCTTATTTTGGCCCTTTTGGCCCTAATTCCTTAACTGTTGGTACCATAACCCCAAAATCAATCCCAACCTTCCTTTTATGATATTGAACCTTATGGTAAAATTTCATAGAGATCCATTCACTTAAACTAAAGTTAGAGTGCGAAACCAATGCGTCGATTGGACGGCGGCGGCGGCGACGACGACGGCAGCGACGCGTAAGCGTTATATTAATATATCGACCACAAAAATTTTTGCGGTCGTATAAAAATTAATTGATATCTAGAAAAAAAAAAAAAAAATTCAGCAATTTTTCCATTTGTAAAGGGCATAACTCTAGAACGGTTAAAGTGACGCCACCAAAATTCAACCTTGATCTGTATATTGTGGTAATAAGCATTGTGTATAAGTTTCATAACATTTGGTTGAGGCAAACTTAAGTTAGAGAATGGAAATGAAAAACTTAGCAAATTTTCCATTTGTAAAGTGGCATAACTCTAGAGGGATAAAAGTGACACCACCAAAATTCAAACTTGATCTGTATTTAGTGGTAATAAGCATTATGTGTAAGTTTCAAAATATTTGGTTGAGGCAAACTAAAGTTAGAGAACGGAAACCAACTTTGAGACATACGTACAGACGGACAAGGGTAAAACTTAATGCCCCCTCCACTATGACAGGGGCATAAAAATATATATAGCATTCAGAAAATTAATTTGTACAGAATAACAAACAAACCTACCACAAAATTCTTCCAAAAATTTACCAAAGAAAAGAAAAACTAAATGTGGATAGTGTCCACATATGGACACAGATGATGCCCCCGCTTGCTTATCATATAGTTATAAAGGGACAGAATTGAAGAACAGTAAAAGTGACGCTAACCAAATTTGAACTTGATCTGAGTTTTGTGGTAATAAGCATTGTGTGTAAGTCTCATAAAATTTGGTTGAGGCTAACTTAAGTAGAGATCAGAAACTAAAAATTCAGCAATTTTTCTATTTGTAAACACGCATAACTCTAGAACGGTTGTGTATAAGTTTTATAACATTTGGTTGAGACAAACTAAAGTTAGAGAACGGAAACGAAAAATTCAGCAATTTTTATGTTTATAAAGGGACATAACTCAAGAATGGTAAAAGTGTTCTCACCAAATTTCGTACTTAATCTGTATTATGTAGTAATAAGCATTGTGTATAAGTTTCATAACATTTGGTTGAGGCAAACTAAAGTTAGAAAACGGAAACAAAAAATTTGTACTTGATCTTAGTTTTGCGGTAATGAATATTGTGTATAGGTTTCATAATGTTTGGTTTGGGCAAACTTAAGTTACAGAATGGAAACTAAAAAGTTTGCAATCTTTCGATATATAAAGGGGCATAACTCAATAATGGTTAAAGTGACACTACCCAAATTCATCTTGATCTGTGTTTTATCAGTGGAAGTCAAAATTAAACATTGCATTGTATAAAGCATTGATTGTAGTTGATTCAACTATAATCATGGACAAAGGAAGATAACTCCAATTTTAAAAATTACTTGATATTTAGAAGAAAATAAAAATTTTGCAATTTTTCCATTTATAAAGGGGCATAACTCTAGAACGTTTAAATTGACGCCACCAAAATTCTAACTTGATCTGTGTTTTGTGGTAATAAGCATTGTGTATAAGTTTCATAACATTTGGTTGAAGCAAACTTAAGAAAGAGAATGGAAACTAAAAATTTTGCAATTTTTCCATTTATAAAGGGGCATAACTCTAGAACGGTTAAAGTGACGCCACCAAAATTCAAACTTGATCTGTGTTTTGTAGTAATAAGCATTGTGTATAAGTTTCATAACATTTGGTTGAGGCAAACTTAAGTTAGAGAATGGAAACCAATTTTGGGACGTACGTCATATGGACAAGGGTAAAACTTAATGCCCCCACCACTACGAAGGGGGCATAAAAAATCCAAAATGTCATTTAACATTAATACAATGTTTTTTAAAAATCTATAAACCTTATCTGTAAATGTAATCAAACTATATATATATAATTAACCATTTCTGTTCAAAGGGAAATAACTCAATCACATAATAAGTACCACTTTTGGCTACTGGAAAGGGCTAAATCTCAACGAGAAAAGCTAAAATCGTGAAAATTGAACTTGACATTCATTTAGTCACAGGAAACAACATATCTAAATTTGAAAAAAATTTTGCATGTTAATGAACGGACACTGTTTGGCAGCCGCCTGCCTGCCTGCCGTACATCCCCAAATCAATAACCAAGTTTTCCTTTGAAAATCCCGTTAAAAACTGTTGATTGCACCTTGAACAATAAATCAAGTAATCAAATTCTTTAAAAGTGGTTCTCAAAAACACTCAACATCAACATAAAACTTTTGAACAATGATCACATTCTGAAATCTTGTAAATAATTAATATGGTGAATAGCAGGGGGGTATCAAGGTAAAAATAGTAAATCCTTTTACATCTGTATCCCAATGTTACCTGGCAATGGATAAAGTTGATTAAATGACAAAGGAGTTAATGCTTGACAAAATAATCTATCACTAAAGGTTGGAATCTGAACTGTTTATTGTCCTTTAGCAGTAGATTTTTTTCTTCTCTTTAAATACAGTTCAATATATATATATTTGCTACCTGATTTCCCTATAACCATTTACAGTGTACTAGAACTTACTGTTTCTTCTCCACATATATATGCTCCTGCTCCACGGTGAACAAACACATCAAAATCATAGCCAGATCCACACGCATTTTTACCAATAAGTCCATTAGCATAAGCCTCTTTAATGGCAACTTGGAGATTAGAAGCTTCATTATAAAATTCTCCTCTAATGTAAATGTAGGCTGCCACAGCACCCATAGACCGTCCTGCTACAAGACACCCTTCAACCAATTTATGTGGGTCATGTCGCATAATTTCTCTATCTTTACATGTACCTGGTTCCCCTTCATCTGCATTTACTACAAGGTATTTAGGTCTACCATCGCTGGGTTTATTCATAAATCCCCATTTCATTCCTGTAGGGAAGCCAGCACCTCCTCTTCCTCTTAAACCAGAGTCTTTCATTTCTTGTAGTATCCAATCATGTCCTTTCAAAAGAATTTCTTTGGTCTTATACCAGTCACCCTGAATAAAGAGACAAATTCATATCTAAAAGTATCATAAGGTTCTTTAAAAACATATGGTCTAAATAAGTAAATGGTGAGGTTTGTGTGCACTGGTTGAACCCCACTACATTTTCTGTCTGCATGACATGTAGGTCGTTAACTAGTGCTGCATATATAGATTCCCTATAGTCTTTTAAATTTATATATTGGATCTCTAACTATGTTTTCTGTGAATCCATATATCTTATTCATGTTTTTAGAGAGATATTGCAATTTCATCATACTTGTCATGTTTGTTGTGAACTTTTATTGTGATTGAAACAGGATAACAATGAATTCTAAAACAAAAGTAATCAAAAGGAATCAATGCTGTGAGGATCAGACTAATCATTAACTTAAGATTCTTTTTCTTAATCTTGAATCAACAATTCTAAAATTGGTGTCTGAAATTAACAAAGTTAGTTTTGTCTCAAACTTTCTCTAGGACCCTAGAATATCCATACTTCAAACCCCTCGAGATGAAAAAGGTTTATCCAATAATCAAATAGTCTATATCTTGATTTAAACGCTTTATAAAATATTAAACTTGTATATAATGGTAAATTATTTATTTGTACACTCACCCTTGACATAGCACCCTTGAGTTTCCAGTCATGGCGTCCATATAAATTGGTGAAAATTCTATCTTCATCTTTCAGAGGACCAAATTTTGTCTGAAAAAAATTGAAATTGAGTCACTGTGTACAATAGAAAATTAGCATGCAGAACACCAAATAATATCTTACAAGATACATTCATAATGTATTGTATTGCCACTTTACAACGTAGTTTAGATACTGGATTCTCAAATATTTACAAATTTTCTTGGATTAAAATATTATAATATAAAGATATCGATCACTTTTACTCCCTTCTTTTTCTGTCCATCTTTTATTGTTTGCAAGATATATAAAAGGCAAAATTGTAATCGCAAAAACTGCTGTAAGACTTTAACTGATGGTTTCAGTCATATAAGCATTCTTATACATTGTGTATAAATTGTTTACAGTTTAATTTCTGTCTAATAAATTTGGTGTATAAAAATAGTGAAAAAAAAAATCACTATACAATACTAGTACTATACTAATTAATAATGAAAGAACCTTAGTGAGCGCGCTCACATACCCCACGTCCCCACATTGTCATTGGAGAAATAAAATAAGTGTAACAAAAAAAAATTGTATCAGAAAAAAAAATTGAATCATAATTTCCTGTCAATATGCACATCTACATAGTATGTCCTTATTATCTACACAGTTTCATGAAATTCTGTTGTGTGGTTTCAGAGGAGTTGCGATGACAAACTGTTGCAGAAGTACATTGAAGCAAATAAGTTCAAAGGGGCGTAACTCCTGGAAAAAAAAAATTGAATCGTAATTTCCTGTCGATATGCACATCTACGTAGTATGTCCTTATTATCTGAAAAGGTTTCATGAAATTCTGTTGTGTGGTTTGAGAGGAGTTGCGATGACAAAAGGTTGCAGTAGTATATTGGGTAAATAAGTTCAAAGGGGCGTAACTCCTGGAAAAAAATTGAATCGTAATTTCCTGTCGATATGCACATCTACTAGTATGTCCTTATTATCTGAAAAGGTTTCATGAAATTCTGTTGTGTGGTTTGAGAGGAGTTGCGATGACAAAAGGTTGCAGTAGTATATTGGGCAAATAAGTTCAAAGGGGCATAACTCCTGGAAAAAAAATTGAATCGTAATTTCCTGTCGATATGCACATCTACGTAGTATGTCCTTATTATCTGAAAAGGTTTCATGAAATTCTGTTGCGTGGTTTGACAGGAGTTGCGATGACAAAAGGTTGCAGTAGTGCATTAAAGTAAATAAGTTCAAAGGGGCGTAACTCCTAGAAAAAGAATTGAATCGTAATTTCCTGTCGATATGCACAACTACATAGCATGTCCTTATTATCTAAAAAGGTTTCGTGAAATTCTGTTGTGTGGTTTGAGAGGAGTTGCGATGACAAGAAACAGGACTGACGGACGGACGGACGGACGGACTGACAGACGGACGGGTCAAAAACATTATACCCTCCCCAACTCGTTGCGTGGGGTATAATAAATAGGCAAACAAATTAAAAACAAGAATGTGTCTTTAGTACACAGATGCCCCACTCGCACTATTATTTTCTATGTTCAGTGGACCGTGAAATTGGGGTCAAAACTCTAATTTTGCATTAAAATTAGAAAGATCATATCATAGGAACATATGAACTAAGTTTCAAGTTGATTGGACTTCACAGCTTCATCAAAACTACCTTGACCAAAACTTTAACCTGAAGCGGGACAGACAAGCGAGCGGACAGACGTAGGTCGTTAACTAGTGCTGCATATATAGATTCCCTATAGTCTTTTAAATTTATATATTGGATCTCTAACTATGTTTTCTGTGAATCCATATATCTTATTCATGTTTTTAGAGAGATATTGCAATTTCATCATACTTGTCATGTTTGTTGTGAACTTTTATTGTGATTGAAACAGGATAACAATGAATTCTAAAACAAAAGTAATCAAAAGGAATCAATGCTGTGAGGATCAGACTAATCATTAACTTAAGATTCTTTTTCTTAATCTTGAATCAACAATTCTAAAATTGGTGTCTGAAATTAACAAAGTTAGTTTTGTCTCAAACTTTCTCTAGGACCCTAGAATATCCATACTTCAAACCCCTCGAGATGAAAAAAGGTTTATCCAATAATCAAATAGTCTATATCTTGATTTAAACGCTTTATAAAATATTAAACTTGTATATAATGGTAAATTATTTATTTGTACACTCACCCTTGACATAGCACCCTTGAGTTTCCAGTCATGGCGTCCATATAAATTGGTGAAAATTCTATCTTCATCTTTCAGAGGACCAAATTTTGTCTGAAAAAAATTGAAATTGAGTCACTGTGTACAATAGAAAATTAGCATGCAGAACACCAAATAATATCTTGCAAGATACATTCATAATGTATTGTATTGCCACTTTACAACGTAGTTTAGATACTGGATTCTCAAATATTTACAAATTTTCTTGGATTAAAATATTATAATATAAAGATATCGATCACTTTTACTCCCTTCTTTTTCTGTCCATCTTTTATTGTTTGCAAGATATATAAAAGGCAAAATTGTAATCGCAAAAACTGCTGTAAGACTTTAACTGATGGTTTCAGTCATATAAGCATTCTTATACATTGTGTATAAATTGTTTACAGTTTAATTTCTGTCTAATAAATTTGGTGTATAAAAATAGTGAAAAAAAAAAATCACTATACAATACTAGTACTATACTAATTAATAATGAAAGAACCTTAGTGAGCGCGCTCACATACCCCACGTCCCCACATTGTCATTGGAGAAATAAAATAAGTGTAACAAAAAAAATTGTATCAGAAAAAAATTGAATCATAATTTCCTGTCAATATGCACATCTACATAGTATGTCCTTATTATCTACACAGTTTCATGAAATTCTGTTGTGTGGTTTCA
Organism: Mytilus coruscus; assembly: GCA_017311375.1. NCBI lineage: Eukaryota > Metazoa > Mollusca > Bivalvia > Mytilida > Mytilidae > Mytilus > Mytilus coruscus. The sequence continues at coordinate 22,182,888 of CM029606.1, read as the reverse complement.
GAGGAGTTGCGATGACAAACTGTTGCAGAAGTACATTGAAGCAAATAAGTTCAAAGGGGCGTAACTCCTGGAAAAAAAATTGAATCGTAATTTCCTGTCGATATGCACATCTACGTAGTATGTCCTTATAATCTGAAACGGTTTCATGAAATTCTGTTGTGTGGTTTGAGAGGAGTTGCGATGACAAAAGGTTGCAGTAGTATATTGGGTAAATAAGTTCAAAGGGGCGTAACTCCTGGAAAAAAAATTGAATCGTAATTTCCTGTCGATATGCACATCTACTAGTATGTCCTTATTATCTGAAAAGGTTTCATGAAATTCTGTTGTGTGGTTTGAGAGGAGTTGCGATGACAAAAGGTTGCAGTAGTATATTGGGCAAATAAGTTCAAAGTTCAAATAACTCCTGGAAAAAAAATTGAATCGTAATTTCCTGTCGATATGCACATCTACGTAGTATGTCCTTATTATCTGAAAAGGTTTCATGAAATTCTGTTGCGTGGTTTGACAGGAGTTGCGATGACAAAAGGTTGCAGTAGTGCATTAAAGTAAATAAGTTCAAAGGCGTAACTCCTAGAAAAGAATTGAATCGTAATTTCCTGTCGATATGCACAACTACATAGCATGTCCTTATTATCTAAAAGGTTTCGTGAAATTCTGTTGTGTGGTTTGAGAGGAGTTGCGATGACAAGAAACAGGACTGACGGACGGACGGACGGACGGACTGACAGACGGACGGGTCAAAAACATTATACCCTCCCCAACTCGTTGCGTGGGGTATAATAAATAGGCAAACAAATTAAAAACAAGAATGTGTCTTTAGTACACAGATGCCCCACTCGCACTATTATTTTCTATGTTCAGTGGACCGTGAAATTGGGGTCAAAACTCTAATTTTGCATTAAAATTAGAAAGATCATATCATAGGGAACATATGAACTAAGTTTCAAGTTGATTGGACTTCACAGCTTCATCAAAAACTACCTTGACCAAAAACTTTAACCTGAAGCGGGACAGACAAACGAACGGACAGACGAATGAACGAACGAACGAACAGACGCACAGACCGAAAAACATAATGACCCTCTACTATCGTAGGTGGGGCATAAAAATTATAAAAACAAGACAATTACGCATATAAATGTATGAGTAGCTATAGTCAATTTATTGTTTCAGTTATATTGGCATTTTTGTGGATCTTGTACTACTCATCATTTTTCCATTTCAGTTTGTGCCCTTTATTAAAAATCCCTCCACAAAATAATTTGAATTAGAGTGCGCACACTTTAATGTCTTGCCTACTTTACTGACCGTGATTGATTTTATGTTGAAAGTATTAAAGATAAATTTTTTTCTACAAGTGTCACATAAACATAACATTTTCAAAGATCCACTAACAATGAGGTCAAGGTCAGATAATTCCTGTCAGACAGACCTATTCACCTTAACAATTATTCCTTACACCAGTTATAGTTAACATATAGCTTATAGTATTCAAGAAACAGATCAAACCATGACAAATAAACATTGAACAATGAACAATGAAAATGAGGTCAAGGTCAGATGAACCCTACCCAGACAGACATGTACACCTTACAAACATTTCATACACCAAGTTTAGTTGATCTATTACTTATATTATATGAGATCTAGAGGAGGACCAAACAATGAAAACCAAACATTGATCAAGGAACCATGAAAATGAGGTTAAAGTCAGATGAAACCTGTCAAATAAACATGAACACCTTACAATCATTCAAACACCAAATACAGTTCATTTATTGCTTATAGTATTTAAAAAAGACCAAAACACAAAAAAATAGCATTGAACAATGAACAATAAAAATGATGCAAAGGTCAGATGAACCCTGCAAAAACATGTACCTACCAAATTAGACTTATCACCAAGTTTGTACTTACATGAGCAAAAGGAAAGGTGCCACATGTGGAGCAGGATCTGCTTACCCTTCTGGAGCACCTGAGATCACCCCCTTTTGTTGGGTTTGTGTTGTTCAGTCTTTTTTTTTCTGTGTTGTGTTTTGTGTACTGTTGTTTGTCTGTTTGTCTTTTTCTTTTTTAGCCTGGACATTGTCAGTTTATTTTCAACTTACAAATTTGAATGTCCCTTTGTAGTATTTTGCCCCTCTTGTGCACCTTACTATCATTCCATACACCAAATACAGTTGACCTATTTACAATATATGAGAAGATGACCAAAACACAAAAAACTAAACATTGACCATTGAATCATGAAAATGAGGTCAAGGCCAAACGATTCCTGCCAGACATACATGTACACCTTACAATCATTTCATATACCACTTATAGTATTAGAAAAACAGACTTAAAAGCAAACTCAACATTGACCAATGAACAATGAAAATGAGGTCAAGGTCAGTTGAAACCTACATGTCTGATGTGTACACCTTGCAATCCTTCCACACACCAGATAAAGTTGACCTACTGTTTACAGTATCTGAGAAATGGACCTAATCACATAACTTTAACCTTGATCACTGATCCATGAGATGAGGTCGAAGCCAGGTGAACCCTGTCTTACCCACATGTAGACCTTGAAAGGAATCCATATATATACCAATGTAGTTATCATATTACTCATAGTTATTAATAAGTAAGAATTTCACTTTTAAGAAAAACTATTTTTTATTTCAAGGAGTCTCTGAACAATGAAAATTAGGTTAAGGACAATAGACATATGACAGATGGAAACTTCATAACATAAGGTATCTATATACACAGTATGAAGCATCAAGGTCTTCTACCTTCTGAAATATAAAGCTTTTTACAAATAGTTTACGCCCCCACCCCAGGATAGTAATCCGTATGTCTCGCATTCTGTGACTTTTGTTGCAGCCTTGCAGGCAAGACAATAATGGGAAAGGGATAGGACTCATTTCAAATTGGCATTGTCTTTTGACTGCCACTGCATAAGTCATAGTGTCATAGGTTAGAATGTCTTTTCTATGGTTTGTATAAATAACAAGAGGTTACTCTTTAAACACATCTTCTAGTTCTACATGGATCTTTTTCATTTAGAGAAGCGTGGAACCTTCCAAACATGACCTACTATTATAAAATTGAGAATGGAAATGGGGAATATGTCAAAGAGACAACAACCCGACCAAAGAGCAGACAACAGCCGAAGGCCACCAATGGGTCTTCAACGCAGCGAGAAAATCCTGCACCCGTAGGTGGTCCTCACCTGGCCCCTAAATAAAATTGTGTACTAGTTCAGTGAAAATGGACGTCACACTAAACTCCAAAACATATAAATGAACTAAAATTAAAAAACATACATAATGCATTCTTGTGACCTTTTATATTGTTATTTAAAAATTAAATATGTAAGTGATAGATACATGCATATGACTTGGACAAACAAAATATTTATGTACTTATAGATTATCGTTGATCATCTCAACGAGATTGATTTTCTCGCTTGAGCCGGTACGGCGAAAGCGAGAAATGCAATCGAGTTGAGATGACCAATGATAATCTGTTTATCGCTATTTTACCTATGACGACGTTGTCACTTTCATGTCAATTTCATTAGCAACACCACGTGCCTGCATAGTTTGTAGTGATAATTTTCCATCTCAAGCGAGTAGCATGATATGAAAATTATCACAAAAAAAGATCAAAGGAAAAATGCACAAAATAGCGATAATTAACATTTAATGCTAATACACATGACTTGTACATTTACATGTACCGTTAATGTTATCATAACTAACCTTTTCTGCTGGTTTTGTACTGTTTTCTCTTATGCAGATGCTAATCTGAGGTAAAACTGTTGAAAATAAAATACTAGCTATTAGTCTATACTTACACATTTTTACCTATATGAACCTTAACAAGCCTTAGTTAAAAACGTTGACCTTAGTGTAAGGATTCTACTTCATCAAAATTATCTCCCAATTACATCACCTATGATCCTTACACAAGTTGATTTTCAAAAGACAAATTAAATAAATGTGTCTACTAGCTATTAAGCATCATTTCATGTACTTTTGTCAACTTAAAATAAAATGCTCTGTGGGGCACAGCTTGATACGACTGCAGAGGTCAAACCCTGATCAGTTGGGACAAGTATGGACACTACATTCAAGCTTGATACAGCTCTAAATTTGGATTGTGATTAAATATTTTACACATCATAGGTTTCTGACACAGAATGAATGTGGTCAAAGAATTGAAAAATTGAAATTGGACTTTTACCTATTATGGTCCAATTTCAAAATCTAAATACACGGTTAGAATCAGCATATAAAATAACCCCAAGAATTTAATTTTGATGAAATCAAACAAATTTTAATTTTGGACCCTTTGAACCTCAATGCGCACCAATTTGATAACAGGGCCCAAAATCCAAATACACAGTTTAAAATAGATTCAGCATTTTGAAGGAACCCCATATATATGTTAAATTTTTGATGAAATCATACGAAGTTTAATTTAAGACCCTGATTTGGACAAACTTGAAAACTGGGCCCCAATTCAAAAATCTAAATACATGTTTAGATTGAGCATATCAAAGAACCCCTTGAATTGAATTGAAAACTGGGCCCAAATTCAAAAATCTAAATACAAGTTTAAATTCAGCATATCAAAGAACTCCTTGAATTGAATTGAAAACTGGGTCCAAATTCAAAAATCTAAATACATGTTTAGATTCAGCATATCAAAGAAACCCTTGATTGAATTGAAAACTGGGCCTATATTCAATAAATTGCTTCGCTGAGCGCAACTGGATACGACCGCAAATGTCCAACCCTGAAAAGTTGGGGCCAAAATGGACACAATATTCACCCTTGATACAGGTTTGAATTTGGATTGTAATCAAATATTTGACACATAATAGGTTTCTGCCACAGAATAACTGTAGTCAAAGAACTTAAAAATTTGGTTATATGATTTGAATTTATATTCAATTTTTTGCTTTTGTGCAATTAACTATTCTGTTGCAAATTGATCCTTAAAAAGATTAAAACATTTATCTTTCTGTGGAATTTATGCTTATGTATATTAAAGATCCAAATGTATATGCACCTACATTTTGTACCATAATCTAGTGTTTTGTGAAAATTTGTGTTTTAATTCAAAAGTTTGCAAATATCTGGAAGCTCCATACTATTATCTATGTATAACTACGTACTGTATATTAGATGCAAATAAACGTGGATTGTGTCCACATGTGGACACAGATGATGCCCCATGGCCACTTGCATATCATATACATGTAGTTATAAAGGGACATAACTGAAGAACAGTAAAAGTGACGCTACCTAAATTTGAACATGTTGAACTTGATCTGAGTTTTGTGGTAATAAGCATTGTGTGTTAGTCTCATAATATCTGGTTCAGGCTTACTTAAGTAGAGAACAGTGTTATGATATTGTAACTATCATATCTATTTAGTTGGCCTAATTTGTTTTGTGTGGCCTAAGAATGTTTACATTATACATGTTTACATTGTGTACAAAATAAAATACATTGTGTTACAACTATGCAGTTTAGAAATCACTGGAACAATCATTGATACTCATGGAATGATTAGAACTTTCTATTTCACTTACATAACGTTTCCAGAATGATCATAACAAAAGATGCGTAATTTATATTTCTAGCGTTGTCTAGAAGTTTCCGTTTGAGTATTTAAATGCAGACCCAAAAGTCAGTTGAAAATAGAGATTTAGAGATAGACATAGATAGACTTAGACATTGTTAGATATCAACACTCTCAGCAGTTGGATTGACACTTTTATTTACAAACTACATCATACTAGATTGTGATCTATTGGATATAATATTCTGTGGATTCCGAGAAGATTTCCGGATAAAGAAAAGATAAAAGATTGGACTCATATTTTGACAGTTAAGTTGACATTTCTCTTTGTGTAATACTTCTTGTAAACTAGTGTATAATAAATCTTGTTAAATTTTATTACTGATTTGTGTCTTTTGTTGGCTACAATTAACAGGCGATTTTCTGGCATAACAACAGAAACTAAAAATTCAGCAATTTTTCTATTTGAAAACACGCATAACTCTAGAACGGTTGTGTATAAGTTTTATAACATTTGGTTGAGACAAACTAAAGTTAGAGAACAGAAACGAAAAATTCAGCAACTTTTATGTTTATAAAGGGACATAACTCAAGAATGGTAAAAGAGACGCCACCAAATTTCGTATGTAATCTGTATTACATGTATGTAGTAATAAGCATTGTGTATAAGTTTCATAACATTTGGTTGAGGCAAACTAAAGTTAGAGAACGGAAACAAAAAAATTGTACATTATCTTAGTTTTGAAGTAATGAATATTGTGTATAGGTTTCATAATGTTTGGTTGGGGCAAACTTAAGTTACAGAATGGAAACTAAAAATTTTGCAATCTTTCGATTTATAAAGGGGAATAACTCAATAATGTTTAAAGTGACACTACCCAAATTCAACTTGATCTGTGTTTTATCAGTGGAAGGCAAAATTAAACATTGCATTGCATAAAGCATTGATTGTAGTTGATTCAACTATAATCATGGACAAAGGAAGATAACTCCAATTTTAATAAAATGCTCCACTGGGCGCAGCTTGATACGACCGCAGAGGTTGAACCCTGAACAGTTGGGGCAAGTATGGACACAATATTCAAGCTTGATACAGCTCTGAATTTGGATTGTAATTAAATATGACACAACATAGGTTTCTGACACAGAATGAATGTGGTCTAAGAACTTAAAAATTTTTAATTTACCTATTATGGATGAAATCAAACCATATCATTATTATTTGCTTTTATATATAAATCAAAATAACCAACTTAAAATGGAAAATTTTAAAGAAAAAAAAAAGGAAAAAAATCCCCTCAAACTTTTGAACCCCCTGTTGCTTTATCACCCCCAAACTCAATCCCAGCCTTCCCTTTGTGGTATGGTACCTTGCAGTACAATTTCAGAGAGATCCATACATTGAACACAAGTTATTGTCTGGAAACTAGAAAAATGCTTGTTTTTTGGCCCCTTTTTGGCCCCAAATTCCTAAACATTTAGGGCAATTACCCCCAAACTCAAACCCAGCTTTCCCTTTGTGATATGGAACCTTGTAGTACAATTTCATAAAGATCCATACACTTACAAATGTACACACAAGTTATTGTCCTGAAACTAGAAAAATGCTTGTTTTTTGCCCCTTTTTTGGCAATTACCCCCAAAATCAATCCCAGCCTTCCCTTTGTGGTATGGTACCTTGCAGTACAACTTCAGAGAGATCCATACACTTGAACACAAGTTATTGTCTGGAAACTAGAAAAACTAGAAAAATGCTTATTTTTGGCCCCTTTTTTGCCCCTTATTCCTAAACGTTTTGGGCAATTACCCCCAAACTCAAATCCAGCTTTCCCTTTGTGATATGGAACCTTGCAGTACAATTTCAGAAAGATCCATACACTTACACACAAGTTATTGTCATGAAACTAGAAAAATGCTTGTTTTTTGCCCCTTTTTTGGCCCCTAATTCCTAAAATTTGGAGGCAATCACCCCCAAAATCAATCCTAGCATTCCCATTGTGATATGGAACCTTGTGGTACAATGTCAGACAGATCCATTCACTAACACACAAGTTATTGTCTGGAAGTTACAAAAATGCTTATTTTTGGCCCCTAATTCCTTAACTGTTGGTACCATAACCCCCAAAATCAATCCCAACCTTCCTTTTGTGGTATTGAACCTTATGGTAAAATTTCATAGAGATCCATTCACTTAAACTAAAGTTATTGTGCGAAAACCAATGTGTCTTTGGACGATGACGACAACGACTTCAATAATGACATTGATATTTTTAGAAATTACATTTAGTTAAGACAAACTCAAGTTAGAGAACGGAAACTAAAAATTCAGCAATTTTTTCATTTGTAAAGGGGCAGAACCCTAGAACGGTAATCAAAGTGCTTGTAAGCACTGAATGGTAAAGATTGCTTTAATTTATCAGTAGGAAGTAAAATTGAATATTGCATTGGTTGTAGTTGATTCAACTACCATTATGCACAAAGAAAGATAACTCCAATTTTCAAAGAAGACTTTAAAATATTTTTAGAAATGAAAGGTAAAAATTGTTTTAATTTATCAGTGGAAGGCAAAATTAAACATTGTATTGTATAAAGCATTGATTGTAGTTCATTCAACTATAATCATGGACAAAGCCGTAGAAAAAGATGTAAACAATTCAAAATATATATCAATTTCATAAGTCAGGGTACTACTTATTCAAGTAATTTTATTTACTTGAAGAAGTAAAAAATATACACATATAAGTAAATTTGTAGGATACTTATACAAGTGAATTTTATTTACTTGTATAGGTAAAAAAAAAATTGTCTTAGTTATGTCCCTTAGACATTCAGAATTTTTTACTTGTATAAGTAAAAAAGTCATCCTTTCTTCTTTTCTTGAATTCTTAAGATTTCTTTGCTCTAATAGAATTTTAAATTGTGTACCCTTTGCAGATGTCTTTACTAATCATTTAAGTGTAATTTCATGGACAATGAAAATCCCATTTGTCTGTTATCTTCAGAACACTGCTCATTTACAAGCCCCAAAGGAGCAATTTTTGAAGGCCTTGCGCAAATATACAAGATCTTTGCTCAATCAGTTTCTTTGTTGAATTAACGAGATGAAACATTGAACTTTGATAAAAAAATTTGAGCAAACCTGGGAAAAATCATTAAAGGCATGATTTTACATCTCAAAACTTGAGGATTTTGTGGATTGTAAGAAAAATTTACTTATACAAGTAAATTTTGAGAAAATTAAGGGAGATTATTCAAACATTATTTATTTACTTATATGTGTATATTTTTTTTTACTTCTTCAAGTAAATAAAATTAACTTGTACAAGTAGTACCCCTGACTGACATGTGATTCTTCCGGCGGGAGTCAAAATCTCCTGCTTTTCAGAACCTCTTCCGTCCCTCCCGTTAAAATTTGAAATCTTCCGCTTTTTGAAAATTTCAACCTCGAAAAATTTTCAGTAGACATTTTTGTTTACAAAATCGATACGGACAGAGAAAAAGTCCGAGAAACTCAAAATTGATATGGTAAAACACTGAGAAAAACGGAAGTCGCCATTTCCTGTTATTGATATTGTGTCAAAAGGTAAATTTATAGGTAATAAGCATTGAGTAATCAATGAAGGTGTTTAGGATTAGACTGTATATACAACAATAAAAGATGATTGGCAATTACCTGGTGATCAACTAGCTAGTTTAAGACACATGCCTGGATGATTAAAAGTGAAAGACCATCAATGGATTAAGTAGAACAACGACTCAGCAATCATTGATGCTGAAAACATGGAACTGAACCTCAAAGAAATAATCTGATATTTATGGCTTGTTTTCTATCCAAGCCAATGGAATACCTATATAAGAATGTTTGTAATGCTTACACAGAAAGAACATTCTCAATGCTTAAGACAACCTTGCTGATAAGACCATAAGACCATTCACAGTCTTCTAAGTGTACAGATCAACAACCCAACAGACTGTCACTATCTTGAACTATATACAATGAATAAATATTTGAAAACCCCTTATCTTCTATCTATATCAAGTAAAAATGGCTATGCAGGTGTTTAAAGGTATGGAATCATTGTTCTTTTAACAAAAAAGGAAGATAAGCAGTTTCAACACACAAAAAAACCATTGCGTACATCGATTAAAAATCTCCAGTTATGAGGCCCAAATTCCAGCTGAAAATTTCCAAATCTCCAGTTGTGGCTTGACAACTCTGTCACATGTCTGCAATTTGGCCATTTTTACCTTCTATAATAACACATGAATAAAGAGTTATCATCTATATTTAGACATTCAACAAATTAACAAATGTTAGATACTGTCTTTAGGTGTGTTTAGTACGAATTTTTTTACCCCAAAAATGAATTTGGAAATAAACTCATCATAGATACCAGGATTGAAATTTTGTCTTTGCGCCAGACGCGCGTTTCCTCTACAAAAGACTCATCAGTGACGCTCGAATCGAAAAAAGTTAAAAAGGCCAAATAAAGTACGAAGTTGAAGAGCATTGAGGACTAAATATTCTTAAAAGTTTTTGCCAAATACAGCTAAGGTAATCTATTTCTGAGGTAGAAAAGCCTTAGTATTTCAAAAATTTAAAGTTTTGTAAACAGTTAATTTATAATTATGACCATATCAATGATAATTCATGTCAACACAGAAGTGCTGACTACTGGGCTGGTGATACCCTTGGGGAATAAAAAACTCAAAAATTCCTAAAAGTTATGCCAAATACAGCTAAGGTAATCTGCGTACATGTATTATATACAACTAGATGTTTTGATCTTTTTTTTTAAATTTAAAATTTTTTTTATTTTTTAATAAATATTGCTTTTTCTTCATTATTGTATACATGTATGTTCAAGATGTTTTTTATTTCATTTATTTATTTATTTTTTAAAACGTTTTTTTTTCCTTCTTCATTGAATACACAAGTACTGGTGTGGCATCCTGCATCTTAAAATGTAATTAAGGATTAAGTATGGGTGTATAGAAAATCAATGAAAAGGGAATATCAGATTAAAGAGTTATTAAATTTTAATTACTGCTAATCAATTTAGAAAATGTTTGAGATCTTATTTCTTTTGTTCCATAACATTCCAATTATTTCTTTTTTAATATTTGAACAGTGCATCAGCTTGGACAAGCTTAGACAAACATTGATTTCAAAAGGGATCTTTAATTAATAACTTACTTTTATAAAATTAATAAATGTTAATTATATGATAAAAGCTCTATATAGCTACCATCAAGGATTTGTATAGTAAGACTATACAAATCCTTGCTACCATTTAATTGTTTATTACTTTAAAATATTTGATTGAACAATTAATCTTTATTATTTTATCTTTCAATAGACTTAAATGAAGATTAAATATATGGTTTAATTGTTCCTTATTAAAGGCTTTTTACAGTGAACTAGACTTTTTTAATTTTTTTTACTTTTTGATTTTCTTTACCTTTTTTATCTTTAATTAAAAATTTTTCTTTTTACTTTTTCATGATTTTGGAGGTATGAAAGGGTGTGTATTATACACAACTGCGTACTATACATGACTAAATACGGTATACTTCATTATACTGCTTCCTTTTGTGTAATCATGCCAGTGCTTGTCATAATCAAGGAATTGTATTTAAAAGGAATGGAAACGCTGCCTACTTCAAAGAAAATTTTATGATGCACCTCTGTTTCGGCGGTGTGTTACTTACACCCCGTCGCTCTAACTGGCTCTTTACTTATCTGGCAGCAGTTATTGAACTTGGTCATTTAATCATGAAATGAAACAAGGAATTGTATATTTAAATGAATTAGCAAACAAAAAAATTAAAAAATACAACAATTTTACCTTATCCAGTAACTTATGAAAAACGTTTTTATTCTTATTCCTCATCTTGATATTTCATGGAGGTACAGTACCATTTAAACGAATCGATTCGATATCGTTTTTTTCCGATTTCCGTGTTTTTCGGAGCCACACCGAGTACCGCGGATTTCACTCCCAAATTCCTCCAAAGATTCTCTCCCAACACCGCGTGGCTGTTAATTGGTTTATTGCCCATCGGATGTACTAAAAATTAACGACGCGTGACAACATAATTGGATTAGCCAGATAATTTACCTATGTACATTTAATCGATCTTGATTGCACAGGTGTGCTTTAAAATCACGGTATTAAAATTTTAACAAATGTTTTCCTTTCTTTGACAGATAAAGATGTGAAATTATCATTTATATCTTTTATGTTTTTGTCCCATGCCATTATCTTTGAAATAATTTTACAAACAAAAAAAATATGAAGAAAAAACTTGTTATTTTGTGTTTCTATTACAGTCCGGTCAGGTCATACATTGTGTTCTTTCAACAAAGACGATTTTGCCACCATTATATAGAATCTTTATGACTTACTCAATAAGCAATATCCGTGCATTAATTGTTCATTATATAAAAATCAACTGGCTTATAAAAAAATGTAGTTTTACGGTAACTAGATAGTCCAATCTATTAATCGGATCAACAAGTAAACTCAATTTATTGAGCAATGTAAAATATTATGTTTCACCACCTCGGTACATTTATACAGACTTGAATAATTTAAATTACGAAAAGAAACTGTAAAGTGACAACTCTGTTGAACAAAGGGAATAACTTCAAGTGATTTTGCTAGCGCTCGTCATTTTCGTATTTTTTTAAACGGTTTTCAAATTGACGAAAGTATTTTATATCAATTTCGTCATTTAAATTTGGAAAGTGTAAAATATTTTCGCATTAAATTACTATAATTCTACCTGTCTACATGTTTTTGACAAGTTTATGACGCTCAGCCATTTAACGTTTACAAACGATGTTAAAAGTTGTGATGATAAGTAATCCGCTTATCGCCATCCGATAGGTCACTAATCCTTTAATTATTATTGAACCTCAGTTGCCCATCATAATATTCTATTCCAGTTAAATCAGTCAGAATTTCATTTTCAAAATTTCTCAACCGCCCACAATTGGCAGTTTCTTATCGTATTTTTGTCATTTGAACACAATTGATCCCTCCGGACAATTTCCATCATAATTTCAATATTTCACCAACCATAAATTTATATTATTGACCATGGACGATAACTAATGTTCAGGTCACGTCCTGTTTTGACTGATAAAACATAAAAAATCAAAAAGCTAAAGAAGATGTGTTCTCGTTTATTCGGAAAAAAATTATATATTCGATTCCGGTTAATCAATTGTAAAAGGACCTTCTAGAGCCTCAATAAGTACGCACAAAAATTTCGTTCTGCATCTTTAAAACCTGAATGAATTTTCCCACGGTCGTCCAGAAAGGTCACCTGAGTTTACTGGCACGTGATATTATTTCCCGCCCTTTAAAAATCTCGTGCTGTGGATAAAATTAATGTTAACTATTTTTAGCATTTAACATTGTTAAATAAGTCAAGTTCAAGTTCAACCCAAACTGTTGATAACTGACATGTGTATCGTGGAATTGTCTTCGCACGGCAAATATATTTTTTTTAAAATCTTTTAAGATCACTGTTCAAAATACACAAATTTACATTCATTGTGCGAAAATAAATATTATACAAAGACGAGTTAATGCAGCTGTGGAACTTGGAAGTATTCCTGTTGTAACCGAAATGTATTATTATCCTAAAGTAATGCCAACAAATCGTAAAACGAAAATGCCGTAAATATTAAGCATAACGAATGGTGAATAATATTTTCTTTTTACTTGCATATACAAAACTTTGTGACACGTAATTTTATGATTTTCTTTAAACTGCTCTCATTAATTTAGCGGAACTTTCTGGTTATTTTACACAAGTATGTCCATTTCAGTAAATAAAATATTAATTTACTGGTGAAAACATCGAGGTCAAAATTAAGTACAGTTTTTATTTTTATAAAATTTTAATGCAATTGAAAGAATTAACAACAACATTTTGCTTTTAAATCTTTTATTCATTCAAGCAATGAGATAATCGTAAAAGAAAATGCTGTAGACTTACATAATTATTATGCCTAACGAATGGTGAATAAATTTTCTTTTACTTGCATATACAAAACTTTGAGACACATAATTTTCAAATAAAGACTTTAACTTTGAAGTAGAATATATATAGCGCTTTTTTCAGATTTTCACTCTATTTTATAATCTTTTTTTTTAAAGCAAGTACATTTGGGTAAAGATATTTTTAGATTGGCAAGCAAGAAATACGAAAATATTTTAACTTATATATTATTACCACAAAAAATAAACTTAACCAGTATAAAAAGACATTTAAAATCATACACCTGTTTTGACACTTAAACTGGTACAGTTGACCGGAAATATAATTCTTTATTACGTCAACCTTTACCTGTCAGGTAATCCAATTACCCTATCAGTCGTGTGCCGGTAGAGATCAAAGTAGGATAAGGGCAATTAATTCCTCGGTGTAGGGAGTGAACTCGCTATCACAATAAACATTTACGCGATTTTGGGAGAGATTACTCCTAAATTCCTCCAAACATTTTGGGAGGAATATCGGAGTTTTTCGGAGTGACTCCGACATTTTCCTTGGTGTAGGGTGTGGGAGAGTTGGTCCTCTTGAATGGTACTGTATGTAACAATGAGATGAAATCCGACATTATATGAGTTTTTAAAAACAAAGGTAATGCAAAAGGTGAAAAAATAACTTTTCAATTTTGGAAAATGACTGGTGTACATGGTGTAGAAAGGTATAAAGGAAGAAGTACGTGATTAGGTGTAGTATTTTATCTAGATGAAAGAACTTAGGTTAAAGGTGTTATAATAAACACCACCGGTATGGGATATTCAAATTTGCAGGTATAAACTATCATGTATCATTGATAAGCTAATTTTTGTCATATATATTTAACATGTCAAAAACTAATCACGCCGAGCACACCTGTTAATTAATGTCAAATTATGCTGTGGTGCAATAAAATGTTTAATTAGAAACAGGTAAACTTAAAAAGATATCTCATGTTGTCACTTTGTTCCTTCTACTTTTCAACATTTAAAAAACAATTGCATGACACATCAGACTGAAAGGCACGTTTTGACAGAATAATGAAATTCCAAATTGAAATTTTTGAAAATCGTAGAAAAATCAAAATTCTGAAATTTTACCAGAAACATAAAAAATAGCCAAAGTTCTAGAATAAAGTTTCAGCTTCATAATGATATCAACTATTTAATATTTTGTTTTGCCTTTCATGGTGGTCGAGCCTTTCGAAAAAAATCAAAACACTGTATTTTTTGTTTTGTAATCCGGATGAAACTCTCAAAAATTTCAAGACCGAGGTCTATTTTAATAAGACTTTTCATAAAAATTTATTGCCAACGTATGTCCGAAAAGTAATTAAAATGATACCAATGATAGGCATTAGCTTTTACATGGAATAATAGTTTATACTTGACTTGGTTTTTTTCTCTCCTTTATCATGTTTATATCTTCTGAAGCAGGATGACCCAGTGAATTTAGATGACAGACATACATTCGTATATGACAGGGTATGGACCTCTGTCCTGATTCTTTATATTATTCATCATACTTCCAACCGAATCAGACATGGATTATTGATCCGTGGGAGTCCCCATTGATCTCGATCTGCGTTTCCATTCCTTTTAAATGTACAATTCCTTGTCATAATTGACTTATTGAGCAAACCCATCATCAGAGAATAAAATTATGTAAACACCCATGATTCTTGACTTATCTTGTAAAACAGTGATTATATTTACCAGAAAACAAACGTCATAAACAGTTACTATACATTGTAGCCAATAACATCACACTTCACAGAAGTGCTGATAATTACTTCTTTCTGCTTTCTTTCAACCAAAAGAAGAGAGTTAAAAAAGCAAGATGCATTTCTAAGGTTTTCATAAGTATTCATTTAATTAAAAAGTGAGGCAAGTTGGTAGGCTTTAATTCAATACAGTTTAATTCTTTTATTCATAAGTGGGGCGATTTGGCGGACCTTTATTCAGAGGGATTTTAACCCTTTTCATAAGTGGGGCAAGTTGTCAGACCTATTTTCAATGGGATTTTACCCTTTTTCATAAATGGGGCGAGTTGGAAAACAAGAGTGGGGCAATTTTTTAGAAAGGGGCGAGTTTGTGAAGAAGTGGGGTGATTTGATGTGGGGTGAATTGCCAGTGCCAGTGGGGCGAGTTGTCATGGATTCCTTTCAAACTTTGAGACCTTTGGTCAATTTTAACACAGACTGGACAATAAAATTTACTTGACTTAACCAAGTATTCTAATCAACCGAGTTTGACTCAACAGAGGTACAAATCGTCAAATGCATTGAATAAACATGAATTTTACAGGGACCGTGAAATAACCTCGACTCATCTGAGTTCGAATAACAAGGTTAGACTGTATAGGACTAAGACAATGGAACAATATACTGATAGTTTTTCCCAACTTTTCTTACTGGATATTGAATCCCATCTAAAGTTAAGACTAAACTTAACTGTTGTCAGTGTTGATCATCAGCTACTAATAGACGCTGTGCTTGTACCGTTTGTTATCATGAACTAGGCAACTTTAAGCCATTTTCCAATGGAATAAACTCATAATCAATCAGGTAATTCCAGATATTTTTTACGTTGGATGAGTCGTCCTAACCCTATATAAATAAGGTGCCTATGATTATTGATGCCCTTTCGGCTTTCGCTAACAAAAACATTAAAATATTATATACTCCTATGTCTAAGTGTTTTTGCTTTAGATCTGATGTCGTTTTATTTAAATTTGTTAGATTTATTTTCTCTTAATTTACCTGTTTGCCACTTTAAATTCTGCGATATTCGACAGAGACTGGACATTGTTTTCCTGTGACTGCCCTTGATTTGTACCTGACGACGTCAAATAGATTTTGTTTGTCCTTCATAAATTCATACTTGGTTAAATCGTTTTGGTGATTGGTCAAACACAATTTTAGTTATTTCCCTTTGATTATGAAATGTTTTATACAACACAAAGATAAGCTTTCTAAAAAACTTGACTGAATGTTATGTTCTAGCAGAAGTTCATTACTACACTCTAGTAATGGACTTCTGGTTCTAGTAGTTATTGTCATGCTATGTCTAAATCGTAGCTAATGCCCTTTGAAGAAATAAGGAAATAGAAATTAATAAATAAAAAAATCTGACAAAAAATCCAAAACATGACAAGCGAACATCCTTAAACATGCACTGTCAACTTGTTTAACATATCGTATAGGTGTCAAAAGAGGGACGAAAGATACCAGAGGGACAGTCAAACTCGTAGATCGAAAACAAACTGACAACGCCATGGCCAAAAATAAAAAGACAAACAGACAAACAATAGTACAGATGACACAACATAGAAAACTAAAGACTAAGCAACACGAACCCCACCAAAAACTGGGGGTGATCTCAGGTGCTCCGGAAGGGTAAGCAGATCCTGCTCCACATGTGGCACCCGTCGTGTTGCTTATGTTATTACAAATCCGGTAAATAGTCTAATTCGGTAAGTCACATTCGTGAAAAGGGAAGTGTATTGTAGTTACGACATAAGGAACATATCCGATATCATCTGTGAAACGGTTATTCCATAACGGTCAACCAACTCGTGATGGCGTCCGTAAAATTTACGAAGGAATGATTTCAACTTCACCATTTGGAACTCTTGGTTTAATAGCTTCCTTGTGAGCAGCAATCCTCTATCAAGGAAATCATGATAGGAAACACAAGCCCGGGAATATCGTATCAATTGGGAGATATATAATTATATATATGTCAAAGTAGTATGGTGAATTTCACGGGGGGGTCTCTTCTTATATGAAGGTATATACGTATGTGCCGCTGGAATGGGTCCCTTTTTTGATACGTCAAATATATCAATGGGGTGCAATTTTGCCGAGGAAATATATCAATAAGTAGTAATTGACCAATTGTGATATATCAATGGGTCATAATTTTTATAAATTAAAGTATATTATATAATTGAAAAGTGTTTTTAATATATAATAAGATTGTATATGCATATAGGTACTATTTGAGCTGATAAATATATGAATGGGTTATGATTTCGCTGTGAAATATATGTATAGGTAGGGATTTCACAATTATTCATTATATGGGGTGTGTTTTTCAAATCCCAACTGCACAACTGTACCCAAAATCCCATGTTGAGACACCCCCCCCCCGGCCGTGGTGAATTTCCACTGAATTTTGTTTCACCTAACCAAGCCGGATTTGTATAGTGAGATACTATACAAATCCTTGATCTAACGGTCCGGCAAACCGTATGAAAGTTGACGAAACCAAGCCACGAGACTTTTAATATCAAAGAGTCTAAACAAAATACCCTAGTAAAAGCAATAATTTCCATGCATCTATAAAATTAGATTTAGTGCATACATCGCTCTGCTAAAGATGTACAGTTTTTGTGTAATATGGCAAATTTAACGTGACAACTTAGCCAGTGATTTTTTTGTAAAATTATGCATTGAAGGATACCGCATCCTTAAATAATTATCTTGCAAACCATACATTGCATACATACAACGCCTTACTTCTGATAGATTTTTTTTTTTTTTTTTTTTTTGTTTAAACATGTGCTTCTCTCTCATTTTTCGATAAATATACTTGAAATTTTCAGAAATCTGTCAAAATTGCAGTATCGAGGCATTATAAAGCCTTTAAATTGACCTGGGACATAATATAGTATAATAGTATATATAGACTATTGTAGTTTAGTTTGGGGAAATTTATTACAAAAAGATTCAGATAGAATCATAAAACTTCAAAAAAGAGTAGCAAGAATTATACTTGAATGCGATATTTCTGTTCCATCTAAATTTATGTTTTCATCTTTAAAATGGCTATCTTTTACAAATAGAATAAAATACCAACAATCAGTTCTAATGTATAAAATTGTAAATGGACTAACACCTGTGCAACACCACAACTTACGATCTGTCTCTAATAATGATCTATTTGTTCCAAGACCAAATACAATTTTTTATAAAAAAATCTTTTCATTATTCTGCAACAAAGGTATGGAATAATTTACCACTCAAAATAAAAATTTTCGTAATTTGGAATTATTTAAGAAACATTGTTATACTCATTTTCTTGAAAATTCTATGCAAGTCGAATAATGCCATTTGTATGTTTGAATGATTGAATTTTGTATATACTAGTAATATATATTGTATTTTAATGTATGAATGTTAACTGTATACATGTATTTTGTTTGAGGGCCTCAATGAAAATTAGACTACTTCTAATTGAGTTACCCTCTTTAAATAAAGAATTTATTATTATTTTTATTATAGTCCCAGAATTGACTATGAGCAGGAACACGAAATGATTTTGTTTCAACCTAAAAAAAAGTACATATAAAGCACTGTAAACTTTTATAAGGAATGAAGAACATTTTGAAAATTACCCGTTTAGAGGAAATTGGACCTGCCTTTTCAAAGGAGTACCGTGAAAATCTAAGAATACATGTATAATAGTATTTTAATTAGGTAACAAGAATGTGTCCATAGTACAAGGATGCCCCACTCGCACTATCATTTTCTATGTTCAGTGGACCGTGAAATTGGGTTCAAAACTCTAATTTGGCATTAAAATTAGAAAGATCATATCATAGGGAACATGTGTACTAAGTTTCAAGTTCATTGGACTTCAACTTCATCAAAAACTACCTTGACCAAAAACTTTAACCTGAAGCGGGATAGAAGGACGGACGAACGAACGGACGCACAGACCAGAAAACATAATGCCCCTACTACTATCGTAGGTGGGGCATCAAAATGGAATCTTATATATTAGGTCCCAGTGTAAAAAACGCAAGTCGTATAAACTAACAACTGAAGGATTAAATCTTACTTAAAATCTCTGAATGTGAAACATCACCATAGCAAGCTGTTCGCCACCAGGACTAAAATTGACCTTAACAGAGTAACAGTAGTTACTTTGTAGAGGCAAGTGCGTCATTGTTCTCTAGCAATAACCGGTAGAACATCTGGTCATGATAAAATGGTGTTTAACGTCCAGTGGCAGATATTACTAGCATATCAGGACAAGAACATCTTGATGAGATATGAATATGAACCCTGCTTTATACTAGACCGACACGCTGAACCGGATTTTCAACTTGCTAGTTCTCAGGGTATTCGTCCACAGGAAGAAATGTCACCATATCCAGACACATAACTGGCCTGACACTGAGCCGACTAGTCCTAAACTCTTACTTCTTACTGCTATGTGCTTAGCGGAGCAGAATGCGTATCACTTTTTAGAAAGTCATCTACAATGAAAATGACGTCATAGACAAATGACTGATGTTATGAACTTGACCTTGCAGACTGCAGACATTCAAGCCTTACTCATGACATCCTCTGGTCGTGTGCAAAATATATATGGACTACCCCGATACTCGGGATTACTATTCTGACACTCCAATAGTCCGATACCCCAATAGTCAGACAAAGGTCGTAATTAATGAAGAGCTGCGCCATGAGCGCATGATACGCCCGTCGCTTTTTCAAAGAATAAAGTTCCACAACTCCCCAATGTCATATTAGAAATTTATAAAAAAAAAACTAAAGGGAGGTTATTTTAATAGATATAAACCAAAGTTTCATGAAATCTGCTCAAAGCAGTCTGAAAACTGGAAAATCCCCGGAAAAGTAAAAACTAAAATTTATAAAAATCGAAAGGGAACTTATGTCAATAGATATATATAAACAATTCACCAAAGTTTCACGAAAAATGCTCGAAGCATTTTTGAGTTTTTGTCCGAAAACTGGAAAATCCCCCTTTTTAATGAATAAAACCCAACAACTCGGAAACGTAAAATCTGAAATTTATAAAAATCGAAAGGGAGCTCACGTTAATAGATATAAATAATTCACCAAAGTTTCATGCAAATTGGTAAAAGCGTTTTTGAGTTATTGTCCGACATGTTGACGACGGACGGACAAAGGTATACCATAATACGTCCCGTAAACGGGCGTATAAAAATCGAATCATCGGACATGGTATTTGAACTAGTGACTTCTCTCTTCTGAGTATAAAGAAATGGAAAAGACAGCACTCTTAACGGTTGAACAGCATAAGCAAACACAATGTGTAAAAATAATTCTGTAACGACTCAGGAATACAGCGAACAGAACTATAACAAACATAATACTGTCTATGCTTTTTTAACGTACTGCTAATAACGGGTATATTATTCCTACTTCGAGGATCCAGTCATTACTCTTGCTTCTAAATGTCGTTTGCTTGGCATAAAAGTAGCAAATATCAAAGTCGTACTAATGTATTATGCAAGACGGGCCTTGAGTTTTGACCGAAGGTCCAAGCAAATAGGACAAGGTATCCAGGGAAAACCCAAACAGAAAGTCATTTATGTCTCCTATTCAGCAAGGGAAACAATCTTGTTTACGCTAAATTCTTCGTCTTTTTTTTTTTATGTTTTCCAAAATTTTTTACTTTGAACTTTTGACTTAGGCATTTGGCATATATGGTGTTTATATATCTCAATTTGTTCGATTCGCTCGTGTTTGTAACAACATATTTGATTTCAACGAAAGAAATCTCTGTATTACTGAAAAATTATTACACCAGGGTTTTCGATATCACAAACTAGTCAAAACATTTACTAAATTTTATCATCGGTACAAGGACATCATTCGTAAATATAAATCAACATGTAGACATCTTATACGTTCAGGTATTTCACATCCAATATTTTATGGTAATATTCTTTACAGAGCACAAAAATGTCGGCTTTCACCTCAAAAGCTAACCAAAACTTTAAACAGACTTATTCGGAAAGGATAAAGTTACGATACTGTTGTCAGGTCATTAAGGATTGCATATTTTGGTACTAATATTGATTCACTCATAGGGTCTTTGCATCGGAAATAAACACTATCATTCTAAAACCAGTTGTTGGCATGATACGGGTTATGTTCTTCTCATATATTTTATGACTGTATGATACTAAACCCCTAACGGGAGGGATTGTACTTGATTTTCATATGATGAAGACATAATCTTTCAATCAGTTTAATTGAGGTCTGGAGCTGGCATGTCAGTAACTGCTAGTAGTCCTTTGTTAATGTATGTATCATTGTCATTTTGCTTAGTTTCTTTTGTTACCTATTCTGACATCGGACTCGGACTTCTTTTAAACTGAGTTTTACTGTGCGTATTGCTATGTGTTTCTTTATTCTACATTGGCTAGAGGTGTAGGGGGAGGGTTGAGATCTCACAAAACATGTTTAACCCCGCCACATTTTTGCGCCTGTCCCAAGTCAGGAGCCTCTGGCCTTTGTATGTCTTGTATGTTTTTTAATTTTAGTTCATTTATATGTTTTGGAGTTTAGTGTGACGTCCATTTTCACTGAACTAGTACACAATTTTATTTAGGGGCCAGCTGAGGACCACCTCCGGGTGCGGGATTTTCTCGCTGCGTTGGAGACCCATTGGTGGCCTTCGGCTGTTGCCTGCTCTTTGGTCGGGATGTTGTCTCTTTGACATATTCCCCATTTCCATTCTCAATTTTATATCACCTCAAGACAATGTGGATGTACTGCAAACAATACAATATATACAATACAAAATGCGTTTATTCCAACTAAGGTCCCTCAAGAGGGCAATAACAAGGATACAATCATAATTCAGTTATATCAACATATATACAAACAGCACAGTACAAGAATAAAATGTATAATACCGGTGTAATAATAACAACAACAAAAACAATATACTTATGTATTAATGCATAGCCTACAACTTTGACATTCTGTACAATTATAAATGTTTTTTGCAAGAAAGCCTGTTCGGGTCATTCTGTAAAATTATTAATGTTTTTGGCAAGTAAGTCTGTGACAGTGTCAGGTCGTGAAATTTCATGATTTATTCGCATTGAATTTGTGAAAATAAATCTCTTGATTCTCATTTAAATAAGTCTCTTGATTTCGAAAATAATTTATAAATACATAAAAGAGTACATAATACGCCTATTTCTAGAATAAGAAACAAACTTCAGGTGCTCGCAAAGCGGTTTGTGTTCGTACCGGCCGACAAAGCAGCCAACAAAGCTGTGGTGGTATGACGTAAATACTACACGGAAGTTCTTAAGAATGAAATTATGAATTCTTCTACATTCAGGTCCGTGCACTCCACAGAGAGTCATATGGTAAACAATCATATCATTACCACATCTCAGCTTAAAAGCTCTTCGGGACATTTGAAGGTCCTTACTATGTAATGGTTAACTAAACTACACAAAAAACCCGTGAAATATCGTTTCATCTGACTTTTCAACTCTTTACACTTCACTTCTACACCATTTAATAAAACAACCATATCTAATTAAATGGTCTCTTGAAAAATCTGATTGCAAATTTATCTGCTGCAACATATAAACAGCTTTCTTCTCTAATGAGAAAGGTAAAAATGCTAGATATACTTACTAGAGGTGTGATGAGATGATTTTAAATCTGTAAATATTCTCCTTGACAACATTTGTAAAATTGGGAATGGAAACAGGGAATGTGTCAAAGAGACAACAACCCGACCAAAGAGCAGAAAACTGCCCAAGGCAACCAATGGGTCTTCAACACGGCGAGAAAATCACGCACCCGGAGGTGGGCTTCAATGTACGTTTCGGCAATAAAATTTATCGACAGGATGTAGTTATTCCGATGGACACCAATTGCACTCCTTTAATAGCAGACTTGTTCCTGTACTGTTATGAATCACAGTTTATGGCCAAACTCAGTAAAGACCCTCTAAATTCCATTTAATTCATAAATTCAACAACACTTACCATTACCGTAATGATATTATCTCATTATATAATCAAGAATTCTCGAAATATACTGCTGAAATCTACCCAAAGGAAGCAATAACTGTATTTCCTAGATTTAGATACTAGTATTCCAGATTTACACCGGTAATCTCTCCCCAAAAATTTACGACAAAGAGACGATTTTTCTTTCCCTATTGTTATTTTCCTTTTTTGGGGGGACGATGATTTTCCTTTAACACCATATTACATTGTTTATATATCCCCATCTCGTTCGCTTAAGCCAGTGTCTATAGTGACGTTTTGGATTTCAATGAACGTAATCTTTCATTTATTACTGTGAATGTATTACTGGTAAATTATTAAATCAATGATTCCGTTATCACAAATCAAATAAATGTACTTAAAACCTCTACTAAATTCTTTCGTAGATACAAAGAGTTGGTTTGGAAGTTTGACTGTCCCTGTAGAAATCTTTTACAAACAGAATATCACATATCCAAATTTTTACGGTGATGTTGTTTACCGAGCCCATAAATTAAGATACGACCCGGATAAACTTATCGATCCTTTAAATAAACTTTTAAACAATTTTTTGTAACACTTTTTGAACGTGTAATGGTGTTCCAAATGTTTACACTAGTGTTCATCAATTGAATGTGTGGTGTTCAGTTTTTAATGCCTTTGTGTTTCATTTTTGAACACTTGATGTTAGACTTTCTTAACACTTAGTGTTCAACGGTTTAACGTGTCCGAATGTTCAAAAACTATACACGTCGACGCGTTGAACAACCCTGTAACACTTTTTGAACATACAGAACATGTTTAAAACCAAAGTGTTAAGATTCAGAACACCAGATGTTCACTTTCAGAACAGTTGACTGAAGTGTTCAAAGCTATGGTGTTAAAATGTGGAACATGTTCAATTTTCAAGCGTACATAATTTTCTATAAGTACTCAACTTAAACTGTTATAAAAACTATATTCAATTCAGGCAAAATATAACAATAAATACATCTTTTAACGAGTAATTATTTATGTAATCAAATGTGCATAAATGAAAGAAAGGTACATCACAAATACCTTATGATATCACAAGTAACAGTCAGTGAAATCACATACATATTTTTTTTTAAACTGACTTAAATATATCACAAATAATGATTTTCCCTACATGACTATATAGTTCAGTACTACATCCTCTGTATCCTAACATGTCAATGAGATAAGTAGACAGTTTATCATATAATTATTTGTCACAACGAAAGTTTAAAAATTTGCAAATTCCAACAGTTCTTGTACAATAGTTACTTCCATGACACTAGTGTCCTCACGAACAATGGATGCTCCACTTTACAGTGCATCTTCACTGAAAACTATCAACTGAGTGGCATTTTATGTGTTGTTATCAACTTCCAATGTCAAAATCCTCCACAACAAGGAATGTTTATGAGCCTATATATCCTGCAAAATAAAATTTAAAATTTAATAGAAGAGAGTTTTTCATAAAGCATCAAATTCAGCAATGCTTGTTATGCTTTAATATTGATATATAACAGAGTACAAGTTCTACGGCAATGATATGTACGTTTTGGCATTAAAATTACAAAAGTCTATTTCTTGACCTAAGGTGAACAGATTGAAATAATACCCCAAGTAAGCTATTGATAAACATATATTGTCATACCTTTTTTGACATCTTTCTATTTTTCCTCCACTTTGTAGCATGCAGAAATGACCTTCTTGTGATTATTGGGTACCGGTTCCTAATTCAGACATTCTAATCTAACGATTCCTGCAAATAAAAAAAAACCGAATGCATTTTTTAAGTCTGTTGTATGTTGATGTAAAAATATCTTTTATTCTGTATAACAGACAGACCGGTTATTCATCAGTTTGGGAAATCATCATAGCAAAGCTGACAGTTAATTACGTTTATATTTGGTGTTCCAAATGTTTACACTAGTGTTCATCAATTGAATGTGTGGTGTTTTTTTTTTTTTGTGTTTCATTTTTGAACACTTGATGTATATATATATATATATATATATATATATATATATATATTCTGGCATGAGAAAATAACAAGGAAGCCGTCGAACTAAATATGGAGATTATTTTAAGTTACTCACTTCTTTTGTTTTCATGTTGGGTAGAAGTCCTTCTCCATGGCAGGCAAGTTCTCTTCTTTATGTGTATCCATTCTTTGTTTAACCGCCTAAATCGCCAGCCGATATCTGTTTCCGGTATTGGGTATCCTGGTATATTTTTTTAACGTGAGCTGTTCAAAGTTTCGAGCGATTTGAACACTGATTGAACCAGTGATGTTAAAAAAATGAACGGATCATGAAATAAGATAAACATCGACATATTTTTATTGCGATATTATCATAACAGGCCTCATTGATATGCATAATTATGTCACTTATAAGTAAAACTTGTAATACATTAATATACTATACATATATGCCAGCTTGGAAGTTTTATATTTCACAATTACTAAAATATTAACCAAAAATTCACAAGATCAACATCCTGCGTATACATTCATATTTTTTAAAGAATTTCTTTTTGAATTTGTCAATTGGAAGGATTGAAAATCGGACAAACGACTATCTGCATTTTTAGAACAGAACTTGAACACCGGTGTTCACTGCATCTGAACACAGGTGTTAATATTTTGAACACAAACGTTAAAATTTTGAACACGTCTCAAAGCATGAACATATTACGTTTAAATATTAAACATTCGGTGTACAAGTTTTGAACGCGTTCGGACGCGTCAGGCGTCCGATATATTTACAGTGTGTCCTACAATCTATCTATACCTAACAGTTGGCATTGCTCAAGGTCATGTTTATCTCTGTCTGTTAATACGTCTTTACACTAAATCCATTGGATGTTGGATGTGTATGCTGATTGATATTTTAGTCTTAGATATATGATTTTTGTATTAGTTGTTATTGGCTTTGAACGAGCTTTTAATAACTGCAAGTATTCTCGGATTTGTACTTTGTGTTTTTGTAAGTTGTTTGTGCTTTGTTATCGATTTGATGAGTTAAGCCCTTTTCAACTGATTGTTTATATAGTTTGTTTTTATGTTGTACTGTTACACCACTGACCCAGGTGAGGGGGACGGTTTGGCGCTAGCAAACATGTTTAACCCCACCACATTCCATATGGGCCTGTCCCAAGTCAGCGACTCTTTTCAAAAAAAATCTTACGATTAAAATTGATCGCAAGGTTATACTGAAATGTGTATGACTTACGAGTATTTTTACTCATACGGTATTTGTGAAAAGAGCCGCAGAAGCCTGTATAATTCAGTGGTTGTCGTTTGTTGCTGTATATCATATTTGTTTTTCGTTTTGTACATAAATCAGGCCGTTAGTTTTCTAGTATGAATTGTTTTGCATTTGTCATTTCGGGGCCTTCTGTAGCTTACTATGCGTTATGGGTTTTGACCATTGTTGAAGACTGTATACGGTGACCTATAGTTGTTAACTTCTACGTCATTTAGTCTCTGATGGAAGATGGCTCATTTGCTATCATACCACATCTTCTTATTTTTATATTATCATCCACAAGACATGTTTAAATAAATTTGTCACTCCCAATTATAATTTTTTTAGTTGATAAATACCAATGTTTTGTTTTCTTGATAATGGATGGTATATTAGTTTTTTGATTAACTAATAGTTAATACACTGCAATAATCCATATTTACAAATATATATAAACCCTGAACATTATGTTTTATATGGTTTTATCATTAACTCAAAATTATATTATATTCCATGTATTTAATGTTAATGTTTGATATACTTATCATTGTACTGATGTTGCCCATAATGGGTCCTCAAGAAATAAAAAAAAAATCTTTATTTCATATTTAGTTTATTAAGCGTGTGTAGTTTTTATAAGACTGAATTTCAATTTTTTTTTGAATGTGTAAGGAAATTACATCACAAACTTTCCTTCGTTCTTTTTAATATTCAACTTCTATGATTAGGTTGTAAAGATGTTAATAAAAAAAAAAAAACAATTCCCTCATTACTTTTATCCTTGAGTGATAATACCAGAAACTGGACACAATCAGCTCTACCATGTTTACACACATAGATTTAAGTCTTAAACACCAGTTTGTTTACAGTAATTTTATCTGTCGTTACAGTTCTACTTAAGCATTTTATAATAGAGAGAATATATTTTTACTCTGAACGGGTTTAGATGTAATAAGTTCGATCATTGAAAATCAACCAATTGCTTCAATGATTAATTCTAAGCTTAAATCATTGACCAGTTTTAAGAGAGACATTTTAAAGATAAATGATAAAAAAATAACATTAACATAAAACTTGATTCAAGAAAAAAAAAGATTAGTGTATGTATTAAATCAGTACACCTATGAGGGCGTTAGCTCGATTTGGTTTATCTAGTTTACACCATGATATTATGGTCAATGCATAATCAGTGTAGATCAGTATATGTTTAACTAAGTTCTCAGAGGGTCTGTCCGCAATTTACCAGGCTTATTTCATGGTAAATCATGATAAAGGCGGGATATACAGTTAAATTTAATGGCATCTTAGTGTAGATTATAAATAGAAAATGAGAATTTGAGATTTGAGAAGAATATAATGAAAGGAAGAAAGATAAGTACAAATCCGCGTGACTGAAAACTGGGACTATTTGAAAATGAATATCCTTTACTGTACTCATAATTATACACAAAAAGAATGTTACTAAATAAAATCTATGTCAAGTTGAACAACGAACAAGGTCGTTGAGCTCCAGACTAAATCAATCTGTTAACCTAGATTATATCCAATAAAACCGCTCGACTGTTCACCTTAAATGACTGGGAGAATATATTAACCCAGTAAAGTGCAAGTTCTGCGCAATGTTATGTAGGCCGTCATCTGGAATGGAAGGGCAATGTGACCTGCGACTAGAAAAACGGAAATCAGCATGTAAAGGTAGGAAAACTATACACTTGTATACTTATAATTTTGATAATTAGTTTCATAAGTTAAATGTTCATCAAAATTCTATCTAAAAATATGAATTTAAAATATTATACATATATGTTCAATCCTCGGTTCAATCATGACACACGTTTTTTGTCAGTGCACTCCAAGATGAACACTAGAACCCTGTATATCGGAAAAAAAGGATTAAACACATGAATTTCATTTTTATCGGGGGTGGGGTGATGGGTGACAATTAATAGTATTGCGATTAAAAAAGAAACTGTCGATCAACACGGGTTGTGTACGGAATGGGATAAAGTTTATTTTTTGTTTTCATCAATTATTAAAGCGTTGTTTTCATATTAAATACACAAAGACAATATTATTAAATTGAAAGGCAATCCCATTTATTTTACAGACTGAAAAGGAGTCTAGCCTGTATCGCTCACTTTTAATAGAACCCTCGTCATTTCCCATGTCCATCCAAGTCTCCACTTGACAAAATGATCGGCAGGTTAGGAAGTATATTTGTCAGGTCATTAAAGATTGCATATTTTGGCTTTAATATTGATTCACTTATAGGGTCTTTGCATCGGAACTAAACACATTTATTCAAAAACCAGTTGTTGGCATGACACGGGTTATGCTCTTCTCATATATTTTATGATGGTATGATACTAAACCCCTAACGGGAGGGATTGTGCCTGATATTCATATGATGAAGACATAATCTTTCAATCAGTTTAATTGAGGTCTGGAGCTGGCATGTCAGTTAACTGCTAGTAGTCTGTTGTTATTTATGTATTATTGTCATTTTGTTTATTTTCTTTTGTTACATCTTCTGACATCGGACTCGGACTTCTCTTTAACTGACTTTTAATGTGCGTATTGTTATGCGTTTACTTTTCTACATTGGCTAGAGGTATAGGGGGAGGGTTGAGATCTCATCAACATGTTTAACCCCGCCGCATTTTTGCGCCTGTCCCAAGTCAGGAGCCTCTGGCCTTTGTTAGTCTTGTATTATTTTTACTTTTAGTTTCTTGTGTATAATTTGGAGTTTAGTATGACGTCCATTATCACTGAACTAGTATATATATTTGTTTAGGGGCCAGCTTAAGGACGCCTCCGGGTGCGGGAATTTCTCGCTGCATTGAAGACCTATTGGTGACCTTCTGTTGTTGTCTGTTCTGTGGTCGGGTTGTTGTCTCTTTGACACATTCCCCATTTCCATTCTCAATTTTACTGATTTGGAGTTTTTTTTTTCCCCGATTATAAAAATGATACCAAGTTGGAACAAGAGGCTCTCAAGAGCCTGAATCGCTCACCTGTATTTCATAGAAGATTTTTAAATGTTAGCAAACTTGATGAACAAATTGTGTAAAATTGTCTTTAAAGGGCAATAACTCCTTAAGGGGACAATTGACAATTTTGGTCACATTAATTTTTTTGTAAATCTTACTTTGCTGAACATTATTGATTCTTACAGTTTATATATATCTATAATAATATTCAAAATAATAACAAAAAACTGCAAAATTTTGTTAAAACTACCAATTCGGTGGCAGCAACCCAACAATGGGTTGTTCGAATCGTCTGAAAATTTCAGAGCTGATAGATCTTGACCAATTGAACAATTTTACCCTTGTCAGATTTGCTTTAAAAGCTTTAGTTTTTGAGATATAAGCCAAAAACTGCATTTGACCCCTATGTTCTATTTTTAGCCATGGAGGCCATATTTGTCGATGGATCAAAACTTCGGATACAATTTATAAATTAGATACCTAAGGAACATTTATTAAAGTTTGAAGGTATTTGGCCCAGTAGTTTCAGAGGAGGAGATTTTTGAAATAGTTTACGACAGACGACGACGGACGCCAAGTGATGGCATAAGCTCACATGGGGCCCTTCGGGCCCTTGTGAGCTAATAATGGGATTGAAAAATAAACAAGGATCGGCCGGTTGAATATGCTTGAATGTATAAAGAGTACTTGTAAGATTTTATTATACGACCGCAAAATTAAAATTTTTAGTCGTAGATTGGTATCACGTTGTCGTCGTCATCTTCGTCGTCAGCGTCGTCCGAAGACAGATGGTTTCCGGATAATAACTTTAGTATAAGTAAATAGAAATCAATAAAATTTTAACACAAGGTTTATAACCACTAAAGGAAGGTTGGGAATGATTTTGGGGGTTATGGTCCCAACTGTTTAGGAATAAGGGGCCAAAAAAAGGGACCCAAATAAGCATTTTTGTAGTTTCCAGACAATAACTTGTGTTTAAGTGTATGAATCTCTCTGAAATTATGCCACAAGTTTCCATACTACAAAGGGATGGTCAGGATTGACTTTGGGGGGGGGTTATGGCTCAAATCATATAGGAATTAGGGGCAAAAAAGGGGAAAAACAAGGGTTTTTCTGGTTAAAGGACAATTGAGACAATTTAAAAGCAGTGTGAGGGATGTAATCCAAATCAATTTAAAGAACAATGTTTGATTACCTCCCTTACACTGCTTGTAAATTATGTATTAAGAAATGATGATTGTCTTGAGGTGATTAGCTGTCAATTTATTTTTGAGCAGTTACTATTAATTAATATTAATTTTAGCCATGACTATGTATGTCATTTTATATTTTAAAACTTTTATGATGTATTTAAATGGGTAATTATGGTTGCAAACTCCATTAGAAAATTGAATTGAGATACTGACCATATCTTGAGGGAAGATTTTTTTTGGAATAAAGGAAAGGGGGAGGTCAAAAAAGTTGGAAAGGGGGGGAGACAATTTTTCTCATTTCAGATTTCAGAAATTGAAAGAAAATTTCTTCAAATATTTTTTTTGGGGGTTAATATTCAACAGCATAATGTATTGCACAAACGCAAAAAAACGAGGTAAAATTATTTTTTTTTTGGGAAGGGGTGTCAATTCGCAACAGTTAGTGTATTGCACAAAAGCAAAAAATTGAATATAAATTCAAATCATATAACCAATTTGAAGTTCTTTGACTACAGTTATTCTGTGTCAGAAACCTATTATGTGTCAAAAATTTAATTACAATCCAAATTCAGACCTGTATCAAGCGTGAATATTGTGTCCATTTTGGCCCCAACTTTTCAGGGTTGGACATCTGATATCGTATCCAGCTGCGCTCAGCGAAGCAATTTATTCTAATTACAATTAGCTTAATCGTAAAGCCCTCATGGACCTACAGTTGCATATATTTGTGTTCAATGTAGGTGTCTGGCATGTTAATGTGTCAAACAATATGGTGTCTCAGTTAAATACCTTGTCAATGGAAGATTGAGATAGAGCTACAAATTACACAGATATATAAAAAAATATTAAAAAAGACAGACATCTTACTCTGAAATTAAACCTGAAAAAATCCGGCTGTCTGTACAAAAATCAATACACCCTTTTCAGCGCAACGTATATCTGAACAGACAAGAACACATAAAATAAGGGAAAATAAGTTGAAATATCAAGGTGTGCCAGTTCTTCGTCGAAGGTCAAATGTTCACGAAAACAGGAATAGAGAGACAGCACGTATAAAAGAACAAGAACTCATAAAATAAGATTATAAATAGAAATATTAAAGTCAGATGATTCTTCAAATGTAACAAAAGCATGAAGATGTTACTTTTATATACTTCAGTGGCTATATTAGATATATTAAGTATTCTAAACAGTATAAAACACGTGAACAAAGACCTAGAAAATCCTTAATTACATCAAAATCTTAAGAGTTGTACCGTACAATTGAATTTCACGATAGCTTTTGCGTATGCCGCGTTCGAAATTCGGCAATCGCACAGTACATGTGCGAGGGCAAACCGTGATGAAAGAAAAAGTAAACAAAGGGAAAGGAAGATAGAATTTAACCGTGATTAAAAAAAAAACTTGACACCAAATCATCCAACCGTTTAATTAACAAGTAGGAACGCATGGAGAATATATATATGACTTTCTGACTTTTAAACTGGGAAAGTTAATAAAATTTCGTAAACACCAAAACGAAAAAGTAAAAACAGAAAAGAAAAAAGGAAAGTTAGTGTTTCCCCCATTTTTCTTTCGAGAGTTCCACTGGCCAGATAAAATGCATATCTGGTACGTAAATCGTGAAAATATAAAAATTTGTTACCCCCTGTGATGCCATCGACACTGAAAAAATCTTTGCAAATTGAATTTCTGACTTATGAAAATGATTTTCTTGTGTTTTCAGAAAAGGTCAGTGTCCTGTAAATGGACCAGAGTCGCAGGACGCCTAAAGAAATAAAAATGACAGAAAGGACTTAAAAGTGAGTATCAAAATCCGTCCGTAACGATACACCGTTTGGAAACTGTGATTTTGTAAGTCTTCAGTTCTCATATAAAACTCCCTTTTATAATAGTAGCTTTACTTGATTGAAAGCTTGTGTGTATTTATAGCCTTCGCTTCTCATTTTTTTGCCTGCGTGTGTTCACAATGAAGCTACAATATATTGTAAATTAATTCGGGTAAAAGTCGGTTAGTGACCTGTTCTGTTGTCAAGGGCATGTACGAATGAAATACAATATTTTTAGTCATTACACAGATATTTTAAGAAAGTAGGTCATTGTCCGCAAAAACCACATTACTTGACATATATATATATCCGTTAAATGTGTACCTAATCACCATGATCGGAGTTGATCAATGCCTCTACGTCATAAAGAGTGGGAGTTATGTGCTTTCGGTCAACGACTTCTTCACAGGCGATCGATCAGAACATTAATCGCGATTCTTTTTTTCATTTTCAGACACACGGCTGGTTTCTAAAAAAAAGTTCTTTGTATATAATCAAACGAATAGCTCCGAAATTCAACTGTAATCATAGGCGGATCCAAAAGGGGGCTGGGGCCCGGGCCCCCCTTTTGTGGGAAAAATTTGGTTGATTATATAGGGAATCACTGAAGCATGACTGACTGGAAGGGGCCCCCCTTAGGTCAGTCAGCGGTCCCACCCCCCCTTATGAAAAGTTCTGAATCTGCCACTGGTAATGAATGAATATAAAAGTATTGCTATCAAAATCACAGACATATATATATATGGTAATATTGATATGTTACTACTATGATTCTATCTGTCCAAATTAAATATACTTGTTTATAGTTCGTATACAATAATAACTGAACATTTGCAAGGACCTGTACAGTATAACTTGTATATAACTAGCTGAATATATATGGAACATATAACTGTAGGTCAATAAAAACAAAGTTGTCTCCAGAGCTGTGTCTATGACTTTGGTTATGAAGAAAACTGTTCAATATTGATAATTTTCTTTTCGGTTCATAAATAAATTCAATTCAGTTGACATTCTGTGATGAAGCAGTGCAGTTGACTTGTTTCAGTATATATTATCTGGGAGAAAGATTAACACATATATAGTTGCTTGTTTATGGATGTAATTTATTATTCATTGAGATTACTATAACACATCTCAGTTATATGAAATATAGTTTTATTTTACAAGATATACCTTTGTTATTCAATAAATAAGTTTCACACTGTGGTTCATACTTGTATTATCCCCCAGAACTGGGCCCTGTAGATGTAGTTTCTATACACAAAAGTCGAAAATTTACAAATTAATTTGGCTTATATAATTTATTACAGAACTGTTACTAACTGGTGTAGAACATGGTCCTTAGAAGCCAGATACAAGAGTTAAAACTGTAACTAACTGGCATAGAACATAGTCCTTAGAAGCCAGATACAAGAACTAACAAGGACTAACTCTCTCGTCATGATCAAGTATACACTGTGTTGATGAGACAAAGAAAGGCGTTACCAACGTTTTATCATAACAGTAGATAACAATTTCTTAAATATGTCATTCTAAATGTCATGAGTACCAATTTAACTCATCATAGAAAATGCATAGTAGATTTTGAATCTAACTTAAATATGTGTTTTACCACCGTGAATTTTAATCAAGATGTGCCATACTTGTATTATCGATAGCTTTGATTACTATGTGCCATATATAGTTTTTTAAGATTTAACTCTATATGTTATTGTATGCATACATTTGCATGTAAGTGTCAGTTCCTACAACTCAGCTTATTGACCACTTTTATAATCTATAGACATTTGTTGGAATTAATTGAGTTTTTCTTCTTTATTGTACCTCCATTACGTTAAACACAGTATATATAAGGCAGGTCCAGCTCTGGTGGTTCATAATTGTAGTTTTTATTGAAAACTGACAAAATAATTACAATTTTGGCACTATAAGGACAACAATTTTTGTTTACTTATTCCCCAAGTAGCTGGTCCTGCATGCATTTTCATGTATACATTTATCTAGGACTATTGCTGATACTATGTATCTATAATATTATAATTGCTGTCAGGTTTTAACAGTTTCTATCTAGTACTAATACCTCACATGGGTTTTTAGGTCTATCAATAGAATTTCTACTTTATTCCAGCCCTATCTGTCTTACACATGAGACTAGTCTGGTATTCAGTATGTTAATTGAACCTTTGGTAGCAGTTATTCTAACTTCCGTGGTCCAATCTGTAGACAGACTAGACAACTTGGACCTTACAAATTAAAAACTGTTAAAACCTGAACATGCTTTTACATTTAAACAATAAGAAGCCAGTAAAACACAGTAGATACAAGTTACTACAGCTGTTTCAGATTGTAAACGAGAGAGAGGGAGAGAGCAAGATAGGTCATGTGATAGCTGTTTATTTTAATCATTATAAAAGTATGTGAGTATTTATGCAATTGTATGATTGAAGTTTGAGAGGGAGAGTATTAAGACATTGCCTTTGTGATTGAATGTGTGTGTTTGTCTTGAACTAATGATTATTTATATGAAATGTAAGGTGGAGAATTAGTTATTGTATTGTTAAGGCTCACTTCTAAAGTGAAATAGTGTGTATGAGAGTGATATAAAAGCACTTTTCCCAGCACAATAAAGTACTAAGAGGTTGACAGAAGAGTATTGTGATATGTGTCCGATACATCATTCATTTATACAGCATAATAATACTGATAGGTCTCCCGGTGAAGTGATACCTTTTTGTAGTATCACACTGTATTTAGCTCATTGCAGTTGAATTGTTGCTTATGTATGTTTGTGTTGCAACATTGGTTGCTTGAAATTGTTTTGCTCAGGGCGAATGTGGATGCGAAAGCATTTAAAACACATTTGAGGATGAATTTATCCCGGTGAAGTTCATCACAGTTATTTGTTTCGTTATAAGATTTATTTCCTGCCAGTTAAAAGACAACATCATAAATTCTTATGCTTATTCTTTATTTTCATCATACTCATATATCATGAATTATGATAATACTGTATCTTTTTTTGGGTGTTTAAATAATATTACTAACTAATACTATGGACTTCATAGGTAAAAACCTAGAAGTTACTTTTTTTTTAAGTTTAGTAAATATTCTTGGAAATTTTTAAAATATTATGAGAAGTGAAAATAAAATTTAAGGCAGGACCTTTGAATGGGGTGTGCATTATTCTTGAAATTTCACTTTAAAAAAAGGAAATTAAGAATTAAGAAAATACCACCAAATAATTTATTTATTTATTCAAGAACGTCCATTCTTGTTGACCAAGTCACTTCATCAGTAAATCTATTTATACATGAGGTGTCACCTAAAGTCCTCTGTTCAAAATATGTGTTTTTAGTACTGCTATAAATCAGCCAATTAGTAAGTGGATAAAGATATCAACTTTTGAACAGCTGAGTTTAGGTCAACAAATTTTTTTTGCTTTATAGTTAGTGAAACATTAAACCTGATTTATTTTGTTTATATATATATGTAATTAGTATCACATGTAACATAAGGTGTCTGCACTGCTGCTAATCTTTAATTTGGTGAATGGTTATAAGCAACACATAGCTTTGTTTCTTCTTGTGTATGTTTGTTATTCTTGCTGTTTTAATTGTTCAGTGACCAAATTTCCAGTTTTAATTTTATTTTTGTTTTTTTATTAATTCTTCTGGCCTTTTAATATAATAATTAACCATACAGTGATAAAAAAAAAAATTATCTGTGGACAGTGCAAGACAATGTGAACATTCAACATCTAATTTTTTTGAATAAGGGGATATTCATTAATACCCAAGTAATTGAATCCATGTCAAATTTCATACCATGAGAATCAATTCTGTGTAGTCATATGTTGATAAATAGTTTAGGATTTTTTCTTGTGAACAATGTTATGTGTTTCAGAGGTCTCTGTTTTAAACTGTCAAATTTTAGTACAGTTAGGATACTTTTGTGGTTTAAGTTATTTAACTATTTCGTAAAAATTTTGATCACAATGAAGCTAATGTTTCAAATAATTCTATTTTTTATTAGAACATTTGGATTAATGTAAATTGGATACTGATAGTACTAAATCTGGCATAATTTGGTGCATTATTTTACAGATTATACTGTCTAGTTAAAATGAATATGTTTCATTTATAACATATTACAAAATTTTAATTAAATAGATTTTAGTTTTTATTGAAAAACAGCACTGATGCCACAGATGCAGTCATTTATCTCTTCAAAGCATTAGACATAACAAGAGTGCACAGGCAATGCAATGTCTTGTCTGTTTTACTCGAGATTGAAATGAGGTAAAGGATATATGAACCATGCCAGACAGACATGTACACTTTACAATTATTCCATACACCAAATATAGTGGTTCTATTGCTTATAGTTCCTGGAAAACAGACCAAAACTACACAAGAGTGCACACACTGAAATGTCTCGCCTGTTTTACTAACTAGTATCGTTGATTTAATGTTTAAAGTCTGTCATATGAAGGTTATACTACAAGTATAACATAAACTTAACATTGATAATGTTCTATGAAAATGAGGTCATGGTCTGATGAACTATGCCAAACAGACAATTATACCTTACAATCATTGACCTACCGGTATTGCTTATAATATCTGAGAAATAGACAAAAACACAAAACCTTAACATTGTCCAAAGAATCATGAATATGAGGTCAAGGTCAGATGACACCTGCCAGTTGGATATGTACAGCTTACAATCATTACATACACCAAATATAGTAGACATATTGCTTATAGTATCTGAGATATGGACTTGACCACGAAAACTAAACCTTGTTCACTGATCCATGAAATGAGGTTGAGGTGAAAACTGTCTGACAGGAATGAGAACCTTGCAAGGTATGCACATACCAAATATATAATAATAATAAGAGAGAATTTAAATTAACATTACAAAAAATCTTTATTTTTTTCAAGTAGTCACCGAACTATGAAAATGAGGTCAAGAACAATGGACATATGACAGAAGGAAACTCCATAACATAAGGCATTTATATACAAAGTATGAAGCATCCAGGTCTTCTACCTTCTGAAATATTAAGCTTTAAAGTACTTGGTTAACGCCGGATCACTATCTCTGTCTCTCGCTTTCTGCGACAGAATCCACAGGCAAGACAAAACCCACAAACAAAACACTGACCCATGAAATATGAAAAAGAGGTTGAGAACTTATGAACCCTGCTAGACCGACATGTACACCTTGCATTCATTCCATACATTATATATAGTTGAAATATTGCTTATAGTATTTGATAAACTGACAAAACCACGAAAACTGAACATTGACCAATGAACCATGATAGTAATGTCAAGGTCATATGAAATCTGCCAGACAGACATGTTCACCTAAAAATCATTCCATACATCAAATAGTGTCCCTATTGCTTACTAAAAAAATAACACAAAAAATCCAACAATCACCAAATTTACTGGACCAATAAACTCATCATATTTACCAGGATTCAATTGTTTTAAGCCAGACACGCTTTCATCTACAAAAGAAACATCAGTGATGCTCAAATAAAACAAGAGGCTCTCAAGAGCCTGAATCGCTCACCCCTATTTCAGAGGAGAAGATTTTTAAATGTTAGCAAACTTGATGAACAAATTGTGTAAAATTGTCTTTAAAGGGCAATAACTCCTTAAGGGGTCAGTTGACAATTATGGTCATATTAACTTTTTTGTAGATCTTACTTTGCTGAACATTATTGCTGCTTACAGTTTATATATATCTATAATAATATTCCAAATAATAACAAAAAACTGCAAAATTTTGTTAAAACTACCAATTCGGTGGCAGCAACCCAACAATGGGTTGTTCGATTCGTCTGAAAATTTCAGAGCTTATAGCAGATCTTGACCAATTGAACAATTTTACCCAATGTCAGATTTGCTCTAAAAGCTTTAGTTTTTGAGATATAAGACAAAAACTGCATTTGACCCCTATGTTCTATTTTTAGCCATGGAGGCCATGTTTGTCGATGGATCAAAACTTCGGATACAATTTATAAACTAGATACCCTAAGGAACATTTAGTTAAAGTTTGAAGGTATTTGGCCCAGTAGTTTTAGAGGAGAAGATTTTTGAAATAGTTTACGACGACAGACGACGACGACGATGGACGCCAAGTGATGGCATAAGCTCACATGGGGCCCTTCGGGCCCCGGTGAGCTAAAAAAGCTAAAAAGGCCAAATAAAGAACGAAGTTGAGGAGCATTGAGGACGCAAAATTCAGAAAGGTTTTGCCATAACCATATAAGTAAAGACACGGCGAGGTTCCTGACGGGGGGAGATAAATTCTTTTATTGTATCATCAGTGGGTACAAAATATACATTAAACTTAATATATATTCAGAAAAGACACTCATCTTTAATATCTGTATCATTCACAACAAAAACACAGGTACAAATAAACAATTCTGAAGAATACTGTATCAAAGTACAGTTGTAGTTAGTGAAGCAAGCTATCAATAAAAGATACTCGCTGTCCTTCACTCCAATATCCACATGTAAAACGTCATTTAACATGTCAAGAAAAGAAATAAAGCAACTTTTTCATATAAAAAATATGTAGCCAGTAGAATTTTGTCTCGTGGGAAACTGATTTTATATCTGTTTTAATTTAATTATAATGTTTAATTTTGATTGACCTAAAATTAAATTATTTGTGGAACCTTTGCATGAATTTCCTAAATGAAGTGCGTACATTATAGTGTTGTCGAAATCACTTTTTTGCTGCCATGAAATATTAAATATGAATCTGTCATTATTTGTAGTTTTTAAGACTTAATATCACAGACTCTGATTAAAACAATGTGTATCATACGTACAGTAAAATGCTCTGCTGAACTGTAGAATTTTAATGTTCTGTTTCATAGACC
This sequence comes from Mytilus coruscus, assembly GCA_017311375.1. NCBI lineage: Eukaryota > Metazoa > Mollusca > Bivalvia > Mytilida > Mytilidae > Mytilus > Mytilus coruscus. The sequence goes on along the minus strand of CM029606.1, from coordinate 22,143,275 downwards.
ACCGGGGTACTGCAACATTCTTATCTTTACTCTTTCCTATCGGGTAGTGAAATTCGAGTTTGAAATTAGAAAGATTTAAAATTGTACACAAGTTTTATCTGATCTTTTGTGGGTTTATGTTGTTCAAGGTAATTTTCGGTGCAGTGCTATGTGGGCTGTTATTTTCTTTTCATTTGTTATTTTTTCCTGTGTTACACGACCTTGTACTTTTTGTATTGCCCCTTGACATCTCCTGCTTCTGTTCAAACCTTTACCACTAATATCTCATCTGGTTTAAATAAAATAGTGTCTCATTCCCGGAATTTGTTATACTGGAATTCATTTTAATATCAGTTTTTTTATAAGCATATAAACTGCTTGGTCTCTTCACACAACTTATGTTTAGGACGGAATGCATCAATAGGTACATACATGTACCAGGTCACGGATATATAAGTACACGTTATGTGCTTTTGACCTCCACAAGAATTTTAAACATTCATAGATGTGCAAAGAATATTTTTGTCGTTGGGTTGTTGTCTCATTGACATATACCTCACATTTCTGTTTAGTCATAGCATCTGTGCCTTTTCAATTTATTGCAGAAAATATTTGCATAAACATTTTCAAAACAGGAGAGGTGAAATAGTGATCACAGAATGAGGACATGTAAAACTGAAACAACACAACACAACAGATAAATATAAACAGGCACCATTGTTAAATAACTGAAACAAACATAGATGATGACCAATATGAGCGACTAGTGTACAAGTAGAGCATGTAGAGTGAACATTTCTTGCTTCTTATTCTACACATTTTGTCATTTCATGTAAACAATTAAATATGTTACTTTCGAGGAGAGGAAAGAAATTGTGAAACGAAATATTTTGCCTTTAGTACTGTCAAGTTATATATTCACAGGAGTGTTGTTGAATAAATGAACATTTCTCTTTTTTACATTATGCTACCTTTATGGTACAAAGGAAGCATTTCCATTCTCATGATGTACAAAGATATTATAGAGTGGCCTTCCAATGATAGTCATACATGTAAATCATTGTCTCATTGGCAATCATACTACATCATCATATTGTTATACATGTATGTAAAAACTATGTACATGTATACTTTGTAAATGTAAAGAAGACAAATGAAGTTGAACACAAGATATTTATTTGCATTTTTTCCAAATAGTCTCTGCACAACTGCCACTGTGTCACTTCTGCTTCAAATTCAATAGATTGAATGCAGTCTTGTATTTGTTCTTAGTTCAATGATGTCACCATCACTTGCACAAAATCGCATACACATGTACATCAAGTTTGGCATATGAACTATAATATATGAACTACAATAATATGGTGGATAAGCACATGTAATTTTCTCTCCTACATAACCATTTTTAAGTATCACATTGATAGTAGTAATCGGTCCAATACAAGACTGTGCAGTCACATTTGAAAAAAGTCATCACTAACAAATAGTTGTTCCTGTCTGCCAGGGAGTCTTATTTTCAATCAGAAAGGCTTGGGAGTCCTAAATTCAGCACATGTATGATATTACATCTCTTGTATGCTGCACTGTTAGGTAAATTTGATCAACATCTTTGTTCTTTTATAACATGCAGGATCCTGTTAAAAAAAGAATGCTGTCAGATACTGAATGTAAATATATATAAAATTGTAAATGTCATCAAAGTGGTGGAAATAATGAAAAAACAATTTATATACACAAAACCAGTATGTCTTGGGAAAGGAATACCTGTGATGGGTACAATTGTTCTTTAAAGATGGACAATTTTATAAACTGTAGCCATGGACAGGTGTCGGTCTTTATACTGAAGAGAATGAACATGGCCAACAGCTTGAATAGTGATTTTAATTGTAAATTGCATCAAAGTGGGAGAAAATTTGGAAAAACAACTGCTATACACAAATCCAGTATGTCATAGGAAAGTTATTCATGTGCTGGGAACAATTATTCTCTAAGGGACGACATCAAAAGATCAATGTAGGATAAAAACTTAAATCAAATAGTTTGGGGTGGGGGTGGGGGTTAAATTGCTGCAAGTTTTGTTTATCCAAAATCGATTTTACATATATCCATATTGGTAAATCAATTTTCCCAAATTAAGTTAAGAAGGGGGTGGGGTCAGTGAAAAAACTATGTGAATTAAGTTTTTTATCCTACATTGAACTTTTGATGTCATCCCTAAAGATGGACAAGTTTATAAACTGTAGCCATGGACAGGTGTCTGTCTTTTTATTGAAGAGAATGAACATAGCCGACAGCTTGAATAGTGATTTTAAATTGTAAATTGCATCAAAGTGGGTGAAAATATGGAAAAAACAACTGTTATACACAATTCCAGTATGTCATAGGAAAGTAATTCATGTGCTGGGAACAATTATTCTCTAAAGATGGACAAGTTTATAAACTGTAGCCATGGACAGGTGTCTGTCTTTATATTGAAGAGAATGAACATGGCAACAGCTTGAATAGTGATTTTAAATTGTAAATTGCATCAAAGTGGGTGGAAATATGGAAAAAACAACTGTTATACACAATTCCAGTATGTCATAGGAAAGTAATTCATGTGCTGGGAACAATTATTCTCTAAAGATGGACAAGTTTATAAACTGTAGCCATGGACAGGTGTCTGTCTTTATATTGAAGAGAATGAACATGGCCGACAGCTTGAATAGTGATTTTAAATTGTAAATTGCATCAAAGTGGGTGAAAATATGGAAAAACAACTGTTATACACAATTCCAGTATGTCATAGGAAAGTAATTCATGTGCTGGGAACAATTATTCTCTAAAGATGGACAAGTTTATAAACTGTAGCCATGGACAGGTGTCTGTCTTTATATTGAAGAGAATGAACATGGCAACAGCTTGAATAGTGATTTTAAATTGTAAATTGCATCAAAGTGGGTGGAAATATGGAAAAACAACTGTTATACACAATTCCAGTATGTCATAGGAAAGTAATTCATGTGCTGGGAACAATTATTCTCTAAAGATGGACAAGTTTATAAACTGTAGCCATGGACAGGTGTCTGTCTTTATATTGAAGAGAATGAACATGGCCGACAGCTTGAATAGTGATTTTTAATTGTAAATTGCATCAAAGTGGGTGAAAATATGGAAAAACAACTGTTATACAATTCCAGTATGTCATAGGAAAGTAATTCATGTGCTGGGAACAATTATTCTCTAAAGATGGAAAAGTTTATTGACTGTAGCCATGGACAGGGGCCTGTCTTTATATTGAAGAAATTGAACGTGGTCGACAGCGAGAATACTGAATTTTAATTGTAAATTGCATCAAAGTGGGTGATTTAATGAAAAATTCAACTTATTTACACAAAACCAGTATGTCTTTTGAAAGTAATTCATCTCATAAATGTTTTATTCCTTTTCGAATGAAAAGGTTTTAATAAAAATACGTCCGTGTTCAAAATTTTCATAACGGCCAAGCTTTCCCTTATTATTGACTACAATAAAGCGTTAATCGTCACAATATTTTAACTAATAATTACTGCAAACTGGATAAAACAAGGTAAATAATTTGAAATTGAAATATACTTACATTATGCTGTTTTGAAATGCTTGATGTAAAATAAAAATCAAAGCGAGGAGGTGTACTTGTCGTGATAGAATCAAAATGGCGATCTCGTTAAAGTCTCGTGTATGCGTGTTTTTGATTAGATTTCGCTGACCACTGTTACAGTTGCCAATCTCTGTATATATGTCTCTGGCCTTACTAAGAAAACATTACATACAATAATGGCATGGAGAAGGACAATACCTTCAGTTAATTGTACAGAAATTTAGTTGAAAAGAATGAATCATTTTGCTCGTGGTTCAAACTGTATATTACCCAGACATAAAAAAATAGGAGGTATAATTTGGTGCTTATTTGGCCCCTGTAAATTGGAAGAAAAAAAACAAGTAAAACTGTGAGCTACTGCTCACTGATGATACCCCTGCCGAAATATTTCGGTAAACAGGAAGTTGTTGAGTGATGAATCTGAAAACGCATCACACGGTATAGCTGACTTATATTATATAAATCCTGAAACAAAATTTCAGGAATCCTTGTCAAGTAGTTCCTGAGAAATATGTGACGAAAATTTTCAACTTGGCTATCATGCGTAAAATAATACAAGTGTTCGGTAAACAGGAAGTTGTTGAGTGATGAATCTGAAAACGCATCACACGGTGTAACTTACTTATATAAACTCTGAAACCAAATTTCTGAAATCCTTGTCAAGTAGTTCCTGAGAAAAATGTGACGAAAATTTTCAACTTGGCTATCATGTGTAAAATAATACAAGTGTTCGGTAAACAGGAAGTTGTTGAGTGATGATTCTGAAAACGCATCACACGGTGTAACTTACTTATATAAACCCTGAAACCAAATTTCAGTAATCCTTGTCAAGTAGTTCCTGAGAAAATGCGACGAAAATATTCATGGGACGGACAGACTGACGGATGGACTGACGGATGGACTGACGGAAGGACAGACAGAGGAAAAACAGTATACCCCCACTTTTAAAGCGGGGTATAATAATTTTATGATACAATTCACAACAAAACACAGGTACAAATAAATAATTCTGAAGAATACTGTATCAAAGTACAGTTGTAGTTAGTGAAGCAAGCTATCAATAAAAGATACTCGCTGTCCTTCACTCCAATATCCACTGCCTTACCAGAGACATATATACACAGAGATTGGCAACCCGTGAAATCCCGTTAAAACACGCGGCCCGGAATGAGATTCTCGTCGATAATTATTCTACAACATGTAAAACATGTAAACAAGTCAGGGATGAATAACCTCGATAGCTATAGGAAAACTTATTTCAGATCAAATCATTTCTTTTCTAAAAAACTACTTGAAATAGTTGTATTTTTTTAATGTATTTAATTGAGAAAGTATTTTTTCTTTTTTCGGCATTTCTTTTAATTTAAAAGTAAAATCTGGTAATGATCATGATATTACAAGAAACATTTATTTGCTAAAGTTTGCTTCTAAATTACACAGTGAAATTATGTGTGTCCGATTTTCCGGTCATTATTTCCTTAGAGTTGTGACTGTGGATTCACAGGTGTGCGATTACGCAATTTATTGCCCTCCGATCACCTGAATTTTGCCGGAGGTGAAGTTCTAAATGGATTATTACTTGGTAATTGTTTTACAACTAAACAAATTCTGACATATTATTTTAACCATGACCAGAACTTTATTTTAACAGAAACACTGGGCTATACTATAGTATTCAATCAGGAAAAAAATAGTCATTTAACATGTCAAGAAAAGAAATAAAGCAACTTTTCATATAAAAAATATGTAGCCAGTAGAATTTTGTCTCGTGGGAAACTGATTTTATATCTGTTTTAATTTAATTATAATGTTTAATTTTGATTGACCTAAAATTAAATTATTTGTGGAACCTTTGCATGAATTTCCTAAATGAAGTGCGTACATTATAGTGTTGTCGAAATCACTTTTTTGCTGCCATGAAATATTAAATATGAATCTGTCATTATTTGTAGTTTTTAAGACTTAATATCACAGACTCTGATTAAAAACAATGTGTATCATACGTACAGTAAAATGCTCTGCTGAACTGTAGAATTTTAATGTTCTGTTTCATAGACCACCGGGTACTGCAACATTCTTATCTTTACTCTTTCCTATCGGGTAGTGAAATTCGAGTTTGAAATTAGAAAGATTTAAAATTGTACACAAGTTTTATCTGATCTTTGTGGGTTTATGTTGTTCAAGGTAATTTTCGGTGCAGTGCTATGTGGGCTGTTATTTTCTTTTCATTTGTTATTTTTTCCTGTGTTACACGACCTTGTACTTTTTGTATTGCCCCTTGACATCTCCTGCTTCTGTTCAAACCTTTACCACTAATATCTCATCTGGTTTAAATAAAATAGTGTCTCATTCCCGGAATTTGTTATACTGGAATTCATTTTAATATCAGTTTTTTTATAAGCATATAAACTGCTTGGTCTCTTCACACAACTTATGTTTAGGACGGAATGCATCAATAGGTACATACATGTACCAGGTCACGGATATATAAGTACACGTTATGTGCTTTTGACCTCCACAAGAATTTTTAAACATTCATAGATGTGCAAAGAATATTTTTGTCGTTGGGTTGTTGTCTCATTGACATATACCTCACATTTCTGTTTAGTCATAGCATCTGTGCCTTTTCAATTTATTGCAGAAAATATTTGCATAAACATTTTCAAAACAGGAGAGGTGAAATAGTGATCACAGAATGAGGACATGTAAAACTGAAACAACACAACACAACAGATAAATATAAACAGGCACCATTGTTAAATAACTGAAACAAACATAGATGATGACCAATATGAGCGACTAGTGTACAAGTAGAGCATGTAGAGTGAACATTTCTTGCTTCTTATTCTACACATTTTGTCATTTCATGTAAACAATTAAATATGTTACTTTCCGAGGAGAGGAAAGAAATTGTGAAACGAAATATTTTGCCTTTAGTACTGTCAAGTTATATATTCACAGGAGTGTTGTTGAATAAATGAACATTTTCTCTTTTTTTTTACATTATGCTACCTTTATGGTACAAAGGAAGCATTTCCATTCTCATGATGTAAAAAGATATTATAGAGTGGCCTTCCAATGATAGTCATACATGTAAATCATTGTCTCATTGGCAATCATACTACATCATCATATTGTTATACATGTATGTAAAAACTATGTACATGTATACTTTGTAAATGTAAAGAAGACAAATGAAGTTGAACACAAGATATTTATTTGCATTTTTTCCAAATAGTCTCTGCACAACTGCCACTGTGTCACTTCTGCTTCAAATTCAATAGATTGAATGCAGTCTTGTATTTGTTCTTAGTTCAATGATGTCACCATCACTTGCACAAAATCGCATACACATGTACATCAAGTTTGGCATATGAACTATAATATATGAACTACAATAATATGGTGGATAAGCACATGTAATTTTCTCTCCTACATAACCATTTTTAAGTATCACATTGATAGTAGTAATCGGTCCAATACAAGACTGTGCAGTCACATTTGAAAAAAGTCATCACTAACAAATAGTTGTTCCTGTCTGCCAGGGAGTCTTATTTTCAATCAGAAAGGCTTGGGAGTCCTAAATTCAGCACATGTATGATATTACATCTCTTGTATGCTGCACTGTTAGGTAAATTTGATCAACATCTTTGTTCTTTTATAACATGCAGGATCCTGTTAAAAAAAAGAATGCTGTCAGATACTGAATGTAAATATATATAAAATTGTAAATGTCATCAAAGTGGTGGAAATAATGAAAAAACAATTTATATACACAAAACCAGTATGTCTTGGGAAAGGAATACCTGTGATGGGTACAATTGTTCTTTAAAGATGGACAATTTTATAAACTGTAGCCATGGACAGGTGTCGGTCTTTATACTGAAGAGAATGAACATGGCCAACAGCTTGAATAGTGATTTTTAATTGTAAATTGCATCAAAGTGGGAGAAAATTTGGAAAAAACAACTGCTATACACAAATCCAGTATGTCATAGGAAAGTTATTCATGTGCTGGGAACAATTATTCTCTAAGGGACGACATCAAAAGATCAATGTAGGATAAAAACTTAAATCAAATAGTTTGGGGTGGGGTGGGGGTTAAAATTGCTGCAAGTTTTGTTTATCCAAAATCGATTTTACATATATCCATATTGGTAAATCAATTTTTCCCAAATTAAGTTAAGAAGGGGTGGGGTCAGTGAAAAACTATGTGAATTAAGTTTTTATCCTACATTGAACTTTGATGTCATCCCTAAAGATGGACAAGTTTATAAACTGTAGCCATGGACAGGTGTCTGTCTTTATATTGAAGAGAATGAACATAGCCGACAGCTTGAATAGTGATTTTAAATTGTAAATTGCATCAAAGTGGGTGAAAATATGGAAAAACAACTGTTATACACAATTCCAGTATGTCATAGGAAAGTAATTCATGTGCTGGGAACAATTATTCTCTAAAGATGGACAAGTTTATAAACTGTAGCCATGGACAGGTGTCTGTCTTTATATTGAAGAGAATGAACATGGCAACAGCTTGAATAGTGATTTTAAATTGTAAATTGCATCAAAGTGGGTGGAAATATGGAAAAACAACTGTTATACACAATTCCAGTATGTCATAGGAAAGTAATTCATGTGCTGGGAACAATTATTCTCTAAAGATGGACAAGTTTATAAACTGTAGCCATGGACAGGTGTCTGTCTTTATATTGAAGAGAATGAACATGGCCGACAGCTTGAATAGTGATTTTAAATTGTAAATTGCATCAAAGTGGGTGAAAATATGGAAAAAACAACTGTTATACACAATTCCAGTATGTCATAGGAAAGTAATTCATGTGCTGGGAACAATTATTCTCTAAAGATGGACAAGTTTATAAACTGTAGCCATGGACAGGTGTCTGTCTTTATATTGAAGAGAATGAACATGGCAACAGCTTGAATAGTGATTTTAAATTGTAAATTGCATCAAAGTGGGTGGAAATATGGAAAAAACAACTGTTATACACAATTCCAGTATGTCATAGGAAAGTAATTCATGTGCTGGGAACAATTATTCTTGCCTTACTAAGAAAACATTACATACAATAATGGCATGGAGAAGGACAATACCTTCAGTTAATTGTACAGAAATTTAGTTGAAAAGAATGAATCATTTTGCTCGTGGTTCAAACTGTATATTACCCAGACATAAAAAATAGGAGGTATAATTTGGTGCTTATTTGGCCCTGTAAATTGGAAGAAAAAACAGTAAAACTGTGAGCTACTGCTCACTGATGATACTGCCCTGCCGAAATATTTCGGTAAACAGGAAGTTGTTGAGTGATGAATCTGAAAACGCATCACACGGTATAGCTGACTTATATTATATAAATCCTGAAACAAAATTTCAGGAATCCTTGTCAAGTAGTTCCTGAGAAATATGTGACGAAAATTTTCAACTTGGCTATCATGCGTAAAATAATACAAGTGTTCGGTAAACAGGAAGTTGTTGAGTGATGAATCTGAAAACGCATCACACGGTGTAACTTACTTATATAAACTCTGAAACCAAATTTCTGAAATCCTTGTCAAGTAGTTCCTGAGAAAATGTGACGAAAATTTTCAACTTGGCTATCATGTGTAAAATAATACAAGTGTTCGGTAAACAGGAAGTTGTTGAGTGATGATTCTGAAAACGCATCACACGGTGTAACTTACTTATATAAACCCTGAAACCAAATTTCAGTAATCCTTGTCAAGTAGTTCCTGAGAAAATGCGACGAAAATATTCATGGGACGGACAGACTGACGGATGGACTGACGGAAGGACAGACAGAGGAAAAACAGTATACCCCCACTTTTTTAAAGCGGGGGTATAATAATTTTATGATACAATTACTTGCTACTTGTTTAACCTGGTAAATGTAGGCATTTATGAAAATGACAATTTCAGCTTAGTTTTGATTGTGATATCATTGAAGTGACATCATGTTGGTGATTTACCCAGGATAATTCAAGGAACATCTTGAGGGTATCTTCAATATCTTTTTCAATAAGTCTATTCAGGAATGAAAGAAAGATTTGAAGGATAATATGCATTTTTGTTTTATAAATACATAACCATAATAAACTATTGGCACAGAGATATGTCTCACCTGTATGTTATTTTGATAGTGAATTGCATGTGTTGATATATAATTAAAATGGCAAGTCTTTTACATCTATAATACTAAAATAACGAGGTCCAATTTGTTAGCCGGCATGACGTAAAAACCACGAATCAAATAATTCAACTTTATCTATAACTAATATAGGACAATGGTGTTGATTGAAAATTACAACATTCCAGGCCCTTTTGTTTTCCACTTAATTAATATTACCAATAATTAACAAGTTCCGGGTCGATTCCGATACCGATCCCAATAGTACCTGTTACCTGTTACATAATCTGTACGTTCCGCCTCTGTCAGGCGCACCACCAAACGGCGTATTTGGGATTTGCTATATACACGGATCATAATCACACCTGAACTTCGTCATTATACTGGGATTGACACTTTGACCCAAAAAAATATATCTACAAGTAGTTTCCGGTTGTAGTAAGAAAAGCAGGACGGGTTCAAACAGAAAGATTTTGAAAGCAAAGAAAACTGTGCGCCTTACAATCAGCATGACTTTGTCAAATGACAATACGAATACTAAATATCCAGACTTAAAATAAGGCGTAAATCCTTTAATTCAGTCACGCGTTGTCGCGGGTGTGTTCTAGTGTAAACTATGCAAACATCCAAAGTCAATGAACCATAACTGAAGGTTCAGGGCCAAATAATCTCCATGGAAATGAGATATGCCAATGCTAATACAACTGCATACCAAATATCATTGACTTCTCATAAGTAGTTCCCTTTAACTGACCATCCAAGGTAAGAGAGAGGGTTGGGCACCCACAAACATGTTTAACCCCACCACATTCTGTATGTGCATGTCCCAAGTAAGGAGCCTCTAATTAAGTGATTGTTGTTTGTTAGTTTGTTGTTTTGTACATAAATCAGGCCATTGGTTTTCTTGTATGAATTGATTTAAATTTTGGTATGGTTTTTATTTACGGTTGAAAGCCATAAAGTAAATTTGAGGGTGTGGATGGGGGTTAACAGAATAGAGAATAATGGGCAAAAAATATACTGAATAGAGAAAAATGGACCAAAAAAATAAAGATTAGAGAATTATGAGGTGCTAAAATATAAAAATAGAGAAAAATGGCCTCAAAAATTAAAGAATACAGAAAGGAAGGACCCCCTATCCAGACCCTCTTGTATGAATCACAACTTTAACATGTACACTACAAATACATGTACACAAACTTCAGTTTATCCTAAGTATCTATTACCTTGATCTTCCATGTTTTTACTTCCAAATCAATAAGGTTATTCTGAAGCATTTGTACAAAAGCCCAGTGTGAGCTTCTATCATGGGTGTCATCGGTAATCATCCATATTACTCTTTAGCTTAGTAGGTTCCATAAGGCCCATAATTTGGCCCCTAATTCTAGCTAAAACTTAAAGTTAGGGTTAATTGACCAATATCACAATGAATCCTAGCTAATACAGTAAATAGACAGAATATATGTCTTTTTGGTGGAAATATACATACTTGCATTCTATTCATGAAGTCACAGATTGCACTTATTTTGATTTTCCATGAAATTTCAATAAAAACGGATAAATTTCCATTGATTTCTTGGACAGGAATCATAGAGTGAAGGCGTCAATAAAAAAGATCTTTAAACATAATCTTTGTTATGACATTTAACATATCTGACTTAAACGTTTAGTTTGTCGATGCCTGTGCTCGATGTTTCTTAGGCATTAATTTGGTTGAAATCAGTAAGATTTTGTCAAATTTCGCAAAAATCTCATTTGGGATGTAAAAATCAAGACATCAAAATAAAACTGACTAACTTACTCCTCTGCATTATGTTTTTGGACAAATATAGGCTTTATTGTTCCTACTTTCTAACATTTCCCTTTCAAATTACTGGATATATAGAAAAAAATAAAAACCATACTTAACAGTATATATATTTTATTCCAATCAGGAATAAACACACCTGCAAGAAAACAACTCTTGATTCTGCTTTGCCAATTTTCAGTTTCTTCTCCTCAAAGAAGTGAAATTAGGGAAACACTGCAAAAGTTTTAATGTCATGTTGATTGCATTGCATACATGGTTGCTATGATGCTGCAAAGGTCTCTGTGTTACACAATAGGAAATTACATCATATTAGAATAATGTATTGATTGTCCTCAGTGGCAGATCCAGAACTTTTTATCAGGGGGGCCCACTGACTGCCATAAGAGGGGGCCCCGCTAGTCATGCTTCAGTGATTCCCTTTATAATCAACAAAATTTTTCTCACAAAAGGGGGGCCAGGGCCCCCTGGATCCGCCAATGGTCCTTCCTCTGTTTTTTCTTCTTTGTATCATTTTCCTTTCACAGAAACTCAAAGGATAAAATTAAAGTTGAAGGGAATGTTATTTCAATAAGATATGTAAATACATAAAACAGATATTTCAACTTTCAAATACTGGATTTTAAACATGTAATAACATTTTAGCTGTATTATAAATCTAATTTCCTTCCCAAGCTTCTATACAATATATCCTTAATACAGGACAATTAATAAGGAGAAGAATAATAAATTATCTTCATCTTCTATATTACATACCAGAGGTATGTGACAGAGCAGAGTAATTAAATATCTGCTCAATTAATGGCAATGAGATTGCAATATAAGTAGTATCTCAGTGAAGATCTTAGATTTTGCTGTAGGACTTTGGTTTATATATAATTGACATAGTGGGTTGGTGGTTACCAAACCTAAAACATCAAATAAATATTTGAGAGAAACTTTGTTTTTAGTGTATTTTAATCAGGTTTCATCCAAGAAGGCAACAAATACCTTTTTAAAAGAAGAAGTGACACACTAACATGATTGACTGCTGCAAAAATTGAATATCATGAAAGCCTCTGAAAGTAATCTCAAAATCAAATGCATATTTTCATGTGCATCTAATAATCCCCATAACAAAGTATTTTCAATCTTATATGTTCAGAATATTTTGTTTTGACCACTCAGCATTAATCAATTCAATAATGACAAACCTGGCATGGTGCAAGGAAATAAATTATGAACTTTATATAGACTATTCCAAAATAATATTGGCCTTGAAAAATATTTACTGTTAAAAAATTGTAAAACAAAAACAAAAATAAATGAGGAATGTGTCGTGTCCATGGGACACAGATGATGCCCCTGCTTGCATACCATATTTAGTTATAAAGGGACATAACTGAAGAACAGTAAAAGTGACTCTACCAAAATTTGTACTTGATCTGAGTTTTGTAGTAATAAGTATTGTGTATAAGTTTCATAAAATTTGGTTGAGGCAAACTTAAGTTAGAGAACGGAAACAAAAAATTCAGCAATTTTTCCTTTTGTAAAGGGGCATAACTCTATAACGGTTAAAGTGTCACCACCAAAATTCAAACTTGAGCTGTATTTTTTGGTAATAAGCATTGTGTATAAGTTTCATTACATTTGGTTGAGGCAAACTAAAGTAAGAGAACGGAAACGCTGAATTTTTTCATTTGTAAAGGGGCATACCTCTAGAACAGTACAAGTGACGCCACCCAAATTCAAACTTGATCTGTGTTTTGTGGTAATCAGCATTGTGTATAAGTTTCACAGTATTTGGTTGAGGCAAACTAAAGTTAGAGAACAGAAACCAATTTTGGGATGTACAGACAGACAAGGGTAAAACTTAATGCCCCGTCTACTACGACATTGAACAGATTGAAAATATATTATTGATATTGAATAAATACAACATCACATGCACTTTTGTGAGTTAAAACATGTATTTTCATCTTTTAGAAGATAATATTTTTACTCCTGATGAGTAAATTAATCAATGAATGATGGATTTCTCTTAGAAGAAATTTAAAGGTCCCGGTGAATAAACTACACAGAGAACAATAGCTATTGTATTTATTCAATGGGACAATTGAACTGAAAAAAGTTTAAATAGATTGACCAATAGATGACTCTGTGGAAGAGTTTCATTTGGTTCGCAATAATAGTGTTGCCATATCATGTATAGATTCTGGGGAAAAGGCCTAATCTAGAACTCTTGACCTGAGCAATTGAATTGTTAACAGAGAATAAGGTATATGAGATATTCTGATACATTCCCCAAAACCAAACCACATACTAAGTTAACCATGTTGACATATCATGTATAGATTCTGGAGAAAAGACCTAATCTAGAACTCTTAACCTGAGCAATCGAATTGTTAACTGAGAATAAGCTGTGTTGAAGACCCATTGGTAGCCTTCAGCAGTCTTCTGCTCTTTTATCTAAACAAAATTGTGAATGTGAAAATAAGGTAAAGTTGATATGACAATGGGAAAAACTATTGCCATGGAGTAAGCAGTTCCTTTTCCACTAGCAGCACAAGTCCTGTTGCTTTTCAATAACTAAGTTGAACAAAATGATGTTCAACTGTATCACCTGTTATTTTTCATGCAATTGTTAGTTATAATAAATTTGGGAATTTTTCAAGCTCCTATTAACTTTGGCAAACTTTTATCAAAATTCAATTAAAATGCTGGTATAATTTTGTACATTAAAGTAATAATAAATTTTATATTTACATATCAGCTTTCATCTTCATTACATATAACCACTATTTTATCCAAGGAAGAGCAATAACTTGTATCAAATTTTAATTTCCAAGTAAACAAAAAGTTGCATACTCCCACTGGTAATTCAAAGTATTGAAAAACAGAAACTAGATGAAAGTGCTCACACATTACAAAAAATCACTGCCAAACTGCTGACTAAATAGTCATTCTCTTTTCTTTAGTATTTGAGAAAAGCGTGATGAAATTTTTGAAAAGTTTATTCAACATATTGAAAAATTCAAAGTATTGGCAAACAGGAGGTACTGGTGTCTGACAGATTTAAAAACTGATCACTGTCAAGCTTCTGACCAAATATGAAGACATTCTGTTGAAAAGTACAATAGAAAAGTGTGAAGAAAATATATGAACGGACAGAATGGACAATGTGAATGCAATATAGCCCAACTCGTAGAGTGGAAGTTAAAATGTCTTCCAGGCATGGGTGCTGAAGGTAATGTCATAATGTAAATTATATAACAAATCATGCTTTGCTGTTCAATATATTTAAAATATTATTCCAATTAAAATGAAAAATTACAATAATAAGAAAATTGCTTCCATTTCTAAAGTGATAATTCTGTTTGTTCCATAATGTGATACAATATAACCACAATATTATATAAATAAGTTCTTCTATGTGGTCCTAAAGCTTATCAACAGATTGCAAACATTTTGCCTAAATAGTTCTCTGACTGAATTAACAATTGCACATTATCTCTGCTGGGGACTTCAAGCAATAATATAAATACACTATAAATGCTACACAAATTGTTGATTCATGACTTAACACGTAATTCTTGCCGAAGGTCTCTTGCTGCATGAAAAGCCAAACACTTATTGACATTGTGTATCTGAACTATTCCTGAGTGACCGCCACTAGCAATAAACATACAAGATTCCAAATTTGGGTTAACTTCAACCTGAAAACATAGCAAATTTTACTGAATTTTGTACTTTTTCTATTGGTTTAATGTCTTTTAGATTTTATAAATATAATACATGCATGTTGTAATCTTTAGTTATATCATTGTCAAATTAAATACAGGTAACTGATTTTGCTGTGAAAATAAATAAAGTAAAATTCTATAATTAAAACACAGTCGAAGTAATCATGAAAAGAATGAAATAATGTATTCACATCCCAGGGGCTTTTAAGCTGGATATAATTTATCCATGAAAAGATGATTGGATGGAAAGAAAGCAGTCCACATAATTTTACCTATAACAAGGGGGAGTTGTGTGTGATATTTACAAGAAACCAAAACCCCTTTCTAAATACAACACTCTAAATCAAAAAACAATTAATATGGATGTTACTACAAACATGAAATTCATGCAACAAATCTACAAAAACTTTCATTATTTCAGTGAAAACTGACCACTTGAACCATGGTTGTTACAATTTTTAAATCAAGAAACCAAAGTATCATAAAACCTTTAATTTATTTCATTATTTAATTAAGTTGTAAGGAGTTATGTTTCAATGTTTCTTTCTTTTTTTAACATCCCAGTGCTTAAAATTACTGAATTAAACAAGCACATGGATTATATTCTCTACTGTTATCCATGACATCTATTTGATACAATAGAGCATTTGAAAATAAAATTACCAACACGATGAAAAAAATTTCAGACTTACTCTATGTACAGCATCAAGTGGAAACTGGGTCAAATTCAAACTACCAGTATTGTCAACCACAATTTTCTTATCCAGTGACTGAAATAGTTTTACATTTGAAGTAAACTACAACGCTATACATATCTATTTTTTTTTTATGAGAATAACAACCATACAAACGAACTTTACTTCCTAAGGCTTGTATAATATTCTTTTATTATGTTGCTAGTGATGTTTTAATAAGATTGAAAATTTCAGTAAAAACTAATGACTTGGCAGCAATAATGTGCTTCTTATATCAATGCCAACTTAAATACATTATAAAGTGTCTCGTTTTTTAATGCTTCTTCTAAGGCAATTAATGCATATAAAAAATACAATGAAGTTATATTTTGATTTTGTTTCTGTTGCATCTGAGTAGATACAGAATAAATCTAACAAATTAAAGGAAGCCTATGGAGACAATGTCTGACAATAATCATTCCATACTTTTGTAATCCAAAATCACAGCCACCAGAAAATATATCAATTGATTTGTCAGTTCAATAGTTACCCTTGAATCTTGGAATACATTGGACCTTTTGATATCACAGATAAGATTGTTTGATTGCCATCTTTTCCATAAATGGCACAAATGTATGAATGTCCACTGTTACATTAGTAAACATGTTCTCAATTCTTTATTACTTACAATGTTTTCACTATATTCCAGATAATATTTGTTTACAGTTTCTACATATGTTTTTGTAGAATGGTTATCTGAGATTTCATCATCATCATTAACAGCACAACTTTTTTTCTTAAGATTTGTCTTGTACAAAACCTGAAAAAAAATGCTATTTAATTATGAACAATTAACAAATTGGTTTGTTTATTGATTCTTTGTGAATAGGTTATGGATAAAAATACCATTTCTTCTGATTGACATAAACTTCCATATAGACAATGAAAATAATCTTATTCCTGACAAAAGGCTATGGAAATTTTTTTTTTCACAAAATTTCTGTATGTTTAAGAGGACTTAAAAGTTAGGATCCTTTTTTCAAAATGCCAAATTCATACTACAAGTCACGACATAAGCAATTTTGTATTGACGTTTTAACAGCATTTACTTCGTGAAATTTCTAACCTTTTTTGCAAAAACATTTAAGAACGATTTATGAAATGCAACACTTTGAAATTGAAATTATTTTAGTTACTTAAAACTGAAAATTTCTCAGGAATCGACTTGATTTTGAGAAAGAATAATGTTATTTCAAGGTAGTCATAAATTACAAATGATTCCAGATTCATCTACAGGGTTTGTTCTGTTTATCAAATGACAGGAAATCACCATATTTTAATTTTTATTACCTGTAAAAGTGTTTGAATATAACTGATCATAGTTTCGCTCTTTTAATTAGACATGAAATTATTTTGCATTTTGTCTAATCTCGTGAGGTCATTTGCACACATGCATATTACATAGTTAATGGCACAAATTTGACTTGTGAAAAATTACTTTTTTCTACATAATTGAATTAAATATTAATTTTTAAATCTGAATTGTCGATGGTCTTTGCTGAAAAGATATTAAATAATGAAGTTACTTCTCATGGAATAGAATTTCTTGACAATATTAGTTATAAGCTTGATCACTACATTCTCCTGTCAGTTGTAAACACAGGTAAAAAGTGATTAGCAATCATTAGCCTATATCTCCTGGGGTCATTATATGATAATGATATATATAGTTATGAGGGCTCTTTGGATTATAATACAATCAAGGGTCCAGAAACAGTCATATTTGCCTGTCATGATCTAAACTGAAAGGTCATTGAACAAAATGGTAGATTGGGATGGTAATTGCACATTAACTATTTTGGAAGGGTAACAGTACATTGGCCATTCTGGAATGATCATAACAAACACTGTTACCTTAGGGATAATTTTGGGATGATACATTGACCATTCTGTATTTGGAAACAGTACTTATGATTATTTAAACAAGCTGAACATCACTGTCTATTCTGTATATGGTATGCGATTTTCAATAATTTCTTGACATAATATGGTGAGAGAGATTTTTACAGGAAAAACGTAATGAAGGTAAAGTAAATAGGCCTGGTATTACAGAGTTTATATTATTTATAGACAGACCATTTGTAGACCATGTGTTTAGGACTTTTGTCTTTCAATTAGAATGGTCTTTTTTCATTTCATTTTCCTTTAGCAATTAATTATTGAGTAAAACAAAGCTAAAAAGAAATTTTAACTTGCTTCCAAAGGATTTTTTTGTTATATGAACATACAAGTTTATTGTAAATTTTTGTATCTGATTTTTAAAGAGTAAATGTCATGGATTTGATTTCAGACTAGGAAAAAAAAGCATTAAGTTGAAAATTGTATGCCTAATTTTGCTTTCATATGTACACTAGTTATGTGAAATATATTTCAAATATTAAATGTTTGCAGAACTGGAACTTGGAGATGATTAAGAAAGTTTTAAATTATTTGAACTGGCATGTTTTGTGGTGCAGAGACCATCCCTGGAACTGACAACAATTTCTGTGCCAGAAATAGTAGTGAACAGGGATGTCATGCCCCTCGTAAGTTGAAGTCTTCATAAGTTCCTCAACATTGCTTTAGTCTGCAATAAACAAAGGTCACATATGAAGTATATGAAAATTATGACACTTTCTTAAACTTTTACTTTTGAGGTCTATAATTAACTTTTGGTCACATCAATTTGTAATAACATATACAAAATTAAGGAGATGTGGTATGACTGCCAATGAGACAATTATGCATAAAAACCAAAGGCCAAAGATCAGGGATGGGCATGATTACTGACAATTGTAATCGATTGATAAAGAATTAATAATCGATTACATGGAGATTTTGTATAATCAATTAATAAATGATTACTTTGATTTTTGTATTTTATCCAAAGTTATTTGGATGCAATTTTCACAAAATGAAATACATGCATGGGTAGTTATTGGTGTATATTTTGTGAAATTGTCATAAATTTTCACATTCCTATAAGTTGTCTAAGAAAACAGTGAACCACTCTTTATATAAAATTTAATATCAAGGTTCCCCTTCTTATCTTCTTTTCAATTATTTTGTGGAATATTGGCAAGGAGCTGTAGATACCGCAGAATTTGACAATCAATTAGGAGAGATTTTAATCCAAAAATAAACATTTCAATTACATTGAATCGAACAAATGTAACGAATATTTTATTTTTTATTGTCTTATAATGTATTAACCATGCACTTTCACTGGTTGCTCATCTTTTTTAGGTTATCCTTGGAAAAAAACAAAGCATGCCAGGCCTCAGCAAAAAAAATGAAAGAGGATTCTATAAATGTTGGTGATTTTGTCTTAACCAGTTTGGAAAAATATAGCAATGAGTGGCCACAAATTGGAAAAAAAACAAAGCCTGCCAGGCCTCAGCAAAAAAAAATGAAAGAGGATTCTATAAATGTTGGTGATTTTGTCTTAACCAATTTGGAAAAATATAGCAATGAGTGGCCACAAATTGGAAAAGTTATCACAATTTGTTGTCTCAATATTCGAATACATTGGTATAAGGGCAGCTAATCGACGGCATGGTCACCATGCACTGTTCCCATTTCAGGACAGAGGGGAAAGAGAGAAACCATTTACAGAAATTGTGTCTTGAGACCAAATTTGGAAGAGTGGGTTCAAACTGACCAACAATGGATACCTTCCAAAAACAATCAAAGATTCAATTGACTAATATTGAAATAAAATTATTTTTCTTACCGACAGAATGCACTTGTTTTATTTAAAAAAAAAGTTTTCCACCAAGTTTTATGCTGCTATAAATAGCAGCTAAAAGAGCCAAGAAGCAATTTAAGTTACCCACCATACTGAAACTTTCATTCATACATGAATGAGGGTTATATGAATAAAAGGTGATGTGGGAGAGTAGTCAACAAGACAGCAACATATATTATGAAAATAAATCATCATTAACCTCAAACACCGCATTGCAGTAAGAGCTGTACCATTAAAATAGACTCAGTATTCAGGGAAAGCACATTGAAAATAAAGTAGCCATCCATAGAAGGTGATTTAAAGTCCTGCATTTGTTTTAATTGTGTACAACATAATATTTTACACCCATCCATAGTGGCAAATTCAATTTGCATTGCTTGGGTCCCAAGTATATTTTGATGGAACTGCCCGTTGATGCTATTAGTTAAATAGGGAACACAATACAAATAAATTGTACTTCAGTTGGAATTCTTATGTTGTAGAGCTTTGTAAAACAAACAAAAATCTGTTTCACAAGTAAAATTCATTTGTGAACCCCTTAAGTGACCATACTTTTGCAGGTGATAGGAAATTTAAAAAGAAGAAAATCTTGTAAATATTATAATACTTATTCCAACTAAGACAGAATTGCAATCTGCTAAAAATAAGAAGATGTGGTAAGATTGCAAATTAGACAACTCTCCACCAGACAACAAATGTCGTAGAATTTAACAACTGTAGGTCATCCTTCAACAATGAGCAAAACCCATAGCGCATAGTAAGCTTGATTAATTCCTGGAAAAAGGTATGTTGCTTACTTGCTGTTTAATCTATAATAAACAAAAGTAAGGAGTGTACTACCTGGTCAGGTCAAACTATAGCAAAAAATTCGGGTCTTCTGTAATAAGTATAATGGGTTTGGAATAGCGCTTAAAGTAGCGCTTAAAGTAACAGACTCAATATATGACTTATGGTTGGGTCACATGTCTTCCAGAATATTTTTATTATCAACTGGAATAAAATCTTCAGATATCTATTTAGAGTGTGATCAAATCAGGCTATCTCCATAACATCTTTATCTAGAATTTGCAGTTCAAGACCTAACAGCATATGTATATATTTCATGAACAGTAATAGATAATTAGTTTTTATCTTAAAGGATAACCTCTTTATTGGCTTCTTTAATAGTGAATAGTCAAATTAATTTGTAACTCCCTTTTGCTGAAATCATTAATGGAATTCATGGTCTTCTAATTGGAACAGAATGCTGTAATGTAAAGTTTTCAGTGATGGATTATGAATTTACATAATTATTTTAGGGTACTATTATCTCATTCACTTTTCTGTACTGCCAATTCAGATCTATAATGAAATTCGATAAAAAAAGGTATATTTAATAATGGTGATTGTACTGTTAACATTCCAGAATGGTGAATGTAGTGTTACCATTCCAGAATGGTCAATGTGCTGTTACCATTACAGAATTGTCAATGTACTGACACCATTCCAGAATGGTCAATGTGCTGTTACCATTCCAGAATGGTCAATGTGTTGTTACCATTTCCAGAATGGTCGATGTGTAGTTACCATTCCAAAATAGTCAATGTGCTAATGGATACATACCTCTACAACCTGGCATTTGATGGTTACAATATAACCTTGGCTAGTTTGGAATAAGAAAAGCAGATCTACCATTCTGGAGTGTCTGACATTAAATTGGTCTTTTTTCAAAGGTATCCTTGGATTGACCATTCCAGAATGGTCAATGTACTGTTACCATTCCAGAATAGTCAATGTTCTGTTACCATTCCAGAATAGTCAATGTACTGTTGCCATTCCAGAATGGTAGATGTACTGTTACCATTCTGGAATGGTCAGAATTTTAAGAGCATTGGCTGAATGGTTCATAAGTTATTGCACAAAAATGACATAAATTGCCATTTTCCAAAAGATCAAGGACCATTACTACTGAACAGTAAAAGTGAAAATCGTCAATATTCAACTTGACATCCATTGACTCAACAGTAACAACATATTATGATTTGAAAACCATTGGTAGACAGGTTCATAAGTTATTGAACGGAAATGACATAAAGTGCCATTTTTCCAATATATCAAGGACCATACATAACTCCTGAACAATAAAAATGAAAATCATCAACATCAAACTTGACCCCTATTTTGTCATTAGTACCAATATATTAAAATTATAAATGGCACTGACTGAACAGTTCATAAGTTATTGCACAGAAACTATTGGCAGCTGACAGCCCACCATACTTCGCCAATTTAATTTACAGTTTAAAGTTGTCTTCTTCATGACCTAAATAGAACATACCATTCTGGTCAATGGCATTTCAGATTACGTCTTAAATGGTAATAAAATGTTCGCTGAACTCAGCTTGATACGACTGCAGAGGTCGAACCCTGAATAGTTGGGGCAAGTATGGACACAACATTCAAGCTTGATACAGCTCTGAATTTGGATTGTGATTAAATATTTGACACAGCATAGGTTTCTGACACAGAATGAATGTGGTCTAAGAACTTAAAAATTTTTAATTTACCTATTATGGTCCAATATCCAAAATCTAAATACATGGTTAGATTCAGCATATCAAAGAATCCAAAGAATTCAATTTTTGATGAAATCAAATAAAGTTTAATTTTGGACCCTTTTGACCTCAATGTGTACCAATTTGAAAACAGGGCCCAAAAATCCAAAATCTAAATACATGGTTAGATTCAAAGAACCCAATATATTCAATTTTTGTTGAAATCAAACAAAGTTTAATTTTGGACCCCAATTTGGAACAACTTGAAAACCGGGCCCATATTCAAAAATCTTAACACATGTTTAGATTAAGCATATCAAAGAACCCCAAGAATTCAATTTTTGTTAAAATCAAACTAAGTTTAATTTTGGACCCTTTGGACCTTAATGTAGATCAATTTAAATAAAATGCTCCACTGGGCGCAGCTTGATACGACCGCAGAGGTCAAACCCTGAACAGTTGGGGCAAGTATGGACACAACATTCAAGCTTGATACAGCTCTGAATTTGGATTGTGATTAAATATTTGACACAGCATAGGTTTCTGGCACAGAATGAATGTGGTCTAAGGACTTAAAAATTTATAATTTACCTATTCAAACCATATCATTATTATTTGCTTTTATATATAAATCAGAAATAACCAATTTAAAATGGAAAATTTTAAAGAAAAAAAATGAAAAAAAAATCCCTTATGATTTATCACCCCCAAACTCAATCCCAGCCTTCCCTTTGTGGTATGGTACCTTGCAGTACAATTTCAGAGAGATCCGTACACTTGAACACAAGTTATTGTCTGGAAACTAGAAAAATGCTTGTTTTTGGCCCCAAATTCCTAAACATTTAGGGCAATTACCCCCAAACTCAAACCAGGGCTTCCAAAATTATTTTTAGCCAGCCGGACATTTTATATATTATCCCGATTTTGATCCCTTAAGACTACAAAATGTAAATAAACAAAAGGCAATTATGGTAATCAGTTGCCGAGTTGGCCATCCCAATGATTGACGTTTAAAAAAAAACATATTAAATTCGAAGTTCTGACGTAAACTGTTAAATTGGCAGTGCATCATTCGAAGTGTGCAACATCAGCGTTCTTATATCTGCCTTAGACTCTTTATTTGTGCAAAATAACGTTGTCAAAAAATTTACTTTCGTTTTTAAATCTAATACCGGATGTTATCGTGACAATGGTAAAACACAGACCAGAGACGGATACGTAAATTCTGTGTACGTTTGCAAAGCATGAATGCGTGTAAGTAGCTCTTTCTACGTTATTTCTTCAAGAAAATATTCGAAATAAACGTGAGATAAAGGTATCAATGACAATTTAAGCATTTTTTGAAGAAATTTAGTAAGTCCAATCTACCTATAGAATCACATGAGTGAACAGATGATCACATGATGCAAATCAGAACGAGGTTGATCCTTTGTTATGCAAAGTTAGACTTTTTATTCAGGAGACGAAAATTCAAAATTTCATATATGTTTAGTGTTTGGATAGTCAGGAATTGTTCGTAGTTTGAAAGTTTTACTATAGTGATGTTATTTATAATTTTCATTTGACATGAAATTACGTTTGTAAACAATTTTCTTTGTTAAATGTGTTTGCGCTGATAGAGAGGGCACATGTGTTTAAGAAATTCCGAACAATGGCAGAGGAATTTATTATTTTGGATCCAGTGGTGGAAAATTGCAATGTTTTCCAAGACCAGGCAATAGTGGTGAAGGATGATGGTTCTCTTCAGTTGATTCATACTGGAGCTCCATCATCTTCACAGGCCACCCGCTTAAATTCTGTTCAAACGAGCGACAGTTGAGAAAAACAAAAGGGGTGGAGCCTAACTATGTACCTTTACTGCAAGTGTTGAAGTTAATCAACAGCGACGGATTTGTTAGCTCAATACAATGAGCAATTGATAAACAATCAAAAGCTTTACTTTGAACAACAAAAGCTATCAATGAACTAACCAAATCGGTAATTGAAATAAAAACGCGGTTCTAAAGAAAACAGCTGATCCGATTGCGCCGACGCAGTTGATAAACAATAAACGGGCAAATCTCCAAATACATTCTATGATAGTGTTTCGGAGGAGGAATCGGAACGTGACTATGAGTCTTCTCAGGAGAATGAGGAGGATATGGCGGAGGAACCTCCGGAAAAAAGGATGAAAGTTACGACGAAAATGTCCAAAATGGAAAAAATGAAAAGAGTTGAGAACATTTTGTCTAAGAAACCAAAATTACGATCGCCGGTACACGAGGAGATAGCAAAAATCGTTAATCAAGGGGCGGAGTCTGCCGTAGATCATAAAAATAAAGAAGTTCAGGAATTAGTGGATAAATTTGTTCGGCCAGAGAACTGTGAATTTCTAGAGGTCCCTAAGGTAAATAAAGTGCTGTGGAGCTCTAAGGAAACATCTAAACGTCTGAAAGATAATGACAGATCCCTGCAAAGAACCCAGGGGTATCTTGTTAAAGGGATGATCCCGGTTGTTCAGCTGATGGAAAAGTCTTTGAAAAGCTCGTCGGAAGAATCGGAAGAAACATTTGAACTATCCCTGGACTCCTTAAATTTGTTGTTGTATGCTCATAGAGATCTGTCTAGTCAAAGGAGGAAGTTGCTAACGCCAGCTTTAGACAAAAAATATTTAGCTCTGAGCCACGAAGACGAGAAAATTTCGCCGAACTATTTATTTGAGGCAGAGAAAATCTGGAACAACGGATGAAACAAATAGACGATAGTACAAAATTGGGCAATAAAATGAAGGTTAAAAGTGCATGGAATAGGGATAAGGCACATGTACCTGAAGTTAAGGAAACTTATTCTCGCCATGATAATTTTAAGTCTGACAATGGAAGTTTCAAAGGGAAAAGTGGATTTAAAAACAATTTTTTAGCCAAAAAGGCCCAGATACGACGAGAACAGAAGAAACCCTTCAACAAGAAAGGAAAGGGGAATCTGGGCCATTAGAAATGGACACACATAGTAATAGTAATGTAAGTACATTATTAAATCTTAATTGTCTGCATAATACTACTGACAACTTTGTTGCTGGAAAAATAGCTCAGTATAGTGAAACATGGAAAACAATTACAAGTGATAGGAACCTCTTGAATATTGTATGTCAAGGTTATCACTTGAATTTGAATGTGAACCATGTAGTAAATGTTCACGGAAAGAAATTAAATTTAATGAAAGTGAACAAATAGTTATCAACAATCTGTTAACAAAATTTTTACATAAAAGGTTATTGAACCCGTAATTCATCAGTGTGGGAAGTATTATCTAGTATTTTATTAGGCCCAAAGCTGATGGTTCATTTAGATTAATATTAAATTTAAGTAATCTGAATGAGCATTTGGAATATAAACATTTCAAGATGGAAACTTTCAAGTCAGCATTAGAATTAGTAAAAAATAAAAATTTCTTTGCAAAGTTGGATATTGAAGATGCATATTACAGTTTAGGAATTAAAAGGAAGATAGAAAATTTTGAGATTTACATGGAAAGGTCAATTATATCAGTTTACAGCTATGCCTAATGGTTTATCACCAGCTCCTCGTATTTTCAAAAAGTTGTTAAAACCTGTTTTATCTTCTTTAAGGAAAGAAGGATATGTTAATTGTGCGTATATTGATGACATTTTATTGGTAGGGGATACTTATGAGGAATGCATAAATAATGTCCAAGAAACAATGAAATTGTTTGATAGCCTTGGATTTACTATACATAAAGAAAAATCAGTTGTTGTGCGGCTCAAAACATTGAATTTTAGGATTCAATATAGACTCTGTGAGCATGGTAGTGAAACTAGCACCCAAGAAAGTTGCAAATATTGTGGAATTATGCAGAACTTTGTTAATGAAGTGTTTTGTTACTATACGTGAATTTGCACAGTTAATTGGAAAGTTGGTTGCCAGTGAACATGGGGTTTTATATGCACCAGTTTTTTATAAAACTTTAGAAATACAAAAGGATGTTGAATTGAAATTGAATAAAGGAAATTTTGATGCTAGGATTATATTATCAAATGAGAGTAAACAATGTATAAACTGGTGGATTGAAAACATTCATGATAGTTACAAACCTATTGTTTTTAAACCACCAGATAGAAAAATTGAATCTGACAGTAGTATGTTAGGATATGGAGCACTTGATGTAACAAATAATCTTACATTATCAGGTGTTTGGAGTTTAAGTGAACGTAATAAACACATAAATTTTTTGGAACTGAAAGCAGCTTTTCTTGCATTAAAAGCCTTTTGTGACAGAACTCGTAATGAACATGTACAATTATTTCTTGATAATACAACTGCCATTAAGTATTTGAATAAAGTGGGAGTAAAATAATTTAGCTAAAGAGATATGGTTGTTTTGTATACATAGACAAATTTGGCTTAGTATTTTTCATATCCCAGGGAAGTTAAATATAAAAGCAGATGCGTTAAGCAGACACAAGTGTAATTCAGATATGGAATGGATGATTATTGATAGTATTTTTGAGTGTATAATGAATAAACTTGGTCCATGTGACATTGATTTATTTGCATCAAAACATAACAATAGATTAGAACAATATGTATCCTTTGGCCCAGATGTGAATGCTTTGGCTGTTAATGCATTCTCTTTAACTTGGAATACATTTTATGCTTATATATTCCTCCTTTCAGTGTGATCAGTGCAGTGTTACAGAAAATTTGTCGGAAAAAGCAACCGCATTAGTTATAGCACCTTTATTTTCGACACAGCCTTGGTTTCCTCAGCTACTACAAATGATTTGCGATCAACCATATATTTTGCCAAAAGTGGAAATGATTCTGACGAATCCCAAAACAAATCAAACTCATCCTTTGAAAAACATGAGATTGGCGGCTTTCAAGATCTCCGGAATAAAATGTGTGAGGGAGGAGTATCAGCAGAGGCTGCCGACATCATCATCAATTCATGGAGAGATTCTACCAAAAAACAGTATGGGACATATATCAAAAAATGGCTGCTTTTTTGTGACAAAGAAAAAACGGATCGATTTGATCCATCTGTAAATAGTGTATTAAAAATTTTTGTTAGAATTGCATCTGCACGGCTTAGGATATAGTGCTGTTAATACTGCTAAATCAGCAGTATCCAGTTTTGTTTACCTTATTACTAATGTGCAAATTGGAAAACATTTTCATGTTAAACAATTTATGAAGGGAATATTTAACAAGAAACCGGTTTTACCTAGGTATAATTGTACCTGGAATGTGGAAATTGTATTAAGTCTGTTAAAGACTTGGAAACCAGTGAAAGATATTACATTAAAAAACTTAACATTAAAATTGGCCATGTTATTAGCTTTAACAACAGGTCAAAGAATGCAGAGTATTTTCTTAATAGATATTAAGAAAATACTCTGCATAAGTTGTAGTTTGATGTTAATTTGGTAAGGTCCAATCTACCAGAATCACATGCCCGCCCGAGTTGTGATTTGTGGCCACCCTCATTATGGAAGTTTCAGTTCCTGACTTTCTCCACTCTGAAGTCTGATTTGCATCATGTGATCATCTGTTCACTCATGTGATTCTGGTAGATTGGACCTTACCAAATTAACATCAAACTACAACTTAGGTAAGTTTTGTTTAATTTGTTAATTAGGATGCATAATTAAATTTCACACCTGCGCACATGCGCACACGTGTACTAGTTCAAACAGACATGGCTCTGGTTCAAACAACGTGGTTATAACGATTTTTCATTTTCACCTTTTGAATTTTTTCATCAAATCATATTTGTAAACGTATTTCTGATAATCTAAATCTTTTTGACTAAGTTAATTAGATTCAAACCGCTGAAATGTAAGAAAATAACTTTGAATAGACCGATCAATGTCCGGTTCAAAATAGTTTACCTGTCACTTGAACAGGTAAATTTCAGCTGGTCGACAACTAATTAGCCTTGATTAAAATGAGAAGGTATTACAGTAGGGGTTGTTTTGATAGTACTTAATGATCATGTCACTTTTATGACCGGAAATGTGTAGCTGTTAAAGGCAAAAAGTTGGGTAAAAAAGATCGCGAATTATGTTAAAATGACTGTCTCTCAAGAAAGCCTTGAAAACTAAAAAGTAGATGACCGTTTCATGCTTTGCCCAGCCGGACTTTTACTGGACATTATACAAATGTCCGGAATATATGAACGTTTTGGAAGCCCAGCTTTCCCTTTGTGATATGGAACCTTGTAGTACAATTTCATAAAGATCCATACACTTACACACAAGTTATTGTCCTGAAACTAGAAAAATGCTTGTTTTTTTGCCCCTTTTTGGCCCCTAATTCCTATAATTTTGAGGCAATTACCCCCAAAATCAATCCCAGGCTTCCCTTTGTGGTATGGTACCTTGCAGTACAATTTCAGAGAGATCCGTACACTAACACACAAGTTATTGTCTGGAAACTAGAAAAATGCTTATTTTTGGCCCCTTATTCCTATACGTTTTGGGCAATTACCCCCAAACTCAATTCCAGCTTTCCCTTTGTGATATGGAACCTTGTAGTACAATTTCAGAAAGATCCATACACTGACATACAAGTTATTGTCATGAAACTAGAAAAATGCTTGGTTTTTGCCCCTTTTTTGGCCCCTAATTCCTAAAATTTGGAGGCAATTACCCCAAAAATCAATCCCAGCATTCCCTTTGTGATATGGAACCTTGTGGTACAATGTCAGAGAGATCCATACACTAACACACAAGTTATTGTCTGGAAGTTACAAAAATGCTTATTTTTGGCCCCTAATTCCTTAACTGTTGGTACCATAACCCCAAAATCAATCCCAACCTTCCTTTTGTGGTATTGAACCTTATGGTAAAATTTCATAGAGATCCATTCACTTAAACTAAAGTTATTGTGCGAAAACCAATGTGTCTTCGGATGTCGACGACGCCAACGTCATACCAATATACGATATAAAAAGTATATTTTTGTTGATTTTTAATCAAAATTGGTCGTGAAAAACCAGGCCTGAACAGACTGAATGATCAGAAAACAACATTTCTTTTACCAATTGATATACCTGTAATTGGTTGAAGCCTGTAATTACCTACTAAGAATGTAAATCAATGCTTTCATTTTTTTTTGGGTGATATGTATATATATATATATATATATATATATATATATATATATATATATATATATATACATTATACATATAGACCCATATTTAGACCTGTTTTCATTTAAGAGGTAATGCTTACTAGGCATAAAACATAATAAGACCTCTAGATGCTTAAATGTTGAAAAGTAAATATCTAAATACGAATGAAAGAAGCAAGAGGGGGTCTGGTGGTCTTTCCCTGGAAATATCTTAATGTGTACGTTTTTGTTTTTGTAAGGGTTTAACTTAGATCAAAGAAGCTTTATCGTTTAACTTTACATAAAGGTATATAGAAGATGTTCTTTCCATTAACAATACAGACTTTTCTGATTGGGTCCCATCAAAATTCCTGAATTAGAAATTACAGACACCACATATACAGCTTCCTCTGCCTAATTTTTAGACACAAACTCTGAATTTGACTACAGCGGTCATCTCAATACCAGAGTCAATGACAAACGAAATGATTTCAATTTTGAAATTATCAATTTTCCTCACCTTAGCAGCAATTTGCTAACTTCATCCTTGTATTGAGTATACATTTCTCAACTCATGCGATATTCAGGAGCTTGCAGCTGCTACTCTGAGTAAGACATCATCAGTGTGAGCAAAAAATTAATGAGCCAGAGTTTTGTGAAAGAACGTTTTGTCCTTCTTCTCCAAAAGTTCATTGAAAAGTACCATGACCTAATAGATAAATATTCAAGTTCTACTTCACAAATAATACAAGATTGTCTTGAGTTATAGATTCTAGGTGCTGACTCTGTGTAGAATTTTAACTACTTTACAGTTTTACCTTTATTTGTCTTTGTACTATTATGTTCCATTTGGTTGTATGACTTTTGACATGATTCGGTATATGTGCATCCAGCTTTCGAGTTTTAGGCTTTTGGCATTCCTTATGTGGATGGCACCAGAGATGTGAGTCGGACACATGATGTTTTTATAGTGTTATTTTCATTTTGTATACCCTTGTATTTATATTTTACTTATTTTGTATTTTATCAGGAAAGTGTATGTCATTATGCTTTACAATACTAACTGTATTATCAACTAAAGCACTTAATTGTAAGTGTATTTGAATGTTTAAATCAGTTGTGCTGTATGTCTGCTATGCATGTTTAAACAGTTTTGGCTGCTGGATCCCAGTTATGGCCACGTTAACCAACTATGTCTGTTTTGGTTGCTCACCCAATGTTGCAATATTACTGAACATTAAACAACTGTCATACAAGTGGGCATTTTAGCTAGCTAGAAAACCAAGTTTAACCAGCCATTTTCTTACGAAAATGTCTGTGCTTTCAGAAATATGACAGTTGTTTTTTCATACGTTTTTTTTAAACCATATCATTTTTACTCAATTTTTACAAAAATTAACAAGGATCTTCGTTTTATAGATATGACTGAGAAACGAGAAACATTTATGAACCACATCAACAAACGACAAGTACTGAACATCAGATTCCCGACTGAGGACAGGTGCAAACAAATGAAGCGGGTTTAAATATTTGAATAGGTACCAACCTTCACCCTTTTCTGAAACAATAGTGTAACATCACAACATAGAAAGACACACTTTAAAATATCAATTGAAATGGCTTAACTCAATCAAAAGACATATTAACATACACTGAACGAATAAATTTGATCTATGACACAATGTAATGTTTGTTTACATTTTTATTTTTTTGAAATTTCAAGAAGCAATCCGTTTTTTGTAGTTTTGTAAAAACTGTGTACTTTTAAACCTTGATTTTTTTTTAATACTGATCATAACGTGGAAACTATTTTTTGTCATTATTATTCATTAAATTAGATTATTTACTGACGTTGCATGTGTCTTCTCTATAAGATTTCCTTCACGAGGCGAAACCAAGGTTGACAATGTCTTTTCGAGGGGAAACAATCTGCTCTATCATCCTCTCAGATATGTGTTATTTAATTTATTATACTGAATGTTCTGTTATTACTGTCTTTTAAATTTCAAATTCAAAGTAATAAACTATGTCGTCTTGTATATAACAATCATCCGTATTTATTAAAGTGCACACTTGAGCAAGCGTGTCCGTGAAGGGTAATAGAGTATTTGCCATAGGATAGAGTAAATTGTCTCCCTCGTATTAACCAGAAGTATAATAAATATATATGTTTAACTCAACTAAACCACTTCTTTTCTTTTTCAGAAACATGACTACTAGTATAAGCAAGTGTATTTCAGTCTAGGGCATTTAAAAAAAATTCAAACCTTAAAATGAAATCAAGAAAACACATTTGATTTTTAAAAGGCTGATGTCCATTATACTCACCAACTTAGATTTGTGAGGTTTCTTTTCTCCAAATACAGCAGGATAATATGTAAACATAACATTCCCAGTAAAATCACAGCCAAAAACCATCAAATGCCAGTTAGAAATAGAAATATCCTGGAAAAAATGCAACATAACTTTGGACAGAGTCAGACATTGCAAAAAATGCAAATAACATATGAAGACAAATGCCAGGAGGATTTAAACAAATTTAAGAGATAGGCGGATAATAATTTTGAATAAACAATTTACAAACAAAGCTGATCCATAAAATTATAAGAGTTGCTTTGATCTGGTAAGAACCCTTGATTCTAAATTAATTTTACAGTTTAAGTAATTCAAAATGACTTTCCATTTTAATGCCTTTATAAAGTTAGCAATTATGTCAATTTATCATCAAACTCCTTAAATCAACTTTTAGGTGCACAGTATCGTATTGTTTGTTAACCATCTAACAGATCCTTTAAGAATGGTCACAAGTATAAAACTTGTGAGTGTATGGACTGTATACTGTCAGAATGTATCATTATGATTTACATGTTCATTTTTAGGCCTTATGATAAAATAATAAAACCCAAGCATCGTTGATGTTGTGATCCAGCCATATTCATAGCTAGCCTGATATTCTTTCTGACCATACCTTTTTCAATATTTTTTTCTCTTTTCATTTCCAATCTTACTGTAAAATTTCTATGTTATTGTCCAAAGGTAGGGAATTTCCCAATATTGATGCAAATATTGATATATTATTGATATTTCAATTTTAGTCAGATTTTTTTTTTATAAATATTTGCAATTTAATGGTATTGACAAGAATGGAAAGGGAAATCGTCAAACAAGTAATATATTTCTTTATATGCCATTAATAATAACTGGCTTAATAAATTCCAGAAAGAGGCCTTGGAAATGCACTTTCTCAACAACAAAAATTAAAAAAAAAAAAACTATTTTTCATCTAAATTGGTGTTCATTCTTCATCAGAAAAAATACATTTCCTGTATTCAAATTTAAATGTACAAATATACCTAATGCTGAGATATTTCCAATTACTGTTAAATAGCAATATAACGGGATATAAATGTAGAACAAACAAATAAATTTTATTGCAGAAAATGCTCAGGTAAGAGTTATGCAATTTTGTTTATTGATTCAACCAAATTTCTGATCATTGTAACTAATTAATTAGAATTTGATTATTGACTTATGTCAGATGATAATGACACTGATTATATAAGTGAAATAAAATTTGCTTGGATTTTTTTATACATAATTTTTTTCATTTTTTGTCTTTTCTTTAAAAAAAAAAAACACACATCTGATTAATAATTCAGCTAGCTAGCAAAATTAACAGCATATTTTAATGTAGTGTAGCTCAAAATAAATAATACATTTGTAGGTTTACTATTGAGGTCAAGAATGTGTGTATTCAGATAGGTGTGTAATAAATTGTCTATCTAATTATGTAACAGGTAGCTCAAAATAAATAATACATTTGTAGGTTTACTATTGAGGTCAAGAATGTGTGTATTCAGATAGGTGTGTAATAAATTGTCTATCTAATTATGTAACAGGTCATGAGATATTAACTGTGGTGAATTAAGACTGGGGTTGTTTCCAATTAATACTTACACCTTTGAGTATAATTATTTGGAAATATAAATCTTGACAGTTGATAATCGTACTGACTCTTACTTGACTATGGAAAGAATTGGAGTAATACCATTTCAAAAAAGTGTGGGAATCAACTTAAATATATTAATACACATGTTAATCCAAATTTCACTGAATAATAACTTACACAAGCATAAGATACTAATATAATACTTTTAAAATTCTTATCAACTGATTCAAATGATGTACAAATACTTTTCAAATTAATTCATAAATAGTAAATCATTATAAATTTTGATTAACAAAGGAACTATATGCAAGTGTATATCTAAAATAAACAGGTTGTTCGACCAATCTTTTCTTAATTTAAGGGCAAATTACATGTCAAAAGTTGACAGTTGATGATTTAAATGGTGTAGAAAGTTTCTACAAGTCATAAAAACACATAATTAGTTTCATGATATGTCTTCAACTTAGTATTCTGCACCATCTCCAAAACCAGAGTGATCACATAGATCCAGCATGGCTGAATCAATAATTTGAATTGGAAAATACTTTTCATTGTACACATTTAGATGTTTGCAACAAAAAAGCTAACACAAGTCAAATAACATAAAAACAGACACTCCATAAACATAAGTATTCAAAACTTATTTCTTCATCTGCTTCCTTTAAAAGGGATCATACAATTAATTTCATTGATCACTGGTAAATTTTGACATACTTTACTGTTACTCCACTAGTCAAGATCTTACCCATATTCCTGATAAAAATCTCTGCAGAGGAGCATTTAAGGCTCTGTTTTTATCTCTCAGGTCACCATAACTATGAATACGCATCTGACAAGTCTGCTGACTGAAAAATCAAAATATTTCTTCGCCATAATGTATTAAAATGTTTAAAACAATAATCTGTCATACATGAAATGAAAGTACTGTGGATTTATTTATTTTCGTGGGTACCAATTTTCGAGGATTAAGGAAAACTTAAATGTTCATGGATATTTAATTTCTTGGTTTTGTCGAATTCTGCATACAAGCCTATAGAAAATTTCTCATTCGTTGAACATTTATTTCATGGTTCACCTGTACCCACGAAATCCACAAAAATTGGTATCCAACGAATAATAATGAATCCACAGTATTTTCTGTTTTTCAGATTGTTTTGCCAACAGGAATTTCCATATTAAACACAATAATTTGCATCAAATATCTACCATCAGTCAGTTAGTAATCAATGATGTTAAAAAATAATTATAACTATAAACTTGTAACTGTTTTAAAAATATTTGGTCACCACTCATTTTCAAACTTGTCTGAGACATTGCTGATATAAACCTTTGATACAAATTTGATTAAAATCTGACAAGAATTGCATACCTGTCAACCTCTGAAACTGAAAATGCAGGTCATGACCTGCATTGAAGAAGAAAATGTCAGGTCATAACACGTAATCACTTTTTCGGTCCAATTTTAGTATTGAGATTTTTTTTTCATATAACATATACATGTATGGTACTACTAAGTTTCCTTAAAGTAATCACTTTTATATTTGTTAAGTATATAAATATTTATTATTAATTAAATATCTTTCTATAACAATGCCCTTTTATTGTTCTATTCACACTAGTTTACTTTTTTTTTATTAATGAATGTCATATACCCCAGCTAATCATTTATAGCTAATGTGCTCCTATACACAGGAGGAAGATAAATAGAAAGAAGTTAGTTTATTTCCTTTTAGTGTAACATCTAGAGCATATGGATTTGATTTAAAGCTTTTACATTTAAAGGATAACAAAATTATTCTCTCCAACAGAAATGTATTAAAAGGTTCAAATTGTTTTAAAATGATTTTTACAGGATATTTGATATTTGCAAACAGCAAATCTTTTAATTAGGACATAGAATTGTATGTGAAGCTTGACTGGCTTCAACTTTCTGTTGTACAATTAACAAACAATCCTCAAATTGTTACTTTTCAATCAAATGTAATGTTTTGAAAGCTGTCATTGGCATGGTAAATAAGCAAATTCTAATATCAATTGTTTACCTTTTCAAAGGAAAAACGCTGAGAAAACCAAAAGTATATTTAAATTCTAAATACCGAAAACAATACCGGTCAGAAAAACGGGTGAAAACAGGTCATTTTCTGAAATCCCAAGTTATTTGAATACCCAGCAGGTATTTAAAAAATCCTGTGTGCAGGGGGAAGTTCTCAGGTTTAACCCGCAGAATACGGGTCAGTTGACAGCTATGGAATTGTACATGTGAGAGGGCCTACAAGACTGGACTGACAGACAGATGGAGGCCAGGTATTTCTATATACCCTGCAATGTTTCTCGTGGGGGACAATTAAAGGTTATGTCAGTGTTCCCTTCCTTTTCATCATTTTACTATGCACGGTAGTGTCTTCAGTCATTGTTTTTATTGGCACAAGAAATTTGAGAAATCAGTCTTCTGAATTTGAAAAATTAATAATATAACTAATGTTTTTTTTTAAATATCCTCATAAGTAAAATCTGTTCTCAGACTGGTAACAACAGTTTCCCTCTCATCAGTTTCACTTTCACATTGTTTGAATTGTTCAAGAAGGTTGTCTTCCCACTGTCCAATTGTATGTTATCTCCACTGGAACAGCTGATTCAATAGCAAACATTTCAACAAAGAAAATTTCATCAAGATCAAAACAATGTCGGACTATACCCAATTATTCTGGCAGTGGAATGTCATCATCCAGGTCTTCTTTATTATCAGGTCATTGGTCTCATTGGGGTTCACAACGTGGTACCCAGCATTTAGAATAAAATGTGATCGTCTTACTTTACGAGTTAAAAAAGTTTCAATGTAACAACATAAGTTCTTTCCGAGACCTTTTCAGCATAGATGTATTAAAATTGTTATTATTATCCTTTTTTTTCTCTTTTTCGGTGTACTACATAAAATCTCCATATTGTTTGTTTGAGCTAACTTATTTCAGTGACAAACTTAATATTGTTTATAAAAACAGTTCACTGCTTTATGTTCATTGTTTAACACCTTGCTATCTTTTTTATCCTATTAAACCCTCTTGTGTTTACAACTTTGTTTTGATTGCACATCTATTTCAATACTGTTTTGATTTACTGTTAAATTATTTTTACAAACTGGTTTTGACAAGTAATAATTAATGTAATTAAGAGTAACCAGATTGCAAAATTAGATCAAAATTTGGAATACAAAGGGTCAGGTTTACAGAGGGTAATTTTTGCACAGGATTTGAAGGAGTAAAAAAAAATACTTCAGTTTAGGGCTGGAATGAACAGGAAGCCCGTAATGGTCCAATTTGATTACTCAGGTTTGACTATATATATTTCTTATCAGGTGTCTATATCTATTTCTCCTTTAACTTAGAAACAAAAGACCCTTTTCATGATTTTGCAGAATTTTGACAGTCATGTTTAATTGAAGTTTGGTACACATTTCTTACAGGGTATCTGGAATATGTCCTTTCCTTAAAGTTTGATAGGAATTAGTCCTTTCAAGGATCTTTTAGAATATTTTTATTCAAATCTTTAAGAAAATTTCTGATTTGAAACCTAAAGAGGATCTTTCATAAACCCTTCCTTAGATCATTCCTGTTAAAGTTGGATGAGGAGATATATCGAGATCTCTTTCGGTTATTTGTGTCTGGGTTGCTGTTGCATGTTCTTTTAGTCAAATTCAGAGAAGATGAAAATGTGAACAGTTGGACAATAGACAACAACAGATGCCAAGCGATGATTATAGCTTACATAACAATTTGGGCCAGGCGTGAAAAAGTGACTCAAGAAATGGCTGATACCCTAGTGTGCTGAGATTTAACTAAGGAAAGAGGATGCAACAAAAACTTGGAATGGGTCAAATGCAGAACATTGTATTTCATTATGTGTAACTAGTAACAAGAGTGCACATGATGAAATGTCTCGCCTGCTTTACTGAACATTGATTTTATGTTAATAGTCCTAAAAATAAAGTTTTTCTACAAGTATCACATAAACATACACATGATCCAAGAAAATGAGGTCAAGGTCAGATAAATCAAGCTGGAAATGCATGTACGTCTTACAATCATTCCATACACTGAATATAGTTGACCTATTCTTATAGTATACAAGAAACAAACCAAACCATGAAAACTTCATATTGACAAGTGAACCTCGAAAATCAGGTCAAGGTCAAATGCAAGACTGACATGTACACCTTAAAATCATTCCATGCATCAAATGTTGTTGACCTATTGTTCTAAGAAACAAACTTAATCAGGAAAACATAGCATTGACCAATGGATCATGAAATGAGGTCAAGGTCAGATGATACCTGCCAGGCGGACATATACACCTTACAATCATTCCATACAACAAATGTAGTTGACCTATTGCATACAGTATTAGAAAAACAGACCAAAACACAATAAAATGCTCCTCTGGGTGCAGCCTGATAAGACCGCAGAGGTCAAACCCTGAACAGTCTGGGCAAGTATGGACACAACATTTAAGCTTAAAACAGCTATGAATTTGGATTGTGATTGAATATTTGACACAGCATAGGTTTGTGACACAAAATGAATGTGGTCAAAGAACTGAAAAATTTGAAATTGGACATTTACCTATTATGGTCCAATATCCAAAATCTAAGTACATTGTTAGAATCAGCATACCAAAGAACCCCAAGAATTCAATTTTTGATGAAATCAAACAAAAGCTTAACTTAGGACCCTTTGGAGCTCAATGTGGACCAATTTGATAATGGAGCCCAAAATCCAAAATCTCTAAATACATGGTTAGATTCAGCATTTCAAAGAACCCGTAAATTCAATTTTTGTTGGAATCAAACAAAGTTTAATTTTGGACCCTGATTTGGATCAACTTGAAAACTGGACCCAAATATCCAAAATTTAAATACAGGTTTAGATTCAGCATTTCAAAGAACCCCATATATTCAATTTATATTGAAATCAAACAGTTTAATTTTGGACCCAGATTTGGATCAACCTGAAAACGGGGTCCAAAATCAAAAATCTAAATACATGTTTATTAACAGACAATATAAGCTTAGTTTTTTAAAGGAGTTCGCTTCATCAAAAATAAATGTGGATTATGATGCCCCCGCTTGCATATCATATAGTTATAAAGGGACATAACTGAAGAACGGTAAAAGTGACGCTACCCAAATTTGAACTTGATCTGAGTTTTGTGGTAATAAGCATTGTGTGTAAGTCTCATAACATTTGGTTGAGGCAAACTTAAGTTAGAGAACAGAAACTAAAAATTTTGCAATTTTTCCATTTATAAAGGGGCATTACTCTAGAACGGTTTGAGTGATGCCACCAAAATTCAAACTTGATCTGTGTTTTGTGGTAATAAGCATTGTGTATAAGTTTCATAACATTTGGTTGAAGCAAACTTAAGTTAGAGAACGGAAACTAAAAATTTAGCAATTTTTCCATTATAACGGGGCATAACTCTAACACCATTTAATTGACGCCACCAAAATTCAAACTTGATCTGTGTTTTGTGGTAATAAGCATTGTGTATAAGTTTCATAACATTTGGTTGAGGCAAACTTAAATTAGAGAACGGAAACTAAAAATTTTACAATTTTTCCATTTATAAAGGGGCATAACTCTAAAATGGTTAGAGTGACGCTACCAAAATTCAAACTTGATCTGTATTTAGTGGTAATTAGCATTGTGTGTAAGTTTCATAACATTTGGTTGAGGCCAACTTAAGTTAGAGAACGGAAACTAAAAATTTTGCAATTTTTCCATTTATAAAGGGGCATAACTCTAGAACGGTTAAAGTGACGCCACCAAAATTCAAACTTGAACTGTGTTTTGTGGTAATAAGCATTGTGTATAAGTTTCATAACATTTGGTTGAGGCAAACTCAAGTTAGAGAACGGAAACCAATTTTGGGACGTAAGTATGTACAGAGGGACAAGGGTAAAACTTAATGCCCCCTCCGCTACAGTGGGGTATAAAAATAAATGGGGAATATTTCCATGGTACACAGATGATGCCCCCGCTTGTAAAATTCACACTTGATCTGTGTTTTGTGGTAATCAGAATTGTGCATAAGTTTCATAACATTTGGTTGAGGCAAACTAAAGTTAGAGAATGGAAACGAAAAAATTCAGCGATTTTTCTATTTGTAAAGGGAATTACTCTAGAACGGTAAAAGTGACGCCACCAACATTCAAACCTGATCTGTGTTTTGTGGTAATAAGCATTGTGTAAAAGTTTCATAATATTTGGTTGAGGCAAACTAAAGTTAGAGAATGGAAAAGCTGAATTTTTTCATTTGTAAAGGGGTATAACTCTAGAATGGTAAAAGTGATGCCACCCAAATTCAAACTTGATCTGTGTTTTGTGGTAATCAGCATTGTGTATAAGTTTCATAGTATTTGGTTGAGGCAAACTAAAGTTAGAGAATGGAAACCAATTTTGGGATGTACAGACAGACAAGGGTAAAACGTAATGCCCCCTCTGCTACAGCGGGGGCATAAAAATCTATATAGCATTCAGAAAATTACTTAATACAGAATAACAAACAAACCTACCACAAAATTCTTAAAACAATTTACCAAAGAAAAGAAAAAAATAATTTCCAAAATATCATTTATCATTAATACAATGTCTTTAAAAAATCTATAAAACTTATCTGTAATTATCTTCAAAATATCTAATAATGAACAGTAGATTTTAAACTATATTTATACCATCCTACAGAGCTTATCATCAACAACACTTAGGAAACACAAAATTTTCAAATAAATCTGTCACTCCAATTATAATTGTGTAATTGATTTTACGATCATTTCTTATCATTAATGTAGATTTTCTTTTCAGTCTGGGCATGGTATTTCACAGTTATCATACTGGAAAACAAACAACAACAAAAATTAAAGAAGGCAAATAAATTTTAGATCATATAAAAACACTTAGTGAAACAAACTTTATATATATAATTAATAGTTCCCAATATTTTTTCTTTCATTTGTCACAAACTAATATCTGCAAAAAGTAAAATCACAAAAAAACTGAACTCCGAGGAAAATTCAAAAAGGAAAGTCCCTAATCAAATGGCAAAATCAAAAGCTCAAACACATCAAACAAATGGATAACAACTGTCAAATTCCTGACTTGGTACAGGCATTTTCTTATGTAGAAAATGGTGAATTGAACTTTGTTTTATAGCTAGCTAAACCTCTCATTTGTATGACAGTTGATGCAACTTATCTATCAATGTAAATAACTTTATCTATACCATGTATTGTAATGAAATATATCCTTTAATAAAAATACATTATTATCTAAAAATATAATTTTTTTTATGAAGATGTAACAAAACATAATGTATGGCACAATTGTATTTAAAAACTTCACTTATCTACACTTTCACTTCAACAGATGAGCAAAGGTCTATTTTAATTTCCAAGGGAATTTTCAACAATAAGAAAATATTCAAACATGTTAACAATCTTTAAATAGAACACAATGCATACACAATTATCACCACAATTAATTTATCTGAAAAAGAACACAATGCATACACAATTATTACCACAATTAATATATCTGAAAAAGCAATCTATTTTAAACTATGACTCAACTATTAGTTGTGCAATAAATCTATAAATGTAGAGCTTAATTAACTATTTAAAATCACAACCCTACTATTGTGGTATGAAACCTTGTGCTAAAACTTCTTACACATCCATATTCTTATACTAAAGTTATTGACTGTGAACAAATTTATTTTCCACGAACCACTGATGTAAACCACAACAAGAATGTGTCCATAGTACACGTATGCCCCACTCGCACTATCATTTTCTATGTTCAGTGGACCGTGAAATTGGGATAAAAACTCTCATTTGGCATTAAAATTAGAAAGATCCTATCATAGGGAACATGTGTACTAAGTTTCAAATTGTTCGGACTTCAACTTCATCAAAAACTACCTTGACCAAAAACTTTTAACCTGAAGCAGGGCAGACGAAAGGACGAATGGACCCACACACCAGAAAACATAATGCCCCTGTACTATCGTAGGTGGGGCATAAAAATAGTTCTCTAAAATTAGATATGAAGTTACATGTATATCTATTTTCAACTATGACCCAACTTAAAATTTCTGTTAATTGTCCAATAACATCTCTGAATTTAGATTCTGAGCAAATATGTAATAATAGCATAGTTTCATGCACAGAATGAATGTGGTATAAGTTCTTAAATAATTTTAAAATTAGACATTTACCAATTATGGTCCAATATTCAAATTCTAAATACATGGTTGGATTCAGCATTTCAAATAACCACATGGTTTCATTTTTTGTTAAAATCAAACTAAATTTTATTTTGGATACTTTGGACCTTTATGGGGTCCAGCTTGAAAAACGGGCCCATAATAAAAAATTTAATACACTGTTAGATTGCAAACTTTTAAAAAAAGAACACCAATGATTTAATTTTTGAAGAAATCAAACAAAGTTTAATTTTGGACCCAAATTTGGACCAACTTTGAAAACCAAGCACAAAATCAAAAAATCTGAAACACTGATAGATTGACCATATCAAATAACACAAACAATTTAATTTTTGATGAAATCAAACAATGTTCAGTTTTGGACCCCAATTTGGACCATCTTGAATACTGTCCCCAAATCAAATATCTAAATACCACTTAGATTCAGCATATCAAAGAACCCCAACCATTATTTTTTTTTTTAAATCAAACAAAGTTTAATTTTGGACCCTTTGGACCTTAATGTGGGCCAACCATGCCCCAAATCAAAAATACAAAAACATGCTTAGATTCAGCATATCAAAGAACCCCAAGAATTCAATTCTTTTTTAAATAAAAAAAAATTGTTTTTTGGACCCTTTGGACCTTTATGTGGACCAATTCGAAGACGGGCCTCAAAATAAAATAAACAGCTGCGCCATGAGCCCATGATACACCCATCCCTTTTTCAAAGAATAAAGTTCAATAACTTCTCAATGTCATATCAGAAATCTAAAAAAAACTAAAGGGAGGTTATCTTCAGTCACCAAAGTTTCACGAAAACTGCTCAAAGCACTTTAAAGATATTGTCTGAAAACTGGAACATCACCCCTTTTTATGAATAAAATCCCATAACTCGGAAAAGTAAAATCTAAAATGTATAAACACCGAAAGGGAGCTTACGTCAATAGATATAAAAAATTCACTAAAGTTTCATGAAGACTGCGGAAAGCATTTCTGAGTTATTGTCCGAAAACTGGAAAATCCCCTTTTTTTAATGAATAAAACCCCATAACCTGGAAAGTTAAAATAAAAAATTTATAAAAATCGAAAGGAAGCTCATGTTAATATAAACAATTCATCAAAGTTTCTGGCAAATTGGTGACAGTGTTTTTGAGTTATTTTCGAAAACTGGAAAATCACCATTTTTTTAATGAATAAAACCACATAATTCGGAAACGTAAAATCTAAAATTTATAAAAAACGAATTGGGGGCTCCCGTCAATAGATATAAACAATTCACCAAAGTTTCATGCAAAATTGGTTAAAGTGTTTTTGAGTTATTGTCCGACATGTGGACGACGGACGGACAGGCAATGGTATACCATAATACGTCCCGTAAACGGGTGTATAAAAAATTTAAATACACAATTAGATTCAGCATATCAAGGAACACCAATAATCTAATTTTTAAAGATATCAAACAAAGTTTAATTTTGAACCCTTTGGACCTTAGTATGAATCATTTCAAAAATAGACCCTAAAATCCAAATACTAAATACCCAATTAGATTCAGCATATTAAAGTATCCCAAGAATTCAAGACTTTTGAACTAAACCCCATTGAAATTGCTAAAACAATAAGCAATTAATACAAGGTATTGGTTTTGGCCCCTTTTAACTAAAATAAATGTGGAATGTGTCCATGGGACACAGATGATGCCCCCGCTTGCAAATCATATAAAGATATAAAGAGACATAATTGAAGAACAGTTAAAGTGACGCTACCCAAATTTGTACTTGATCTGAGTTTTGTGGTAATAAGCATTGTGTATAAGTTTCCTAGCATTTGGTTGAGGCAAACTAAAGTAAGCGAATGGAAACGAAAAATTCAGCAATTTTTCCCTTTGTAAAGGGGCATAACTCTAGAACAGTTGAGGCAAACTAAAGTTAGAGAACAAAAACGAAAAATTCAGCAATTTTTATGTTTATAAAGGGGCATAACTCAAGAAAGGTAAAAGTGACAAAATTAATTTCAAACTTGACCTGTATTAAGTGGTAATAAGCATTGTGTAAAAGTTTCATATCATTTGGTTGAGGCAAACTAAAGTTAGAGAACAGAAACGAAAAATTCAGCAATTTTTATGTTTATAACTCAAGAACGGTAAAAGTGACACCACCCAATTTCAAACTTGATCTGTATTATCAAGTAATAAGCATTGTGTATAAGCTTCATAACATTTGGTTGAGGCAAACTAAAGTTTGAGAACGGAAACGAAAAAATCAGCAATTTTTATGTTTATAAAGTGGCATAACTCAAGAACGTTAAAG
This sequence comes from Mytilus coruscus, assembly GCA_017311375.1. Classification (NCBI taxonomy): domain Eukaryota; kingdom Metazoa; phylum Mollusca; class Bivalvia; order Mytilida; family Mytilidae; genus Mytilus; species Mytilus coruscus. The sequence goes on along the minus strand of CM029606.1, from coordinate 22,099,378 downwards.
TTAGGCCACCAAATTTCAAACTTGATCTGTATTATGTGGTAATAAGTATTGTGTATAAGCTTCATAACATTTGGTTGAGGCAAACTAGTTAGAGAACGGAAACGAAAAATTCAGCAATTTTTATGTTTATAAAGGGGCATAACTAAAGAACAGTAAAAGTGACGCCACCCAATTTCGAACTTGATCTGTATTATGTGGTAATAAGCATTGTGTATAAGTTTCATAACATTTGTTTGAGGCGAACTAAAGTTAGAGAATGTAAACAAAATATTCAGCAATTTTTTTGTTTATAAAGGGGCATTCAGCAATTTTTTTGTTTATAAAGGGGCATAACTAAAGAACGGTAAAAGTGACGCCACCCAATTTCGAACTTGATCTGTATTATGTAGTAATAAGCATTGTGTATAAGTTTCATAACATTTGGTAGAGGCAAACTAAAGTGAGAGAATGAAAACGAAAAACTCAGCAATTTTTATGTTTATAAAGGGGCATTACTCAAGAACCGTTATAGTGAAGCCACCCAATTTCGAACTTGATCTGTATTATGTGGTAATAAGCATTGTGTATAAGTTTCATAACATTTGGTTGAGGCAAACTAAAGTTAGAGGGAAACGAAAAATTCAGCAATTTTTATGTTTATAAAGTGGCATAACTCAAGAACTGTAAAAGTGATGCCACCCAATTTCAAACTTGATCGGTATTATGTGGTAATAAGCATTGTGTATAAGTTTCATAAAATTTGTTTGAGGGAAACTAAAGTTAGAGAACGGAAACAAAATATTCAGTAATTTTCATGTTTATAAAGGGGCATCACTAAAGAACAGTAAAAGTGAAGCCACCCAATTTCAAACTTGATCTGCATTATGTGGTAATAAGCATTGTGTATAAGTTTCATATCATTTGGTTGAGGCAAACTAAAGTGAGACTTCGGAAACGAAAAACTCAGCAATTTTTATGTTTATAAAGGGGCATTACTCAAGAACCATTATCGTGATGCCACCCAATTTCGAACTTGATCTGTATTATGTGGTAATAAGCATTGTGTAAAAGTTTCATAAAATTTGGTTGAGGCAAACTAAAGTTAGAGAACAGAAATCAACTTTGGGACGTATGGATGGACGTACGTACAGACGGACAAGGGTAAAACTTAATGCCCCCTCCGCTACTGCGGGGGCATAAAAATGTTTTTGTTAGACCTTTTTTGGTCCCTAATTCCTAAACAGCTATGACAATAACCCACAAAATTAATCCCAACCTTCCTATTATGGTGTGGAACCTTGTGTTAAAATTTTGACCAAAGAAATATCTCTTTTACTCAAGTTATTGTCTTAAAACCAGACAAATAATTGTTTTTGCCCCTTTCTGGCCCCTAATTACAAAACAGCTAAGACAATAACCCCCAAAATCAATCCCAACCCTCCTATTGTGGTATGGAACATTGTACTAAAATTTCTTACACATCTATACACTTACAGTAAAGTTATTGTCTGAGAACCAATTTATTTTCCATGAGCCAGTAAAACTGACCTTTTTTGGCCCCTAATTACAAATCCGCAAGGACAATAGCCCCCCAAAACAATCCCAACCATCCTTTACTTGTATGGAACCTTGTGCTAAAATTTCATGGAGATTAATGAACTTATACTCAAGTTATTGTCTGCGAACCAAAATGTCTTCAGACGCAGACAACACCATAACATAATACTACCTGAGGTCGTATAAAAACTTAATATTAACCACCGAACCATGAAAATGAGGTCAAGGTCCTCCATACACCAAATATAGTAGACCTATTGCTTTGAGTCTCTGAGATATGGACTTAACCACGAAAACTTAACCTTGTTCACTGATCCATGAAATGAGGTTGAGGTCATGTGAAAACTGTCTGACAGGCATGAGGACCTTGCAAGGTACGCACATAACAAATATAGTAATCCTATTACTTATAATAAGAGAGAAATTAACATTACAAAACATTTTAACTTTTTTTGAAGTAGTCACTGAACCATGAAAATGAGGTCAAGAACAATGGACATATGACTGACAGAAACTTCATATCATAAATATTAGGCATCTATATACAAAGTATGAAGCATCCAGGTCTTCTACTTTCTGAAATATTAAGCTTTTAAGTAGTAAATTAACTCTGCCGACGTTGGATCACTGTCCCTATGTCTCTCTTTATGTGACAGAAGTTGCATACCGACAAAAAGTATGCTTTACATACATGTATGCATACAAAACATGGATAATTAATGATAACAAATGATGACTCCCCAAAATGGTTTGATAAACCTTATTTAATCATAACAGTTTATATTGAATTGCAATTTAACCTAAGTGAGAAAAAGATCAAAATGTTCTGTGGATCTAAGAAAGGAATTAGGACATCAAACTCAATAAGTGTTAATGAAGCCTAAAACATAGATCAGAATGACCTACTTTTTGTTGTAAAAAAGGATGCTTAACTTCCCAAGATGCATCTTTACATCAAGTAATATAATTACAGATTACTTAGTTTCAGAAACAGATATGGAACATAAAACTTGACTAATTTGACTAAAGTCAATGAATCCTAAAATATAGGACAGAGTAACCTTCGTTTTGTGTGAGCTACTACACTCCCCAGATCCAACCCTAGGTTATAAAATCCTTTTTGAGTTTAGTATATGTTGTAAATGAATTACTTTCACTATAAACATTTTCTTATATTTGGTTAATGTTTAAACGTCGTTTAGCGATGTAATTATGTTACCGTATATTCACGTTGCTAAGTAGCAACGATATTGTGATTTATGTAGTTTAAATAAAGATTTCGTTAGAATATATATGTCAGAGTATACTTATGTTATAAGCAGCATATACTCACGCATACACATCATCCTCAGCATACACTACGCTTTGTACAACAGATGGCCAGATGGCTGCAGTAAGAGCACTAGACTTTGCAGTTATCTGTGGGGTTACCAAATTGTCAAGACACCACAATTTTACTGTTCTATCAATACTGGCTGTCATAAAATATTTTGTACAGTGTGGAGACCAACTTAGGTCTGTCACAGTTTTAGAATGTGGAAGAAAAGTTCTGAATGGTAATAAAAGTAGTCCTTGGTCTGGTGTAGGAACTCTCAAAAGTGTTGAATCTGTTTCAAGATTCCAAATCCTTACAGAACCTACAATAATATCATCAAAACATTCATATTTGCATGATCAGTGAAGTGCCACCTATAGTAGAAGATAACTGCAAAAACACCAGCACATATTTGACCTGTACCAAGTCAAAAACATGACAATCAAGTACCAATTAATCCAATGTTGATAACTAATTGAAATTGGCCAGTATCACTATGTAGCATCACCACCAGATATAGGTACCCCCGAAGCAAAGAAACAATGATAGCAAAAGTATCTATTCTAATCTCTGTACAGTAAAACCTATTCCTTATACAATTTCCATTTTAGTTACACAAATATCTCTGTGAAACAATAGTTTATTTCGAAATACAGTGTTGTTCAAGCTTAAATATGATATTGTTCTACGAAAACGTCAAATGAATAGTTGAAGGATAAATGTGTATGAACTAGTCACATGCTTCTTTGAACAGGTACTACCTGATCCGATTCTGAAGATTCGAAAAGAGAGAAAGCCAATTAAGGATCATAATCAGCCCTAAATAGTAGCTTCATTATTAGGAATCAGTATCATAAAATTTTACTTGTCAGCAAAACGTAAAATATAATGAAAACAGGAAAAATTTGACCTTACCTGACTTCACATTTGTTTATTTCACCACTTCAGGAGTACCTATATCCAGTGGTGATGCTACACGAAGTATACCAGGGTAAATAATTTGATTTAAGGTCAATTATATTTAATCAACCAATGTGGTGTGTATTTTAGTTTGATTTTTTTTGGACTATTTTAATCATTTTGTAAGTGTATTATTCTTTTTTTCCCCCCAATAGTCAGGATTTTACATACCCCCATACATTACCACCTGACAAGGGTATGAAGGGGTGAAATATAGAAAATAATGCAGTATACAATATGAATTGCTGACTAAATGGTTTTTACAATAAATAGTATTTAAGGTTACATATAAATATTTGATTAATCTCTCTGTCTCTCTGACTTTCTCTCATACAATACTATGTATGTAACAACATATTTGATTTCAACGAAAGAAATCTCTGTATTACTGAAAAATTATTACACCAGGGTTTTCGATATCACAAACTAGTCAAAACATTTACTAAATTTTATCACCGGTACAAGGACATCATTCGTAAATATAAATTAACATGCAGACATCTTATATGTTCAGGTATTTCACATCCAATATTTTCAAAAGCTAACCAAACCTTTAAACAGACTTATTCTGAAAGGATATAGTTACGATACTGTTGTCAAGTCATTAAGGATTGCATATTTTGGTATTAATATTGATTCACTCATAGGGTCTTTGCATCAGAAATAAAAACATTTATTCTAAAACCAGTTGTTGGCATGATACGGGTTATGTTCTTCTCATATTTTTTATGATGGTAAACTACTAAACCCTTAACAGGAGGGATTGTACTTGATTTTCATATGATGAAGACATAATCTTTCAATCAGTTTAACTGAGGTCTGGAGCTGGCATGTCAGTAACTGCTAGTAGTCCTTTGTTCATTTATGTATCATTGTCATTTTGCTTAGTTTCTTTTGTTACCTATTCTGACATCGGACTAGGACTTCTTTTGAACTGAGTTTTACTGTGCGTATTGCTATGTGTTTCTTTATTCTACATTGCCTAGAGGTATAGGGGGAGGGTTGAGATCTCACAAAACATGTTTATCCCCGCCGCATTTTTGCGCCTGTCCCAAGTCAGGAGCCTCTGGCCTTTGAAAGTATTGTATGTTTTTTTAAATTAAGTTCATTTATATGTTTTGGAGTTTAGTGTGACGTCCATTTTCACTGAACTAGTACACAATTTTATTTAGGGGCCAGCTGAGGACATCCTCCAGGTGCGTGATTTTCTCACTGCGTTGAAGACCCATTGGTGGCCTTCGGCTGTTGTCTGCTCTTTTGTTGGGTTGTTGTCTCTTTGACATATTCCCCATTTCCATTCTCAATTTTATAATACTTTTCTCTCATCTGTTTTGTTACAATATGTATCATGACTTACTTTTTAAAACAATTATTTTAAAGGCAAGCATAACTTTGCTTATAGTATATAACTATTTTGTTTTCACTTAACTAAAAAAAAGATAATATGAAACAATATTTAGTTAAATATTACATGTAAAGAAGACTAAAAAGGTTTATTATTCTTTGTGTTTTCTTGGGTCTTGTTGATTTGAAGTTGATTTATTTTCATATCCGTTTTGTTGTAGTGTATTGTTTTTAACTAATATTGGCTAATTACAGCACCACTTATAATGGCTAATGAGAAATTCATTTTGGAAATATATTTATAGTACAGCAAAAAAGGCGCACCATCATTTAACATTATATCTTAGTCTAATTTTAATTCCTTTAGATAGATGGTACTGCTTTCTTGTTTGTAAATTTCTTTTAAGGCACTTTGTTGTATGTTGTTGTTTGAAACATCTTGATGGTTTTGGTCCAATTTTATTTAATTTAAGTATGTGATGTTGGTGGTCTGTTGTTTGGAACTGATAATCAGGTTTTTGTTTATTCTTTCACTATTTAGGTTATTTGTTCAGTGGTGGATTTACCAGGGCACAGGGGGCACATGCCCCCTCAGTTTGGGTCACCAAAATATTTTTAAACTTAATTTTATTGTGACCGAATTTGATTATCTACATCGGAAATTGACTCACAGCTTGATTTGACTTCTTTAATCTGTTAAGTAACCACAGAGTAAACCATGCATGATTTCTTACAACTGAGAGATGAGCGTGTAAATATTGACAACTATGTGTAAACTATGTGTAACGTCTATTTCCAAATGCTTTTATCAGATCGGGAACACTAGATTTCCTGACATCAGTATATATTTGCATAGTAATTTCCCAAAAAGAAGGTAAATATAGCCTTGAAAAACTGACCAATCGATTAAATGAAGTACAATGCATTGTGGGCTACTACAAGTTTACTACCACTAAAAAAACACGTGGAATTAGTGGGAAAACTATCAACTAATATAGTGTCTGGGACTCTCATAATACATATTTTTGTTAAGCCAAAGTATTAAATGTAAAATATATAATATAATCTTCAACTTGCATGCTCAGATAAAAAAAATATTGTTTACTGGCTACGCGATTCGACTTTCTTTTTCACCTTGTAAAAGTAGTTGAACAGGTTTTGTCCAATTGTTATGCATTGTACCTGTGCATTAATTTCAAGTGAAACTGAAATTTTTAATGAAATGACCAATGTCTAGTATAAAAATCATTTGAGCTCTTTGAAACCTGTCCAAGAGGTTTTGAAGGAATGGGTTACACGCCTCTCTATATATATGCTCTTGGATCTTTTTGTATCCTGTATGATGCCATTCCAAAAACATCGCTGTCTCGAAAAACACAAAGAACATGGCACTGAAACACTGCTTAATTTCAAGCATGTTACAGGCAATATGGATGTAACGACAGACGCAGACTACTCTCCACTTGATGTGTAAACATTTTATCAGGACCTGATCTAAAAGTAAGTACATTATATTCAGAATTCTTAAAAAAATTGTATTCTAAAAAGTGGTAACATTAAATAGCTTAACATATTTTGTACACTTTTGTCCATAGATGAAGTCTGTCTGTTGCCAATTTTATCCCAAAATACCTGTACTAATAAAAGCGAAACCAGTCCATTACAGTCTTACACCTGGCCATTATGAATGAGCCCGGCCATTCTGAACAAACAGGGCCATTATGGAATGTCATTTGTTATAGATTTAAACACATATCACGGGAAAATGAAGTATTATGAAATTAAGAGTTCCAAAGAACAAATATGACAAATTAATATCTTTTGATAAAATCTTTTCATAATAAAAAATAAAGAAACATAGATTACAAGCCAAAATTCATTCAACTTTAATTTTTTTTCCATGAAATAATTTTTTGTAAGTGGGGGTATCTTTGATCACTAGATCACCTATTCGGTACGATATGTTTAACTTTTGTATCTTTTGTAACTCCGATCTCATTAACCCCTTGTCATAATGAAATGAAACTATCTCATATTCCTAAAGTTATCATACAATGCCATTTTGCACTTCATATTTTGTTTTTTGCAAAATTATTTTTGGGGTTTCTATTTCCTTAACATGAACTTTGCCATTGTTTTATATGGGGTACCCATATTGTATCCGCAACTCCTCCTGAACCCATTATCATGATTTAATCAATCTTTCTCAGATTCGTTATCATATAATGCCATTGTGCAACTCCTACGGTTTAGGGATAAAAATACTTTATGGAATTCTATAGTAAATATCTCTTTTCAAGATAATGCAAAACCAATCTTTCTGAAAGGTGTTTGCCACGGTTTGTTTCTTAGAGACAAAGTAATAATTACACACCCTTCCTCGACTTAAATGACTTTTTTAATCATAAAAGTAGGTACAATATCATTACATCAATTATGAGAAAAGCTGTGACATTTAAGTGACCCCAACCCATATTTGACACACTCTAAGTCTTCCCCTTCTTTACAAACCCACTCAAAATTTCAGAATCCCTTATTTTTTAACTAACTGAATGAAAGTTCATCTTATGGGCAATTGTGTTTTTCACTGTTGTTTCGTTGATGTCTTGTGGACGAATATCTAAATCTTTGTTTAATCATCAATAATATCAATGGCTATATTTCGGGTAATTCAAACACATTTCTTTGCATAGAAACAACTAATCTGAGCATCGAACGAATACTTTATATCATGAACTATAATTGTAGATACAAAAGATGAAAACCTAAGTGAAATTGTTTATCCCGCAATGAAAAATGTGTTTTATTTCAGTAAATAACACATGTTCTCAGTTGATTGTAAATATGTGGTAGTCCATCATGCATTGTTACCCATTTAGTGGATTGGTCAAAAGTACAGATAAAAAAAAATTGCGTCATATGTAAATAAACAATTATTTTTGTGAGGACATTAGTATGCTTATTTATGCATATCCATATAAGGTAGTGTTCCCAACCTGTTTATTAACTACATGCATTGATGCTGATTGGAAAACCAATATGAATATTTTTTTATTGATTTCTACTGACAATATAATACTTCCATGGTCTAATGCTGTTAACTATTAAAACAAAACTCTTCTTAATAAAGGCGTGATTACAGAAAGAGAAATCAGTATGACGAGACCAAGGAGGTAGTGAAACAGTATTTTTTTCAACTTAACTAAAATCTTTTTTTCAATAATGTAAGATTGTATATAATTGCTTACATCCACTTCATTTGAACTTTGGTGGATAGTTGTCTCATTGGCAATCATACCACATCTCCTTATTTTTATAATGAACAAGAATATATTTTTTGAAACCCAGTGTCGTATTTATTTTTTCCCTAATTTTCAATGGAAACAAAACTTATTTAAAGGCCATAGAGGTTCTGGATCCACCCTGATTTTACTGCTAATATAGTTTTAGCATTTACTATGAATAATTATAAACACTTTCATAAATTCTCAACTGATTAGATATTTCAAATTTACAAAAAACTAAGGTTTTAACCTTCTAAGACATAGCCATTCTTATTAATATTTTGAGGTCCTTTTGGTTATAAAGCTTCCAATGTTTGTATCCATCCTTAGCCGTCCCAAATTTTATCTCTGAGCTCCTCATGAATATTTAATCAGAAATGTACATAGAATGCAGCAAAATATAACTTTTACTTCCATGAATAGAATGCTAAAAATTTGTGAAGTTTTTCCGTTAAAATTTTACTACTTTTTACTTCTTAGACATAACAGATGTTAAAACAGATTTATAATTTTGAAATAAATGATATAATATCATTAGAAAATCTTATAGATAGTTGTATATACCATCCCCGTATCCTCCAAGCATATAACTCTCCTTAACTGACCATGATAGGGAAGTACAAGAAGGAGTTTTACCTGTAAATAAAAGAACATAAAAACAAAGGATGATTCAAAGTTAGGTCTAGAAAAGGTTTTTAAACTTATTTTTCAACAGTCATCAAATAATTAAAACAATCTGCATTAATTATTACTATAATAAACTGTTAACACAGAGATGTGTCCCGCCTTTTTGTTATTTTAATAATGCAAATGTTGAAATTAAATAGCAATACTTTAACATGTGAGTTATGCAAAATATTCAGTCAATGAACCATGAATGAAGGTACAGGGCCAAACAATCTCCATCGAAATGAGATGTGCTAATATGCTAATACAATGGCATACCAAATACTATTGAATTATCATAAGTCATTCCCTTTAAACAAACCTAAACTCAAACATTAACTTGTTAACTATGTAAAAGTTTCAAAGTCAATGCACCATGATGAGGGGATGGGGCCATATAATTTCAATGGAAATGAGACTTGCAAATACCAATACATTTGCATACCATATATCACTGACTTAACATTAGTGGTTCATCTTAAACTAATCTAATCACAAACTTTAACATGTAAACTATACAAAACATTCAAAGTCAACAGACCATGACTGAAGGGGCTGTGCCAAATAATCTCCATGGAAATGAGATGTGCTAATACAACTGCATACCAAATATCATTGACTTACCACTAATGGTTCCCTTTGAACTGACCTAATCACAAACTAATACATGTAAACTAAGCAAAACTTTCAAAGTCAATAGACCATGACTGAGAAGGTGGGGCCAAATAATTTCCATGGAAATGAGATATGCCAATGCTTATACAACTGCATACTAAATATCATTAACCTACCACTAGTGGTTCCCCATAAACTGACCTCATCACAAACTAATACATGTACCCCGGTACACAAAGCAAAATTTTTAAAGTCAATAGACACTGACTGAGGGGTGGGGCCAAACAATCTCCAAGGAAATGAGATGTGTCAATACTAATACAACTGCATACCAAATATCATTGACCTACCACTAGTGGTTCACCATTAAATTGACCTAACCACAAACTAATACACAGTTGATGCAGCCGGAATCAGCATACCTATGTCTCGCTTTTTGACTCCGTCAAGTTGAGACAAAAATACTTAAGCTCAAACTGGTGCTCGGGCCGTCTTAAACTGGAAATAAGTTGACATTATTTTTGCTCTGTGTTGAAGGCCTCACTATGACTTTGAGATGTAGAACAGCTATAAAAGCACTGTGACTTTGCTTTTTGTGTTTTTTGCTGTGCATATACTGATTTTGTGTCATGGATGGATACCCCATATTTTTTCTTTTCTATTAAGGAATTAATTATAAATAAATTCTTAATGTAAACTAAAACCTGATTAAAGGACCATGAAAAAATCTACTCCTGCAATCTAAAATATTGTAAATCTTTATATGTCCTTGACCTATTTTGTAGGCATGATACTAAACCCCTAATGGGAGGGATTGTACTTGATTTTCATATGATGAAGACATAATCTTTCAATCAGTTTAATTGAGGTCTGGAGCTGGCATGTCAGTAACTGCTAGTAGTCCTTTGTTTATTTATGTATCATTGTCATTTTGCTTAGTTTCTTTTGTTACCTATTCTGACATCGGACTCAGACTTCTTTGCACTGAGTTTTACTGTGCGTATTGCTATGTGTTTCTTTATTCTACATTGGCTAGAGGGGGAGGGTTGAGATCTCACAAGACATTTTAACCCTGCCGCATTTTTGCGCCTGTCCCCAAGTCAGGAGCCTCTGGCCTGTGTTAGATATAAGAAGATGTGGTATTAGTGCCAATGAGACAACTCTCCATCCAAGTCAAAATTTATAAAAGTAAACCATTATAGGTCAAAGTACGGTCTTCATGTTTTTTAAGTTTAGTTCATTTATATGTTTTGGAGTTTAGTGTGATGTCCACTTTCACTGAACTAGTACACAATTTTATTTAGGGGCCAGCTGAGGACCACCTCCGAGTGCGTGATTTTCTCGCTGCATTGAAGACCCATTGGTGGCCTTCTGCTGTTGTCTGCTCTTTGGTCGTGTTATTGTCTCTTTGTCATATACCCAATTTCCATTCTCAATTTTATGATCATATTGTAAAGAGTTGAACATAAACTCAGATGGAGTGATGGATTAAACATCCACTGGCAAATACTAAATATGTTTCCACCATGTTCAAATCCAACCTGCAACCTAAGGAGTTTTGGGGGTGGCCTTGCGACCTGACATCTCATTTAAAAGTAACAATGAACTTTTAAAATGTTCAAAACAGAGAATCAGATCAGATTAGAACTGTATAGATTGCTTTAAAGAGACCTGGTGACTGGGAACAATTTTTGAATGTGACCTTGTGGCCCAAGAGGGTTATCCTACTGGAGCCCCTATACGCATATCAGATCAAAAACATGTCAATGTGATAAAAAATTGGTGAGCTAGATTTTTAGCTAAGAGTTGCTTACAGTGTACATTATTAAGAGTTGCAAACACTTCATTGACTTTATTTTCCTCTCAACTTTACTTCTGGTGTAATCATGTATATTTCTAACAGTTATAACTGACTTTATGATCTATGATCCACTTGAGTAACTTCTAATACAGTTTATAGAAACAGTTGCACTTACCATGTCAAATTTTGTGTCTAACAGGAGATACCTCTATTGGTGTTGAGAATGGTCGGAGCAAACATTTGCACTAACCATGTCAAACTTTTTGTCTAAATGGAGATACCTCCATTGGTGTTGTGGATTGTAGATTGTGAACACTCTCACTTAACATGTCAAACTTTGTGTCTAACTAGAGTTACCTCTATTAGTGTTATGGATTGTAGATTGTGATCAGTCCCACTTACCATGTCTAACTTTGTGTCTAACTGGAGCTATCTCTATTGGTGTTATGGATAGTAGATTGTGAACAGTCCCACTTACCATGTCTAACTTTGTGTCTTACTAGAGTTACCTCTATTAGTGTTATGGATTGTAGATTGTGATCAGTCCCACTTACCATGTCTAACTTTGTGTCTACCTGGAGTTACTTCTATTGGTGTTGTGGATTGTAGATTGTGAACAGTCCCACTTACCTTGTCTAACTTTGTGTCCAACTGGAGATACCTCTATTGGTGTAGTGGATTGTAGATTGTGAACACTCTCACTTAACATGTCAAACTTTGTGTCTAACTAGTAAAATTGAGAATGGAAATGGGGAATATGTCAAAGAGAAAACAACCCGACCAAAGAGCAGACAACAGCTGAAGGCCACCAATGGGTCTCCAACGCAGCGAGAAAATCCCACAACCGGAGGTGGTCCTCAGCTGGCTCCTAAATAAAATTGTGTACTAGTTCAGTGAAAATGGACGTCACACTAAGCTCCAAAACTTATAAATGAACTAAAATTAAAAAACATACAAGATTAACAAAGGCCAGAGGCTCCTGACTTGGGACAGGCGCAAAAATGTGGTGGGGTTAAACATGTTTTGTGAGATCTCAACCCTCCCCCTATACCTCTAGCCAATGTAGAACAAAGAAACACATAGCAATACGCACAATAAAACTCAGTTCAAAAGAAGTCCGAGTCTGATGTCAGAATAGGTAACAAAAGAAACTAAGCAAAATGACAATGATACATACATTAACAAAGGACTACTAGCAGTACTGACATGCCAGCTCCAGACCTCAATTAAACTGATTGAAAGATTATGTCTTCATCATATGAAAATCAAGTACAATCCCTTCCGTTAGGGGTTTAGTATCATACAATCATAAAATATATGAGAAGAACATAACCCGTATCATGCCAACAACTGGTTTTAGAATAATAGTGTTTATTTCCGATGCAAAGACCCTATGAGTGAATCAATATTAATACCAAAATATGCAATCCTTAATGACCTGACAACAGTATCATAACTATGAACTATATCCTTTCCGAATAAGTCTGTTTAAAGGTTTGGTTAGCTTTTGAGGTGAATGCCGACATTTTTGTGCTTTGTAAAGAATATTACCATAAAATATTGGATGTGAATACCTGAACGTATAAGATGTCTACATGTTGATTTATATTTACGAATGATGTCCTTGTACCGATGATAAAATTTAGTAAATGTTTTGACTAGTTTGTGATATCAAAATCCCTGGTGTTATAATTTTTCAGTAATACAGAGATTTCTTTCGTTGAAATCAAATACGCTGTTACAAACACGAGCGAATCGAACAAGTTGAGATATATAAACACCATAAGATGGTGACAAGGGAACGTCACCATCTAAAAATGGATAATTAACAATAGGGAATGAAATATCATCTCTTTTATCATAAATTTTAGTATTAAGCTTCCCGTTAAAGATATAGATATCAAGATCCAGGAAAGGGCAGTGTTCATTGTTAGTATTAGCTTTATTTAAATTCAGTTCGACAGGATAAATCTCTTTAGTGTAGATACTGAAGTCGTCATTATTGAGAGCCAATATATCATCTAAATATCTAAAAGTGTTATTAAATTTTTGAATCAGATGTTGTTTCGATGGGTCTTTGCTGATTTTAGTCATGATTGATTGATTCATTGTTGGTTGCTTAACGTCCATTTTAGTCATGAAATGTAACTCATAACAATACAGAAACAGGTCCGCAATAAATGGTGCACAGTTAGTCCCCATGGGAATTCCGATAACCTGATGATATACGGAATCTCCATAGCGAACAAAAATGTTATCTAGTAAAAATTCAAGGGCAGTTATAGTATCAAAGCAGGTCCAATTGACATAGTTCTTTTGTTTGTTGTTACTAAGAAATGATCTAAAAGAGATTGAACATATGTATTCGCATTCAGACTTTTTAAATGCCCATTTAATCAGGTGTGTGAATTTTTTCTTAATAAGATTATGAGGCAAAGTGGTATATAGGGTAGAATAATCAAAACTTTGAACAGATTCGAAATCACCAATATAAGCATGCAATTTATCAAGTACTTCCAAATTTATTACCAGGTTGTTGATTGTACCAAGTGTACTAGTAAGTAGAATAGATAGTTTAGTAGTGGAACAATGGCTTGAAGACGAAATAAATCTATATTTGTAAGGAGTTTTGTGCAGCTTCGGAAACCAGTACATAGTTGGAACTTTCATTGTATTTGGTTCTGCTTGTAAAGAGGTAGCTAAAAGTTTATGTTTGTTACAGATTTCATTTTCTGAAAATGGAGAGACCTCTATTAGTGTTATGGATTGTAGATTGTGATCAGTCCCACTTACCATGTCTAACTTTGTGTCTACCTGGAGTTATCTCTATTGGTGTTATGGATAGTAGATTGTGAACAGTCCCACTTACCATGTCTAACTTTGTGTCTTACTACAGTTACCTCTATTAGTGTTATGGATTGTAGATTGTGATCAGTCCCACTTACCATGTCTAACTTTGTGTCTAACTGGAGTTACTTCTATTGGTGTTACGGATTGTAGATTGTGAACAGTCCCACTTACCATGTCTAACTATGTGTTTAACTGGAGTTTCTTCTATTGGTGTTATGGATTGTAGATTGTGAAGTCTCACTTACCATGTCTAACTTGGTGTCTAACTGGAGTTACCTCTATTGGTGTTGTGGATTGTAGATTGTGAACAGTCCCACTTACCATGTCTAACTTGGTGTCCAACTGGAGATACCTCTATTGGTGTTGTGGATTATAGATTGTGAACAGTCCCACTTACCATGCCTCTTTTGGAGTTGTGTATGGTAGATTGTGAAAAGTTGTACTTGTCATGTCAAACATTGCTTCTTATAAGATACCTCTTTTGGTGTTGTGAGTGGTAGATTATGAACAGCTGACTTACCAGGGACTAAACTCAACTCTTGAATTATTTTCTTTCAGGGGCCCAGTTGAAATTTTAGTGGCCCAACCAATTTTGTTATACTAATAAAATAAAACTTAAATGTACTTTTCATATACTAATAAAGCCTTTTTATGTAATCCTATATGTAATGTTTGAGTCTGGAAAAGATAATGTGTGATAACTTTATAATATTTGAATTGTTGCCATCAGAAATATATCATAAGATTTGACAGTACTGATTTTATAACATTTCCCACCAAAATTGTCTCCCTTCAATTTGAACTTCCTGATGACAATATGGCTGTTTCCATAAATCATTAAATGTTATTTCAGATCCAGGCCATCCTCTAATAAGTGTTGATCAAAAATATTATTCAATTACTTTTCATCGAAGATTTGTAAGCGTACCAGATATTATGATATTTGTTTATGAGATTTTGCGTTTTGTTTTTTCATTGCAGAACAAGTTGTGTTTACAAGTATTTGTCAAAAAACGGACTTGTAATGACTCCCTAAACAACTTAGATGAATTTCCGAAGCAATTCAGATTCAAAAGCGTAACGAAAACACTTAAAAATAATGAATTAATCGTACAAGCTTTAAAAGTGAGATAAGAAAACATGTTTAGACAAGGGATATACATGTGTCAAATTGTGACTTCGCATCGAAAACTTAGTTGTCCGACTGGGTTTTGGTTATTAAAATGACCTTACTGGTTTTTGGAAATCCTCCGTTCAATTTTCCCGCTATGATTAGACAATCGGGTTTCCATTTGGGAACAGTTTTTAGTTTATATCATGGGGGAAAGGATAGACATGGGATTCAATGCAAAATATTAACGGTCGTCAGGTGGGCGATCAGGATGATAAATATATTCGCTCAGCCAAAAAAACTGGTCACGTTGGGCGACTGGGCGACCTTTATGTTTAGTCCCTGCTTACCATGTCAAACTTTAGGTCCAACAGCAGATACCTCTTTGGTGTTATGTATGGTAGATTGTGAAAGTTGTACTTACTACGTCTGATTTTATGTCCCACTAAAGTAACTTCTGGTGTAGGTCTATAAACTGTTGGAGATGAACTGTTATTCAACAGTTCTGGATTTGATACACTGGAAAAATACATCAGATAGTGTGCAACATATCAAAATACAGCTTTACCCCTATGAGAATATTTCTTGTATCTGTAATTGTTTACAAGATATAAGATAATTACTTACATTTTACCCTTACATTCTGTTTTTATGAATTTGTTGGTGGACTGAAATATAACTTATAAACTGTGATCAAGACACCCTAAGAATCAATCATGTCAAGTATTTTTTATTGTCAAGTGGAAAATTTTCTAGATTTCTAAGGCCAAACCAGTCCCCAAAGATTTATATTCCTGTTTGTACTGTCCCTTATTCCTAAATATCAAATTTACAAGAGGTGATGTTTTTTAGTTTTCATTTTTATCACAAAAATAGCTAAAATAAATCCTTCATGAAAACCCACTTTACGGTAAATTGGTTCAATAAAAGACAATATTTAAAAAAGTTTATAGATGACCAGTGGAGAGACTCACATATAACAGATGACGAACTCAAGTGATAACTAAAGCTCATACTGGCTAATTGAGCTTAAAAAAAATAATTGACTGATAGTGGATGATGGCACCAAAAAGATGCAATAAACTAACATAGTGTTTGGATAGGAGTGGTAAAAATTTTATAAAATTTTAATGCAGTCACTTAAATATAAAAATATAAGTTCCCACCCTGACTATATCATAAGAATCTAGTGAGTGGTTGTTGTATGAGTTTATTTTAATTTGAACTAGATGTGTCAGAACGACACGAATGGCCCAGTCTCAAAAAGTTTTAAAATCTGCAATTTTAACAACACATGTGGACACAAACATGCATGGATAGTATCCAGCTCTCAAGACCAATACTAGTTTGATGAAAAATTTCCTTGATCAATGAGTAGTTAAATTTCAAACTATCAGCTAACAGGAAGTGGATGCACTGAAGATTTGTTGAAACGACATGAAAATCAGCATATCGGAACGAAACATAAACTTGATCTGTAACTCATCATGGTAGACTCACATATCAAAAATCAGTGCAAAATCTGAAGGCGTATAGAAAAAAAATCCGTATAACAATGATAACTGTGATTTTCAACAATTTTCAAAGTCCAAAACCCATAATTACAGCAAAAATCAGCAGAGCAGAATGAAACTTAAACTTGATCTGTAACACATCATGGTTAACTCATACCAAAAATCAACCCAATATCTGAAGGTGATTAGAAAAAAAATCCGTATAACTGTGATTTTCAACAATTTATCAAAGACCAAAGCCCGTAATTTCGGAAAAAATTAGCAGAGCAGATCGAAACTTAAACTTCATCTGTAACTCATCATGGTTAACTCACATACCAAAAAACAGCCCAATATCTGAAGGCGTTTAGAAAAAAAGTCTGTATAATGGTTTGTTGCAGAATGACGGAATGACGGAATGACGGAATGACAGAATGACAGAATAGTTGTAATTGGCTTTGAACTGGCTTTCAATAACTGCAATACTTTTAAATCGGTGCTTTGTGTCATTTGTCTTCTTGTTTTTTTTTTTTTTGCTTTATGCCAATCTGACGAGTCAAGCCTTTTTGAACTGATTTTTACAATTACAATGTATATATCCCTTTTTGAATTACTTATATAAATGTATTTATCTATATTTTTGCATTTATACAATTCAAATTCTTTAATAAAATATGCTTACACTATTTTTTTTTATGTATTTACCTGAAAATTCTTATGGATCCATCCCCACAAGCTATTGCCAACAATCCTATCTGTCGTAATCTGTTCTCTTCCTAAATCAATATACAAGTAGGAAAAATTCTGCCACATCGTTTTACTTTATATTCTTACAGTTTTTCGTAAAAAAAAAAACCCAACAAAATGAGGACTTTGAATAAAAAAAAATGGAGAATGTGGCCCCATGGACACAGATGATGCCCCCGCTTGCAAACAACATTATAAAGTGACATAACTCAAGAACAATAAAAGTGATGCTACCCATATTTGTACTTGACCTGAGTTTTGTGGTAATGAGTATTGTGTATAGGTTTCATAATGTTTGGTTGGGGCAAACTTAAGTAACAGAACGGAAACTACAAATTTTGCAATTTTTCGATTTATAAAGGGGCATAACTCGATAATGATTAAAGTGATGCCACCAAAATTAAACTTGATCTGTGTTTTGTGGTAAAAGCATTGTGTATAAGTTTCATAACATTTGGTTGAGGCAAACTCAAGTTAGAGTACGGAAACCAATTTTGGGACGTACGGATGTACGTACGTAGGTACAGACGGATAAGGGTAAAACTTAATGCCCCCTCCGCTACGGCGGGGGTATAGAAAGATTTTGGATTTTTACTCCTTTTGACACACTTGAATATCTATATAACATCTAAGGCCACTGATATTTTGACAGAAGGAAATAAAAAAAGAAGGATATATTGTTCCCTACTAAACCTAGCAATATCTGAAGATGGTAATTCATTATAAAAATGTTTAGATGAAAGGGGCATAATTATGTGATAATTAAATGAAAAATTGATCAATCAGAATTAAACTCAAACTTAATGACAAACTCTTATCCAGCGACTACATACCAAAACACATTTCTCTTAATGTAATAAAATACATTGAAAACAGTTTCATTTTTTGGAAATCTTGAGGTACAAGAGCCATAATTCCTCAACAAAATTATCAACTGAAATAACACAGTTGAGCAAAAAATGGGGAGAATTGAGATCTCATAAAAACTTGTGTTACCCTGTCACATCTTTATGTCCCTTTCCCCAAGTCAAGAACCTCATCAGTGTCATTTCATAAAAGAGCAAATTTTGGCAGATAAAAGTCAAGGAAAGGATAAAATATGAAGGTCTTTGTAATTTTATACATCACAAGCAGCATCTCAAAGGAAAAGTAATACACACCAACTGTTTATGGACAAAACTAATTCCCAAATTAATGCTTTCATTTAGAGGCAACTCAATGAACTTTGATTGCACAATATTATATCATATTAAAGAAACTGCTTCGCTGAGCGCAGCTAGATACGCCCGCAGAGGTCCAACCCTGAACAGTTGGGGCAAAAATGGACACAATATTCAAGCTTGATACAGGTCTGAATTTGGATTGTAATTAAATATTTGACATATTATAGGTTTCTGAATAAATGTAGTCAAAGAACTTCAAATTGGTTATATGAATTGAATTTATATTCAATTAAAGATTTCTTGCTGTTGTGCAATACACTATGCTGTTGCGCAATACTAAGTAAACCTGTTGTCAGACTATAAACAAATAAAATTTATAAAATTCTAAAGGGAGCTTACATCAATAGATATAAACAATTCACCAAAGTTTCATAAGAATTGCTGAAAGCATTTTTGAGTTATTGTCTGAAAACTGGAAAATCCCCCCTTTTTTAATGAATAAAACCCCATAACTCGGAAAAGTACAATCTAAAATTTATAAAATTCTAAAGGGAGCTTACATCAATAGATATCAACAATTCATCAAAGTTTCACAAGAACTGCTGAAAGCATTTTTGAGTTATTGTCCGAAAACTGGAAAATCCCCCTTTTTTTTATGAATAAAACCCCATAACTTGGAAACGTAAAATCTAAAATTTATAAAAATCAAAAAGGAGCTCATGTCAATATATATGAACAATTAACCAAAATTTCTTGCAAGTTGGTGAAAGCATTCTTGAGTTATTATCCGAAAACTGGAAAATCCCCCTTTTTTAATGAATAAAACCCCATAACTCGGAAACGTAAAATCTAAAATTTATAAAAATCAAAAGGGAGCTCACGTCAATAGATATAAACAATTCACCAAAGTTTAATGCAAATTGGTTACAGCGTTTTTGAGTTAATGTCCGACATGTTGACGACGGACAGACAGACGGACGGACTGACAGACGGACAGAGGTATACCACAATTCGTCCCGTAAACGGGCGAATAAAAACATTCTCATGATGCTAATAAAATGCTTTGCCGAGCGCAGTCTAATACGACCGCAGAGGTCAAAACCTGAACAGTTGGGGCAAGTTTGGACACAATATTCAAGCTTGATACTGTCTGAATTTGGATTGTGATCAAATTTTTGACATAATATAGGTTTCTGACACAAAATAAATGTGGTAAATGATTTTAAAAATTTGAAATGGGTTAAAATATTTGTATTAATTTTCAACTGAAGATTTCTTGATATTGCACAATACTGTGCTATTGAGCAATACTGTGCTATTGCGCAATACTGTGCTGTTGCCCAATACTTACTTAATCTGTTATATATAATAATTTACACACCCTGTTTGGTGTGTATCTCCTGCCATATCAGTATTTGTTGCTTTTTATATATAAATCAGAAATAATCAATGTAAAAAAGGAAAATTTTGGGGAAAAAAAACCCAAAAAAATATGAAAAAAATCCCCATCCTCCCAAAAAATTATGAAAAAAAAATAAGCCCCAAAAAATTTGCATCCTGAACCCCCAAAAAAAATTTTGAAGATTATTTTTTCAGGAAAATGTACAATTTCAGAGAGTTCCATAAACTTTAACACAAGTTATTGTCTGAAACTAGAAAATGCTTGTTTTTGGCCCCTTTTTTGCCCCTTATTTCTAAATATTTGGGGCAATTACCCCCAAACTCAATCCCAGCCTTCCCTTTGTGGTATGGAACCTTGTAGTACAATTTCAGAGAGATCCATACACTTAAAACACCAGTTATTGTCTGGAAACTAGAAAAATGCTTGTTTTTGGCCCCTTTTTTGCCCCTTATTTCTAAATATTTGGGGCAATTACCCCCAAACTCAATCCCAGCCTTCCCTTTGTGGTATGGAACCTTGTAGTACAATTTCAGAGAGATCCATACACTTAAACACCAGTTATTGTCTGGAAACTAGAAAAATGCTTGTTTTTGGCCCCTTTTTTGCCCGTAATTCCTGAACGTTTGGGGCAATTACCCCCAAACTCAATCACAGCCTTCCCTTTGTGATATGGAACTTTGTGGTACAATTTCAGAGAGATCCATACACTTACACATAAGTTATGTCTGGAAACTACAAAAATGCTTGTTTTTGGCCCCTAATTCCTAAACTGTTGGTACCAGAACCCCCAAAATCAATCCCAACCTTCCTTTTGTGGTATTGAACCGTCTGGTAAAATTTCATAGAGATCCATTCACTTAAACTAAAGTTATTGTCCTGAATCCAAATGTGTCTTCGGACGATAATGACGACATGATAGAAATTTTTTTGCGGTCGTATAAAAATGATGATGTAGTTATACTGTTTAAAATTAGTGGAAGCATTTGTAAACTGTAAGGAAAAAAAATGATTTTTTTAGAAAAAAAATTCTTACTAGTATAGTATCTTTTGTCTGCCAACATCTATGTGGACACCAAGCCATTTTTCTCACAACACCATAGTCATGAGCAATACAGAACTCTAACTTTGGTGTGGTCATACATTCCCTATGAAAAAAAAAAAAAAAACTTCAATAAACATACATGTATTATGTACCCGTACATGAATTAAAATTTCGTTTTGAAATGTACCAGCCTTACAGCTTCCATCAACATTTTATTTAGAGTTACCCTGATATTGTGTGTATGCATTAAACACTAAATATATATATTGATCAGATAACATGTTTAGATATTTTATTAAATCTTAATTAATATAGAGTTTTAATAGAAAACTTATTACAAAACAGATAAAAATAATCAGTATAATGTAAATATACCTTAGTGTAATACTAGAAGCTAATTTTAAGTATATTCAAAAACATATTTAGTGAGATGTAAGTTTTCTCATCTTTAAAACGTTAATGGACTCAGACTGATGAGTTTGCTTAAAGTTACTGCAAGTGTATTATGATATAGTATTATTTAGTAACTGTATAGAGTTAAGAGCTTTTTTTATGAACTTCTATTCTTATTGTTCATTTTTCAATGTTCCTCTTTTTATTTTATTTATCCAAATTAAAAAGAGGATTGAGGGCTCAAAATACAAGTTTAACCCTCTTCTATTTTCATGTGCCTGTCATATGTAAGGAGTTTTGGCAAGATATCCTTTTGAACCCAACTTCATGTATGCCTATGTTTATTCTGTCAACAGAGAGGATTTAAAAGAAAATCTTTCCTGAACCTTGTCAGTGGTTGTCTATATTCATATCTTACATTTTTTGTCCTATAAGGAAATTGAGGTTGGTGGATTGCCCTGTTAACATTATTCAAAACTTCTCTAGACTAATGCTATTTAGAATTTCACAGATTTTTTAGACACTTGTATGTTGTTGAAGACCCTACATTAACCTGTAGATGTCTTAATTTTTTGTATTGTTGTATTGCTGTCCTATTGATGTATATCACACATCTCATTTTGTTTGTATTCAATAAATTTGACTGAAAATTCACAAGGAAATACATTTTTCATTATTTTCAATTGCTGATTTCAGGAATATGTGGTCATTTCCAGGAAAGGGTCATAAAAAGGGAAAACAAAGTATTTTTTAAAGCTGGTCTTATCTGATGCTGTCTCATGAACATCCACTTCATATCCAAAATTTTGGGTGAATATTCGTTTCTATGTCTATTATAAATAATGGAACCAAAGTAATGTTTTACCTAAAAAGATTAATCATATGAATAATTAACTCAGAAAAGCAGCAATACAATATCTGCAGTTTCACTTTGTATCGTTAAAATTTTAACAAGACAAATGCTCCCTCTCCTGCCACATGCATGAATATAGTTAAGCAATCATTAGATTTAGCAAACAGTGATGTTGAAATACAACTGGAAATGTTTGTATCTGTAAGACACATTTTTTGCCCCTGTCATAGTTATGATTTATTCCATAATGCATGACAATTGAGTAATTGTCTTTTTCAAAAAATGTAAGTTTTATAAAGTTAAAGAGGGGTGTAATACATCTTGTTATTTTTGTAAAATTTAAAGAAAATCAGAATCCTGACAATATGCCTATCCTTAGTTCTTATACCTTACATAATATAAAGGTTACAGTTTGTAAACTGTAGAACAAATTATGTACCCTAAGTTGTACAGATAGAATTCCATTTGTACTTACACTGCATGATTCAATTTTCCTGTATTCCAGATCTGAATCAGTCCAGGTCCTTCATTGGTCTCTGTTACTTGGTGTACTGTATCCATGTCAGGGTGGCAGGAGACTGCCAGGTACTGGTATTGTTGTCTAACATTATGTGGATATGGGCACCAGGCTAATCCCCATACTGGCCCTCCAGTAAATATTAACCCATAATCTACAATGCAACACATTATTTGTTCAGACTTACATGTTTTTCATTTCATTAGAATTTTTAAAAAACAACATTGAATTGCATAAAGTTAACTTAATTTACTTAATTTATTTTATTGAAAACTGATTTTAATACATTTAATTGGGAACTGGCAAAGATGAAAAAATAAATGTGGATTGTGGACACATGTGGACACAGAGTGGACACAGATGATGCCCTCTCTTGCATATCATATAGTTATAAAGGGACATAACTGAAGAACGGTAAAAGTGACGCTACCCAATTTGAACTTGATCTGAGTTTTGTGGTAATTAGCATTGTATGTAAGTCTCATAACATTTGGTTGAGGCAAACTTAAGTTAGAGAACGTAAACTAAAAATTTAGCAATTTTCCCATTTATAAAGAGGCATTACTCTAGAACGGTTTGAGTGACGCCACCAAAATTCAAACTTGATCTGTATTTTGTGGTAATAAGCATTGTGTATAAGTTTCATAACATTTGGTTGAGGCAAACTTAAGTTAGAGAACGGAAACTAAAAAGTTAGCAATTTTTCCATTTATAAAGGGCATAACTCTAGAATGGTTAAAGTGACGCCCCCAAAATTCAAACTCAATCTGTGTTTTGTGGTAATAAGCATTGTGTATAAGTTTCATAACATTTGGTTGAGGCAAACTTAAGTTAGAGAACGAAAACTAAAAATTTAGCAATTTTTCCATAATAAAGGGGCATAACTCTAGAACCATTTAAGTGACGCCAACAAAATTCAAACTTGATCTGTGTTTTGTGGTAATAAGCATTTTGTATAAGTTTCATAACATTTGGCTGAAGCAAACTAAAGTAAGAGAACAGAAACCAACTTTGGGACGTACGTTCGAACGGACATACGGACAGACGTACGTACAGGCGGACAAGGTAACTTAATGCCCCTCCGTTACAGGCGGACAAGGGAGACAACAATATTAATGCCCCTCCGTAAACCAATGAAGTGTTTCTAATACATGTTATACTAAGGTTATCCATACAAATATCATAAGGGGCATATTGTCAAAATGGTTTATCATGTAGAGGCCTTTTGGCTGAAAAAGAGACAACAATATTAATAAGACTTTCCATATTATTCAGTACAGATTATTAGATTTTGCTTAATTGACAAGTAGCTAAATCATAAGCAAATTAATATCCATTGGTTTATAATTTAGAATGAAGGGAAATGAATGGCTGATTGCAATTACAAGGCTTATTCTTTTTCAATTATCAAAATACTGATCACTGTTTGATAATTTCTATATTTTGTTAGTCAAGTTATGGAATATCCCTTTATGTAACCTTGTTTTGAAAACTATCCATGAACCTGATAATTATCTCATATTTTATAAACTTGTGTACCTCATCAATATTGTCATTGCACATACATAGTCAATTTAGAGAAACTATTTCATAGTTTGAAAAACTGGAAACCAATCTGATAGTCATTCTACAGTAGTAAATTTCATCTTTTTGATGTGATTGAAAAACTTATTATTCTTTGGTGGATCCTATATCACTTAAACATCTTAAATGAGTTAATTCTTCAGGGTAATCTTTATGTCCTTATTGAGTGGCTGGTCATTGGTGAGTGGATGGAATAAGAAAGCAACCACTATAATTAAAGTAAATCAAGTTCATACTCAGTAGTAGTATTCCTACCTTTTAGATTTAAAGCTTCAAACACCTTTATCTGTTTTAGATCTTGGCTCATATCGGTCTTTTTACAACTTTTTATTAGAAACTCTGGACTCACATTCGCTGAAGGAAGATAAGGCTTAATATCACTGAAAAATAACAAAAAACCAATCAGTCAAATCTCTTTTTGTCAACTATTATATTCAGTTTTCTGTCCAGAAGCTGTCTGTTCAGAACTCAAAACCTCATTGTTGACAGGGTAGTGATACAGCAGATGAACAATCAAGGTTGGCAAAGTATAACCCAGGCTGGAAAACCCAGGTGTGAAAACCCGGGTTTTCCCGGGCTAGGCAATACTCCCAGACACGGGTAATACTGGGCAATACTGGGTAAAATGATTTTTCAAGCTTATTTTTACACAAAAGAGTAAAACCTTGTTGTAGTTTAATAGTATTATAGCTAAATATATACATTTTATACAGATCACCATTAAGAGTCATTCATGATTGAAAATTCAATTTCTTCCTTTTCTCCACTAATTTTATGTAGGTCAGTGTAGGTAGAATACAAGTTTTGCACATTTCAGGATACCTTGTTAATTTCAAAGCTTTGTTTCAATAATCCAATTTGATACTTTGAAAAAATGCATTTTATTGCAGTGTTTAAGTGAATTGTAAATTTTAATTGTTATACAATCATATTGCTAAATAAATACCCTAAGGGGACAGGCCATGAACACTTATAGAAATTAAAAGGCTGATTATTGTTATATAAACAAATCTGTATAATTGGTTTTCCCGTTTGAATGGTTTTACACTAGTAATTTTTGGGGCCCTTTATAGCTTACTGTTCGGTGTGAGCCTAGGCTCCGTGTTGAAGACCGTACTTTGACCTATAATGGTTTACATTTATAAATTTTGACTAGGATGGAGAGTTGTCTCATTGGCACTCATACCACATCTTCTTATATCTATATAATCTGAATAATTACTTATTAATCAGTGATGTACATAAACATATGCAAAATCTTAATAAACATTTTGAGTAATGAACAAGAAATGTTTAAAAGTTATTTTCCTTACATATTATTGTTAATTTTTAATATTACCGTTTTTTGGTATGTATAGTGCACACATTTATACCCTGGGTCATGTTTCTTGTAAGAGTGGTGCGCGTTATACATGGCTACAGACATTTTCTTAGTCTTTTTTCAGGTCCAAACTCCGACAAAGAAATTTCCAGGAGAAGTGAAGAGTACGGAATATTTTTTGCTAAAACATCGATTGTTATTATGTTTTACATGTTTATTTGTAATATGTATCTTATTGTTCTTGATTTGTCATATTTTATTCAAATAAAATACATTTTATATCTCTGTAGTTACGTTTATCGTTTAAATTTGTCCATCTGTTTGCAATCCGGAAATTTGCCATGTCTTAATAAAGACACAATAAAGCTTTTGATGTCGGTTAAATTAGTCTCTGTGTTCCTTGTTGTCATAACTTACTGTTTTTGTATGTGTTCATCATGGAGAGTAGAAGAAAAATGTATGAAAACTGAATAAACCACGCTCGTTTTGAAAAGATAAACCACCATTTTTTCTAATGTATCAGGTGATCGCCAGTCATGTGGGTCAGTCATCTGATTTGATATTGTAAAGTGATGATTTAGTCTATGAGAAGTTTATTTTTATAAATGTGTTTCTACTTTGTAACTTTTAAACAACTGTTTAAAACCGTTCAAGAAATTATGATTGAAAACATGATAATCCCATAAATGTAACCTGAACGAATTTAATTAGGAACAAGGTGAACCTGTCACTGATTTGTTTTGACATCGATTAGACCCGTTGATTGAGGTATGATAATCCGGATTAACAGCTAGAATCAACAAACAAAAATTAAAAATAATGAGATTTTAACAATTTATTACAGCACTAATGATGTTAATGATAATCATTTGACTGATTTGTAATTATGTTATTGTTTCAATCAGAACATTAATTTGGATATTTAATCTTGTCCTTGATACTCAAACAATTTATTAAATTTGGTTTTAAAAAAACAAACTTAAATGTAGATTTATCTCAATCTAATAAAATTGTTATTCATTTGTCAGAATATTTGCAATTTCATATTAAATACGTATTCCGTACTCCAAGCTGTAACTTTTCCGAAAATGTCTATGAGTCTTATACGAACAATAAACTTTTTTTTCTCACGTTTCTTGGACCATAAATTGGGTGTGCACTATACACAAATGCGCACTATACACCCCAAAAAACCGTAGTTATATTTATTAAAAAAACCAAATTGAATTCTTTGACACTTTGACCAATCTAGACAGAAAGGCGATAAGTTAAGATTTTTAGGAGGATTACCGTATAGCGGGTTATTTTTGTGGGTGTAAAATTTCGCGATTCAGGGGGCAACAAAGTATACAAAAAATTTTGGCGGTTTTTATTTTGGCAGATTCTTTAATCCCAATTAAGTATTTTAGCGGATACTAAAATGGATGCAGTCAAAAAGTTGTAAAAATTGACAAACAAGCGTCTATTGTTATGGTTAAATGATTGTTTTACCTGCAGGACGTCTTATTTATTGATTATATTTTGATACAGTTAATCAATACCGCTACTTAAATATGTGTCACAGGTGTACAAACTTCTTTTACTTGTTACAGTTGGTTAGTTACAAAATTGACCGGACCTTTGATGTACTAATTAGATTATTAAATTATCATGAATGACTTGCAACTCTTATATAATCTGACATTAATCAATAAGGATAAAATACCTGACAAAGTACCTTACACTCTTATATTATTAATTAAACTATTATGTAACCAATTAAGCAATTAACACCTGACAGCCAGTGAACAATTGCCTTTTGCATTTATGTTGTTTAAATTAACATGAATTATTATTGATCCAACGAACGGGAAATAAATAAATAATCTACAAAACGCTTTAGTAATTAGAAAGTACCGAAAGTATGCATAAATTTTCGCGGAATTTAATTTCACGATTTCCCATTACCCGCCAAAATAAGCGAAAATAACCCGCTATATGGTATTAAGATAAGCTTTTCACACTTGTCTTATGTGTCCATGTACACTTGTCTTAGAGTTGCTGGACCATTAATATTTTCTCAGATTTATACACTTTATATAAAGAGTCTCAAACAAGTGAACTTATAAATTAAAATTCTATATTTTATTTTTATAAAAATCTTTAATGTACTGCATTTATGATTAATCCTCTTTAAAATTCAGGCCAGTATTTCATATTACCCAGTATTGCCTAGTATTACCCAGTAAAACCCGGGTTTTCCCAGTATTTCCCACTGGGCTGGGCAAAACTCATAAAACCCGGGTTTTTGCCAACCCTGTGAACAATTCAGTCACTGAGGCCCCCTTTTCATGATAATGTCCACAATGCAAAATGTAAGGTTAAAATATATGCAACTATAAAATGTTCATACTTAATATTAAAAAAGATGTGTGAAATAAGAAAACAAGAGTGCACTCGTTGAAATATCTCGCCTGTTTTACTTATCAATGAATTTATGTTGAAAGTCTGTAATAGAAGGTTTTACTACAAGTATCACATTTACTTAACATTGACCAATGAACCATGAAAATGAGGTCAAGGTCATTATCAACCCTGCCAGACAGACATGTACATCTTACAATCATTCCAAACACCAGATATAGTTGACTTCTTACTAATAGCATCTGATAAACTGACAAAATCACAAAATTTATAATTGTCCAATGAACCATGAAAATGAGGTCAAGGTCAGATGAAACCTGGTAGACAGACATGTACACTTAACAATCTTTTCATACACCAAATATAGTGGCCTTATTGCTAATAGTATCTGAGAAAAAGAACAAACCACACAAACTAATCATTGTTCAATGAACCATGAAATTGAGGTCGAGGTCCGATGAAATCTGTCAGTCGGACATGTACCCCTTACAATTATTGCATACACCAAGTAAAGTTGACCTATTGCTTACAGTATCTGAGAAATAGACAAAACAACAAAAACTAAACATTGTTCAATGAACCATGAAATTGAGGTCAAGGTCAAATGAAACCTGTCAGTTGGACATGTACCCCTTACAATCATTCCATACACCAAATATAGCTGACCTATTGCTTACAGTATCTGAGATTATGGACTTGACCACGTAACTTTGACCTTGGTCACGGATCCATGGAATAAGGTTGGGTCAGTTGAACCCTACCTGACGGACATGTTGACGCTGCGAGGAACCCATTTACCAAATATAGTTATCCTTTTACTCATAATAAGTGAGTATTTCATAACAGTAATTTTTTTCAAGCAGTCACTGAACCATGAAAATGAGGTTAAGGACAATGGACATATGACAGACAGAAACTTTGTAACATAAGGTATCTGCATACAAAGTATGAAGCATCCATGTCTGCTACCTTCTGAAATATATAGCTTTAAACAAGTAATCTTTGCCACAGCAGCTGCTGGATTGTAATACCTATGTCTCGCGACTTTCGTCTTAGGCGAGACAAAAATTATCTCTCTGTAAAACAGTTAATATTTTTTTGTTTTTGCAGAGAAATTGTTTGTTAAATGATTACTTAGTCTAAATGGTATGCCTTGTTGTCAGCTGATGTTCAATGGGAATTCTTTTATGAGGTGCGAGGTAAAAATAAGTTTTTCATTCAACAGAACAACACTAGATGTAAACACAAAATGATATCCCCCATATAAAGTAATGGCAAATCCATGCTTTGTTACAGGAAACCCCAAAAAACCTAATGAAAAAACAAATAAGGTGATGCACAAAAGATTATTTGGTAAAAATTGTTAGAAAGTTTCAATAAATTGTAATAAGGGGTTTAGGAGGAATTCGGGATAAATAATTCATGGAGGAAGCAAGAGAGCTAAGGAGACAACTACCGACATGCGGCAGAAAAATTGGCAATCCTGGTCAAGATTGGAATACAGCGCACTTGCCAAAAGCAGGGTTTGAACTCTCAACCTCAATGTTGACATGCTGGTGATTGCTTTAGATGAACTACTTAGACCACTCTAAATGTAGGACGGAAGGAAAAACAAAATAAATGTGGAATGTATCCTTGGGACACAGATGATGCCCCCGCTTGCATTTCATATAAAGATATAAAGGGACATAACTGAAGAACGGTACAAGTGACCCTACCCAAATTTGTACTTGATCTGAGTTTTGTAGTAATAAGCATTGTGTATAAGTCTCATAACATTTGGTTGAGGCAAACTAAAGTTAGAGAACAGAAACGAAAAATTCAGCCATTTTTATGTTTATAAAGGGGCATAACTCAAGAAAGGTAAAAGTGACATCACCCAATTTCGAACTTAATCTGTATTATGTGGTAATAAGCATTGTGTATAACTTTCATAACATTTGGTAAAGGCAAACTACAGTTAGAGAACGGAAACAAAAAATTCAGCAATTTTTATGTTTATAAAGAGGCATAACTCAAGAACGGTACAAATGACGCCACCCAATTTCAAACTTGATCTGAATTATGTTGTAATACGCATTGTGATTAAGTTTCCTAACATTTGGTTAAGGCAAACTAAAGTTAGAGAATGGAAACAAAATATTCAGCAATTTTTATGTTTATAAAGGGGCATAACTAAAGAACGGTAAAAGTGACGCCAACCAATTTAGAATTTGATCTGTATTATGTGGTAATAAGCATTGCATACAAGTTTCATATCATTTGGTTGAGGCAAACTAAAGTTAAAGAACGGAAATGAAAAACTCAGCAATTTTTATGTTTATTAAGGGGCATAACTCAAGTCCGTTATTGTGACGGCACCAATTTCAAACTTGATCTGTGTTTTGTGGTAATAAGCATTGTGTATAAGTTTCATAACATTTGGTTGAGGCAAACTAAAGTTAGAAAACGGAAACCAACTTTGGGACGTACAGATGTACATACAGACAGACAAGGGTAAAACTTAATGCCCCCTCCGCCAAGGTGGGGGCATTAAAATAAATAAAATAAAGGAAAGGACGAAAGGACAGACAGACAGAGGGACCCCATCACTTTAACTACCCCCTCTAGAAAGTAGAAGCATACAGACAGATGTAACTTATTATTATAACTCACTCTTCTGCTAATGGATTCCATTCTGGTACCCTAGGGCAAAACTGTGGAAACTGCACATTGCTGCAATGATCCATTTCTTTACAATGTTCTAAATTCTTGTAAAATGTGTTAGCAAAATGACTGCCAGTATACATATGTTTGGCTATAAAAAAGATTGACAATTCAATCAACTGTTGATTAAAACCTGGTATTACAAATATCCCTTTTATAAAGTCAATAAACTACTATCAGTATATTCTAATTACTACAGTTTTAAAGATACATATACAAGGAAAAAGGGCTAAAAATATTCTAAAATTTCCAGATTTTAGTATTTTAGTTTTAAAATTATTTGTTTAGATATGTAGATTTAAACATTCTGAGAATTTGTAGAATTTGTCCAGATTTGAACTATTGTATTCATGTTATAAGACAATTACTTGCATTTTTTTAACCATTTTCACTCTTATGTTCTATTTTAAGTCATGGTAGTTATGCTGGTTGATCTTTAAATCAAATTACGGTAGTCAAAAAATTCTTCATTTTAACTGAGATAAATTCCTGAAATGTTTTGTTGTTATACATGCATGTAAATATACTTCACAAGTTTTTACATTCAGTCAGGGGTTGGACAGTCATATTTATGTTTTGTTGTTATACATGCATGTAAATATGCTTCACAAGGTTTTACATTCAGTCAGGGGTTGGACAGTCATATTTATGTTTTGTTGTTATACATGCATGTAAATATGCTTCACAAGGTTTTACATTCAGTCAGGGGTTGGACAGTCATATTTCCAGTCATGACTGATTTAAAATACAAAGGGTTTGACCTGAAACTCTATATTTCAGGCAATTTTTTTTCAAATTCATTTGAATTTACCAAGATAGGACATTTTCAATTTGGTCAGAAATTGCATTTTTTTATCAGTTTGTAAATCCTGATTCCAAATGCTTGTCTGTAATAAAATTGCCACTTGGAATTGTATGATACACCATAGGGCCCTCCAAGTTAATGTTTTAATGCCCGTGGGATATCAGGCTAAAGATTGCTAATCACTTTACCAGAGTTGACACCTAACTGAATATATTGATCAAGTTCAGACAATTTACTTCATTTTTCGACAAAGGCTAGTGTCACTTTAGATGTAAAAATTAAAACTTTTTATTCAAATACATCTTTTTTCCAAGTCGTTCATTTGCTTTTGTTTACAATTTTTATTTTTAATATCCAAGCATGCAAGTGTTCCCCCTTTTCTAACACCTACAAGATGCAAAAACACAATCATTTTAATTTCATGCTAAATTATATAAGTAAGACAATAAATCAGCACGATATTAAAAGAATTTCGCATGTCTGTATTATAATTAAAGCAACCTTTTATTGTAAATCCAAACTCATTCGGAATTATTAATTAACTTGAAAGAACATTTTTGGCCTTGTCAAATTTGTTCATTCTTTTAGGGTTTTCAAGATATAAGACAATAACTGTATTTTACCGGGATGTTCTATTTTTGGCAATGGCAGCCATGTTTGTTGTCAAGACTGGAATAAAGACCAAAAAGTTTATACTAGACATTCTAAGGATCATTCACCACAAGTTTGGTTGCAATAAATGTTTTACATACAGTCATTTGCTACTTTAATTTCTTCAAGTTCCTCTTCGTCAATATAACTCCCACTCATTATAACATCTTCATCCGATGATTCAGATAAAACTTCAGCGTCTGGATCTTTGTCATCTGATGTTAAATCCACAGCTCCTTCATAACTTTTATTGATGGCTATCAATAACTTCTCAGCTCTGTACAATAAACAAGAAATTTTAAAACAAGAGAACTATTTCATTTATTACTTGCAACACTGAAACAATTGTCTACACTACTATTTACAAAATCTTCAATGAAAAAATCAAACACAAAATCTCATAAATAAATAGAAAAATATTTAGTGTGCTATCCAATCTTCAATAAAAGTAATTGAATAATATTTTTGATCAACACTATCAGAGGATGGCTTGGATTTGAAATAGAATCTAATGATTCATTGAAATAGTCAAATTGTCAAAATGCAACAGGAAGTTCAAATTCAAGCTAAAATCAGTATTGTCAAATCTTATGATATATTTCTGGTGGCAATAATTTAAATAGTATAAAGTAATTACACATAATCTTTACCAGACTCAAAAGCTACATATAGGATTACCTAAAAAAGGCATTTTTTGGAATATGAAAAGTACATTTAAGTTTTATTAGTATAAAAATTGGTTGGACCCTTAAAATTAGTTAGTTAGTTTGCTATCCAATCTTCAATAAAAGTAATTGAATAATATTTTTGATCAACACTATCAGAGGATGGCTTGGATTTGAAATAGAATCTAATGATTCATTGAAATAGTCTCAATAATGACGACTTCAGTATGTATACTAAAGAAATTTATCCTGTTGAACTTACTTTAAATAAAGCTAATACTAACAATGACCACTGCCCTTTCCTCGATCTTGAT
This sequence comes from Mytilus coruscus, assembly GCA_017311375.1. Taxonomy (NCBI): domain Eukaryota; kingdom Metazoa; phylum Mollusca; class Bivalvia; order Mytilida; family Mytilidae; genus Mytilus; species Mytilus coruscus. The sequence goes on along the minus strand of CM029606.1, from coordinate 22,065,837 downwards.
ATCCATATCATTAACGGAAAGCTTAATACAAAATTTATGATAAAAGAGATGATTTTCATTTCCTATCGTTAATTATCCATTTTAGATGGTGACGTTCCCTTGTCACCATCTTACGGTGTTTATATATCTCAACTTGTACGATTCGCTCGTGTATGTAACAACGTTTCAGATTTTAACGAAAGAAATTTATGTATTACTGAAAATTATTACACCAGGGTTTTCGATATCACAAACTAGTCAAAACATTTACTAAATTTTATCATCGGTATAAGGACATCATTCGTAAATATAGCTCAACATGCAGACTTCTTATCGTTCAGGTATTTCACATCCAATCTTTTATGGTAATATTCTTTATAAAGCACTAAAATGTCAGTATTCACCTCAGAAGCTCAAATTGTCAAAATGAAACAGGAAGTTCAAATTCAAGCTAAAATCAATATTGTCAAATCTTATATTTCTGGTGGCAATAATTTAAATAGTATAAAGTAATTACACATAATCTTTACCAGACTCAAAAGCTACATATAGGATTACCTTAAAAAGGCATTTTTTGGTATATGAAAAGTACATTTAAGTTTTATTAGTATAAAAATTGGTCGGACCCTTAAAATTTCAACAAGGCCCCTGATAAAAATTATTTTGGAGCCTAGCTGGCCCCTGGAGAAAAACATGTAAGTTTAGTCCCTGTTATGGCCAAACTCAGTAAAGACCAGTCTTAATTCCATTTTATTGATAAATTCAACTACACTAATGATATTCTCTAAATATACTGCCAAAATTTATCCAAAGGAACATACTTTAAATAAATCAAATAGTAACAGCAATAACTGTCCTTTCCTAGATTTAGATATTTCAGTTTAACACCAGAAATTCTACACAAAAATTTACAACAAAAGGGACGATTTTTCTTTCCCTATTGTTAATTTTCCTTTTTTGGACAGTGATGTTCCTTTGGCAACGTCTTACAGTGTTTATATATCCCAACTCATCGCTGTGCCTGTGTCTGTAATGATGTTTTGGATTTCAATGAGCGTAATCATTCTATTACTGGTAAATTATTAAGTCTGGGATTAAGTAACCACAAATTACTTAAAACCTTTATTAAATTCTTCCATAGATACAAAGATTTAATTTGCAAGTTTGGCTGTTCCTGTAGAAAAACTAATATCAAATGGAATAGCACATCCTAATTTCTACGGTGATGTTGTTTACCGAGCCCAAAATTTAGATACGATCCGGGGAAACTTATCAATCGTTTAAATAAACTTATTCTAAAAGGTTACCGATCCATCACTGTAATTAGATCTTTGAATATGCTAATACATCTGCATACCAAATATCAATGACCAACAACTAATGGTTCTCCTTAAACTGACCTAATCATGAAATAATACATGTAAACTAAGCATAAAGCTGATTGAAATGACTGAGGAAGGGGGCTAGATAATCTCCAAGGAAATGAGATGTGTCAATATTAATACAACTGCATATCAAATACCATTAACATACAACTAGTGGTTCCCCATAAACTGACCTAATCACAAACTGATTTATGTAAACCAAGCAATAGTGTCCAGGTCAATAGACCATGACTGAGGGGGTGGGGCCAAATAATATCCAAATAAATGAAATGTGCCAACGCTAATACAACTGCATACCAAATAGCATTGACATACCACCAGTGGTTCACCATCAACTGACCTAATCACAAACTAATACATTGTTGCACTTGCCAGAAACCTAAGTCATGCTTTTTCGACTTTGTCGAAGCGATACAAAACTAAGATATCTGCTGTTGAAGTCTTACTTTTTAGCAGCCAATCTTTTCCTGTCATTGGAAGTTTCTCCAATAACAATTTCCTTCTCTGCCAGAACTGATGCATTCTCTTTATCTATTTCCTCCATCTTGTCCTTCCTTACATGCATCAACTCATGTTCATGTTGCCACATTATCATGATAAACTTTTCACATAGATCACAGAAGTACTTTTCATGCTACAAAACATAACATACATTTCATATAAATATCTCTTGTTCTTCAAAAGCAAAAATATCACGAATAATTTATATGACAGTTTACAAAACATAATGGACTATCACATTTTAATTTTTACTGCTATAAAATGAATATTGTGTATAGATTAATTGGTTCTTAGAAAATCCATCTACATTTGTATAATGACCATACAAAGAGATGACAAAATAAAATGTCTTTATTGCCCTTTGCAATAGTTGAACTATTTTAAAGGGCAATAACAATGCAACTAAGGCCAAAGTCAGAAGTGTATGTTTTTGAAAATAAAATGGATTTAATTACAAATATTTTCAAAACCAAACTTTAACCTAATACAGTAGAATAGACAGACAGAGGAACTGATCAGAAAACAAAATGCCCCCCTACTATCATAGGCAGTTCATAAAACTAATCAACAAAAAAAGAAAACATCCCTATATAATAAAGAAATAGATTCAACAGCTCAAGGCAAGGCACCAGGACTGATTTATTCAGTATATAAACAAAAACAAATATCAAGGAGACAGAATCCTAAGAGAAAAAAAAACAATGGACAAGTTTCTATATGATATGACAAGGTCTAAATTGCTCAAAGTCTAGAAAAACTGTAAACAAATTAAACAAAGATTATCAAAGATCTGCCATCAACACCACATTGTCTTCAAGAGACCTATCATATTTGTGATCTACATGTAATTAGTGTAGATCTTAAAACTTATGAAGCAAGATAAGTGTAATGGATATCTTGCCTGCAGGGATAAGTTATTCAAAAGCAAGAGTGCTATACTATTGCCTCCTTTCATTTAGATGTACAATGTAGGATTGACTGTGAGGACACAGACATTACCTGGTTCCTCGTAGTGGCATCAAACATTGCCTCCTTTCATTTAGATGTACAATGTAGGATTGACTGTGAGGACACAGACATTACCTGGTTCCTCGTAGTGGCATCAAACATTGCCTCCTTTCATTTAGATGTACAATGTAGGATTGACTGTGAGGACACAGACATTACCTGGTTCCTCGTAGTGACATCAAACATTGCCTTCTTCCAACTGAGAATACCTACACTGTCTTTGTATAGAAACTTATACTGCCTGATTCCTTTATTCAAATATTTACACTAATGTGCATAAATTTTCCAACCTTTTACACACTGTAATCTCTTGCACCAACCTTCTTCTCTTCTAATTATGCTATTGAAACCTTAGAGAAAGATAGTGTATAAATGATATAGAAAGATCAGGCATTTTCTGTATAAAATATCACCTCTCTTCCACACCACTGCACATGTTTTCTGTAATAATGCATATGTTTCAATTCCTTTCCACACTTTGGACAGCAGAGTTTACCAATTTTCTTTATAATGATGGCTAATGACTTTTCATCTGTTAGACCTTCAGGACAAGATTTATCCCACTGAAAAAGGATTAATTTAAACAAAATTATACCAAAATAAAGCGTGTTTAAATGGTGAATGAAACAACAACATGTTGACAACTAAAGTTGAATGATTGTATTGTGTTGGACACAGTAGTATATTAAGACTGTCCCCTAAATTAAAGAGATAGTGTCAAATTTTTTTTAATCCCATACTGTATGTAAAGGTTAATTGCGTAAAGCTAAGTCCATCTACCAGTAAAATACTGAAATTTTTTAAGAATGTATTTTCAAAATTTTGCATCAGACATTACATTTTCATCATAAAAAGCTTCTGTCAAAGTTTCATAAAATTATGAAGATTTGACAAAGTAATTGCTTTCTAACAAACTTTAACGCAAGACTGTATGAATGTGTATACTGCAAAAAAAAAGTACAGAAATTGAAAAAAATTATTTTTAAACTGTTGCTCTGGACAAATGCTGGATACTGTGTTATCATGGTTATGATCATAATAAAGCTTACTTTCCAAATTTTATAAAATTCTATGACAGTTTGATAATGTTGTTGATGTCTAAAATAGACTTTAACCACAGACTGAACTTAAATGGTGACACCACCAACGACGACATATAAGATTACTATGTCTGGCTTCTGCTATATAAATGTTGCAGGCTAGACAAATATCACTCAAGCTTGTTGAATGATTCACTTATTGTGTATTCGACTACACAAAACAACAGAAGTGATTCCTATGTGTTGTTTAACCTTCTTATGTTAAGTGAAACAAAAATGGTCACATATGCATGATATGCATTTGGGTTGTAATTAAGAACATTTTCACTGAGAGGAAACATCAAAGATATTCCTTGCTCATGTATTATCTCTTTTTTCTGATGATTTCAATATATTGAGGCTAATAAATAAGTATATAAAAAAGTATTCATTTATACGCATCATCAATGTTTGGTGAGTCTCAGGATTTCAACTGTTAAGGAGTTTTTGTACTTACTAAAGCATTATGGAAGGACATCAGATGATGTTTCAAATGACCAAGGTTACTGTATATAACTTGACACCTCAGACAAGTATGAATTTCTGTATCCTATAAAACACACAAATGTATATAACATGTATTAAGCTGAAAAGAAATTAATATAACCTTTTAAGGAATATCCATCCTCAATTTTCATTAAGATATGACAAGAGCTACCTCAGATCATAAACGATCAACAACAAGATTCTTAAGCACATACCATGCATTTAGTATACAGTGCTCACACTTTTTCAGAATCATTGGAAGAAGTAAATTGTTTCCTCACAGCAGTTTAATGTTTGTTTGCTACCATAGTATTGCTATATTATTATTTTTTTTGATTCTCCTATTGGTCTTATACACATGATACATGCTATACATTCTGTTTATAACTAATCCAGTATTACTGCATTTTTTTTAGTAACACATGATTGTAATGTACTGTACAAGGAACTCTTTAGAATGGAATGGAATGGAATGGAATGGAATGGAATGGAATGGAATGGGAAAAATACTCTTTAAAGGATGATACATTGTAGCTTCAATAAGGGGTCGACTAACAATTTCAGTCATGTTGACTTATTCGTAGAAATTGTCTTGTTGATCATTTTTGCTATTTAAAGTTTCAATCTATCTATAATAGTTTTTAAGGTGTACTACAGATAACATAATGGCAGCAGATTTAAAGAATAGTGAAAAAAGAAGAAAAAGGAGAAAAGATAAATAATAAATCTAAATTCAATCAGAAATCACGTTAATGAAGTGTTTTTTTCATATTTTTTATTTTAAACAAATATTAAGAATAAAAATAAGGAGATGTGATATGATTGCCAATGAGCAACTATCCACCAAAGTTCATATGAAGTGGATGTAAGCAATATAGAAATATTATTAATAATAATAGGTAAGTTTAACTTCAACATTGTTCAAGCAAAACAATGAACAATACATTTATATTAATGTATAGACAGATATACACATGTCATGCATGTTTATAGATTCGTAACTAAATGGTTCTAACAACACTTTTAAATATATGTGTCCAGGTGTCAATGTATATTTGGTCAACCAAAAATAAATTCCCCTGGAAACTTTGTTATAAACAATGGCATAATACATGTAATATTTGTTTCTGTTGGGAACAAATATTTTATATTCTTTACTCCATAAGGAACAAATTCTATAATGTTTGTTCCAGTGGAAAAAACATTACAGAATATTTCTTCCATTTAGAAGTTATATTATAAAGGAAATTCTTTTTCATGACATAGTACATGTACATTGTTGTAAGCTAATCTTTCACTTTATCAAAAATGTTTAGAATCATCAAAATCTTCTGTCAAATGAGTCCTATAAGCCTGTATGTTTCTGATGCTGTCATAGTCATGATCATGTTAAAAGCTTACTTATGATCAATTTTTGTTACAGCCGATTCCAACGAGTGTGTAGCTAAAGGTAGAATTTTTGGTTAGCTTCCTTGCTAGCTCAACCATGAAATGATTATTACCTTAAAATTGGGAGGAGCAAAGCACTATTTTATCATCCAATGAAAACATTTATATCAATGGCCTGTTTATTATTTATAATATATGTATGTTTCATTCAAAGGTTTACCTAGACTACTTTGCAAATGAAATTTATTTCTTAGTCTTTGATTGAATTAACAAATCTTTTTATTACAATAAATCAGAAGCGGAGTGATGTTTTTTTTAAATATTTACGCCGTGAATAGACAGTTTAGTTAATGTCTTTTGGTGTATTCTCCTCGTATAAAACATTGTTATGTATTTTCTTTATATATGCATATTTTTAGAACTAAAATCTTTTATATTCACACAGAAAAGAAAAATTATCATACTACTTAATATCATGCACGGTTGTAGTACTTATATTTAGTTAAAAAAACAGCAAACAACTGCAGTTTAGAATTGAAAATATTGCAGAGTTTATGGACATTCACTTGGTTTGTTAACATTACCTTACTAATTAGTTTTAGAAAAATAATGCAGCCATGAAGACCAATTTTTATGTCTCTACTTCAGTTAGATTTAATCTGACCTAGATTGAATGATCAGGTCATATGTACTTTTGAACACCATCCAATCTTTTTTACCTGTCCGGGTGTATTGTAAACATATGTGTATGTGTAAAAGTGAATACGGTCAGCACTTGTCAATCATATCCAACTACATTTTATTAACTTGATGTAACAAATTCAACAGACGGGTAAAATATATTATTATTTGTAATGTCTGACGAAGAAGAAAACATTTTAGGAACTTCAGCTTTCAGTTAATTTTTCACCATTTATCAAAATAAAATTTGCAAATCAAACACACCTACAACATCATTAAATTTTAAATTTAGACTGAAAACTTATTTTTAAACTGACTTGTGAAACTAGTTTTACAATGTTTATATTCTGTCCCTTAATTCTGAGTGGTTCTCTGCTTAACTATTGACACCACCCAAAGGCTGGATTTACCTTACCTAATAATGATTTCATGGTTGAGCTAGCAAGGAAGCTAACCAAAGATTCTACCTATAGCTACACACTCGTTGGAATCGGCTGTAATTGGGTTGACAAACTACCTGGCTACACAGGTATACCATCTTAGAACTTCTAGATGTCTTTCTGTTATTTTTTGTTGGGTTGCTGCCTCATTGGTGTTATAGCCACACATCTTCTATCATTTACGTTTAAAATATGAGCACAAAGGACCTGACCATATTAATCATGATTTGATGAACAGCAAATTTAGTCTTTTACAATCAGAAAAGTTTGATGTCACTCATGTACATTGTAACAATGGCTAAAATAAAACAGCATTCATTTAAGGGGTTGCATAAAAGAATTTCCCTTGAAACAATATAAAATCGGTCTAGTAGACAAACAACTTCACTTCGTTTAATAATAATAAAAATATATATAATTAAAAACCAATTGTTCAGAGAACAATTGAAGGTCTTTCCACCAGTAAGGATCTATTTTGATATGAAAAATATTAAAATTAGGTTTTAAATGTCAATTCCAGCGTCAAATGACAGCTTAATGTACGCTTATTCCAAAATATATGGTTTCTAAACAAAAAGATAAATAAGGAGATAATTTTGACTTCGGTTTAAAAATGTTACTTCCGGTATTGTTTGATAGTTTACTTGACACTGATTCCAAAATATATAGTTCTATATACTTTTACATTAATTTAGTACAATAAATAGCTACTTCCGGTTTACAAAAGGTCACTTCGGATGGCTTTTCAAGGTCAAATGGCTTGCAACCTAATGCGAAAAGTCCCATGGCTTTATCATGTATATATATGAGGTAAAAGCAAAGGTCAAAATATAGAACGTCGAATCAACCTTTGACCTTGACCCCAATTTCAAGGTCATGAAACAAGGGCTTCAAATCAAAATACCCTAGGTCTCAATTATATATGATGAATGAGTTATATCACCATACATGTAATTTTGAATATGATAGGGGAGAAAACTCCCATTAAATGTCTCCGTACCCTTTCAACTCAAATTTACGTGTTATGACGTGTCGCAACTAACAATTCTGTAAAAAAATTTGTCGATATCTTATAAGATTTCTGAAAATTAGTGATAACAAGCCAAAATCAAAATTTTTAACATGACCTTGACCTTTAACCTTTGACCTCATTTTCATTTTTATGGACCAAGGACCTCAAATTAAAAGACCCTAGGCCTCTATCACTTATTGTTTTCCAGTTACAAATACATTTCATATTTATCAAATACAAATAGGGAAATAACTCTCATATGGAGTCTTCGTAAAGCTTCGGTCTAAATAAAACCTAACATCCTGAGGATATAACGAACAATTTGGAAAAATAAATTTGTCGCTTTCTTTTACGGTTGCGGAGGAGATCTCATAACAAGAAAAACAGTGTTTGGGGAGATAACTCTTACAAAGAAATGTGTTCGGTTAAACAGGGTCAGTTTCAAAAGCGTATAGACTGTATGATATCATATACCAAAAAACTAAGCAACATCTTTTGAAACAAAAATACACCGCAAGAAAAAAATAGAACGTCAAATTTAACTTTGACCTTGACCCCAATTTAAAGGTCATGAAACAAGGGCCTCAAATCAAAAGATCAAAAGACCCTAGGTCTCAATTATATAAGATGAATGAGTTATATCATGTAATTTTGAATATATATCAAATGTTTATGTACCCTTTAACTAAAAATGAGTTAATATTGTGTCAAAAACGATATCTTATATGATTTCATAAGAGATAACAAACCAAAATCAAAATTTTGAACCTTGACCTTTGACCTTGAAATTTTTGGACCAAGGACCTCAAATCAAAAGACCCTAGGCCTCTAACTGCTTTTCCAGTTACAAATACATTTCATCTATTTCAATCAAATGAGTCTTTCGGTCAAAATAAAACCTAACATCCTGAGGATATAACGAGCAATTTGGAAAAATAAATTTGCGCTTTCTTTTACGGTTATGGAGGAGATCAGATAACAAGAAAAACAGTGTTTGGGGAGATAACTCTTACAAAGAAAAGTGTTCGGTCAAACAGGGTCAGTTTCAAAGGCGTATAGACTGTATGATATCATATACAAAAAAATAAGCGACATCTTTTGAAACATTTTTACACCGCAAGAAAAAAATTAGGCGGAAAGGTGGAAAGACCTAATTATATATCCTCTCTGCCTGTAAATTTCTTTACATAAAAAATTCATGGCAAGAGGGTCATTATGGGAAATCCTTGGCTACTTGTTATTGCTTTTGATATAGTCAAGAAAAGGAACATAATGAAACAAAAAGTGACAAAAGTAGGCCACTATATTTAAGCTCTGAATGTATGAAGGCTTATTTTGACCTACATGTATAGCTGCTATTGCTTCATTTGGACTCTGTTGGATAGTTTACTTAATAGCAATCATACTACATTCCTTATTTTTTAATAAAACAATTGTAACATGTGTAATATCAACATATTAACTTTTTAACCTTAACTTCAATATAACACAATCATAACAATATAAAAGTTTACTAGAACTACTAGCAGTCTTCTTTTGGCCACAAGCCCACCAGGCCAGGTTTGTAAAATTTCTATTGGGTTGTAAGAATTTCTCCTATAGGTTGCACTTTGTAAATACAGCTGTTTTTCAAACCACGCCTCTTTTGGGGGGATTTATAATATTCAAAGACAATCATACCTGCCAACCCTCCCATTTTGAGCAGGAGACTCCCGTTCAAATGGCAAAATTCGGGAAATCTCCCGTTTGCTGGTACCCTCCCGCGCGGGAGTATAGAATCTCCCGCTTTTGGATATTTCAACCTTGAATGACAAGTCCACATTAATTACGTTTTTGTGTCAATGATGAGGGTTGTTGTTACCTGTAAATCACAGACCATGTGAAATTAAATGGCTTCACTTGACAGCTTGGGTGTCAAACATAGTACTAATCAACGATCATTAACGACTTTTGCTTCAAGCTTTGTGTTATTGAAAACACTTCAAAGACATTTCGGGTTACTTCCCCTGTTTAATCCTGTTATAAGTTATCCTTCTTAAAATAATGTGAATTGAAACAACAATATAAACTAAATACAAATTGAACAAAGAATCATAAAAGGATGGCAATTAAATGATTTTGTATGCCTTAAGACAAAAAAAATAATTATATTTTAAAAATCACTTAAAAGATCTATACTTCTATTCAATGTTCGAATTGAAATTTATAAAATATGTATTGAACCAACTTGAATGTGTTTTGTAGAAGAATAAATAAATAGGTCATATATTTCACTTGAAAATGTCATTCACACAAAATCTCCCCCTCAGCTGTCATAGCTGAGAGGGAGATCTCCCTCTTTGAAGGTTTCAGAGGTTGGCAGGTATAGACAATTAATTTTGTTTACGTACTGGTTCCCGAATATGATCTCTATGTTTCATCTCATAGAGACATAACTTGGGAATGTTACCAGTAAATATACATATTCATAGTGATCAAGTTGAAGTCTGTGGAAATCCTCAAGTCAAGGTTGGGCTAGTATAGAAATTTAATGTAAGTTTAAACTTTTAGAAGTTCGAGGCATATAAATGTTGAAAATATGCCACACAGCCCTATATTTTGACCTTTGAAAACAAGAGTGCACACGCTGAAATGTCTCACCTTCTTTACTAACCATTGATTTTATGTTGATTTTATATTTAAGTCCTAAATATAAAGCTTTACTACAAGTAACACATAAACTTAACATGATCCAAGAAAATGAGGTCAAGGTCAGATAAACCAAACGAGAAATACATGTACACCTTACAATCATTCAATAAACCAAACATAGTTGACCTATTGCTTATAGTTTCTAAGAAACAGTCTTAAACAAGAAAACTTAACATTGACCAATGAACCATGAAAATGAGGTCAACGTCAGATGATACCTGCCAGACAGACATATACACTTTACAATCATTCCACATAATAAATATAGTTGATCTATTGCTTATAGTTGAAGAAAAACAGACCAAAACACAAAAACTTACACTGAGAACTGAACCGTGAAAATGAGGTCAAGGTCAAATAAAACCTGCCAGACTGACATGTACGTATACATCATAAATATTTCCATACACCAAATATAGTTGACCTATTGCATATAGTATTAGAAAAAAGACCAAAACTCAAAAACTTAACTTTGACCGCTGAACCATGAAAATGAGGTCAAGGTCAGATGACACCTACCAGTTGGACATGTACACCTTACAATCATTCCATATACCAAATATAGTAGACCTACTGCTTATAGTATCTGATTTATGGACTTGACCACGAAAACTTAACCTTGTTCACTGATCCATGAAATGAGGTCAAGGTCAAATGAAATTGTCTGACGGGCATGAGGACCTTGCAAGGTATGCACATACTAAATACAGTTATCCTATTACTCATAATAAGAAAGAAATCAACATTACAAAAAATTTTGACTTTTTTTTCAAGTAGTCACTGAACCATGAAAATGAGGTCAAGGACAATGGACATATGACAGATGGAAACTTCTTAACATAAGGCATCTATATACAAAGTATGAAGCATCCAGGTCTTCTAGCTTCTAAAATATAAAGCTTTTAAGAAGTTAGCTAACGCCGTCGCCGCCACCGCTGGATCACTATCCCTATGTCGAGCTTTCTGCGACAAAAGTCGCGGGCTCGACAAAAATAGTAGTGCATATGAACTTTCCATTCTAGGATATATTTTTTTTTCAAAACTTCACAGTTTTAGCCGTGAAAGGAGTTCCTATGGGAAATTGCATTGTTGATATTTACAGAAATGCAACCTATATTGGGTAAAAAAAGGGAACATACAGAATTTCAACAAATCTGGTTTATCTCAGAGATTTTAATGAAATTAACTCAAATATGAAGTTTTATAAATATTTCATGAAGATTGAGAAAATCTTGGGCCTTAACTATGATGACTCAGCATAAATTCACAGTTTACAGTATGCATATTAGTAATTTAAATTGTTTAGAAGTGCTTATATTTACTCTTCGCAGTCATTGGAATTCATAGATCCTTCCAGAATATTATTGGTGGGGTGTTTTTATCCTGACGATAACCCAAAAGTAAGCTGTAGCACCTAAATGTGCTTTTTTGTGATCACGGCATAAAAAAATAAAAGCTAGAAATACAAAAATACCTCAATTAAACTTACAATAGTGTGTTCTATCCTAAATATGCACTAAATATTCCATATTGCTAGAAACAGCAGAATAATTTAGGAAATTTGAGGCCCAGGGCCCAGGGGCAAAAAACAGAGAAAAATGCCTACCCCCTGGGTCATAAAACAAATAATTTAACTTGTAAATGCTATGACTTTATTATTTTAAAGGTCTTTTGTATAGAAACCAATAACTGTACTTCATGTACTTGGAAGTTATGCAAAATCAGATATTAGCAGTCATTTCTATAAAACTTTTAGTGAATTCATACATCAGACTGGTATCTTCATACATACAACTTTTGCAAATATGGCTTTTTTTAAACACTTCTAGTTCATATATTAGCTAGGTTATGCTAGATATATATGGTAAGAGATGATACTGTTGAGACAAGATTTCTTAACTGACCATTTGAGGCAGTAATTGTGAACTTTCACTGACAAATGTGGACTGGAGACAGAGGCAGGATTGGCCACTTTATATAATCTTGAATGTTGGAATGATTAGCTGCTAACCATTACATTTATAGTGTTCTGAAATGCTTTCAATTTGTTATCAAAATAGTTTCAAATAGATTCTAGACATTTCATGTCAAAAAACATGCTCATAGGGTAAGTTGGCAATAATTAAAGTCTTGTTTCAAAATTCTGTAAAAAATTGATACAGGGGTGGGGGTATAAAATGTACTGTAAAAGAAAACTTAGAGTATATGCAGTGATTTCTTTCAGGCTATAATTCTGAGATATAAGTATTGTTGTACATGTTGTAAGAAAAAGTGTTTTTCGAAAGTTTTCAATTTTGCACTTTGTAAATACAGCTGTTTTTCAAACCGCGCCTCTTTTGGGGAGATTTATAATATTCATAGACAATTAATTTTGTTTACATACTGGTTCCCAGATATGATCACTATGTTTCATCTCATAGAGACATGTTACCAGTAAATATACATATTCATAGTGATCAAGTTGAAGTCTGTGGAAATCCTTAAGTCAAGGTTTGGGTAGTATAGAAATTTAATGTAAGTTTAAACTCATAGAAGTTCGGGGCATAAACATTGAAAATATGCCGCACAGCCCTATATTTTGACCTTTGTAAAAAATAGTAGTGCATATGAACTTTCCATTCTAGGATATATTTTTTTTCAAAACTTCACAGTAAAAGTGGTACAGTTTTAGCCGTGAAAGAAGTTCCTATGGTAAATTGCATTGTTGATATTTACAGAAATGCAATCTTCAGGCCAACTGGATCTTTACAAAATGTTCCAAAAAATGAATGTTGGGTCTGTTGCTACAATAATTTATTGTGAAGACTGTATGGTGCATAGACAAGATTTAAAAGATACAAATATATCTGAAATGACAGATTCTTCAATTTTTTATAAACTTTTGTCTTCAAAATATTCTGAAAAAAATTGAATCATGAAATGTTTTTGGCAATAGGCCACTATTATGAAATTATAATCAAAAACAATTTGTGTTCACTTGTTAGTTTTACTTGTCTTATGTCATGTATGCAGACAATGGGAACATATATTGACCTCCAGGGGTTCAAATTAGCGGTGGTCCGAGGTCCGCGACCTTCCACTATTGCAATCAGACTTTCGTTTTAGTTACTAGATACGCCTGACGGACCTTCGATTTGAAAAGAAAATAAAAATTAACTTTGCTGACCTTTTTAACCATCAGTATGGTCATTTCAAAGACATATTACTATTGACATCATATACCCTTCCATGGATTTTTCTAGCATTCCCCAGGGTCCGATATTCGGACCCATTCCCAATGGCCTTTTTCCCAATTCTGGGACCAAAATTTCCAAACGATTTCAAAATTTATTTTTATCTTTATTATTCATGAAAGCGATGTTCATTTTGTTCAATCGGTAGCTTTATACCGCAAATCGCCAAGTAATGTGTAAATCCGAGTAATATCGTATCTAGCCGACAAAAACAACATTGAAAAACAATGGATGTCATAAAGGTGGCACGGTAGTATTTCCTGGCCCTAAAGGGATAATGATAGCCTTTTTAGAATTTTCACCACTTTCTTACACTGCCAAAAATTCTACATTCACAGTTAACTGAAGTACTTTCATTTTACTATTCAGAAATGAATTTGAATATGTATCATGACCGTTTACTTTTTTTGCTATCTTTAAGAACCTACATGTAAGGCCACTAGTGCATGTAGTGCTGTTAGGTCTTTTATCGTGCAGTGAATACAAAATTCTCAAAAATTCTCAAAAATTCATTTTCATCTGTATGTAAAATTATTTCATATTTTTCTACACCTGATCCATCCCTCAGTTTGGGAAAGTATGTTCAGTTGATACTGTATTTATTGTCCAATCATAATATTCAGATACATTGACTTAAGTAGGGTACACAAAAGAGCAACCTAAATTCTGGAATACAACATGTACAAATACTACCGTGCTACCTAAAACAGAAATGAAGACAATTACAATACCGGATCAGATTCCGGGGGCGGATAAGGGTAATTCCGGGTTTGCCGATCAAATACAACAAAAAAATAATAGTTCAAGGCAGGTGACAAAATAAATCTATGCTGATAAAATATAAACACTAGAATTGAAAACAAAAAGATATATGGAAAAGAAAGAAAAAGCAGGAAATATTTTATATAGAGACTCAAAATTATTTTAGTTCACAAATTTTCATGTCAAAATCCAATAAAATGTGACAGTAATTTTCTTTATTAATAAATGTTGATATTACATGTAGATGTTTTTATAGTGTAAACATATAACTACAATTCCAAGAGGTAATTTCTTCTCAATTTTGAAGGGCCAGTAAAAATCTGAAAGTTTCTTACTTTATTTTCATAGAGGAACTAATATAATAGTGCTACTAGATATGATACACTTAAACAGCTTTGAATTTGAACTGTTACTTTAATTATATACTCGGGTATGAATTGAACAATATAAAACAAAGAGATACATATAGCCCTTTATATTATACTAAAAACCAAACATTGTAGCGCCTTAACTGAGCACTTCTCTTCCAAATCTCACCACTTCTCCTTATCAGTTTCAAAAAGAGAAGTCACTTCTCCCTATGATTCTGAAGTAGTGTGAGCCCTGAGACAATGGTATAATTAGTAATTAATTACCAATTGTTAAGACAACACATCCACCCACAGTGACACCCTCCCCAATACCTAAAAAAAAGATTATTTGAGTTCATAATATACAAGACAATTACATTTTTTTTTAAACATGCTATACAACAGTGACACTGACAATGAAACAAGCTAACCTAACACCAAAAGCACATTAATTTTATATCTAACTGAGTTATGAAATATTTCAAGTAAAAGTAGGACCTAGAATTAAGGTTGTGGACCTTACAGTTTGTAGTGTCAAAGGTCCTGGACCTTCCAGTACCAAATGTTAATTTGAACCCCTGACCTCGTATACATTGTAGTTGTTGGGATAATGAAATTAATTCCTTAAACACTCTGTAACTTCTCTGCATTTTGAATGAATACAAACCATCTTATTCACCATTGTTCACTATAATCATAATAATCTTAGTTTTCCTCAAAGAAATCTTCAACCTACCTTAATTTTATCTTCAGAAATCACAGATTTCTTGGCAGTTCTTTTATTATAAATTCTCCTTTTAGGTTGGACATAGTCATTCAGACCAATATTCCTTCTTCTATTTCGCAGTGATCTCCCTTGTATTGTGGCACTGTCACCTTCATTTTCTTTTTCAATGTTACATTTAGGAGAAGACTCAGTATTGCTTAACATTTGTGACTCTATTTCTATCAAACCTTCTCCATCAGTACTTAATTCAATGCTGCTTTTGCTCTTTTTATTTCTAGTCATTTTGTCAATTTTAAGTCCTGAATCTCTGTCTTTTTTAGCAAAGCTGCAAATTAAATTTGTCTCCTTTGGAAAGTTTTCTAAAGTAGGTGGAATAACCTCCCTTTCATCAGCTTCAACTCTAGCAATTTTATATGAAACTTCAGATGTTGTGTCACTTTCATTTTCAAAATCCGTTAGCTCTTTTTCACTTTCGTCTAATATCTTTCTTTTAGCTTTACTTTTACGTGGCACAGGTAAAATTTCTGAAAGACGTTTCTTCTTGGATTTACTACCTGAGTTACTACCTTTTCCTATCAAACATACATCCTTTTTTGATTCTGGAGAATGATCTTTTAGTTTTTCATTTGGGTTATCAGACATTTGTTTATTACATGTTACATGTTCTAAATGTTGTTCTTCAGATTCCAGAACAGTGTTAGCGGTTGATGTGCTTTTTGTATCAAACTTCTTTATACTTTTTGTTCTTTTACCTGGTGTTATTTTATTTTCAATACTTTCTGCAATATTTAACAGAGCATCTCCAATTTCATCTAAAGTATTACTGACATTGTTAGAAATATTGTTTGGATCTACTTCCTCAGAAAATTTTTCTTTAAAAGAATATAATTTTTTACGTTTTTTTTCAGAAGATGAAGGAGTATTCCATTTGTTCCTCATAGAATTCTTTTTTTTGTTTTTGTGTTCACTTGAAAACATTACACCTTCTTTGGAAACTGTTACAATATCAACATCTGATGCAGAATCTGATGTAAATTCACTTTTAGGGTCATCACAAAAATCTTTTAGTTTTATGGGAATCTTTTTCTCTCTCTTTGGCAGCAACTTCTTATCGTGCCTTAATGTATCCAACCTTCCCTTTTGTGGTCTCGAATCTAAATCATGCTCATCAAGCTTTTGCTTTGAATGCTTTTTGTTTTCTAACACTGCATTTTTCTCGGATTCAGATTTATTTATTTTTCTTTTCTTGGAAATAGAATTAGCCGACCTTTTATCATGACTATATACAATTTCAGATGACATTTTGGTCATTTTTTTTTCTTTTGACTTGATATCTATGGTTTGTTTGACTGCTGAATTACTGCTTTTTCTGGATTTAGAACTTTTTCCATCTATCAATCCATGTGCATGAACTGGTGTATTATTCCATGGATTCTTCCAATAATATTCCTCGATTGAAATATTACTTTCAGAAGCAATGTTTATATCTGGAGATGTCAAATCATTTTCACTATCACACGAAATGTTACTTGAATTTATCTTTTCATCATCTGTAGATCCATCACTTGTAATTAGGTGTAATGATTTAATAAATGAAGTTTTATCAACATTACTCCCTTGATTGGGACTGCAACTCAATGGTGGAATCTTTTTGTTTTGTGGAATTGATACTTTAAAACTTTTGCTCAATTTAGTCTTTTTCTTCTCCATATCTTTTTTTTACCAATAAAGTGTTACCTTATACAATGTACTAATTATCTACAAAAGATGAAATTTGATTCCTATTTTTCTCTATATTTATTCTGAAAATTTACACACATTCTAGTAAAGTCAAAAAGGTAGAAATTATTTTTCGAATGGTTTAGAAGAGATGCTACATGTATGCACTGCTTCATCTTATGAAATTTTTATTAGAATATAAATAATCCACTGTTACAGTCAAATATAAATAACAGGAAATTTTAGTCTTAAAGTAACAAATAATCTACTCAATTGCTAGCAGAAATTGCATACATTGTAAATATATGGATTTAATTGTTATAAAATAACTTTAATATACAAAGACTTAAGTAGTACATGTTTTAGGTGTTCCTATTGCTTCATTTTGTATGAAACAAAACTAAAATCCTTCATTGCATTTTCTTATCTCATCTATATTGAAATTCTAAAATTCACCGGAGTAATGACTAAAATGTATTGTTTTGGTTATTTGGTCTACCTTCCAAGGCGATACAATTATTTTGATGAAGGTTCATCATAACAAATGGACAAACATGGCTGTGTTTACCGGTACAATGATTTCCTGAGAAATCCCCCAAACTCAATATGAACCCAAGAACTGGTAGATATTACCCGAAAACTCTATTGTATATGGAGTTATACTTGTTTTATAGATAATAAAGTCTATAATTGTGAGATACAATGTATATGCCACTTTCACTCAAAGTACAATTTAACTTCAAGATTTCGATTTGTGTGTCTCATATGCAAGTTCCTTATATTACAATATAACAATATCTTTGAGCATGTTCAGTACTTTTTATATTTTTATTTAAAGTCTATAATCATGATAATTGTGAGATATATGTCATTTTCACTCAAAAAAAGTACAATTTAGCTTCAGGAATTGATTTGTGTGTCTCATATATATATATATATATATATATGCAAGTTCCTTGTATGACAATATAACAATATTGTTCAGCATGTTCAGTACTTTTATACTTTTATTTAGATAGATTTATCTACATTTTGAAAAAATAACATCCGCCATATTATTATTCAAGGAACTTGCATACAAAACACTTACCCAAATAATTCAGTCGTTATATTCCTCTGATCTACGATTGCCTCGCAAGTAGGAGAGATCGATTAGGGGAGGGACTGAATTATTTGGGTTAACAAGACACTATCTCAAATATATAGTCTTAATCATCAATTAGAGCAGTATTACACCATATTTTATTAAATAGAGTTTTCAGGTATATCAAAAAGTTCTCAGGTTCATATTGAGTTTTTGGGAGTTGTCAGGAAACATTGTAGTATGTACCCATGTGTTTTTGAGTTGAGCAATTTTTGTCCATTTGTTATGATAAACCTTAAGCTTCATGTGGACCCTTGGCTAAAATGGCTGTGTTTTCACCTCCAAATTTACTCAGAGTACAGACAAATCTGTGTATCTGGAAATTTTTTAAGGCATAGCATGCCCTAGACAAATGCTAGATGAATAAAATTCAAATGCAACTTATGTTTCAGAATATTAAAAACTGAACTGGATTTTGCAGTGCACTTTTTTCCTCCCTACAGCATGTACAGAAGAGGATTAAATTAACACAGTTGAGGTTTACTTGATATGGTCCACTCAGTGACACCGTTTGAATCACTAATTATTGTCAGGTTTCTATTGTCCATGTCAATCAATACAGTTCACCTCAATTATTACCTATGGGGAAATTCTTAAACCTCTTTCCCAACTTTTATTTTGGCACCTTGTACTTCTTCCATATAGTGACCACCTTCAAAAAATTTAAGATTATGTCACAGGAGGATAACTTACAACAAGACATAGATTAATATATATACAAATTAAAAATAGAGGGAAAATGAGAAATACAAATGTACAATTAGTTTGATGTGAATAGTTGATTTTAATATTGATGCTTTGAAACTGAAGATTTGAACGAGTCTACTGATGTCATCGGGTAGTTTGTTCCAGTCAGTTATATTGTTCTCGGGGAAAAAAAATCTTTTCTGTACTGTGTTTTGCAGGATGGAATCTGGAAGCTCTTCAAATTTGAATTTCTAGTTTTTTTTGAGGTGCTTCTGTATTGGTTGGTTACAAAATGGGCAGCCCTCCTTGGAACTTTTTCAATGCTACATTTTGTACATGTATGTATCTATGCCTTGTTGTAAGTAATGGTCCCAAACAGAGCAAGCATACTCTAGTGATGGTTTTACTAGGGACTTGTATGCCTGCTCTTTAAAGGATGTTGAGCTTATATTCAGGGTACTCCTTAGAAGCATAGAGTGCAATTAGCTTTCTTGCATATGTTGTTAATGTGCAAATCCCATTTAAGGTTAGAGTTGATGGTTACCATGGTTATCCCCTGATATTTTGCTGTTGTTACATGTTCTAAAGAGTGATTGTGTAATGTGTAACCAAATGTGATTGTTTTTAATTTCTGGTGACTGAAATAACATTACACTCATCAGGGTGGAATGCCATTTTCCACATAGTTTCCCATGATGCCAATCAATATGTTAAGACCTTTTTGTAATGGAGATGTATCAGAATTTGATTTAATTGCCAAATAAACTATGATATTATCTGCAAATAAACACACTGTAGATGTAAGACCAGTTTTAATATCTTTCATGTACATGTAATACAGGAAAAGACTTGTTCCAAGAACTGACCCCCTGTGGAACCCCTGACTTGACTGTTACATACACAGATTTTTTTCCCCCTCTTAAACTACTGCCTGCTTGTGGTTGCTTAGAAATTTTGGTATTCAGAAATTCAATTCCAAATGTATCTGGTAATGTTTGTTAATTAGAAGAGAATGTAAAACTTTATCAAATGCTTTTGAGAAGTCCATGACCAAAATATCTGTTTGTTTACGGTTTTTCATCTTAAGTGAAACATCATCTATAAATTCAAGTAATTGTGCTTCACAGGATTGACCTCTGTGAAATCCATGCTGTAGGGGATAAAAGATGTTGTTATTGTCTGCATGTTTCATGATGTGTTTAACTACCAAGGGTTCTACATCATGTACATGTATCTTCTGTAATAACGAAAAAACGTGCACTGCAATATCGAGTAAAGTTTTTAATTTTCTAAAACAAAGTATATTTGAATTTTATTTTTCTAGGGCATGCTATGCCTCAAAACTTTTCCAAACGCACAAATTTTTCTGTACTCATAGTCAATTTTGAGGTAAAAAACAGACATTTTAGCCAAAGGGTCCACATAAAATTTAACCATAACTGTGTGTAGAGCCTACTAGAGGATAAGCCACACTGACAATGTAGTTCAATACAAAATGTAGGCTGCTGACCGTAATTTTGCTTGGGTATAAGAAAAAACATTTAACAAAAAAAGGTTTACTGACAAAAAATATAATACACCAAAAACAAGGGGATACATATTTTTAAAGCCCCAAGTGCTTGTGCAAAATTTATGTTGTCTCTTTAAACAATTTACGGAGTATTTCATTTTATTGACGTAATAATCAGTTTAAAAGATCCGATTGATAAGGGAAAAACTGATCCAAAAAATGTTTAATTTGTTCTTTAGGTAACTGTAACAAAATTGCAAGGCCTTACAGGGTTTGAACTTACATATTTCACCATTTTGCCATTGCGCATGTTAACGGTCGTTCTAAAATAAACACTATTATTTCCGAGCCATACATTTTTGTAATCATCATCATCAAATAAATATATCCCGAAAAAAATCTACTGATACAAAAAAGAAAATTACAACTAAATTGAACCATCATAAAGAAATAATGATTCTGGTGAATATTGAGCCCTGAAAGTTTATCACGAACGGGATCCGTCATTTGGAAATTGTGCCTTTCTTTCAGTTTCAGTTTGACAAAGGAGGTCCCTTACTTATCAGCTTATATTTATCCCCTGGTCCTAGCTAGGGTGGTAACCAATAAACATGTGAAACTTTTGAAAGGAGCATCATTAATTTATCAGGGTAATGCATGGGAAAAGGCATTTTCCAGCCTCATTTATTCTACACTTTATTAGACACTTGACACATTTGATGAAAAACCTGCATGAATTGAAGGGTACCTGTAAAGTGCGAAACGAAATAGAAACGGAACGGAACAAAACGAAATGAAACGAAATAGCGCAAAACGAAACGAAATACAGCAAAACGAAACGAAATACATCAAAAACGAAATACATCAAAACGAAACGAAATAATTTTTTTTTTTTTTCAATTTCAACTTAAATGTCCCGCTCAATGTCTTTATATGTACCAATATAGGGAAAGGCAGTGTGAACTGATATATATGGGTCAGAAAAGTGGGATTATCGGGATATGGTTCAATAGTTAGAATATTTTCTGTGGACTGTCAGAATATTTTTCTGTGGACGGTTTTTGTGTGAGCAGGTTTACATTCGGCTATTTTTTACATGTAAAGCACATTACACATCGTAATGTTGGTTTATTTGTTGTCGTGAACATGAAATATTTGCTCCCGGGCTGACATTAAGCCGCGAGTCACCCATATTGAGCGAAAGCATTGATAATAGATCATTGTTGACGCTTTATTTCGCTGTCAGGTCTAGGTATGGATGTGGTAACCTACGTTGGTTACGAGTGATGGCTGTCCTCTGGGGTGAACTGGGAGGGTTAGGGGATAACTACTGTCTGTTTATGTGAGGAAAATTCTGGGCATTTTTGTGAGTACGTTTCAAGAAATTTCGGGTTGGCATTGGTTTTTCTGGTCTGCAATGGTCTTGAAAGCAGTTTTCGGGTAGCCTTTTTGTCAGAATGTCAGATTTCAGGTATGTGTTTTGTAATTCTATGCAAATTCCCTTTTGTCACATGTTTGCCGAAGTAAAATTTAATTGGATTTATGTCAAGTTAAATTCGGATAATTTAGGGTATGATAAAAAAAAACCTAAAAAACCGACTGGCACTCAACAGCTTACATTTCATGACATCATATGTTAATTTGTTGTCAAACCCGATTATTTTATGAGGCGACCATTATAATTTCGGCAGGGGGGGAGTCTTTTGCATCAAAATCTTTAATTCTCATTATTTTTGGGATGAAATCTTAGATTTTTTTATAAGGTCAAATTCAATTATTTATTTTCATTCTGTGTTTAATTTGGGTGCAGCAGTACGTGAAGGTAAATTTCCTGGTTGGAAGGTCAAAAAGGAGGGGTGGGGTATAAGTGGCACGATCATATCTATTGATGTCCCATATAAATCCGCAAATGATAAAAAAAACTTCCCCAACGTTTAGCTCAAAACTATTCATTTTCAATAATATTAGGATTGAAATACTTTTGCTTCAAAAGCTTTCAAGCCACTCTCATTTAATATAGGTTATTTCTCAATCACAGGGAGTGGGGGTCGATCTAAACATGGATTTTGGGTACAATAGTGCAGCTGGGAAAACACCCAAATTTCATAAATTAAAACCTTGAGAAAAAATCATGACACTTAATATGTTTCCGATGGCAAAATCATGACCCATTCATAGTTTTCTCAGTAATCACATATTAAACAATATAAATAAGAAGATGTGGTATGGGTGCCAATGAGACAACTCTCCATCCAAGTAAAAGTTTTGAGATATCTTAATTTGAATAAAAACGATAAAACAGCATTTAAACTAACATCTTTTATAATTCGGAGGGTGAAAATTACTGACCCATTGATATTTGACCTCAGTGAAATTCAGTGTATGCCATTAATATAATTTAAATATAAAAGGGGAACCTTTTTCAGCGGCACATCTGTGTATACCTTCATGTAGTCATAAAACCCCAAATCAAGATTGAGACCCACGTGCGTGTCCTCAATATCCAAGTTCTGAAATATAGTCGCATATATATTATTTATCTCAGGTGTACCACCCCTTTTTCTTTCTAGGGTAATATGTTACCGTAAAAACTTTTATCATTCAAAAAGACGTGTGAAAACTTAACACTTAGGCAGTAAGCACCGGTATGTGTGACCCCCCCCTGAAAATAAACGTTCGCCCCTCTGCCGGTTTCATTTGATTTGTTCCAACTAAAACAATGACATTCAGATTATTGTATTATAAGACATTTGGCAGAGATTAATGTTAAAATTATAAAAAAAATATTTATTTCATTCCGTTTCGTTTTGCTGTATTCTGTTTCGTTTTGCGCTATTTTGTTTTGTTTTGTTTTGTTTTGTTTCGTTCCGTTTCTATTTCGTTTCGCACTTTACAGGTACCCTGAATTGAAGTATTATCTCTCAATGAGTATATTTTGTGAACCTTTAAATTACATATGAATACAAATACAATTATCTATTCCTTATGCAGGACCCATAGACAAAATTAGTACAAATATCTTTTAGTCTACCCGGCCACAGAGGTTATTTATATTTCAATTAATTTGGATCACAAAAAGACAAAAATCAACTATAAGTCAAACCATGAAATCTCTCTGTCAACCACGTCTCCAAAAATCCCATGCCCATGTCTGCCTCTGCTTGCATATATCAGTATTTATTATTTGTTTCCAGGCAGTCAGGGGTACTACTTGTACAAGTAATCCTTATTTACTTGAAGAAGTAAAAATATATTATATACTTATATAAGTTAATAAATTATAATGTTTGAATAATCTCCCCTTAATTTTTTCAAAAATTTACTTGTATAAGTAATTTTTTTTTACAATCCCACAAAAATTCTCAAGTTTTGAGATGTAAAAACATGCCTTTAACAATTTTTCTCAGGTTAGCTCATAATTTTTGATTAGAGTTTAATGTTTCATCTCATTAGTTCAACAAAGAAACTGATTGGGCAAAGATCTTATAAGTATTTGCGCAAGGCCTTCAAAAATTGCTCCTTGGGGGCTTGTAAATGAGCAGTGTTCTGAAGATAACAGATAAATGAGATTTTCATTGTCCATGAAATTACATTAAAATTATTAGTAAAGACATCTGCAAAGGACAGACAATAAAAAATTCTATTAGAGCAAAGAAGTCCTAAGAAACCAAGAAAAGAAGATAGGATGACTTTTTGCGTGAACCCCTGAGGGTTCACGATATAAATTAGTTAAAAATATAGTCTTCGGAGGAATATTCGGAAGCTAAATTATTGTTCATTCGGAACATCTATTCATCATATCTGTATTAGCTTCCTGCAATTAAGAACACCTCCATACGGGGTATCTAAGATATTTAAAACATGACAATAAAGAATTTTCACAGATCGCTAATTCACTTATCTGATATATGATAATAAACAATCTATAGATCCTTTTCAAACATGTATATTTATTGTAAAGCTACATTTTATGCATTGCAAGGGTTTACTGACTTGAGCAAAGTTGACAGTTGTACCCTTTGATAAACAAGTGAAAGATAAATGGTCAAGATTTAATTATAACGACCTATGCATATGGTATCAAACATCTGTGTCTAGATATTCACAGAGAGATATTTTAAAATAGTGCTGTGGTTTCTACATAATGAGTTACATACCGGTAATGAGTTATAGTGGGCTTTGGGATTTGATTTGTAACAATTTCATTATGCATACTTGTCATTTTGACAAATCAGATAAAAAAAAAATCTGTTTCAAATGAAAATAAAACAAGTAAAATATTAAAAGACTATTCGTTAATATACATTTTTTACAACTTTTACTGTTTTCTTTTTACAGTATTCTCTATCAATTAAGTTATCTTGTAAGCTAATTAAATGTTTATTTAATTCATTGATGTCACTATTATTTCTTATATTATTCACCCACTGTAAATTAATTAATACTCTTAAATTTATGTGTGTTTTGGATGTGCACTAGTGATTGGTAAATATTGATACGTTTCTGTGTTTTTAATATTTGTGACTTAACATCAAGAATTCCATTATTATGGAATCGATCACCTTTGTACACTTCTGTATCTAAATAGAGGGGGGGAAATAACAAATCGCAAAAACGTTGCACGAAAAAATATACTCTGGAAAAACGAAGCCAAGGAATAAAACCATCAATATTTAGGAAAAAAGTACCAAAATTATTACTCAGCCGTTCTTGGAGATCATGCAGTCATTATAAATTGACATGGCGACCCTGCATGTGGTCACTTTATAGTGTCCTCTAGTTGCATACGATTTAACATAGTAATACGATAGGCTATTGATAAATATCTTGGGACCAGTTAATTAGTTTATAATTTAAAACAATATCTGGGCTGACTTTGAATTAGTCCCGGTTTACTTATTAATCAAATGCGGGACAAGCACGAGAAAATAAGAGTACCGACACGAAACACGGAAAAAAATTAAGGGAAAACACGAAGCACGCACATCGAACCTAACACAAGAAAACGAGAAATAAAACGTCGAAACACAAAATCACATGAAATAAAAAGGCTGAAAACATTGCACGAAAATAACCCTTTACCACCCTCTAAATAGGTCATACTAGATGTCGACACCTCATATTAGAACTAAAGTAGATGGTCAGTTTCGTTTGCAAGGTTAAAGCAATCTTAACTTGCTCTAATTTGCCTGTGAAGACCATAAACATCCCTATTGACAGTGTAATTTGATGTGTTCTCTCCATTGGAACTTATCTAAGATTTTAATGAATAGGACAGACAGATGCAGATCTGTGCATGTTGGTGAAAATATACCACCCATGGGGGCTCCTATAATGTGTTTGTATAACAGTCCATTAAACTCAAATTCATTGTTTCTAAGAACTAATTTAACAAATGCAGTTAAATCTATTTTGTTGAGAATCTTTAAAGTATGTTCTGTGTGTCAATTAATTCTAATGCATTGATAACAGTTTCTTCTAAATTATCAATGATCATATTTGTGTACCTTGACGTTCATCTTAGGCAATAAGAATGCATTCTTGTTTTACCTCGTGTGACTCTATTTTATTAATGGAATCTTTTTATCTTGAATGTCAAAGTTATGCCTCTTCAATAATGGTTTTATAATTAGATCAAGTAAGTATCTCTCGCAGGAGAGTTGCATTTATTGATGATTGGTCGGTTACGAACATTAATGTGTCCTGCTAGCTGACCAGTTCGCAATGCCTCATTACTTATTTCTAGATTAATTTTATGAATTTTGGAAGAAGGTACATGTGTCCCCCATGTTTTGAATAATTATTTTTCTTTAAGAAATTATATGTCTGGGAATCTATTTTTTTGTCCTCATTGCTTTATATTTAACACTTCTCTCAACCAGGAACATATATACTGTTCCCAGTCTCAACATGCCAAAATTATAATGATTTACAATAAAAAGAAAATATTATCTTCCACACACATGACCATGCAAACACTGATATATAATTTCTTATTCAGTTGAATTATTAATTAGAATAAAAAAGTTCTAAGGTTCACGTATTGTCTTTTTTTTTTTTTTTTAAAACTTGTTTACTTGTATGAGTAAAACAATCCGAATATCCAAGGGACATAACTAAGCCAAAAAATTATTTACCTATACAAGTAAATAAAATACACTTGTATAAGTATCCTACAAATTTACTTATATAAGTATATTAATATTTACTTCTTCAAGTAAATAAAAATTACTTGTACAAGTAGTACCCCTGACTGCCAGGCCTCTACATTATCAGTTATTCGGACAAGTTGCAAGAAAATCAACTTGTCCGACCTCTTAACTCACTTGCACGAATTCAAAGTTACAAATCTAACATATTGATAATGTGCACAGTGACACTTTGGGCTTTTAGCATACCTTGATAAAGGAGTGATTTGTTGTAGTACATTCATAATAGATCATAATATGAATTTTAGTCTGTAACTGAATATAGAATACTGCATCATAATTTCCATTGCAATGAAAGTTCTCTGACTCAATAATAAAATTGTTGTTCAACAAGCTGCAGACACTGAAAAATTGATAATAAACACAACATTCAAATACAAAATTATGGTCTACTAAAAAAATCTTTTTTCAATCAAAAGAATGTTGTAAAACAAACAAATCAAAGCCATACTTCTTTTGATTTAAATAATATTCTCTATCATTTAAAAGATAAAATAAACTAATTTATATGTCAATTATCAGTAAAAAATAAGAAAAATTTACTTTAAGGGGAACTTATTCCACGTAAAAAATTAGAAACACAAAATTTATCAGAGATTCAAGCCGGTTTCATCACCTTTTGTAAAGTAAGTCATATCCTATGTTTTGTGAAAAAAGGAATCGGGGTCCGTTTGCCCCAAAATCACATTCACTCCCATTCATGTTCATCCCCTTTCACGTTTGCACCCCACATGTTCGCACTTGTCCTGGACAATCGGACAAACGGTAATGTCGAGCCCTGGTTGTCAGTTTTACAAGTTTCCAATGTGATGTTTAAAATCAGTACAATGATTTATGATAGATACATGCACAGGCCTCTACATTATCATTCAAGCTAGTAGCTGAGGGCAGAGGGGCACATTCCTATGGAAAGGACACTTTAACAGAGACATCATTTTTACAACAGATTTTTCTTGTAACTTGTCAAATATATATAGCCCCTTTATTCTGTTTATTTTACATTAACTTAACTTCAATAATGCACAGACATGAGGTTTCCTATGCCTTCTCAAAATAAATCTTCACTTTCTTGTCTTTAACAAGTGTTAATTTTAGATAGGTGCAGCCAGATGTTGAGATATCTAGAATTCAAATTTGTAGGGTTCTATGTTATTGTCAGGACAGGTTGTCTGTCTTAAATCTTAACATCTTGTTTTTGATCATTTTGCTTTTTCTATGAATCATTCTGTCCATAGTAAAACTGTTGTTAACAGTAATATCTTGTAACAAATTAATAATAATCACAACATTCAAATCTAAAATTATGGTCCACTAAGAAATTCTTTTTCTCAATCAAAAAAATTTTGTAAAGCAAATAGATCAAAGCCATACTTCTTTTCATTAAAATAATATTCTCTAGCAGTTAAAAGGTAAAATAAACTAGTGTATATTGTTGCCAAACAAACAAAATAAAATAACCGTTATGGGGGCAAATTTCTACCATAATGAACCCCTATAGAATGTATAGGAAAGGTTATTAAAAAGTTATGCAGATTAACAATTTTCCTTTGCATTTGGTCCAGAGTGAATACATTTGGATGAAAAGTTTTTAGTTTCCATTTTGACCCGATGGGCATGTGGGATTAATCGCAAGTTTCTGAACTGAATGAAGTCTATGTGAGGCCAAACTATTTAACATGTAGCAAAATTCTTGAGGAATACATTTAATGAACAGTTCTGTATCATTATTCATAAAGGAACCAAAGGGGCCTTTGGATATGATTGTGTCTCTATTGGCACTTAGTAAATTAA
This sequence comes from Mytilus coruscus, assembly GCA_017311375.1. Taxonomy (NCBI): domain Eukaryota; kingdom Metazoa; phylum Mollusca; class Bivalvia; order Mytilida; family Mytilidae; genus Mytilus; species Mytilus coruscus. The sequence goes on along the minus strand of CM029606.1, from coordinate 22,037,054 downwards.
AAAAAAAATAATTGTACAGATCAAGCAAATAATTACAATTTAGTAATTATAATTTTTGTAGTGTGTCTTAAGTTAGATCCTAGTATATTGCAAACTGCTTTTCCTGCCATCATAGCATGTATTATTTGAAAATAATAGATGCTTCCACTACTCAAGTTTAAATAATCAAAATTTTTCTCAAACATTCATATGATTGATGAAAATGAGTTTTTATTTATTTGTATTTTGTACATGAAAGGAGAATATAAAGATTATTTTAATTTTGTAGATGGCAGCACCACCTAGCGGTCAATACCCTTCTATGATATCTCAAACATCAGTTCCACCATTTAGTTCATCTGGAATGATACCAACACAGCAAACACCAACTCATCAGCCACCACAACAGATTGTCTCCCCAACCAGAGAAATTAATGCAATCACTCTCTGTAAGAAAGGTCAAGAATGTGTTCAAGATGTTGTACAGAAAGCTGGAGAAATATTTAAGCTTCTTCAATTAAAGTCTTTACCAGTAAGTTTTAACTCCCTCCAAACCAAAAAACTGTGTTTAATTCCCCATTAGTCTGAGGTCAATAGTCTTCAATACAAGAGACCAGAATTTTTAAGCCCAATCTACGATAGCAGAGGTGCATTATATTTCTGTTCTGAGCATTCGTCTTTTCATCCACTTGTTCATCTATATCCCATATGAAATTTAACTATCTGTGGAATGCATGAGTTAAAATCTAAATTATTTACCAGAGATTGTCTCCCAAAGCTGAGAAATTAATACAATCACTCTCTAGAGAAATATTTAAACTTCTTCAATCAAAGTCATTAATAAGGGTGCAATCAACAGTTTTTTTCCATCACATTATGTTTTTAAGGACCATAATATAAGTGACCTTAGTCAAGTGTTATTGTTAATAAAGCTACTTGTATAAAACTAGATATCACTGGAATCAGAATTTTCTCTAGTTTATAATGAGATAAAAATAAAGTGTAAATGTAATTTTCACATAAGAAAATGTTCTACCCAGAGAAAATGGGGAAAAAAATTGCCCTATCTCAATTTGCAAAACCTGAAATCAGGTCATCTGCATACCAATGTAAGCATAATACAGGCACATTTCAGATAATCCAAAATGTATGAATTCCATAGATTTTTACCTGATCTTTTATATAATTCTCACTTCAGGGTACATTCACCTGCTCTGGAATGAGCAACAGTAGCTACAAATAAGTTTCAACTTTCACAATAAAAAAAATTGCAAATTCTTATATGATGTGCTGGTTTCATTTGGTAAACAACAGAAAACATATTTATGGTTGTTACAATTTTCCTCCCACGTAAATCTAAATGTATTGTAACTGTTGTGCAAACAACATGTTGATTGAGCTGTGTTGAAATTGAAATTGAAAAAAAAACCTAGATCTGTTATTCCTATTTTATGTATGAAATCAAGAATTAATGCATTAGAGTTTGTAAAAATGTATAAAATTGATTCCATGAATGACCTTGGCACATTAAAATCATGTCAAAACATGACATCATACGAATGAAAACTTATACTAAGTTGAAGTTTATTCTGTTACTTGTAGCACTTAGGCTACAAATTCTGATAATATCTCATCATTAAAACAAGGTTTTGAGGTTGCTTTTGTTTCATTTTAGTCTCGCCTGCAACAAAAATCGCAGTATAATGCGATCATGCGAGACATGGTTATAACAATCCAGCGGCAGCGGCAACAGTGTAAACTATTTGTTTAAAGCTTGATATTTCAGACGGTAGAAGACTATGATGCTTCATTCTTAATTAGTCTGAATTAGACTTATTACCGGGTTTGAACTAACATGAGAAGCATGACAGGTGCCACATGTGGAGCAGGATCTGCTTACCCTTCCGGAGCACCTGAGATCACCCCCAGTTTTTGGTGGGGTTAGTGTTGTTCAGTCTTTAGTTTTCTATGTTGTGTTTTGTGTACAATTGCTTGTCTGTTGGTCTTTTTCTTTTTTAGCCATGGCATTGTCAGTTTATTTTTCGACTTATGTGTTTGAATGTCCCTTTGGTATCTTTCGCCTATCTTTTTCATACCTTGTATGCAGATACCTTATGTTCATTGTCCTTGACATCATTTTCATGGTTCAGTGACTGCTTGAAAAAAAAATTACAGTTTTTTTGTTAAGTGAAATACTCTAATTATGAGTAACAGGATAACTTTATTTGGTATATGGGTTCCTTGTAACGTCTACATGTCCGTCAGGTAGGGTTCACCTGACCTCAACCTTATTCCATGGATCAGTGACCATAAGGTTAAAGTAACGTGGTCAAGTCTGTATCTCAGCTACTGTAAGCAAAAGGGTAAACTCCCAGTACACCGTATTTGGTGTATGGAATGATTGTAAGGGGTACATGTCCTACTGACAGATTTCGTCTGACCTTGACCTCAATTTTTATGGTTCATTGAACAAATTTTAGTTTTTCTGGTTTGGTCTATTTCTCAGATACTATAAGCAATAGGTCAATTATATTTGGTGTATGGAATGATTGTAAGGGGTACATGTCCGACTGACAGATTTCATCTGACCTTGATCTCAATTTCGTGGTTCATTGAACAATGTTTAGTTTTTGTGGTTTGGTCTATTTCTCAGATGCTATAAGCAATAGGGCCACTTTATTTGGTGTATGGAATGATTGTCAGGTGTACATGTCTGTCTGCTAGGTTTCATCTGACCTTGACCTCATTTTCATGGTCCATTGGATAAATTTTAGTTTTTGTGGTTTGGTCTATTTCGCAGATATTATAAGCAATAGGTCAATTATATTTAGTGTATGGAATAATTGTGAGGTGTATATGTCTGTCTGGCAGGGTTCATATAACCTTGACCTCATTTTCATGGTTCATTGGTCAATGTTCATTAAGTTTATGAGATATTTGTAGTAAAACCTTCATATTATAGACTTTCAACATAAATTCAATAAGTAAAACCATGAAAACAGGCCAGACATTTGATAATTCACACAGCTATGGATTTCAGTCAAGTCAACATGGTGGCTAACTCCTTGGTTACAACATATCAAATGTGGATTTATCTAAAAAGAGTAGCCAACGAAAAATTGTAAATTAAAAATTGCAAAAATGTTTTGGTTGAGAATTATAATGTTTAAACACATTTATTCTAGAGTATATTTAAGAAATTATTCACGCAAGCCATAGATTTATTGGAATAGTTAAGCTTTATCTAACAGGGGTAAAAAAAAAGAAGAGCCACAATCACGGCACACTTATCTTGCTTCAAATTTTATAATTACCGTATTTTTCTATTTCAATTGAAAAAACTCTTGCAAGCCATAGATTTATTATCATTTTCACATGGCCTGGACTGTTATATTGGTTAATTTTATCCCTGGCTGACAGTTGGGATAAAATCTGAATATGTGAAAATTTCTAAAAAATCTAAGGCTTGCATGAATTATTTCTTAATTCAACAGGAATTAATCATGCTGCAATAGATTTTGAGACCATGATAGTACATATAAATGAGTGTTGTATTATAGCTTTCCAATGCTGTAACTATTAATGTAAATATTACTGTTGCTACTTAATTTTATAGCTTCCAAATGGTGTTACTACTAATGTGTAAATATTACTGTTACTACTTTATTTTATAGCTTCCAAATGGTGTTACTACTAATGTGTAAATATTACTGTTACTACTTTACTTTATAGCTTCCAATTGGTGTTACTGTCATTAAGTAAATATTACTGTTACAAAAATGTACTACTTAATTTTATAGCTTCCAAATGGTGTTAACTACTATCAATGTGTAAATATTTCTGTTACTAATTAAATTTATAGCTTCCAAATGGTGTTACTATCAATGCACAGATGCATCAGGAGAAGAGAGCTAAACTTGAGGAAGGAATACAACAGCTACAGCAAAACTTTATGAAGCTTCGGTTAATGTATGATAAAGCCAATGAAATAACAGGTCCTGATGAACCATCTGAGGAGGTGAGGAATACAAATCTGAATATAAGGGTATATCTGCATTTAGTCAGTCATCACTGTGTAAAGTACTTAGTCTTTACTCTTTAGAAAAATAAGTTGTGTAACAGTTATAAAAAATAAGTTGTGTAACAGTTATAAAAAATAAGTTGTGTAACAGTTATAAAAAATAAGTTGTGTAACAGTTATAAAGTTTAGTATATCATTCAGTATAAGTTGAAATTAGCCACGTTTACTATGGCTGGGTAATACATACTTCTCGATTTTCTATATGCAAATATTCATACACATTGTTTAACTTGTTAGCTGAATATGAATAAAATTATATACAAGGTTAACTTCAGTGGAACAGTGGCACAACCACAATTCATAATTCAAGAGCTATTTTCTTAAGGAAAAAGTTTCTTTTGAAAGTGAGGTTGCCATTTTCTGTTAAACATATCTTGTTATATATAAAAACCAATTGTCTGCAGAAATTTGATTCCAATATACATACAAGAAAATTTCTATAACTCATTGGTCTTGCAAGACTATTTCTGCCTTAAGTAGGCATATTGGAAAAATTAAGTTTAATACATGTACTTTTTGCTAAAAAAAATAAGTTAATAATTCTGTCAATCTGTGAGTTAAAATTTTGTCAGTCAGTGATCACTTCCTTGTTGCTTAACATTTGGCTACAAAATAACTTGGAAAGCTCTTCAACTTCATATCAGATTTTCTTCAAATTTATTAATGTCTTTGGTGAGATTGATTATTAAAGTTTTGGAAGAATTGGGTAGTAATTGATATTGACACTCCAATGTTTAGCACTTGGCTAAAATTTGGCACATTTATTGCATAAAGATTATTAGTTTGAGGACCTGGAAATATTGTGAAGGTTTGTTTTTTTTTTTTTTTAAGAATTTCAAAATATATTTGATATATACATACCTAACCTATGGTTTTTGTATCAGTTCCATTTTTATTACAGCATACATGTATATCATATCAAACTAAAATGGTCTTTAAAGTGTATTATTGCTATTTTGTGCATTTTTCCTTTGATCTTTTTTTGTGATAATTTTTCATATCATGCTACTCGCTTGAGATGGAAAATTATCGCTAGAAACTAAGGAGGCACGTGGCGTTGCTAATGAAATTGACACGAAATTGACAACGTTGTCACAGGTAAAATAGCGATAAACAGATTATCATTGGTCATCTCAACTTGATTGCTTTTCTCGCTTTCGCCGTCCCGGCTCAAGCGAGAAAATCAATCTCGTTGAGATGATCAACGATAATCTATAATCATATCAACAGAGATGTTTTGATAGAAATTCTGAACTTAGAAAATCAATCAGATAATATGAAAAATCTTATAACTTGTACTTAAACACAGGTGTAAAGTGGACATTAACATAGATTTAAAGTTGGCTTAAACATGTTGGAGAAAAAAAATCTTTAAATTTCTGCCTATTTCACCATTAATACGATATAAGTAGGTGTATTTCCTAGAGGTTTCTGAATTTAAAACGTATCCAATCTTATCAGATATTTTAATGTAAACATTTTGGGGGTATGCTTAAATAATATAACTGCAATCGCAAATATTATTCTCTGTACCCATTTAAAAGATCAAATTTGTGAACTTTCGGGCAATTGATTAATTTGAATCTGTTTATTTTTCTAAATGTCTCACTCAGATACCATAGCTGCGAATTGTTTTGCTTCAATTTTTATGTCATACTACCCTTGAAGAAAATATTGTTGAATACATGGGAAAATGTGTAGAAGCTGTGCTTACTAGGTACGTAACACTCATTGTTGTAACAAAGAAATGCCCAAGTCTAATTATCTTGTATCAGAATTGTATTGCTATAGTGTGTATTACTTTTGAGTAAAGTTCATTAAAATCCAAAAAGATACGGAGGTGTACTTACAATGTTCATGAACAAGACGAACAAAAATAAGCAGACAGAATGACTGAGTGATTTCTATTTCCCCAAACTTGGAATAAGCACACATGTATATATTTCAATATTGAGGGATTTCACTGTTTTTAACCGGATTTTCGAAGGAAATATCGGTTATTAAAATGGTTATGTACGGCGGCTGGGCAGATCACTGGCGGCTGCCAAATAGTTTCAGCACAATAAAATGAAAACGCTTTAACAAATTTTTTTCAAATTTAAATATGTTGTTTCCTGGGACTTAATGAAGGTCTGTATGAATTTTCAAGATTTTAGTATATGTCCTTTGTGAGTTATCGCCATTTTTAATATCCAAAAGTAGAATTTTTAAATATTTTACTCTTGTTATCATGTAATGATCTGTCTTATCTCAGAATAAAAATTGGAGTGACAGATTTATTTGAAAATTATCTATTTCTTAAGTGATAATGATTATAAGCTATATCATTAGACATTTTGAAGATTATTACATTATTAATTATGTTAGAGTACTATGTTAAACAACCATAGTTCTGTTCAATTAGATATTAGAAATATTTTAGCATATGATAATGATTTATTTTCATTATTAAGTAGATCTTTTAAATATTTTAGCATATGATAATCATTGGAGTGACAGATTTATTTGAAAATTTTTCTGTTTTCTGATAAGATCTGTAGGACTGTATAAAGTTTGAAACTTACTAGTAGGACTGTAGAAATGAAGTTTGGAATTTACTGTTCATTATTAGACATTTTGTAGATAATTAAGTGTCCATTAATCATATATATTCTTACCCCTACCCCCCCTTCAATTTGATAATGTGCTTTTATCTTGTAAATGGTTGAGATCCCTACTCCTAAACCATATATATTCTTGTATGGGACAATAGAACAAATGAAATGAAATATTGGGATAGTCCTCGGGTTCACATCTACCCTCATTTTTTGAAAACTTGTAAATGTGCAAGCTCCCCACCCTGAAACCATATATATTCTTACATATATGTTACAAATCAAATGAAATAAAAGAAGGTGAGTCCCCTGGTGTCACCCCCAGCGTGTCTGTTTGAGAACTTGTAAACGGTCGAGATCCCCACCCCTAAACCATATATATTTTTGTATGGGACAATAAAAGACATCAAATGAAATATAGGGGAAGTCCATTGTGGTAACCCCCCACCCCCTTCTGTTTGAGAAATTGTAAACGGTTGAGATCCCCACCCCTAAACCATATTTATTCTTGTATTTGACAATAAAACAAATCAAATAAAAGTTAGGGGAAGTCCACGAGGATAAACCCCACCTCTTTCTTTTTGAAAACTTGTAAATGGTTGAGATCCCCACCCTTAAACCATATAGAATCTTTTTTGGGACAATAAAACAAATAAAATGAAATTTAGGGGATGTCCCCTGGGGTAACCCCCACCCCCTTTTTTTGAAAACTTGTAGGCAGTCAAGATCCCCACCCTGAAACCATATATATTCGTGTATGTTACAATAAAACAAATCTAATGAAATAAAAGGCGAGTCCCCTGGTGTCACCCCCAGCATGTCTGTTTGAGAACTTGTAAACGGTCGAGATCCCCACCCTTAAACCATATATATTCTTGTATGGGACAATAAAACTAACCAAAGGAAATATAGGGGAAGTCCATTGGGGTAACCCCTACCCCCTTTTTTTTGATGACTTGTAAACGGTCAAAATTCCCACTCAGAAGTCATATGTATTCTTGTATGGGACAATATATCAAATCAAATGAAATATAGGGGAAGTCAATGGGGGTAAACCCTACCCCCTTCTTTTTGAAAATTTGTAAACGGTTGAGATCCCCACCCCTTAACCATATATATTCTTGTATGGGACAATAGAATAAAGCAAATTAAATTTAGGGGAAGTTCCCTGGATAACCCCTACTCTGCTTTTTTTTGAAAACTTGTAAACAGTCAAGATCCCTACCGTGAAACCATATATATTCTTGTATGTTACAGTAAAACAAATGAAATGAAATAAAAGGTGAGTTCTTTGGGGTTATTCCCACCTTCTTCCTGTTTAAGAACTTGTAAATGGTCGAGATCCCCGCCCCTAAACCATATATATCCTTGTATGGGACAAAAAAACAAATCATATGAAATAAAGGGCAGGTCCACTGGGAAAATTAATCAGTTTGTGTGTGTTATATTTGAACATAAATTAAATATATATAGGGTTATTTCAAGTGCTGAATCTGAACTTGTTTTTAATTAGATAATAATCTATTTTTATTATAAGATAAAGTTTTTGACATTGATAGATAAGTTGCAGATCTGTATTATATTTTGACACTTGAAAGAAACAATATTAGCAACTATTAATTAAATTTGATTATAATATGGAAATAGATATAACATCATATCTGATTTTAGAGAAGTATTTTGTTGGTTTTTTACTGATTTATGGAAATAAGTTTGAGTTATTTGTTTTGAAAAGTGATGTGTTTAATTGATAATTATAAAATCATATCTAATTTTAGAGATTTAGGAGTGGTTAGGTCATATCTAATTTTAGAGAATTATTTTGGTGTTTTGTTACTGGTTCATGGAAATAAATTTGAGTTATTGGAGAAATATCAGTGGTAAATTGTTTGAAACTTCTTTGGTAGGCTGTGTGTCTGTCTGTCTCTCTGTCTGTTTGTCCTTCAGTTTGGCAAATCAGTTTGCCACACTTTTATGCCTGCACTGTAGTTGGGGTGCGTTAAGTTTTACCCTTGTCTGTCTGTAAGTACCTATGCTGTATGTCCCAAAATCGGGTTTTTTGTCTCTATGGGACAATAAAACAGATCAAATGAAATATAGGGGAAGTCCATTGGGGTAACTACCACCCCCCTTCTTTTTGATAACTTGTAAACGGTCAAGGTCCCCACCCTGAATCCAAGGCGAGTTTCCTGGGGTTACCCCCACCTTCTTCCTGTTTAAGAATTTGTAAACGGTTGAGATCCTCACCCCTAAACCATATATATTCTTGCATGGGACAATAAAACAAATCAAATGAAATTTAGGGGAAGGGATGTGCTCTGGTGTAAACCCCAACCCTGTTCTCTTTGGAAACTTGTAAACGGTCAAGATCCCCACCCTGAAACCATATACATGTATATTCTTGTATGTTACAATGAAACAAATCAAATGAAATGAAAGGCAAGTCCCCTGGGGTCATCCCCAACTTCGTCTTGTTTAAGAACATGTAAATGGTTGAGATCCCAATTCCTAAACCATATTTAATTTTGTATAGGACAAAAAAACAAATCATATGAAATAAAGGGTGAGTCCGGGGTGACACCCCCCCCCTCCTGTTTAAGAACTTGTAAACGGTCGAGATCCCCACTCCTAAACCATATATATTCTTGTATGGGACAATAACACAAATCAAATGAAATATAGGGGAAGTCCAGGGGGGGGTCACCCCCACCCCCTTCTTTTTGAAAACTTGTAAAAGGCCAAGATCCCCACCCCGAAACCATATATATTCTTGTATGGGACAATAAAACAAATCTAATGAAATAAAAGGTGAGTCCCCTGGGGTCACCCCCACCCCCTCCTGTTGGAGAACTTGTAAATGGTCGAGATCCCCACCCCTAAACCATATATATTCTTGTATGGGACAATAAAACAAATCAAATGAAATATAGGGGAAGTTCATGGGGGTAACCCCCACCCCATCTTTTTTATAACTTGTAAACAGTCGAGATCCCCACCCCTAAACCATATATATTCTTGTATGGGACAATAAAACAAAATAAAATGAAATTGAGGGGAAGTCCCCTGGGGTAACCCCCACCCCTCTTCTTTTTGAAAACTTGTAAACGGTCAAGATCCCCACCCCGAAACCATATTTATTCTTGTATGGGACAATAAAATAATTCAAATAAAATATAAGGAGAGTCCCCTGGGGTCACCCCCACCCCCCTCCTGTTTAAGAACTTGTAAACGGTCGAGATCCGCACCCCTAAACCATATGTATTCCTGTTTGTAATTTCAAGAAGATTTGAATGACATACAGGGTCAATCCATAGGTGTCACTTATGCATATCACAAACCAATTTGTACTGGACTTTGCCCAATGTCAGGTGACCATGGGAATGACAAATTATTGGAGCTTTGTTTGCGAGACTCCATAACAGCATCCTGTTACAATTATTTCTTGTTACTGATAAGTTTTATAGATTTTGAAAAGACATTGTATTAATGATAAATAAAATTTTGGATTTTTTTCTTCTTTTCTTTGATAAAATGTTTGAAGAATTTTGTGGCAAGTTTGTTTGTTATTCTGTAAAAACTAATTTTCTGAATGCTTTTTTTTTTTTTTTTTGATGATGAAGTGAACTCCATTAAAAACTAAGCTTATATTGTCTATTAATAAACATATATTTAGATTTCTGATTTTGGGCCCAGTTTTCAAGTTGGTCCAAATCAGGGTCCAAAATTAAACTGTGTTTGATTTCAACATAAATTGAATATATATAGTGTTCTTTGAAATGCTTAATCTAAACCTGTATTTCTTTTCATTATTAATAAGATAATACCACATTGAGGTCCAAAGGGTCCTAAATTAAACTTTTGTTTAATTTCATCAAAAATTGAATTCTTTGGTTCTTTGATGTGCTGATTCTAACAATGTTTGAGTGTTAAATCATATCTAATTTTAGAGAACTTAGTCATCACTGGTTGTTGTTATTATATGATTGATTATAATTTGAAAAATTGCATCATATCTTATTTTAGAGAACTATTTATCCAGTTTGAGTTATTTCCCTTTGCACAGAAAATATTATGGATAAAATTAAACTGTGTTTCATTTCAACATAAATTAAATATATATAGGGTTCTTTCAAATGCTGAATCTAAACCTGTTTTTAAATATTAGATTTTTGGGCCCAGTTTTCAAGTTGATCCAAAGCAGGGTCCAAAATTAAACTTTTGTTTGATTCAACAAAAATTGAATTTATGGGGTTCTTTAAAATGCTGAATCTAACCATGTATTGAGAGATTTTGGATTGTGGGCTCCTTTATCAAATTGGTCCACATTGAGGTCCAAAGGGTCCTAAATTAAACTTTTGTCTGATTTCATCAAAAATTGAATTCTTGGGGTTCTTTGATATGCTGATTCTAATATGTACTTAGATTTTGGATATTGGACCATAATAGGTATTTAAATGTCCAATTTCAAATATTTCAGTTCTTTGACCACATTCATTTTGTATCACAAACCTATGCTGTGTCAAATATTCAATCACAATCCAAATTCAGAGCTGTTTTAAGCTTAAATGTTGTGTCCATACTTGCTCAACTGATCAGGGTTCGACCTCTGCAGGAAAATCCGGTTTGCTGTCACTCTGACAGCCTCTTGTTGTTGAGCATATATTTAGACTTTTAAAGACATTCTGGATAGTTGATGCAGTTTACCGGCATGAATACTGGACAATTGTTTGTTTATGTGCCGACTTGCACACTTGTAGAACCAAATTGCTATTTGACAAATAGGTTGAGGCTCAGTATTTTTCAATTTTGTATTCTGATTTACTCATTAAGACACATTATGTAATCAAACTATTTATTATTCATTTATAATAAAAAGGTAAATATGTTATATGCATAGGACCTGTTCTTAATAGTTCATTGCTGGTTTTTGTGCTTATTGTGCATAAGTTTGAACTGATACAATATTTTTCAACTTAAGACAGTTAAATTTGCAAATATAAAACGTGAGTATTTCAATACAGACAGCATATGTTCTTGTCAATAACTTTTTCCAATGAACAATACATTATCATAACCAAAACATGCAACTTACATACAACAGTACAGTAAACAAATTCTAAAGATTGCTCTGTTTAAAAAAAATCATAATTTCATTGAAATGGGCATGTGGAATATATTCTGGAGAAAAATATGCTTCCAATACATATACAAGTTATTTAATGAAGTTATTTGTATACATATATCTAAAAGCATTTTTATAGCAGTTTTGGGCTTCTTGTTTGTCAACACACATGCGTTTTAAAAAAGTAATTACAAACTCAAATAAAATGGGAATTTCATAATTTACAATGGTGACTTAACAGACATACAATGTGAATGATACATTTTTGTGTATAAAATGTGTACACATATAAGCTTTATTTTCAATATTATCTATTGACCGTCAGCTTCTTGTTGTTTTGTAGCTGCAGAACGCACAACTTCCAAAATGAATTAACAGCATGTAAACCATGTATTGTTGCTTATTTAACATACAGTGGCATATAATTTATGCATATATTCAAGTTAACAAGTAATACAATGGAAAAGTTCTTTAAGGTAGATTGACTGGGATTGAAGGCAGAAATTTTTACTGCCACTGAAGGGTTTGTTTGATAAGCAAAGAAATATTGCCTGGCACCGCTCAGAGACTTGTTGCTAGTGTTTTAAAGTGTTGCATTAACCCTACATGGAGCATCATATTTAAGTGTACCATTTTTCTATATCCTAGTCAACCCTTAGGAAGACATAACCTATACTGCTATAGCAGAATTATATTTCCATGTACATTTATACTTCAGTCATTAGTGCCAATAATTGGTGAACCATTTGAAGACAGACTGTCACCTAATTCAGAACAAGCCTTCTACAGATCAAGATTCTATTCTGAAGAGAATAGAGATCAAGTGGAGGTAAGATAATTAATATCATAAATGTCAAATTTCATTGAAAGAACAGTATTGTAGTACATAGAGTTGTATGTATTTTTGTCCATACAAGTAAGGAAGACTTAAAGGCTATTTTTTTCCATACAAATAAGGGAGACTTACCTTAAAGGCTATTTTTGTCCATACAAGTAAGAAAGACTTAAAGGCTATTTTTGTCCATACAAGTAAGGGAGACTTAAAGGCTATTTTTGTCCATACAAGTAAGGGAGACTTAAAGGCTATTTTTGTCCATACAAGTAATGGAGAAAGGCTATTTTGTCCATACAAGTAAGGGAGACTTAAAGGCTATTTTGTCCATACAAGTAAGGAAGACTTAAAGGCTATTTTGTCCATACAAGTAAGGAGACTTAAAGGCTATTTTTGTCCATACAAGTAAGGGAGACTTAAAGGCTATTTTTGTCCATACAAGTAAGGGAGACTTAAAGGCTATTTTTGTCCATACAAGTAATGGAGACTTAAAGGCTATTTTTGTCCATACAAGTAAGGGAGACTTAAAGGCTATTTTGTCCATACAAGTAAGGAAGACTTAAAGACTATTTTTGTCCATACAAGTAAGGAAGACTTAAAGGCTATTTTGTCCATACAAGTAAGGGAGACTTAAAGGCTATTTTTGTCCATACAAGTAAGGGAGACTTAAAGGCTATTTTTTGTCCATACAAGTAAGGGAGACTTAAAGGCTATTTTTGTCCATACAAGTAAGGGAGACTTAAAGGCTATTTTTGTCCATACAAGTAAGGGAGACTTAAAGGCTACTTTTGTCCATACAAGTAAGGAAGACTTAAAGGCTATTTTTATGACACACATACACAATATTCTTTAAAAATGTTCAAAAAAAACTGACAATTGTTCAACATACTGTTGTTGTTGATGTCTAGGAAACAGTTAGGTAGTAATGAATTATAAATACTTCTGTTGTCAACAATGCTATCAGTTTTGTTTCACCTGTGATGAAAGTTGCAGAATGCAAGAAATAGGATCGCTACGTTTTAAGTTTATCTGGGCTAATATCAAGGACTTATTATGAGTAATAAGATAAGTATATTTGGTATATGAGTCCTTTGCAAGGTCAGCATGTTGGTCAGACAGAGATGACCTGACCGACAACTCATTTCATGGCACAGTGATCGAGGTTTAGTTTTTGTGGTAGAGTCTGTATCTCAGACACTATAAGCTTAGGTCAACAAAGTTTGGTGGTTGTAAAGTTTACATGTCTATCTGGCAGTGTTCCTCTGACCTTGATCTCATTTTCATGGTTCTTTAGACAACATTAAGTTTTCCTAGTTATGTCTGTTTCATAGATACTATAAGCATCAGTGCTACTGTATTTGTCAAATTGTTGTATGGAATGATTGTAAGATGTACATGTTGTCTGGCAGGGTTCATCTGACCTTGACCTCATAGTTCCTTGGTCAACATTAAATTATTAGTAGTTAGGTAAATTTCTCAGATTTCTTATTCTACAATAAGCAAAAGGTCAATGATATAAGGTTTATGGATTTATTGTCATTTGGAATCTGGCTGATAGTTGTCTCATTGGTAATCATACCACATCTCCTTAGACTTATGATCTGAAACAACAATTCAATTATTGATCAGTTAAAACAAGATTCATCTTACCTTTTAACATTTTCTGTCTGCAGATTATATATTTGTAGGGCAATAAAAGAATTCAAACTATTATATATTGCATACTTCCACATGGAAAACATTTATAACAAAAACACTGGATTATGAAATGAAAGAAAGAGTATTAGCTACTTTGTCTAAAATAATTGCGTGAACCAGGGGGTTCACGCCTATATATATTGGTGAGTTTTGGTAGCTTCTATGGGCCATTAGGAAATCTTCGGAAACAAGATTCTTGGAACCTCTAGAAAATCTTCGATCATTTATACAGTTAGTTATCTATGTCTTTGACACAGCCCCTCTATGGATAGGCTACCATGTGACATTGTATATTTCAACAATCAAAGTTCATTTGTAGATTGGAAGGTAAAAAAATAAAGACTATGTTGTAGTCAATAATCATTTATATATTGGAAACTATTTGCCTTTTGACAAAACCTGTGTTTTTAATAATGTAAATGTTTATTAAATATCAAGTATAATAATAACGCAATTATATAATCCGTTTTGAGACAATCCCTGTATGCGTTGCATGTGTAGTATTTAATACAGCATGCTATTGTGCATTGTGACAATAAACCTGGGAATAGTTTATTAATATATAATGTTCCAGAATAAAATGATTATTTCTAACCCATGTTTACCATGTGATATTGTTATAACCCCGCTGTAGCAGAGGGGGCATTAAGTTTTACCCTTGTCCGTCTGTACGTACGTCCATACGTCCGTCCCAAAGTTGGTTTCCGTTCTCTAACTTTAGTTTGCCTTAACCAAATGGTATGAAACTTATACACAATGCTTATAACCACAAAATACAGATCAACTTTGAATTTTGGGGGCGTCACTTTAACCGTTCTAGAGTTATGCCACTTTACAATTGGACAAATTGCTAAATTTTTCGTTTCCGTTCTCTTACTTTAGTTTGCCTCAACCAAATGTTATTAAACTTATACACAGTGCTTATAACCACAAAATACAGATCAAGTTAGAATTTTGGGGGTGTCACTTTTATTGTTCTAGAGTAATGCCCCTTTATAAATGGAAAAATTGCTGAATATTTCGTTTTCATTCTCTAACTTTAGTTTGCCTCAACCAAATGCTATGAAACTTATACAAAATGCTTATTACAACAAAATACAGATCAGGTATGAATTTTGGTGGTGTTGTTTTAACCGTTCTAGAGTTAAGCCCCTTTACAAATGGAAAATTGCTGAATTATTCGTTTCCGTTCCTTACTTAAGTTGCCTCAACCAGATGTTATGAGACTTATAGACAGTTGTTATTACCACAAAACTCAGATCAAGTACAAATTTGGATAGCTTCACTTTTACCGTTCTTCAGTTATGTCCCTTTATAACTTTGTATGATGTGCAAGCGGGGGCATCTTCTGTGTCCCATGGACACATTCCCCATTTATTTATTTCAATCATAGCCTGGGAAAGTGTCGGAAAGCATGAAGAAAATTAACAAAACGATATTACTGTTATAAATATGTATCTAAGTTCGGAAACACAGTGGTCGGAAAGCAGAAAGATAATTAAACAAAAGGACTTTTGTGTCAAAAATAATTAATTCCATTAATAGATACTACCAGACCAAGAGAATATTTATTAAAATTATAAAGTTTATACTGAGACTAACTTTATCCTTTATAGAATACATGTATAATTAAAAATGTTATACGTGTATTATTTCCCAAAGGTTTGAACAGTGAATACATATATGAAAATTATATGCAACATATGAGCACCAATGAGCAGAGATGCATACACATAATTAAGTATCTAAATTTTAAAAGCTAGTGAATAAAAAAAAAACACTTTCATGGTTTCAACTCACAAGGATTTTAAATCATTGCATCTCACAAAAAACGTAATTAATGTTTTACAATAATCATCAAAAAATTTATTACGACGTTAATTATTTATACTGTTTTAGTCTTTAGTCTCCTTATATTTTGTATAGCAACATATTATTCATGTTATTGCATGCTCGGAAACGGGCCCTTTAATTGGATTTAATAAAGTATACATATTTGTATTGTGGAAAGTAAGACTTTATGAAGAGATTGATTTTACAAATAAAATGTCCATCAGTAAATACTTTGTGTTTATTGATATAATATTCTTAATTTTCGGAAAAGATTCATTAACAGAAATGTATGTTAATTAAATTTCAATTCTTTTGTTTTTGTTTTTAATAGTTCAACCTTAAAGCATCTAAATCTTTGCAATATGGTACGATTTTGAAAATTGTATTCATTGTGTTGACCAGCTACCCTACACACGTCTTAATTCATGTACATTATATATCACCCTGTTCACATGTCACCCAAATTCCGGATTAAATACAATGAATCTGGAGTCAAAACACTTAAGGTAGGTAGTTTGACACCCAAATTCAACTATTAAACATTAGATTTGAGCCTAGATTGATATATGTGATGACGCAAATTCGAATTCTTGTCCAGAGTATAGTGCGTATGCTTTCTGTTTACTATTTCTTGCGTAAGAAAACCATGTGCATGCATAAAAATTAATTTCACTCGTGAATGTGAATTTTACATTTCTTATCTAAATCCAAGACATGACAGTATGAGCTTGACATGTGACTTCCGAGCATGATCATCATTACTTAAGGTATTCTGACCTCTAGCTGTTTCTCTTTTCTTTTTTTTTTTTGAGCGACTGTCCTTTTATAAACTTTAACATTTTCAAAATGCTAAGGATTTTCTACCCCAGGAATAGATTACCTTAGATGTATTCGACAAAACCTTTGTTTCGAAATTTTGGGTCCTCAATGCCTTTCAACTTCGTACTTTATTTGGCCTTTGTAACTTTTTTATTCAAGTGTCAGTGATGAGTATTTTGTGTTTTATGAGACCAAAATAATTGTCCGTATATAAGACGTCAATATGAAGTTGGTGTGTTAATCTAAAGAAAAATATATGAAACCTTCTTATAAGTTGCCTGCCACACAGTTTCACTTCACATGGAAATTGGATTTTAAATTTATCTATACAACATCTACCATAAGTACAGACAGCTTCAATAACGAGTATAAGAATAATTGAAGGCATCCAGGAAACAAAAAAATGAAGATATGATAGATAAAATAAATGCATCAAGATTATGAAGCAAACTGAGTGCTTAAACTTATATTGCGATTGTTCTGTGCAACTTGCATTAGACATCCGTTTGCAGAAACTTGGATTTGCAATAGGATTAAGAAAAAATTATGCACACTCCCAAGTAATAAATAAAATAGTCAAGCCTTAAACGGTAAATTCAAATAGTAGCTGTATAAATACACTTTTCTATTCACAACTAAAATCCAACATTGCTTTCTATTGACTTGTTCAAGAATCTACACACAATTACATATTTTCAGCAAAGGTGTTTTAACTTCATCATTACCTTATTCTATTCACAGTCAATTATTTCAAATCAAAAGCAAAAAAAATTCACAACAACAATTTTTTGATGACCAGTCAGCGGGCTTGGGTTCACATATTGCTTTTCTTTTTTTAAAGAAAGCAACTTGTTTTTTTAAATTAGAAACAGGACTTCTGACAATCAACACTGTCTGATCCAAAAATTGACCGTTTAAGCATTTAAGCAGAATTCTATATTTTATTTCACATTTACGCATACTGTCAATTCAGAAATTATTGTGTGCACTTATTATTGCAATTTTTGAAGAATTGACAAAAATGCTATATTAATTATTGCGATTTCAGGAATAACTGCATACAGCTGTATGTATCAGATATCAGAATGTGAGTTCTTATAATTATGGTACTCGCCCAGTCGCATTATTTGCAATAATTTCTGAATTTACAGTATATGGGAAAGGTCTATACTATAAACTGACAAATAAATGACTGTTAGCAGATCTATACCCCTGCTCCACTCAAAATTAGTTCTTTGTAACACTTATAACAAATTAGGATCATAAATAGAATATGCCATAGGGTCCTATTAACCAATCTTTTCCATAATTTAGTGGGTTGTTGTAGATGAGGGAAGTTAAGACCTATATGAAAGAAGGAAAACCCACAAAAAATAATAACAAAAGTATTAGGCACACAATGACATAATGCTCTGCAAGTTCACTGGAATCCATCCAAGGGTTTAGAGGAGTTGTGAATTGGAGATTTTAAAGGAAAATAATACAGTTCATGTTACATGTACATCATTTGGTCTCTGATGGATAGTTGTCACATTGGCAATCATACCAAATCTTCTTACTTTTATTCCCAAAAAAATAAAAGTTTTCTCAACACAAAAACAAGTATGATAATGATGAAAATTAATACCTGTAATAATTCACCTCGCAAAATCTTCCATAGAAAAAGAAATGTTCTAAAAGGGAGATGTCTCCCTAAATGCATGCAAGAGGTCAACAGGTAATCATACATTTTACCAAATAAGCATGTCATATATCCTTTGGGGAAGAAAAAAAAACCAACATTATTGTGAAAACTAGTTTCCTAGAATTATTTATTATTTTAGCAATTTGTAATACTAGTTTATATCTTGATTTGTATTTCAGCAATTAAAGATGAAGAATAAACAGCTGAAGGATATTATTGACCAAATGAGAACAGTTATATGGGAAATTAATACAATGATGATTATGAGGAAAACTTGAAAATGTCATTTTCTACAAATTGTATAAATAGTTCCAAGATTTCAGCACTTGATGGATACTACAGCATTGTCTGTATTTATCTTCAGATTTACAGTATAGTGCCTACTTTTAAAATAGTAGGAAAAATCTGGTTGTCAGCTGAGCTTTAATAAATACATTGCATTTTTTTGTTTTTATTGCCTGTTACTTATGAAAGTGTTATTACATGGCTGTTTCTGTATTGGCCCTGGTATAGCTTAAGGTTAGCTTTATTGGCCCTCATATAGATTTGAGGTTAGCTGTATTGGCTCTGGTATAGATTAGAGGTTAGTATTGGCTGTATTGGCCCAGAGACTCATAGAGCTGATTTTTGGTCCATTAGTGTATAATGACGACATTCAGGTTGAGGTATGGGTTTCTTTCCAGTTGGCCAACTGTTAGCGGAATTTATGTTTGAATATTTTTTTAATGTATCAAAATTTGTTGTCCAAGACATTTCCCATTCAACTGATTCATTATCAGTTTTGTTGTATTACCCAACTATAAACCAATGAACACATTGTTACCAGTGTTTGTCCAGCCCACAACTTACTTTTCATATAAATTCCAAGAAATGTATATTTAACAATTAGACTGCAGGCAGGGGCATTGGTGCTGTACTGGAACACCAGTTTAGGAACTGTTGCAGCTATATTTAAAGGCAGTTGGGGCATCAACCATTAATACAACAAGTCAATCATAATTATTAACTACATTTAAAACAAAAAGAATATTTACTGGCTCATGGCAGGCGGAAGTGTTTTATTTGAAAACTTAATTTGTTGTAGGGTTTGACAAGAAACACATTATTATGCATATAAATTAGGCCTGTATCGCTGAACTGATGTTTTTGTTGCAAAATTCTTAACTTTACACTTTTGCTTTGTTTGGGACACCTAAGAAAATTTCCGGAACTTTCGATTTATATAATCCAGAAATTCAGCTCCGTAAAATATTATGCAGTTTGCTATTTATTTTCTCCCAATTTGGGTCATCGTGATCTCAGCTGGACATTTTATCATTTCTTTTGGATATTTTGCATTAAAGAAAAGGTAAGAATTAAGTGATGATTAAATTAAATTCCTGATGAAGGTAAATCCAGAAAAGCGCTTCAGACACATGAAATTATATAACTTGTTTTCATTTTTTACAGCCCTGGGTCAATACTTCTGCTGGTGGACTATCAGTCCCAGAGGGTATCATCAGCTCAGTAGTCTGTACTTCGGTACTGACATGATTTATAACAAACCTTTCTAAAATTGTCCGTTTATAAATTTTAAAATTATAAAGAAACTATTAAGGTTTCAACTCCTCAGGCAAAGTTGACCTTAGATGGATTTGCAATTTTTAGGTCTTTTTTTTATTATACTTCATGTCAAAATGCCAGATTTTGATTGGTTAACATGAGGGAGACAATTTACTCTATACAATGGCAAATACTCTATTACCCTTCACAGAGACGCTTGATCAAGCGTGCGTTTTAATAAATAAGGATGAGTGTAGTGTGCAAGACGTCATAGTTTATTACTTTGAATTTGAAACTTGATAGACAGTAATAACAGAACATTCAGTATAATAAATTAAATAACACATATCTGAGACGGTGATAGAGCAGATTGTTACCCCTCGAAAAGACATTGTCAGCCTAGACTTTGCCTCAGTTGACAATGTTTTCTGGGGGTAACAATCTGCTCTATCACCCTCTCAGCTATGTGTTTTTTATATATTGTGATATAGCTCTTCAACTGTTTCTATTCTTATGCATCCTCGGCTTTCAAATATGTGGCTCTGAGCGTTCCTGATGCAGGTAAATCCAGAAAAGCGCTTCGGAAGCATGAATTTATTTAAAGTGTTGTTTTCATTTTTTAAGTATATTGGAAAACATTTCTAGCCGTCATTGAAATTGGGTCTCAGTGGACCACTGGAATAACCTGTCTGGTTGTCAGCTTTAACAGTGATCTGGTGACGACAAGGTCTTTGAATGCTTTTTCATATGTTTTAAGTCGGATTTAAATAATGAGAACTGGAACCTTACGTGAGCAGAAAATCTTGCTATAGTAGGACATTTCCCAGCTGAGGGGTCTGTAGAAGCTTAACTTATATTTGCTTAAGAGCAACAAAAACAGGGGGCAGAAAGATTTGACCAGAAGACAAGGTACAGAGGTAGTACATGTAGGTATAAAGTTGAAAGGAAAGGGGATTACTATTTGATTTTGGGGAGGAGGATTTTGAAAATGAATATCCTATCCACGGAATAAAAAAAGCATGCGTAGGAACAGATGAAAATGAATAGTCAATCTGCCAAAAATCATCCTGGCCCCAAAAATATCAAATAGTCATCTAATTATTTGTCAATTTGTTATACCTTGCATAAACTTGATAAATGGGGAAACCTGCAATTACTTGACAATTTATAAGTACAAAAAAATGCAATATAAATTTATTAATTGTAGACACTATTGGTGGCATAATACATATTTGGTCCGCAGGGGGTGTCAAGCCTGCTTAAGGCACCCATTAGTGTGTTCAGGGCAGCACACTGGTATGGGGATGCAAAGCTCTGAGGATTTAGCAAATAAAAAACAATTTTGATGTTGAAAAAATTGTTTCTCAACAATTTCTCTGTTTTCTTTTCTTTAGAATTGTATGTAAGGGAGCTACCATTTGATTTTTATGGGGGCTAGGATGGAAAATTTTGTCCTGCATTTTTTTTAGTTGTAATCTCTGTCCTGCCTTTTTATTTTTCACTCTATTCGGTCCTGCATTTTTTTTTTTTTTTTATTAGTTTATCCTGACTTTTTTACATAAATTGTCATCCTGCCTTTTTTTTGCCAAGTTGCTCATCCTGCCTTTTTTTTCACTCAAAACTCCTGTCCTGCCTTTTTTTTCAAATTTCATCCTAGCCCCCCTCCCCCTATAAAAATCAAATGGTAGCTCCCTAAATTGAAAATGATATAACAATTGTAACCTTTGTATGAGCTCGAGGTCATTACAAGGCTATGTTGACCCGAACGAAGTATATCGACTGAGTAGAAAGTCCTAGTCAATATACTTCTTGAAGTTGATAGACCCTCATGTAGACTTGAAACAACTGTACAAGGGCTACAATTGTTAAATTATTATTGCCAATACGCCAGAAATAGAACAGAAATTCATTTGATTAGCTGTTACAGCTGTGTCACATTAGTATTGAAGTTTTTGAAGATATTTTAAAAATAACTCTGCAATATCACTTTTCGGTGTACCTTTGAAAATACAGTTGAACATGTGACTCTTCCTGAACAATTCAAATTGGTTAGAATAAACAAAATAATAATATGTGTGAAAGCAGAGACATATATACACATGTATATATGTCTCTGGTGAAAGTTAATAAAAGGATATTTGGTTATTATACACAAGCAATAATGCAACCCATCAATATACATGAAAAAGTGTGACGGAAATATTTTTTCGACGGACAAACCTACAGACGAACAAGGTGAATGCAATTTATCCTCACTAGGTATAATAAAAACATATTTACATATTGACTGCACTGTTCTAATTTGCTTGGCTCTGAAACTCCTAATGAGTTTAAATAATGGTTAAATTGTCTTGTTTTTCTTAAATTAAGTAAAAATGGTTAAGTAATTATTGTACACATAACCAGTTAATTCACACAGTTTACTCTACCAGATTACATGTATATTCACATCCGTAATCTTTTTAGAGTTAAAATTTATCAAGCGTCCGTTCGTCCGTCTGTCCTGCTTCAGGTTACAGTTTTTAGTCAAGGTAGTTTTTGATGAAGTTGAAGTCAAATCAACTTGAAACTTAGTACACATGTTCCCTCTGATATGATCTTTCTAATTTTTATGTCAAATTAGAGTTTTGATCCCAATTTCACGGTCCACTGAACATAGAAAATGATAGTGTGAGTGTGGCATCCGTGTTCTATGGACACATTCTTGTTTGATGTTTTTCTTTGCATCAATTTGATGAGTTAAGCCTTTTTCAACTGATTTTTATAGTTTGTTCTTATGTTGTGCTGTTACACCACTGTCCCAGGTTAGGGGAGGGTTGAGCGCTCACAAACATGTTTAACCCCGCCGGATTCTTTATGTGCATGTCCAAAGTCAGGAGCCTGTAGTTCAGTGGTTGTCTTTGGTTCATGTCTGTCATATTTTGTTTTTCGTAAATTGTATTGTTATAAATTAGGCCGTTAGTTTTCTCAATTGATTTGTTTCATATTTTTCATGTCTAGGCCTTTTATAGCCGACTATACAGTATGGGTTTTTCTCATTGTCGAAGGCCGTACGGTTGCCTATAATTGCTTACATCCACTTCATTTTAAATTTGGTGGATAGTTGTCTCATTGGCAATCTTACCTCATCTCCTTATTTTTATATAGTTTGAGTTTCTTCTTGAATACTGCCACCAGACTTCGACTCCATATTGGGAGAGTTAAACAGATAAGCATCTGCTTCTGATGCATTTATTTCGTTGGAATTTCTTTTTCCGTAATAAGAATAAAATTGACACAACATCATATTTATTTTGTAGAAGACAGTTCAAACATGAAGGAGCAAGAATATTCAAAATCTTAAAAGACCCCTTTTTTGTTGTTTTCGTATTGCTGATGATTTTTTTCTATTTTAGTTTCTCTCTGTCTAATATAATTTTTCGCACAAAATACAAGATATGGGTAAAAATCGTCATTCAAAGGCAATAACTTCTATTATAGGAAGTACACCACTAATTCATGGCCCAATTGCTTTTTTTGTTGTTAAATTCCTCAATTTCAAGCAGCCACAGCTCTTTTGTCTGAAGTTCAAATAAAGTGACAATCATTGCATGTCAAAGCAACCCCTTGCAGTGTCTTGATATACCTTTAATAGCATATAAGAAACAGGGGCTTTCATTGAATACCAAAATTAGCAAAATATTCTACATATTTTGAAAGTTACACCCATGCGTAAGAACTATTTTGTATTAAATATGTGCTATTGTCTAACCTGGCCCGAATTAGTGGCATTAAACCTATAACAGAACCCAACTTGCTAAATTGACTTCTGCATTAGGGAACGACCTTTTAACTTCAAAAGGGGGGGGGGGGGTAATGGTTTTTCCCTAAACAAATATTCTGATCCCCAATTTGATCAACAAATACATTGTGGTCAAGCAGATGACAAAACAAAATATTCTGAATCCAGATTTTCTTTATACCTTATAGAATTAAATTTTGAAAAAATTTTGACTCGGACAAAAAACCATAACCCCCCTTGAAGTTAAAATGGTTGCTCTCTTACTTAATTGCATTCAATGATTTATAGTAAACGAAAACATATAAACACTGTTTTACAGATTTTAAGCTCAAATTGAACTGGTAGTAACATTTGGGTTATGCAAAGAATACTGCATATGGATATTACCAATGACCAATATGAGTTTTTGGGAAGTTTGCTATAGCAATACTTTCGTAAGGCGTCGGCCTCAAACTTCCGGTGACAGACTATCGCAAATGTTCTGCTCCATGAAAATGTAGTACTAGTGTTTGAATACTGATTCTAGGAAGATGCTTTTGAAATTTTGAGTCCTTTTGAAAAGACTACAGCTTGAATAAAAAAGAAATGAATGTTCACCGACAATTCAGCTGAATTTAACTTCATTTTGAAAATGATTATCACAAACACTACTTCGCGGATTATCCATGCGCTAAAGAAAAAATCAAAAGAAATCTACGCGAGACATCGTTTAATTCATGAATATTTCATGAATGAACAATTTTTACTACGTACGATATTTACAAATGTTTATTATTAAATATAAAGTAAAAGCCCGAGTGTATCGAAAGAATCCCGTATGACTGACAATACTGAATGCAACATGTGTATATTTTGACCAGAGACATATATGTTTTGACCAAGCCGTCGGATAATTGACAAGTGTTAAAAGTTTAATTGAACAATTATACACAGGTGACAGAAATAATCGATAATCATATGGCTTATGTCGCACGCCAAAGCTGAGTTAAGGTAAATACCGGCTATGATAGAAAAATGCATGTTTTGTCAAAACATCGATCTGAAGGTTTTGATGCCAAAAACATTTGAAAATTTTTAAATTCCGCTTTTTAAATACTCGCTATTTCACATTCCAATGTGGATTTAAGGACCTTCACTCGTCCAGCATGCTCAGTCACGTGGATCAAACTGACAGCTGAAAAACATTGACTCAACGACAGTTCGTACATATCACAGCCTCCTCAGTGTTACGATTAACAATAACATTTGTACACAAATCATTACAAGGATAAGGCAGACAAAACAGCTTCTACTTAGGATAACTCAGTGTATCAAGACAAGTGCTGTAGCAATTATTTACATGATTAAATGATCTGTCCATGTAATAGCAAAATGACTTTCTTACTCTTAGTGCTAGTCCAAATAATTATGACACACCAAAAATCTAAAATGTTATTGTCTCAATGCTAAATTTCACAGCATCAACTATAAAATGTGTTACAGGGTTACAAGCACCTCTATGAATCTAGTGTATTTTAACTTTTTATTCCTGTCGTCATACTGCTATTGTTATGTCCCCACCGTATTAAGTTTTACCCTTTTTCTTCTGTAAGTATGTACGTCCGTTACTTGTACATACGTCCGTACATCCAAAAATTGGTTTCTGTTCTCTAACTTTAGTTTTCCTAAACCAAATTGTATGAAACTTATACGCAATGCTTATTTCCACAAAACACAGGTCAAGTTGAATTTTGGTGGCGTCAATTTTACAATACTAGAGTTATGTCATTAACAAATGGAAAAGTTGCTTGAATTTTTTGTTTACGATCTCTAACTTTAGTTTGTCTCAACCAAATGTTATGAAACTTATACACAATGCTCATTATCACAAAACACTGATTAAATTTGAGTTTTGGTGGTGTCAGTTTTACTGTGCTAGAGTTATGCCCCTTTACAAATTTAAAAATTGTGATTGTTGTCGAGCCTTCGACTTTTGTCGAAAAAGCGAGACATAGCGATCCTACATTGCGTCGGCGGCGTCCACAAATATTCACTTTGTGGATAAAGTTTTTGAAATTTTAATTGCTTTCTTAAACTATCCTGGATTTCTACCAAACTTGGACAGAAGCTTGTTTATGATCATACAATAGTATCCAGAAGTAAATTTTGTAAACAAAAATTCGATTTTTTCAGTATATTACTTATAAATGGACTTAGTTTTTCTGCCAGGAAACATTACATTCACACTGTGGCTAAAGTTTTTAAAATTTCAAAAACTTTCTTAAACTATCCTGGATTTGTACCAAACTTGGACAGAAGCTTGTTTATGATCAAAAGCTAGTATCTAGATAGAAATTTAGTTAAAATTTTGTTCTTGTTTTTCCATATTTTACTTATTAATGGACTTGGCTTTTCTTCCAGTTAACATTACATACAGTCTGCAGTTAATTTTTTAAAACATTTATTAAATTCATAAACTATCCTTGATTTTTACCAAACTTGGACAGAAGCTTCTTACAATCAAAAGATAGTATAGAGAGGAATATTTTTATTTATTTTTTTCCTCATTTTTGTTGAGCCTGCGATTAACAGCAAAAGTAGGCGAGACACTGGGTTCCGCGGAACACATACACATTTTTTTTCAATTCCGTGCTCAGGCTAACTTTAGTGTGCCTCAACCAAATGTTACGAAACTTATATACACAATACTTTTAACCACAAAACCAAGATCTAGTTTGCATTTTGGTGCCGTCATTTTACTGTTATGGTTAGGGTTATGCAAAGTTACAAATGGAAAAAAAAACTATAAAATCACAGGCCCTAGATATGGCATGGGCACCTAAAGAAATTAACAGAGCTTATTGTATATTTGATTATTTTAGAACAACAGTTTAAGTTTGCAATAGAGAATATCAAAATTTTATATGACAAACATATGACAAAAAGTGATTTTTGATAATTGCTGAAAAGAAAATGGTTTAGTTAAAAACATCAAAGCTGTGATTAAATACATATTTGAAATAATACACATCTATAACCTATTTGAAATAATACACATCTACAGTTGCAAACTTCCCAGAGGTGCTATCCAGCACTTTGATTTTCAATATCAGCAGTTCTAATTTGTTAATTTCTACTAGGAAATTAATGTTCTTACCTATATGTCATATTTTCATCAGAGATTGTTGAAATGTTCATTAAATAAAAATATATTAGTCCAAACATGAGACATATTTGAGAATGTTGTCCACTTTTTTTTTTTTTTTTTGGCAAATTGGAAAAAGGACATTTTGGTATAAACCATACTTTTGTGGTATAACATCGATTGATAAAAGAGCAATTTATATATTCCTCAGCTGGATAACTTGCTAAACTAGTTTAAAATAGCATACAAAGGGAGCTTTTGAAAAAATTATAGGATTATTTAAACCAAGAGCTTTTTTTTTTACTATTTGTAAATAAGTCATAAAATACCTTCTTCATTGATTTAAATCCAAAATAATGCAAAGAAAAGAACTTCAGGTTAAGTCTTAACTGCATGCATGTTGTATGACCAAAAAAGGCAATTTAAGAGCTGAAATTTCTCTTAAACAGAAAAAGTTGATTAAGGTTCATGTGGACCCTTTGGCTAAAATGGCTGTGTTTTCACCTGAAAATTTACTGACAAACCTGTGCATCTGAAAAATTTTAACTGTTTGTTAATTTTATCATCTACTACAGGGGCGAAAAAAGTGCACAGCAAAATCAAGGTAAGTTTTTTATTGGGAAGTTTGCTATAGCAATACTTTCCTTAGGCGTCGGCCTCTAACTTCCGGTGACAGACTATCGCAAATGTTCTGCTCCAAGATGATGTAGTACTAGTGTTTGAATACTGATTCTAGGAAGATGCTTTTGAAATTTTGAGTCCTTTTGAAATGATTACAGCTTGAGTAAAAAAAGGAATGAATATTCACTGACAATTCAGGTGAATTTAACTTCATTTTGAAAATGATTATTACAAACACTACTTCGCGGATTTTCCATGCGCTGAAGAGAAAATCAAAAGAAATCTACGCGAGACATCGTTTCATTCATGAATATTTCATGAATGAACATTTTCCCGTGCAATTTTTACTATGTACGATATTTACAAATGTTTAGTATTAAATATAAATTAAAAGCCCGAGTGTATCGAAAGAATCCCGTATGACTGACATTACTGAATGCAACGTATTTTTTAACGTGTTTATATTTTGACCAAGCCGTCGGATAATTGACAAGTGATGAAAGTTTGATTGAACAATTATACACAGGTGACAGAAATACTCGATAATCATATGGCTTATGTCACACGCCAAGGATGAGTAAAGGTAAATACCGGCTATGATAGAAAAGTGAATGTTTTTGTCAAAACATCGATCGGAAGGTTTTGATGCCAAAAACATTTGAAAACTTTTGAATTCCGCTATTTAAATACTAGCTATTTCACATTCCAGTGTGAATTTAAGGACCTTCACTCGTCCAGCATGCTAGGTCACGTGGATCAAACTGACAGCTGAAAAACATTGACTCAACGACATTTCGTACACATCACAGCCCATGTCCTCAGTGTTACGATTAACAATAACATTTGTACACAAATCGTTACAAGGATAAGGTAGACAATAGAAAATGAAAGGATATGGAGTAAATGTACATGGGACAAAATCGCACACAATACATAGAAAACATAGAAAATTATCAATGAACAGGGCTTTTATTCCTGTTCTTCATCTTGACAGTTGATGTAAGGTCTTCAACAATGAACGAACGATTCATACCCTACAATAAGGTCAAGACGGCCCCTAGCGTTCTACTTAGAATAACTCAATGTATCAAGACAAGTGCTGTAGCAACATGATTAAATAAAAGCTGTCCATGTTATAGCAAAATGACTTTCTTACTCTTAGTGCTAGTCAAAATAATTATGACGAACCAAAAATCTCAAATGTTATTGCCTCAATGCTAAATTTCACAGCATCAACTTTAAAATGTGTTACAGGGTTATAAGCACCTCTATGAATCTAGTGTTTATAAACTTTTTATTCCTTTCGTCATACTGCTATTGTTATATCCCCACCGTATTAAGTTTTACCCTTTTCTTCTGTTAGTATGTACGTCCACTACGTGTACATACGTCCGTACATCCAAAAATTAGTTTCTGTTCTCTAACTTTAGTTTTCCTAAACCAAATTGTATGAGACTTATACGCAATACTTATTTCCACATATAACACAGGTCAAGTTGAATTTTTGTGGCGTCGATTTTACAATTCTGGAGTTATGCTCCTTAACAAATGGAAAAGTTGCTTGAATTTTTTGTTTACGATCTCTAACTTTAGTTTGTCTCAACCAAATGTTATGAAACTTATACACAAAGCTCATTTTCACAAAACACTGTTTAGATTTGAGTTTTGGTGGCGTCAGTTTTTTTCTGTTCTAGAGTTATGCCCCTTTACAAATTTAAAAATTGTGATTGTTGTCGAACCTTCGACTTTTGTCGAAAAAGCGAGACATAGCGATCCTACATATTGTCGGCGGCGTCCACAAATATTCACTCTATGGTTAAAGTTTTTGAAATTTTAATAACTTTCTTAAACTATCCTGGATTTCTACCAAACTTGGACAGAAGCTTGTTTATGATCATACGATAGTATCCAGAAGTAAATTTTGAAAAAAAAAATCTATTTTTTCAGTATTTTACTGATAAATGGACTTAATTTTTCTGCCAGGAAACATTACATTCACTCTGTGGCTAAAGTTTTAAAATTTAATAACTTTCTTAAACTATCCCTGATTTGTACCAAACTTGGACAAAAGCCTGTTTATGATCAAAAGCAAGTATCTAGAAGGAAATTTAGTTAAAATTTTGTTCTTGTTTTTCCGTATTTTACTTATTAATGGACTTAGCTTTTCTTCCAGTTAACATTACATACAGTCTGCAATTAAATTTTTAAAAACATTTATTAGATTCATAAACTATCCTTGATTTTTACCAAACTTGGACAGAAGCTTCTAACAATCAAAAGATAGTATAGAGAGGAATATTTTTATTAACTTTTTTCCTTATTTTTGTTGAGTCTGCGATTAACAGCAAAAGTAGGCGAGACACCGGGTTCCGCGGAACACTTACAAATATTTTTCAATCCGTGCTCTATCTTTAGTGTGTCTCAAACAAATGTTACGAAACTTATACACAATACTTTTAACCAAAAAACCAAGATCAAGTTTGAATTTTGTGCCGTCATTTTACTGTTATGGTTAGGGTTATCCCCAGTTACAAATGGAAAAAAAAAACTATAAAATCACAGGCCCTAGATATGGCATGGGCACATAAAGAAATTTAACAGAGCTTATTGTATATTTGATTATTTTAGAACAACAGTTGAAGGTTTCAATAGAAAATATCAAAATTTAAATGACAAACAATGAAAAAAATAATTTTTGATAATTGCTGAAAAGAAAATGGTTTAGTTAAAAACACCAAAGCTGTGATTAAATACATATTTGAAATAATACACATCTATAACCTATTTGAAATAATACACATCTACAGTTGCAAACTTCCCAGAGGTGCTATCCAGCACTTTGATTTTTTAAAACATAAAATGCATTTGAATTTTATTTATCTTGGGCATGCTATGCTTTAAAACTTTTCAAGATACCAAAGTTTGTCTGTACTATTAGTAAATTTTCAGGTAAAAACACAGCCATTTTAGCCAAAGGGTCCACATGAACCTTAACCATGATTACTGACATCAAATGACCAATTTTCTTTGAAATGGGTGGTCTATTTCTAGGTCTAGGTTAGTCTATGAAAAGGTATATACTATGAAATTTAGAGCGAGGGGCATGCCCCGAGCTCTTGATTTCATAGTATGTACCTTTTCATAGACTATCCAATTAAGCACATATTTACAAAAGAGGGACGAAAGATACCAGAGGGACAGTCAAACTCACAGATCGAAAACAAACTGACAACGCCATGTCCAAAAATAAAAAAGACAAACAGACAAATAATAGTACAGATGACACAACATAGAAAACTAAAGACTAAGCAACAGGAACCCCACCAATAACTGGGGGTGATCTCAGGTGCTCAGGAAGGGTAAGCAGATCCTGCTCCACATGTGGCACCCGTAGTGTTGCTTATGTTATTACAAATCCGGTAAATAGTCTAATTCGGTAGGTCACATTAGCGAAAAGGGAAGGGTATTGTAATTACAACATAAGGAACATATCCGATATCATCTGTGAAACGGTTATTCCATAACGGTCAACCAACTCGTGATGGCGTCCGTAAAATTTACGAAGGGATGATTTCAACTTCACCATTTGGAACTCTTGGTTTAATAGCTTCCTTGTGAGCAGCAATCCTCTATCAAGGAAATCATGATAGGAAATACAAGCCCGGGAATATCGTATCAATTGGGAGATATATACTCCGTATGCAGGCGCTGCTGGAATGTTGCTACATAGAAATGGAAAGTTCACAATTGGGAAGCTGAAATCATCTCTTTTGTCGTAAAGTTTTGTTTTCAACCGACCCTCATTGTCAATTTCTAGATGTAAGTCAAGATATGAGGCACACTTAAGTCGAGTTATCTCTTAATTGATCTATTGAAAGATTATTTTGGCTGACTACTTGTATCACAGGTGTTTGTAAAACGTAGCTCATGAAGGTTTGTAAATCTACTCACTAGTATCATTGTAAAATATGTGATTTCAA
Source organism: Mytilus coruscus (assembly GCA_017311375.1). Classification (NCBI taxonomy): domain Eukaryota; kingdom Metazoa; phylum Mollusca; class Bivalvia; order Mytilida; family Mytilidae; genus Mytilus; species Mytilus coruscus. The sequence goes on along the minus strand of CM029606.1, from coordinate 22,005,364 downwards.
AAGGCCCTTGACTCCAGAATGAAAAGATGGTAGCTGCTGGTGCAGGGGCGTAGCTGCTGTTAGGCACTTTAGGCACGTGCCTACACATAATTTTTTCACAAATATGTTATCTGTAGCTGCATGTGAAGTCGTCAAAACTCTTTAATTATCGAATGTTAGTTGTGCACTAGTCTATTATCCTTAGTGTATTAGTGGAGTATTGGAACTGTTTGTCATTATATTACACCTTATATAGAAACTACGAACTAGAACTTTAATTGGTTCAGATTATTTCACTTCTATTAACAAATACTTGAATGAACCTCAACTTAGATAAATGATTTTTTTTTTAATTAGTTGTTGTTGGCCCAAGTTCAATTCGATGCCTAGTGTAGAGAGAATGCCACACTCTCTGCATGTTAAGAAACTGGGTTGCAACTACTCTTTGAGGGGTTCGTATGTCGTCTTCTGAAAGGCAAATATCTGTTCCCATCCAATAAACCCTCATTTTCCAATGCATGGTATTTCCAAGTTTCCAGACCTTCATCCTGGACGACCCCTTATTGTTTTAGTCCTGAACATGCATGAACTATTTGCCACTAGATGCTTAGCAATCAATCAATCAACCAACCAGCTTTCAATAACTTCGAGTACTCTCAGATCTACGTGTAATGACCATAATTATCCAAATTCCTAAGCAGGTAGGGATTTTACAACTAGTACAGGATATAAGGAAATATGAATTTCTTGAATTTTGTTAGATAGTATGAAGTTCATATAATATATAAATATGAACAGAAGAGAACTTCTCTGCATGACGTATCGACTGTGTGTGTGTATGTTTTTGTGTGGACGGGTGAGGGTGAAGGTTCAAGAATCAAAAGTTGAATGGTCGATGCGTAGTCCTAATGTTAGTATTATTATGTAGTAGTCTCAGTGTTACGTGCCTATTTTTTTTAATGTAGAATCGTCAATATATATATACTATCAATTGACGTATATATCAATTATACCCAATTAGAAACAGGTTGTACTGCTTAATAAAGAGCTACGCTGATCCACACTGGGCAATGCATATTGGAAATACTGATTTTTTTTTATATTTCCGATTGTACTGCCGGTTAATTCATCAGTCAGATGTAATTGTAGAATTATGTTTATCTTTTCGACATATTTTTTCATGTATATTATCATGATAAATTGACCAGTAAATTCTATGTTTTTTTTTGTACACAAAATTTTGCTACTAAATTGCTTAATTAGATATAAGAAGATGTGGTATGAGTGCCAATGAGACATTGGATACCTAGTATGGCGTACTGAAAGGGTCAAAAGTAAAAAGAGCAGCATAAGCTATATTTTATAGCTTATGCTGCTTTGTAGCATAAGCTATATTTGACGTACCAAAAGGGTCAATATATATTTGTCTGGTTATGCTGCATTTTAATCGCATATGCTATATTACAAACACTGACTATGCTATATTTTCAAATTGTAGCATATGCTGTACTATTTCAAACACATCAATAAAGGGTCAAAACTCGAAAGTAGCATAGGCTGTATAATTTATTTTGATTGGACTTTATATCTCACTGTTGGAGGGCGTGTTTAACGAATCTAGTAAATTGTCATCACTAAAGTCTCCGCCCTTTTTTATCAATACTTCTAGAAATGAAATGTATAATACGATCATTTGAAAACAAAAACAAAACTTTTTTAATGATCAAGTCCGAGTTTATTGAAAAAAAAATCATTTTTTAATATCATTACATTTTATTTATTCATATGTTTTTGCCTGGTATATTAGTGGATTTTATCTAACTGGCATCGGGTAGTTTTAAAACAAGGGGAATGGAAACGCGGCACACATGAACAATAATTTTCTTATATCATCTCTGTCTCGGGGTGATGTATTAATTATGTACCCCGCAGAGCCTGCTCGCTAACCAATGTACTGTCATTTCCATTATAAAGTTGTATAATACGCTGCACTTGCTATACGAAACTATGTCATTAATATGAAATTGATCACGCTTTATTTGACATAAACAAATTTCTCAACGATAAATGATTTTAAACTAAATAATTTGTCGGACTACAAACTTCTGAAAGTGGCAACTAAGCACCTGCAGTGTCATTTAGTAAATGTTCAGATCTTAATAATTAAATCAATAGGTCTAAGTATAATACATTGAATGCTTCTTTAATTAATTTCATATGGTTGTATTAGCGTTGAGCGCGCTTCATACAAAAGTTTCAAAACCTGATAATAAAAATATCAAGACATTATCCAAATAATCTTTGAACTTTTGGCTAAGGCCGAAACACGAACAGATATGCCAGAGACAAAAAGTACATGCAGCAGGAAAATTTGATTTCAGCTTTAAAGTGGGGCTAAGTTCATAATTTGATAATACATTATTTTAAAGTCTTTTAAAATATTCACTGGCCATAGTACTGGTCTTATATATAAGACATTAACAGGAACATTTTGGGACTAGTCTTCACTGCTGTCGACGCCAAGCTCTTAATTTGAACTAGAAATATAGAAAAGTGTTGAAACGGGTTATTCCTTAATTCCAAAAAAATGCATCCAGGAAACTTACTCCCTATTTTGAAATGGCACCAAAATCTAAGTTCTGTCATACATAATTCTATAGTTTTTGGAAATATTCAGAGCCCTCTGTAACATCCATAAACAAATAAAGAACACAAAAAACCCCAGAACAGAATGAACTATTTCCTTGAACATTGGCACAAGCAATAAAACAGAGTTTCAGCTCTAAATCGAGAACAAGCGGTCATAATTCTATATTACACAGTTTTGAGGTTTTAGCCGGACAGAATCCAGAAACATGGGGAAAAAATAATATATCTCATAAGTGAAAAAGTTCGTGTATGTTAACTTTTAACTATGAACGTAGTTTTTGTGTATGTTGAAGGAAATTAAGTGTAATTTGTTTATAAGCTCAATTTAGTTTATTTCATGATATATTTTGGAGTTTAGTATGACGTCCATTTCCACTGAACTTGTACACATTTTTGTTTAGGGGCCAGCTGAAGCAAGCCTCTGGGTGCGGGATTTTCTCGCTGAATTGAAGACCCATTGGTGGCCCTCTGCTGTTTTCTTCTATTTTCGTCGGGTTGTTGAAACATTCACAATTCCATTCTCAATTTTGCAATTAATTATCAAACGTTTATATATTTATCCTGGCAATAATTACACCCAGATTTATTTCAGGCTAATAATGACTATCTGAGATCATTGTAAATTAAAACAATTGAATATAGTAAGGCAGTTGATATTTGTCCGGCTAGAAATATTACCAGGACTACGTATCTGGTCAATCAATGCGTATGTCACTTCTTGTGCGTGCGTGTGATATTATCTTCTAGCACCAGACGATCGCAAATTACGGACATTTTGCAAATGGTGAAGTTGAAGTCATCCCTTCGTAAATTTTACGGACACCACCACGAGTTTGTTTGGCCGTTCTGGAATAACTGTTTCTCAGATAATATCGTATATGTTCCTTATGTCGACATGTAACAACAATACCATTCCCTTTTCACGTATGTGACCCACCGAATTAGACTATTTACCGGAATTGTAATAACATAAGCCAACACGGCGGCTGCCACACTAGTGGCTGCCACATGTGGAGCAGAATCTGCGTACCCTTCCGAAGCACCTGAGATAACCCCCAGTTTTTGGTGGGGTTCGTGTTGCTTAAGTCTTTAGTTTTGTATGTTGTCTTCTGTACTATTATTTGTCTGTTTGTCTTTTATTTTTAGTCATGGCGTTGTCAGTTTATTTCCAATCTATGAGTTTGACTGTCCCTAGCTCTAGTATCTTTCGACCCTCTTTTAAAAGCATTTTTTGGCAATCTTAAATTGCAAAATTAGCGGCTCAATCTTGTTACTGGTAGTTGAAGTTGTAATCATCCGAAATAAGAATACTAGCGAACAAACACATTATTTGTGGCAGAAAATTGCTGTTACTGGCAATTACAGAAAGTATACAGTTTTGGGGTATTCTTCGCTGTTTCTGTTTTTTCCGCTCAATGTTTTCTTGTTCTTGTGTTTCTGGTGTTATTCTCACCCTTAATTGTATGAAATTTTACTGTGTGTTTTGGTTTGCTTTTGTGTTTCTTTCATAATTTTCGTTGTGATATGCTGTTTTCTTGTTATTCTTTTAATTCATGTGTGGTCTCTATTTTTTTTATGTTGTCTACATGTAAAATAACCAATAGCATTTTTTTTCCGGCTATATAACAATCACTGTGACTACCAGTTTTTTGTTGTTGCAGCTTTATGGAGATATGGAAACTAAAAAAATGGTTAAAAATACAGAGGTTTGGTAGGCTTTTATCTCTTCTTTCCAAAGACATTTTCTGATTAATTCAGAAAGGCATTACTGTTAATCTTGTTGTATGGAATGATTGTATAAAGAGTAGAGAAATAAAATGTATTGTGCAATTTCGAAATTCCAAAACATTTTCATTATAGAAATTTTAATAAATCTTTCAAATTCCTACTCCTTGAGTGAGCTGTGTCTGAGTACTTCTGGATGCTGTTACACTCTACAATCTACAACTCCTTTGAAACTACCAAATTGATTTCCACAGAAATTTTATCATTAAGTTCTGCACTTTATATTGTAACTGCACGATGTGGTTTTACGACTTCGAAAGGCACTCTGGTTTCATTAGCCACTCTTTTATGGTGGGTGTCTTCTGGAAAGTGTAGGGAATGGTAAATCTACAGAAACCCAAATACAATACAAAGTAATTACATCCGTTTTTTTAAATGAATGTTGAAACGATTCGTTCAGCGTTTTAATGACTTGTTTGGCACATTAAATTTTTCATTGAACGGCAAAATTGATTTCTTGCATGTTGCAAATTTGAAATGATACATTGTATAAATCATTTTAGACTTTCTCGTTTCTCATGTTCTAGATAGACCGTTGGTTTTACACTAGTAATATTTTGGGGCCCTTTATAGCTTGTTGTTCGGTGTGAGCCAAGGCTCGATGTTGAAGACCGTACTTTGACTTTCACCTATAATGGTTTACTTTTATAAATTGTGATTTGGATGAAGAGTTGTCCCATTGGTACTCGTACCACATCTTCCTATATATATTCTCTTTAAATTATTCTAACAGTGTAACTAATCTATTCAAACCTCGCAACAATTTCGTGTTTTCAAAAGAACTGTACAGTGAATAAATTTATAATCAAGATTGTACAAAATCTTAACTTGCAACAACTGATTTCAACATTGCAACGAATCATTTGAACTCCATTTTTTTGTTAGAAAGGTTGACATAGTTATATGTGTAAATGTTTTATTCATGCGAGGTTTTACCTCTCTCAAATAATGTTACAAAACCATTTTTCAACGGTGCAACTTTGCATCCCCCTTTAAAATACTTGATGCATTTAAACAGAACTTGGATCAGGTTTCTTATGTACATTCTTATAAAAAAAGAAGATGTGGTATGATTGCCAATGAGACGACTGTCCACAAGAGACCAAAATGACACAGTTTTGCAAGTGGTATTACTTTTAGGGTCCATTGGGTGAATAAATGGGTTATTATCGCGATTGGAGTTTAGGATGTAATAAACTGAGTTTATGCGACACTCTGCAGTCCTTAATTCCGCTGAAATTGATGAATATCTCAAATAACCTATTTTAAGTGGTTTCTAGTAAGAAGATTAAAACGTGAAAATTTACAATTTATCAGACAATTTACCAAATGATGGGAAACCTCATTGCAAAGCATATATGTCTTAAAAATTAGGTGAAATCATGGATTGTTCCCATTTTCCTAATCTATATCTTGGTGAAGAGTGAATCAAATTTCATTTATTAAAATAGTTTTTTATTTATGAATATATACATTTTAAGAACAAAACACATCATAAAAATACAAAAGAAAATCCAAACTATGTTTTCCAACACATCAATACTATACAAACAAATGATACAAAATTTACAAAGAAGTGGCTACAGCTCATGTGACCATCATAATATAACTAATGAGCCTATAATCGCTAACCTGAATTAACTGTGATCAGAATGTTTCAGGGGAACTAACACAGTCTTTGAAAGCCATTTATTTCTAGTTTCTCCATGAGTTTCAGAGAAGATTTTAATGATGCTTTGTCAAAATAATTATAAGCCCAATTTGCTTATTTTTCAAAATCAGTAAAAGTAATTTGGAAAAATCTGTGCCGCCTAATGTTATGTTGTACACTTGTTTTTCTTAAAACTGACTTTTTCCTCCAACTTAAGCCTCGTGTTTTGTCTTTTCAAATAACTGGAAGTCCATTTAATTGTATTCACTTTCTTATAAACTTTGATATCTTTGTATAGATATAATACCAGAATGGCTTTATGCTTTTCTGACTTTAGAAAGTTAGAAAAGGGTTATTTCTCATAAAAAACAGAAACAGAACAGAAATCTAGTATTTAATAAGTATATCATCAAAATTTAATTCTAGGATTTGAGTGAATAAGGAAATAAGCTGAATCGTGAAAATCCAACTTGACCTGTAACTTGTCATAATAAAACAATACATCAAATATCAAATCAATATCTTTAAGCATGAAGAAAAAAAGTCTGGAAAACTGAATTGCAGACAGACAGACAGACAGACAGACAGACAGACAGACAGACAGACAGACAGACAGACAGACAGACAGACAGACAGTCAATATTTTTGGCAGATACTTTTAAGATCTGGTAGACAGTTTCAGAATGGTATATAAGGTACATTTGAATATATATATATTATTTCGGTTAGAAAACCTTTTTACTAAGAAATTTCGCTTTCTGAAATTCTTGCGATTTCAATTATCTGGTAAGATCAATTACCACAGGTAAGTTAGATGTTGATTTTTTCGAAAGAGAAAGAAGTATGATAAGCATGAATAGTATAGTTGTATGAGGATCAAACATGATTTGGTAAAAAAATCTACAAAATGAGTGTTGCGTTTTAAAGTCAGTCAGTATATTTTTTTTAATCTTATCTATGCAAACATTCTCAGCTTAATGGTTTCATTCCAAATCTCAGGATTAATGCACAGTCTTGTATAAAGGTTACAGAGACAGATACAGAAAATAGGGCGTAATTCATGAAAAGGTAAAAAAACCAATACGATGAGAGTAGCAAAACGATTTTTTAAGATTCAACCTGAAAAATGATACATTTTTACTATCTTAAAGGAGAGGAGGGGGATTTCAGAAGGATTACAAGTGTGCATCAGCTGACACCCCCCCGCAACACACACACACAAAACAATAATTAAGATCTAATGTTATCGGAAGCATGAACTTATGAGATATATGTAGTACGGTGCATAGTAAGGAATTATTCATAATTAATACAATTATTTTGTACAATAATTTTGTTTTGATAATTTTGCCGGTAATAGCATAATTATTTTCAATGACCGGGGTTAGCACAATTCCAACTTAGCAGATGTATCTATTCGTCTATCTCGGAGATCCTGAATTCCGTCTATCACACTTCAGTTTCAGTTTAGAAATGCTTTGACCAAATGATTCTATTTTTGGTGTTTACGCTTATTATTATGTTACAGGTCAAGTTTGTGATTTAAGCTGGTGGGATAACATCTCAGACTTGTGTGTGCCCTAAGAAATTAAGAATTTTTTACAATTGTTAAGGGCCATATTTTATCTTGCCATACCATAAGCCAGGTTGGCCCGGCTTTTGCAATCCCATGAAGGTCACCATCTGTTAACTTTCAAAAATTGATTATAAGTTGATGAACGTGTAACAAAGTCCGACCAAACGCAATTATCTTTTTAAGGCTCTACTTGGATGAAACATTTAAAAAACATACCCCCCTTTTCCTGACCTCCAACCCCAATGTTAAATTTTATATTACATTTATTGAACCGTCTGAAAAAAAGACAAGACTGTGAGTGAAGCAAAGAATGAAGTCATATTCAATTTGAAAATAAACACCCTCTATTTATGTATTTTTACGTAACTTTCCATTTATGAAGTTTTTAAATGGATGTTGCTATGGATAATCTTTGTTTCAATGGTAACAATTGAAGTCAACAACACTTGACGATAGCAATTTAAAGTTTGCGTTAGCTTTTATGTATTTTCTTACCGGTTATGAAACAATTCAGGACATTTAAAAATCGGTAGCTATGGTGATAAAACTAAAGAAAGTCCCACGCATTTTTCTATTTAATTTGGTAAAGTAGTATCCAAACTTCACTGAAAAACACCAGAGAAAATTTGATAATTTCGCAAAAATCTCAAATTCAGAAAAGTTGAAGATATGCATTTTTGGCAAAATTTTTCAAATTAGGTTCACATGCATCTTAACTAAAATGAAGCTTAAAGCAAGTTGTATCAATGTTACATATGAAAGCTAATGAAATATGCTTGATTCTATTCATTATCAGGCTCTGAATTTTAGGGATTTAGCGGATTTTGAAAGTTTTTACCACGCTTAACAACCAAAACATAGAGTGTCTGTTACCGTGGCAACCAATCATATTTTCCCACTCAAATTTATTTTTTGAGCAGTATTCAAGTTATGCTTCTACCAGGCAATTTATAGAAACAATCTGAATTCAGTGGTTGTCGTTTGTTTATGTGTTACATATTTGTTTTTCGTTCATTTTTTATATAAATACGGTCGTTAGTTTTCTCGTTTGAATAGTTTTACATAGTCATTTCGGGGCCTTTAATAGCTGACTATGCGGTATGGGCTTTGCTCACTGTTGAAGGCCGTACGGTTATCTATAGTTGTTAATTTCTGTGTCATTTTGGTCTCTTGTGGAGAGTTGTCTCATTGGCAATCATACCACATCTTCATTTTAATATAAAACCCTCATATATCGCACTCTGTCTGGTTCTTACAAAGATCTCCGGCTTGAATATATAACGTTATAAAGGGTCATTACTCAAGAACGTTAAAATACTTTAGTATACACCACCCAAACTCGGACTTGATCTATGTTGTATGGTACATTTTGGTTGAGTCAAAATAAAGTTAGAGAACGGAAACATATTATTGGGACGAACGTATCTACGAACGGACAAGGGTAACACTTAGTGCTGCCTCCGTTGCGATGGGGCATAAAAAAATGAGACGTTTTCTTAAGATAGGTTCACACTGCCGATCAGATCAACTTGATCAAGCCCGATCAAGACAGAATAATTGATCGGGAGACTGTTCTGACTCAATCGACAAAAATGTTCGTGGTAGTCTACCTTGCTCGTAATCGGTCTGACTCTCTACCGAGATTTTTGACATGTCAAAACATTCAAGTAAGAATCGAGAAGCGAGTCACTCGAGAAGAGATCCGGAATTCGTCGAGTAGCGATCGAACTGATCGGGAAAGGATCGTGTAGAGATCGAATTTGGTCGGATTACAAATAATTTACCGATCAGTATCAGTATTCGATCATTTCTATCTTTGCTCGACTAATACACGATCATTTCCCGATCAACGCCAACCTATTTGATATGTGGTCCAGATTAACTCGACCAATGCCCGATCGCTTCCAGATCACAGCAACTTCTATTATTTTTTATCCCAGATCAATTCGACAAATACCAGGTCTCTACGTGACCATGCACATTCGACTATTCTTCGATCCCTATTCGGTCATACAATAGTACACATGACTGCTAAGCGATTCTCTAAAGGAGTGTGCAGATCTGATTAACTTTTACAACTTTGCACTTGCAAAAATATTTTGTCATTGTACATTAATTTTAATTGAAGATTAACTCCGACAAAATTACTTCATGTACAGTACTTGTCTGTACTTCTACAGGAGGGTTAATATATAAAAGAGAGGCAAACGATACCAAAGGAACAAACAAATTCAAAGGTTGAAAACAAACCGACATAGCCATGGCGAAAACGAAAACCGACGAGAAGACAAACAGCAGCCAACATATCACAGCATAGAAAAGAAAATGGCAACACGAAACCCATTTAAAAACTGGGATGATCTCAGGTGCACCGGAAGGAAATTATACATGTATCCTGCATTTTTGCCACGGAGGATTTTTTCAAACATGAAAGTAATTGTGCAATAACAATCATTTTAGAAAGCCTTCAAAGTTTGTTTATATGAACATCAAGATTATTTTTACCCGTTTTATGGGTTATTTTCTTTTTGACTGTTCGTATTTTCCTTAGGTCCAGAAATTATTGTAGTATATATTTCAACACAGGGAGAAAATCTCGCACCCGGTGGCGGGCTACACGTGGCCCCTAAAAGAAAATGTGTACTAATTCATTGAAGAGGCCCCTGACTTTGTAGATGCACAAACATGCGGCGGGGTCAAATGTTTACAAAAACTTTTTTTCACACGATCTTTTTGACGCAATTTTACCAAAAAAAAAAAAACGAAACGAAAGTCAAATGATTTTTATTTCATCTCTTGTTGGATATATGTAAACAGTTTGAGAAGCGATTGAAATTCTACTTTAGACCAAATTTTGAGGAAATGTGTGACATCTTTACACCACTTTTAGCAAAAACATGGTGGTACCATGGATACGTCAAAAATACATTTAAGCTTTAACCTTTCAACTTCTGGATATCAAATCTATAGAAAATACTGATTACATACATATACACATATATGACACAAACAGTAAGCTTAATTTGCAAGAAAGGAAAGAAAAGAGGATGGTAAAATTTATGTATATTGCTATCTAACACAAGTGCCAATCTGGGGACAAATCTCATTTGGTGATGTCATTTTCAGGAAAAGAGCCACGAAAACTACCATAACACATCAGCTTCCTACTCTACTTTGAGAACATTTTTATAAACATTGGGGGTCTTCTTTGTTGAACTCCTGCGAGTCTTTCATTTTGCCCATACAGCTGTCGTCATACACCTAGACGCCTTGGCGCACGTTGCTGTCGACGACTTCTTGTTCGTCTTTTTCGTTTTTCAAGGTCCTTCACAGCTGTTAACCTGTCATTTGGAGGACTTACCACCCTGCCTACAAATCCAACTGCTTTATTTCGACGAAGATATCTTAAAGGTCTGATTTTACTCAGATCTTCTGTAAACTACTGAATCTAACCAAATTAATTAAATAGAGAATTTGTCCATGGGATACAAATAATGCCCCGCTTGCATATAGCGTTATAAAGGGTCATTACTCAAAAACGGTAAAAGTGACGCCATCCAAATTCGCACATGATCTGTGTATTATGATAAAAAGCATTGTGTATAAGATAAGATATATAAGATAAGATATTTTTATTCCAATTAAAGGGCCCATAAAGAGCAAAGTAATTTATTACAATGATTTTTATAATTGTTACAATAATGTTGACATAAATCATAAATATGACTTTAACTATTTCAATTCTTAGATGTTAAACCACAGCCAGATCAGAGCCATACACATAAAAAAAAAGGCATAACAATATATCTATTATTAACAGGCAAATATTCTCAACGTCTTAAATATAACAATATCTATACTATATTGATACAAACATTTATTAATATAAATTGCAAATTTTTTTCATAACCTCTAGGTTTTCTTGAATAAAAAGCCAATTAAATGTGGCACTTGTGCTTAACTTTTCAAAATTTTTACAACCTTTTAAAGTATTATCATAAAATTCTTTTCTTAAAAAGTTATAAAGGGGACACTGACATATAAAATGTTCTCCGTCTTCAACTTTATCTAAGGTGCATTTTTTACATAATCTTTGTGATTTATCTATATAGGTTTTAGCATATCTATCTGTCTCTACTTTTAAGGGTGTGCACTTATTCTGATCTTACACAGTGCTTGTCTATCTTTAAATTCTTTTAATTGCAGATATTTTCTGTACCAAAAATGTTTAATTGAAAAATAGGTCAAGAGTTTACCTCTACCTGATTTAACAGTATTTTCTCTAAATTCTTTCCAATGATTATGAAAACTTGTACAGAATTTATTCTTAACTATAGTACATAAACGGCCAACACTTACATTTAAGTTTGGTAAGTCTAGTTCTGTCATTAAATAGTCAATACTAGAAAACCATGTAGTGATATTGTTTGCATGTAACTTTTATTACAAATATATGCATCATATAATAAACCATCCTTTGTGTTCACTAACCTATGAGCATATTTTAACATTGCCAATAAAAGTGAAAATATACAGGAAATCTTCCTAATTCAGACATAACAGCAAAATTACTTGCTTTTCTGTTAACCCCAAGAATATACTTCATGAATTTTGTGTGCGACTTTTCAGATATGTCTTTTGAATAAACCTTTTCTAAAATATAATCGTTATTCTTCTTACATGCCACTGAAGTGGTTGAAAAGATTCCCCATATTTCACTGCCATACAATAAAATAGGTTTAATTGTATGGTCATAAAGGTGCATTAAAGTTGTGACACTAGGATTTGATGATGCTAGGCATTGTTGTAATCAAAACAAGCTTTTATAGATTTCTTGTATAGCTCATCTTTACACTGTGTAAATTTACCACTAGATACAAAAGTAATTCCTAGGTACTTATAACATTTTACACTTTCAAGCTGTTGCCCATTCAAATACACTGGGCAATCAACATGTTTTCAAGTTTGTTTAAAATTAAGTTTTATTACGGTTTTAATTACATTTAAACACCATTTTCAGCAATATAATTGTAACTTATCCATTCTCTCTTGTAAACCATGTTGTGTTTCAGAAAAATAACAATGTCATCTGCATACATAATACAATCAATTCTGTTGTCATTTAGATCAACAGGGTCTGTACATGATGAAAAGTTTCTGGCATATCATTTATAAACAATTTGAAAATATTTGGGCTTAATACATCGCCCTGTCTAACTCCTATAAAAGATCTAAAGATAGGGGTTAATTCATTTTAATTTTACACATAGTTTATTTTACTATACATATATTTGATAATAGAATAAAATTTGCCTATTATATTTAGTTTTAAAAGTTTATATTTTATGTCTGCATGTATAACAGTATCAAATGCTTTTTAAGGTCGACAAAGCAAGCGAATAGTTTTCCACCTTTCTTTTGTTAATGTATTTGTCGATTAGGGTTTTAAAACAAACATATGGTCAGAAGTTCTTGATTTTTACAAAACCCAATTTGTGATTTACTTATTATATTTTTTCTTCTAAAATTCATCTAACCTTTTATTCAAAATAGAGTTGAATAATTTACCAAGGCAGGAATTAATTGCAATACAACGGTAATTTTCTGGTTTGCTTGGGTTACCGCTTTTTAAAATTGGTGACAAATATGCGGATGACCACTGTGTAGGATATTGACCTGAAGACAGCACTACATTGAAGAGTCTAAGTGTGATAACATTTGGTTGGGGCAAAATTTAGAAAGAAGGGAAACTAACTGATTAGACGTACGTACGGATGGACAAGGTTAACACTTAATGCCCCTCCGCTGCGTGGCTTAACAAATTCAGACGTTTTCATACCCGATAAATTGCCGACTATACCTAACACCAGGTCGACCGAGATCGGGATGAGATCGAGTATAGCTGAGTTGGTCTAGCTAGTTGGGTAAAGATCGTCTAGAGATTGTGAATTGGTCGGAATATTCGAATATGTGGTCGGGTGGGAGTCTTGATGGAGACATTAAGGAGTCATGTACAGTCAGATAGCGATCGGGAAGAGGTAGTAAACATGCCCGATCACGAATTAATTTACGCTTGGTCGTGAAAAATTTGACAATCGGGATCATCGAGTTGATCTGGTTGGCAGTGTGAACCTAGCTTTATACTGAAATATTACATACACGACCAATTCCCGGCTATCCCTACGACCCCTATACGATCAGGTCGATCTGGTCTGGTCGAGATCGGGCTGACATCGAGTATAGTTGATTTGGTCTAGCTAGTCTAATAAAGATCTTCGATTGGTCGGAATGATCATATATGAATTCAATCAGTGGTCACGCTGGAGTCGTTATGGCCTCACGCCCTGAGTAATTTAGAAGTAGTGAATGGTCGAGTTAAAGTCGTGTAGTGTCGGATAGCGATCGGGTATAAGTCGTAAACAGGCTGGTTACGCTTGGTCGTGGAAATTTGGACCATCGGTTCATCGAGTTGATCTGATCAGCAGTGTGACCTAGCTTTATAAATATCTGATTGTTGTCGTAATTAAGGTGGTATGGGTGTCTTTCGCCATCTTTGATTGTAAAAACACACAATCTAAGGTTCAGATTTTCAATCAAATTAGAAAAATTTGATGCAGGAATGCAGATAACTAATGTGAATTTGCATTTAAAAGAACAAATTAATAAGATTATAACTTATAAATGCTAATATTTTTACAGTGTAGATTATTTTTACTTGATTTTTAATGTTTTAAAATTGGCATTTTAAGGAGGTAACTCTGAAATAGTGCATTTTCTGAAGGAATCTACATGGAATTTTGCTATATTGTATTTTAGCCGAAAACGCACGGTGAACCTATCTTTTCTTTTAATATTCTCAAAACTATCTTAAATGTGTTTAAAAAGTCGAAATTCAAAGATTTTAGAAAGTCAAAATTTCGAGATTTGAAAAGTTAAAATTTCGAGTTAAAGTCGAAATTTTAAGATTTGAAATGTCAAAATTTCGACTTTGAAAAAAATTTCACTATCAATTTTATGTTTAATATGTTCCTAATGCGCTTCCGTACAAACGAAACAGCGGAAACATACATGTAATATAGTAGTCAGATGTCGGTAATTTGCATCTTTTCTGCCTGCTTTTCTCTTGCTAATCAATCATGTTCTTTGTCTTACAATGGCATAAAATTTTTATGGCAGTGACAATATAACTACATCCAGTTTGATGAATCGATGTTACCACTGTGTTACCATCTTGTTGTTCTATTTCACATTGCTTTCCTCTTTACAACAGCCAAGAGAGAACTGAGGAATGTTGAAAATCAGTTTACCAATTATCATGGTCAATTTGTATCGATTTAAAACTGTCTGAACATCGGATGATAATGTCTATTCTTTACAGGTGAAACTGGTCACCGTCAATGCTGACAAATACAAACTTTGAATATCGATTACGAATTCTTTGACTATTACAAAAATATATGTCTCTATTACATTTAAATAAAAAAAAAAAAAAAAATGTACATATTTTTATAAGACGTATTGTTCATCTGCCATGCCATATTCTTCGATACAATTTGACATTCATTATAGCGTTTTTTTTTGTATAATATTGAAATGTCAGAAACTGTTATGTATAATTGTTTTTTGTGTTGTTTAATATTTGTTTTATTGATAAATAATTTGTATGCTATCAAACCTTTTGGGGATACAACTGTGTGCATCAATAAATAAATTAAATTCAAACCAAAGATAAGATACCATAAACTTTATTTCAGACTATAATATATACAGGTTTCATCCTCGGCACTTTTTGAATATTTTAAAGTCTGGTATTTCTTACTAGAATCATAAAAATCCGATGGACAATGTATAATTTACAGTGGCAGACATATATATATATGTTACAGTGAATTTGTATAATTAGGGATTATGTAGAACCCCTGATTTTTCAGGGATTATGTAGAATCACTAAAATCATTAGTAATTATATATAATCCTGAAAATGACCAGTGATTTTATATAATCACTGAACATTTTAATAATTATTCTATGATTTTAGGAATAACAATAATTCAACGATCCTTTGTTTGATAAAATTAAATATAAACAAATTATCATTTGCTTTTTTCTTATTCCTTGAAAATTTAAGTGAATAGTAAGTCAGGATTTAAATTGTTTAAAGGCTGCTACTATCTCTTATATTTCATACAGATTACACTCTATACATCGTTATACATTAACATAGGATGGGGCTGTTGGGCATGGATTTAGAAATTAATAAATCTAAAATATCTGACGAAATAATAATTTTGTAAATTGCAAAAGCAATAAAAAAACCCAGATATATAGAAATAAAATTACTAGTTATCATATACATATTTCCACAATTGGCGTCTCATTAGTTTACTAATGTTTTGATCATATCTGAGACTTGTTGTAAAACCTATCGCTCGACTTAGCCATGGCGTTGTCACTTTATTTCAGATTTTCGAGTTTGAATGTCCCTCTGGTATCTTTCGCTCCGCTTTAAGCAAAGTATTTAATTCATGTAGACAAATTTTATTTTGCGGTCGTATATTGGTATCACGTCGTCATCGTCAGTGTCGTATATGGTTTCGGACAATAACTTTAGTATAAGTTAATAGAGCACAAGGTTTATAACCACAAAAGGAAGGCTGGGATTGATTTTGGGAGTTATGGTTCCATGGGATACCTCATGTACAAAAGATTTTGGGACATTTTAGCAAATCGGTTGTACATCCCATTTTAGCGAAATAGGAAAACAAGCAGGTCACTTTACGGAAATTGCTTCGTGTTCCTTTCTACTATTTTTATTTAAATTTGTAAGGATACGAAGAGGATGTGTTCATAAAACTTTTTTTAAATACTTTTATTTATATTTATTAATTAATGCATGACTTCGGCAAGTTTAATATTTCATCGTTTCTTATAAATACTTGAATATTGCGAACTATTGTACAAATTATAACGAACACACATTTCGCTAAACTGTGCTATAAAAAACCCAGACATAGTAACATTGGTTGTTTGCCTTGTATGTTGAGGGATTTAGTAGCAAAGTCAAACCTATTCTTTCTCTCTTAAATATAATTCTGAGATGAGCATGATAATTTCATGTAAATATTCCGAATATTTCATTAACTCTCTGAACTCGACTATCAATAACTTTAATCTCTTAATTTTCACACACCCTAAACAAAATAAGGTTCTGATTGGTGTATTTGTGAAGCCTTCAAAGTTGAAGAGTGATTGACAGTAAATATATAATAGCATGGTTTGTGATTGACAGTAACCCCACCTTATAACCATATGGTACAATACAGCTTATGCAGCATTTACTTTTGACCCTTTCGGGACAGTTAGAACTTAAATGTAAATAATGTACATGTTTCAACAATTATAGCTTAATCTATATTTACTTTTGAACCTTATGGTACGTCAACTGGGCGCTTAAGCAGCATATGCTATTTATTACCGCATAGGCTGCATTTAATATAGCATAGGCTGTATAAATTATAGCATATGCTGTATAAATTATAGCATATGCTATATATTATAGCCTAAGCGGCATTAATTACAGCATAGGGTACATAAATTATAGCTTAAGCTGTAGTTCATATAGCATATGCTGTATTAAATGTAGCATACGCAAAATAATTTACTTTTGACCCTTTCCGTACGCCATAACCTAGCTACGCCCCTGTGGTGTATGTATGTTTATTGATATAAAGCGGTGTTTTACTATAAATGTACTTCTTTACATGACAAAATAAATTGACCAAAAGCAGGCAATACTTAAATTGCGGTGGAAGCATTACATGTCTTGAAAACATTTTTCAATTTCACAGTAAAACTAAAGCTATAACAAGTTTGAGCTTTTTAAAAAGCTGTGGACTGCTTCGCTCTATCCTAATTTAAGGTAATACGTGTGCATGTGGTTGTTGATTTAGTATTGGATGTGTGGTATTTTTAGATATTGATTGATATAAAATGGATGTCTTAGACTTGGAATATCAATTTTTGTATATATATTAAGATGAACTTTTCTAAAATTTTAAACTGGCTGTTCAGTGTTGTACGTTATACTGCAACGTAAACGGGTTTTCGTGTGCAAACTGATTTTCCTTTCATAATTTGTCTCACGACATTATACTCCGCTAGCTCAGCCGTTTACGTTACTGGTAGAGAGGGTTCGGCCTGTGCTTTCGCTCCAGGACTTCGGACAGCATACTGACAATACAAAGGAACAATAAATTCAATAAATGATAGGTATAAGAAACCTAGAAATGACCAGATATGACGATTTTGCCATGCAATGCATTTGCTCATACTAGTATAACAAATAACCAAGATTCATAAAACAGTTTCATATTTAATAGACAAAGACAAGAAATACATAAATATTGCGGAATCTCCATGTGAAAATTTATCCTTCAATTCTTTAGAATTTCAATACATTTTCGAACTACCCCTTTTTGGACAAAACGATGCGGTGAAAAATACCCATAACAAGTTAACCAATTCAATAAAGCGTTTGGCCTTAGTGCTATCTAATTGAATAAAATAATATGATACTAGAACTTTGAGGTGTCCGTTTACTTAAAATATTGAGAGCTGTACACTAGTCGTCTTTTAACTATAATATTATTAAATCAATCAAGTTGTGACGTCAACCTTCCGAGACAAAATAAATATACCCACTGGTTCCCAACGACTCTGTTAGACTAGATCATGAACCTCATCATTGCATGACTAGCAAACAACAATCGATCCAGTAAAAAAAAACATCGCATTTATCTATACCCGTTTAATTTTCGGTCCAACCAGAGCAATGTCTGAAAACGTTTTTCAATATCATTGACTAGTTCAAGACCAAAAAATAAAACATGCGATAATACAAAATTCTATTTCAGAGTAAGGCACGAACAATTCCGAAGATTGACGACCGTTACTCTAAAATATCCCTCGGATTAACCATCTGTCTAAATATCATTATCAAAATGAACTCCATCTCTTTATAAATCCGAAATCATAAAATATCTAGCTAGTGTACAATTCCCTCTATTTATTCTGGAACGGAAACGTAAATTAATATTTTGGAACTGTTTGACTACAAGACCGAAAAAAATATATATCAAATGTAAAGAAATAAATATTTAAGTCAAACATCGAAATACAAAATAAAATGAAATTTGAAGTACAACTTACCAGTACAAAAGTTTTCCCCAATCTAAAGAAATACTGCCCTGACGAGGTTTAAATATCCAAGTCTGGACATTTAGTCTCAAGCACGAGAAAAACGATCCCCGCGAAAAAGTGACCGGACAACTATAGTTATATATAATATCTACAAAATAGAAAAAGGGAATTTACGATGACCCATAAACGTTACAATACACCAATGCTTTTAAAAAACATTTCGATTTACTTGTTGAAATTTAAAACATTTACAAAACACGACTCTCGAGGTGTGCCTCTCTGGAGGTGTGCCCAGATTGGCAAAAGTTATAAAATACAGATAATGCATTGTTGTAAACATTGTATAGGAACATTGTTTAGCTAAACAAGCGTGCATATTACAGATTAACAAAGCAAATAAACAGGTGTTAAAAAATTGATATTTCAATATTGAATTTCAGTGTGCAATATTTGCATAATAAAACGAACATGAATTAATAACACTTGATCAGAACTGAAATACATATAGTTAATTTTCCGGCATTTGATGTCTTATCCTGAGATGAGAAAAGTCTGTAATTCTTCAGTGGCGGATCCAGAGGGGGGGTTCCGGGGGTTGGAACCCCCCCTTTTTTTTGGACGATCAATGCATTTGAATGGGGACATATAGTTGGAACCCCCTTTTCTCCTGGGTTGGGAACACCCCCTTTTTTAAATGGCTGGATCCGCCACTGTTCTTTATCTCATTTAAGCCAATAGCTGTTGCTGTATCTCAGCCGAATCATAAAGCAACCAATCAGAATCTTTATGTGATAAGTAATTATTTCAAGATGGCGTGTATATCGACTGAAACTAATAGCTCCGCACCGTGATGCGAAGCAATAAATTTGAAACATATATATATATACTCGGTAGTATGCAGTGGCGGATCCAGGAGGGTGGGGGTTCCAGGGTTTTCCCCTTTTATCCTGGGTTGGAACTCCCTTTTCAAAATGGCTGGATCCGCCCCTGGTATGTCCCCATAGATATTCTAGCGGATAGTCATTAAAAAGCAACTACCAATAGATCAAAGATACTAGGGTTCTTTTTTTTTTTTTTTTTAATTTCAAAGTAAAAACTAAAAGATTTTATCAGAACATGTATATATATATATTATTACATCGGTGATCCGTTTATTTGACAATCGCCAATGGCAGTCAGC
This sequence comes from Mytilus coruscus, assembly GCA_017311375.1. Taxonomy (NCBI): domain Eukaryota; kingdom Metazoa; phylum Mollusca; class Bivalvia; order Mytilida; family Mytilidae; genus Mytilus; species Mytilus coruscus. Next base: position 21,985,345 of record CM029606.1, on the reverse strand, counting down.
AGGGTTTAAGAACATTTGTTGTTCGACCTGTTAGTCAAATGCGTTGTTAAAATATACTTTTCACTTTTTGATCTTTTGGAAAATGTTGTTTGTGCTGTATTTAGACCCTCTAACAAGAAATTTGTTTTGCATGCACACGTATAAAATTGCGGTTTTATCCAACGCAATCATAGGTTTGAACGTTGTTTTCAATTTAGACTTGTTTATATATATATATATATATATATATATATATATAGGTGGCACATTCTCACGGTTTTTCAATTCATGACATCGTCCTGAACATGCATGAAATATTTGCCACTGGACATTAAGCAACTAATAATCAATTAATCAATTCAAGATCAAGTTGCCTTTCTTTCCCTTCACAAGGTTTCATAGTACACACTTTTTTGTGTACGAAGTTATTGCATAGATGATAAAATATTACAATTTTAAGATGGCGTTGCATGTACTCTAATCAAGGTATAAAGAACTATATTTGTTTCTTTTTATTTAAATGAAAGAAACTTGCAATCGTCAAAAACATATTTAGATCCAATGATTTTAATAGCAGGGTATTTGAAAATCAATGTGAAAACTAATTACCAACTACCTAATTTAATTTGGAACACAGCATTTTATTTCAAAATAGCCAGTGGCAATTTTTGTTTTAATATCTTGATTACGATACAATGAAATCTTACCCTGGTGGTCATTCATGCGTAGTTACTTAGTACACGGAAAAAGTATGTACTATGAAAATTAGAAGGCAAATTCAAGTAATTTGATTGGACGAGAAGTTGTAAGTATGTGCTAATAAAGGAAAACATATAACGCTTTAGTCCAAACACTGTTTTACTGATTTAAGCTCAAATTGGACTGGTAGTAACATATAGGTTTAAAATGCAAAGAACACTGCATATGGATGTTACCAATGACCAATATGATTTTTTTTTTCAATATCGGCAGTTCTAATTTGTTAATTTCTACTAGGAAATTAATGTTCTTACCAATATGTCATATTTTTATCAGATTGTTCATTAAATAAAAATATATTAGTCCAAACATAAGACATTCTCGCGTATTAAAGAATGTTGTCCCATCTTTTTTGGGGGGAAAATTGAAAAAAGGACATTTTTGGTATAAACCGTACTTCTGTGGTATAACATGGATTAATAATAGCAATTTATATACCCGTCAGCTTGAATTATTGAAGTACACCACTAATTCATGGCCCTATTGCTTTTTATGTCAAACTCTTCAATTTCAAGCAGCCACAGCTCTTTTGTTTTATGTTCAAATAAAGTGACAATCATTTCATGTCAAAGCAACACCTTATGCTAGTTCACAAGATAACACAGAAAAATGTTTCACCATACCTGGACACATTATTCTGACTCAAAAGCCGCCCAGTCTTTGCTGTTACTTCTTAATGCAGCGTGCTTAGCGAAGAAGCAGCATATACCTATTTTAAAGTCTATAGTTCGATAACAAACTACCACTAGGACCACCGAAGCGGTTAAAAGATGATGCATGTCTAGAGAATGTCTTAGAGACCCGTTTTGTAGTCGGTCTCCTTTTAATTGGTAGAAATTTATTTGACAGACATAATTTTAAAATTGGAAGTCGGCCATAAAACATAAGATAACGGCAAAAATTACAGCATTTTTAAAGACTGATATAAAACCCATATGATGAGAACGAATCACAAACTTGACAGCAAAGGTGCACAAGGAAGAATTAAGACCAAGAAAATTATAAAAAGATGCTGAGCATGCATTTGAAAAGACTGGAAAGCAACATTTTAGAATGAAACATAACATTCATATATAAAGTGTAAGTGTTTACACTGCATATATAACTGTTTGAGGATGCTGTTAAAATTGATAAAAAGCTGCAAACCTATCCAGTCACTGAGAAGTGCTAATATCTTTATATAAAAGCAGCACATAACCATTAACAAGAAAGGCTGTTAACTTGTAAATTTTAAGACAGCAGTCATGTGAACAGATTTCTGAAGAAAATAGAAACTACATGAGAAAAAAGAGAAAACTGTCCTTCCATTAGACCAGTACATCATGCCCTTACAAAGAAATTAACATTCTCAACTCTTTCACTCCCTCTCAAACTTTCTTTTTTACATACCACTCTCAACATTACCCTCATCCTCTCAATTCTTCCCTTTTCTCCCTATAGAACATACATCTTTACATACCACTGAATTCTTCCAATTTCTGCCTCCCTCCATTTCTCTCTTATCCATACCATGGAAGTAAAATGTAATACTTCCATGTCCATACTAACCATAGCCTATTTGTGTGTTAGATAATGCTATGATAAGTTTGTTAGTTGATGAAAAAAATTTTAATCATGAAGTACCGAGCATGGAAGAATAAAAATTTCAACACTGAAAAGAAGATCAAAACTTTCTGACATGAAACATGGAAATTTAATTTAGTATTGAGCCAATTTTTAAGTTGTAGTTTTTATTTTCAATAATAAATGCTTATCGTATATATCATTTCTTGAAATCTAAGGTAACAGCCAAAGTTACAATACGCCAAAATATCTGACGTAATTTTTATAAAAAGAAATTACGGTATCCTTGGATAACCATAATATGCAGCCAAAATGTTTTTGTGTTTTGTTATAAATTAGTCCGTTAGTTTTCCTCAATTGATTTGTTTCATATTTTTCATGTCTGGGCCTTTTATAGCCGACTATACAGTATGGGTTTTTCTCATTGTCGAAGGCCGTACGGTTGCCTATAATTGCTTACATCCACTTCATTTTAACTTTGATGGATAGTTGTCTCATTGGCAATCATACCTCATCTCCTTATTTTTATATAGTTTGAGTTTCTTCTTGAGTACTGTCACCAGACTTTGATTCCATACTGAGAGAGTTAAACAGATAAGCTTCTGCTTCTGATGCATTCATTTCGTTGGAATGTCTTTTTCCGAAATAAGAGTAAAATTGACACAACAGCATATTTATTTTGTAGAAGACAGTTCAAACATGAAGGAGCAAGAATATTCAAAATCTTAAAAGACCCCTTTTTTGTTGATTCGTATTGCTGATGATTTTTTTTTTTCCTATTTTTAGTTTCTCTCTGTCTAATATAATGTTTCGCACGAAATACAAGATATGGGTAAAAATCGTCATTCAAAGGCAATAACTTCTATTGTAGGAAGAACACCACTAATTCATGGCCCGATTGCTTTCTATGTTAAATTCCTCAATTTCAAGCAGCCACAGCTCTTTTGTCTGAAGTTCAAATAAAGTGACAATCATTGCATGTCAAAGCAACACCTTGCGGTGTCTTGATATACCTTTAATAGCATATAAGAAACAGGGGCTTTCATTAAATACCAAAATTACCAAAATATTCTACATATTTTGAAAGTTACACCCATGCATGCGTAAGAACTATTTTGTGTTAAATATGTGCTATTGTCTGACCTGGCCCGAATTAGTGGTGTTAAACCAGGGGCGGGTCCAGGTGAGGGCTTAATGGGCGTACGCCCCCCCTTTTCAAAAAAAAAAAAAACTATCGTAATCTGCTAATATTGTATTGAATATGGCAATTTATGCATTTCACAATTATTTTATGTTTTTTAGCAAAAAAAAAGTCCAAAAATCGGCGAAAGATTTGATTCTACTTCAAATATCCTAGAAACGCCCCTGTAAACCTATAACAGAACCTAACTTGCCGAATTGACTTCTGCATTAGGGAACGACCATTTATTTTCAAGAGAGTGGGGGGTTATGGTTTCTTCCTAAAAAAAATGGTCAAGCAGATGACAAAAAAAAAAAAAATATTCTGAATCCAGATTTTCTCCATACCATATAACATTAAATTTTGAAAAAAAATTCTGACTCGGACAAAAAACCATAACCCCCATCCCCCTTGAAGTTAAATGGTTGCTCCCTTACTTAATTGCATTCTATGATCTTTTTATAGTAAAGGAAAACATATAAACACTTTTAATACATGAACACTAATATGAATTTAAACCAAAAAAATCACAAAACTCCAGGTCAAATTTAGTTTTTAAGTCAACATACGTACCATGCTTTTATTTATAGTTTAATCAAGTTTGTATCTCACAGAGTCGTTGCTTTAATTAGCGATGATACAAAATTAAAAAAAGTTACAGCTAACGAGAAACCCGTTGTTAAGTCTCATTTAACTAAAAGACTCAACTCCGAATTTCGTCATGGTTCGTTGTCTCTGAAAGTTTGTTTGTTTAGTACCGTTCATTGCAAATTCTTGTATAATATTATTATTTATATATTTAGTTAAAACAGTTTGCCCTTGCCAAATTTGATAGGATTTTTTTTATCAAATTTTTTCTGCTTTTTAATTTATTATACCCCTACAAATGAAGTTCAACTGGTATTTACGGGAATCTCTCTGCCACTTTGTCTATGTGTTGTGTCTGGTTCAGAACGTTTGAATGCCTTTAAGGATATTAAGTATTATTTTTGAATTTTTCAATGCCTTAATTAAGGAATATAAAAAGGGAATGTCTCTGCAGGTCAGGTTTGATAACTTAGTTAGACTTTAATTTACATCCCCATATTCAAATATACAAAGTTGTGTCTGACAGAAGTATTGAATGCATATTGCTTTTCATCTTACCTCGTATACATTTCTAGGAATATCATAGGTTAAAAGCTACCGCGTGGAGACCGTGTATATTTCATATGGGGTTAGTAGGCGGGGCTTATTCTAATACACGGTTAGTATTGGTGTTACGTACCTTTATAAAACAATACGGCGTTGATGAATTATCTGAAACGTTTCTACAATTAAAGAAATTGATGATGAACGATTGAAATAAATGCAGAAAACACATTAAAAGCTAACAAGTTGTTATTGTTGGCATTTGTTTTTGTATAGATCAATAGATTGATTGATTGTTGGTTGCTTAAAAATTATCGTCCAGTGGCAAACATTTCATGCATGTATAGACCAATAGAAGTAGGTTCTTTATAGTATTGAAGACTTGATCACTTTGATAGGCCACTATAGTCTAAATGCTACATGATACCGGTAAGATAAATTCGTTACACAGTGTGGTAGTGACCTAATACGATATATATGTGGTCAATAAATTCCATATATATCGTATTAGGTCACTACCACACTATGTAACTAATAATATCTTTGTATATTAAAATGTAGAAGATCATTATACATATATTTATACCAATATACCGGTATATGTTCCAATTAGTATCTTAAATGAATAAGCAGGGGGGTTAAATTTCCTACTATGGAAAATTTCCCATGGGGTTCAAATTTCATCTGACAGCAGTACTATATGGTAAACTTAACTAGATGGCAAACAATAGTACCAAGTAAAAGAGCTTTCTGTTAAATAGTCTCAGAGGAGTTTCGCACACAAGATGTTATTGTCACTCAAAAGAAAAATTGTCAAAAAAACCATAACTCTTCTAAAAATGATCAGATCAGAATCATGGTATTAAATGGTCAACAACGAATGATGGCAATCAATCTAACCAAGTAAGAAAGAGGGCTTTCTGTGAAATGGTTTCAGAGTAGTTGCCTTCACAAGGTATTGTTGTCACTATACTCAACAAAAATTGACCCATAACTCTGGTAAAAATGGTTGGTTCTAAATGATAATATAATATTGTCCACTACACATGATAGAAAACATTCCTACAAAATATGAGAGCTTTCTATAACTCAGTCTCAGAGGAGTTGTGTTCACCAGATGTAATTGTCACAATACTTAAAAAAAAGGGTCAAACTCCGGGCATAACTCCATTAAAAATTGTAGAATTAAAATGGCAGCGCAATATGGTTCACTACAAATGATGACAAACAATCATATAAAGTATGAAAGATCATATAAAGTATGAGAGCTTTCTGTAAAACAGACTCGGAGGAGTGTATTCAAAAGGTGTCTTTGTTACAATACTAAATAAAATGCTCCGCTAGATGCAGCTGGATTCGACCGCAGAGATTTAACCCTGAGCAGTTGGGGCAAGTATGGATACTAATTCAAGCTTGAGACATCTCTGAATTTGGATGATCTAACTATTTGACGCATCATAGGTTTCTATCACAGAACGAATGTGGTCGAAGAACTGAAAATTTTGAAATTGGGATTTTACCATTTGTGGTCCAATATCCAAAATCTAAATACACGGTTAGATTCAGCATATCCAAGTACACCAAGAATTTAATTAATTTATTTATTAATGGACCATAATATCTTAGATAATTTAAAATTGGACATTTACCAATTATGGTCCAATATCCAAATTCTAAAAACATGGTTGGAATCAACATATCAAAGAACCCCAAGAACTAAATTTTTGAAGAAATCCCTTTAATTTTGGACCCTTTCGAACTCAATGTGGACCAATTTGATAACGGGAACCAAAATCCAAAATCTAAATACACACTTAAATTCCGCATATCTAAGAACCCCATTATTCATTATTTTTGTTAAAATCAAACAAAAGATTAATTTTGGACCCCAAATTGAACCAACTTGAAAACTGTGCCAAAAATAAAAAATAATAATTATATGCTTAGATTCAGCATATCAAAGAAACCCAAGAATTCAATTTTTGTTAAAATCAGTTTAACTTTGGATACTTTGGACCTTAATGTGGACCAGTTTGAAAAACAGGCCCTTAATCAAAAATCTAAAATACTGTTAGACTGGGCACATAAAAAAAACACCAATAATTCAATTTTTGATGACATCTAACAAAGTTTAATATTGAACCCCAATTTGGACCAACTTTGAAAACAATGCCCAAAATAAAAAATCGAAAACAGTGTAGGATTGGGCATATCAAAGAACACCAATAATTAAATTTTTGATGAAATCAAACAAACTTTAATTTTGGACCCCAATTTGGACCAACTTGAATACTGTGCCCAAAATCAAAAATCTAAATACACACTTAGATTCAGCATATCAAAGAACCCCAAGAATTCAATTTTTTTAAATCAAACAAAGTTTAATTTTGAACCCTTTGAACCTTAATGTAGACCAATTTGAAGACAGGCCCCAACATTAAAATTCTAAATACCTGGTTATATTCAGCATATTAAAGAACCTCAAGAATTCAAGACTTTGAAATAAACTCCATTGAAACTGGTCAAGAAATAAGCAATTTAGACAAAGTATTACAAAAGTATTGTTTTTGGCCCCTTTTTCCTAAACTGTTAGGGTCATAACCCCCAAAATCAATACCAATCTTTCTTTTATGGTATAACACCTTGTGGCACAATTAAATAGCATTTCATAGACTTATACTCAAGTTATTGTCCAGACACCAGAAAATCCTAGTTGTTTGGCCCCTTATTCCTAATAGTTTGGACAATGAACCCCAAAATCAATCCCAACGTTCCTTTTGAAGTATGGAACTTTCATAGAGATCCATACTCTTATACACAAATAATGGTCCTGAAACATGAAAAATGCTTGTTTTTGACACCTTTTTGGCCCCTAATTACTAAACAGCTACGACAATAACCCCAAAATAAATCCCAACCTTCCTATTGTGGTAACCGTGTGCTAAAATTTATTAGAGATCCATGCACTTATACTCAAGTTATTGTCTTTGAAACTGAAAAATAATTGTTTTTCTTTTATACCCTGTATTTGTAGCTCTCTTGTTTAAGTGTTCTCTGGTATTCTTTTATACCCTGTTTTGTAACTTATTTCTTAACATACTCCTGCAGTGTTGACAACCTTGACAATAAACGTGACCTTCAGACTTGGACATTCCTATAAGATTGAAACAGACAATCCAGTACAACCAAATAGTATATCAATGAGTTTGCTGCTGACAACAAGATTATTTAATTTCTATTTTTTATTAATAAAACATATAAATAATTTGGCCCTTGGGAGTCAAGTACTCAGCAAAGGGAAATTTAGCTCCAGGCCCTGTCGACGACACTTGGTATAGATGGACCAAGCCCCATGGACATGGACACTCCGTCAACCAACCGGAACCAGATGAGTTCCTATAAGGGGATGAAGCGTTGCTCCATCTCATAGCAGGTGGCTACGATAAAAGGGGGTTAGATTGACGGTGGAGAGAGAAATAAATGTAGATGTATTACATTTAATGACTTGGGGGAAATGAGAAATTAGACCAGTGGTCAATTTCGAAAGGGTCCAAAAAGTCAGGTGTGAAACAGCTGAGTGACCCCCAAGGTAATAAATGGGAAAAATTGGGTTTTAAGCAATGAAACCTTCAACTAAACACTGTGGAATTGTATTAAACACAATTTAAGCTGTACATAGTTTAATGATATAACACACAACTGACTAATTCATGAAAATAAATGTGTAAGAGTTAACATGTAATCTTAGTGCTACATAGATTTATATATATATACATACATAATATGCATAATAACTGTAAAAATTTAACTGTTACAAATTTGTTGCTGTGCATTCTTAATAGAGGATTTATCTGTTCTAACATAGCGACAATAACTATCAGAACTCCATCTACCCAATGTTTTAATTAAGTGATCTTCAATATTAGCTTTACCAGCACTGGTTGCTGCACCTATACGAAAAGAATGTCCATTATATAGGACGGCTTGGTATCCACAGGTTTCTAATAAAATTTTAAATTTGTAATAAAATATTTTCTTTCTAAAGCTGAAAAATTTTCATTAATGAACAATGGATCTGAAAGTGCACATTTTCCTTTAACTGATCTTAATTGTAAGTAGTTCTTTAAAGTTGTATAAGGGCATATGATATTATTTAGCCTATGCAATTGTATGTCAATGCCTTTCCTAAAAGGATCTGTTTTGACTGCTTTAGGTGAAGAATTGCAAAATCTTCATAAAATGTAACATCAGAAACACATAAATTAGATTCTGAATCAAAGTTAGATGCATTATCTACAGTAAATTCACCACAACGTAAAAACCATGAAATGCTACAATACAAACAGTTTCAAACATTAAGTCTATAAATTCTGAAAAAAGCCTCTCTTCAGTTTAATACACATTTGCTTTAGTATGTCAGAAGTAATTGGAAATCTTGGCCTGACTGACTGTTTTGTGAACGTTTAACCGACTTTAGAAATAAAGAGAGTCGAACCATTGATTTGTGGTCTCTGTCTGATGATTGAAAGGGTGAGGAATATCGTCCTTGAGGCACATGTATCTAATACCACAAATATACAGCTTAATAGTAGAATATTGTAATTTCAGAATTTGAAATCAATGACCAACGAAATAAATTAAAAGTTCTTCAGATATGGGAGGTAATTTGTTCCCATTCAGGTTGACCCCATTTAAAAGTAAAAATGTTTTGAAATGGTTATATCCTGTCTCATAAACAACTCTTGTCCTCATAGCTACTGCATTAGACCATAGCTTGTTGACTGTGTTTGTTAAGACCACATTACTTCTGACACACTTGGGCATATATGAGGGTGCTGCTCTGCCTGTGGAGCCACTTTTCGGAAGCGAGTCATCTGAAAACGAGACAAAGCATCAGAAATTTGGTTTATATGACCAGGTACATGTTTAGCACTAAAATGAAAATTAAACTTAGCTGCACACCATGTTAGTTGACGAATAAGTTTCATGATTTCTAAACATTTAGAGCGTCCCTTTCTGACAATAGCAACAGTAGCTTCATTATCACACCAAAATAATATCTTTTTACAGGGCCAGAGGTGGCCCCATAACAATGCTGCTACTACAATAGGGTATAACTCAAGGAAAGCCATTGACAAATTTTCAGTTAAAGTAGGTAAATTAACAGGCCAATAAGAAGAGAACCATTTGCCTTGAAAATATCCCCCAAAGCCTATTGTAGAAGCAGCATCTGTATATAATTCAAAGTCATAACTGGAAGTGAAATAACAATCATGAAACATAGTGATACCATTCCAGTTTGACAAAAATCTCAACCAAAATTCTAAATCTATCTTACATTCTTTAGTTAAATGTACAAATTCATTTAAATGTTTAACAGTAGTTGACAAATTAATTAGGTACGACAAAAAAGATCTGCCAGGTAAAATAACTCTTGTGGCAAAATTAAAATGTCCTAACAACTGTAATAACTGTCTCTTTGTACAAGATGATTTTGACAACAATTTGGAAATAAACTCACATATTCTCTGTACTTTAATATTTGAAAGTCTGGCTTCCATTTTGTTTGAATCTAAAATAATACCTAAATACTCTAGACAAGTAACTGGTCCTTCAGTCTTGTGTTTGGCTATTGGAATATTTAAACGTTTAAAAATGGTCATCATTATAGCCATGCTTCTTTCACCATCTTCACTTGGGTGATCAATAGTAAGAAAATCATCAAGTAGATGTAAAATGTTCTTAATCTTATAATTTTTCTCTGCAATATGGCAAATTGCCTGTGACACTGTGTCAAAAATTTTAGGACTAGACCGGCAGCCAAAAGTTAATCTTACATAATAATAATAAAAAGACTGCCATTTGAAACAAAATAAAGGCCACTGGGATGGCAAGTAAGGACAAATTTTGAACGCGTCGGATATGTCATATTTACATAGTGTACTGTTCCTTCCTAATTTTAGAATAATTCTTATAGCATCATCAATTTTAACATAAGACATGGAACATTCTTCTTTATCAATCATGTCATTTATACTTAGAAAACTGTCATTGTCATGTGGAGATGAAAGATCTAAAATCAAACGTTTCTTCCCAGAGTATTTTCCTTCAGCAACACCCAGTGGACTAACTCTATAATTTGCAAAAGGTAAGGACTGAAAAGGTCCATGTACAAAGCCTTTATGGCATTCAGTTTTAATTAACTCTGATACAACTAAAACCTGAGACCTTGCAGAAAAATTATTTTTACACTCTTTAGATTCTGAAATTTCCCCTTGAACTAAACAATCAAAACCTTGTCTCAGACCATTACATAGATATAATACAAAATTTTATCAGGATGTGATGATAACTCTTCCTCCAATTTATCAACATTTACTGGTGTTGAAGCTTCACAAAAGAACTTTTCCTTGGATAGTCATCCTGAATTTGGTTTCTCCAATTTATTTCCCTTGGAGGACACTGAAGATGTTGAAGAATGAACAGGCACATTGCTATTGGATTTCCTACAGGTTGCGGCACCATGGCCTGTTGCACGACATTTTGTACACTGGTGGAGGAGATAACACACTTTCCTATAACAACCTTTAGGATTATTGAAATTATTGCACATTTCCCGACCTTCATGAAATACTCTTGAACGACCTTGCTTGTCTACGGATTGTAGGTTGCTAGATGAATATGATCTTGAAGAGGAATTTTCAACTTGGACTGATGATTGCAATGGGCAGTATTGTGTAGCATGATCAATTAAATTACAGATTTTACACACGTTTACTGAGGATCCTGCTGTTATCAAAGAAAGGATGTCACGATCGCGAAGGCTCCAATCGACCTTAACATGCCTTTCCCTCAGAAGTGCTGCTGCCTTTGCTGTAAAAATTTTATGATAGTCATAAAATTTTGGGCCATAGAAATTATTAATGTTAATAATGTCAGTTTCATAGGCATCTAATTCATCCCGACGGTCTGGGTAGGCACCACACATAATTCTTTTGAATTTTCCAAAAGCTTGAATAAACTCTTGGATTGATAGATGCCTGTTTAATCTTGGGTCTGCTTTATTTGCTAAATTGACATGCACCCGTCTGCAATTATGGAATGGTTTACAGGAGACTCAAAATTGGGAATAAGGAGAGCGCCTAAGTTTACATCCTTACCCTCAATAATGCTCCTTTGTAATGATGGAGCCACAATATCCACATTTGAGAATGCATCAGATCGGACTCCAGCTGTAGGACACACAGTTGTGGACAAGTATCCAAGAGATGGTGTTGTTGACAGTGGCAGTGTTGGGCGGTTCTGTACGGATCCGTGCACGGCTAGTGGTACGTCCTCCATATTTCTATTCTGGTACCACTGCGCTAGATCAAATTTCTTTGCAGGACCGCTTTCTGTACTTTTTTGGTTGGCGATAAGGCTGACTGTCTGTTGGAGACCTGACGCGCATTGTGCTACAGACTGCGACACTATACTGAATGATTGGATAATGGCAGCCATGTTGTTACCACCGACGCTGTCGAACTGCGCACTTCCGGTTGATTCGTTGACATCGCTCCGCGAACTACTTTCATCAGCTGTTGGATTACGCAATCCGTCGGTCACATTCGCAGTACTGTCTGGGGCTAAGGCTGAGGCACTCCCGGAGTGTTGTGCTATAGGATTCAGCACGACATGTTCTGGATCACTAACATGTTCCTCGTTCTGGGCGATATTACCGTTGCTATTTTGGCGATCTTTATTTTCTAAATAAAATTGTTTAAGAACGGTTTTAGCAACATTTTTGGGTACAACAATCCCCAACTGCTGCAGTTTTATCCTAAGTTGCTGTGACGTCCAATTGTCTGGATTATTTAAGTCCAAATGTCTATTTGAATACGGTTGATTTCTTGAATTTCGTCTGGAAGCCATAATTATTAAAAGTTCAATATCTTTGTAACCGTTACGAAAATGTTCTTTGAAATTGCTAAGTGAAAGTGAATGTTAAATATAGCAATTTTTTAAAACACAAAGTTTCTTGTAGTATGATAATCGCAAAAGTCCAATATCGAAAGTTTCTTTTAGTTCGTACTCACATATATGAAGATTAACGCAAATGTCCAAAAACTGAATATTGCAATAACATACGGATATTAACACCTAGTTAATATTATACTTGAAAAATATTTTGTAACTTTATGATAACTAATGTATGACTTTCCTGTCAGCAGCAAAACTCAAACTGAACAACTACCTAGCATCCTGGGGAAATTTGAGAAGGGTATGTATCACTCCTTTGCCTTATAACCAAATAAGGAGTGATGATGCAGCCAGAGGCATGTCAGTACCATTCATGTGCTACACACATGCAAACTATGATGTGTCATCAATAAACAATGCTTATACATAATATAAGCTTCTATTTTTGTTAGTCCCTTTTTTGCCCCTTATTCCTAAACAGCTACTAAAATAATCCCCAAAATAAACCACAATCTTCCTATTGTGGTATGGGACCTTGCGCTAAAATTTAATAGAAATCCATACACTTATACTCAAGTTATTGTCTGCAAACCAGAAAAATAGTTGTTTTTGGCTCCTTTTTAACCCCTAATTATTAAAAGGTTAGGGCCATGAACCCAAAAAATCAATCTTTTAATTTAAGGAATTCAAGACTTTGAAATAAACCCCATTGAAATGGCTAAAGAAATAAACAATGTATACCAAGTATTACATAAGAATTATTTTTGGCCCCTTTCAACTAAACCGTTATGATTATAACCCCTAAAATCAATCCCTTACTTTATTTTATGGTATAACACCTTGTGGCACAATTAAATAGCAATATAAGAACAGAAATCCAATGCCCCCTCGTTACACATATTTCATCTATCCAAGGATCAAGGGCAATAACTAAAAAATACACTTTTTTTTGGTTCTTTAAAACTGTTGATTAATATCTTAGAGAAATGAATGCTTCAGAGCAAATTCAATGTGATTTCAAATAAAATTAATATTTCAAAGGGGCAAAACTCGTTAAAAATATTTGATCAGCACTTATTTTCGGAAGTGTCAAAGACATGGCTGATATAAACCTATGATATAAATTTCATAAAATTCTGGCAAGAATTGTACACATGAGAGGGCGCACTAAGGCAATTTTCCATATAATTAATATTTCCAAGTAACATAATTCTTTTAAAAAATTATTGATCGGCACTGATTTTCCAACTCGTCCGAGACATCGCTGATATAAACCTACAATATCAGTTTCATAAAAATTTGGCAAGAATTGTACACATGACAGCACTAATGATGCAATTTTCGATACAATTAATGTTTCCAAGCGGCATAACTCTTTTAAAAATAATTGATCGGCACTGATTTTCGAAATCGTCCGAGACATTGCTGATATTAACCTACAATATAAGTTTCATCATGGAAGTAATATTCAATATTACTTCCATGGTTTCATATAAATCTGGCAAGAATTGTACCCATGAGAGCAATAACGTTGCAATTTTCCATATAATTAATATGTCCCAGTGGCATAACTCTTTTAAAAATAATTGATCAGCACTGATTTTTGAACTCGTCCAAGACATTGCTGATATAAACCTATGATATAATTTTTTATAAAAATCTGCCTTTTTTGACTTTTTGCTTGTGAACACATTTCAATATCTAAATATAAGATAAATTGGTAAAAATATTTGAAAGCACTAACAAGACCTGACGTACAGAATGACGGATGCTGGTTATTTCTATGTCCCCCCCCCCTAAGCAGGGGGACAATAAATAGACTTATACTCAAGTTATTGTCCAGAAACCAGAAAATCCTAGTTTTTTGGCCCCTTTGCGACCTCTAATTATTAAACGATTTGACCACGACCCCCAAAATCAATCCCAACTTTCCTTTTGAAGAATGAAATCTTATGGTAAAATTTCATAGAGACACCAATTATTGTCCTGAAACATGAAAAATGCTTGTTTTTGACACCTTTTTAGCTCCTTACTACTAAACAGCTACGACAATAACCCCCACAATAAATCCCAACCTTACTATTAAGGAACCTTGTGCTAAAATTCAATAGCGATCCATGCACTTATACTCAAGTTATTGTCTGTGAAACAGAAAAATAATTGTTTTTGCTAGACCCTTTTTTGCCCCTAATTCCTAAACAGCTACTATAATAACCCCCAAAATAAACCACAATGTGCATATCGACAAGAAATTACGATTCAATTTTTTTTCTAGGAGTTACGCCCCTTTGAACTTATTTGCTTCAATATACTACTGCAACAGTTTGTCATCGCAACTCCTCTGAAACCACACAACAGAATTTCATGAAACTTTGTAGATAATAAGGACATACTATGTAGATGTGCATATCGACATGGAAATTACGATTCAATTTTTTTTTCTAGGAGTTGCGCCCCTTTGAACTTATTTGCTTTAATATACTACTGCAACAGTTTGTCATCGCAACTCCTCTGAAACCACACAACAGAATTTCATGAAACCTCTTTAGATAATAAGGACATACTATGTAGATGTGCACATCGACAGGAAATTACGATTCAATTTTTTTTCTAGGAGTTACGCCCCTTTGAACTTATTTGCTTTAATGTACTTCTGCAACAGTTTGTCATCGCAACTCCTCTGAAACCACACAACAGAATTTCATGAAACTTTGTAGAAAATAAGGACATACTATGTAGATGTGCATATTGACAGGAAATTACGATTCATTTTTTTTCTAGGGAGTTACACCCCTTTGAACTTATTTGCTTCAATGTACTACTGCAACAGTTTGTCATCGCAACTCCTCTCAAACCACACCACAGAATTTCATGAAACTTTGTAGATAATAAGGACATACTATGTAGATGTGCATATCGACATGGAAATTACGATTCAATTTTTTTTCTAGGAGTTGCGCCCCTTTGAACTTATTTGCTTTAATATACTACTGCAACAGTTTGTCATCGTAACTCCTCTGAAACCACACAACAGAATTTCATGAAACCTCTTTAGATAATAAGGACATACTATGAAGATGTGCATATCGACAGGAAATTACGATTCAATTTTTTTTCTAGGAGTTATGCCCCTTTGAACTTATTTGCTTCAATGCACTTCTGCAACAGTTTGTCATCGCAACTCCTCTGAAACCACACAACAGAATTTCATGAAACTTTGTAGATAATAAGGACATACTATGTAGATGTGCATATTGACAGGAAATTATGATTCAATTTTCTTTTCTTACACTTATTTTATTTCTCCAATGACAATGTGGGGACGTGGGGTATGTGAGCGCGCTCACTAAAGTTCTTCAATTCCTAAAATGTTAGGACTATAACCCCCATAATCAATCCCAACCTTCCTTTTGTGGTTATAAACCTTGTTTTTAAATTTCATAGATATCTATTTACTCACACAAAAGTTATTGTCCGGAAACCAAGTGTCTTCGGACGACGACGACGACGACAATGACGTGATACCAATATACGACCGCAAAATTTTTTGCGGTCCTACAAAAATAGGGCCTAAAATCCAGAATCTAAATACAGGGTTAGATTCAGCATATTAAACAACCCCAAGGAATCCAAGATCTCCTCTTCCTCCGAATCTTATTGATTTTCATCTTCTGTAAGTTGTATCAATTTTGCTGTGAAAGTTCTTCTCATACATGTATTATATGTCTCTGACGGTATCCATTTAGAAGTATATCATAACGAATATAACTGTACGATGTATGCTGCCACAAGATATGTTACACGCAAAATTGTCCTTAAATACTTTGGCTTCATAAAACATCCAAAACTATATTCAAGTCGCACAAATTGTAATTATTTTTCAATCCCTGGTACAAGTGTATAACATATAAAACAAAACATGTGAATGCATCTACAAGCAACTAAGACACTGAAAAGTGTGGAAGTCCCTATTTTTTATATTTACTAAAATGACAATATAACGAAATGCAAACTATTTGCTTATTCTGCAGAATATGGCTTCACCGGTACCGGGTTTGGTCTTCTATAAACTAAAGTTTTATAAATTAATGTGTTCTGTCACTGCATATATTAGTTAGCACCACTGGAGGTTACATTCATTCAACTGCTATAAAGTTCAATTGTTTTTCTAATTAGATCACCGGAAAGATCTGTCAATGGCTTTGGGGAAGTCCAAGTAAAAAAATATAAATCAGACACACTAGTCAGTAAAGTTCATTCAGTTCATTTAACAGTTCATTTAGAAATGTCTTTACCATATTTCAAGCTCTTAAATCACCTTGAGTCTAGACAAACAGTGAATTAATTAAATAGACCCTACCAAGAATTTACCATCAACAACAAATTCCTTTAAAAATGACAAAATTTTTAACAGAACTCTAGACATCTATAACAAAGGTTGAGGTTACAAAATTGGTTCAAATTTACATTTTTTTTTTATTTTCCCAACCGTTCTGGGGGACATACAGGGCATCTATCAGTGAAGTCTTGTAAGCCCTCTCAACTGTTCAATTCTTGCCAGATTTTGTTCAAACTTGTATCTGAGGTTTATATCAGCAATGTCTCTGATAATATAAAAATAAGGAGATGTGGTATGATCTCCAATGAGACAACTACCCAGTATCCACCAAAATTCATATGAAGTGGATGTAAGCAACTATAGGCAACCGTACTGCCTTCAAAAATTTAGTTATTGCTCTTGAACAGAAAAACTATTTATAACACTGTGGACATTGGAACTCCGTTCTTTTATTGAATTACATAAATTGGCGTCAGAATCATAACTTCTTAAAACATTGGAAGATATAAATGATATACTGCTGCTTGCTACAAGGTCATGGTCAAGGTCAAAGGATTTTTCAACTTTGAATAATGTGAAAAGAAGGAGAAGATACCATTGGGGCATATAAAACCATGTAAAAAAATTCAGACAACACCATGGCCAAAATGACAAACAACAGTCCACGAAACTATACACAGAAGGCTGAGAATAAGCAACATGAACCCTACCAAAAATAGACGGTTAAATGAGGTGTCTTTAAAGGGGTTTATGGTAGGGTAATGTAGGGTTTATCATTGCAACTTCTTTTTATTGTAAAGAAAACTAATATGTATTTTAACAGTATAAAAATTTAATTTTGCTAAAACTTCTACAAAAACATTGACACAATAAAAACAAGTTAAGAAATATGTTAAAGGGGCATTAGCTGTCAAATTCTTGTTCCTGGTTTCGATGCCATGTACTAAAACGTATATCAGAATTACAAAAAATCCAAAAGAAACATTAAACAGTATGAAGACTGCTTATAACATATCCACATTTCGTGTGTATTTTACACTAAATGCAATCTAGATGACCTCCAAATAATGGTGTTGGTCTATGACCAAATGTAAAGATAAATACAAATACACAGATAAGCATGTGCATAAGTATATTTACTATTTACTAGGTCTGTTTGATTTCATGTCATAGATTAAAAAAATTGTAAATCATCATTTTCACCTGTAAAAAAAAACTTGTAGGTCGAATGAAATAGTTCTTGTGATTTCTTGACTTGCATTAATACGTCTGCAATATTGTTGGTGCTTATTTTGACAAAATTGAACCAAACTGACTACTTTTTCAACAAGAGTGCACACACTGAAATGTCTCGCCTGCTATACTGACCATTGATTTTATGTTGATAATCCTAAATATAAAGTCTTACTACAAGTATCACATTAAACATTTATGATCCAAGAAAATGAGGTCAAGGTCAGATAAGCCTAGCCGGAAATACATGTACACCTTTAATACAATCATTCCATACACCAAATATAGATGACCTATTGATAATAGTATAAACCATGGAAATTTTATATTGACAAATGAAGCATGAAAATGAGGTCAAGGTCAGATGACACCTGCCAGTTGGAAATGTACACCTTACAATCATTACATACACCAAATATAGTAGACCTATTGGTTATAGTATCTGAGATATGGACTTGACCATGAAAACTTAACCTTGTTCCCTGATGAAATGAGGTCAAGGTCAAGTGAAAACTGTCTGACAGGCATGAGGACCTTGCAAGGTATGCACATACCAAATATAGTTATCCTATTCCTCATAATAAGAGAGAAATAAACAATACAAAAAATCTGAACTTTTTTTTCAAGTAGTCACTGAACCATGAAAATGAAGTAAAGGACAATGGACATATGACAGATGGAAACTTCATATCATAAGGCATCTATATACAAAGTATGAAGGATCCAGGTCTTCTACCTTCTGAAATATTAAGCTTTTAAAAAGTAAGATAACGTCGCCATTGCCGCCACTGGATCACTATCCCTATGTCGAGCTTTCTGCGACAGAAGTCGCAGTCTCAACGAAAATCACATTTATAAATGTTTAGAACCAAAAAAAAATTTTTTTTTAACTGATGTCTAAATCATAGCTAATGCCCTTTTAAATGAAGACATATTTTTTTACATGATTACAAATTTTTGACAATAAAATGACAATAAAATGACAATAAAATGACAATGTATACATAAAAACTTTACTAGTATCACAGTATATTAGGTAAATACTTGGCAAGCTTGTTAATTCCCATCCCACATTACCATAATGTTAATGAATACAAAATAATTAAGACAATGACTTTACTCCATTTAACAATCTATTATTAAACAGGTGTTACCTGTGGTGTCAACGTATATTTTTTTCAGCCTTACAGAAGTTCCCCTAGAAACTTTGTTATAAACAAAGCCATATTATCTGTTCTTGTTGGAACAAATATTCTATACAATTTATTCTGTGAGGAACAAATTCTGTAATGTTTGTTCCAGTGGAAAAAATATTTCAGAATGTTTCTTCCACTTGGAACTTATATTTCATGACAACCTGTAAGGGAGGATTGCAGTCCATATAAGTAACTTGTTAAAAAGTTTTTCTTATTTTTCAAAATTAAATTTCATATATAAATTTGAATCTTATTAACAAGGCCATCACTTTCTTGAAAAAAGTACAAAATGTGATTAAAAATAGTAAGTTATATAATATGAGGGTACCCAAATAGCACTTATTTCGAGTTTTTTCACTTATGTTTATCTTATAAACAGTAAAAGTTTCCATTTTGTGTTTATTTTGTAGATGTTTCCTTAATTACTTTATCGTGTCCACAAATTTAGTTTTGAATCCATACTGATAATTGAAAAATAGGTTTGAACCTACCTCCAAACAATTGAAGATTCTGTAATGAGGAGTACCTAAATTGCACCCATGCTCAACTACACATCCATTAAAATTGAATAACTAATGTTTTGTTTTATTTCTTCACATTTTTTTTTAACAATTTGACAATAGTCCATGCTTGTTATGCATTGTGTATGAAATGAATGTGTATGACATATTTTAATTTCTTCAAAGTAGACTTTTTGTAGTCGTAACATGCAAAGTCTCCATAAATTTTACTTTTTTCACTGGAGTCTTTATCTGTTGATATATGAATTGACCGTTTTGAGTATTTTCAAATATAGTTAGCTATGCTGAAAAAAGTGTAAAATGGAACATTATAAAAATACAAATTGTTCAGTCTCTAAGAAAACCTATTAAATTGGGTATTTGGTGCAATTTGGGTACTGAGATACTATACATTAAATGAATCTTATGACATTGGACTTATGTATGAGATCTGGGGCTCTTTTCACAAAAAATCTTACGACAAACGATAAGTTATACTGATATGTTATTGACTTTAGAGTATTTTTCTCTTAAAGTTTTTTTGTGAAATCGATCTCTAAACAATAAATAATCTGATTTACCAAAACTAGAGGCTCTTAAGAGCCTGTGTCTCTCACCTGGATCTATGAGCATCTATATATATGGCATCTCTCCAGCATCAAAGACTAGAATATAACACATTACTAAAATCTCTTTTTTATTGATCATGTCTTGCTGAGCATTTTTACTGTTTATAAATTTTCGATTAAAGTTGTTGCCAAAAATGAGTAAAAAAAATCAACATTTAGGGGCAATAACTTATATAGGAGTCAACTGACAATTTGGGCTATGATCACCATTTTGTAGATCTGTCTTGCTGATCATTTTGCTGTTTACAATTTTTCTTTAACCACCAAAGTTTTCCCTAAAAATTGAAAAATAGGTAAAAATCATTAAACTCATATAGAGAGTTCACTGACAATTTCGACCAACTTGACATATTGAAGATCTTGTCATACTGACCTATTGTGCATTTCAATGTTTCTATCTATCGATTATAGTTTTGAAGATTAAAGGCAAAAAGGTGAAAAAAAACGATAAAACATTATTTATGGGCAACAAATCCTTTAAGAAGTCATCTGACAGTTTTGGTGTAAATGAAAAGAAATAGACAGAAGGTATATCTCAACTTTCTGAACATACCACCACACCCCCACCCCCCTCTTTTTAGATTTCTTCTATCTAGTTTTGAAGATATAGGCAAAACTTGCATTTGACCCCTTTGTTCTATATCTAACCATGTTGGTTGGCAGGAAGGGTCATCAAACACAATTGGCCCAGTAGTTTCAGAGAAGATTTTTGAAAAAAATTAACAGATGACAACAGACGCCAAGTGATGAGAATAGCAAACAGTTTATGATTGTCATTCATGTATTTGCCAAGTAATCAATTCACTTGCCCTACCATTTAAGCATGTATATGTACTTGAATTGTATGGAATAAATGCTAAAAATATTTATGTGGAGTGTGGACAATAAAAAAGTATAATCTGAACTGTTTAGTATGTGATGCTTAGAACTACAAATAATGTATTGTAAATGATTAATCTTTACTGTGTAATACAACAACAACTTTACACACTAGAGGTACAGAAGTACTGTTTATCAAAGCTTAACCTCTTTTTTTCTACATTCACTATCCATATCTGTCATCATTATTTGAATCGTAGGTGCCAGCCTCCATGTTTTGTGAAACCTAAAGAGTTTTATTTTTTGACCTTGAGAAGTAATAAGTTGAGATAGTTTATAACATTATGAGACATCATTTTTTTTTTTTTTTATGATTCATCCAAATAAAAAGAAATCAACTATCATGAATTATCTAGAAAACTGTAGTCATCATACTCATATCTCAATAGTCTTGTATTTTTTGGTTCTTTGGCTGAAAAAGAGAAAAAAAACATAAATTGAACAAGAGGATCCCAAGAGCCTGAATCGCTCACCTGATAAAAATATGCATTTCAACATTTATTCTATTTATATTGCTATCAGTATGTTTGCTTATTTGAAAGATGATTTAGTGGCATTTATATAGATTGATAATCATTTTCACTGTTAACAGTTTATACTTCTCTATTAAAATTTCAAAATAATTGGCAAAAATGTAGACATTTTGTACATGTTAACTTTCTTGTTGATGGAAGTTAGCTGATCTTTTGTGCTTTTTAAATTTTTTCTGTATCCACTATTGTTTTTGAAAAATGGGTAAAATTCATCACTCAAGTTTGGTTGACAATTTCGACCATGTTGACTTATTTGTAGATCTTATTAAGCTGAAAATATTTGCAATTAAATATTCCCCTGTATGTATTATAGTGTCTGAAAAAAATATGCAAAATCATCTCTCAAGGGCAATAACTCCCCTACCGTGTTGGCGTTTAAATCTTATTTTACTGCAGATTTTTGCTTTTAGTGTTGCTCTCTATCTATCATGGTTTACGCATAATATTCATAAAATGGGTTAAATGGTAATTCAGGGGCAATAACTTATATAGTTTGCGCAAAAATGGATAGTAATCATCTTTCATGGGCAATTACCCCTATAAGGTTTCAATTGAAGAGTTCAGACATGTTGATTTATTTGTAGATCTTATTTTGCTGAACATTTATACCATTTTCTTTCTGTTAGTTTCTGCCATAAATGCAAATAAAAGAATAATAACCATTTTTCAAGGGCAATAACTCCTTTTGAGGGTCAATTGACTATTTCTTTCATGTTGCCTTATTTGAAGATTATTTTGCTGAACATGTTTACTATTAATGGTTCTTTTTATCTACTATCTTTTCTGCAAACAAACAAAAAAATATCTGCCCTGTTGACATTTGTTGATCTTATTGTTCTATTCATGTCTACTGTTTAAATTTTTTCTATCTGTTTTATTTTCCCAGGCATAAGCCAAAACTGTGAAAATTGCTAATAAAATGCTCTGCTGGGCGCAGCTTGATACGACCGCAGAGGTCAAACCCTGAACAGTTGGGGCAAGTATGGACACAACATTCAAGCTTGATACAGCACTGAATTTGGATTGTGATTAAATATTTGACACAGCATAGGTTTCTGACACAGAATGAATGTGGTCTAAGAACTTAAAAATTTTTAATTTACCTATTCAAACCATATCATTATTATTTGCTTTTATATATAAATCAGAAATAACCAATTTTAAAAAGAAAATTTTAAAGAAAAAAAATGAAAAAAAAATCCCCCCTCATATTTTTTGAACCCCCTTATGATTCATCATCCCCAAACTCAATCCCAGCCTTCCCTTTGTGGTATGGTACCTTGCAGTACAATTTCAGAGAGATCCGTACACTTGAACACAAGTTATTGTCTAGAAACTAGAAGAATGCTTGTTTTTTGGCCCCTTTTTGGCCCCAAATTCCTAAACATTTAGGGCAATTACCCCCAAACTCAGACCCAGCTTTCCATCTGTGATATGGAACCTTGTAGTAGTTAGAGGTAATTTCATAAAGATCCATACACTTACACACAAGTTATTGTCCTGAAACAAGAAAAATGCTTGTTTTTTGCCCCTTTTTTACCCCTAATTCCTAAAATTTTGAGGCAATTACCTCCAAAATAAATCCCAGCCTTCCCTTTGTGGTATGGTACCTTGCAGTACAATTTCAGAGAGATCCATACACTTGAACACAAGTTATTGTCTGGAAACTAGAAAAATGCTTATTTTTGGCCCCTTATTCCTAAACAGTTTGGGCAATTACCCCCAAACTCAATTCCAGCTTTCCCTTTGTGGTATGCAACCTTGTAGTACAATTTCAGAAAGATCCATACACTTTCACACAAGTTATTGTCATGAAACTAGAAAAATGCTTGTTTTTTGCCCCCTTTTTGGCCCCTAATTCCTAAAATTTGGAAGTAATTACCCCCAAAATCAATCCCAGCATTCCCTTTGTGATATGGAACCTTGTAGTACAATGTCAGAGAGATCCATACACTAACACACAAGTTATGTCTGGAAGTTACAAAAATGCTTATTTTTGGCCCCTTTTTGGCCCCTAATTCCTTAACTGTTGGTACCATAACCCCCAAAATCAATCCCAACCTTCCTTTTGTAGTATTGAACCTTATGGTAAAATTTCATAGAGATCTATTCACTTAAACTAAAGTTAGAGTGCGAAAACCAATGTGTCTTCGGACGATGTGCAAAATTTTTTTGCGGTCGTATAAAAATTGGCATGTCAGGGGCAACAACCCCAAACTGGGTTGTTAGATTTTTCTGAAAATTTCATAGGGGATACTCCCGACAGACCTTGACCTGCTGATCATTTTTTTCTGTCAGTTTTGGCCTTACAGATTTAGTTTAAGAGATACATATCTTCACAGAAACATATATGTCCTTTTAGGTGTTTATTGTATTGTCCCCCGTGCAACGCGTTGCGGGGGACATAGAAATACCTGGCGTCTGTCCATCTGTCCATTCGTCCGTTCTTGTTAGCGCTCTCATATATACAATTCTTGCCAAATCTTTATGAAACTTATATCATAGGTTAATATCAGCAATGTCTTGGATGAGTTCGAAAAATCAGTGCCAATCAATTATTTTTAAAAGAGTTATGCCCCTTGGAAACATTAATTATATGGAAAATTGCATTGTTAATGCTCTCATGTGTACAATTCTTGCCAGAACTTTATGAAACTTATATCATAGGTTTATATCAGCAATGTCTTTTACGAGTTTGAAAATCAGTGCAGATAGATTATTTTTAAAAGAGTTATGCCCCTTGGAAATATTAATTAAATAGAAAATTGCCTAGTGAGCGGTCTTGTGTGTACAATTCTTGCCAGATTTTTATGAAATTTATACTATAGGTTTATATCATCAATGACTTTGACGAGTTCAAAAATCAGTGCTGATCAATTATTTCTAAAAGAGTTATGCCCTTGGAAATATTGATAATATGGCAAATTGCATTGTTAGCGCTCTCATGTGTATAATTCTTGCCAGATTTTTATGAGATTTATATTACAGTATAAGTTTATATCATCAATGTCTCGGAAATTTTTTGAAAATCAGTGCTGATCAATTAATTATTTTCAAAAGAGTTATGCCCCTTGGAAATACTGATTATATGGAAAATTGGATTGTCAATGCTTGCATGTGTACAATTCTTTGAAATATTAATCATAATGAAAATCATTTGCTCTGAAGCCTTCATTTCTCCAAGATATTTATCAAAAGTTTTAAAAGAACAAAAAAAAATAGTGTTTTTTTTTGTTATTGCCCTTGTACCTTTGATAGATAAAATATGTGCAAAGCTGGGGACATTGGAACTCTGTTCTTTTATTTTAAGAGACATGATAATGTTAAAACTGCTGACTTTAGTTTAAAAGCATTTATAGTAGATATTTTTCAATATATTATTTTTTTTTTGTGCTAGGAAGATAAAAACAATTTAAAAAACAATTCTCTTATGAATAACTCTGCATTCAGTTTTTAATTATGCATTTTTATTAATAAACAAAACTTTGAAGGATTACAATTTAAAAATATAGAAAAACAATTAAAAGTATCTTGAAATAATTGCAAACACAATAAATAATAGATAATTTTTACAACTGCTACTCACTTGATTGTGAAGCTTTCGAACACTCTTTGTATCCATGACATTTTCTAATTTCATTCAGTTGTTCATGTAGTTGTTGTAACACTCCATAATTAACATCATGTATTGCATTTTTTAACTGTAAAAAAAGAAATAGTTCTTTAAAATAATTAACCACTAAACAGAATGTTTTATGTTTAACATTATGGTGGGTTTTATAACATAACAGTTGACATATAAATATGTTTAAAGTCAGTCTAGTCTGCTGGTAGCAGTAACTTTATCAGTGTTCCTACTATCACTCTGCTCAGCTCTTCATAAAATATCATCGCTTTGTGACATCAAATACTTTAACTCCACCTAAATATCTTTGACCTGGATATATCACTGACATCATAATGAATGAACCCACATTGATAAGTTTGACCTGAACTAATCAAGTCATCTTCTGGTTTGCTGGTGAAACAAAGAAAAACACTTATTTCTACCATGCAAAATACACAAATACAATCTGATAAATCAATTATCAGATTTTCATCATATTTATATTGTAAAATATCAGCTGCTCGACACAACATGAAGCCTTTTTGAAGTCATTTGCTGTGCTCACTCAACAAAAAGCTTCAAATTGTGACTCACAGCTGATATTTTACAATATCAATATGCAGACAACCCTATAATTGGTAAGTATCAAGTCTTGTGCATTTTTAATGAACAAAATCCCATCTCTCTCGAAGGACAAAAAAATCCAAACAAAATTGTAAAAAGTTAAAAGGGTCTTCCCATAAACTATAAATGGGTAAAAAAGCTTTGCTAAGGTTACTTGAGTCATGGTCCCAATCACAAAATCTTAACCATCAAAATAAGGTCAAGTTTATATGAAGTCTATTGTATCATTTACAACCATTCTATATAAAAAAAAATATAGTTGACCTATTATTTTTATTATTTTTACTTAGAAACTGACCTTATCACAGAAGCTTTATATTGATTATTGAATCATGAATAGAAGTCAAAGCCAGCTAAACCCTATCTGACAGACATGCATAACTTGCAATAATTCTATATACCAAATATAGATGACTGGTTACTCATTATAACTGAAAAAATTAAGTGATAAAGAAACTACACAATTTTCATGCAGCAACTGAACCATGAAAATGTGGTAAATGAAAAAAGAAATAGCATGTCTGACAAAAACTTGACCAAAGGGCATCTGCATACAAAATACATACTTTGTTCAAACAATTGAACTGGATGACAATGGAACAGAGAATAGAATGTCACAATTTTGTGATGACATTTAAGTGTATCAAAAATGAAGCCCTAGCATAATTTTTTAGCAAGTTTCATTATGTTTCAGACTAGCCGACCTTGCAAGATCCTCATGGGTAGACAAGATCATTAAACACTTCCTAGTAGTATGTTTCAGATAGAAATTCATACTCCTTGAGAAATGCTGTTCATGCAAACCTCATACTTCCTTAACCAAAAATTGAGTTGTTCAATAAGTGTTTTATATATTCTGGAACATCCTTGTGGAACAATTTGCGAACATCTAGTAGAAATATTAAATATGTTAATACTTTCAAATACAAAATAACAGATCATTTACTGTGAAAGTACTTTTATTCGTGGGGAACCAATTTTCGTGGTTTTCGTGGGTGACTATATCCACGAATTTAAGTGTCCAACGAAAAAAAACAACCGTTGTCCAAATCAAGACATGGAAAGATCCCCATGTAGGTTTGACTACTGATATGAGTTTGAGAATATATTGAATATCGCCAAATCTGATAATACTATAATAATAGTAGTAACAGGGCAAACTCACGATGAACTACAACTGCAGGCAGGATTATACCAATTTAATCTTTAAAAACCTAAACTGTACAACTTTTGATCTTTTAATTCTCATAAAAAAATATTGTTGATCAATGAATGTCAGGTTTCCGGTTTTGATATGCTATGATAAAGTGTTCATTTTATATCCTCTTAGTTCTCGTATGTATAAGCTGGGACTATTATAAAAATATAATAGTCCCAGGTATAAGAAATAATAATTTTTCATGCCGGGCTTGCTTTTGATAAGAATAATTTTACAATACAAGATACGTTGATAGCATTTGTTTATGTTACTGTTTTCTGTAGGTGACATGTTTAATTTATGGGTTAAATAGTGTGATCACTACGATTAACACGGGTCAATGTTTACTTTGCAATTTCCTTCAATCCAGACAATTTGTAACCTTCGTTTCTAATTGCTTCACTTTTTCAATTTTTTTTTTTAGAAAACTAAAATCCACGAATTTAAAAACCCACGAACATGTAAATGTTACTCAAACCACGAAAATTGATACCCACGAATTAAAGTACTTTCACAGTATTAAAATCAACCAGTCCGTAATGATGTTTAATATTGGGTTTTATTCATAACATATTTTGCACTTATAATTAACTTTTATACTGATGTATTCCATGTATATACACGTATACCTAACAACAAAATTATTTTCATTTACCTGTGTTTAAAGTTATTGCAAATGGCTGATATTTTGTTCGAGCATATTGTTTTTCTTTAATTGTTTAACATTTCATACCGATATAACAGGTTACTTTTATTATTCTTCCTTAGTTTATTTATTTTGTATTTGCATTGTATCATAGGTCAAATTTATTTGTTCAGTGTATGTCCAATGGTGTTAATATATCCTTTGATTGAGTTAAGCTATTTCAGTTGATATTTTATAGTGTGTCTTTCTATGTTGTGATGTTACACTATTGTTTCAGAAAAAGGGTGAAGGTTTGGTACCATTAAAACGTTTAAACCCGCTGCATTTGTTTGCACCTGTCCTAAGTCAGGAATCTGATGTTCAGTAGTTGTCATTTGTTGATGTGGTTAATAAGTGTTTCTCGTTTCTCGTTTTTATATAGATTAGACCGTTGGTTTTCCCGTTTGAATGGTTTTACACTAGTAATTTTTGGGGCCCTTTATAGCTTACTGTTCGGTGTGAGCCAAGGCTCCGTGTTGAAGACCGTACTTTGACCTATAATGGTTTACTTTTATAAATTTTGACTTGGATGGAGAGTTGTCTCATTGGCACTCATACCACATCTTCTTATATCTATATATGTTTGCATTTTTGTTTATGCTTTTCTATTATGAGGGCCTCAGAGAAGATTAGTTAACTAAGTTGTTTATCCAGCTTTTCCAATTTCTGATATAAATTTTATTACAAATATTTTATGCTGCTAGATCAGCATCCCCATGTTTAAAATTCTGTGACGTTAGTCTCAGCATAGACAAAAATGCAGAGGAGCTGGTTCGATCTTGATGTACATTTAAGTATTCAATTTAAACAATTTATTATGATTTTGAGCTTTACCTCTCAACCACAATTTCAAACTCACACATTTAAGTATATCCCAGTATAGAATGATGGTTCTGTTTTTCTGTTTTTCTGTTTTTTTTTTTTCCATCAATAGAAATTTAGTTCACTTGATATCTTTAATTGACATAAACTTATCTATCAACGTCACTTCTGCTCATTATTAGATCTTACCTGAAAGGGATCTTTTGTGAGATCATAATAACTTATAAAATTATTGATGAATTCACAGTACAGTAAGTCATGCGTACTATTAATTGTCCGCAAACACCAATATGTATTGTTGTTCGAGTTTGAGCAGAAACAAAAAGGTCCATCTGAAATATAAAGATTCTTGACCATTATAGTAGAATAACATTGCAAGAAAGAGGAATCAAAGATGAATAGGAGAAATCAAAGGGGTGACAGATTAAATATTTTGAAAACAATTGTGACAATATAAGGTTAGATGTACACATATCCAAATAGATAACAAGCAATAAATAAAAGCATATATAAAACAGAAAATGTACATTACAAGGACAGAATGAAAATAGCCGATTTAAAAGCAAGCATAGGATTCTGCTAATTTTTGGCATTTCAATTACTTAATGTGGGAAAGCTAGTGTATGAAATTCTCCCTTGACAACTTTATTCCTATGTTTCCCTTATTATTCTAAATCTAGACTTACTAGTCCAGTAAGGTTGTGTTTTCCAATGAGAGTTGTCCATTATGGAACAATCCATATTCTCTCTCTTGCAGGCAGGATGATCCCTACGTCTCAATTTTTCTCCAGATTGGAGATTCCAATAACTTGCTATCATAAAATATAATAAAAACTGTATTTAGAACAAAACATTCTCAGAGAAAACAAATTGTTAATTTCATACCAACCCATGTATGGCATGTATAGTTTTTAAACTAGATTCAGATATATGGGCTTTAAACTCATCAAATATGATACTACATGTACTGCTAGAGGTGAGTGGTAGACTCTAAAATTATCATCTGACCAGTGTGTCTTGTTTATCAAAATGTCAGCTGATAAATTCCTTTATTTTCACCACTCAATTTTGTAACTCAGGCTATACATAGCTCTTCATACATCTTTGAGTTTTGACTCTAAGCAGTTTAGATGAAGGGTGATCTAGAGATATGCTTTAAATGCAGCCTTAGTAAATCAGCAGATTTTACATTGATTTACTGAGGATTTTTTTACATGAAAATTACTGTAAAGGGTTTAATTTCCTTCTTCTTAAAATTGTATTCATTCTATAATCAGAATAAATTAACACCTTATCTCAGCAATATTTTCTAATTAGCTAAAATATCAACAAAACCAGAAATAAATATATAAGGACCATTGTTGATGACCAACAAAATTAATATAACTTTCATGTAAAAAATGATGCAAAGCAAACCAAATGACATAAGCAAGCAGGTTAATGCTTCAAAAGATCAGCAATGTATATATTTTGAGGATGTATTATCAAGCTCCCTGTACATCTTCAGTTTTTTGCATGCTGTCATGCATGCCATTCAATCAGTACAAAAATAGAAATCTTAATACAGGGTCTCTGAATCCTCATTAATACTGCAAATGATGTTTAACCAGACAATGCCATTAACCTCATACCTGTCAACTGACACGTACATTGCAGGTGTGACCCATGAATTTTCCAGCTCACCCGCAATTTTTTAATACCCATTCAGGTAATCATATAAGCAGGGAATTCATCAAATGACCCTTTTCACCCGTATTTTAGTGCCATGAGACTTCCAATGTCTAAAAAGCTAAATTTATCTGAAAAACAGCAAATTCAAAATTTTTCATAGGCAGGAAGTTCAATAATTTGCCATTAACTGAATGATTTACACCTATAAAAACATAATTTTGACACTCTTTTGATTGAAAGGTAATAACAATTCCCTAATTATTTCATTTATGGTACCCTAGAAAGATGAAAGCCAGTCAAGCTTGACATACAATTTTATGTCCTCATTTATGAACTTTGTCCTTTGCAAACATCAATCATCCTATCAAAATAATTTTAAAAGTCTTTACACATATCTGTTGGAGAGATAAAAGGTCCTTAAACTATTTTCACACTTTTTATTTTGTTGTCATTTATTATAAACATGATTAAAAATCCATGGGACTGCACAGAATGTAAACAACAGTAAAGTCTTCTTTCTCATTATCTTCCTCCTATGTATAGGAGCACATTAGTTATAGCTGATTTCTTATTATAGTTGGGGTTTACAAAATTCATAATTAAAAAATAGTGTGAAAGGAATGAAACAATTAGAGGGCATTACTATATACTGATATTTGATTAATATTAAATATCTAACAAAAACTGCAATAAAGTTAAGACGAAAACATAAATTGAAATTTTCAATAAATTTCAGATATTACTTCACAATTGTGAATATTTATAGTTAACTGATATATGTTACAGAATATTAAAAAAATCCTCTAAATACTAAAGTTCAATTGAAAAAAGTTTGTATATGTCATGACCTCACTTTTTCATCCTCAAAGACCTGCATTTTCATTTTCAGAGGTTGACAGGTATGCAACCTTATCAAAACTGTTTTTATTATAAGTCAATATTTAAATGATTTTTCACAAATGGTAATCCTTCCATTAATAAAATGCTCCGCTGGGCACAGCTTGATACAACCACAGAGGTCGAACCCTGAACAGTTGGGGCAAGTATGGACACAACATTCAAGCTTGATACAGCTCTGAATTTGGATTGTGATTAAATATTTGACACAGCATAGGTTTCTGACACAGAATGAATGTGGTCTAAGAACTTAAAAATTTTTAATTTACCTATTATGGTCCAATATCCAAAATCTTAATACATGGTTAGATTCAGCATATCAAAGAACCCCAATAATCCAATTTTTGATGAAATCAAACAAAGTTTAATTTTGGACCCTTTTGACCTCAATATGAACCAATTTGATAGCAGGGCCCACAAATAAATAATCTAAATACACGGTTAGATTCAGCATATCAAAGAACCCCACATATTCAATTTTTGTTGAAATAAAACAAAGTTTAATTTTGGACCCCAATTTGGACAAACTTGAAAACTGGGCCCAAAATCAAAAATCTAAATACATGTTTAGATTCAGCATATCAAAGAACCCCAAGAATCAAATTCCTTTGCAACCATAACAGCCCATTTAAATACATCATAAAGGTATTAAAATAGAAAATAACATCATAGTCATGGCTAAAAATAAACAACAAAACCTTAATCAGCAACATTTTACAGTAATATCTAAAAATAAAATTCCTTTGTAACCCTAAAAGCCCATTTAAATACATCATAAAGGTATTAAAAAATTTAAATACATCATAAGGCTATTAAAATAGAAAATGACATCATACTCATGGCTAAAAATAAACAAAAAACCTTCATCAGCAACATTTTATATTGGCAAATTTCCAATGGAGTTTATTATACGAAAGTTATTGACAAATTTCCAATGGAATTTATTAATACTAAAGTTATTGGCAAATTTCTAATATACATAATTTAAAACCAGTGTAGCTGAGATATTCAAATGAGTTTGAATTACAACCCCAATAAATTTGCAACCATAAAAGCCCATTTAAATACATTATAAAAGTATTAAAAAATTTAAATACTGTGAAAGTACTTTTATTCGTGGGGTACCAATTTTCGTGGTTTTCGTGGATGGCTTTATCCACGAATTTAAGTGTCCAACGAAATATAACTGTTGTCGGTCCAAATCAGGACATGGAAAGATCCCCAATACCATAGGTTTGACTACATAGAATATCAGCAAACGCACTAAGAACTAAAGATGCAACTTCAGACATGATTCTGTCCATTTAATCTTTTAAAGAACTAAACTGTACAAGTTTTAACCTTTTAATTCTCACGAAAAAAAATAGTTTTGATCGAACAGACTTCCGGTGGTGATATGCGATGATGAAATGTTCATGCTATATCCTCATAATTCTCATACGAAAAATTAATAGTTTCATAAGAAATGATTCTTCAAGTCAAAGTACATTTGTAGCTTTTTTAGTACCGGTAACCGTTTTTCTTAAGTGACATATTTATGGCCCAATTAACACCTTTGGTGACCGTTAATCTGTTGATCAAACAATCTCGGGTTAATAAGTTTCATCACTTCTGATCACACGTGTGCAACAATTAAAATGTTTACTTTGCAATTTCCTTTTATCGAGACAATTTGTAAGAATAGATGAATCGGCTTATTTCATAAAGCAATTATCTTACTAAAAGTTGGATGAATGTTGTCAGCCATGAAAGACCAACAAGTAGGTGAAAATGAACACCTTATTTTGCAATGTCCCAGAAATTATTACAAAACAACATAATATGATTATTTTCACGACTTTTCGTTTTAGATGGTTTCAAATTATTCATCCATTTTTTTTTTTTTTCTTTCAAAAAACTAAAATCCACGAATTTAAGAACCCACGAACATGCAACTTTTGCTCAAACCACGAAAATTGATACCCACGAATAAAAATACTTTCACAGTACATCATAAGGCTATTAAAATAGAAAATGACATCATACTCATGGCTAAAAATAAACAAAAAACCTTCATCAGCAACATTTTATATTGGCAAATTTCCAATGGAGGCTTATTATACTAAAGTTATTGGGAAATTTCCAATGGAATTTATTAACAATAAAGTTTTTGGCAAATTTCCAATATACATAATTTAAAAGCAGTGTAGGTGAGATATTCAAATGAGTTTGAATTACTTACACTGCTTTTAAATTATGTTTTGTACTTAAGTAACTGTCCATTAACCTGGAAACCCTTATTTTTCCCCCTTTTTTGCCCCTTATTCCTTAATAGTTTGAGCCATAACCCCCCAAAGCCAATTTTTACCATCCCTTTGTGGTATGGGAACATGTGGTATAATTTCAGAGAGATCCATACACCATTCCACAAGTTATTGTTGGAAAACTATAAAAATGCTTATTTGGGCCCTTTTTTGGCCCCACATTCCTGTTGGGATCAAAAACTCTCGGCATATCAAAGAAAGTTTAATTTTGGACCCTTCGGACCTCAATGTGGATACTTTTAAAAACGAGGCCCAAAATCCAATAAAATGCTCTGCTGGGCGCAGCTTGATACGACCGCAGAGGTCGAACCCTGAACAGTTGGGGCAGGTATGGACACAACATTCAAGCTTGATACAGCACTGAATTTGGATTGTGATTAAATATTTGACACAGCATAGGATTCTGACACAGAATGAATGTGGTCTAAGAACTTAAAAATTTCAATTTACCTATTCAAACCATATCATTATTATTTGCTTTTATATATAAATCAGAAATAACCAATTTGAAATGGAAAATTTTAAAGAAAAAAAATGAAAAAAAATCCCCCCTCAAATTTTTTGAACCCCCTTATGATTCATCACCCCCAAACTCAATCCCAGCCTTCCCTTTGTGGTATGGTACCTTGCAGTACAATTTCAGAAAGATCCATACACTTGAACACAAGTTATTGTCTGCAAACTAGAAAAATGCTTATTTTTGGCCCCTTATTCCTAAACGTTTTGGGCAAAACCCCCAAACTCAATTCCAGCTTTCCGTTTGTGATATGGAACCTTGTAGTACAATTTCAGAAAGATCCATACACTTACACACAAGTTATTGTCATGAAACTAGAAAAATGCTTGTTTTTTGCCCCCTTTTTTTGCCCCTAATTCCTAAAATTTGGAGGCAATTACCCCCAAAATCAATCCCAGGCATTCCCTTTGTGATATGGAATCTTGTGGTACAATGTCAGAGAGATCCATATACTAACACACAAGTTATGTCTGGAAGTTACAAAAATGCTTATTTTTGGCCCCTTTTTGGTCCCTAATTCCTTAACTGTTGGTACCATAACCCCCAAAATCAATCCCAACCTTCCTTTTGTGGTATTGAACCTTATAGTAAAATTTCATAGAGATCCATTCAATTAAAGTAAGAGTGCGAAAACCAATGTATCTTCGGAGGATGACGACGACGACGACGCCGCCAACGTCATACCAATATACGACCGCAAAATTTATAAAAATCTAAATACACAGTTAGATTCAGCATATCAAAGAACCCCATACATTCAATTTTTGTTGAAATCAAACAAAGTGTAATTTTGTACCCCAATTTGGACCAACTTGAAAACTGTGCCCATAATCAAAAATCTAAATACATGTTTAGATTCAGCATATCAAAGAACCCCAAGAATTCAATTTTTATTAAAATCAAACTAAGTTTAATTTTGAACCCTTTGGACCTTAATGTAAACCAATTGAAAACGGGACCAAAAATTAAGAATCTAAATACACGGTTAGATTCAGCATATCAAAGAACCCCAATATTTCAATTTTTGATGAAATCAAACCATATCATTATTATTTGCTCTTATATATAAATCAGAAAATAACCAACTTAAAATGGAAAATTTTAAAGAAAAAAAAAGGGAAAAAAGGAAACCCCCTCCCCAAATTTTCTGAACCCCTTATGATTCATCACCCCCAACATCAATCCCAGCCTTCCCTTTGTGGTATGTTACCTTGCAGTACAATTTCAGAGAGATCCATACACTTGAACACAAGTTATTGTGTGGAAACTAGAAAAATGCTTGTTTTTTGGCCCCTTTTTTGGCCCCTTTTTCGCACCTTATTCCTAAACGTTTTGGGCAATTACCCCCAAACTCAGTTCCAGCTTCCCCTTTGTGATATGGAACCTTGTAGTACAAGTTCAGAAAGATCCATACACTTTCACACAAGTTATTGTCATGAAACTAGAAAAATGCTTGTTTTTTGCCCCTTTTTTGGCCCCTGATTCCTAAAATTTGGGGGCAATTACCCCCAAAATCAATCCCAGCATTCCCTTTGTGATATGGAACCTTGTGGTACAATGTCAGAGAGATCCATACACTAACACACAAGTTATGTCTGGAAGTTACAAAAATGCTTATTTTTGGCCCCTTTTTGGCCCCTAATTCCTTAACTGTTGGTACCATAACCCCCAGAAGTAAATGGCAGTGGGCTGGTTTACCAGACGGGCTGAATTACCAGACACTTCTGTATTTGAAATAATAAAGAGATATTATTCCTGTAAATGAGTTTTGGTGTGTCATTGAGTTGCTGTCTTATTGACGCATACCTCACATATCCTTCTATTTACATCCTTAAGACGAGACAACATCACCATGCAATTGTAATATGAGACTCACTACCACAACAACTAAAATTCATCATGAAGAAGAAAAATAAATACAATTCAGAAAAGTTTTTATTTTTATTATGTTAGCTGGCTTCTTATATGTGGCACCTAACACTAACAGACATCATAGTTATTTGAAAGTTTTGTTTAACCTAGATGATTTTTCAAATTTACTTCAATATCTAAATTCTACCTTGTTTCTATATTATTAAATGGTGCACTTTTTCCTTGTCTGTCATTCTGGAATGGTGATTTTTCCTTGTCTGTCATTCTGGTGGTATGAGAGTCTGTTTACTTTCTAACTGTTTTCACTTTTGTTGTTCCAAAGTTATGGGACATTAGTATTCCCAAAACATGCAACAATTTACAAGTCATGCTCTAACTCATTTTTCCTTCAGTGATTAACTATAACTTTACCAAATTATTGTGAATAGTGGTCTGAGGATCTAAATACATATTGACGATTTTCCACTTTAAAGTTAAGGAACTTTAAGGTAGATCAGGTGTGTTCTGCCATCTTGGATCGTAAAATTGCAGAAAACAAATGGTCTAGATCTTTAATGAATTTTGAGAGAGGAATGTTATTCATTTATAAGACTTGTCATCTAAATGAATCATGTGTTTTATCTATCATATCAATGTTTTTTTTATGTTTACAGAATTGTATTTGTTAGTTTTTATAGTTCCAACAAATTTATATGAATTTAACATTTCTAAAAAAAAAAAAAATCTAAAGTAGATGTACATAGATATAAGAAGATGTGGTATGAGTGCCAAGGAGACAACTCTCCATCCAAGTCAAAATTTATAAATGTAAACCATTATAGGTCAAAGTACGGTCTTCAACACGGAGCCTAGGCTCACACCGAACAGTAAGCTATAAAGGGCCCCAAAAATTACAAGTGTAAAACCATTCAAACGGGAAAACCAACGGTCTAATCTATATAAAAACGAGAAACGAGAAACACTAATGAACCACATCAACAAACGACAACTACTGAACATCAGATTCCTGCAGACAGCATACAATAACAAAACACAATTATTTGTTCAAGGCTTACAAGCAGAAGCAGGTAAAACTTAAAACAAAGACCAGAAATTCTTCTTAGGTTTATTGAAACATAGCCAGTAAAATTTTCATTCAACAATGCATTGATATTTCCTATATACAAATGTACTACAATGCTTGAATTGTCATCTTGGTATCTTCATATTTATCTTTAAGTTATTTATATATAAATTTGTCAGTAAAATACATAATGCATAAAATTTGGAATATTATCATTGATTGATTGATTGGTGTTTAACACCACTTTCAGCACTATTTGCTATTTCATGGCAGTCAGTTTTTATTGGTGGAAGAAGCTTGAGTGCTCGGAGAGAACCACGATCTTCGGCTGGAAAATGGTAAATCATAGTTTTGTATAAGATATGATGTGGACACTATGAAGGATATGATTTCCTTCATAAATTTAACTAATACATATAGTTAGTATCACAAAGAATGATAGAAATCTTTGTTTATACATACCCCTTCTAAAATACAAATAATGCAGTAATCACATTGAAAATAAGTTAAATCTGTAGTGCAATGCATGATAACTTACAATTCCACAGAGGAGGTGTTTTCCAGCGATCATTATCATGTAATGTACATTTCAAGTCATTTTGGTTACAATCTCTTTTTCTCTTCTTATTCTTGTTTTTCCTTTTTCTTTTCCTTCTCTCTTTTCTTGCTTCTTTTATGGCTTCCTTTCGGGTATTACTGTAAAATTAAATCAAATGTTTGAGAGATATTGATGAAATATATATAATGTGTTATTTTCATTTTCATTGTTCTTGACTCTACAAGGTATGTTTGCTTTTGATGAAACTCAGTTGAATGTGATGGTTCACACATGCATGTATTTGATGAAACTCAGTTGAATGTGATGGTTCACATATGCATGTATTTGATGAAACTCAGTTGAATGTGATGGTTCACACATGCATGTATTTAACGAAACTCAGTTGAATGTGATGGTTCACACATGCATGTATTTGATGAAACTCAGTTGAATGTGATGGTTCATACATGCATGTATTTGATGAAACTTAGGTGAATGTGATGGTTCACACATGCATGTATTTGATGAAACTCAGTTGAATGTGATGGTTCACACATGCATGTATTTGATGAAACTCAGTTGAATGTGATGGTTCACACATGCATGTATTTGATGAAACTCAGTTGAATGTGATGGTTCACACATGCATGTATTTAACGAAACTCAGTTGAATGTGATGGTTCACACATGCATGTATTTGATGAAACTCAGTTGAATGCGATGGTTCATACATGCATGTATTTGATGAAACTTAGGTGAATGTGATGGTTCACACATGCATGTATTTGATGAAACTTAGGTGAATGTGAAGGTTCACAGATGCATGTATTTGATGAAACTTAAATGAATGTGATGGTTCACAGATGCATGTATTTGATGAAACTCAGGTGAATGTGATGGTCAGACATGTATGCTTTTGATGAAACTTTGGTGAATATGATGGTTCACACATGTATACTTTGATGAAATTTTGGTAAATGTGAGAGTTCACATATGTATACAAGGCAAATCATTATGGAAATCTAGGAAAGGTGGATTAGTTCTTCATTAAATAAGAGTGCACATGCTGAAATGTCTTGCCTGTTTTACATATTGTTATTAAACTTATATTGAAAGCCTGTAATATGAAGATTTTACTGCAAGTATCATTTAAGGTATAGAACCACTAATTCTGGCCCGGTAAGAAAGAACATACAAGAAAGTAGTACATATTTTAAACAAAATAGTTCCTACGCACAACTTTATCAACAAGTAAAATATCTGGGTAATTTTGGTATCAAATGAAAGCTTAGGGACCTGGGATCCCTGAAGAACCCTTGTTGAAAGTTTTTTTTTGAATAACAAAAAAAACTATATGAAATTTTAATAGGGAGGACACATTTGCCCTGTTGTGCAGATCAGAAGTACCTGTTTTTGTACTATTAAACTTCTGGGAACCAGTGCACTATAATATGCAATTAAAGATATGTTAAATTTTAAGCACAAGTCAGGATAAGGGAGCTACCATTTGATTTTTATGGGGGGGGGGCTAGGATGAAAAATTTTGTCCTGCCTTTTTTTTTTGTTGTAATCTAGGTCCTGCCTTTTTATTTTTCACTCTATTCGGTCCTGCCTTTTTTATTAGTTTATCCTGACTTTTTTTACATAAATTGTCATCCTGCCTTTTTTTTTACTCAAAACTTCTGTCCTGCCTTTTTTTTCAAATTTCATCCTAGGATGTTTCATAACATTTGGTTGAGGCAAACTAAGGTTAGAGAACAGAAATGAAAAAATTCAGCAATTTTTTTGCTTATAAAGGGGCATAACTCAAGAACAGTAAAAGTGACACTACCCAATTTCAAACTTGATCTGTTTTCTGTGGTAATAAGCATTGTGTATAAGTTTCATAACATTTGGTTGAGGCAAACTAAAGTTAGAGAACGGAAACGAAAAATTCAGCAATTTTTATGTTTATAAAGGGGCATAACTTAAGAACAGTATACGTGACGCCACCCATTTTCAAACTCAATCTGTGTTTTGTGGTAATAAACATTGTGTAAAAGTTTCATAACATTTGGTTGAGGCAAAGTTAAGTTAGAGAACGGAAACCAGCTTTGTGACATACATATGGACGGACGTACGGATGTACAGACGGACAAGGGTGAAACTTAGTGCCCCCTCCGCTGCGGTGGGGGCATAAAAAACAGACATAACCACGAAAAATTACATAGACCAATGAACTGTGAAAATTATGTGAAGGTCAGATAAAACCGGCCAGATAGACATGTACACATCATTCTATACACCAAATATAGTTGACCTATTCCTTATAGTAACTGAATAAACTGAAAAAACCACGAAAAATTATCTGAGATACGGACAAGATGAACCAATGATGATTTCACCACTTTAATAGCAGACTTTTTCTTGTCTTGTTATGAATCACAGTTTATTGCCAAACTCAGTAAAGAACCATCTAAATTGCATCTAATTGATAAATTCAACAACACTTATATATCTTGATGAAATTTTTTGTTATTAAATCAAGAATTTTCTAAATATTCTGTTGAAATTTTCCCAACAGAACTAACTTTAATCAAATCAAATATAAATGGTAATAGCTGTCCTTTCCTAGATTTAGATATTTCAGTTTTACACAGGAAACGCTACACAAAAATTTACGACAATAGGGATGATTTTTTTTTTACAGAGATGTTGTTTACCGAGGCTGGAAATTAAGATACAATCAGGGTAAACTTATCGATCCTTTAAATAAGTTTTTTCTAAAAGGTTACCAATTCAACAGTGTGATTAGATATTTGAATATTGTTTTTATTGGTATAAATATTGATTTTGTTATCAGTAAATTAATACCAAACTAATACTATTATTATATACATATGCACATTTACGGTTCTACAATCTGTCAATACCTGTATAATATTTTGGCATTGCACGAGGTCATGTTTTTCTCTGACTGTTAATGACGTCTTTACACTAAATCCATTGGATGTTGGATGTGTACTGATTGATATCATTCTGATGAGTTAAGCCCTGTTAATGACGTCTTTACACTAAATCCATTGGATGTTGGATGTGTACTGATTGATATCATTCTGATGAGTTAAGCCCTTTTCAACTGATTTTTATAGTTTGTTCATATGTTGTGCTGTTACATCACTGTCCCAGATTAGGGGAGGGGGCACCTGCAAACATGTTTAACCCCGATACATTCTGTTTGTTCCTGTCCCAGGTCAGGAGCCTGAAATTCAGTGGTTGTTGTTTGTTGCTGTATATAATATTTGTTTTTTGTCCATTGTTTTGTACATAAATCAGGCCATTAAGTTTTCTTGTTTGAATTGTTTTACATTTGTCATTTCAGGGCCTTTTATAGCTGTCTATGCGATATGGGTTTTGCTCATTGTTGAAGGCTGTACCGTGACCTATAGCTGTTAACTCCTTTGTCATTTTGTCTCTGGTGGAGAGTTGTCTCAATTGCAATTATACCACATCTCCTAATTTTTATATAGACCACGAAAACTTAACCTTGATCCCTGATCTCTGAAATTAGGTTGATGTAGTAAAATATAATGAGTGTTTTGGAATGCAGTTTCTGTTTTTATAAATTGAATTTTCAATTAAATTTTGACCTTCTAAGAATATGAGAGGACCTATTGGTATTTTTGGTCAAAGGTCCTGGACCTTCCATTGCCTAAACTAAATTTGAACCCCTGGACCAACTTCTTTACATAAATATTCAGAATAATGAGATATATCTACTGGCCATTTACGTCAAAATAAACTCATCATAGATAGATACCAGGATTAAAAGTTTTCATGCCAGACGCTTGTTTCGTCTACAAAAGACTCATCAGTCACGCTTGAATAAAATAAAATGCTCCGCTGGGTGCAGCTTGATACGACCTCAGAGGTCGAACCCTGAACAGTTGGGGCAAGTATGAACACAACATTCAAGCTTGATACAGCACTGAATTTGGATTGTGATTAAATATTTGACACAGCATAGGTTTCTGACACAGAATGAATGTGGTCTAAGAACTTAAAAATTTTTAATTTACCTATTCAAACCATATCATTATTATTTGCTTTTATATATAAATCAGAAATAACCAATTTAAAACGGAAAATTTTAAAGAAAAGAAAGGAAAAGAAAATCCCTCCCCCAAATTTTTTGAACCCCCTTATGATTCATCACCCCCAAACTCAATCCCAGCCTTCCCCTTGTGGTATGGTACCTTGTAGTACAATTTCAGAGAGATCCATACACTTGAACACAAGTTATTGTCTGCAAACTAGAAAAATTCTTGTTTTTTTGCCCCTTTTTGGCCCCAAATTCCTAAACGTTTAGGGCAATTACACCAAACTCAAACCCAGCTTTCCCTTTGTAATATGGAACCTTGTAGTACAATTTCAGAAAGATCCATACACATACACACAAGTTATTATCATGAAACTAGAAAAATGCTTGTTTTTGCCCCTTTTTTGGCCCCTAATTCCTAAAATTTGGAGGCAATTACACCCAAGATCAATCCCAGCATTCCCTTTGTGATATGGAACCTTGTGGTACAATGTCAGAGAGATCCATACACTAACACACAATTCATGTGTGGAAGTTACAAAAATGCTTATTTTTGGCCCCTAATTCCTTAACTGTTGGTACCATAACCCCCAAAATCAATCCCAACCTTCCTTTTGAGGTATTGAACCTTATGGTAAAATTTCATAGAGATCCATTCACTTAAACTAAAGTTAGAATGTGAAATCCAACGTGTCTTCGGACGACGACGCCAACGTCATACCAATATACGACCGCAAAAAATTTTGCGGTCGAGTAAAAAGTTAGAAAAGCCAAATAAAGTACAAAGTTGAAGAGCATTGAGGACCCAAAATTCTGAAAGGTTTTGCCAAATACAGCTTATGTAATCTATTCAAAATGTCAGAAGACGTGTTATTGCCCATAAATGATGAATTTTACCATTTTCCCCTTCAATTTTGCCTAATATCTTGAATAATATAATTGATACAGAGACACTTAGCAAAAATTAGTAGCAAAACGATCTTTAATAGGTTCCAATGGCCAAAATCTTCAAGAGATTTTTTATTAGAGTTATTGTCCTTTAATGAAGATTTTTACCAACTTTTTGCATATTTGCCTATTATCTTGAAAACTATAATAGATAGATAGAAATTTTATAAAGCAATAAAATGCTCCGCAGGGCGCAGCTTGATACGACCGCAGAGGTCGAACCCTGAATAGTTGGGGCAAGTATGGACACAACATTCAAGCTTGATACAGCTCTGAATTTTGATTGTGATTAAATATTTAACACAGCATAGGTTTCTGACACAGAATGAATGTGGTCTAAGAACTTAAAAATTTTAAATTGGACATTCACCTATTATGGTCCAATATCCAAAATCTAAATACATGGTTAGATTCAGCATATCAAAGAACCTCAAGAGTTCAATTTTGATGAAATCAAACAAAGTTTAATTTTGGACCCTTTTGACCTCAATGTGGACAAAGTTGATAACGGGGCCCTTGAAAAAAATCAAAAATCTAAATACATGGTTAGATTCAGCATATCAAAGAACCCTATGAATTCAATTTTGTTAAAATCAAACTAAGTTTAATTTTGGACCCTTTGGACCTTAATGTAGACCAATTTGAAAATGGGACCAAAACTAAGAATTTAAATACACGGCTAGATTCGGCATATCAAAGAACCCCAATAATTCAATTTCTGATGAAATCAAACAAAGTTTAATTTTGGACCCTTTTGACCTCAATGTGGAAAAAATTGATAACGGGGCCCAAAAATCAAAAATCTAAATACATGGTTAGATTCAGCATATCAAAGAACCCCATATATTCAATTTTTGTTGAAATCAAACAAAAGTTTAATTTTGGACCCCGATTTGGACCAACTTGAAAACTGGGCCCATAATCAAAAATCTAAATACATGTTTAGATTCAGCATATCAAAGAACCCTAAGAATTCAATTTTTGTTAAAATCAAACTAAGTTTAATTTTGGACCCTTTGGACCTTAATGTAGACCAATTTGAAAACGGGACCAAAAATTAAGAATCTAAATATACGGTTAGATTCGGCATATCAAAGAACCCCAATAATTCAATTTTTGATGAAATCAAACAAAGTTTAATTTTGGACCCTTTGGACCTCAATGTGGACCAATTTAAAAACGGGGTCCAAAATCCAAAAACTTAATACACGATTAGATTCAGCATATTAAAGAACCCCAAGAGTTCAAGAATAAAACCCCATTGAAATTGGTCAAGAAATAAGCAATTTATACAAAGTATCTTCTTTGCACTATACTGTGCAATTGAATATTTCTTGCAATTGCGCAATACTGTGCAATTGAATATTTCTTGCTATTGCGCAATACTGTACAATTGACAATTTCTTGCTATTGCGCAATATTGTGCTATTGGATATTTCTTGCTATTGCGCAATACTGTGCAATTGAAGATTTCTTGCTATTGCGCAATACTGTGCAATTGAAAATTTCTTGCTATTGCACAATACTTATTATATAATAATTTACACATCCTGTTAGGTGTGTATCTCCTGCCATATCATTATTATTTGCTTTTAAATATAAATCAGAAATAACCAACTTAAAATGGAAAATTTTAAAGAAAAAAAAGGAAAAAAGAACCCCCAAAATTTTTGAACCCCTTATGATTCATCACCCCAAACTCAATCCCAGCCTTCCTTTGAGGTATGGTACCTTGCAGTACAATTTCAGAGAGATCCATACACTTGACCACAAGTTATTGTCTGAAACTAGAAAATGCTTATTTTTGGCCCCTTTTGGCCCCTAATTCCTAAACGTTTCAGGCAATTACCCTAAACTCAATTCCAGCTTTCCTTTGTGATATGGAACATTGTAGTACAATTTCAGAAAGATCCATACACTAACACACAAGTTATGTCTGGAAGTTACAAAATGCTTATTTTGGCCCCTTTTGGCCCCTAATTCCTTAACTGTTGGTACCATA
Organism: Mytilus coruscus; assembly: GCA_017311375.1. Classification (NCBI taxonomy): domain Eukaryota; kingdom Metazoa; phylum Mollusca; class Bivalvia; order Mytilida; family Mytilidae; genus Mytilus; species Mytilus coruscus. The sequence continues at coordinate 21,940,640 of CM029606.1, read as the reverse complement.
ACCCCAAAATCAATCCCAACCTTCCTTTTGTGATATTGAACCTTATGGTAAAATTTCATAGAGATCCATTCACTTGAACTAAAGTTAGAGTGCGAAAAGCAATGCGTCTTCGGACAACGGACGACGACGACGCTAACGTTCATACCAATATACGACCACAAAAATTTTTTGCGGTCGTATAAAATGACCAGCAATACAAGATTCAATAATAAGTCACCTTGGCTGAAATTTGTAAGTTGACTCTTTATAAAATCTATTGACTTTAGATGACGATTTTCCCAATTTCTTGCTTTATTGCCTATTTTTTGAAAACTATAAAAGATAGAATGAAATTTATAAAGCAGAAATAGTTACAAGACAAGATCTACAAACAAATCGACATTCTTGAAATTTTAGGTCCGATCTTTATACAGGTTATTGCCCTTACATGACAATTTGTACGAATTTTTTTTCATTTTGTCTATTATTATAATAAACTGTTAACACAGAGATATGTGTCCCCTTTTTTTTTATTTAGATAGTAAAACACAAATGTTGAAATTAAAACAGCAATACTTTAACATGTTAGTTATGCAAAATATTCATAGTCAATGAACCATGACTGAAGGTACAGGGCCAAATAATCTCCATGGAAACGATGTGCCAATGCTTATACAACTGCATACCAAATATCATTGACCTACCACTAGTAGTTCCTCATAAACTAACCTAATCACAAATTAATACATGTAAACTAAGCAAAAGTTTCAAAGTCAATAGACCATGACTGAGGGGCGGGCCAAATAATCACCATGGAAATGTGCCAATGCTAATAAAAATATCAATCACCACTGTCCCACGTTAGGGGAGGGTTGGCACGCCTTCAAACTAGTTTAACCCTGCCACATTCAGTGGTTGCCCTTTGTTGCTGTATATCATATTTGTTTTTCGCTCATTATTTTGTACATAAATCAGGTCGTTAGTTTTTCTAGTTTGAATTGTTTTACATTTGTCCTTTCGAGGCCTTTTATAGGTGACTATGCCGTATGGGTTTTACTCATTGTTGAAGGCCGTACAGTGACCTATTGTTGTTACTTTCTGTGTTATTTGGTCTCTTGTGGAGAGTTGTCTCATTGGCATTCATACCACATCTTCTTATTCTTATAAGCAAAATTTTCAAAGTCAATAGATTATGACTGAGGGCCAGGCCAAATAATCACCATGAAAATGAAATGTACCAATGCTAATACAACTGCATACCAAATATCAATGACCTACCACTAGTGGTTCCCCATTAACTGACCTAATCACAAACTAATACATGTAAACTAAGCAAAAGTTTCAAAGTCAATATACCAAGACTGAGGAGGCAGGGCCAAATAATCTTCATGGAAATGAGATATGCCAATGCTAATACAACTGCATACCAAATATCATTGACCTACCACTAGTGGTTCCTCATAAACTGAACTAATTACAAACTATTACATTGTTGACTCTGTCGACGCCAAAAACAGCATAACTTTGTTCGACTTTTGACTCCGTCAAGGCGAGATAAAACTATAATAGATAAGTAAAACTTCAAACAGCAAATATGATAAGCAGGACAAGATCTACAAGTATGTCAGCACAATATGTCAGTAAAATCTTGATAGAAGTTATTTCCTTTTAATGATGATTTAAATGTATTTTTGCACTTTTGTGAAAACATTGGTAGAAAAAGAAAAGTTGTGAACAGCAAATATGTTAACATAACTGAAATTGTCAATCTATTCTTTACAGGAGTAATTACCATTAAGGTAGATGGAGGGGTCTAAATTTAAATCCATAGAATTTTTAATAATTTGACAAAATGTAGTTTATATCATGCTTTTTCAAAATATAATAAAAATTATGGGTCACCAGGCTTTTTTTCACGCTACAGGTTATGCAAAATTGTCAGATTTTGTATAGATTAAACATGGAAAACCCAATTTTGTGTGATAAAAAGAAAACTACACCATAGAATTGTAAGATAAAATATGAGAAGATAGCTCTAACAATATGCTTTCAGATAAGAAAAAGAAAAAAATAGGGTCACTGGACTCGTTTTCTTGCTACATAATAAAACAGGTAAATTCACAACACATTCTATTATAAAAGTTACTTTATCTGAGTTATCTCCCCTTATGTAATAAATTCTTTATTTAAAGAGGGTAAACTCAGTTAGTTACAATAAACTAATCTTCCCTGAGGCCCTCAAAGGTGTGGCAAAGTTGAAGAAAAAAAATGAATCAAACAAAAATATTCAGTAAATAGGATAAAACACATAATTTTCTATATTAACAAGAAAAATCTTACACATCAATAAAATCTTACACATGAATTACATACTACTCTCGAAATTTGCACATTTCATGAAAGATCTAGACCAATTGTTATCTGCTAATTCAAAATCCAAGATGGAGGAAGAAACCCCAGCTACCTTAAATGACGATTTTTACCCTTTTCTCATTTTGTGCAAAAATGATTAACGATATAGAGAATCTGTAAACAGTAAAAATTTGTAATGGGTTTTCGCCTGCTATTGCTCCTGTCAATGTAAAAGTGTAATGTTGACTTAAAAAGTGAGTCCATTTAACAGCAAAATACAGAATTTAAAAAAAAATCAAACATTTTCCTTTAGATGCTATTCCATAGTCTTGAAGATTAGCTTCTGTCCAAGTTTCATAACAATCCATGAAGATTTACAAATTTATCATGTCAAAAAAGTTTAATCCCAGACTGTCTGCAAATGTTAACTGTAAAAAAGTCCATCTATCAGAAAAATACTAAAAATGAAAAAATATATTTTTAGAAGTTTGCTTCAGACATTATCTCTTAATCATAAAAAGCTTTTCCCAAAGTTTCATAAAATTCTATGAAGGTTCGATAAAGTAACTGATGTGTATTAAACTTTAACCCCAGACTGTATCTATTTGTTAAATGTAAAAAAAAATAATAAAATTGAGAATGGAAATGGGGAATATGTCAAAGAGACAACAACCCGACCAAAGAGCAGACAGTTAAATACTGAAAAATGAAAATAAATATTTTAAAAGTTTGCTCTGAATACTGTATTTTGGTCATAACTAAGCTTCTATTTAATTTCCTAAATTTCCATGAAGGTTTGACAAAGTTATTGATGATTGAAAAACTTAACCTCAGACTAAATCTGAATGTTACTGTAAAAAAAAACTAAGTCTATTATAAGTAAAATATGGAAAAATGAAAATAAGTATTTTCAAAATTTTGCTCTGCATACTGTATTTTGGTCATTAACAAGCTTCTGTCCAAAAATCCATGAAGGTTTGACAAAGTTATTGATATCTAAAAAAAACTTTAACCACAGACTAAACCTAAATGTTGACTCTGCCAACACTGACGACGATGCCAGAATCTAGGATTGCTATGTCTCGCTTTCGCGACATAAATGTTGCAGGCTCGACAAAAATGATCAGCAAGACACGATAAAAAATAGAGAGATTTTAGTCATGAATTATATCTTAGTCTACAATGTTGGAGATGTATTATAAATATACAATTTATGTATTATTTCACTAAATCTGTATCTGGACCCCCATAGAAAAAGTTAAATAATGCTCAACAGGTTATGATTATTGGTCTTTAGTCAAAGGTAGAGTTATAATACAATTTTACTTCAGACTGTTTTTTTAAACTTGATGGTGTGTCTGTAGGACACACAAATTTTATCTTATAAGACAAATGTTGAAAAGCCATCTACACATAATATTTTGGTCCTTAAGTGACAAAAGTCCTCCAAATATTTGTTTTCCACTTAAAATGGAATGTAGTATAGCAATATCGTTGCTGTTCCAAATATCTGTTTTCCACTTAAAATGGAATGTAGTATAGCAATATCGTTGGTGCATCATTAAAGATGGTTATTCATATAAGTCATTCATCCATGAAATTTATCTAATGGTGACTTTAGTGATTATTCAAAGTATCATAAACAAGAGGCTGTCAAGTGACAACAAACCGGATTTTCCTGCAGAGGTCGAACCCTGAACAATTCGGCAAGTATGGACACAACATTTTGGCTTAAAACAGCTCTAAATTTGGATTGTGATTGAATATTTAAAATAGATTTTTATCTAATTAATAATGAAAATGATATTTGCAAATCTGAACCACAAACAGGATCATATAAATATTAAACATTAACACACACAACAAAAATAAAATACCACATAACAACTGTGACATCTACCTTCATAACACACGACTTAAAAAAAATAGTTATAAAGAAATTTTGATGTTATCATTACTGGTTCATGGAATAAGTTGAAGTTATTTCCCTTTCAACAGAAACTTGGTTTTACATAGTACTCTAACATAAGTTATGATTTAATCACTAAAAATAGTTCTCTAAAATTAGATATGATGTAACACAATGTATATCTATTGTCAAATTATAATCAAATATAATTAATAGTTCCAAATATTTTTCTTTCATTTGTCACAATATATATCTGCAACTGATCTAGAAATGTCAACAACTTTAAATGTAATGAAATATATCCATTAATAATAAAATGCTCCAGGGCGCAGCTTGATACGACCGCAGAGGTCGAACCCTGAACAGTTGGGGCAAGTATGGACACAACATTCAAGCTTGATACAGCTCTGAATTTGGATTGTGATTGACTATTTGACACAGCATAGGTTTCTGACACAGAATGAATGTGGTCTAAGAACTTAAAAATTTTAAATTGGACATTCACCTATTATGGTCCAATATCCAAAATCTAAATACATGGTTAGATTCAGCATATCAAAGAACCCTAAGAGTTCAATTTTGATGAAATCAAACAAAGTTTAATTTTGGACCCTTTTGACCTCAATGTGGACAAAGTTGATAACGGGTCCAAAAATCAAAAATCTAAATACATGGTTAGATTCAGCATATCAAAGAACCCCATATATTCAATTTTGTTGAAATCAAACAAAGTTTAATTTTGGACCCCGATTTGGACCAACTTGAAAACTGGGCCCATAATCAAATATTTAAAGATATGTTTAGATTCAGCATATCAAAGAACCCTAAGAATTCAATTTTGATGAAATCAAATTAAGTTTAATTTTGGACCCTTTGGACCTTAATGTAGACCAATTTGAAAACTGGACCAAAATTAAGAATCTAAATACATGGTTAGATTCAGCATATCAAAGAACCCCATATATTTAATTTTGTTGAAATCAAACAAAGTTTAATTTTGGACCCCAATTTGGACCAACTTGAAAACTGGGCCCATAATCAAAAATCTAAATACATGATTAGATTCAGCATATCAAAGAACCCTAAGAATTCAATTTTGTTAAAATCAAACTAAGTTTAATTTTGGACCCTTTGGACCTTAATGTAGACCAATTTGAAAATGGGACCAAAATTAAGAATCTAAATACACGGTTAGATTCGCATATCAAAGAACCCCAATAATTCAATTTTGATGAAATCAAACAAAGTTTAATTTTGGACCCTTTGGACCTCAATGTGGACCAATTTAAAACGGGCCTAAAATTCAAAAACTTAATACACGGTTAGATTCAGCATATTAAAGAACCCCAAGAATTCAAGAATAAAACCCCATTGAAATTGGTCAAGAAATAAGCAATTTATACAAAGTATCTTCTTTGCACAATACTGTGCAATTAAATATTTCTTGCAATTGCGCAATACTGTGCAATTGAATATTTCTTGCTATTGTGCAATACTGTACAATTGACAATTTCTTCCTATTGTGCAATACTGTGCTATTGATATTTCTTGCTATTGCGCAATACTGTGCAATTGAAGATTTCTTGCTATTGCGCAATACTGTGCAATTGAAAATTTCTTGCTATTGCACAATACTTATTATATAATAATTTACACATCCTGTTTGGTGTGTATCTCCTGCCATATCATTATTATTTGCTTTTAAATATAAATCAGAAATAACAAACTTAAAATGGAAAATTTTAAAGAAAAAAAAGGAAAAACAAGGAAGAAAAGGGGAAAAAAATCCCCCAATTTTTGAACCCCTTATGATTCATCACCCCAAACTCAATCCCAGCCTTCAATGAGGTATGGTACCTTGCAGTACAATTTCAGAGAGATCCATACACTTAAACACAAGTTATTGTCTGAAACTAGAAAATGCTTATTTTGGCCCTTTTGGCCCCTAATTCCTAAACGTTTAGGCAATTACCCCAAACTCAATTCCAGCTTTCCTTTGTGATATGGAACCTTGTAGTACAATTTCAGAAAGATCCATACACTTACACACAAGTTATTGTCCTGAAACTAGAAAAATGCTTATTTTTGCCCTTTTTGGCCCCTAATTCCTAAAATTTTGAGGCAATTACCCCAAAATCAATCCCAGCATTCCTTTGTGATATGGAACCTTGTGGTACAATGTCAGAGAGATCCATACACTTACACACAAGTTATTGTCTGGAAGTTACAAAATGCTTATTTTTGGCCCTTTTGGCCCCTAATTCCTTAACTGTTGGTACCATAACCCCAAAATCAATCCCAACCTTCCTTTTGTGGTATTGAACCTTATGGTAAAATTTCCTAGAGATCCATTTACTTAAACTAAAGTTAGAGTGCGAAACCAATGTGTCTTCGGACGACGACGACGACGACGACGACGACGACGACGACGACGCCAACGTCATACCAATATACGACCACAAAAATTTTTTGCGGTCGATAAAACAGATTGTTATCTAATTAAAGGAGTTCACTTAAAAAAAAAAAAATATATATAGCATTCAGAAAACTTGTTTATACAGAATAACAAACAAACCTACCACAAAATTCTTCAAACAATTTATCAAAGAAAAGAAAAAAAATCCAAAATGTCATTTATCATTAATACAATGTCTTTTAAAAATTGAGTTATTTCCCTTTCTACAGAAATGGATTAATTCATCAAAAATTTAATTCTTGGGAAAGGGCTATAACTAAACAACAAGAAAAGCAAAATCTAGAAAATTGAACTTGACCATCATTTAGTCACAGGAAACAACATATCTAAATTTGAAATAAATGTGGATAGTGTCCATGATGCCCCTGCTTGCATATCATATAGTTATAAAGGGACATAACTGAAGAACGGTAAAAGTGATGCTACCCAAATTCTTGGAAAGGGCTATAACTAAACAACGAGAAAAGCAAAAATCTTGAAAATTGAACTTGACCATCATTTAGTCACACGGAAACAACATATTTAAATTTGAAATAAATGTGGATAGTGTCCACATGTAGACACAAATGATGCCCCTGCTTGCATATCATATAGTTATAAAGGGACATAACTGAAGAACGGTAAAAGTGACGCTACCCAAATTTGAAGTTGATCTGAGTTTTGTGGTAATAAGCATTGTGTGTAAGTCTCATAAAATTTGGTTGAGGCTAACTTAAGTAGAGAACAGAAACTAAAAATTCAGCAATTTTTCTATTTGTAAACACGCATAACTCTAGAAAGGTTGTGTATAAGTTTTATAACATTTGGTTGAGACAAACTAAAGTTAGAGAACAGAAACGAAAAATTCAGCAATTTTTATGTTTATAAAGGGACATAACTCAAGAATGGTAAAAGTGTCGCCACCAAATTTCGTACTTAATCTGTATTATGTAGTAATAAGCATTTGGTTGAGGCAAACTAAAGTTAGAGAACGGAAACAAAAAATTTGTACTTGATCTTAGTTTTGTGGTAATGAATATTGTGTATAGGTTTCATAATGTTTGGTTGGGGCAAACTTAAGTTACAGAATGGAAACCAAAAATTTTGCAATCTTTGATTTATAAAGGGGCATAACTCAATAATGGTTAAAGTGACACTACCCAAATTCAACTTGATCTGTGTTTTATCAGTGGAAGTCAAAATTAAACATTGCATTGTATAAAGCATTGATTGTAGTTGATTCAACTATAATCATGAACAAAGGAAGATAACTCCAATTTTAATAAAATAAATGCTTCGCTGAGCGCAGCCTGATACGACCACCTTTGGTCGAACCCTGAACAGTTGGGGCAAATTTGGACACAATATTCAAGCTTGATAATATCTGAATTTGGATTGTGATCAAATTTTTGACATAATATAGGTTTCTGACACAGAATAAATGTGGTCAAAGATCTTACAAATCTAATGCGCAATACTGTGCAATTGAAGATTTTATTTGCTTTTATATATAAATCAGAAATAACCAACTTAAAATAGAAAATTTTAGAGAAAAAAAAAAGGAAAAAAAGGAAAAAAAAATCCCCCCGCCCCCCCCAATTTTTTTAACCCCCTTATGATTCATCACCCCCAAACTCAATCCCAGCCTTCCCTTTGTGGTATGGTACCTTGCAGTACAATTTCAGAGGGATCCATACACTTGAAACTTGAACACAAGTTATTGTCTGGAAACTAGAAAAATGCTTATTTTTGGCCCCTTATTCCTAAACGTTTTGGGCAAATACCCCCAAAATCAATCCCAGCATTCCCTTTGTGATATGGAACCTTGTAGTACAATGTCAGAGAGATCCATACACTAACACACAAGTTATTGTCTGGAAGTTACAAAAATGCTTATTTTTGGCCACTTTTTGGCCCCTAATTCCTTAACTGTTTGTACCATAACCCCCAAAATCAATCCCAACCTTCCTTTTGTGGTATTGAACCTTATGGTAAAATTTCATAGAGATCCATTCACTTAAACTAAAGTTATTGTGTGAAAACCAATGTGTCTTCAGACGACGACAACGACGACGACGACGCAAACGTCATACCAATATATGACCGCAAAAATTTACCACAAAAATATTTTGCGGTCGTATAAAAATTACTTGATATTTAGAAGAAAATAAAAATTTTGCAATTTTTCCATTTATAAAGGGGTATAACTCCAGAATGGTTAAAGTGACGCCACCAAAATTCAAACTTGATCTGTGTTTTGTGGTAATAAGCACTGTGTATAAGTTTCATAACATTTGGTTGAGGCAAACTCAAGTTAGAGAACGGAAACCAATTTTGGGACGTATGTACAGACGGACAAGGGTAAAACTTAATTCCCCCACCGCTACGGCGGGGGCATAAACATTTCTTCAAAGTGTTTTCATGTAAATCAAGGGACACCATTTGGCAGCCAACCGCCCACTGTACATCCCCAAATCAATAACCGATTTTTACTTCGAAAATCTGGTTAAAAATTAGATGAGGATTGTATATTTAGCCTATAGATGTTGTTGCAACAAATAAACTCACAAATTTGTCAGATTGGTATCACATTTACAAGCTGGTGATGTGCCAGGCATACCAACACTATCTAAAAAATCATCACTTTTATCGAACTGTGATAAAAACGTCTCTCTCGGCTTTTCCTTTTTAAGATGTCTTCTGTATTTCTGAAAGATAAAGAAACAAGTACATGTAAACCTGTCCTTAGGAAACCATGCCAGTTCAAACAATCACTTTACCATCTTCGTTCAACCACAAAATATGAATCAACACCCTAATTTTGCATATATTTTTAGAATTTCAAAACACAATAACATATGTACTAAGTTTCAAGTTAATGATAAACGACCTCAAACCAGACCTTTAACCTAATATGTTAGGTAGATTACACAGATTAGAAAACTTAAAGCCACTTACTATTCTAGGCAGGGCTTAAAATGTATAAAGTGTATTGAATAAGCAATGAAATGCACTTCAGAATAAGCCAATACTTTAACATGTTTTATAACATATATTTTGATACATCATTAGTTCATATAGTTTATTTTCACAGAAACTCCAAGTTGAACAAGATCAGTTCAAAGCTCTTGGTAATGATGTTGAACCCTCTTTTGTTATCTCCATGTCAAGCTTTGGGCTCTGATTATTCCTGCTTACTGTTAATTAGTTTTTAAAGTTAGCAACTGTAAATTTAGTTTGAAGCAAAATCTAACAACACTATGTCTATTCTATTGATAAAAGTAAATCTAAATTAAAATAGTCTTTAGTAACTTTGATTTTTCTTTTAAGTTATGTAACCAACCTTCCAACATTACCCAAAATAAAATATTCTCATCCATTATCTTTGAAATAAGAAAATAACTCCCCTTTCCAACCTTCAAAAACAAATATTGTGTTTGTTACATTTGATGAAACAAGAATATGTGTCCATAAAACAGCCCAGCTGACACCATAAAATTTCATTACACAATAACTGATAATACACTGTTGACATGAATTATCATTGATATGGTCATAATTATAAATTAACTGTTTACAAAACTTTACATTTTTGAAATACTAAGGCTTTTCTACCTCAGAAATAGATTACCTTAGCTGTATTTGGCAAAACTTTTAGGAATTTTTGGTCCTCAATGCTCTTCAACTTCGTACTTTATTTGGCCTTTTTAACTTTTTTGATTCGAGTGCCACTGATGAGTCTTTTGTAGATGAAACGTGCATCTGGCACAAATACAAAATGTCAATCCTGGTATCTATGATGAGTTTATTTAATACAAAGATATGTCTAACTTGTAAGTTATTTTGATAGTATAATGCAAATCTTTAATTTAAATGGCAAATAAATGGAGAATGTGTCTATTGGCCAAGCTTGTAAATATGCATGAGTCAACTTCCACATACAGATGCAGGATTCCTGTAGTTAAGACCGTTTTGTGATTATAAGCATTGTGTATAAGTTTCATAACATTTGGTTGAGGCAAACTAAAGTTTGAGAACAGAAACGAAAAATTCAGCAATTTTCATGTTTATAAAGGGGCATAACTCATGAACGGTAAAAGTGACGCCACCCAATTTAAAACCTGATCTGTGTTTTGTGGTTATAAGCATTCTGTATAAGTTTTATAACATTTGGTTCAGGCAAACTAAAGTTAGAGAACTGAAACCAATTTTGGGGACATACGGACAAGGGTAACACTTAATGCCCCCTCCACTACTGCGGGGGCATAAAAATTAACATATAAAATAAGGAGATGCCAATCAGAAAACTATCCACCGGAGTCCAAATGACGTATATGTTAGTTACTATAGGTCACTGTGCAGTCTTCAACAATGAGCAAAACCCATACTGCATAGCAAGCTATAAAAGGCCCTAACATGATATACTTTAATGAACTTTCAAAGTCAATTGAGGGGTCAGGCCAAAACATCTTAGAAATGGGATGTGCCAAGGCTGATACAGCTGTGTAACAAATATCATACTAATATACCACTAATGGTTCTCCTAAAACTGACCAAATCACAATTTTTTACGAATTATTGACCCTGACAACGCTGCAGTTGTTTGATAATTTTGAAACACTGAACAATTTTGCCCTATCAGATTTCTGTATGCATTTCGTCTTTTTAAAGACATTTGACAATTACATGCAATTTACTTTTTCTATTTTTATACATGCAAAATATACAAACTTTAATCTACATACCTAAAGATCAATCTTGTGAAGTTTTATTAAAATTGGTTCAGTAGTTTTGAAGAAGAAGATGTTTGAAAAAGTTTATGGACAACAAGTGATGGCAAAATCTCATGGGCTACACCAGAAGAGTTTTTAAATTAAGAATTACTTTACCCTCAAATCTTCTAACATTTTTCGATATTCTTGGATCATATCATCAAGTTGATCTTTGTGGTTTTTCCAGGCTTCAGCATCCTTATACAAAATCTGATCACATGAAACAGTGTTGTTTTGTAACACACGACATCTCCTGTCTACTGGCTGAACTACAAGTAAGATTTATATGTCAACAATGATCATGTATTTAATTTATAATACATTTTGTTCAATACGAGATTCACTTGTTGTCGAGTATCGAGTTGCGAGTTACGAAAGTTGAGTTGCAAGTTACGAAAGTCGAGTTGCTAGTTATGAAGGTCGAGTTATGAGTTACGAAGGTACGAAATTTGAGTTGCGTGAAAATGGGGAAAACTATTTAAATTTTTTGGTGTACCTCTTTAATATTTTTGAATGTTGATTGTTGATAGAATTGTATACAGTATTGTTGATTCTTTTTGTTGTTTGGACTTCATCTGAGTCTCCTGTAAAAAAAAATGAATGGATTGCATACATAATCACTACGCAAAGTATTGTTATTTTCTGAAGAAACAGATAGCCTTTTGAAATACAGCGGATGGCTTGTAGTTTAATTATTATTCAATTTCATAGCTAGCATCTTCATATTAAACGTAAAGGGAGATAGCAACTAAACTATAGAACATATATGTAAAAGACCCCTTCTGCAGATTTTGTTAAGAGTGGGCTCTTTGGAGCAGCCGCAGAGGCAATATTTGTTAAGGACCCCAAAATTTATTCTTTGGTAGTGACACTCAAAATTGTGGACGTTTAAGTTATATATGTCTACATTGGCTAAAGGTGAAGGGGGAAGGTTGAGCGCTCATAAAACCCGCCGCATTTTTGCATCTGTCCTAAGTCAGGATCCTCTAGCCTTTGTTGGTCTTGTATATTTTTTAATTTTGGTTCATCTATATGTTTCAGAGCATAGAATGGCATCCATTTTCCTTGATCTAGTGTACATTGTGTTCCGGGGCCTGCTAGGGGCTGTCTCTGGGTGTGGGATTTCTCGCTGTGTTAAGACCCATTGGTGGCCTTGGGTTGACTTGTATATTTTGGTTTGGTGTGTGTCTCTTTGACGCATTTCCCGTTTCCATTCTTTATTCTATACATGTAGCTGTCAATGATACTTTTGTAAAAAAAGACAAAAGATGCAGTTTTGGAATATGTAACTTCTTTCTAAAAAACGGGTTAATCATACAAAAATGTACAATACCCAGCTGATATCTGAAACTACAACATTTGTATCAAGGCTGCATGCAGGTAAAAAAGTAAACTTGTGACAGACAAGGTATCCATGCTCATACCGTAAAAACACACGCCATAACATTCATTAAAACTGTTCCTTTATTTTTTGTAACAGCGGTATAGCTTATTGTAGAATATAACGTCTTTCCAAATTCAAAAAAAATCCATATTATGATCTCCTATGCCAGGAAGTTACCATAATGCCATAGTAAGACATCTATAGCATGCTTATTTTTGCGTTGTAGTATTCAGATATACATACATTGAACAACTCGATTATTAACTATTTGGTATATATAATTATGAACTCTCCGCTTGGGGTTGAATCACAAAGTTAACAAAGTTCAAAATTATTTAATTTATCACATAAAGCACATAGCATATCCCATTTCTGACTAATTCATGAGATATTTTCTTAAGTTAAATGTACAATTGTGCCTATATCACCCTAAACCTTTGCGAAAGAAGAAGAGTTAGCACTTGGTATGCTAATGAATATCCTTCATTCAAGCGTCACTGATGAGTCCTGTATAGACGAAATGCACGTCTGGCGTAGAAAATATTATAAGCCTGGTACCTTGTATTTACTTTTGGCCTAACACAGCGCCATATTCTGTGAGATGTCGATAATTTGCAAGTATATTTCATTTGTCTACATGATTTATTTTCTTATGCTTGATTTGTTCAGTACGGTATACATTTTGTCTTATATCTACAGAATATCCTGTTTTATTTTAGAAAATGAACAATGTCGCTCTCATGAAAGAAATTTAAGCGTGTGTGACTTAGCAAAATATAGACTCTTATAAATAGGTATCACATAACTCTTTCAAATCCTGCAATCAAAATACAGGGACCCTTCCTCATGCAGTGTATACCTAAGTTCTGGTACATGTATGCTTTAGATATAGGAAGATGTGGTGTGAGTGCCAATGAGACAACTCTCCATCCAAATAACAATTTATAAAAGTAAACCATTAAAGGTCAATGTACGGCCTTCAACACGGAGCCTTGGCTCACACCGAACAACAAGCTATAAAGGGCCCCAAAAGTACTAGTGTAAAACCATTCAAACGGTAAAACCAACGGTCTAGTATATATAAAAACGAGAAACGAAACACGTATAAATTACATAAACAAACGACAACTACTGTACATCAGATTCCTGACTTAGGACAGGTGCAAACATTTGCAGCGGGATTAAACGCTTTAATGGTACCAAACCTTCTCCCTTTTTCTGAAACAATAGTATAACATCACAACATAGAAAACACACGATAAAACATCAATTGGAAGGCTTAACTCAATCAAAACGTAAATTAACACACTATGAACGAATAAATTCGATCTGTGATACCTGAAAGTAAATACATAGTTAATAAAATATTAGGGACAAACATTCAAGGCCAAAAGCAAACAAACAAGTCCAAATAAAGCCATGGCAAAACACTACTGCGAAATATTAAACCCTTAGAAAATAATCACTTTTGAAAAACCGGTTTTCATAATATATACAGGTAAATGAAAAATAACTTTGTCGTTTTAGGTATACTTTTTCTGTCTATATAAAATCTTCCAATAATTAGGAATACCAAGAAAGGTCTGTCATATAAATACCTAATCTAACACTAGATACATAAGGGTAAATATCAACAATAAAACTTCCTGTACAGATTAAAGGAGAATAATCTTGATGTTAATACAAATGTAGTACGAAGAAGTGAAAATTAGTAGATATTCCAAATAATCAAAGCTGGTATACAGACAAGATCCATATTAATATAAAATAACAAAAAGTATTAAAATAGTATCAACAGGTCGAATTAACAAGAAAGTACGATTTGAGAGTACTCGCAGTTACTGACAGCTAGTTAAAAGCCAAAACAATTAATGATAAAAATCATGCATCAGAGACTAAAATCAACTAAAACACATCCCAGGGATTTAGTATTTTAACGTCATGAACAGTCAGAGAAGACATGACTTGTGCAATGCCAAAAATAAATGTATCGACAGGTAGTAGGATAGTGAGGAGCTACTTCTTAAGAGATAAAAATTAACGTGTGTGTGTCTCTAAACATCCGCCTCAAAAGAAGATACAACTTAGTTATGTTTTAATTTGCTAATGACAAAATCGATATTAGTGCCAATGTAAACTATATTCAGAGATCTAATTACAATATTGGTACGATAACCCTTACTTATAAGTTTGTTTAAAGGTTCGATGAGTTTATACGGATCACATAGTGATTTCCTCGCTTTAAGTACAATATTACTGTAAAATTTAGGATGTGAAATACCATTTTAATAAGTTTTCTACAGGTACAGCCAAATTTACTAATCAAATCTTTGTATCTATGAAAGAATTTAGTAAAAGTTTTAAGTAATTTATGGTATCGAAATCCCTGACACAATAATTTCCCAGTGATGCATTGATTACGTTCTTTAAAATATATGACATCAGAACACACGGGCATACCGAACGAGTTGGGATATATAAACACCGTATGATGGAGCCAAAGGCACATCGCCGTCTAAAATGGAAAATTAACAATAGGAAATGAAAATCGTCTCTTTTGTCGTAAATTTTAGTATGTAGTTTCCGTTAGAAATTGAAATGTCTAAATCTAGAAAAGGGCAACTGCTGCTGTTTATGTTAGATTTAGTTAAAGTAAGTTCTTTTGGGTAAATTTCGGAAGTATATTTAGAGAACTCTGGATTATTTAACGAAAAAATATCATCCAGATAACGGTAGGTATTGTTGAATGTATCAACTAAATATAACAATGATGGGTCTTTACTGAGTTTGGTCATAAACTGAGATTCATAGCAATATAGAAATAAATCTGCTATTAAAGAGGCACAGTTAGTGCCCATAGGAATACCTACTACCTGACGATACACTTTATCGCCAAAACGTACATAAATGTTATCTAGCAGAAAATTTAAAGCTTCAATCATATCCTCACATTTCCAGTAAGTGTATCTAGCATACTTTCCTTTTTCGTTACAGAAAAAGGCTTTAAACGAGTTACAGCAAATAAAATTACAATGAGATTTTTCGAAAGACCATTTTATCAAATACAAAAACTTTTTCTTTATAAGATTGTGTGGAAGTGTAGTGTACAGAGTAGAAAAATCATAACTGTCAACAGAATTATAAGGACCATCAAAAGCATGTATTTTATCTAAAACCTCTAAAGAATTTTTAACACTCCAAAAATAATTAATACCATTATTTTCATAAGCTTTATTACAAAGTTAATAACCAGTTCTTTGATAGTAGTAAGGAGGTAGTTAGAAGAACTGATAGATTAGTAGTAGAACACTTACTCGATGCGGAGATGAAACGGAATTTAAATGGTTTTTGTGTAATTTCGTAACCAGTACATGGTAGGGACTTTCAAATGTTCGGAAGATGCTTTAAGTTGGGTAGTGGCAGTGGTATGCTTGTTAACGATTTGACTCTCTGTGGTGCGAACGGACCTGAATGTAGAGGAATTGATAATTTCGTTTTGAAGAACTTCCATGTAGTATATGCGTCACACCACCACTACATTATTGGCTGCCTTGTCTGCCGGTACGAACACAAACCGCTCTCTGAAGTACCTTGAGTTTATTTTTATTCTTGAAATGGGAATATCATGGATCCTATTATTAATTTCAGAATTGTTTTCTAAATGAGATATTCGAATATTAACAGTATTCATAATTTTATTCAAATAACTGTCTAAAGATTTTTTATCCGATTTTTCACGTTTGCACCAATTTTTACAGTAGGCAGACAGAGCGTCTTTAATGACCTGACGACACTGTTTCCAATCTATTATAGATGGAGGACGGTATTTGGTCCTTTCTTTAGAAAAGTTATGACCTCATGGTCTTCGACGATTGTTTATTAAATGCCAAGTAAACCTGAAAATTCTTTTTCAAAAATCAGACGACACGACCGTTTATATATATATAATTCTTAAGAAATTAAAGAAACATAATATTTTTGTAACTGGCAACTCGACCTTTGTAACTCGCAATTCGACCTTTGTAACTCGCAACTCGACCTTCGTTACTCGCAACTCGACTTTTGTAACTCGCAACTTGCAACTCGACGATAAGAAACCCTCGTTCAATACAGAGTAAAAAAAGAAAACTAATTGTTTTCACTGTTAAAACTGATTTCCCCACTCCCAACAAAATTCATTTTCTTGCATTGTTATATCATAGACTCAAAAAATAGTTTTAGATCATTAATTAAGGAGAAGGTATAACACTAAGTTAATTTGTGTAGACTGTCTAGAAGTTTCATGCAAATCCATTGTAACATGTAAATGATGAAAAATACCCTAAGTCTTTATTGACTGATGGAACAAGGCCAAATAGTTTCTTCCATATAAGGTATGCCAATGTTAATAGAACTGTATAATAAATATCATTGACTTATCATAAGTGGTTCCCCCTAAACTGACCTAATGACAAACTATAACATGTAAACTTTGACAATTTCAAGGGCTAGAAAATCATGACTGAGGGGGCAAGGTCAAATAATCTCCAGTCCATGGAAATGAAATGTGCCAAAGCTTATACAACTGCATACCAATATCATTGAGTTATCAATGAGTTCCCCTTAAACTGACCTAATTACAAACTTTACCCTGACCATGGAAGTATTATATTGTCAATATAATACTTCCATGCCCTGACTGTGCCAAAAAATCTCCATGGAAACAATATGTGCCAAAGCCTACACAACTGCATATCAAATATCACAGAGTTATCATAAATGATTCCCCTTAAACTGAACTAATCACAAACTTTAACATATTAACTATGCAAAAGTTTCAAAGTCAATAGAACATGACAGAGGGGACTGTAATGATATTGCTATATCATCTTATCAATCTGTTTACATTTATAGAGACTCTGCCTATCTTATCTTGATTGACAATATAAACAGTTACACGTGCTTAAAGTTCATTGACTTTATCTAGACATGACACACTGGGGTTTTATAACATGTGCAGTTCTATATCATGTAGTCTTACAATAAACATGTATTAATTACTGTAAATTCAGAAATTATTGCATGCATTTATTATTGTGATTTTTCAAGAATGGACAAAAATGCGAGTTTTATTATTGCGATTTAGAAAAAAAGTGCATACAGGTCTAAATTTTAGTTATCAGAATGCGAGTTCTTATTATTGCGATACTCACACAGTCGCATTATTCGCATTAATAAAAACCTCGCAATAATTTCTGAATTTACAGTATATGGATTAACTCAATTGGCCTCTAACAATGGTAACCTAACAGGGACAGGATAAAAAAATTTCCATTTAGATGAGATGTGCCAATGCTTATACAACTGCATACCAAATATCATTAACCTACCATAAATAGTTCCCCTTAAACTGACCTTATCACAAACTTGAACTTATTGTTGACGCCACTGGAAACAACATACATAAGTCTGGCATTTTGTCTCTGTCAAGGCGAGACAAAAACCCTAAAATAGCCTAATTTTGAAAGCTTGGCATTAATATTTAGATATGAGTTAATGCTTTCCCATAAATAAATATTTTTCTGCAAGATGTCTAAAACAAAGATGTTTATGTAGGCTAAATATCTTTTGGGTTAGGCGTTGGCTCATATCAATTTAGCCAAAACTATGTGCAAAATGACCATTTTAAGTTAAATATGTAAATTTAAACATGTTCACGACATCATTGTGACATCACAACTGACAATACTGTCCTAAAATTTCCAGATTAAAGCATTAAAACTTAGAAGTAAGTGACTGAACTAGCACAGCCCTTTTTAATTAAGGGGTTGGTACATTCCATGTAACTTGGTACTAAATATTCTCAAAAAAGAAAATTCTTAATGTTTATTTACTAGTTTATTAATCGTATGTCATACACAGCTTTATACACCCCACTTGTGGCATTCTACAATAAATATATATATGTCAAGCTAAAATTGCAATCATCCCGTAGAATGCATGCCCTGCAGTTATACACTTTGTACCGTGGAGGACAATGCTCTTTATTTAATAGACCTTTTTTAATGCAAATTGCAATTATTTGCAAACAAATACCAGTTCAGAAATTGAATAATTTATATACATGCATGTCATCAATGTAGTGGTAGAGTTGTATGTTATGAATCCATAGTTTCAATGTAATTACACCAGTTGCCATGCACTCTATCAGGTTCACGTTTTCTTTTGAGGTATAAAATGAATGCTTTTACCCCATACTCAATACCTGCTTTGTTCTTTTTAATTAAAAACATTTCTACAATTCTAGGCTTATTTGAAAACTATGATATTTCACTTTGCCATTATGTGATAGTATGTGTTAATACTTCTAAATCTTTATTTTCAAATTTAGAATGTTTTTAGGTATAAAAAATGTAACTGAAATTTTCAAATCCTAAATATGTTTTCTTCCATTTCAAATTTTTGTTTAGGTGACATTAAATTTGCATTTACAATCTTATATGGTACCTTATTTTTAAGCATTCTAGTGGAAAATAAAATTGATTTAATGTAGCAATTCATCCAAAAAATGTAAGGAGGAAATAGCTATAAAAAGTACCAATCGATGTACAACAGATAATTTACAAAGGCACTCTCTAATTTCCGCCTCAATGTTATTGTAGTCATCATATCAGCTAGAACTAATATTCATTTCGCTATTGCTCGTATATGTTTTACATTATTAAAACTACTGTACTGAAAACAATTTTTTTGAGAAGTTTTGTATACTTTTAGTTGAATGAAATGGAGCAAATATATATTTCCCGTGATATACTAGTATAAGTGTCAAAAAAAAATTCTAATCGACATCAGGTCAAAATTGCTTCTTTTCCGAAAATACAATGTACATGTATACCTAATTTATGGACGCATATCTGTGATAGGAGACATAAACAACAACAACAAAAAACCAACATAAAGCAGTATTATTTATTCAAGTGAAACATTATTTTCCCTCGAAATACTTTTTTGTTCCCTCCATATATCCTTTTAAGTGTTCCTATACATATGTTTGTCTTTGGCCTTGTTCACACCAAATGCTGCATACTGTAAACCTGTCCACAATTAGTTTCATGTAATGAATACTATGATTCCAAAAATCTCAAAATTAAAATATAAAACAACAATAGCTTAAAAGTATGCACTTAATTTTGTGTAACACTTAGGCTGTGTTCACATTGAGCTAAACTCTGTGTGGTGTAAGTGTAGTCCACACTTTAATTAAACTCTATAACGTTCCCATTGATAAAAATCAATGTTTACATGTAGTTTAAAACAGGTTTTGACTACATGCAGTCAATAGTAAATGTATACCTTGTGTGGGATAAGCATACATCAAACAAGATATAACAAGAATGTGTCCATAGTACACAGATTCCCCACTCGCACTATCATTTTCTATGTTCAGTGGACCATGAAATTGGGGTCAAAACTCGGCATTTGGCATTTATACAAACAAACCAAGTTTGTATTCTGTTGTCTTGTATTGTAATATTTTTCTGTAGTCTCATATTTTATTTTTCTCCAGTCTAATGTTGTATATTTATTGAGTCTCATAAAGTGAAATATTGTTTCTGTACTTTTAGTGTGAGGTTGTCTAATTCTTGTATAGTTGTTAGAGTGGTCTGCAAATACTCCTTGTTTATGCCTCTAGTGTCAGTGATCAAAACATTCCAGGTCACCAGTGGAAGGCTTACTAAATTTCTAGAGACATTTTTATTTACCTTTTCCAAAGATCAAGGTATCAATATGCAAGCCTTCCATTGATAAGATGAAATGTTTAATGATCACATCAACCTATATTTTAACTGATGTAACTATTCAGGTAAAATTATGTTCTGTTTGTATTGATGAGCAAGTCCTGACAACCCACACTTATTTAAAGTAACACTCTCCTAATAGAACAAATCTCAAGTAAAGTCCAGATCTCATCCTTGTAATTGAGCAAATACCATACCAAATGTAACAAAAGGGGTATCTGTGTGTAAACCAAAAACATAGTCTCAGCAAAATCATACTGGCTTAAAGCAGAAAGATATTTTAGAATGAATAATAATTTTATTATAAAAAACAATCAATCAATCTGGTTTTGGCCCTAGGGAAACACTCAGCATACAAGACAATTTTTGAGTTCCTGCCTGAGCAAGTCAGCTTGCAACCTCCAGTGTGAGGAAGAACCTGCCTGCCCTACAATATGCCAGTCGGGGAATGTGAAGCGAGGGTTCTCCACTTAGGTGATGAGACTAGGCGTCTCATCTGCAGCCAGGGTGTGCAAGGTCTGCATGGGGATAGCCCATGTGCTAGTAGAGTAGCAGGGGTCTATCAAACTGGCACTGGAATAAATTTGATAAAATTTGTCCCCGAAATGCTTGGGGATGAATGAAATTTTAGAAATAATCAGGGATAAAATTCCATCAAGGAATTAAAATTAATTAAATAAAATATATATCACTAGTAAAAGCTGAACTGTTTCCCTTGTCATGAAACATTACTGAAGGTGTTAGGAAGGTGGATGGTGGGCGGTAAATTAAATAATAGCACTGTAAAACTATATCAACTAGTCAAGACTGCTATGAACCAAGAAAGTGATTATACAAAGACCATGCATATGGCTTTACACACAGATAGGGTACATCAATCATTCAGTGGGAGGAGTCTGGCCTCACTGACCTTTAGATAATATACTAATTGTTGTGTAATTAATTTTTATAAGATCTGGTATCATAATCTGCATTTCCTCACCAACAGAGATTATTTATGACATGTATCTGATTAAGAAAAGATTAGTGAGCCTCCTAGTGAGATTCCAGTTGTAACTTCAAAGTGTCAAATGCCAGGGAAATTAACCTCAAGATATAACAAGTGGTCTGTGTATGTTAATTAAATGTATCCAGAATGTCAGCATCTTTATTATCACATTAATTATTAAGTGTAAGCTGGAATGGCTATTTGTATAAACAGCACTTATATTACATATAAGTACAATATTAATATTAGAAAGATCATATCTTAAGGAACATGTGTACTAAGTTTCAAGTTGATTGGACTTCAACTTCATCAAAAACTACATTGACCAAAAACTTTAACCTGAAGCGGGACAGACGGATGAATGGAAGGACAAACGGACATACAGACGAACGAATGGATGCACAGACCGAAAAACATAATGCCCCTCGTAGGTGGGGCATAAAAAAGTGGATTTTATTATGAATATTTAAGGAAGTTACATATATTGAATAAAATGATTATAATAATATTATGAATTAAGTTATTTTATCTATTTGTATGACAAAAACTAAAAAATTGCTAATTTAAAAACATGACTAAATCTAATAGCCTTAGTGGACCATTTCATTTTCAGTGGGAGGGTGATTGTTTGCTGATAGAATATTCATTTTACACCGGTTGATAGTACGGCTAATGTATTAAGGGCGAATATTATTTTCACTTTTTGTACACAACTATTTCTTGCAAAGTCCTGCATTTTGTATGACAATATATTCATTTTCATCATGTCTTGGACAAAATTATTTTTTCAGTTAGTTTCAGTCAAGACTTTTCATTTCCAAAATCACCCCGTGGGTTTCTTTGGGAATAGAAATATGGTCACTTAGGTCTTCTTCCGATTGGCCATAAAACCCTTGCTAAAGTGGGGCGTCCGTTTGGCTGTACGGGATGTACAAGTACTCAGCCATGTCTGGTCAGAATGGGGACATTGAATCCGACGTCTCGTGTAGATAGAGTGCCACTCTCTGCACATTAAGAACCTTTGCAACAACTCCTTGAGGGGTTGGTAGGTGGCCTGTTGCAAGGCAAAATTTTTGTCTATTTCAAAAATACTGTCATTCCAAATTGCCCTGATCTACATCTTGGACGGCCTCTATTACATGACCTACCTATTGTATTTACTGTGAATTTGTTCTCGTCCTGAATATGCATGAAATATTTGCCACTGGATGTTAAGCAACAGACAATCAATCAATCAATCATTTTCAAAATCACTTTTTCTCCGGTTGTTACGCTGTTTTAGCCTGTTTTAATCAATAGAACGATTTTCTTATGGCACCGATCATTCATCTTTGTAGGAAAAGCCATATTTGTATTACATAAATAATAAAAACAACCATTTTAAAACATTTTTTAAACTCCACGTTGAAACCCCCAACTCTTCTTTTTCAATGGAATTAACGGATTGTTATCACTTCTCTCCTGATAACTTAAAAATATATTTTTTTCTCTATATAATTGGTACATACGACTAACAAGTTATATTTTCACACAATTCTATGTTATGTACATGTAAATTACGTGTATATGTTGTTTACTGGTGTGAACAATTTTCATGTACAGTTAATTAAAACCGATTTACAGATGAGAACAAATTTAATGTGAAACCAGTGTACATTACATGAAACTAATTGTAAACAGGTTTACAGTACTCGACGTTTGGTGTGAACACAGCCTTAGAAAGCATATAGATGTATAAATGTCCTGTTCACCTGGTTGAATCTGCCATTGAAATAAATTAAAGCTGTATATGAAGCATATTTATTAATTTTATCATCCCCATTATAAATGTTGCTACGAACAGAATACTGGTATATATAATAAATACAAAAAATGTCACGATTTTCCAAGGTGACATGACAAATTAATGAAAGTGGCGACAGCCCCCAAAAAATGCCCCTTATCCCCATTTGTTCTTATGGTTTGACTGAGATTCCAAGGGTCAGTTTTCAAGGAAATATCAGTTATAGCATGTATGAGGTTCAATTTTTGGTTTAAGTTACTTTGAAATCAAATCAAAATGAAACTAATGGTATGCATGTTCATTATGCAGAGAAACAAATATGCAAAATTAACATGGATATGTAATAGTGCGAGAGGGGATTGGTGTCCTATGGATACATATTCTTGCACTGATTAAAAAAGTTAAACTGTAAATTTTACTTTTCCGGAAAAAAAGTAACTTGCCCTGAATTTCCCAATAAATATTAAAGTGTTTTACTGTAAGATGTATGATTCTTAAAACTGTTTTGTGTCGCAATATAAATGATGTTTGTGATATTGTTTATGTGTATAAATAAAAGGAGGTATGGGGTTTACATCAATGAGACAGAAATACAAAAGCAAAAAACAACCAAAAAACATCTAGAGGGCAACTAATATTTTGTCCATTTCCCCAGACACCTGTTAAATTTTACTGTTTCTTTCATCTGACAAGCTTGGTGTTTTGCAGAGCATTGATAGGCCACCAAAGTGTCGTTCTATCTATTAATTTACCAACAAATGAGTAAAACTTTAATCAGCAAGTTGTTGGTGTTTCCTACAAATTGTGCAACAATTTAATTTATTTTCAAAGGTTTCTTCACTGGAAGGCCAGGTGAAATTTATAAACCACGACGTCTGGAATTCTTGTTGCCGTTTTTTTCCACATTCCATATCTTTCTCAGCCTGCGTTTATTTTCATTCTTTTTGTCTTGATAACAAGGTCAAGGTGTTTTTATCAGGTATTATCCAAAATTTCGATAAAACTCAATCATGAAAAATTAAAATAACACATTGGTTAGATGGTGGATAAAACCTAATTGATGATCCTGGGTCAACGGAGAAAAATAACACAATGTTTATGATACCCAGATTCGCATATTTATCTTTTTTATTTTAGCCCTTTATCATCTAAATGGAATTAATCCAGGATATGTTCTTAGTAGATATCAAGTTTTGGTAAAATCTCATGAGTCTGGTATCACTCTAAGACTATACCTCATAAGCCCAATCTTAGTAGCCTCATATACTAAAGAATTTCAATACTGCTGGCTGAGTAAACAAGTATGACATTCAGGTAGTGTTTTTGACTTAACAACATTCTTGACAAGACCTGTACAGTTGACTGACTTTTAGTCAGGTAGTCACTTAGCAACAACTTGTCACCCTTGTAAACAAAGACTACTGTCACCCTTATAAACTTAAAGACCACCACTGTTACATTACTTGCTATTTAGACTCATAACATGTTGACTCAACAACCTAAGAAACTCTCCACCTCCATTAATTTGTTTGGAGTAAATGTTTCTAATGCATATTCCTTTTTAAAAAGTGACTTTAATGAGTCAAAATTTTGACACAATGTTTCTGGCATTATAAACACCAAATTCTGTGAAAATGAGAATGTTCTCAACTTTAATTTTTGACATCTCAAAAAACACATTTTTCACAAAAAAACAAAACAAAATGTTGCCAAATTTGTGAAAACTAAAGTTGTGGGTATCTTTTCATCTGAAAACAATGGAAATGACTTTGATTTTCAGTTCCTTATCAAATTCTTGTCAAATGAACAATTCAAAGTTGACTTATCTCAGACTTTTTTTTGGCTTTTGTGGTTGAAATCTCTATTTCTCTGTAAACTCTGCATTCATTTCATGGTTTTGCTTAAAATATATTAAATTTCTACAAATTTGTAGCAAAAACAAACAAGTAAAACTGTGAGCTACTGCTCACTGATGATACCCCCGCCGAAATATTTCGGTAAACAGGAAGTTGTTGAGTGATGAATCTGAAAACACATCACACAGTATAGCTGACTTATATAAACCCTGAAACCAAATTTCAGAAATCCTTGTCAAGTGGTTCCTGAGAAAAATGTGACGAAAATTTTCAACTTGGCTATCATGTGTAAAATAGTACAAGTGTTCGGTAAACAGGAAGTTGTTGAGTGATGAATCTGAAAACGCATCACACTGTGTAACTTACTTATATAAACCCTGAAACCAAATTTCAGAAATCCTTGTCAAGTAGCTCCTGAGAAAAATGTGACGAAAATTTTCAATTTGGCTATCATGTGTAAAATAATACAAGTGTTCGGTAAACAGGAAGTTGTTGAGTGATGAATCTGAAAACACATCACACGTTGTAACTTACTTATATAAACCCTGAAACCAAATTTCAGAAATCCTTGTCAAGTTGTTCCTGAGAAAAATGCGACGAAATATTCATGGGACGGATGGACTGACTGACTGACGGATGGACTGACGGAAGTACAGACAGAGGTAAAACAGTATACCCCCACTTTTTTAAAGCGGGGGTATAAAAATGGTGAAACTACTATATATTGTAAGATGTGGTGCTGTTACTTGTGTTGTTAAGTTTATTTATTGTGAGCATTACTCAGTAATGCTAGCGTATAAAATGGGGAAAATTTGACACAGTTGTTCCATAATCTTCTCTGTGTCTAACTTTTTCACTCTAGTCATTTGTCAGTCTGATACAATACTTCCTTAGTGCAGCCAGTCATTCACAAAGTAAAAATTCTCAGTAGAAAAGGAAATGTTGTTAGCCATCTTGTTAATTCTAACAAGCTTTGGGGCCACCGATTACCTTATGACTAGCTATTATGAGCCAAAAGACTGTACCTGGTGGAACACTATTCTCATCTACAGAGTTGATGTAGGATCTTTTCTTTCTCTTGATGCTGGACCTTAAATTACCTTAAATATACAAGAGAAATTATATAACATAAATAGTTAAACAGGCTATATAAAGTGCGAATTTGAAGAGCATTGAGGACCCAAAATCCTGTCAAATATAGCTAAGGTAATCTATTCTTTGGTAGAAAATCCTGAAAATGGCACCTTCCTTGTGAGGGACCATACATGGTGAGGGTTAATGATTCCTGATAAATCAATGAAAATCTACAAAACAAAAATCCCTTATCAAGTGCATTTTACTTACTGGTTTTCATCTGTGTTTGGAGGTATTTTCTTTGCAAACGAGCGATTCTCCGTCTTTTTCTCCTTTTTTTACAATGACAAGGTGGTCCATTGTCGTTCAGCATTAGATCTTTTGTTTCATCACCTGGACGACACTTCATCAGACGTGGAAGCTTTCTTCTTGGGTCATGTACACACTGATACTTCTGAATAGCAAAAATAACAATTTATAATTATTTCAGATATTTTGCTTTACATATTAAAAATATATTGGACTATTACTAGAACGTAATTACTACTTTAATTTTTCATAATAATATGATATCTATACTACTAAAATAACAAGGTCCAATTTGTTAGCCTGCATGACGTTAAAACAACGAATCAAAGAATTCAACTTTATATATAACTAATATAGGACAATGGTGTTGATTAAAAATTACACCATTCCAGGCCCTTTTGTTTTCCACATAATTAATATTACCAATAAATAACAAGTTCCGGGTCAAATCTGATACCGATACCAATAGTATCTGTTACCTTATCTGTACGTTCCGCCACTGTCAGATGCACCACCAAACGGTGTATTTGGGATTTGATATGTACACAAGTCATAATCCCACCTGAATTTTGTCATTTTACAGGGACTGACACTACTAAATTCAATCATTGACCAAAAAAATATATCTACAAGTAGTTTCTGGTTTTAGTAAGAAAACCAGGATGGATTCAAACAGAAAGATTTTGAAAGCAGAGAAAACTGTGCACCTTATAATCAGCATGACTTTCTCAAATGGCAATATGAATACTAAAAATCCAGGCTGAAAATAAGACGTAGGTACTTTAATTCAGTCAAGGACCCACGACTTCGCAGGTGTGTTCTAGTTACTTTTAAGATACCAAACTATAAAGTGAACCTTTCTGTAGATAGGGAGGAAGAATGAACAAAAAGTTATAGAGTTTGTTGTGCTTACTATACCCCTACTCGTAATTCATAGTATGGGAAACAGGAAGTGGGTATCCGACAGATCTGAAGAGTGCTTACACATTACAACTCATCACTGCTAAGCTGCTGACTAAATATAAAGTCATTCTGATAAGTAGTACTGTCAATACCTGGATTTTGGCATTGCACAAGGTCATTTTTTTCTCTGACTGTTAATGATGTCTTTACACTAAATCCATCAGATGTTGGATGTGTACTGATTGATATTTTAGTCTTAGATACATGATTTTTTTATTCGTTGTTATTGGCTTTGAACTAGCTTCCTCAGAGTTCAGTATTTTTGTGATTTAACTTTTTTTTCAGTAACTGCAAGTATTCTCAGATCTGTCCTTAGTGTCTTTATTTGTTGTGGGGATGTATAAATACCCTGCAACGTCTGGTCTGTGTTTTTTATTCGTTGTTTTTCTGCT
This sequence comes from Mytilus coruscus, assembly GCA_017311375.1. Classification (NCBI taxonomy): domain Eukaryota; kingdom Metazoa; phylum Mollusca; class Bivalvia; order Mytilida; family Mytilidae; genus Mytilus; species Mytilus coruscus. Next base: position 21,912,646 of record CM029606.1, on the reverse strand, counting down.
TTGTATCGATCTGATGAGTTAAGCCCTTTTCAACTGATTTTTATAGTTTGTTCTTATGTTGTACTGTTACACCTCTGTCCCAGGTTAGGGGGATGTTTTAGCCCCACCTTACTAGTTCAACCCAGCCACATTCTGTATGTATATATAACTACAGGATCTAGAGAGCCTGTGTCGCTCACCTAGGTCTATGTGCATATTCAACAAAGGACACTCTCCAACATTGTAGATGAGAATATAATTCATGACAAAAATCTCCTTTTTTGTTGATCTTGTATTGGTGATCATTTTGTCTGTTTACTTTCTCTCTGTCTTCTTTAGTTTTTGCTCAAAACACAAAAGAGGTGAAAAAAATCATCATTTAAGGGCAATCACTCCTATAAAGAGTGACAGTCTACTAACTATATCAGCAAAATTTGACTTGTTTGTAGATCTTGCCTTGCTGATCATTTCTGCTATTCAAATTTCCTATTATCTATTTTAATTTTTATCATATAAGGCAAAACGCAAAAAAAATTGGTAAAAATAGTCATTAAAGGGCAATAACTCCGATAAGGTGTCATTGGACAATTTCCTCCATGTTGTCTTAATTGTAGATCTTGTCTTGAAAACCTGCGACGACGCCGGACGACGACGCCAACGTTTTTTTTTTTTGCGTATAAAATCATCATTTAAGTTTCTATCTATCATTATAATTTTTATGATATAAGGCAAAAACGCAAAAAAACTGGTAAAAATTATTATCAAAGGGCAATCAGTGTCTTCCCTAGAAAATTTTTCATGCATGGTGGGTCCATGGTGGATTTGCAACGCGGTGTGCTACGCTTCTTTTTCAGAATTAGTTACATTACATAATTTATATGTTTAAAGCCATATACCAATCTAATTGTTTTATTATAGGTACAGCAATTCATATAAGTCATGGAACTTTAAAGTATTTATTACAGATGAGAGGAATTAATGAAAGACCTTATAAAGAATAATAAAAATAATCCAGTCTGCAATAGTTATTTACAAATTAATGTCATGTACACATTATTTTGTTGATATCTTCCTCTGTTTCAACTTTCCAAAGGTCACCACACATTTTTCAAAATCAAAATCTTCCTCCTTTGGTCCTTCAATTGATATATCCATTAAGCAATTCAGCACTTTTTGGCATAGTCTGTTTCTCAAAGGTGTTTTAACTGTTTAAACATGAAAAACACCTTTCACAATCAGCTGTTGAAACTGCAAAACAAGACCAATTGCTGCATACTTAGACAGACAAGGATACAAAGTTCCAAGACTGGCAACTTTGTTCATTGTCTGCCTAAATGTCATGTCTTTACATTCTTTCACTAACAGTGTCATCGGTTTGCTGATAGAATGGTTTCAGCATCAACAGCAAGTTGTTAAATAAAACTTTGAATGTCATCATTGCTTCACAGAGATTTTACAGGAAACAATAAAAAAAGTTTATTTGCGTTAATTACAGAAGTCGTCAATAAAGACTACCTGACATACGGACATACGGATGACATATTTGGCAATTACCTGTTTGGAAACTAAGCTGACATTTTATCTCATGACAATTAACTTTTTTTTTTTTAAATACATTCCTGTCCGATTTATTTATAACGCTTCATAATTGTAAAAATCCTATCTTGCCGAAGTGAAAGAAATTTAGCCCCACTTGTGTAAAAAATGGCAAATGAATCCGCTACGCTTAAGCTTATGACCCACTGAATTAAAAATAGAACAACACAAGTTTATTAAAAACAATATTTCCATAAATAACTACGTATGTTTTGAAAGTTTTTCTATCAAATCTTTTAAATATTTCATAAGACACGTCTTTTTCTCGGCCCAGTGGCGGTGATGTGTATTCTTTGATATAATCAATCAACCGCGACTAATCTAAAAATAACTGATGGTTGTGACCAAACAAAAAATAATTCATCGATGTAAATATAGCTGATGAAGAAAAAACTGTGAAACTTTATTCAAAAAAAAGTTTTGTCCATTCTCGGTGAAATTACGTTAGTTTTATTTTATAATACCAGAGACTATACCAAATTTAAAATTTCTACTCTTTAAAGATCACAGTAAAATAACGATGTCAAACACCCGTTTTTTGGTGAAATTTATACTGGAAAAGGTTAAACTTTTTATTTAGCACAGAAAGATATGCATTGGAGATTAATCTGACCATTTATTAATCAGCTAACTGACAACTTCTATTATGTAACTGAAGTCTCGATATATAACCAACTAATCAAGAAGGTTGTAAAATCCCGGCATTTGCGACGTGATGCATCCACTTATCAGTTGGATGAGTTTAAAACACCTGTGGAGTGTTGTTACTTGTCACTTCACTTTCAAAATATCAATAATAAATATTTTACACAGTTATAATTTTCACACATAGCGGGATGCCTTGCGGCAATGATGAAAGCATGGCAGTCGAAATTTAAGCGTAGCGGTATTGCAATGCTTAAATAGCCTAGGGAAAACACTTGCAATAACTCTAATAAGGAGTTGACTGATGATTTCGACCATGCAGACTTATTTGTAGAAACTGTCTTGCTGATCATAACTCCTATAAGAAATCCTCTGACAGTTTTGACGTAAATGGACAATTGGTAGAGCTCGACATTATGAATGTTACTGCCCCTGTCAGATTTTCTCAAATCTATTTATAACAGTTTTCAAAATAATAGACAAAACTTGCATTTGACCTTTATGTTCTATTTTTAGCCATCTTGTCAGCCAGGGTCGTCGGACACATTTTTTTAACTAGATACCCCAATGATGTTTGTGGCCAAGTTTGGTTAAATTTGGTCCAGTAGTTTCAGAGAATAAGATTTTTGTAAAAGTAAACAGATGAAGACAACACATGACTGACGCCAAGTGATGAGAAAAGCTCACTTGGCCCTTGGGGCAAGGTGAGCTAAAAACAAGAAGATGTGATATGACTCCCAATGAGACAACCCTTTACCAGAGACCAAATGACATTTAAGTTAACAACTATAGGTCACCGTACAGCCTTCAACAATGAGCAAAAGACATTCCACATAGTCAGCTATTAAAGGCATGAAATGACAAATGTAAAACAATTCAAACAAGAAAACTAATGGCCTGATTTATATACAAAACAATCAACGAAAAAATAAATATGATATACAGCAACAAATGACAACCAATGAATTAAAGGCTCCTGTCTTGGGACAGGCACATACAGAATGTGGCAGGTGCCTTTCCCAAGTCAGGAGCCTATAATTCAGTGTTGCTGTATATCATATTCGTTTTTTTTTTTCACTGTTTTGTACATAAATCAGGCCGTTAGTTTTTTCTTTGAATCATTTAACATTTGTCATTTCAGGGCCTTTTCAGGCTGACTATGCGGTATAGGTTTTGTTCATTGTTGAAGGCTGTACGGTGACCTAAAGTTCTATGTCATATGGTCTCTGATTGGGTGTTGTCTCATCTTATTTTCTTATTTTCTTAAATTCTCAGTTTAAAACTTAAGATATAATTCAGAACCTAAGATTAAAACTCTCTCAGACAAAGTAGACCTAAGTTGAATTTGGCTATTCTTTTAAGATCCCTTTTGGTCAAATAGCTCCTCACCTATTCAGGTTTTTATACACCACTGGCTTTTAAATTTTTAGATTTGAGTGTCCCTGATGAAGGTAAAGTCAGAAAAGTTCTTTGGATACACAACATTTTTAAAGTGTTATTTTCATATTATATATATTATATACAATTCAATTTGATAACTCAATATGCTGTACCTGATCTTCTTTACATGGAGGTTGGTTTTCTGGTTTAGCACATTCTTTGTATATTCGTCTCTGTTTAGGTGTTGCATATCGTAAAAGGTTGTCTGGCATATTTGGCATGGAAACAAGATTTTCCATAAATGTTCTCTTCTGTTCTCTCATCATATCTTTATATCTCTTCCCTGTAATTTTCCTGGAAATACATTTATCATAGTTCAAAATACATATAAATAAATAAACTCAAGGTTTTAAAGTTCTCAGGCATATGATACTTTATCAATGCTTAATCACAGAACTGCTAAATGCTATTTCCACAGGTTTTTTTAAAGCTCAAATCAGATATTATGTACTGCAACATTATTTTTTTTTTGATAAGTTCTGGTACTGGCAATCCAACGATTAAAATTTTGGAAGAAAAGTCTTTTTTCATTAATCCACCAACAACAGCTAGCATTCACAAAAAGTTAAAACAGCCAACAATTCAGAGTAATGATTCAAAAATAATACCCTCTTTCTAACAGGACTGTATCACCCCATGGCTTTCTTGTCTTTACAAACCCTTTACTGTCAACACTAAAATATAAAGAAGGGAATATATCAAACAAAAAGAATATTGGTTTTTAATTTTTTGTTTACCTATGTATGATATTTCCTAACATCTATTCTATTCAAGGTCAGATGAATACTGTCTGACAGGCATGAGGACCTTGCAAGGTACGCACGCACATACTAAATATAGTTATCCTAATACTCATAATAAGAGAGAAATTATTATTACAAAAAATGTTTTTTCAAATAGTCACTGAACCATGAAAATGAGGTCAAAGGACAATAGACATCTGACAGATGGAAACTTCATAACATAAGGTATCTATATACAAAGTATGAAGCATCCAGGGGTTCCACCTTCTAAAATATAAAGCTTTTAAGTAGTTAGTTAACGCTGCCACCGCCGTATCACTATCCATATGTTGAGCTTTCTGCAACAGAAGTCGCAGGCTCAACAAAAACTTAGAGACCATAATTTGAACAAGCATTCATACACGATTAACAAGCCACATTATTTATGCAACTGTCCCATGCCAGGAACCTGTATTCTAGTGTTATTTGTTGGTTGCTATCTGTCATACTTGTTTTTCACATAATGTTAAAACTTTTATCAGGCTTATAGTTGTCCTTTTTAATATACTGCACTTTTTGCTATTCAGGCCCCTATGGTGACATTTAGTTGTTTATTTTCTCCTTCTTTGGTGGACAGTTGTCTCATTGGTAATCATATCATATCTCCAGACCTTATTTTTATATTTATAATATTGAAATCACCTAATGAAGCAGTATTAAGATGTCACAATTAACTAACCTCATTTTATGAATGCATAGTACTGACAAAAGTTAGAATGGAAGTACAATCTGTAATCTCTGAAATGTTACTTACTTTTGAGGATCTCTGTAAGCTTTTATCAGTCTCAGAATTGATTTTCCATCAAAATGGTCTGGAATTTCTAAACCAGCTATATCTAAGATTGTTGCAGCTATATCTATATTTAAAACCATATTAGATATTCTGTAATCATAAATACTTACAGTTAGCGTAACAAGCAGTTGCAGCATATATATGAAGCTGAAAATATCCAATATCTGCAATTTCAATAAACCAGATAGAGTTTTGTCCTAAATTTATATCAAAATCTACTTCACATATCACTGTTGACAAGAGTTAAAATGCAAGTACGGTTGTGTTACGTTATCTTATAAGACTGTAACCTCATTTTCTGTAAGCTTAAGAAAGCTATTATTTTGATTCTGTTTGTAAATGGAACTCTCAGTTCTCAGATGAAATTGTATCCATCTAAATTTGGAGAAAACTCTTTCTTCTTGAAAAATTACTGTACTATGCATCTATCTTTCCTCCAGCCATATTTTTTGTTTATCAGGAATGCCAATAATATTTTCAAATCAATTTTCTAACAGAGCCTTATGCTCCACAATTGCATTTTGTTGTTTTCATAGAAACAAAGGAGGAAATAATCATTGGAGAAAAATAATGAAACTTTGAAACTTTATATTTCACTAAAGGTCTCACATGAGGCATGATTGTACAAACAAACAATATAAACAAACATAATGCATGAACAAAATTATACATAAGTAGTTCAATTAATATATAAGAGTTGTCTTTCTTATTGCACATATTTAAAGATAATTAACTAAGTATCTCATGAACATGAAGATTGCTTCATTAAGAGAAATTGGATTTCCAATGTAAACAAAATGGACCATAACAGAAATCAGTTGTCTCCAGATGAAACACTGTGATGGAATAATTTAAAACCAGAGCAAAGAGGTCTGATATTGCCTGAATATTTGAAAAGTCCCACTCAACTGCTCATAATTTTCTAAAATGATGAATAGTTAGTTCAGTTGAAAAGGTCCATCAAAGTCAATGTTCTCGCCAGGGTGTTATAGAACCATGGTACAATGTTGCTATATTTTTTACTATGGTGCTATCTGAATATATTCTATAATAGAATGCTTTAAAAATGCAGGGCTAGCATTTTAGGGAAACAGACCTATTTCAAATCCCATGGTGCTATTTGAAAATACTTGGAACAGCATTCGAAGTGGTACTCAGTTACATTGCATCACATGATAAGAACAAAATTTTACCAATGTGAAAGCTATCAGAAGGAATACCATCACTGCCATTACTATAAAAATAAGAAGATGTGGTATAATTGCCAATGAGACAACTCTCCACCAGAGACCAAATGACATAGAAGTGTATCAGTACAACATAAGAACAAACTATAAAAATAGTTGATGTGGCAAGGAATTTATACATCCTCACAGCAAAAAAGATACTAAGATATAAGAGTACTCTCAGTTATTGACAACTAGTTCAAAACCAATAACAACTAATAAAACAAGAGTGCACACACTGAACTGGCTCGTCTATCTTACTTATCATTGAATTCATGTTGAAAGTCTGTAATATGACATAACCTTAACATTATCAATGTTATATAAACTAGGTCAAGGTCAGATGAACCATACCAGACAGACATGTACACCTTACAATCATTCCATACACCAAATACAGTGGTCCTATAGCTGTTAGTGCCTGAGAAACAGATCAAACCACAAAATCTTAACATTGACCAATGAACCATGAAAATGAGGCCAAGGTCATATGTACTCTGCCAGACAGATATGTTCACCTTACAATCATTCCATACACAAAATATAGTTGAGCAATTGCAAATGAGGTCAAGGCCATATGAACCATGAGAGACAGACATGTCACCTCACAATTGTTCCATACACTAAACATAGTTGACCTATTGCTTACAATATCTGAGAAATAGACCAAACCACAAAAAATAAAAATTGTCTAATGAACCATGAAATGAAATGGAATGGAACCCATATTCAAAATAAAGTTATGCTATTATTCATAATAAAAGAACAGAGTTCCAATGTCCCCTGAGTTGCACATATTTTATCTGTCCATGGTCCAAAAGGGCAATAACTAAAAAAAAACCACTTTTTTTCCTTTTTTAAAACTTTTCATTAATATCTTAGAGAAATGAAGGCTTGAGAGAAAATGCAATGCAATTTCTGATATAATTAATATTTCCAAGGGGCATTACTCTGTTAAAAACTAAATGTGTCGGAACGACACGAATGGCCCTGTCTCAAAAAGTTGAAAAATATGCATTTCAACAAAACATGTGGACACAAACATGCATGGATAGTATCCACCTCTCAAGACCAATACTAGTTCAAGTTGATGAAAAGTTTCCTTGATCAATGAGTTGTTTAATTTCAAACTATCAGCAAACAGGAAGTGGATGTAATGCAAATCTAACAAAATGTGTTGAAACAACATGAAAATCAGCATAGCGGAACGAAACATAAATTTGATCAGTAACTCATCTTGGTTAACTCACATATCAAAAATCACATATCTGAAGGCTTTTAGAAAAAAAGTCTGTATAACTGTGATTTTCAACAATTTTCAAAGTCCAAAACCTGTAATTTCAGCAAAAATCAGCAGAAGGGAACGATCTTAAACTTGACCTGTAACACATCATGGTTAACTCACATACAAAAAATCAGCCTAATATCTGAAGGCATTTAGAAATAAAATGCTCCGCAGGGCGCAGCTTGATACGACCGCAGAGGTCGAACCCTGAATAGTTGGGGCAAGTATGGACACAACATTCAAGCTTGATACAGCTCTGAATTTGGATTGTGATTAAATATTTGACACAGCATAGGTTTCTGACACAGAATAAATGTGGTCTAAGAACTTAAAAATTTTAAACTGGACATTCACCTATTATGGTCCAATATCCAAAATCTAAATACATGGTTAGATTCAGCATATCAAAGAACCCCAATAATTCAATTTTTTATGAATTCAAACAAAGTTTAATTTTGGACCCTTTTGACCTCAATGTGGAAAAAATTGATAACGGGGCCCAAAAATCAAAAATCTAAATACATGGTTAGATTCAGCATATCAATGAACCCCATATATTCAATTTTTGTTGAAATCAAACAAAGTTTAATTATGGACCCCGATTTGGACCAACTTGAAAACTGGGCCCATAATCAAAAATCTAAATACATGTTTAGATTCAGCATATCAAAGAACCCTAAGAATTCAATTTTTGTTAAAATCAAACTAAGTTTAATTTTGGACCCTTTGGACCTTAATGTAGACCAATTTGAAAACGGGACCAAAAATTAAGAATCTAAATACACGGTTAGATTCGGCATATCAAAGAACCCCAATAATTCAATTTTTGATGAAATCAAACAAAGTTTAATTTTGGACCCTTTTCACCTCAATGTGGACAAAGTTGATAACGGGGCCCAAAAATCAAAAATCTAAATACATGGTTCGATTCAGCATATCAAAGAACCCCATATATTAAATTTTTGTTGAAATCAAACAAAGTTTAATTTTGGACCCCAATTTGGACCAACTTGAAAATTTGGCCCATAATCAAAAATCTAAATACATGTTTAGATTCAGCATATCAAAGAACCCTAAGAATCAATTTTTGTTTAAATCAAACTAAGTTTAATTTTGGACCCTTTGGACCTTAATGTAGACCAATTTGAAAAAGGGACCAAAAATTAAGAATCTAAATACACGGTTAGATTCGGCATATCAAAGAACCCCAATAATTCAATTTTTGATGAAATCAATCAAAGTTTAATTTTGGACCCTTTGGACCTCAATGTGGACCAATTAAAAAATGGGCCCCAAAATCCAAAAACCTAATACACGATTAGATTCAGCATATTAAAGAACCCCAAGAGTTCAAGAATAAAACCCCATTGAAATTGGTCAAGAAATAAGCAATTTATACAAAGTATCTTCTTTTGCACAATACTGTGCAATTGAATATTTCTTGCAATTGCGCAATACTGTGCAATTGAATATTTCTTGCTATTGCGCAATACTGTACAATTGACAATTTCTTGCTATTGTGCAATATTGTGTGCTATTGGATATTTCTTGCTATTGCGCAATACTGTGCAATTGAAGATTTCTTGCTATTGCGCAATACTGTGCAATTGAAAATTTCTTGCTATTGCACAATACTTATTATATAATAATTTACACATCCTGTTTGGTGTGTATCTCCTACCATATCATTATTATTTGCTTTTAAATATAAATCAGAAATAACCAACTTAAATGGAAAATTTTAAAGAAAAAAAATGAAAATTTTTTTTAAAATCCCAAATTTTTGAACCCCCTTATGATTCATCACCCCCAAACTCAATCCCAGCCTTCCCTTTGAGGTATGGTACCTTGCAGTACAATTTCAGAGAGATCCATACACTTGAACACAAGCTATTGTCTGGAAACTAGAAAATTGCTTATTTTTGGCCCCTTTTTGGCCCCTAATTCCTAAAATTTTGAGGCAATTACCCCCAAAAATCAATCCCAGCATTCCCTTTGTGATATGGAACCTTGTAGTACAATTTCAGAAAGATCCATACACTTACACACAAGTTATTGTCATGAAACTAGAAAAATGCTTATTTTTTGCCCCTTTTTTGGCCCCTAATTCCTAAAATTTTGAGGCAATTACCCCCAAAAATCAATCCCAGCATTCCCTTTGTGATATGGAACCTTGTGGTACAATGTCAGAGAGATCCATACACTAACACACAAGTTATGTCTGGAAGTTACAAAAATGCTTATTTTTGGCCCCTTTTTGGCCCCTAATTCCTTAACTGTTGGTACCATAACCCCCAAAATCAATCCCAACCTTCCTTTTGTGATATTGAACCTTATGGTAAAATTTCCTAGAGATCCATTCACTTAAACTAAAGTTAGAGTGCGAAAACCAATGCGTCTTCGGACGACGACGACGACGACGACGACAACGACGACGACGACGCCAACGTCATACCAATATCATCCACAAAAATTTTTTTGCGGTCGTATAAAAAAGTCCGTATAACTGTGATTTTCAACAATTTATCAAAGTCCAAAGTCCGTAATTTCGGCAAAAATTAGCAGAGCAGAATGAAACTTAAAATTAATCTGTAACACATAATGGTTAACTCACATACCAAAAATCAGTCCAATTAATATCTGAAGGCGTTTAGAAAAAAAATCTGTATAACTGTGATTTTCAACAATTTGTCCAAAACCTGTAATTTCGGCAAAAATTAGCAAAGCGGAAGGAAACTTAAACTTGATCTGTAACTCATCATGGTTAACTCACATACCAAAAATCAGCCCAATATCCAAAGTTGTTTAGAAAAAAATTGTTTATAACGGTTTGTTGCGGAATGACAGAATGACGGAATGACAGAATGACGGAATGACAGAATGACAGAATGACAGAATGACTAAATGATGGAATGATGGCCAAGGGTAAAACTATATGGCCCCAAAAACTTTGTTGCCGGGCCATAATAATTGATCAGCACTGATTTTGGAACTTGTCCAAGAAATTGATATAAACCTATGATACAAGTTTCATAAAAATCTGGTAAGAACTGTACACATGACAGCACTAACGATGCAATTTTCCATATAATTAATGTTTCCAAGGGCATAACTCTTTTAAAAATAATTGAACGGTACAGATCTTCTAATTTGTTCGAGACTTTGTTTATATAAACCTATGATATAAGTTTTATAAAATCTGGCAAGAATTGTACAAATGCGTCGCACTGGGAACAATAAGTTAGTATTTCACTTAACGAAAAAACTGGGGTTTTTTTTCCAAGCTGTCACAGAACCATGAAAATGAGGTCATGGACAATGGACATATAACAGATGAAAATTTCATAACATAAAGTACACAAGGTATGAAGCATCCAGGTCTCATATACTGCGACTTTCATCACAGGCGAGACAAAAATTATGTATCTCAGACTAAATAAAATGCTTCGCCAAGCGCAGCCTGATACGACCACAGAGGTCGAACCCTGAACAGTTTGGGCAAGTTTAGACACAATCTTCAAGCTTGATACTATCTGAATTTGGATTGTGATCAAATTTTTGACATTATATAGGTTTCTGACACAAAATAAATGTGGTCAAAGATCTTAAAAATTTGAAATGGGACATAATTTACCTAGTATGGTCTGATATCCAAAATCTAACAACATGGTTAGATTCAGCATATAAACAAGAGTGCACACGCTGAAATGTCTCGCCTTCTGTACTAATCATTGATATTATGTTGATAGTCCTAAATATAAAGCTTTATTACAACCGTCACATAAACTTAACATTAACCAAGAAAACTAAACATTGACCAATGAACCATGAAAATGAGGTCAAGGTCAGATGAACCACACCAGGCAGGCATGTACAGCTAATAATTCTTCCATACAATAAATATAGTTGACCTATTGCTTATAGTTTAAGAAAAAACAGACCAAAACACAAAAACTCAACACTAAGCAATGAACCGTGAAAATGAGGTCAAGGGCAAATAAAACCTGCACGACTGACATAAAGATCATAAAATATTTCCATACACCAAATATACTTGACCTATTGTATATAGTATTAGAAAAAAAGACCAAAACTCAAAAACTTAACTTTGACCACTGAACCATGAAAATGAGGTCAAGGTCAGATGACACCTGCCAGCTAGGCATGTACACTTTACAATCATTCCATACACCAAATATAGTAGACCTATTGCATACAGTATAAGAAAAACAGACCAAAACACAAAAACTTAACTATTACCACTGAACCATGAAAATGAGGTCAAGGTCAGATGACACCTGCCAGTTGGACATGTAGACCTTACAGTCCTTCCATACACTGAATATACTAGACCTATTGCTTATAGTATCTGAGATATGGACTTGACCACCAAAACTTAACCTTGTTCACTGATCCATGAAATGAGGTCGAGGTCAAGTGAAAACTGTCTGATGGGCATGAGGACCTTGCAAGGTACACACATACCAAATATATAGTTATCCTATTACTTATAATAAGAGAGAATTTAACATTACAAAAAAATCTTAACTTTTTTTTCAAGTAGTCACTAAACCATGAAAATGAGGTCAAGGACATTGGACATGTGACTGACGGAAACTTTGTAACATGAGGCATCCATATACAAAGTATGAAGCATCCAGGTCTTCCACCTTCTAAAATATAAAGCTTTTAAGACGTCAGCTAATGCCGCCGCAGCCACCGGATCACTATCCCTATGTCCAGCTTTCTGCTCGACAAAAAACACCAAAAATTTACTTTTAGTTGAAATCAAACAAAGTTTTATTTTGGACCCTTCAAACCTTAATAAGGACTAATTTGAAAACAGGGCCCAAAATAAAAAATCTAAATGCACTATAAGATTCAGCATATCATAGAGCCGCAATAATTCAGTTTTTGATGAAATCAAACAAAGTTTTATTTTGGACCCTTTGGACCTCAATGTAGACCAATTTAAAAAATGGGACCCAATATCCAAAATAGTAATACAAGGTTAGAACCCCCAAAAATTAAAGAAATAATTTAATCCCATTGAAATTGGTTAAAAGATTTGTATTTATTTTCAATTGAAGATTTCTTGCTATTGAGCAATAAAATGCTCCGCAGGGCGCAGCTTGATACGACCGCAGAGGTCGAACCCTGAACAGTTGGGGCAAGTATGGACACAACATTCAAGCTTGATACAGCTCTGAATTTGGATTGTGATTAAATATTTGACACAGCATAGGTTTCTGACACAGAATGAATGTGGTCTAAGAACTTAAAAATTTTAAATTGGACATTCACCTATTATGGTCCAATATCCAAAATCTTAATACATGGTTAGATTCAGCATATCAAAGAACCCCAAGAATTCAATTTTTGATGAAATCAAACAAAGTTTAATTTTGGACCCTTTTGACCTCAATGTGGACAAAGTGGATAATGGGGCCCAAAATCAAAAATCTAAATACATGGTTAGATTCAGCATATCAAAGAACCCCATATATTCAATTTTGTTGAAATCAAACAAAGTTTAATTTTGGATCCCGATTTGGACCAACTTGAAAACTGGGCCCATAATCAAAAATCTAAATACATGTTTAGATTCAGCATATCAAAGAACCCTAAAATTCAATTTTGTTAAAATCAAACTTAGTTTAATTTTGGACCCTTTGGACCTTAATGTAGACCAATTTGAAAAGGGACCAAAATTAAGAATCTAAATACACGGTTAGATTCGGCATATCAAAGTACCCCAAGAGTTCAATTTTGATGAAATCAAACAAAGTTTAATTTTGGACCCTTTTGACCTAAATGTGGACAAAGTGGATAACAGGGTCCAAAAATCAAAATCTAAATACATGGTTAGATTCAGCATATCAAAGAACCCCAAATATTCAATTTTGTTGAAATCAAACAAAGTTTAATTTTGGACCCGATTTGGACCAACTTGAAAACTGGGCCCATAATCAAAAATCTAAATACATGTTTAGATTCAGCATATCAAAAAACCCTAAGAATTCAATTTTTGTTAAAATCAAACTAAGTTTAATTTTGGACCCTTTGGACCTTAATGTAGACCAATTTGAAAACGGGACCAAAATTAAGAATCTAAATACACGGTTAGATTCGGCATATCAAAGAACCCCAAGAGTTCAATTTGTGATGAAATCAAACAAAGTTTAATTTTGGACCCTTTTGACCTCAATGTGGACAAAGTTGATAACGGGGTCCAAAGATCAAAAATCTAAATACATGGTTAGATTCAGCATATCATAGAACCCCAAATATTCAATTTTTGTTGAAATCAAACAAAGTTTAATTTTGGACCCCGATTTGGACCAACTTGAAAACTGGGCCCATAATCAAAAATCTAAATACATGTTTAGATTCAGCATATCAAAGAACCCTAAGAATTCAATTTTGTTAAAATCAAACTAAGTTTAATTTTGGACCCTTTGGACCTTAATGTAGACCAATTTGAAAACGGGACCAAAATTAAGAATCTAAATACACGGTTAGATTCGGCATATTAAAGAACCCCAATAATTCAATTTTGATAAAATCAAACAAAGTTTAATTTTGGACCCTTTGGACCTCAGTGTGGACCAATTGAAAACGGGCCCAAAATCCAAAAACTTAATACACGGTTAGATTCAGCATATTAAAGAACCCCAAGAGTTCAAGAATAAAACCCCATTGAAATTGGTCAAAAAATAAGCAATTTATACAAAGTATCTTCTTTTGCACAATACTGTGCAATTGAATATTTCTTGCAATTGCGCAATACTGTGCAATTGCATATTTCTTGCTATTGTGCAATACTGTACAATTGACAATTTCTTGCTATTGCGCAATATTGTGCTATTGGATATTTCTTGCTATTGCGCAATACTGTGCAATTGAAGATTTCTTGCTATTGTGCAATACTGTGCAATTGAAAATTTCTTGCTACTGCACAATACTTATTATATAATAATTTACACATCCTGTTTGGTGTGTATCTCTTGCCATATCATTATTATTTGCTTTTAAATATAAATCAGAAATAACCAACTTAAAATGGAAAATTTTAAAGAAAAAAAAAGGAAAAAAAGGAAAAAAATCCCCCCCCAAAAATTTTTTGAACCCCCTTATGATTCATCACCCCCAAACTCAATCCCAGCCTTCCCTTTGAGGTATAGTACCTTGCAGTACGATTTCAGAGAGAACCATACACTTGAACACAAGTTATTGTCTGGAAACTAGAAAATGCTTATTTTTGCCCCTTTTGGCCCCTAATTCCTAAACGTTTCAGGCAATTACCCCAAACTCAATTCCTGCTTTCCTTTGTGATATGGAACCTTGTAGTACAATTTCAGAAAGATCCATACACTTACACACAAGTTATTGTCATGAAACTAGAAAAATGCTTGTTTTTTGCCCCTTTTTTGGCCCCTTATTCCTAAAATTTTGAGGCAATTACCCCCAAAAATCAATCCCAGCATTTCCTTTGTGATATGGAACCTTGTGGTACAATGTCAGAGAGATCCTTACACTAACACACAAGTTATGTCTGGAAGTTACAAAAATGCTTATTTTTGGCCCCTTTTTGGCCCCTAATTCCTTAACTGTTGGTACCATAACCCCCAAAATCAATCCCAACCTTCCTTTTGTGATATTGAACCTTATGGTAAAATTTCATAGAGATCCAATCACTTAAACTAAAGTTAGAGTGCGAAAACCAATGCGTCTTGGACGACGACGACGACGACGACGACGACGACGACGCCAACGTCATACCAATATACGACCACAAAATTTTTTTGCGGTCGTATAAAAAGTAAAATCACAAAAATACTGAACTCCGAGGAAAATTCAAAAAAGAAATTCCCTTATCATATGGCAAAATAAAAAACTCAAACACATCAAACGAATGGATAACAACTGTCATATTCCTGACTTAGAACAGGCATTTTCTTATGAAGAAAATGGTGGATTGAACCTGGTTTTATAGCTAGCTAAACCTCTCCCTTGTATGACAGTCACATCAAGTTCCATTATATTGACAACGATGCATGAACAAAACAAACAGACACAATAGGTAAAAATGTCAAAAATAGGGGTACAGCAGTCAACATTAATCACTATAAAAACAAGAGGCTCTCAAGAGCCTGAATTGCTCACCTGTAATTTTTTGCTTAAATCTTTCATCAATGATTATTTTTGCTTTTCAATATATATTAATGAGTGGCTTAAAAATGCCATTGAAATGTTCTTTGCATCTGTCATATTTTCTTCAAAAGCAAAAAAATGCATTTTACCCCTATGTTTCATTTTAGCCATAATGGCTATATTTCTTGACGTACAAGGAAATAAAATACAAAATTTATACAAGATACTCTGAAACTCATTCAGCCCAAGTTTGGCTGAAATTGATTCAGCAGTTTCAAAGGAGAAGATTTTTTAAAGTAAGCAAACTAGATTAGATGAACAAATTGTGAAAAATTGTCTTTAAAGGACAATAACTCCTTCAGGGGTCAATTGACAATTTGGTCATAAAAAATTATTTGTAGATCTTACTTTGCTGAACATTTTTGCTTTTTACAGTTCATCTTTATCTATAATAATATTCAAGATAATAACCGAACTGCAAAATTTCCTTAAAATCATCAATTCAGGGGCAATAACCTAAAAATCAGATACCTGATTTGGCTGATAATTTCAGGGCAGGTAGACCTTGACCTAATGAATACTTTAAATTCTTGTCTGATTTGCTCTTAATGCTTTAGTTTTTGAGATATAAGTCAAAAATTGCATTTTACCCTTTTTTTCTTATTACCCATGGCGGCCATTTTTTCTAAGGAAACAGAAAATAAAACACAAACTTTATTCTAGATAACCTAAGAATCATTCACCTTAAGTTTGGTTTCATTTGGTTCAGTAGTTTCAGAGGAGAAGAATTTCTAAAGTTAGAAAACATGATAAACAAATTGTGTAAAATTGTCCTTAAAGGGCAATAACTCCTTAAGGGGTCAATTGACAATTTTGGTCATATAAACTTATTTGTAAATTTACTTTGCTGAACATTTTTGCTGTTTACAGTTTATCTTTATCTATAATAATATTCAAGATAATAACCAAAAACTGCAAAATTTCCTTAAAATTACCACATCATGTTCATATACCTATTTCTGATAATCTAAATCTTTTTGACTCAATTGATTAGATGCAAACCGCTGAAATTTAAAAAAATAACTTTTAAATAAATAGACCAATCAATGTCTGGTACAAAATAGTTTACCTGTTGCGTGTAAATTATGATCTTATCGTTTTAAATACGTTTTTCTAATAGTCTCAATCTGTTTTGCTAAAAGTAGTTAGATTTAGACCAGGAATGTTTTTAATTTAAATAAATAAATAACTTCCGAAAAGATCGATCAATGTCCGGCACAAATAGTTGACCTGACACAGGTGATCACAGGTAAATCTCACCTGTTTGATACTTAATTAACCTTGATTGTAATGAGAAGGGATTATTGTAGGGCTTGTTTATAGAGTACTGTCACTTTAATGACCGGAAAAGTGTGGCTGTTTAAGGCACAAGGTGAAGTCAAAAGGGTTGATTTTTCGGAATCACATGAACGTTGAAATGGCAAACCTACATAGGATGTCCATTTCATGCTTGGCCCAGTCGGCCAATGTCAGATAAATTTATATTTGTCCGGTAAATATGACTGTTTTGGAAGCCTTGATTGATTTACTTGTGGCTTTTACAATCAGCTATCAGGACATGGGTAAAATTTGACTAGAGGCTCCAAAGAGTTTGAATCTTTCATCTGATAAAAATATGCAACATTCAAATCATTGGCAATAATGGCTGCCATCTTTCAGCCACTTCGTAAGATTTTGTCCTTGCTTGATCCAAATCCACTCCAAAATTTTTAAGACAAGAGTGCACACGCTGAAATGTCTCGCCTGCTTTGTCAATCATAATTGAATACTAGTTGAAAGTATTTTAGGATAGAGCTTTTACAATAAGTATCAAAAAAAATCTGAACATTATCAATGATCTATGCAAACGAGGTCAGATGAGCTCTGCAAGATTTGACATGTACACTTATCAATCATTCCCAAAAAAAAATTTATATTTTATACACAGAAATGTATTGCTGTGACTGTGCTTCAGAACTTAACAACTATATAATTTATACTTAGATGCAACCATTTTTCTTTTTCAACAATTCTATGGTCAATACAACAAGGCAGTGTATACTTAATTTTTATTTTGCATATATAAATCTTAACATCTCCTCTAATTAGGTTAACACTTTTGGCTTGTTCTGATTATTTACACAGCATTAAAAATTCAAACTTACTTTGACCTAGGCAATATTCCAGGACCTCTCATGTACAATGGTACTCTAGTGTCAAAGTCATATGGTAAAGCCTTTCCTTTAATCACCCCAAACTGTCCCAAATGATATCCATGATCTGATGTGTATATAATATAAGTATTGTCAAGTTCTCCTAACATCCATAGCTCAGTACACACCTAAAACATAGTAGTAATAGGATTTCTCTAATTCTAAACCAATTTATACTTTTCCTGACTGATTATTTTTTTTTATAATGAACATGTATTTCCTTTGATCTGTTTATCTTTCATCAAAATTCAATTATGATGTCAAAATGTGTTGCTTATTCTATGAATTTCCTATTGTGACATCAGGAAAAAAGGCCACCATGCCTGATGACTTCATATATAAAGAACACATCTTTTTTTTTTTGCAGATCATTGACAAAAAAAGATGAAATTGGTCTATATATCTTCTTTAAATCATAAGAGAAACAGAATCCACCACAAATTCTCAAGCAGTAGGATATTTCTCCACACTCAATGGTTACATTTAACAAGAGTGCACATGCTGAAATGTCTTGCCTGCTTTACTGACCACTGATTTTATGTTGATAAAACCTAAATATAAAGCTTTACTACAAGTTTCACATAAACTTAACATGATCCAAGAAAATGAGGTCACGGTCAGATACACCAAACCTGAAATGCATGTACACCTTACAATCATTCCATACACCAAACATAGTTGACCTATTGCTTATAGTTTCTTAGAAACAAACTTAACCAGGAAAACTTAACATTGACCAATGAACCATGAAAATGAGGTCAAGGTCAGATGAACCATGCAAAACAGACATGTACACCTTACAATCAATCTATGCATTAAATATACTTGACCTATTGGTTATAGTATCTAAGAAACAAACTTAACCATGAAAACTTAACATTGACCAATGAACCATGAAAATGAGGTCAAGGTCAGATGATACCTGCCAGACAGACATATACACCTTACAATCATTCCGTACACAAAATATAGTTGACCTATTGCCTATAGTATCTAAGAAACAAACTTAACCATGAAAACTTAACATTGACCAATGAACCATGAATATGAGGTCAAGGTTAGATGATACCTGCCAGACATAAACACCTTACAATCATTTCATACACCAAATATAGTTGACCTATTGCTTATAGTTTAAGAAAAACAGACCAAAACACAAAAACTTAACACTGAGCAATGAACCATGAAAATGAGGTCAAGGTTAAATAAAACCTGCCAGACTGACATGTACATCATAAAATATTTCCATACACCAAATATAGTTGACCTTTTGCATACAGTATTAGAAAAAAAGACCAAAACACAAAAACTTAACTTTAACCACTGAACCATGAAAATGAGGTCAAGGTCAGACGACACCTGCCAGTTGGACATGTACCCATTACAATCATTCCATACACCAAATATAGTAGACCTATTCTTATAGTATCTGATCACTTGACTGAGGACTTGACCATGAAAAATTAACCTTGTTTAGTGATCCATGAAATGAATTCGAGGTCAGATGAAAACTGTCTGACAGGCATGAGGACCTTGCAAGGTACGCACATACTTAATATAGTTACTCATAATAAGAGAGAAATTAACATTACAAAAAATCTCAACTTTTTTTTCAGGTAGTCACTGAACCATGAAATGCGGTCAAGGACAACAGACAATATGACAGATGGAAACTTCACAACATAAGGCATCTATATACAAATTAAAGTATGAAGCATCCAGGTCTTCCACCTTCTAAAATATAAAGCTTTTAAGTAGTTAGTTAACGCCGCCGCCGGATCACTATCCCTATGTTGAGCGACAGAAGTAGCAGGCTCGACTAAACCCTAGGCAAGCCTCATTTTAAATATGAAAAGAAGTAGGGGCAATACAGCCCTTATTTGGCCCAAATATTAGTGCAAATTTAAAAGATACCATATATTTTCTTAAATTTATCCTGATCATACTAAGATACAAGGTGTTAACAAAATGAATAAAAAATTCACATTGATAGAGTTACCATGGCAAATCCAAGACGAAATATGTATATTTTGTAAAATTTCTGGATTTTCCATGTTTTTCATCAACTTTTAAATATAATTTGGATTTGAAAAGTATGTGCGCAGCCTTAAAACAACGTTATATTTGATAAGATTATGAAAATAGCTATAATACAGCTTCTCTAAAATTATTTTGTTGTTTCTTGGGTTCGGATAATATTTCCAGACAGGAAATATGGATGGACAAACTCAACAAATACAGCAATTTTCTTCATTTTCTTGAAAAAAGGTGCAAAAAATGACATAATTGATGCTTTTACGAGTCTCCAAAACAAATTCCCAGTAAGTATAAACTCTTAAGGACTCTCCTTATTGAATAAATTGGGGAAAAATTTCAAGGTCAAAGGTCAAGGTCATATTTGACCATTGACCTTTTAATTGGCCCTATGTTCCCATGGTCTGAAGAACCCATGTGTCTATAACTAACGCTTCTCAAGTTATAATCATTTGAAAATAAACAAAATTAAAATCCCATAGGGTTCTATAGTAAACCCCTCTTTTCTTTTGACCCCTCAAAGTACCCCTTTATAAACCCCATTGCACAAACAAAACCCTGATTGCACCACTAGACTATTAGTCTAACATATTGTGGAATCCTAAGTTAAACTTGCGGACAAGTTCAAATTTAAAGTGGTGGAAGAAGAAGAAGAACTGAGCAAAAACAATTTGTTTGGAAAACCTGTCCATTCATCTCCCCAAAGTGTCATATATAATAACCATGATCCAATTTGTATATCATGTAATCATTATTTAGTCTCCTTACATCCCATTTGATCAAAAACATGCTGTTGATGGCAAATCTTCGATAGCCTCTTGAATTTATTCACAATTTTTGTTTAAGATTTAGAGCTTTACATTAAAATAAAGACAACTATTGTTAAAGACCATATTGTTGACTTCCAGATGTCTTTTTTTTTTATTGTGTGTCAATGTTTTGCCGCCTCACTGATATATCTGTCACATTTCCTTTTCCTCATGTTTAATGCTTTTTGTGACAAAAGGGTCTTTGCATCGGAACTAAACACATTTATTCTAAATCCAGTTATTGGCATGATACGGGTTATGTTCTTCTCATATATTTTATGATGGTATGATACTAAACCCCTAACGGGAGGGATTGTACTTGATTTTCATATGATGAAGACATAATCTTTCAATCAGTTTAATTGAGGTCTGGAGCTGGCATGTCAGTTAACTGCTAGTAGTCTGTTGTTATTTATGTATTATTGTCATTTTGTTTATTTTCTTTTGTTACATCTTCTGACATCGGACTCGGACTTCTCTTTAACTGACTTTTAATGTGCGTGTTGTTATGCGTTTACTTTTCTACATTGGCTAGAGGTATAGGGGGAGGGTTGAGATCTCATAAACATGTTTAACCCCGCCACATTTTTGCACCTGTCCCAAGTCAGGAGCCTCTGGCCTTTATTAGTCTTGTATTATTTTTACTTTTAGTTTCTTGTGTATAATTTGGAGTTTAGTATGACGTCCATTATCACTGAACTAGTATATATATTTGTTTAGGGGCCAGCTTAAGGACGCCTCGGGGTGCGGGAATTTCTCGCTGCATTGAAGACCTATTGGTGACCTTCTGTTGTTGTCTGTTCTGTGGTCGGGTTGTTGTCTCTTTGACACATTCCCCATTTCCATTCTCAATTTTATATGGTATCAAAGCCTACTGTTTTGTGATGATGTACAAAATGTGAAACAATGATTTTCAAATAGAATTCAAAACAAAAAGTTTTATATAGTAATGATATCCATCTTGGTTGGTCATCACACACAATTTAAAAAGGAAAGCCCCTTTTTCTTACCTTGTACTTTTTTTTAAGGCAACCTTGAAATTTTTTTTAGAAAGACATTTATAAGTATCTCAAGATTAATACCTTATCTACTAAATCATCAACACTCTGTAAAGTTTGGAGCCTTTTCTGTTGTAAAACATCAGTAAATCTCTGTTCAATAGGTTCCATTTTACCTGTTACTTTTAATAAATACTGTTTATCATAATTTGGGGCTACATTCCAACTTGGTGTCCTGAAAAAAATTAAATTTTAGTGTGACTGAAAAATATATAAAATAAAACCTCAGGAAAACAAGAGTACACACGCTGAAATGTGTCGCCTGTTTTACTGACCATTGATTTTATGTTGAAAGTCTTAAAGATAAAGGTTTTACTACAAGTATCACATAAACTTAATATTTTTCAAGATCCATGACAATGAGGTCTAGGTCAGATGAAAACTGTCACACAGACATGTACAACTCACAATTATTCCATACACCATAGTTGACCCATTGCTTATGGTAATTGAAAAACAGACCAAAACACAAAAACTTAACATTCACCAATGAACCATGAAAATGAGGTCAAGGTCAGATGACACCGGCTAGATGGTCATGCACACCTTAAAATGATTCCATAAACCAAAAATAGATGACCTATTGCTTATAGTACTTGAAAAACAGACCAAATCACAAAAAAATAACAATGACCAATGAACCATGAAAATGAGGTCAAGGTCAGATTAAACCTGCCAGTCTGACATGTATCCCATACAATCATTCCATACACCACATATAGTTGACCTGCTGCTTGTAGTATTTGAGAAACAGGCCTAATCACGTAACTTTAACCTTGATCACTGATCCATGAATTGAGGTCGAGGTCAGGTTAACCCTGTCTGACAGACATGTAGACATCGCAAGGAACCCATATACCAAAAATAGTTATCCTATTACTCATAATAAGTGAGAAATTCACATGACAAAAAAAACTGTATTTTTTTTTCAAGCAGTCACAGAACCATGAAAATGAGGTCAAGGACAATGGGCATATGACAGATGGAAACTTCTTAACATAAGGTATCTGCATACAAGGTATGAAGCATCCAGGCCTTCTACCTTCTGAAATATAAAGATTTATACAAATAGTTAACGCAGGCGAGACAATGAAAACCTGGAATTGTAAGCTTTCAGCATTGTATAAACACTTGACTATTGTTGAAGACTATGTTGACTGTAAGATGTTTTTATTAGTTTAATTGTTGTTGGGTAGATGTCACACATCTCCCTAATTGCTTTTTAATGAAACTACATTTCCTGAATTGTTTCGATTTACAGTATTGGCTGTACAACATAAATTCTGTCAAACATTTTTGTATTCCCTGTTAAGAAAACCAGATCATTGTTGATAAAAAGACAACTTTTGCAAAAATACGAACAATATTTTTTTATACTTTGCTTCTTTTTTCTTGGCAAGTCATCATACAAATCTGACATTTAAAACACTATTTTCACTAAATTTGTATACATAATTTTTCTTTTGCTAGTTGAAAACTCAAGTCTATAAAACAAAGTCATCTTTGGATCATAAAAAGTTACTGGATACTGAAATTCTTTACTTGTGTGTATATTTTACCTATCAATGATTTTTATCTGATATATTACAAATCTTTAGTCTGTTTTATTAAAATGTATGACCATAAATAAGTGGCAACAGTAGACACTGAGGTTCAAATCTAGATTATACAAATCAAGATCAAAATGAAAACATAAGGGAATCTCATGAGCTCTTACACTAAAATTAAGTCAAAACAAGATTACATGCACTGTCATGCTAAGTAGCATACCCCCATTGTAACTCAAATTATCAGGAAACAGGCTGTAGATGTCTGACAGATCTTAAAAAGTGCTTAAACATCACAACTCATCACAATCAAGCTGATATGAAGGCATCCTGTTCAGTAGTAATGGAGAAATATGTGATAAAAACATTTATTCAACATGTTGAAAAATTTAAAGTATAAGCAAACAGGAAGTTTGGGTCTGACACATGGTTATGTACAAACCTATGAAATGTATTATTATAAAACAGTTCTTACATTTATTATACAAACCTATGAAATGTATTATTAACAATTGTTACATGTATCATACAAACCTATGAAATATATTATTATAAAACAGTTGTTACATTTATTATACAAACCTATGAGATGTATTATTATAAAATAGTTCTTACATTTATTATACAAACCTATGAGATGTATTATTATAAAACAGTTCTTACATTTATTATACAAACCTATGAAATGTATTATTAACAATTGTTACATGTATTATACAAACCTATGAAATGTATTATTATAAAAGAGATGTTGATATTGTGGGGCTGCATCTTCTGGGCCATGCGGAGCTGGGGTACTCAGTACCATTAATACTGGTCTGAAATATAATAACAAACCAATGTTGAACACATACTAAAATGTAGGAATAAAATGATATGAGACAGGAAAATATATATATATATATACACCTAAAAAGTGTACAAAACAACACCAATATAAAAAAAAAAAGCAAACATTAAATATAAGTATCTATAAATATTTCGAATCACAGATATCCTTCATAAGTATGATTATGATGATGTAAAATGAATCATATCAATCTATTCTGATTTAACCATAACTATCTTTACAGTTATACAATTAATAAAAATGCTCAGCTGGGCGCAGCTTGATACAAACGCAGAGGTTGAACCCTGAACAGTTGGGGTAAGTATGGACACAACATTCAAGCTTGATACAGCACTGAATTAGGATTGTGATTAAATATTTGACACAGCATAGGTTTCTGACACAGAATGAATGTGGTCTAAGAACTTAAAAATTTTTAATTTACCTATTCAAACCATATCATTATTATTTGCTTTTAAATATAAATCAGAAATAACCAATTTAAAACGGAATATTTTAAAGAAAAAAAAAGGAAAAAAGGGAAAAAATCCCTCCCCCAAATTATTAGAGCCCCCTTATGATTCATTACCCCAAACTCAATCCCAGCCTTCCCTTTGTGGTATGGTACCTTGCAGTACAATTTCAGAGAGATCCATACCCTTGAACATAAGTTATTGTCTGGAAACTGGAAAAATGCTTATTTTTGGCCCCTTTTTGGCCCCTTATTCCTAATCATTTAGGGCAATTACCCCCAAACTCAATTCAAGCTTTCCCTTTGTGATATGGAAACTTGTAGTACAATTTGAGAAAGATCCATACACTTACACACAAGTTATTGTCATGAAACTTGAAAATGCTTTTTTTTTTTTGCCCCTTTTTTTGCCCCTAATTCCTAAAATTTTGAGGCAATTACCCCCGAAATCAATCCCAGCATTCCCTTTGTGATATGGAACCTTGTGGTACAATGTCAGAGAGATCCATACACTAACACACAAGCTATGTCTGGAAGTTACAAAATTTCTTATTTTTGGCCCCAAATTCCTTAACTGTTGGTACCATAACCCCCAAAATCAATCCCAACCTTCCTTTTGTGGTATTGAACCTTATGGTAAAATTTCATAGAGATCCATTCACTTAAACTAAAGTTATTGTGTGAAAACCAATGTGTCTTCATACGATGACGACGAAGACGACGATGCCAACGTCATACCAATATACGATCGCAAAATTTTTTTGCGGTCATATAAAAACAGAACAACGCTTGTATAATTCTAAAATTTCAAAAATGACGTAGGTTAAGTATTTACAACAAAGACTGCATAGATATGCTTCTAAAACGAATAGTAATGTGCGATATAAACTGGTACAATCCTAAAATTTCTGAGGTGACGAAAGTTAAGTTATTACAACAGAGTCTGCATAGATATACATTCCTAATGAATAGCATTGACAAATTTGAGCTATAATAATACTAAAAATTTCAAATTTGATGATGGTAAAGTTATTACAACAGAGGCTGCATATTTACACATCCCAAATGAATAGCAGTTCAATTTGATCTGGTATAATTTTTAAATCAGACAACGGTTAAGTAATTACACCGTGGCTGAGTATTTATCTATCCCAAATGAATAGCTCTCTGCGATTTAAACTGGTATAATTCTAGAATTTCAGAGTTGACAAAAGTAAAAGAATAACAACAGAGACTGCCTAGAAATACAACCCAAATGAAAAGCACTGCACGAATTGAAACTACACCTTTTCATTGATTACACTTTAGGAGTACTTTCACAGTATACAAGGGACTAAAAATTTCTTTTTATAGATATTACTTTCAAGTATACAAAGGGAATACAAATATCCTTTTGTGGATAGTACTTTCTCAGTATACGAAGTGACTACAAATTTCCTTTAATAGAAAGAAGTTATTACTTTCACAGTATACAAGGGACTACAAATTTCCATTTTATAGATAGTACTTTCACAGTATACAAGGGACTACAAATTTCCTTTTATAGAAAGGGGTACTTTAACAGTATACAAGGGACTACAAATTTTCTTTTATAGAAAGGGGTACTTTAACAGTATACAAGGGACTACAAATTTCCTTTTATAGAAAGGGGTACTTTCACAGTATACAAGGGACTACAAATTTCCTTTTATAGAAAGGAGTACCATGTCCAAGAATTCATTCGGTCTTTAATGCACATGCGCTAGCATTTGTCCATAACTAGCGATTAATTTTACTGTAGATTTATATAGGAAAATAGTTTTTATCTCCGTATTACTTTATATTAACTTTTGAATTTCTTCTTCGTATTATTAAATAAAGTTTATGAAAGGTTTGATCTGTTTAATGATGTAAATTTTATGAAAATAAGATATTTTAAACATCCGTCACTTTTGATTCAAAATTTTCTACCATAAATAGTGAAGTAGCCCGTTTAATGTATATAGAGAAAGCATTTTTTTGCAATCTGTTTGCTCAAATGAAAATATAGCATTCATAATTTTCTTATTTTAGCGTCAATATTTTGATAAACTCCAAAGACAGGGAAATAAAATAATATTTTTTCTAAAAATTAACTTTTGTAATTCATATGTCTTTTTATGGTTGAAAATAAATTGTTAAAATTTATCATGGAAAAGAGAATTTTTACACGCTTGGATATGAAATCATCGGCAAACACTTATACTTTTATGAATTAGTATGATTATATCCTTAGAGACTTCAAAAACAATACAATTGTAAATACATTGTATAAACATGTCTACTATATACATGTAAATTTAAGTACCAATACTTGCAATACACAAGGTATATGTTTTTTTGTGTGTTTTCTCCTATTCAATTATGATAGAGGATAAAGTATATACAATGGAATCATTATGTTGAAAAGTAAACTTCCAACAATTAAACTATCTTAATTAAAAAAATTCATTATTATGCCAAAAATAAATTTGCTGATAGCTTCCAAAGAAAAACTTTAACACAATACACACTCGACCGACATTATTGTAGAGGATGTGGAAATTATAATCCTTTGGATTTATGACATAAAAAATAAGTTTTATCTTTACACATATATAGTGACCATAAACACAAATTTTAAATAAGTTGTTTGGTTGCAACAGTTATACTTTTTAACAGAACAAATGACAAGAATCTTTTTTTATTAAAATTTCAATAATTATTATTTCATAATTTTTCCTTAACTGTAAGCTAATTTACAATAATATCTTCCCTGAAAAAAACACATAAACTTTCCCATACTATAATTAAGTTTTAAATTATGTATTTAGCAAAAATATTTACAGAGTAACTTTTTAACTACTACTACATCAACCTACAAATCCCAGGATACAGATGTTCATTTGTGTGATTCAAGTAATTAAGATTGTTCTCTACAGGGAGAGATGCATGTAGATATTTTTCACACTTTTGTTATCATTTGAATACATCCAGAGTTTTATCTTTGATGAGTTTCTAATTTGGTTAAGTTAGCTATTGTAGAAAATACCCCGTTATTACTTAATACTTTGTCATAGTTAAGACCTGTAATTTATAAAAAGATTAGTTAAAATGAATATGAAAATAAATAAAAAATACTTGAAACTCACTCACAGTAACATATTTGGAAAAGCTTTAATTCTTAAAAATTACATAAGGAATTGTTAATTTATTACACAACGACCAAAATCAATAAGTCTCGCAGTACGAAGGTTTTGTGTCACATAAAAGATACATGTATGTAACTTTTTAAAAGGTTAAACCATGAAAATCAATTTATAATTAATAAAAACATTTGAAACCAGGAAGACTTTGACTAAACAAATTGAAGTGGACAACTCGTCAGCAGGGCTGAAATTCATGTCCCTAGATGACGGAAGCGATCATTATAACAAACAATAATGAAATCATGTCCAGAATTTCAATATTTAAACAGAGGCAATAGACTGGTTTTGAAAATAATGAAGATCTCTTTTAGAATCAACTATACTTTCTGCAATATCATGCGACGTAGCTTCCATTTAGGCCATGAGACAAGTGACTTGCTTAATTTTGTTAACGACAAAGTGAGATAAAATGTACATGTATTACACAGCTACATTTGTACTGTATGGAGTAATAAAATGCTCCACAGGGCGCAGCTTGATACGACTGCAGAGGTCGAACCCTGAATAGTTGGGGCAAGTATGGACACAACATTCAAGCTTGATACAGCTCTGAATTTGGATTGTGATTAAATATTTGACACAGCATACGTTTCTGACACAGAATGAATGTGGTCTAAGAACTTAAAAATTTTAAATTGGACATTCACCTATTATGGTCCAATATCCAAAATCTAAATACATGTTTAGATTCAGCATATCAAAGAACCCTAAGAATTCAATTTTTGTTAAAATCAAACTTAGTTTAATTTTGGACCCTTTGGACCTTAATGTAGACCAATTTGAAAACGGGACCAAAAATTAAGAATCTAAATACACGGTTAGATTCTGCATATCAAAAAACCCCAATTATTCAATTTTTGATGAAATCAAACAAAGTTTAATTTTGGACCCTTTTGACCTCAATGTGGACAAAGTTGATAAGGGGCACAAAAATTAAAAATCTAAATACATGGTTAGATTCAGCATATCAAAAAAAACCCATATATTCAATTTTTGTTGAAATCAAACAAAGTTTAATTTTGGACCCCGATTTGGACCAACTTGAAAACTGGGCCCATAATAAAAAATCTAAATACATGTTTAGATTCAGCATATCAAAGAACCCTAAGAATTCAATTTTTGTTAAAATCAAACTAAGTTTAATTTTGACCCTTTGGACCTTAATGTAGACCAATTTGAAAACGGGACCAAAAATTAAAAATCTAAATACACGGTTAGATTCAGCATATCGAAGAACCCCAATAATTCAATTTTTGATGAAATCAAACAAAGTTTAATTTTGGACCCTTTTGACCTCAATGTGGACAAAGTTGATAACGGGGCCCAAAAATCAAAAATCTTAATACATGGTTAGATTCAGCATATCAAAGATCCCCATATATTCAATTTTTGTTGAAATCAAACAAAGTTTAATTTTGGACCCCGATTTGGACCGACTTGAAAACTGGGCCCATAATCAAAAATCTAAATACATGTTTAGATTCAGCATACCAAAGAACCCTAAGAATTCAATTTTTGTTAAAATCAAACTAAGTTTAATTTTGGACCCTTTTGACCTCAATGTGGACAAAGTTGATAACGGGGCCCAAAAATTAAAAATCTAAATACACGGTTAGATTCGGCATATCAAAGAACCCCAATAATTCAATTTTGGATGAAATCAAACAAAGTTTAATTTTGGACCCTTTGGACCTAAATGTGGACCAATTTAAAAACGGGGCCCAAAATCCAAAAACTTAATACACCGTTAGATTCAGCATTTTAAAGAACCCCAAGAGTTCAAGAATAAAACCCCATTGAAATTGGTCAAGAAATAAGCAATTTATACAAAGTATCTTCTTTTGCACAATACTGTGTAATTGAATATTTCTTGCAATTGCGCAATACTGTGCAATTGAATATTTCTTGCTATTGCGCAATACTGTACAATTGACAATTTCTTGCTATTGCGCAATATTGTGCTATTGGATATTTCTTGCTATTGCGCAATACTGTGCAATTGAAGATTTCTTGCTATTGCGCAATACTGTGCAATTGAAAAATTCTTGCTATTGCACAATACTTATTATATAATAACTTACACATCCTGTTTGGTGTGTATCGCCTGCTATATCATTATTATTTGCTTTTAAATATAAATCAGAAATAACCAACTTAAAATGGAAAATTTTAAAGAAAAAAAAAGGAAAGAAAGGAAAGAAAAAAAAAATCCCCCCCCCCCAAATTTTTTGAACCCCCTTATGATTTATCACCCCCAAACTCAATCCCAGCCTTCCCTTTGAGGTATGGTTCCTTGCAGTACAATTTCAGAGAGATCCATACCCTTGAACACAAGTTATTGTCTGGAAACTAGAAAAATGCTTATTTTTGGCCCCTAATTCCTAAACGTTTCAGGCAATTACCCCCAAACTCAATTCCAGCTTTCCCTTTGTGATATGGAACCTTGTAGTACAATTTCAGAAAGATCCATACACTACCACACAAGTTATTGTCATGAAACTAGAAAAATGCTTGTTTTTTGCCCCTTTTTTTGCCCCTAATTCCTAAAATTTTGAGGCAATTACCCCCAAAAATTAATCCCAGCATTCCCTTTGTGATATGGAACCTTGTGGTACAAAGTCAGAGAGATCCATACACTAACACACAAGTTATGTCTGGAAGTTACAAAAATGCTTATTTTTGGCCCCTTTTTGGCCCCTAATTCCTTAACTGTTGGTACCATAACCCCCAAAATCAATCCCAACCTTCCTTTTGTGATATTGAACCTTATGGTAAAATTTCATAGAGATCCATTCACTTAAACTTAAGTTAGAGTGTGAAAACCAATGCGTCTTCGGACGACGACGACGACGACGACGACGCCAACGTCATACCAATATACAACCACAAAATGTTTTTGCGGTCGTATAAAAATTGAGTTTTCTACCCTTTACACACATATTCCTGTTTATTAACTTAAAGACAAAGTATACTTATTAGTCCATCTATTTTTTTTTAAAGTGTCCATCGTAGAAACACATATCTTGCTTGAGGGGATCTTGCTTTAGGAACGGACAAATTATACTTTAAAAATTTAAGATCGTATAAAAACTCTTAATTCAGCGAAAATGTTGGAACTGTGAAACTGACATGATGTTTTATTTTTTGATTGACAAAATTTTTGTTATGTTTAGTTTGACATGTTTTTCAACTGAGCCTTGGCAATCCCATCAGAAATAATTACAGTCCTCAAAATATGGTAATCTATGGACTTCTTCCATGTGCAGTAAATGGGTATCTGCTTGATTGTGCTGAATGTATAAAAACGCAGCCACATCCAATTGAAATGAGAACGTTAAATGCGATGTGCCACATCTCTCTGTACGATTTACAAACCCTTGCATCAACTTTATAAGGGGTTTGATGTCAAAAACTATTTTCAAGTTGCATTGGAAATTTCTGTCCTTCATCATGTTCATCCTGGAAGTTCCACTTATTGAATTATTGTTAATTTGTTCTCGTTCTGAATATGCATGAAATATTAGTAACTTAACGTCAAGCAAAATCGTCATTCATATCTGCTTATAAAATTCACCTTTTGCACCTCTAGATGGCGAAAACTTTTCAGTAGGGAAAATATTTTTTTTTTCTCATTTGTATTTTAAGGTGCATTCACACTAAAATTGCTCATCCTTTTTTTTTGTCTCCTTCATGGAAAGCTTGTATCAATTCAGTGTACAACCGACTAAACAATAAATGACAACACTAAACTGATCCATCACGCTTAAACAATCTCTCAAAATCTGTGCGATGGATGCACTGAAGGTTAAAAAATTTGTAAGGGTTCCGCGGAACCCAGTGTCTCGCCTACTTTTGCTGTTAGTCGCAGGCTCAACAAAAATGGGGAAAAAATTATTTCAAATTTTCATCTAGATACTATCTTTTGATTGTAAGAATTTCTGTTCAAGTTTGGTAAAAATCCAAGAAGGTTTATGAATCTAATAAATGTTTTAAAAACTTTAACTGCAGACTGTACGTAATGTTAACTGGAATAAAACTAAGTCCATTTATAAGTAATATAAGCAAAAACAGGAAATAAATTTTTACCAAATTTCCCTCTCGATACTAGCTTTTGATCATAAACAAGCTTCTGTCCAAGTTTGGTACAAATCCAGGATAGTTTAAGAAAGTTATTAAAATTTTGAAAGCTTTAACCACAGAGTGAATGTAATGTTAACTGGCAGAAAAACTAAGTCCATTTATAAGTAAAATACGGATAAACAGGATTTTTTTTTAACAAAATTTACTTTTGAATACTATCTTATGATCACAAACAAGCTTCTGTCCAAGTGTGGTACAAATCCAGGATAATTTAAGAAAGTTATTAAAATTTGAAAAACTTTAACCACAGAGTGAATGTTATGTTAACTGGCAGAAAAACTAAGTCCATATGTGAGTAAAATACGGATAAACAGGTTTTTTTTTTTTTAGAAAATTTTCTTCTGCATACTATTTTACGATTATAAACAAGCTTCTGTCCAAGTTTGGTACAAATCTAGGATAGTTTAAGAAAGTTATTAAAATTTGAAAAACTTTAACCACAGAGTGAATGTAATATTAACTGGCAGAAAAACTAAGTCCATTTATGAGTAAAATATGGATAAACAGGATTTTTTTTTAACAAAATTTACATATGGATACTATCTTATGATCATAAACAAGCTTCTGTCCAAGTTTGGTTGAAATGCAGGATAGTTTAAGAAAGTTATTAAAATTTGAAAAACTTTAACCACAGAGTGAATATTTGTGGATGCCGCCGCTGACGACAACGATGACAGAATGTAGGATCGCTATGTCTCGCTTTTGCGACAAAAGTCGCAGGCTCAACAAAAAAAGAAGTGAATTGAAAGACTATGAGCTAGTGGTTGTCAGAGAATGTGGACAAACTATCCTAAATCAAGGAAATAGTTATAGGACAAGGTGGTACTACCTGGATGTGCAAAAGCTAACCCAAAATGTTGAGATATTGAAATATATGTGAATGTGTATATTGATGTAAAAAATTTAAAGTTTTAACTTCCACTTAAGGTGCATACGATACAGAAAAGATCACTCGTTGATTTTCCCTTCAAAATTTGACACAAAGTCAATTATGATATGCACTTTCGAAATATGCAAAGAAAAATATACCTTCATGACCTACTCTTCAAGATAATTCAGTTTGAAATTAGCATGTTTCATGTAAAAACGGAAAATTTTATTTTTCATTACTTTCCAAAAAAACAACACAACTTTCAAACGGAAAGAGATATTTTCATCCTGTTTTTTGCAAAGTGTCATAAGTATATAGGCCTTTAAGGAAGTCCCTTAAATGAAGACTGAATGGGATAACATTATTGTGAAATTATACAATAATATTTAATAAAAAGCTGTAGACAATTATTTTGCCAATAAAAATGCATATAGAAAAAAATCTACTGTTGATTTGTTCTTGTAATTTCATTATAACATTCTTGGTGTTGTATAAGTAAATTGCAAATGAGAAAAATGGGGTCCGTGCGCTCATTTTTAAGCTAGAAATAGAAAACCTACTTTTTAAAGTGCTTGAGATCCTATTTCCTTTTTTTTGGGGCTAAATTACGATGCAGTGTATTTATAATGCAACAACATCATGCAGCTATTCCCGCCGTACATCAAAACACTCTGCGAAGTACTGTCATATACAAATTTATTAATCATAGAAAAGTAAACAGTCTTCACTTGCCTTGAATTTTATGCACCTGCGTGCTTAAATATACAACATGTTCATTATCCTTTGCATATACTATCAAATTCATGTAACCGTTTTGATGAAGTTAGTGATTTTTCTGCAAATTTTGAATGCTTATCAATAGCAACGTTGCAAAAACAACACGTCAAATTTGGATGCATTATTATCTGCCCTTCTACAAAAAAATTTAGCCTAACCAAAAAAACAATTGTTAAGTATTGACACAAGTCTTTCGAAAAAAATTGTACTTTTCTGCAAATGTAAAATAAAATTAGACAAAAAAAAAAATGCTCCGCAGGGCGCAGCTTGATATGACCGCAGAGGTCAAACCCTGAACAGTTGGGGCAAGTATGGACACAACATTCAAGCTTGATACAGCTCTGAATTTGGATTGTGATTGACTATTTGACACAGCATAGGTTTCTGACACAGAATGAATGAGGTCTAAGAACTTAAAAATTTTAAATTGGACATTCACCTATTATGGTCCAATATCCAAAATCTAAATACATGGTTAGATTCAGCATATCAAAGAACCCTAAGAGTTCAATTTTTGATGAAATCAAACAAAGTTTAATTTTGGACTCTTTTGACCTCAATGTGGACAAAGTTGATAACGGGCCCAAAAATCAAAAATCTAAATACATGGTTAGATTCAGCATATCAAAGAACCCCATATATTCAATTTTGTTGAAATCAAACAAAGTTTAATTTTGGACCCTTTTGACCTCAATGTGGACAAAGTTGATAACGGGCCCAAAAATCAAAAATCTAAATACATGGTTAGATTCAGCATATCAAAGAACCCCATATATTCAATTTTTGTTGAAATCAAACAAAGTTTAATTTTGGACCCCGATTTGGACCAACTTGAAAACTGGGCCCATAATCAAAAATTTAAAGACATGTTTAGACTCAGCATATCAAAGAACCCTAAGAATTCAATTTTTGTTAAAATCAAATTAAGTTTAATTTTGGACCCTTTGGACCTTAATGTAGACAATTTGAAAACAGGACCAAAAATTAAGAATCTAAATACATGGTTAGATTCAGCATATCAAAGAACCCCATATATTCAATTTTTGTTGAAATCAAACAAAGTTTAATTTTGAACCCCAATTTGGACCAACTTGAAAACTGGGCCCATAATCAAAAATCTAAATACATGATTAGATTCAGCATATCAAAGAACCCTAAGAATTCAATTTTTGTTAAAATCAAACTAAGTTTAATTTTGGACCCTTTGGACCTTAATGTATACCAATTTGAAAACGGGACCAAAAATTAAGAATCTAAATACACGGTTAGATTCAGCATATCAAAGAACCCCATATATTCAATTTTTGTTGAAATCAAACAAAGTTTAATTTTGGACCCTTTTGACCTCAATGTGGACAAAGTTGATAATGGGGCCCAAAAATCAAAAATCTAAATACATGGTTAGATTCAGCATATCAAAGAACCCAATATATTCAATTTTTGTTGAAATCAAACAAAGTTTAATTTTGGACCCCGATTTGGACCAACTTGAAAACTGGGCCCATAATCAAAAATTTAAAGACCTGTTTAGATTCAGCATATCAAAGAACCCTAAGAATTCAATTTTTGTTAAAATCAAATTAAGTTTAATTTTGGACCCTTTGGACCTTAATGTAGACCAATTTGAAAACAGGACCAAAAATTAAGAATCTAAATACATGGTTAGATTCAGCATATCAAAGAACCCCATATATTCAATTTTTGTTGAAATCAAACAAAGTTTAATTTTGGACCCCAATTTGGACCAACTTGAAAACTGGGCCCATAATCAAAAATCTAAATACATGATTAGATTCAGCATATCAAAGAACCCTAAGAATTCAATTTTGTTAAAATCAAACTAAGTTTAATTTTGGACCCTTTGGACCTTAATGTAGACCAATTTGAAAACGGACCAAAATTAAGAATCTAAATACACGGTTAGATTCGCATATCAAAGAACCCCAATAATTCAATTTTGATGAAATCAAACAAAGTTTAATTTTGGACCCTTTGGACCTCAATGTGGACCAATTTAAAAACGGGCCCAAAATCCAAAAACTTAATACACGGTTAGATTCAGCATATTAAAGAACCCCAAGAATTCAAGAATAAAACCCCATTGAAATTGGTCAAGAAATAAGCAATTTATACAAAGTATCTTCTTTTGCACAATACTGTGCAATTAAATATTTCTTGCAATTGCGCAATACTGTGCAATTGAATATTTCTTGCTATTGTGCAATACTGTACAATTGACAATTTCTTCCTATTGTGCAATATTGTGCTATTGGATATTTCTTGCTATTGCGCAATACTGTGCAATTGAAGATTTCTTGCTATTGCGCAATACTGTGCAATTGAAAATTTCTTGCTATTGCACAATACTTATTATATAATAATTTACACATCCTGTTTGGTGTGTATCTCCTGCCATATCATTATTATTTGCTTTTAAATATAAATCAGAAATAACCAACTTAAAATGGAAAATTTTAAAGAAAAAAAAAAGGAAAAAGGAAGAAAAAGGGGAAAAAATCCCCCAATTTTTGAACCCCTTATGATTCATCACCCGAAACTCAATCCCAGCCTTCAATGAGGTATGGTACCTTGCAGTACAATTTCAGAGAGATCCATACACTTAAACACAAGTTATTGTCTGAAACTAGAAAATGCTTATTTTGGCCCCTTTTGGCCCCTAATTCCTAAACGTTTAGGCAATTACCCCAAACTCAATTCCAGCTTTTCCTTTGTGATATGGAACCTTGTAGTACAATTTCAGAAAGATCCATACACTTACACACAAGTTATTGTCCTGAAACTAGAAAAATGCTTATTTTTGCCCCTTTTTGGCCCCTAATTCCTAAAATTTTGAGGCAATTACCCCAAAATCAATCCCAGCATTCCCTTTGTGATATGGAACCTGTGGTACAATGTCACAGAGATCCATACACTTACACACAAGTTATTGTCTGAAGTTACAAAATGCTTATTTTTGGCCCCTTTTGGCCCCTAATTCCTTAACTGTTGGTACCATAACCCCAAAATCAATCCCAACCTTCCTTTTGTGGTATTGAACCTTATGGTAAAATTTCCTAGAGATCCATTTACTTAAACTAAAGTTAGAGGCGAAACCAATGTGTCTTCGGACGACGACGACGACGCCGGACGACGACGACGACGACGCCAACGTCATACCAATATACGACCACAAAAAATTTTTTGCGGTCGTATAAAAATAAATGGGAAATGTGTCCATTGGACACAGTCTGATGCCCCCTCTAGCATATCATATAAAGTTATAACATGACATAAATGAAAAATGGTAAAAGTGACGCTACCCAAATTTGTACTTGATCTGACTTTTGTGGTAGTAAGTATTGTGTATAAGTTTCATGAAATTTGGTTGAGGCAAACTTAAGTAAGAGAGTGGAAACAAAAAATTCAGCAATTTTTCCATTTGTAAAGGGGCACAACTCTAGAACGTTAAAGTGAAGCCACCAAAATTCAAACTTGGTCTGTGTTTTGTGGTAATAAGCATTGTGTGTTTAAGTTTCATAACATTTGGTTGAGGCAAACTAAAGTTAGTGAACGGAAACCAACTTTGGGACGTACATACGGACGTACTGACGGACAAGGGTAAAACTTATTGCCCCCTCCTCTACAGCGGGGGCATAAAAACTTTCCAATTGAAAAACTTTGGGATTCATGTATAAAATTGAAAATATCACTTAATAAATGTGATGCGTCCAAAGTGTGTTTTTTTTTTTTTGTATTTACCTTTTTTAATTTCTAAATTCATAACAAAACATACAATTGATTGGTTTAATGTGTTTTCTGAACTAAAGTATGATGGCCATAAAATCAGTTATCGAAACAAAAACATAAAGGTGTTAATTCTGTTTATTTATTGTAACCTTATTATCTTCACATATACAAGATCATAAACTTGAAATAGATATTTAATAAAATTTGATTACATAAAATATTTTAATTATTCTTCGTGGCCAAAGTTCTGAAGAAGTAAAATTGATTTTGTTTTATTTATCTCTATTTTAAATTGCAAAATTTGACAGATTTTATAGATTATGTCGCTATCTTGAAGTTCAAAGATGAAAAAAGAAACAAACATTTTCCCCAAATTCGTTAACAGGTATTGAGTTTAGAATTTTTCTCTGTACCGATGTAATGCATTGGTGGTATGAGAATCAAGACATATAGTCATACAACCAGACATGGCAAAATTCAATATTTAAAGCGAGCAGAATATTTTTTCCTTCCTTTCTCTCTTTTTTTTTCTTCATCTAATATATGTCTCTGGTCTTAATAAATCAAATATTTTTATTTTTTATAGAATTTGCATGTTTAGAACAATGTTATCTTACAAACAATGAATAAGCATCACTTTTAATAACAAGAGTGCACACGCTGAAATGTCTCGCCTTCATTACTAATCATTGATATTATGTTTATAGTCCTTAATATAAAGCTTTACTACAACTATCAGATAAACTTAACATGATCCAAGAAAATGAGGTCAAGGTCATAAAAACCAAACAAGAAATACATGTATACCTTACAATCATTCAATACACTAAATATAGTTGACCTATTGCTTATAGTTTCTAAGATACAGACTTAACCCAGAAAACTAAACATGGACCAATGAACCATGAAAATGAGGTCAAGGTCAGATGAACCATTCCAGGCAGGCATGTACAGCTTGCAATCCTTCCATACAACAAATATAGTTGACCTATTGCTTATAGTATTAGAAAAACAGACCAAAACACAAAAACTTAACACTGAACAATTTTTTATTGAACCGTGAAAATATGGTCAAGGTCAAATAAAACCTGCAAGACTGACATGTACATCATAAAATATTTCCATACACCAAATATAGTTGACCTATTGCATATAGCATTAGAAAAAAAGACCAAAACTCAAAGACTTAACTTTGACCACTGAACCATGAAAATGAGGTCAAGGTCAGAAGACACCTGCAGCTAGACATGTACATCTTATAATCATTCCATACACCAACTATAGTAGACCTACTGCATACAGTATAAGAAAAACAGACCAAACACAAAAACTTAACTATAACCTCTGAACCATGAAAATGAAGTCAAGGTCAGATGACACCTGCCAGTTGGACATGTACACCTTACAGTCCTTCCAATTACACCGAATATGCTAGACCTATTGCTTCTAGCATCTGAGATATGGACTTGACCACCAAAACGTAACCTTGTTCACTGATCCATGAAAAAACATTGAGGTCAAGTGAAAACTGTCGGACGGGCGTGAGGACCTTGCAAGGTACGCACATACCAAATATAGTTATCCTATTACTCATAATAAGAGAGAAATTAACATTACCAAAAATTTGAACTTTTTTTTCAAGTAGTCACTGAACCATGAAAATGATGTCAGGGACAATGGACATGTGACAGATGGAAACTTCGTAACATAAGGCATCTATATAAAAAGTATGAAGCATCCAGGTCTTCCACCTTCTAAAATATAAAGCTTTTAAGAAGTTAGCTAACGCCGCCGCTGCCGCTGCCGGATCACTATCCCTATGCTGAGCTTTCTGCAAACAAAAGTCGCAGGCTTGACAAAAACTAATTGAAATTATTATATATAAATCGTAACAATCCTGTTTTGATTCTAAACTCGGTTTTCTATTAAAATTAAATATTATTAAGCTATTGAAAATAAGCCTTGACATCGATCATAAAACATTGTGATCCTATATTTAATTATTCATGTACATATGTTGGTGTGCAAAAATCTACATGTTACTCGGAAATACTGCTAAACTCATTTCCCTTTATAAGAAAATTGAGTTACCTACCTTTTTAAGTACAAATTGTCTTTCTTGACCGAACTAATAGTGCACAAGAGACTACAAATTTCCTTTTATGGATAGTACTTTCAGTATACAAGGACTACAAATTTCATTTTATAAATAGTACTTTCACAGTATACAAGGGACTACAAATATTCTTTTATAGATAGTACTTTCACAATGTACAAGGGACTACAAATTTCTTTTTATAGAAAGGAGACCATTTTACAGTATACAAGAGACTACAAATTTCTTTTAAAGATAGGAGTACTTTCAGAGTATACAAGGGACTACAAATTTCCTTTTATGCATAGCTCTCAGGATTATCATATTAAACTGGAGTGGCAGTAATATAACTGGAAAAGCATTTCAAAAACAAAACTAGATGTGTCGGAATGACACGAATGGCCCGGTCTCAAAAAGTTGAAAAATCTGCAATTTCAACAACACATGTGGACACAAACATGCATGGATAGTATCCAGCTCTCAAAACAAATACTAGTTTGATGAAAAATTTCCTTGATCAATGAGTAGTTAAATTTCAAACTATCAGCAAACAGGAAGTGGATGTTCTGCAGATCTAACAAAATGTGTTGAAATGACATGAAAATCAGCATAGTGGAAAGAAACATAAACTTGATCTGTAACTCATCATGGTAGACTTACATGTACATATAAAAAATCAGCGCAAAATCTGAAGGCGTATAGAAAAAAAGTCCGTATAACTGTGCTTTCAACAATTTTCAAGTTCAAAACCTTCAAGATTCAGCAAAAATCTGCAGGGCAGAATGAAACTTAAACTCAATCTACAACTCATCATGGTTAACTCACATACCAAAAATCAGCCCAATATCTGAAGGCGTTTAGAAAAAAGTCCAGATAACTGTGATTTTCAACAATTTATCAAAGTCTAAAGTCTGTAATTTCGGCAAAAATTAGCAGAGCGGATCGAAACTTAAATTTGATCTGTAACTCATCATGGTTAACTCACATACCAAAAATCAGCCCAATATCTGAAGGCTTTTAAAAAAAAAGTCTGTATAACTGTGATTTTCAACAATTTATCAAAGTCTAAAGCCCGTAATTTCGGCAAAAATTAGCACAGCGGAACAAAACTTTAAATTCATCTGTAACTTATCATTGTTAACTCACATACCAAAAATCAGTCCAATATATGAAGGTGTTTAGAAAAAAAGTCTGTATAACTGTGAAATTTCAACAATTTATCAAACAATTAATCGAAGTCCAAAGCCTGTAATTTTGGCAAAAATTAACAGAGCGGAACGAAACTTAAACTTGACCTGTAACTCATCATGGTTAACTCACATACCAAAAATTAGTCCAAAAAATTGCGTATAATGGTTTGTTGCGGAATGACGGAATGACGGAATGACAGAATGACTGAATGACGGACAAGGGTAAAACTATATGGCCTGACAACGGGCCATAAAAAAAAGCGCTCTGCCTGGAGCAGCTGGATACAACCGCAGAGGTCGAACTCTGAACAGTTGGGGCAAGTATGGACACAATATTCAAGCTTGATACAGCTCTGAATTTGGATAGTGATTAAATATTTGACACATTGTAGATTTCTGACACAGAATAAATGTGGTCAGATAACTTAAAAATTTGAAATGGGACATTTTATCTACTTAATTGTCCAATATCCAAAATCTAATTCCATGGTTAGATTCAGCATATAAAAAAAAAAACCCATGAATTCAAACAAAGTTTAATTTTGGACCCTTTGGACCTTAATATGAACTAATTTGAAAACAGGGCCAAAAATTGTAAATCTGAATGTAGTTAGATTCAGCATATCATAGAACCACAAGAATTCAATTTTTGATGAAATCAAACAAAGTCTAATTTTGGACCCTTTGGACCTCAATGTAGACCTATTTAAAAATGTCCAAATATCCAATATAGTAATACATGGTAAAAACCTCAAACAATTCAAGACTTTAAATTAATGTTCATTGAAATTGGTTAAAAGATTTGTATTTATTTTCAACTGAAGATTTCTTGTTGTTGTGCAATACTTTGCTGTTGTGCAATACTTAGTAAATCTGTTTACAAACTAAATATAATAATTTACACACCCTGTTTGGTGTGTATCTCCTGCCATATCAGTATTTGTTGTTTCTTTATGTAGATCAGAAATGATTTATGTTAGAACCAGTATTAGAAAAGTCTTTGGCCTCTAGTTTCTAAACGATTAAAGCCACAACCCACAAAATCGACCCCAACCTTCTGCGTGTGGTATGGAACCTTGTGGTACAATTTCATAGAGATCCATAGACTAATACTTAAGTAATTGTCCATTAACCAAGAAAACCTTGTTTTCCCCCCTTTTTCACCCTTAATTCCTGAACGGTTTGGGCCATAACCCCCAAAGTCAATCCCAAGCTTCCCTTTGTGGTATGTAACCTTGTAGTACAATTTCATAGAGATCCATACACTTATACACAAGTTATTGTCCCGAAAACTAGAAAAATGCCTTTTTTGGTGCCTTTTTTGAC
Organism: Mytilus coruscus; assembly: GCA_017311375.1. NCBI lineage: Eukaryota > Metazoa > Mollusca > Bivalvia > Mytilida > Mytilidae > Mytilus > Mytilus coruscus. The sequence goes on along the minus strand of CM029606.1, from coordinate 21,870,393 downwards.
CCCTAATTCCTAATCAGTTGGGACCATAACCCCCAAAATCAACCCCAACCTTCCTTTTGTGCTAGTGAACCTTGTGGTTAAATTTCATAGAGATCCATTCACTTATACTAAAGTTATTGTCCAGAAACCAAATGTCTTCGGACGACCACAACGACATGATAGCAATATACGAACACAAATTTTTTGCAGTTGTATAATTAGTAAAAAATGGCGATTATGAAACCTGATTTCAATGAAATGACAGAGAAAATAAATTTTGTTTTTGACCTAAATCCAAATCTACCATTTGTCAATAACCTTTCAGTTCAGGTCATGTCTAGCAAAAATGACCATTTCTGGACCCTTGATCAGGGCCTTATCTAGGATTTTGGGGATGGAGAATTGCTTATCTATGACATATACATTAAGGAAATTGTTTTATTTATGCAATAAAAAATATGCCTGCAGTGTTTTTACTGATACTGTTTTTTTATTTAAATAAAAGAACAGAGTCCAAAAATGTCCCCTGTGTTGCATATATTTAATCTATCCAAGGGCAATAACTAAAAAAAACACTTTTTTTTGGTTCTTTAAAACAATTTATAAATATCTTAGAGAACTGAAGGCTTCAAAGCAAATGCAATGTGATTTCTGTTATAATTAATTTTTTCAAGGGTATTACTTAAGTGTCAAAGACATTGCTGATATAAACCTATGATATAAGTTTCATAAAATTCTGACAAGAACTACATGAGAGCGCTAACAAGACCGGATGGACGGACGCCCGGTATTTCTTTGTCCCCCGCAACATGTTCGCAGGGGGACAAAAAGAACCAGAATAAAATAGTATTGACAATGTAGTTGTTATCTTTTTAGTCATATCATTTGTTCTGTCAATTTAAAATTTGAATTCAAATAAAATGTGTTGCTTGTATAGCATGCATTAGTCTCGTGTATCTACCTCAATTTATTTTAAAAGCCCAGAAAAAAATTACTCCCAGTTTGTATCTCATGACTTTTTTAATTTTTATCAAGAACTGCTTGAAAATGATTGGGCAATTTAATTCATATAATCACCTGTCATAACTTTGTAAAACATTATTTAATGTCCAGGACATCATGTCAGTTGTAATTTGAGATTCTCATGAATGAATAGCAAATAAATTGCTTTGCTGAGTGCAGCTGTATACGACCGCAGATGTCCAACCCGAAAAGATGGGGTCAAAATGGACACAATGCTTGATACAGGTCTGAATTTGGATTGTAATTAAATTTTTGACACATAATAGGTTTCTGACACAGAACAACTGTAGTGAAAGAACTTCAAATTGGTTATATGATTTGAATTTATATTCAATTTTTTGCTTTCGTGCAATACACTATGCGAATTGACCCCCAAAAAAAATTTTACCCCATTTATTTTACGTTTGTGCAATCCACTATGCTGTTGAATATTAACCCCCAAAAAAACACTATGCTGTTGAATATTAACCCCCAAAAAAAAAATTATTTGAAGAAATTTTCTTTTAATTTCTGAAATCTGAAATGAGAAAACTTGTCCCCTCCAATTTTTTTTCACCTCCCCCCTTTCCCTTATTCCAAAAAATAATTCTTTCTCTCAAGTTATGGTCAGTATCTCAGACAATCATCATTTCTTAATACATAATTTACAAGCACTGTAAGGGAGGTAATCAAACATTGTTATCTAAATTGATTTTGATTTTGATTTGGATTACCTCCCTTACACTGCTTTTAAATTGTCTCAATTGTCCTTTAACCAGAAAAACCCTTGTTTTTCCCCTTTTTTTGCCTGTAATTCCTAAATGGTTTGAGCCATAACCCCCCAAAGTCAATCCTAACCATCCCTTTGTAGTATGGAAACTTGTGGTATAATTTCAGAGAGATTCATACACTTTAACACAAGTTATTGTCTGGAAACTACAAAAATGTTTATTTGGGCCCCTTCTTTGGCCCCTAATTCCTAAACAGTTGGGACCATAACCCCCAAAATCAATCTCAACCTTCCTTTAGTGGTTATAAACCTTGTGTTAAAATTTTATTGATTTCTATTTACTTATACTAAAGTTATTATCCAGAAACCATCTGTCTTCGGACGACGCTGATGATGACGACGCTGACGATGACGACGACGACGACAACCTGATATCAATTTCAAGTTACCAAAAAATTTTTAATTTTTGCGATTGTATAAAAATCAGCCATAAGTTCCCATCCTTCAACCTACCAAATTGTACAAGTGGTCGGCCTCGTAAATAAAACAAATCAGCTGAGTATATGACAGATAACACAACATCCTCATGACAAAAACATTGTAAAATGATAACTCAAACAGTCACTCGGTTTCCCGTTTAAATTGTTTTGAATGATAATTCCAAGGATTTTCAAAGTCGCCATTGTATTTATTTCATTTAATCATCGACAGTACATATGTATTAGTATTTGGTTGTTTTCGAAAATCTCAATTTTCCTTGTCGGTCGCCTTTTTTGTTTATCACAAGTTCTCTGCCTTATAATGAATTCGAAAGTGCCTTGACTTCCTTATGAAGTCAGTTGGCCACCATTTTAGCAATTTCAAAATGTTTCGGAGACTTAATGGTAATTTTGCTTGCAAGATTATGCCTTACTCAATACTTCTGAGCGATACTCGAGTACTCGTTGACACACTTATGTTTAATGCATGTTTTTCTTTCTTTACAAACACAGAAGTAACAAATTTTGGGAACATCAGATGATTACTAGTATTCATGACAAAGCATTATCTTGTCTGTGTTGAAGTTAGAGAGGGATAATGAAATACCTTTTAGGAAAATACTGTTTGCTTCGTTTGAGGAATGTCACACTGTCATTAGCAATCAAATCTGTTAAGTAATCCTGATAATAATTATCATCATGTTTCATCTTCTGTCCATTAAAATTAACTGTATAATTATAAAACCGAGAATTTTTAACAAGTCCTAACCACTCTCTCCAGCCAGCTGGTATGTATGTGCCATTATATTCATTTAAATATTTACCAAAGTAACCTGCAAAATAAAAAAGTTTGATATAAAAAAAATAAATGATTCTAATGGGACAACTTTTCTTCAACTTACAAGAGGCTAAATTGCTCACCAGGTAAAACAAATCAATTTTGATATTTATCTTTACCTTTATTGCAACCAGTGATGTTTGCTTATTTGTAAATCTTATTTAGTGACATTTCTATAGATTTTGTCTTGATTCTCATTTTTACTGATTACAGTTTATACCAAACTTTTAAAGTTTTTGAGATATTGCAAAATTATAATAAAATACTCCACTGACTGCAGCTGGATACGACCGCTGAGGCAGAACCTTGAATAGTTGGGGCAAGTATGGACATTACATTCAAGCTTGATACAGCTCTGAATTTGGATTGTGATTAAATATTTGACACAGCATAGGTTTCTGACACAGAATGAATGTGGTCTAAGAACTTAAAAATTTTAAATTGGACATATACCTTTTATGGTCCAATATCCAAAATCTAAATACATGGTTAGATTCAGCATATCAAAGAAACCCCAAAATCTAAAATCTAAATACACTGTTAGATTGGGCATATCAAAGAATACCAATAATTCAATTTTTGATGAAATTGATTAAACAAAGTTTAATTTTGGACCCCAATTTGGACCACCTTGAATACTGTGCTCAAAATCAAAAATCTAAATACACAAATACACTGCTTATCAAAGAAACCCAAGAATTTAATTTTTTTTTAAATCAAACAAAGTATAATTTTTGACCCTTTGGACCTTAATATGGATCAATTCAAAAACAGGGCCCAAAATCCAAATTCTAAATACCTGCTTAGCTTCAGCATATTAAAGAACCCCAAGAATTTAAGAATTTCAATGAAACCCCATTGAAATTGGTCAAGAAATTATATGCAATTTATACAAAGTATTACAAAAGTATTATTCTTGGCCCTTATTTACTAAACCGTTAAGCTCATAACCATTTACTAAACTGTAAAGCTCATAACCCCTAAAATCAATCCCAACCTTCCTTTTATGGTATAATACCTTGTGGCACAATTAAATACCAATCAATAGACTTATACTCAAGTTATTGTCCAGAAACCAGAAAATCTTAGTTTTTTTGGCCCCTTTTTGGCCTCTAATTACTTAACAACTACGACAATAACCCCCAAAATAAATCCCAACTTTCCTATTGTGGTATTAAACCTTGTGCTAAAATTTAATAGAGATCCATACACTTATACTCAAGTTATTGTCCGTGAACCAGAAAAACAATTGTTTTGTTGGCCCCTTTTTGGCCTCTAATTACTTAACAACTACGACAATAACCCCCAAAATAAATCCCAACCTTCCTATTGTGGTATGGAACCTTGTGCTAAAATTTAATAGGGACCCATACACTTATACTCAAGTTATTGTCTGCAAACCAGAAAAATAATTGTTTTGGACCCTTATTGGCTCCTAATTACAAAACATCTAAGAAAATAACTCCCAAAATCAATCCCAACCCTCCTATAGTGGAATGGAACCTTGTGCTAAAATTTCATACAGGTCCATACACTTATACACAAGTTATTGTCTGCGAAAAAAATTATTGTCTATGAACCAGTAAAAATGCTTGTTTTTGGAACCTTTTGGCCCCTAATTATTAAACAGTTAAGGCCCATACACTTATACTCAAGTTATTGTATGTGTACCAGAAAAATAATTGTTTCTGTTAGCCCCTTTTTGGCCCCTAATTACAAATCATCTACGACAATAACCCCCAAAATCAATCCCAACCCTCCTATAGTGGTATCGAGCCTTGTGCTAAAATTTCATACAGGTCCATCACACTTTTACTCTAGTTATTGTCTGTTAACCAAAATGTCTTCTGATGCCAACGCAGACTTAGCATAACAAAATACGATTGCAAAAAATTTGCGGTCGTAAAAAAATGAATAAAAACAATTTTCATTTAAGGGCAATAAATCCTATAAGGAGTTTGACAATGCGGCCATGTTGTCTTACTTGTAGATTTTATTTTGCTTATAAAAATCATCTTTTCTAGTGCAATATTCCACTAAGCAGTCAATTGAAAATTTCAACCATGCTAACTGATTTGTAGATCTTATTTTGCTTAACATTTTTGCTAAATTTTGTTGCTCTATATCTATCAAAGTTTCTGTTAAAAATTCATAAAATTTGTTAAGGGTTACACATAACCCTGTGTCTTGCCCACAATTGTTACTGCCAATGTAAAAAGTGTAATTATTGTAGACTGTTAAAAGTGTATCCATTAATCAGTAAAATACAGAATCAAAAATAAAAAAAAAAATTCTCATTAGATGCCATTTCTTGATCTTGATAATTAACTTCTGTCCAAATTTCATAGCAATCTATGAAATTTGGACAGAAGTTAATTGTCAAGAAAAAAAATACCATCTTAAAGAAAACATTTGATTCTTTTTTGAATTATGTATTTTACTGATGTAAGAAAAAAGCTTCTGTCAAAGTTTAATAAAATTCTATGAAGGTTTGACAAATTTATTGATGTGTCACAAATTTTTACCAAAGACTGTACACACTTATTTACTTTATTTTATGAAAAAATATGAAAAAAAAAAAAAAAATATATATATTTATTATTTTGCTCTGGATACTGCCTTTTTATAATAAAAAGCTTCTGTTAAACTTATGTAAAACTCCCAGAAGGTTTGATAAAGTTTATAATTGATGACTGAAAACTTTAACCTTATACTGTATTTAATGTTAACTGTAAAATTTAGTGTTGACTGTAAAAAAACTAAGTCCCTTTAATAGTAAAATATGAAGGTTTAACATAGTTATTTAAGTCTAAATAAATTGCTTCGCCGAGTGCAGCTGGATACGACTGCAGAGGTCCAACCCTTAACAGTTGGGGCAAAAATGGACACAATATTCGCGCTTGATACAGGTCTGAATTTGGATTGTAATTAAATATTTGACACATAATAGGTTTCTGACACAGAATAACTGTAGTCAAAGAACTTAGAACTGGTTATATGATTTGATTTGAATTTATGTTCAATTTTTTGCTTTTGTGCAATAGACTATGCTGTTGTGAATTGACACCCTCCTCCCCCCTTTTTTTTGCAAAAAAAAAAAAAATATTTGAAAATTTTCTTTTTAATTTCTGAAATCTGAAATGAGAAAAAATTGTTCCCCCCCCCTTTTTCCAAAAAAAAAAATTCTTTCCCTCAAGATATGGTCATAATCTCAATTCAAATTTCCAATGGAGTTTGAAACCATAATTACCCATTTAAATACATAAAAGTCTTAAAATAGAAAATGACATATATAATCATTGCTAAAATTAATATTCCTTAATCAGCATTTAAATAATAGTAACTTCTAAAAATAAATTGACAGCTAATCACCTCAAGACAATAGAACATTTCTTTATACATAATTCAAAAGCAGTGTAAGGGAGGTAATCCAAACATAATATTGTACTTTTTTTAATTGTCCATTAACCAGGACACCCTTGTTTTTCCCCTTTTTTGTCCCTAATTCCTAAACAGTTTGAGCCATAACCCCCAAAGCCAATCCTAACCATCCCTTTGTTGTATGGAAACTTGTGGTATAATTTCAGAGAGATCCATACACCGTTCCACAAATGATTGTCTGGAAACTAGAAAAATACTAATTTGGGCCCTTTTTGGCCCCTAATTCCTAAACTGTTAGGACCATAACCCCCAAAATCAATCCCAACCTTCCTTTTGTGGTTATAAACCTTGTGTTTAAATTTCATAGATTTCTATTTACATTTACTAAAATTTTTTGCGGTCGTATAAAAATGTAATACCAGACTGTATGTAAATTCTAACTAAAAAAAAAACTTCCACTTATTAGTAAAATACCTAAAAATTAAAAATATTTTTTAAATTTTGATTCAGACATTATCTCTTAATAAACAAGAATGTGTTCATAGTACACGGATGCCCCTCTCGCACTATCATTTTCTATGTTCAGTGGACCATGAAACTGGGGTCAAAAAACTAATTTGGCATTAAAATAAGAAAGACCATCATGATCATATCATGGGAACATGTGTACTTAGTTTCAAGTTGATTGGACTTCAATTTCATCAAAAACTGCCTTGACCAAAAACTTTAACCTGAAGGGGGACAGATGGACGAGCGAACGGACACACAGACCGAAAATCATAATGCCCCTCTACTATCGTAGGTAGGGCATAAAAAAAGTTTAATAAATTTCCATCAAGGTTTGACAAAGTTAAAAACTTAAACCCTAGACTATTTTAATTTAAGCTACAATAAAGAAAACATTTGATTCCTTTTATCAGTAAAATACTGAAAAATGAATACAAATATTTTCAAAATTTCACTGTGGATGCCTTCTTTCGACCATTAAAAAAAATGTTCAGAATCTGTGAAAGTTTGATGAAGTTATTGATGTCTTAATAAAACTTGTTAATCTAAGTTGTTTTATTTCAAAATCTTGTTGTTCTGGTAATTTTTACTGTTTTCACTATTTGTTTATAGTTTTCCAGATAACCAGAAACCTCAAAAATGGCAAAAAAATTACATTTCAGGGGCAACAACACCAAAATGGGTTGTTCAATTTTCTGATATTTCCATGAAAGATATACCTTGTCACTGCAGATCATTTTCAAAAAAATGTTAGTTTTGCTTTAACTGTTTATAATTTTTGAGATACAAGTCAAAAACTTTGGAAATTTCTAACAAGAGTGCACACGCTGAAATGTCTCGCCTTCTTTACTAACCATTGATTTTATGTTGATAGTCCTAAATATAAAGCTTTACTACAAGTAACATATAAACTCAACATGATCCAAGAAAATGAGGTCATGGTCAGATAAACCAAACGAGAAATAGATGTACACCTTACAATCATTCAATAAACCAAACATAGTAGACCTATTGCTTCTAGTTTCTAAGAAACAGTCTTAAACAAGAAAACTTAACATTGACCAATGAACCATGAAAATGAGGTCAAGGTCAGGTGAACCATGCCAGACAGACATGTACAGCTTACAATCAAGTTATGCATTAAATATAGTTGACCTATTGCTTATATTATCTAAGAAACAAACTTAACTATGAAAACTTAACATTGACCAATGAACCATGAAAATGAGGTCAAGGTCAGATGATACCTGCTGGACAGACATATACACTTTACAATCCTTCCATACAACAAATATAGTTGATCTATTGCTTATAGTTGAAGAAAAACAGACCAAAACACAAAAAACTTACCACTGAGAAATGAACCGTGAAAATGAGGTCAAGGTCAAATAAAACCTGCAAGACTGACATGTACATCATAAAATATTTCCATACACCAAATATAGTTGACCTATTGTATATAGTATTAGAAAAAAAGACCAAAACTCAAAAACTTAACTTTGACCACTGAACCATGAAAATGAGGTACGCACATACTAAATATAGTTATCCTATTATTCATAATAAGAAAGAAATTAACATTACAAAAAATGTTGACTTTTTTTTCAAGTAGTCACTGAACCATGAAAATGAGGTCAAGGACAATGGACATAAGACAAACGGAAACTTCATAACATAAGGCATCTATATACAAAGTATGAAGCATCCAGGTCTTCTAGCTTCTAAAATGTAAAGCTTTTAAGAAGTTAGCTAACGCCGCCGCCACCGTAGCCGGATCACTATCCCTATGTCGAGCTTTCTGCGACAAAAATTGACATTTCAGGGGCAATAACTTTAAATTGGGTTATCTGATTTTTCGAAAAATTTCATGAAAGCTAGACCTTGGCCTGCTGATCATTTTACCTCAGTCAGTTTTACTCTTACTGCTTTAGTTTAAGAGATATTGAATTTACATGAAATCAATTATTGTATGGTTCAATCAAGATTTGACAAACTTAAATGTATTGCATTTTAGTTTTGGGCTAAACAAAATGTAGGATTTACTGTTGTGAATTGAGTTTACATTATGACATCTATACAATACAGTTATCTCAAATAGGTAAATAACAATACAAATAGATAATACTTACCTGTACGATACCCTGCATTGCTTAAATATGTAGCAAAGCTCCTTGACTCATGGTTGGCCTGCCAATATGGCGAAGAACAATTGTGATTGTTTGTATATACATGATGATTATGTGTGTACATCCCAGTTAAAAAGGAACTACGAGAAGGACAACACATTGGTGTGCTGACAAATGAATTGTTGAAATGAACTCCCTGATCTCTCATCCATTTTAATGTCTTTGGCATAACATGCATTGAACCTAAAAACAAATTATCAACATTATGGTATCTCTGATATCACTCAACATACAGAGAACCTATAAAGAAAATAACACCAAAAGTGTTCAGTATTATCCACAAAACATGTCATCAAAAAATAATCTTTGATATAAAAAGAAAATAACACCATTCAGTATCATCCAAAAACTAGAGGCTCTAAAGAGCCTGTGTTGCTCACCTAGGTCTATGAGCATCTTCAATAATGGACACTCTCGGTCAGTTGAGCTAAAAAATAACTTTTAATCATCTTTAAAATGAAATAAATGTGGAATGTGTCCATGGGACACAGATGATGCCCCTGCTTGCATATCATATAAAGATATAAAGAGACATAACTGAAGAACAGTAAAAGTGACCCTACTCAAATTTGTACTTGATCTGAGTTTTGTAGTAATAAGCATTGTGTATAAGTCTCACAACATTTGGTTGAGGCAAACTAAAGTTAGAGAACAGAAACAAAAAATTCAGCAATTTTTATGTTTATAAAGGGGTATAACTCAAGAACGGTAAAAGTGACACTACCCAAATTTCAAACTTTGATCTGTATTAAGTGGTAATAAGCATTGTGTATAAGTTTCATAACATTTGGTTGAGGCAAACTAAAGTTAGAGAACAGACACTAAAAATCAGCAATTTTTATGTTTCTAAAGGGGCATAACTCTAGAACTGTAAAAGTGATGCCACCCAATTTCGAATTTAATCTGTATTATGTGGTAATAAGCATTTTGTATAAGTTTCATAACATTTGGTAAAGGCAAACTAAAGTTAGAGAACGGAAACGAAAAATTCAGCAATTTTTATGTTTATAAAGAGGCAAAACTCAAGAACTGTAAAAATGACGCCACCCAATTTCAAACTTGATCTGAATTATGTTGTAATAAGCATTGTGTTTTAAGTTTCATAACATTTGGTTGAGGCAAACTAAAGTTAGAGAACGGAAACAAAATATTCAGCAATTTTTATGTTTATAAAGGGGCATAACTAAAGAACGGTACAAGTGACGCCACCCAATTTCAAACTTGATCTGTATTAAGTGGTAATAAGCATTGTGTATAAGTTTCATAACATTTGGTTGAGGCAAACTAAAGTTAGAGAACGGAAACCAACTTTGGGACGTACGGACGTACGTACAGACAGACTAGGGTAAAACTTAATGCCCCCTCTGCTACGGCGGGGGCATAAAAAGTCCTTTAAATGGCTCACATGGCATTTTTGCATCAAAATTGTTTCTGACGAAAAAAAGGCAAAAACTGGTTATAAATCATCATTCAAAGACAATTACTCCTAAAAGGAGTCTACTGATGATTTGAAATATGTTGCCTTATTTGTAAATCTTATTTTTCTGATCATTCTTTATATATGTAGAGTTTCTATTTATCTACTACAGTTTAAAACAAGAGAGCACACACTGAAATGTATTGGCTACTTTACTTACCATTGATTTTATGTTGAAAGTCTTAAAGATTAAAGGTTTTACTCAAAGTATCACTTAAACTTAACATTTTCAAGATCCACGACAATGAGGTCAAGGTCAGATAAATCATGTCAGACAGACATGTACACCTTACAAATATTCAATATACCAAATATAGTTAACCTTTTGCTTATAGTACTTGAAAAACAGACCAAAACACAAACACTTAACATTGACCAATGAACCATGAAAATGAGGTCAAGGTCTGAAAAACCTGCCAGACTGACATGTATCCCTTACAATCATTCCATACACCAAATATAGTTGACCTACTGCTAATAGTATCTGACAAACGGACCTAATCTTGAACTTTAAGCTTGATAACTGATCCATGAAATGAGGTCAAGGTCAGTTGAACCCTGTCTGACAGCCATGAGGACCTTGCAAGGAACCCATATACCTAATATAGTTATCCTATTACTCATAACAAGGAAGAAATTCACATGACAAAAAACTAAAACTAAATTTGCAAGCAGTCCCTGAACCATGATAATGAGGTCAACGACAATGGACATATGACAGAAGGAAACTTCATAATGTAAGATATCTGCATACAAGGTATCAAGCAATCAGATCTTCTAATTTCTGAAATATATAGCTTTTACAAAATGTTAACTGTCACTGACGCCAGAATGTAATCCCTATGTCTTTCATACTGTGGCGTGACCAAAAAAAAAAACAATAAAAGGTTAAAAATTATCTTTTATGGACAATAACTTCAATAAAGAGGACTGGTAGTAGCTCAATATCTGCCATGTTAACTTTTTTTTAGAAATTGTACTGCAGATAATTTTTTTGCTATTTACAGTTTTACATACAGTATCTATTATAGTTTCCGCAAAAAAAACCCCACAAAAATGGGTAAAAATTGCCATTAAGGGCTAATAAATCCAATAATGAATCGATTGAAGATTTTGGCCATGTTGACTTATTTAAAGGGAAATAAACTGCTTGCCGAGCGCAGCTGGATAAGACCGCAGAGGTCCAACCCTAAACAGTTGGGGCAAAAATGGACAACAACAATACTTTATTTTAAGAGGGTTACACAGTTAGCTATATAACTAATCTTCCTGAGGCCCTCATCATAAAAAATCAAACAAAATGCAAACATATACATTGCATACATTAGTATAAAAGACAAGTATGATAATAATGTTCAATATAACTTGATAAAATGTTATGAAAAATAAACGTGATGACATAATCAGTTTTCAATATTTTTTATACAGCTAGGTTGCTTTCAATAAATGATCTGTTATTTTGTATTTGAAAGAATTAACATTTGTAATATTTCTTAACAGTATTGGCAAATTATTCCACAAGAATGGTCCAGAATACATAAAAGATTTTTTGAACAATTCTGTTTTTAGTTTAGGTAGTATGAGGTTTCCTTGAATAGCATTTCTCAAGCGGTATGGATTTCTATCTGAAACATAATGAAACTTGTTAGTAAGATATGATGGTGCGTCATTTTTTAAGCACTTAAATGTCATCACAAACTTGTGATATTTTATTCTCTGTTCAACTGTCATCCAGTTTAAGTGTTTGAATAAGGGCTCGGAAGGAGCGAAAGGGTCTGTTCCTAGTATTAATCTAGCAGCTCTCTTTTGTAATTTTAATATCCTTTTTAAACCCTCACTGCTACAACTACTCCACACTATACAACAATAATCAATTAGTGGCAAGATATAACCATTATAGAATAATTTTCTGCAGTCTAGATTTAGAAATTTCTTAATCTTTAATAGTAGATATAGCCTAGATGAAATTTTTGAGCAGATCACATCAATTTGGTTTGTCCATGTGAGGGAAGGGTCAATTTTAATGCCTAAGAGACTTTCGCATGTGGAAGATTGTATCACTTGATTGTTAATATATAATTATATTCAAGCTTGATACAGGTCTGAATTTGTATTATAATTAAATATTTGACACATTATAGGTTTCTGACACCAGAATAAATGTAGTCAAAGAACTTGAAATTATATGATTTGAATTTATATTCAATTGAAGATTTCTTGCTGTTGTGCAATACACTGTGCTGTTGCGCAAATACTTAGTAAATCTGTTTTCAGACTATATACAAAGAATTAGCAAAATAAATTGTGACCCCCAATTTTTCTTTGGAAAATTGATGATTTCTTAAATCTTAAGGGAAAAAAATTGACCCCCTAAAAAAATTATATTTGAAGAAATTTTCTTAATTCATTAATTAATATAAATTGGAAAAGGTGGGGGGCAATTTTTGTGAAAATTTTCTTTTTGTAAAATGTGGTTCAATTTAATTAAGAGACATCCATACACTTAAACACAAGTTATTTGTCTGAAAACTAGAAAAATGCTTGTTTTAGACCCTTTTGGCCCCTAATTCCTGAACAGTATGGGCAATTACCCCCAAAATGAATCACAACCTTCTACTTGTGGTATTGAACCTTGTGGTACAATTTCAGAGCAATCAAAATACTTATACACAAGATATTGTCCTGAAACTAGAATAATGCTTGTTTTGGGTCCCTTGTTGGCACCTAATTCCTAAACGTTTGGGACCATCACCCCCAAAAACAATCCCAACCTTCCTTTTATGGTATTGAATCTTTTGGTTAAATTTCATAGAGATCAATACACTTAAACTAAAGTTATTGTCCGGAAACCAAATGTCTTCAACGACGATGATGATGCCAACGCCAACGTGATAGCAATATACAACCCCAAAATTTTTTTGTGGTTGGTCATATAAAATCATTATTCAAGAGGGACATATGAAGAGTAAACTTTTGGTTGATGTTGACATAATTGTAGATCTTAATATTTGCTGATCTTTTCTGCTTTTTCTACTATTTTGTTTCTGTCTTGCTCTATTTACTATAGCTTCGTAAAAAAAATAATTGAATCTAAAGCTGTTTTCAAGATAATAGACAATATTTGCATTTGAACCCTAAAGTAGATCATGACATTGTGACATTTCTGCCCCTGCCTGATTTTCTCTATTCATAATTAATGGTCTATTAGATAATAAACAAAACTTACATTTATTACCTATGTTTTTGCGTGAACCCCTAACCCCCTGAGGGGTTCACGCTTATATATTGGTGAGTTTTGGAAGTGTCTATGGGCCACTCGATATCACGGAATCAAGATTTTCAGAACGTCTCGAAATTTTTCGATCATTTGTACAGTGTATAGTTATTTATGTCTTTGATACCGTCGCTCTATGGATAGGCCACCACGTGGCATTGTATATATATTTAAACAATCAAAGTGCAATTGTAGATTGGAAAGTAAAGCAATAAAACTAGGTTGTATTCAAAAATCATTTATATGTTAGAAACTATTTGCCTTCTGACAAAACATATGTGTTTTTAATAATGTGAATGTTTATTAAATTTCAAGTATAATGATAATGCAATTATATAATTCATTCTTTGAGACGGTCCTCTACACGTTGTGTGTGTAGTATTTAATACAGCGTGCTGCTGTGCATTGTTACAATAAACCTGGGAATATTTATTGATATATTATGACCCAGAATAAACTGATTATTTCTGAACTTTTATCATTTGATAATTTGTATTTCTATCATAGCATGAGAAAATGTCGGAAAGCATGAAGAAAATTAAGAAAACGATATTTCTGTTAAAAATATTTACCTACTTTCGGAAACACAGTGGTCGGAAAGCAGAAAGATATCAACCAAAATGAATTTTTCGTAAAAAAAATATCTAATTTCATTAATAGATACTACTAGAATAAGAAAATATTCATTGTTAAGTTTAACCTGAGACTAAATTTATTCTTAATAGAATATAATTAATTGTAATATATATGCGTGCATTTGAACAGTCATTACATTTGTGAAAATTATATGTAACTTATCAGCACCACTGATCAGGGATGCATACCAAAAGTAAGCTAAATATCTAAATTTTAAACGGTCGTAAATGAAAAAATACTTGCACGTTCTCAATTCACAAGGATTTTAAATCCTTGCAGCTCACAAAAAAATGTAATAATAATTTACAATAATCATAACAAAATCTAATTACTTTCATTATTTTAATTATTTTATACGTTTTAGTATGGATTTATAAGTCTTTGCTTATATTTTGTATATAGTGGAATGTGAGACTTTAAAAAGAGATTCATTTGACAAATAAAATGTCCATCCGTAAATGCCTGACATTGGTGTTTATAGATATTATATTCTAAATTTTCGAAAAAAAGTTTACTGACAGGAATTTCTATTCATTTGTTTTAATAGTTCAACCTTATAGCATCTAAATATTTGTACTATGATACGGTTTTTGAAAATTGTATTCATTGTGTTGACCAGCTATCCAACACCTCTTGATTCATTCACATTATACATCACCCTGTTCACACGCACACTATCAGTTTGCGTTCACAAAAATTCCGGATAAAATGTCAATGAATCCAGTGTCAAAACACTTGAGTTAGTTAGTTTGACATCCAAATTCAACTATTAGATTAAAATATGTGATGACGCAAATGTGTATTCTCATCCTGAGTGTCAGTGCGTATGCTTTCTATTTACTATTTCCTGCGCTAGAATACCGTGTGCATATCAATATTAATTTCACTCGCAAATGCAAATTTTCACTTTTCTTACTTAAATTCGGGACACAGCAGTAAGTGCTTGACATGTGACTTTCAAGCACAGGCATCATTACTAACGGTATTCTGACCTCTAACTGTTTTTCTTTTGTTTTCTTTTTTGAGTCACTGACCTGTTATAAACATTGACATTTTTGAAATGCTTAGCTAGTGATTTTCTACCCAGGGAATAGATTACTTAACTTTGTACTTTATTTGGCTTTTTTGACTTTCTTCATTCGAGCGTCACTGATGATTTTTTGCAGACTTAACTTGTGTCTGGCATATTCTGACCTCTAACTGTTTTTCTTTTGTTTTCTTTTTTGAGTCACTGACCTGTTATAAACATTGACATTTTTGAAATGCTTAGCTAGGGATTTTCTACCCAGGGAATAGATTACTTAACTTTGTACTTTATTTGGCTTTTTTACTTTCTTCATTCGAGTGTCACTGATGATTTTTTGCAGACTTAACTTGTGTCTGGCGTACATCATTTTAATCCTGGTATCTTTTTATATCTATATATCTTTTTATATAAATTGGTTCTTTTGAGAGTATGTTCAGGTATTTATAAAACTTCTGAAAATAAGATATTCTTCAAAACCAAGTATCCCTGTAGAATATTTGAACTGATTTAAGTAAAATCAGGAAATCCTTAACATCGGAGATGTTTTATGAGACCAAAATAAGTCGCTATATAAGAGGGCTCAATGAATTGCATGCAACAGGTTTTCACCGCAAATGGAAATTGGACTATCTTTACAACATCTACCATGAGTACATGTATAGACAGCTTCAATTAACGAGTTGAGAATATGAACGCTTCAATGGAGGAAACAAAATATAAAGATATGATAGAAATAATAAATGCATCCAGAGTATAAAGCAAACTGAGTGCTTAAATTTATATTGCGATTGGTTTGTGCAATTTGATAGGACATCAGGTTTGTTAAAATTGGAATTTTGCAAAGGGTAATCATCGGAAAAAATGATATACATTCCCAAGTAATAAATAAAATAGTGAGCTTTAAAATTGATATTCAAATAGTAGCTGTATATATACACTTTCAGCTGACTTGTGATTGTACACACAATTGCATATTTTTAATAAAGGTATTTTAACATCATCATTGTCTTATTCTATTCACAGTCAATTATTTCAATTCAAAAGCAAAAATTCAGCAACAATCTTTTGGTGACCCGGCAGTCAGCGGTCTTAAGTTCACGTATTGCTTTTCTTTTTTTAAAGAAAGCAACTTGTTTGTTAGTCTTTGTGACCATGTTAGTCTTTGACAGGGTTAACATGTTTGTGAGAGCTCATCCTGCCTCTATTTTGGTCTCTTTTTTTTGGTCCTATTTCAGACAAAATTTGGAGTACAATCCTCAAAATCAATCACAGCTTTGCATTGTGCCAAGTAAAAACAAGGATCAATCAAATGTAACATAAGTTCTTGTGAAAAAAAAAGTAAATGTCTACAGACAGTGGTAATCTATACTAAATACAATTTGTATATTTGCTGAAGCAATTTCCTTTACATGAAATATTTATTCCTGATAGAAAGATTTGGAAACATGAATAAATTAATGGGATAACCTTAAATGAGACTGAAACCAAAAAATAAATAGGAAAATAAACATTTATTTCTAATAGGGGTATCTGGCCTTACTCTGATCTTGTAGGACTTTTCTCTTCTCATCAAAAATAAAATGTATCAGTGACTCCCTCTTAGCCATTCCTTTACTTTATGTGATGTGATCCCATTCCTTTACTTTATGTGATGTGGTCCCATTCCTTTACTTTATGTGATGTGGTCCCATTCCTTTACTTTATGTGATGTGGTCATATCTACCTTAAATTCAATACTTATTTTTATTCAATATAAAGAAAATATAACGACATACTTACCTAAAAGTTCATCCTGATCGTCAGTAATAATCACAATAATGTTTGGCTTATCATTTTTCTTCTTCTTGTTTGAACGTCTGTTATAGATATCCTCCTTGTATGGAGAACGCTGGGCAATGCCTGAACATATCAGTGTCAATATGCACATTTCATATAATAGAAAGCACTTAAATCCTTTCATCTTTATTATCATATACCTAAAACAGACAATTTAATCACATGGTCAGGTGTTTCTAACAATATAGTTAATACTTTTCTCTTCAGCATTTATCTATTGATTTTAATAACATGTAAGTCTTCTTTGGTGTTATATACATGTTTATGTTTTACACAGTAATGACATTTTATTTATAAATGATGCTACAGTAATATCTATATAAGTATCTTTTTAATTACATGTGTTGGTGCTGATGTTAAGTTGCTGGTGTTGTGATGCTGTTATTGTTGTGTTTTGTGGTTCATATCATCATATTTTGTGGTTGTTGTCATCTGTTGTTTTTATTGTTGTTTTTTGTCAGTTGTTGTTATAATTGCGTTGTGTCAGTTGTTATTGTAAAATAATAAAAATATACTGGTAGTTGTTTTTATGTGTTTTGCATGGTCGCTATTCATTTTTTTTTTACTTTGCATATGAGGTTGAAAATGGAAAGACAAATTAAAAAAAAAATGTGTATATGCATAAAAAAGAGAAGTGGGTTATATGTAATTGAGACAGCAATCCAACAACACTTAAAACAAAAGATGACGGATTTTTGGTTGCTTAATGTCCGTTGACCAAAAAAAAATATAGAGGTCAAAAATATTGTCTTCAACAATAGATGAACTATGCACTGCTGGATGCATCTTCATACGACCGCAGATGTCGAACCTTGAACAGTTGGAGAAAGTATGGACACTACATTTAAGCTTGATACAGCTCTGAATTTGGATTGTTATTAAATATTTGACACAGCATAGGTTTCTGACACAGATTGAATATGCTCAAAGAACTGAAAAATTTGAAATTGGACTTTTACCGATTCTGGTCCAGTACTGTGGATTCATTTATTTTCGTGGGTACCAATTTTGGTGGATTGAGGAAAACTTGCATTTTCGTGGATATTTAATACTGGTTCTCTGTAACTATTTAAACTTTTATATAGGGAGTGTGGCACGCATGGTCATGGATTTTCTTCAAACTTCACACACTTACTAGTCTTGATGAAACAAACAAAAAATGGCAAAATTTTGGTTGCTAAGCATATCGGTTGCCATAGCAACCGATGACCAGTTTTACCTCTTCTGGGTATCTATGATTTAAGGCTGAAAATGGCTATTTTCAACATAATTTTTCATAATAAATGATTAAAAGAAAGAATATTTTTTTTATGATTTTATTAAATATATGCATTTTATTAATGTAATTTAATAACTGATATTTTCATATTCATTTTCAATCATAATCACATATACCCCCCTTTTTATGTGGTTTGCATTAGGTAAAAAATACCCTTTGAGGTCATTTTGAATGCTCACCATAATTTTTATGGACACCTGAGTTAAAGTCAACCATCAATTCATAAATACCATAGTCTTATCTTATCAATGATGCCAAAAAGTAATGGGGAAGTATGTCTCATTTTTTTGTTACCATGGATACAAAATGCTTAGTTTTCATTTTTTCAGAGAAAAAAAAAATTGAAAATTTTTGAAAAAAAATGTTTTAAAACCTAATTCTGCAGTCAGAAAAAAATAAATAAATATACAATTTGTAGAAATGATTGTAATCATCAAAATTTGAAACATATTCATACATAACGGTATTATAGTTTTAACTGTGTTGCTATGGAAACAATTTCATGATGATACACAAGTTTAAAACAATTTTGAAAAAGTTTCAGTTAGTTTCTTAAATGTGCACAAAAGTAGGAAAACGAAAACACTTATTAAGTTTTACTGTATACACACATGTGTATATATAAATAATTTTGCTGGTATAGTATATCGATAATGGTGTTACAACTTGAATGAAACAAATAAAATTTCTCTAATCTGGATAAAAGTGCTGATTATGAAGAAATTTCAGTCTGTTTTCATGATCATGAAAAATGTACAAGAAAACAATGACTAAATCTAGAAAAACAAATAAAATCATTTAAAAAATTATATATTCAATTATGCAATATTTTCCATTGAATGTGTTGCCATAGAAACAAGCAGTCCATTTGCAAAAATACTGATAAGTGCTAATTTTTACAAATTCGTTTAATGAACTTCGATACATAAAGCAAAGAGTGTATACAATTTTGTAAAAAAGAAATGATCGATTAGTTGTGGTTTGCTTTATGTCCAGTGTCAAACATCTCATGCATATTTCAGAAGAGAACAAAACCAATAAATTTAATAGGAACATTGTAGGTCATGTGCTAGTCTACTGACCAAAAATTTATTAAAGTCAATAATTTGAAACAATTCAACACAATAAAAAATAGAACCAAAAGAGTCAGACGTTGATCCTCTAAATAAATGATAATTGACCATCTAACCTTTCTATAAAGGAAAAAATATTATGAGCTGTTTATTTTTCTTATTCATTCTTATACTCAATGTTGAAATGGCAAAGCATGTATACATGTAGCTATCGTTTTGAATAATATTGTATTATTGGATGATGAGTATCTACATGAAGATCATTTTATAAAAGTTATAAAAATCAAAACAATCAAAAGGTCCTTCAATAGGTGTAAGCTGGGATGAAGGCAGACAATTTGAAATATCACTAGAAATCGGATCAATTGGACAAGGACAGAAATTTCAATAGATCAACTTGGTAGCCCCTAAAAACAAAGGCGTAACAAGCAAGGGGCGGTACGGTCGGCCGTCGACCCGATGGTCTCTGCTATTCATCCGACACATTTTTTGTTTGTCATTCTGGCGGGAGGAATTTTGAGATTTTCCAAAAAGTTTCGTTTCCCTAAGAGGACCCATGGAAAATTGGTCAGCGGGTGACTGCTGGTCTTACAACGAGCAGCAGGGGGAAAATATACCATCTAGACAACTGTCATATCAGGGGTACCACTGACTGCCTTAAGAGATGCCCGCTACATTCATGCTTCAGTGATTCCATATGTAATCAACCAAATGTTTCCAATGAAAGGAGGGGGCGGGCCCTCATGGCCCCCTGGATCCGCCTTTGGTAGCACTATATTTACATTAGTAAAAGGCATTGGATTATTGAAATTTGAGAAAATAACAGTAATCTTAATGGATTTTTAGCAGCAAATTAAAAAATATTGACAATATGATAACTCTTTACACAGGGTAACTTTAAAAGAATTATATGCATGTACATATACTTTAATTTCCACTGAAAGCCCATTACAGAAAGATGTTCTCAAAATTAGTATATAATTGTCTTTCTTTAAACAAAAAAAATAGATTTTACTTTGAAGCAGAAGTCTATGTTTATAACATATTATACATGTGACTTTTTATCCGCGACTTTTTGTCTGTGACTTTTTGTCTGTGACTTTCTGTCCTACATTCTGACCGTTATCATGACCAGGAAAAATGACTTTATACCTATTTAAATGTAATATGCTTTGCATCAAATTTATAGAAACACTTAGATTGAACCATTAATTTCATCAAATAAGAAAATATATAAAATGCTTTACAAACTTTCGGGAACATTTAAAACTAAGACAAGGCTCTGGTAACCCTCAAGTTAAGTCCGCGAATATGTTTACTTATATTTTATGAAAATATTTTAAACTACAAAGATATCCTGCATGCAGGGGCTCGGGCATACCTCAACTAGTCTGCGAAATGTGTATTTGTTTTTATGAAAATATTAAAAACTGCCAAAATATCCTGCACAAGGCTCGCACATGCCTTAAGTAGTACGTGGAAATAACTATTTACTGTTAGAAAATATTAAAAAACAAACTATATTTGATTTATTAACTTACATGTATGTATGGCCTACTTCAAACACACCTTTTGAGTTACTTTTTATTTGTGATCAATCGTGTCAAATTATAACCGGTAATATACAACATAATTTACAACACAGTTAAATACAATATACTACTCAATACCATAAAAAGTTTAAATAATTCGGTGCTCGTCATAGTACCCTAAACTGTTTTTCCCAGTTTTTTACCATTCAATCAATTCTTTTTTTTTTTATAAATTTAAAGAAAATCCAATAAGATATAAATAAGTATAAGGTAGTACAACGACCAGGACACAGTCAACGTTGGTCAGGTCAAGTTTTTTTTTACCAAAAACATATATTTTTCCTGTTTTTTTTAATAATATAAAATAACACAGAAATTTTCATCGGTCAGGTCATTGCTATTGTTGGTCAGGTTATTGTCAACGTTAGAAAGGTCACGTTATCTGAATATTTTATATTTTTTTCTGTATTTTTTTATTTATATTTCAAATTTAACATAAACCCTTTAAGAAATAAAAAGTTATTAGCATTTTCATTTGGTCCTGGCATTGTCAGCGTTGGTCAGGTCACGGTTAATGAAGATTTAATCGTACTTTCTTGTTTATTTGACCTGTTGATACTAATTGTAATGCTTTTTTTGTTATTTAATGTTATTCAGGGTTATATCTGGTCTATATACCAGCTTTGATAAGTGTTTGGTACTAATATAAATTTCCACTTCGTACTATAAACATCAAAATTATTTATTTTGTTAAAATATTTCCTTTCTCTATTGTAACTGTATCGTATACCTAACAACAAAATTATTTTATTTACCTGTGTTTAAAGTTATTGCAAATGGCTGATATTTTTGTTCGAGCATATTGTTTTTCTTAAATTGTTTAACATTTCATACCGATATAACATGTTACTTTTATTATTCTTCCCTTAGTTTATTTATTTTGAATTTGCATTGTATCATAGGTCAAATTTATTTGTTCAGTGTATGTTCAATGGTGTTACTATGTCCTTTGATTGAGTTAAGCTATTTCAGTTGATATTTTATAGTGTGTCTTTCTATGTTGTGATGTTACACTATTGTTTCAGAAAAAGGGTGAAGGTTTGGTACCATTAAAACGTTTAAACCCGCTGCATTTGTTTGCACCTGTCCTAAGTCAGGAATCTGATGTTCAGTAGTTGTCGTTTGTTGTTGTGGTTCATAAGTGTTTCTCGTTTCTCGTTTTATATAGATTAGACCGTTGGTTTTCCGTTTGAATGGTTTTACACTAGTAATTTTGGGGCCCTTTATAGCTTACTGTTCGGTGTGAGCCTAGGCTCCGTGTTGAAGACCGTACTTTGACCTATAATGGTTTACATTTATAAATTTTGACTTGGATGGAGAGTTGTCTCATTGGCACTCATACCACATCTTCTTATATCTATTAAAAAAGTTTTCTATGTTTTTTTTCTTATATTTATGTATTGAATGGTCTAAATTTATAACAATTCAAATTTGACATAAATCCTTTGAGAAATAAAAAAGTTATTAGTGTTTTCGTTGTGGTCCAGTCATTAGTGTAACACATCAAAGGGAGATAATTCGTATTGTGAGGAAAATTGCACAATGACCATTTTTTAGAAATTAATTTCGCATGTTTCTAGGTAGATTCCCCGTAACTTTTTTTGAATTTTGACTAAAACAAGAATAAAATTAATTGTTTTTGTGTTTCTTTTTAATAGACGCAGCCGCATAATTTCACAACACTACACCAAATATTGTATTTTTCTCAAAAATCCCAACTTTCTCTGCCGTTACCATGGTAACCAACCAATATATATATCGGTTGACATTATTTTTCTGACTAGTCTAATAGGATCTACATATCAGCCAATTTTCACAAAGATCGGTGACTATGTGTGCCGAAAAAGTTTAAGTGGTTACAGAGAATGAGTATTAATTTCGTGGCTTTGGCAAAGTTTGCATACATTCCTTAGAAAATTTGTAATTCGTTGAACATTTAAATTCATGGTTCCCCAGTTCCCACGAAATCCACGAAAATTTGTATCCAACGAATATTAATGAATCCACAGTATCCAAAATCTAAATACATGGTTTGATTCCGCATATCCAATTACATCAAGAATTTTATTTATTTATTTTTTAATGGACAATATAAGTTGAGTTTTAAAAGGGGTTCTCTTCATCAAAAAAAATAATAAATGTGGGTTGTGTCCACATGTGGGCACAGATGATGCCCCCGCTTGCATATCATACAGTTATAAAGGGACATAACTGAAGAACAGTAAAAGTGACACTACCCAAATTTGAACTTGATCTGAGTTTTGTGGTAATAAGCATTGTGTGTAAGTCTCATAACATTTGGTGGAGGCAAACTTAAGTTAGAGAACGGAAACTAAAAATTTTGCAATTTTTCCATTTATAAAGGGGCATTACTCTAGAACGGTTTGAGTGGAGCCACCAAAATTCAAACTTGATATGTGTTTTGTGGTAATAAGCATTGTGTATAAGTTTCATAACATTTGGTTGAGGCAAACTAAAGTTAGAGAACGGAAACTAAAAGTTTTGCAATTTTTCCATTTATAAAGGGCATAACTCTAGAATGGTTACAGTGACGCTACCAAAATTCAAACTTGATCTGTATTTTGTAGTAATAAGCATTGTGTGTAAGTTTCATAACATTTGGTTGAGGCAAACTTAAGTTAGAGAACGGAAACTAAAAATTTTGCAATTTTTCCATTTATAAACGGTTATAACTCTAGAACGGTTAAAGTGACGCCACCAAAATTCAAACTTGATCTGTGTTTTGTGGTAATAAGTATTGTGTATAAGTTTCATAACATTTGGTTGAGGCAAACTCAAGTTAGTGAACGGAAACCAATTTTGGGACGTATGTACGGACAGACGTACGTACGTACAGACAGACAAGGGTAAAACTTAATGCCCCCTCCACTACAGCAGAGGCATAAAAAAATACAGTATTCTGAAAATTAATTTAAAGAGAATAACAAACAAACCTACCACCAAGTTCTTCAAAAAAATTACCAAAATTTCAATCTATATTTAAACATAATTTCTTTTCTAAAATAAGATTTGAAGTTGTATCTATTTTTAACTATGACTCTATTTACAATTTCTATTAATTGTGCAATACAGTTCTGAATTTGAATTGTGATTAAATATATGACATAGCATAGTTTCTGACACAGAACGAATGTGGTCTAAGAACTGAAAACTTTATATTGGACATTTACCTATTATGGTCCAATATCCAAAATCTAAATAGATATAGGAAGATGTGGTGTGAGTGCCAATGAGACAACTCTCCATCCAAATACATGGTTAGAATCAGCATATCAAAGAACCCCAAGAATTCAATTTTGATGAAATCAAACAAAGTTTAATTTTGGACCCTTTGGACCTCAATGTGGACCAATTCAAACGGGCCCAATATCCAAAATGTAAATACACATTTAGATAAAGCATATTGAGAAACCCTAAGAATTCAAGACTTTGATTTAAACTACATTAAAATTGGTAAAGAAATAAACAATTTATACTAAGTATTAGAAAAGTATTGTTTTGTCCCCTTTTCCTAAACTGTTAGGGCATAACCCCAAATTCTATCCCAACCTTCCTTTTTTTGTATGGAACCTTGTGGTACAATTTTATAGAGATCTATAGACTTATACTCAAGTTACTGTCCGGAAACCAGAAATATACATATACAATTGTAATGGTTATGCTATATACATACATGTGTACGTAATAAACAAATTTGGTAATTGTCATTATTTTTTGGGAATATACTGGGTATATTTATCCCATTATTAAACTGCTAATTCGCAGGGGGCTTATTTCGTACCACATAGACATTAATTGAATACTCCATTAGTGAATTCATTGAATTAATTTTCAGTTTTTCTTCGAGATATTATTTTACAAAATCATAAATATTTGACTCTTTCTGCATTTATCAATACAAAAAAAAAACCCTAAGAAAACACCAAAGAGAACTTAACCAATACACAAATAATACACAATTAAAAAATGAAAAAGCTATTTACATGGTTTTTCCAGTGAACATTTTTATTTTATCTTTAATATAAATAAAATACAGAATACCATGTTTTTGCGTCCAAAAATTGCTCACGGATTTGTAAATATATCTGAACATTTTAGTTGAAAAACATCGTTTTTTTTAGCGTCTTGCTATGCAGCAACAGATGGAGACTAATGGGGACCTTTTACCTTTTAAACTGTATGAACAATATTTTTTTAATTCTTATAAATTTCAATGTTTAGTACTTGCAAACTAAAGAAATATTAACAAAAATGTGTGCCTTGTATATTTACAGAGATCAAATAAAAATTTCCACCATTACGGGACAAAATCTTTAAGATACACTTTACCAAAAATAAATTAAATATTGTATGTAAAAGTGATTTTCAATTATCAATGGAACTCTCTATGTTAAAACTTGCTATATGTTCCATGAATGCATTTGAGTACATTTGATATAAAAACATGTTTAAATAGATCTTTAACAATATTTAAAATTGCCAACAGAAGCTGAAATCGTACCACCTGACATGAAAAGTTTTGCATGCGGCACTTTGCTGTCGTCCCTCCTCTAAACAAACATGAGTTAAGCCTTTTTCAACTGATTTTTATAGTTCGTTCTTATGTTGTACTGTTATATCACTGTCCCAGGTTAGGGGGAGGGTTGGGATCTCGCTAACATGTTTAACCCCGCCACATTATGTATGTATGTGCCTGTCCCAAGTCAGGAGCCTGTAGTTCAGTGGTTGTCGTTTGTTTATGTGTTACATATTTGTTTTTCATTCATTTTTTGTACATAAATAAGGCCGTTAGTTTTCTCGTTTGAATTGTTTTACATTGTCATTTCGGGGCCTTTTATAGCTGACTATGCGGTATGGGCTTTGCTCATTGTTGAAGGCCGTATGGTGACCTATAGTTGTTAATTTCTGTGTCATTTTGGTCTCTTGTGGACAGTTGTCTCATTGGCAATCATACCACATCTTCTTTTTTATATGTAAATGTTCACATAGTAATTTACAACAAAAATACTACATGTATGTATAAAATTTAATTAAAAGAAGAGTGCACACGCTGAAATGTCTCACCTGCTTTACTGACCACTGATTTCATGTTGAAAGTCTTAAAGATAAAGGTTTTACTAAAACCATTACAGAAACTTAACATTTTTAAAAATCTATGACAATAAGGTCAAGGTCAGATTAAGTGTGTCAGACAGACATATACACCTTACAATTTTTTATACACCAAATATAGTTGATCTATTGCGTATGCTAATTGAAAAACAGACCAAAACACAAAAACTTAACATTGACCATTAAACCATAAATATGAGGTCAAGGTCAGATGATACCTGCCAGACAGACATGTACACCTTACAATCTTTCCATACACCAAATATAGTTGACCTATTGCTTATAGTACTTGAAAAACAGACAAAAACACAAAAACTTAACATTGACCAATGAACCATGAAAATGAGGTCAAGGTCAGA
This sequence comes from Mytilus coruscus, assembly GCA_017311375.1. NCBI lineage: Eukaryota > Metazoa > Mollusca > Bivalvia > Mytilida > Mytilidae > Mytilus > Mytilus coruscus. The sequence goes on along the minus strand of CM029606.1, from coordinate 21,843,605 downwards.
TGATACCTGCAAGACAGACTTGTACACCTTACAATCATTCCATACACCAAATGAAGTTGACCTATTGCTTATAGTGATTGAAAAATAGACCAAAACACAAAAACTTAATATTGACCAATGAACCATGAAAATGAGGTCAAGATCGAAAGAAACCTGCAGGACTGCATGTACCCATTACAATCATTCCATACACCAAATATAGTTGACCGACTGCTTATAGTATTTGACCTTGATCACTGACATATTAAATGAGTTAGAGGTCAGGTGAACTCTGTCTGACGGACATGAAGACATTGCAAGGAACCCATATACCAAAAATACCTATGTCTCACATACTGCGACGAGACAAAAAAAAACACAAAAACATGGGATTTAAATCAACTTTGTTTTAAGTGAGTTAATCATGGTTTGAAAAATCCCGATTCCCATATCATACCACTCTCCCCTCCCCATCCAAACTGACGAAATAATTAACTAAATGTCAACATAGTATAAAGAGTTTTTTATTTATATTCTGTAATAGCACATTTTTACATAGATAGCACTGCTGTATTGAACCTAAGGGATAGAAACTTGTGAAGTTCAGAAATATTTTTGGGAGAAATACATTTCCAGGAATCAGTATTCAAATTGCAAGATTTTTTTCATACTTGTAATTCTTTCTCTTCTATCAATCTTTCAAATTATAATGGTTACCACAAACATCAAGTAAACTGTTTATTTATCAATGATCAAATTGCAAGGCAGGATTTTTTGGTATTCAATAGGAATGAAACATATTTGAAAACAGCTTAATCTGAAGGAACAATTTGTTGACAGTCATCTATCACTGATTGTAAAGTACCTGGTGAGTATTTTCTTTCTGTTACATGTTACAAAGGTAAATCAGCTCTGTAAAATTACTTAATAATGAAACTTGCAAAAGATCTGATAAGCTGTCAAAATATTGACACTAACTGTTAAAATAATGTATCAGTTATTAAACATTCAGTCAAAACATGGATGTATGTAATTTACTAATTGTCAGTCCGTTTTTACTCCACACAAAAAAAATTACAAAACCAGATTTATTACTGTTAAAAGTAGCTCTTAAAAATAATTAAAATTTGGAAAGAGCTATTTTGTGTTTATAACACAACACCTCTTTTTTTTTGGTGGGTGTTTTATAATTATCTGCTGTAATTATTCCAACGGTACCCAAATTGCACTTATTCATGACAGTTTTTTTATCTTTGTTTATGTTTGAAACAGAATAAAATTACCATTCCGTGCTTGTTTTGTAGATGTATCCTTTATTTTACTACATGTATATAGTTCCAAAATTTAATAAAATGGGTTTAACAATCCAGGATTCTGTTATACATGAGGAGTACCTCAATTGCAATGTGCTTAATTTCACATCCATAAAAATTAATCACTGATTTTTTTGTTTTATTTTCACCCCATTTTAGAAAAATTTGACAAAAGTCAATACTTATTATGCAATAAGTAACAAATTTCAAGACAAAATCTCATTTTGTTGATCTTGTATTGCTAATAATTTTTTCTGTTAACAATTTCTCTTTTATCTCTTTATTTTTGCCCAAAACACAAAAAATGGTAAAAATTGTCATTTTAGGGCAACCACTCATAAGTGTCTTCTAATGATTTCAGAAAATTTGAATAAATCTTCTCTTGCTAATTATTTTGCTTTTTAAAGTGTCTATCTATATTTTATGGTGAAACTCTAGAAACTCCAATTAGGAGTCGACTGACGATTTGGACAATGTTCAGTTTTAAAAGATCTTATCTTGCTTATCATTTTTGCTATTTAAAGAGTCTATCTATTATAGTTTTAAAGAACATAGGCAAAAAAAAATAACAAGAGGCTCTCAAGAGCCTGAATCGCTCAGCTGTAATTTTTTGCTTAAATCTTTCATCAATGATTATTTTTGCTTTTCAATATATATTAATGAATGGCTTAAAACTTCCATTGAAATGTTCTTTGTATCTGTCATATTTTCTTCAAAATCAAAGAAATGCATTGTACCCTATGTTTCATTTTAGCCATAGTGGCTATGTTTCTTGACATACAAGAAAATAAAATACAAAATTTATACTAGATACTCTGAAACTCATTCAGCCCAAGTTTGGCTGAAATTGATTCAGCAGTTTCAAAGGAGAAGTTTTTTTAAAGTAAGCAAACAAAATGAACAAATTGTGAAAAATTGATTTTAAAGGGCAATAACTCATTAAGGGAACAATTGACAATTTTGGTCATCGAACTTATTTGTAGATCTTACTTTGCTGAACATTTTTGCTGTTTACAGTTTATCTTTAATAACCAAAATCTGCAAAATTTCCTTGAAATTACCAATTAAGAGGCAGCAATCCAACAATGGGTTGTTAGATTCATCTGAAAATTTCAGGGCTAACAGGGCTTGGCCTAATAAACATTTTTACCTCCATCAGATTAGCTCTAAATGCTTTGGTTTTTGAGATATAAGCCAATAATTGCATTTACCCTACATTCTATTTTTAGCCATAGCAGCCATGTTTTTTCTGAAACAAATAAAATAAAAACAAACTTTATTCTACATACCCTTAGAATCATTCAGCTTAAGTTTGGTTGGAATTGGTTCAGTAGTTTCAGAGAAGAACATTTTTTAAAGTTAGAAAACATGATAAAGAAATTGTGTAAAATTGTCCTTAAAGGGCAATAACTCCTTAAGGGGTCAATTGACAATTTTGATCATATGAACTTATTTGTAGATCTTACCTTGCTGAACATTTTTGCTGTTCATAGTTTATCTTTATCATTAATAATATTCAAGATAATAACCAATAAATTGTTAACACAGAGATATGTCTTGCCTTTTTGTACTTTTGATAATGCAAATGTTGAAATTAAAATAGCAATACTTTGACACGTAAGTTATACAAATATTCAAAGTCAATGAACCATGATTGAAGGTACATGTTAAAACAATCTCCATGGAAATGAGATGTGCCAATGCTAATACAACTGCATACCAAATACCTATCATTAGTAGTTCCCTTTCAACAAACCTAAACACAAACATTGACTTGTAAACTAGGGGCTATATAATCCATGGAAAGGAGACTTGCAAATGCCAATACATTTGCATACCTAATATCATTGACTTAACATTAGCTGTTCATCTTAAACTGATCTTATCACAAACTAATACATGTAAACTAAGCAAAAGTTTCAAAGTCAATAGACCATGACTGAGGGGGTGGGACCAAATAATCTCCATGGAAATGATGTGCCAATGCTTATACAACTGCATACCAAATATCATTGACCTACAACTAGTGTTTCCCCATAATTGACCTAATCACAAACTAATACATGTAAAGGAAGCAAAGTTTGAAAGTCAATAGACCTTGACTGAGGGGGCCGGGCCAAATAATCCCCATGGTAATGAGATGTGCCAATGCCAATACAACTGCATATCAAATATCATTGACCTACCACTAGTGTTCACCATGAACTAGACCTGATCACAAACTAATACATTGTTGACGCCGCCGGAAACAGCATACCTATGTCTCGCTTTTTGACTCCTTCAAGGCAAGACAAAAACTGCAAAATTTCCTTAAAATTACCAATTTAGTGGCAGCAACCCAACAATGGGTTATCAGATTCAACTGAAAATTTCAGGGCTGATAGAACTTCAGCTTATGAACACTTTAACCCCAGTCAGATTTGCTTTAAATGCTTTGGTTTTTGAGATATAAGCCAAAAACTGCATTTTACCCCTATGTTCTATTTTTAGCCATGGCGGCCATGTTATTTGATGAAACAGTAAATAAAACACAAACTTTATTCTAGATACCCTACGCATCATTCAGCTTAATGTTGGTTGGAATTGGTTCAGTAGTTTCATAGATGATGTTTGAAATAAGTTTACACCAGACGGACGACGACGGACGCCAAGTGATGGCAAAAGCTCACATAATAAGCTAAAAATGGGTAAAATTTGTCATTAAGAGCTATAACTCCAATAATGAGTCAGCTGACTATTTCAACCATAAGACTTATTTGCAGATTTTGTCCTGCTGATCACTTTTTCTTATTTAAGTTTCTATCTATATTTTATGGTTTTTAAAGTATAAGGCAAAATGCAAAAAAAGGAAATAACTCCAATAAGAAGTCGTCTGACGATTTTGGTCAAGTTGACTTATATGTAGATTTTGTCATGCTTATCATTTTTTCTATTTAAAAAGTATTTCTATCTATTAAACTTTTTAAGAAAAAAAAGTATATAAGGCAAAAAGGCAAAAATTGGTAAAAATCTTCATTATATTTTAATTGCTAATTTTATGCAAACAAAACATACAACTTTTCAGACTTTTTTTTTTTTTTTTTGCAATGGAGACTTCATCTGTTGATACACAATGTGACCATGTATCTTTAAGTATATTTAGCTTTGCTGAATGATTGCATAATAACAAGACAAATAACAAAAATATGAATTGTTCATTCTCTAAGAAAAGCTAAAAGATGACTGTCGCTTTTTGCAATTTGGGTACTGTGATGTAACCTAATATCCACTTCTTAATAGAGTAAGATCTGCACATATAGACTGTTTTCTCATCTGGCACATATGCAATAGGAGTACAATTAAATGATATATGACATGGTTTCCTCAGAATGTTACTTTAATGAGCTCATTTTTGTAGACTATATAGTGGTCAATTGACAGTTTTTCCGGAGGATCATATTTTAGTGTATACTATCCCACAAAATGCGATATAAAAGTGTTTTCCATGGAAATTCTAAGGGAATGATTTAAACCATGACCAACAAATAAATTAATGAAGAATGTGTCCATGGGACACAGATGCCCAACTTGTAAATTCGACAAATTCTGCAATTTAATTCATAAAGGGACATAACTCAAGAACGGCAAAAGTGAAGCCACCAATTCAGACTTGATCTGTGTTTGGTGGTAATAAGCATTGAGAATAAATTTCATAACATTTGGTTGAGGCAAACTAAAGTTAGAGTGAGGAAACAGCAAATTTAGCATTTTTCCATTTCAAAGGGACATAACTTGAGAACAGTGAAAGTGATGCCACTCAAATTTGATTTTGATCTGTGTTTGTTGGTAACAAGCATAGTGTATAGTTTTATAATATTTGGTTGAGGCAATGTAAAGGAAGAGTGGGGAAATGGCAAATTTTGCCAATTGGTCAATAAATAAAGGGACATAACTCAAGAGCAGTGAATTGGACGCCACCCAAATTCAAACTTGATCTGTGTTTGATTGTTTTTAGCATTGTGTATAAGTTTCATAACATTTGGTTGAGGTGAATTTAGATTAGTTAAATTTTTGGGACCTACAGACTTACGGTCTGACGTACAGACAGACAAGGGTAAACCTTAATGCCCCCTACGCCTTGGCATAAAAACCTGAGCCAATTTGAGTCAGCATAACTGCTTGACAGAAATCTCCTCTGTGGTTTTGTGGAAGTGTGCTTGCTTAGTTGTATGGGGGTTGAGTGTACTATCTCACCAAGGGCCAGTGCACATTGAGTTTAGGTGGACTATTGATCATGCAGCGGTGACAGGCATAACTATAAAGCAAGCAGCAAATTTTAACAGTTTTATATAATAACAGATCTAAATAATAATAATGATGCCAAAACTATAAAGAAATAAATATAAAGTCCAAATGTTCCAAATAATAAAGTCACCAATTTCACTAATCCAAAATCACAGTTTAATTTTAAAGTCCAAAATGTTCCATATGTTCAAAGTTAATGTAGAGCTGAATGTTGTCTGGTTGAACGATTACACTTGTGTTGAGGTGAGTTTTTTGAGTTAGCAATTCTCCTGAGTCTGGTTGGCTAAGGAAGCACTCCTTTCTGGATAACACCGATGAGACTCTAGTGACTACATCATGACTGATTTCAAAAGTTGACCGTGCAATTTATAGTACCCTAAAAGAGCTCAATTTATATAATTGGAGGTATCAAAATTTATTACAAAACTACCAAAGGTAAAAAATATGACTAGTGCCAATTTAATTAAGCTAATTAAAGATAAAACTTATTATATTAATTTTGCCTACATGCTGACAGAACAAAATTTACGTGACATAAAAATTTTACAATTTTCTTATTAATAATATCAAAATAAAATAGTTTACAAAATGACAAAAACTTTAAATACAAAACTACCCTATTACACAAGTCAACAGCTTGAAAATTGGTATACATTATATTATATTGTATCCTATCATAAAGGGATCTATAAAGCATCAATTTTGAAAGTTGATGAAGGTCAACTCTCTACTTCAAAATTCTACTAGCCATGTAGCTACAAAAGAGAGGTGGCAGTAATACTATATATCTAAACATCATATAAAATTATTATCTCACTACGGGTGCAAATAGAAACTGACAAGCTGCTTCATTATAACTACATTATAATCATTATGTGTTACACATTATAATCATTATGTGTTACACATTATCATTATGTGTTACATATTATAATCATTATGTATTATATATATATATAATCTTTATAATTCCTTGATGTATTCAAACAAACGAAAAGCAGTATTCATTTAAACATTTAGGAGTAGAAGCTGTATATATTTGCTAGCTATCAACATCTTTATTTAGGAGTAGAAGCTGCATATATTTGCTTGCTATCAATATTTTTTTCCTTTGTAAAATACAAGGTTCTTGAAAAAATTATCTAATCTCCATGAGGTTATGCTGAATACAAATTTTGCTTGGCCTACTATTTGTAACTTTAATGATTCATATTATCTCATGGTTGTGTTATCATCTATGCAATTGCACATATAAATCACACATCAAAAGAAATGCTATTTTAAAGTTAAATGATCTTTAGATTTTTTCTGCAGCTTTGTCTGTGTATTGTTGATACCATGCTAAAATTCTTGGACAATATTTCGAAGCTGTTTTGAGGTGTATATAAAACAAGAGTGCACATGCTGAAATGTCTCGCTTGTTTTACTGACCATTGATTTTATGTTGAAAGTCTTAAAGATAAAGGTTTACTTAAAGCATCACAGAAACTAAGGCCGGATAAATTCTGTCAGACAGACATAAACACCTTACAATTTTTTTATACACAAAATATAGTTGACCTATTGCTTATGATGATTGAAAAACTTAACATTTTCAAAGATCCATGATAATGACAATGCAGTCAAGGTCAGATAAATCCTGTCAGATAGACATGTACATTTACACAATTATTTAATACACCAAATATAGTTGACCTATTGCTTAGAGTACTTGAAAAGCAGACTAAAACACATAAACTTAACATTGACCAATGAACCATGAAAATGAGGTCAAGGTCAGATAAAACATGCCAGACTGACATGTATTCATTACAGTCATTCCATATACCCGAATAAGTGACCTACCACTTATAGTATTTGAGAAACAGACCTAATCACGTAAATTTAACCTTGATCACTGATCCATGAAATGAGGTCGAGGTCAGGTGAATGCTGTCTGACAAACATGTAGACATTGCAAGGAATACATATACCAAAAATAGTAATCCTATTACTCATAATAAGTGAGAAATTCACATGACAAAAAAACTCAAATTTTTTTTCAAGCAGTCGTTGAACCATGAAAATGAGGTCAAGGGCATTGGACATATGACAGACGGAAACTTCGTAACATAAGGTATCTGCATACTAGATATGAAGCATCCAGGTCTTATACCTTCTGAAATATAAAGCTTTAAACAAATAGTTTACGCTGCCACCACCACCGCTGGATAGTAATTCCTATGTCTCGCATACTGCGACTTTTGTCACAGGTGAGACAAAAATAAGAAGATGTGATATGAGACAACTCTCTAAAAATGACCAAATGACACAGAAATTTACAACTATAGATCACCGTACGGCCTTCAACAATGAGCAAAACTCATACCGCATAGTCAGCTATAAAAGGCCCCGAAATGACAAATGTATACATGATTTGCAAAAATTTTGGTCCAACCTATTCAGCATCTAATATTTACTCTTGTGTCCTGTTTTATAAATTTTATGCTACTTTTGTAGACCTTGCACCTTGTACCAAACATAGTTATCCTATTAGTAATAATAAGTGAGTATTTCACATGATAAAAATAATATGACTGACGGAAACTTTGTAAAATAAGGTATCAGCATACAAGATATGAAGCATCCAGGTCTTCTAACTTCTGTAATATAGAGCTTTATACAAATAGTTTAAGCCTTCTCTACCCCAGGCAGATTGTAATCCCTATATTTGGCAGTCACAGGCGAGACAAAAAAGTGTAGGTTTGATAAGGCCCCGATATAGCCCCTATTTCTAGCTGAAATTTGAAATAAAGTTTTATTGACCTTTATCATAATGAATCATAACTGAAACAATCACTCATTAGAAAAAGTTCTCTTTGTGAAAAAATTTATGAATCAGCATTCTTTTCATGACGTCTTAAATAGCACAAATTTTGATTTTCCTTGAAATTCAATGAAAACAGGTCAATTAATATTGGTTTTTAGTTTCAGTGCATATGTCGACCAAAAAGATCAAAAAGATCTTTTAACATTATTTTTGTGATAACAAATTACATATCTACTTAGTTAGTCGAACCTTGCGCTCTATGTTTCCTAGGCCTAAATGTGGTTGAAATATGGACTTTTTTATCAACCGTCACCATAATCTTGTGTTTTGGCTTATTTGGGGTATAAATGCTTTATAAGAATAGGTCAACAAAAATAGTTTGATTTCACTTTCTTATTTGTATATTCATCAATTTGAAACTTTTCTATTTGAATCAATGGACTTAATATTTGGGGCAAATAGGGCCCTTACCAAACTTACTGCTTACAGTATTTTTTTTTATTCTAAGATGTTTACAGTTGGCAGTTTTTCTATGGCATTCAGAGAATAGTAAATGTATTTTCCTGTCTTCAAGAAATCTGTTATTGATTATTTTGTAATGTCTGGTGTAATGAAAAGACTGGAGATATAAAATGATTGAAAATTATAAAATGTGCAAATCAGTCATCATCTCAGACAAAATAGGATTCTTTACCAATTCTGGAGTAATTCTTGTGATGATGAGAAATGTCTTTCCCAGAACAACAATTTATAATACATATGCTCTCTTTTCACCCAAATGACATTGTCGAAGCTCTAACAACATCAACATTTGCTAAAAAAAAAAGCTTAAGAAAAAAATTAAGATACCAAGGGTCTTTTAAAAAGCATATATCAAAGAAGCACATACAGCATCATGGCAAAAAATAAAAAGAAGGAAAAACAAACATCAGTCTGCAATCACTACAGTGAAAACTTGAGATTGAGTAACACAAATCTGAAACTAGAGGCTCCAAGGACCCTGTGTCGCTCACCTGATATTTTTATTTACAATTGATGCATGATAAATGCAACTGTTGTACTGTCGTTTAGTTTCAGAGATATAAGACTAAAAAGTGCGTTTTATTTCAGCCATGTGTGCCATGTTGGAAGGCAGGGTCATCATAAACAGTGGTCCCTGGATATCCTAGTGGTGATTTAAACCAAGTTTGGTTTAATTTGACAGTAGTTTCAGGGAGAATTTTTGTAAAATTTATCTAACGAAATCAAGTGATGAGAAAGTTTGTTGTGAAGTTTTGTTGTTGCGCAACACCCCCAAAAAAACCAAAAGGTAATAAAAATTATCATTTAAGGGCAATCTTTCCTATTAATGATTTCTGCAAAATTCAGTTGATTGTGCAAGGGTTGTATAGCCAGCTGAGGTCGTTAAAACTCTCATTTGTTGTTGCAAAATTCAAGTGGTTTTGAATTGCTTTGTTGATCTTTTTGTATTCAACTTTTAAACAACAAAGTACAACAAATATGATGACTGATACTCATGACACTGAAAATATGGTCTTCATTCTTGTGAAGAAAATGGTAAGGTTTGAAATATTTCTTAAATATTAATTCAATACCAATACTTTAATTTGTATTGGATTTATCCCAGGAAATGAGAACAAGGGACACAATTAAATTCAATTTTTTCCCTAAATTTCTGATAAAATATAAAATGAAGAACCATATTTTTTAATGAGAATTTTTTTTTAATAGTTAATTGATAATTTGAACAATATTAATTAAGTTTTAGATCTTGCATGGTTGATTAATTTTCTCTCAAAATTTCTGATATTCTATTAAAGTTTTAAATATAATATGAGGCAGGCATTACCTGTGAAAGGGGATGAAGTCTGTATAAATTAGTGTAGGAATTCAAGCATCATTTGCACTTGGAATCTGTAGAAAATGAAGCCAAAGTACTGAAACATATCTGACATTCGACCTATTGTTCGGGATTATAGTTGTGACATCATTTTCAATGTAAAGAAAGAAACACCATCATCAGGTATTAATGTGTTTTTTTTCATGTTATAGAATTATCAATTATTTTTATTGCCAGTACATTAGTAGATTGTTTTCTATATTGATTTTCTACTGCAGTTTCAGAAAAGAAGATTACAAAAGGAAAACATTTTGTAAAAACTTACCAAAATTTACCAAATTAATGAAAATTGTTAAAAATTGACTATAAAGGGCAATAACTCCTTAAGGGGTCAACTGACCATTTTGGTCATGTTGACTTATTTGAAGATCTTACTTTGCTGAACATTATAGCTGTTTACAGTTTATCTCTGTCTGTAATAATTTTCAAGATAATAACCAAAAACGGCAAAATTTCCTTAAAAATTAACAATTCAGGGGCAGCAGCCCAACAACCAGTTGTCCAATTCATCTGAAAATTTGAGGGCAGATAGATATTTACTTGTAAACAAGTTAATCCCTGTAAGATTTGCTTTAAATGCTTTGGTTTCAGAGTTATAAGCCAAAATCTACATTTTACCCCTATGTTCTATTTTTAGCCATGGCAGCCATCTTGGTTGGTTGGATGGGTCACCGCACACATTTTTTAAACTAAATACCCTAATAATGATTGTGGCTAAGTTTGGTTGAATTTGGTCCAGTAGTTTCAGAGGAGAAGATTTTTGTAAATGATTACAAAAATTTACAAAAAATTGGTAAAAAATTACTTTAAAGGGCAATAACTCCTTAAGGGGTCAACTGACCATTTTGATCATGTTGACTTATTTGAAGATCTTACTTTGCTGAACATTATTGCTGTTTACAGTTTATCTCTATCTGTAATAATTTTCAAGATAATAACCAAAAGCGGCAAAATTTCCTTAAAATTACTAATTCAGGGCAGCAACCCAACAACCAGTTGTCCAACTCATCTGAAAATTTGAGGGCAGATAGATATTTACTTGATAAACAAGTTAATCCCTGTAAGATTTGCTTTAAATGCTTTGGTTTCAGAGTTACAAGCCAAAATCTACATTTTACCCTATGTTCTATTTTTAGCCATGGCAGCCATCTTGGTTGGTTGGCGGGTCACGGACACAATTTTAAACTAGATACCCCAATGATGATTGTGGCTAAGTTTGGTTGAATTTGGTCCAGTAGTTTCAGAGGAGAAGATTTTTGTAAAGATTACAAAATTTACAAAAATTGGTAAAAATTACTTTAAAGGGCAATAACTCCTTAAGGGGTCAACTGACCATTTTGATCATGTTGACTTATTTGTAGATCTTACTTTGCTGAACATTATTGCTGTTTACAGTTTATCTCTATCTATAATAATTTTCAAGATAATAACCGAAAGCGGAAAAAATCCTTAAAATTACTAATTCAGGGCAGCAACCCAACAACCCATTGTCCGATTCATCTGAAAATTTCAGGGCAGATAGATCTTGACTTGATCAACAATTTTACCCCATGTCAGATTTGCTCTAAATGCTTTGGTTTCAGAGATATAAGCCAAAATCTACATTTACCCTATGTTCTATTTTTAGCCATGGCGGCCATCTTGGTTGGTTGGCGGGTCACGGACACAATTTTTAAACTAGATACCCCAATGATGATTGTGGCCAAGTTTGGTTAAATTTGGCCAAGTAGTTTCAGAGGAGAAGATTTTGTAAAGTTAACGGACGACGGACTGACGACGGACGACGGACGTAAGTGATGAGAAAGCTCACTTGGCCCTTTGGGCCAGGTGAGCTAATAAAACTGGTATAAACTCAGCTGCTTTATCAGAGTAAACAGTTCTTACTTGCATATACTAAATGCATAATTGTTATTTATTATTTATTATTTATTATTTATTTTCTAATTCTTTCAGGCAAATCAATGATTCGCGTATCTTTAATGACATATATGAAAGATTTCTTAAAATATATATTTACTTCAAATAACATCATTTTGAAATGTGTTTTAAGGATAAACCTCTTAACATGCTTAATAAGACTTATGGAGAACTATTTTTTATTATTATTAGTAGTAATCATTAATAGTATATTCAGCACTACAGTTCAAATTTATAACAAATTATTGGAAATTTTGGTATCATTGTTAAAAATTTACAGCAACTTCAAAACTCATATGTTTAGGAAGAAAATAATCAAATTGGTTTTATTTAAAAACTTTAATAGATGCATATTCTCTTAAAGACAAAAAAACCTTACAATATAACTTTAGACAAAACAAGAATGTGTCCATAGTACACAGATGCCCCACTCACACTATCATTTTCTATGTCCAGTGGACCGTGAAAATGGGGGAAAATCTCTAATTTGGCATAAAATTAGAAAGATCATATCATAGGGAACATGTATTCTAAGTTTCAAGTTGATTGGACTTCAACTTCATCAAAAACTACCTCGACCAAAAACTTTAACCTGAAGCGGGAAGAACTGACGGACGAACAGACGAACAAACAAACGAATGAACGAACGGAAGAACGAACGGACGCACAGACCAGAAAACATAATGCCCCTCTTCTATCGTAGGTGGGGCATAAAAATTGTAGTACGGTAGCAAGATTACTACAGAATAACCAGTGTTCCTTAGTGATATACTGGAACTTTCCTAATCACTTACATTTCCAAGTGGCAAAACTCTCAGAAAAATCATAGATATTGTTAAGGTGAACCTTTGACGTAAATTTCCTGAACTCCAATATAAAATGTATGTTCCTATTGCACATACAATATTGACTTTCAATATTATATACATTTACAAGGGCTCAACTTCCACAAAAATATTTGATTTTCATACTGTTTGGAGATATTGCTGAAGTAAACCTTCAATTTGTAATATCTATATTGAGAAAAGCATGTGTGAGTGCACATACAATATTGATTTTCATATTGTTACATTTTTTAACGCATAACTACCACAGAAATTATCTATCAGCACTGATTTTTGAAATCATATAAGAATTTGCAGATGTTAATCTTGATAAAAATTTCATTAATTTATTTACATTTCATAACTCAAAAAAGCTTTATATATCTTGCAATTTCTAAAAATAAACTGTTTACACAGAGATATGTCTCGCCTTTTTGTACTTTTGATAATGCAAAACAATCTCCACGGAAATGAGATGTGCCAATGCTAATACAACTGCATACCAAATATCATAGACTTATCATAAGTCATTCACTTTCAACAAACCTAAACACAAACATTGACTTGTAAACTATGTGAGAGTTTCAAAGTCAATGAACCATGATGAGGGGGTGGGGCTATATAATCTCCATGGAAATGCGACTTGCAAATGCCAGTAAATTTGCACACCAAATAACATTGACTTAACATTAGCAGTTCATCTTAAACTGATCTAATCACAAACTAATACATGTAAACTAAGCAAAAGTTTCAAAGTCAATAGACCATGACTGAGGGGGCGGGACCAAATATTCTCCATGGAAATGAGATGTGCCAATGCTTATACAATTGCATACCAGTTAACATTGACCTAGCTACCACTAATGGTTCCCCTTGAACTGACCTAATCACAAACTAATACATGTAAACTAAGCAAAAGTTTCAAAGTCAATAGACCATGACTGTGGGGCGGAACCAAATATTCTCCATGGAAATGAGATATGCCAATGCTTATGCAACTGCATACAAAATATCACTGACTAACCACTAGTGGTTCCCATAAACTGACCTAATCACAAACTAATAATAAAGAAATCTCATATGCAAGAAAAATGAGAGATAAATATAATTCACTGGGAATGTGGGCAGGATATAGATTCTGGAGAAACAGAACAAAACATATCATTGATAAATCTAAACAGAAATATTACAATGATATGATAAAAGACTCAAAAGATTCTAAAAGCTATGGAAATGTATTCACAGTCTAAATCCATCTAATCCATCAAAACCACATGAACTTATTACAACTGGAGACCATAAAACTACAGATCATAAAGAAATAGCTAATGCATTCAATAATTATTTCACCTCATGTGTTGAAAAATTACGGCATAGCAGGGCACCAAGCAACTCAAATTTTAATACTCTGACAAACTATGTACAAATGAAATTCTTGAAAAAAAAGGCACAACAAATTCATCATTCAAAAGTTTCAGAACTATTTGATGAAATAATTAAACTAGATGTTAACACATCTTCTGGTTCTGACAATATAGGTCCAAAAATTTTAAAACTGAGTGCTCCTTTCATAGCATCTTCCTTAACATACATTTTTAATCGAATGATTGATACTGGTACTTATCCATCTGTTTTAAAAAATGCCAAGGTCATGAAGGTAGCTCCAATTTTCAAATCTGGTGAAAAAAACGTAGCTAGCAATTACAGACCAATATCTGTTTTGCCAACATTATCAAAATTAATAGAGAGACATGTATCTAAACATCTGTATAATTATTTGACAAAGTTTCAAATTTTACACCCTTCCCAGTCTGGTTTTAGACCTAACCATTCATGTCAAACTGCACCTCATTAATATCATTGATAAATGGCTACATGAAATGAATAATGGAAATATCAATTTGGCAGTCCTCCTGGATTTTAAGAAAGCTTCTGATGTTGTTGATCATGAAATTTTATGTAAAAAACTTCAAATTTATGGCTTCCATGAAGATACTGTTGATTTTTTTAAATCATATTTGAGTAAAAGAACACAGCAAGTCCATATAAATAATCAGTTTTCTGATAAAAAGTTTATAAATTTTGGTGTTCCACAGGGCTCAATACTTGGTCCCATTTTGTTTGTTTTGTACATAAATGACCTTCCATTACACATCAAAAACTGCCATACAGACGTGTATGCTGATGACACAACTATGCATACATCAGGAAAGAGTATTGCTGATATGCAATTAGAAGTACAAGATGATCTCCAATGTGTTGAAAAATGGTGTCATGAAAATAACATGTTCATAAATTCGGATAAGAGGAAATAAAATTGAGAATGGAAATGGGGAATGTGTCAAAGAGACAACAACCCGACCACAGAACAGACAACAACAGAAGGTCACCAATAGGTCTTCAATGCAGCGAAATTCCGCACCGGAGGCGTCCTTAAGCTGGCCCCTAAACAAATATATATACTAGTTCAGTGATAATGGACGTCATACTAAACTCAAATTATACACAAGAAACTAAAAGTAAAAATAATACAAGACTAACAAAGGCCAGAGGCTCCTGACTTGGGACAGGCGCAAAAATGCGCGAGGTTAAACATGTTTATGAGATCTCAACCTCCCCTATACCTCTAGCCAATGTAGAAAAGTAAGCATAACAATACGCACATTAAAAGTCAGTTAAAGAGAAGTCTGAGTCCGATGTCAGAAGATGTAACAAAAGAAAATAAACAAAATGACAATAATACATAAATAACAACAGACTACTAGCAGTTAACTGACATGCCAGCTCCAGACCTCAATTAAACTGATTGAAAGATTATGTCTTCATCATATGAATATCAGGCACAATCCCTCCGTTAAGGGTTTAGTATCATACCATCATAAAATATATGAGAAGAGCATAACCCGTGTCATGCCAACAACTGGTTTTAAATAAATGTGTTTAGTTCGATGCAAAGACCCTATAAGTGAATCAATATTAAAGCCAAAATATGCAATCTTTAATGACCTGACAACAGTATCGTAACTATATCCCTTCTTAATAAGTCTATTTAAAGGTTTTGTTAGCTTCTGAGGTGAATACTGACATTTTAGTGCTTTATAAAGAATATTACCATAAAAGATTGGATGTGAAATACCTGAGCGTATAAGAAGTCTGCATGTTGAGCTATATTTACGAATGATGTCCTTGTACCGATGATAAAATTTAGTAAATGTTTTGACTAGTTTGTGATATCGAAAACCCTGGTGTAATAATTTTCTGTAATACATAAATTTCTTTCGTTAAAATCTGAAGCGTTGTTACATACACGGCGAATCGTACAAGTTGAGATATATAAACACCGTAAGATGGTGACAAGGGAACGTCACCATCTAAAATGGATAATTAACGATAGGAAATGAAAAATCATCTCTTTTATCATAAATTTTTGTATTAAGCTTTCCGTTAATGATATAGATATCAAGATCGAGGAAAGGGCAGTGGTCATTGTTAGTATTAGCTTTATTTAAAGTAAGTTCAACAGGATAAATTTCTTTAGTATACATACTGAAGTCGTCATTATTGAGAGCCAATATATCATCCAAATATCTAAAAGTATTATTAAATTTTTGTATCAGATGTTGTTTCGATGGGTCTTTGCTGATTTTAGTCATAAATTGTAACTCATAGCAATACAAAAACAGGTCCGCAATAAGTGGTGCACAGTTAGTCCCCATTGGAATTCCGATAACCTGACGATATACGGAATCTCCAAAGCGAACAAAAATATTATCTAGTAAAAATTCAAGGGCAGATATAGTATCAAAGCATGTCCAATTGACATAGTTCTTTTGTTTATTGCTACTAAAAATGACCTAAAGAGTTAGAACATATGTATTCACATTCTGACTTTTAAATGCCCATTTAATTAGGTGTGTGAATTTTTCTTAATGAGAATGTGAGGCAATGTGGTATACAGGGTAGAAAATCAAAACTTTGAACAGATTCAAAATCACCAATATAAGCATGCAATTTATCAAGTACTTCCAACGAGTTTTGACACTCCAAAAGTAATTTGAATTCCACTATTTTCAAAGGCCTTATTTGAACAATTTATTATCAGGTTTTGATTGTACCAAGTGAACTGGTAAGAAGAATAGACAATTTAGTAGTGGAACAATGGCTTGAAGACGAAATAAATCTATATTTGTAAGGTGTTTTATGTAGCCGGAAGCCAGTACATAGTTGGGACTTTCATTGTATTTGGTTCTGCTTGTAAAGAGGTAGCTAAAGTTTATGTTTGTTACAGATGTCGTTTTCTGAAAATGGAGTCAGTTGGAATAAATGTATGGTTATAGGTACAAGACAAAGGCTGCGTTTAAATCAATCAGAACCAGTTCTAACTATTGAGAATAATATTCTTCAAAAATCATCAACTGAAAAACTTTTAGGTGTTAGAATTGACTCTAATCTGTCCTGGACAGGCCATTTAATTACTTATGTTCATCAATATCATCTAGACTTCATTTACTCTCTAAAATCAAGAAATTTCTGAATATTGATTCAAGAAAATTATTTTACAATGGCTATATTCTCCCACTGATAGATTATTGTTGTATTATTTGGAGTGGTTGTGCTAAAAATGAGCTAGTCAGAATAATAAAATTGCAGAAAAGGGCTGTGAGACTTATTTTAGATGCTGATCCACTTTCATCATCAGCTCCACTGTTTAAACAGCTTGGGTGGATGACAGTAGAGAACAGAATCTCATACCACAAATCTGTTTTGATGCAGAAATGCCTTAAGAACGAAGTCCCTATATATCTCACTGAAAAATTTAAAGAAATGCCAGAAATAAACCAATATTGTTTGAGGAATGCATCTTGCAAAAATTTACAAGTTCCAAAAGCCAAAACAGAGCTGTATAAGAAATCTTTTATATATTCAGGATCTATTTTATGGAATAACACCAATATCCCTGAAAAATCAACCTCAAGTACAAGCTCATTCAAAAAGATTTAAAAATTACTTGTTGGAACATTAAGATTTGATTTGATTTTGGTGTTTTAACGCCACTTTTAAGCACCGCTTTTGGGCTATTCGTGGCGGCAAGTTATTATTGGTGGAGGAAGCCGGAGTGCCGGAGAAAACCACCGACCTTGATAGGAAAACTGACAATCCTAGTCAATTAAGATTGGAGTCGAGTGCACCCTTACGGCGGGTTCGAACTCACAACCTCAGTGTTGACTGGCTAGTGATTACAGTAGTAACTACTTAGACCACTCGGCCACCGAGGCCCCTAGGAACATTAAGAAGCTGTGTAATTTTATATGTATAATAATTTTCACACACTTACTCAAACTTAAGATATTGTTGAGGTAATTTGAATGATGCCAATACTATATGAATTTGTAATTTTTACCTGTTTTGAAAATTGTACATTTCATAACAATTTTTTATTTCATTTTTTCATATATGTGTGTTTGTTTGATATTTCATAATTGTTTGTTATATTTCATTGTATTTCATGAGGGCCTCAGGGAAGATTAGTTTTATAGCTCACTGTGTAACCCTCTTTAAATAAAGAATTATTATTATTAATACATGTAAACTAAGCAAAAGTTTCAAAGTCAATAGACCATGCCGGAAACAGCATAACTATGTCTCGCTTTTTGACTCCATAATAAAAGAAGAATTTGTCCATGGGACACAGATGCCCCACTTGTAAATATATGGCAAATTTACCAACTTTTCCATATATAAAGGGACATACCTCAAGAATGATGAAATTGACACCACCTAAATTTGAACTTGATCTGTATTTGGTGGTGAAAAGCATTGTGTACAAGTTTCATAACATTTGGTTAAGGAAAAGTAATTTCGTAAGAATGGGGAAATGGCAAATTCGCCACTTCAATTAATAAAGGGACATAACTCATGAACAGTGAATGTCATGCCAAACAAATTCGAGCTTGATCTGTGTTTGGTGGTAATAAGCATTGTGTAAATAAAAAAAAGAAGATGTGGTATGATTTCCAATGAGACAACTCTCCACCAGAGACCAGATGACATAAAAGTCACCGTAGGGCCTTCAACAATGAGCAAAACCAATACCACATAATCAGCTATAAAAGGCCATGAAATGACATATGTAAAACAATTCAAACAAGAAAACTAACGGCCTGATTTATGTACCACAATGAAAGAAAAACAAATATGATAAACAGTAACAAACGACAACCACTGAATTGCAGGCTCCTGACTGGGGAACATTTTATAACATTTGGTCAAGGCAAACTTAAGTTAGAGAATGGAAACCAATTTCAGGACATACAGACGTACAAAGGTAAACTTAATGTCCCTCCACCACAGCAGGGAGTATAAATAATGACAAATTTAGTTCAACAGATATAGGAAGATGTGGTGTGAGTGCCAATGAGACAACTCTCCATCCAAATAACAATTTATAAAAGTAAACCATTATAGGTCAATGTACGGCCTTCAACAGGAGCCTTGGCTCACACGAACAACAAGCTATAAAGGGCCCCAAAATTACTAGTGTAAAACCATTCAAGCGGTAAAACCAACGGTCTAGTCTATATAAAAAGCGAGAAGCGAGAAACACGTATAAATTACATAAACAAGCGACAACTACTGTACATCAGATTCCTGACTTAGGACAGGTGCAAACATTTGCAGCGGGATTAAACGTTTTAATGGTACCAAACCTTCTCCCTTTTTCTGAAACAATAGTATAACATCACAACATAGAAAAACACACGATAAAATATCAATTGGAAGGCTTAACTCAATCAAAAAACGTAAATTAACACACTATGATAACAACCCATTAGTTGTGAAAAATTTAAAGAAAATCAAAATCCTGACAATATGCACACCTTTATTATATGTACTATCAAAGTCAATCATCCTACATAATATTAGCATTCTAGCTTGAAAACTGTTGGAGGAGTAAGTCTGACAAGCCCTATGTAGAATAGTTGAATGGACATGCTCATTTTATAACTAGAAATAGAAAACCTAGTTTTTATAAATGTTGGCAATCCCATGCCATTTCCCTTTTTATCATGCTAAATTACATCATAGTGTATTTTTAATGTGACATTGTCTTGCTGCTATATTTTTTGTATTCCCGCCAAATATCAAAACGCTACACGAATTACTGTCATAATAGAATGTATTGATGATAGAAAAATAAACAGTCTTCAATTGACTTGAATTTATGCCCCTGCAGCATATTTCACATGCTTGAATATACATATACATGTTCTTATCCTTTGCAAAAACTTTCAATATAATTCATGTAACCAACTTACATCCACTTCATTTGAACTCTGGTGGATAGTTGTCTCATTGGCAATCATACCACATCTCCTTATTTTTTATAGTGACATCCTTAGTGATTTTTCAGTGAATTTTATCTTTGGCAATGTTGCAAAAACAACACATTAAATTATTATCTGCCCTTATCATTGTATGGTAAACCTGTTGGAAGGACAGATGGGCATCAGCATTACATAATTTCCACCCCTATGACTCCACTTTCAGGTGGTGGTGGTTGGGAGGGGTTTAATATGTTTTCATGGATAGCCCGCAGTTACCAATAGCAAGATCTTACCTGCTGGTCTGCAATTATGTCCTTTAACACTCCAATATCAGTGGTTGTACATTTTGTCTATTTATAGATATGTAAGGACTATTTTTATTTATTTCATATGAAAAAGACTGAAGGGCTCCACTTGCACATTTTTTATGAGGCACAAATACAAATGATCTATACTGATGCAAACAAAGCAAAACATGTTCAAGGGGTATCAATTGTCGTAAATTTTGACATCAGGAAATAATTCAGAATATGTCTATGTAAATATCAAATTTCGTTAAAATCCTAGCACTATGTGTTTTTATGCCTGTTATAACAATATCACCCAACAGACAATTTTTGACACAGGGAATCAATTTGAAATAGCAATAACCTATGTATCAACTTTCATTGAAATTTTAGCAATAAACAAAATGTTACTGAAAAAAAGTTTTAATCTTTAAAACTTAATAATAATGTTCATGTAATACAATGTATGTACATTTATCTTACCTCCTATACATTTCTAAGAATATCATTGGTTAAAAGCGACCGTGTGGAGACCGTGTATATTTCATATGGGGTTAGTAGGCGTGGCTTATTTTAATACACTTTTAGTAGTGGTGTTACGTCCCTTTATAAAAACAAAACAGCGTTGAGGAAAAATCTGAAACGTTTCAACAAACGAAGAAATTGATGATGAACGATTGAAATAAATGCAGAAATAATTAAAAGCTAACATGTTGTTATTGTTTGCATTTGTTTTGAATAGACCAATAAGTAGGTTCTTTATATTGAACACTTGATCACTTTGATAGGCCACTAGTCTAAATGCCACATGCTAAGATAGTCAGATAAATTAGTTACACAGTCACTACCACACTATGTTACTAATAGTACCGGCTGATTTTGTAAATATCTGTTTGTTTTAAAAAATATTCCCAAGTAACACAGATCAGCACAAAGGCTGATGTTAATGGTAACAAGTTGTTTTTATAATAATAATGAAGTGAAAATATACAATTATATTTGGCCTGTCTGGGAATTTTATCTAAATATAATAAATGACGGAGATATTAAGATTGCAGTTGATGCACAGTTGTCAAATGTATGATTTGTGATGAGAATGGTATGACATCTGTGTGGTCTCAACTCAACTTATAACCCTCAATTAGCTTACCTATGCACTTAACCTAACTTTTTAAAATACTTCTTCAGCATATTTAAAGGTAAACATTATGTTAACCTAGACAGTGAATGGTTTTAAACAAAGCTGAGTTCTTTTATTCCCCCAAATTGTAGTAACATGTACCTATTTAACAGAATATTACCTGTTTGTTAGATAGGAATTATGATATTCTGTACAAATTTGATTATAAAGTGTAAGATATTTTGATTATTGTTGTTTAAATACCTGCATATTCCTTTGAAGTGGTTTTAATTTACATGGGGCAAACCAACCTTAATTATTTCTGTATCACTTTTAATAGTGCAATTGTGAAAAACAAGCAGTCGTGGCAATTATCATTTTCTTCATCTCAAAATTTTCAGTTATACCCTGTGAATTCATAATAGTATTTCCAAGTGCTTTAAGGATGCTTCTTTAGGAGCCTCCCCAAAAAGATGATCAATTTTATCTTCATTTTACACCTCATTGAACTAATCAAGTTTTACATCAGAATTTAGTAATAAGTGATAATTTATTCAAAAGTTTAAACACAGAATTATAATAGGACATAACTCAAATAATCTAGTTCAAACACATAGATTGTTTTGTAGATTTATATACATTAAATTGTGTTATGTAAAGTGATGAAAATAAGTATGATGACCCATTCTAAAAGTATTTCATATATAGCAGCTAACATTTTAGTATTTTATTTAGTCACATTCCTAGTAAAATACTGAGAATTTTGCATGTCTTGCAGTATTATAAAAACAAGTGCAGTGTCATATATAATACTTTTTATAACAGTTTTCCAAAAAGCATGATAAATGTGTATAAACTACATTTTTGAAACATATAAAGATATTCTATAATTCTTTGTACTCCCATACTAGTTTTAACAATAAACATTGCGTACCAGGCATTCAGTAGACAGGCCAGCTGATCTAAATGATTGCACTATCCATTGGTCTGCAAGTTTGATATTATATAATGAAATACAGACAATGTGTGCAGAGTGTTGATATGAGTTGCTATGTTTCTGACAATGAAAAATCTAATTTATTTACCTTGCATCTCCACTCCAGTGAACTTTTCCAGTGAGGAATAACACCAGGATGTCCTCATTATGTAAACTCCCTAATGCTACGTCAGATACTTCTATTTATATTTCTGTTACTTTAGAACTTAATCTAATTAATTCAGAGCTACTTTATAATATTCTTTTGAACTAATATTTTGTTTCACTCCAAAGAAGAAAGAAACAATTTAATCAAGTTAAAGACACACACAATTTATATAAAGTCTTATTTTTATTTCAGGGGCTGAAATAATATTTCTTTCCACTTTGAATCATATTTTAAGGTCAACATTGTAAATACTTAACAGACAATTTCAACTTTTATCTATAAATATAAAACATCCCTCTATTTAATACTTCAATTAACATTTAAAGAAGCTGAACTTATTTACAGAAAAACATTAGCTAATTTTATGGACCAAAAGTGGATTATTTAAACTATACAAATTCGTTAAAGATTTAGTTTGGAAATTTGACTGTATGTTAGAAAACTTATTACAAACTGACTAGCACATTCTTATTTTAACGGTGATGTTGTTTACAAAGCCCCAAAATTTAGATACATTTGGGGTAAACTTATTGATCCTTTAAACAAACTGAACGTAAAAGGTTACCAGTTCAACACTGCTATTAGACCTTTGAATATTGCTTTTATCAGTATAAATAGTGATTTTGTTATCAATATATTAAAACCCAACTAAATATAATTGCTTTACATATAATATGTACATTCATATGATACCTATATTTTGGCAGTTATATTTTGTTAATGAAGTCTTTACACTATATCCATTGAAAGTTGTATGTGTCCTGATTGATATTTCAGTCTTAGATACATGATTTTCTTATTAGTTGCTTTGTTGCGATCTGAGTTAAGCCCTTTTCAACTGATTTTTATAGTTTTTTTCTTATGTTGTGCTGTTACACCCCTGCCCCAACAAAAACAGGGAGGGTTGGCCGGCAAACTTGTTTAACGATGTCATATATTGTGTGTGCCTGTTCTAAGTCAGGAGCCTGTAATTCAGTGGTTGTCGTTTGTTGCTATATATCATATTTGTTTTTCTTTTAATGTTTTAGACATAAGTCAGGCCATTAGTTTTCAGGGGTGTGGAAATATTTGTTGTGACCACTTGTCCCCCTGCAAGTGAAATTGTAAATTTTACTTGTCTGGAAGAAAAGTTAATTGCCCTGATTTCCTAATGAATTTTGGAATGAAGATGTAAACGTGTATGTTTCTAAAACAAAATGAAAATGTTATTCATGGTCTTTGTTTGTATGTTAGAATGATAAAGATATAAGTAGAGTATACACCAATAAGATAGAAACCAACCAAAAAACAACTTCAAACTAAAGAATCTTAGAGGCCAATTTTGCAATTATTTTTCGATGATAAATACATGAACCTGGGAGATTATATCATGAATTATATTTTTCTTCACAAAGTTTTAAAGTTAATGAAGAGATGAAAACCAAATAATTGATAAATTATTGAATAAACTAGAGAATGAACAAAGAAACTGACATTTAAAAAATCATCAAACATACATTTGAAGTACCAGCAAACAATCAATAAATTAAAAGAATAAACAGCAGCTCAGAATAGATATAAATAGGCAAAGAATTGAAAAATTGACCACAGATTATATGAAAACACAAGAGTGCTGACTCTGAGACAACTTGCATCCTTTACCGATCATGATTGAATTTCATGCTGAAAGTCTACAAGATAAAGGTTTTACTACAAGTATTGCATGAACAATATCAATGATTCTGTATCCATGAAAATGAACTTAAGGTCAGATGAACCCTGCCAGACATACATGTACACTTTACAATCATTCCATACACCAAATATAGTTGACTAATTGCTTATAGTATCTGAGAAATGGAAAAACCACAAAAACTTTGCCTTGACTAATGAACCATGAAAATGAGGTCAAGGTCACATGCCAGACAGACGTGCACACCTTACAATCATTCCGTACATTCTGCGACAACTGCTACTGCCACTGCCTTAGCATCCCTTTGTCCTTTATCATAGGACATTTGTTGCAAGCAAGACAACTACGTAGAAGCTCTAAAGAGCCTGTGTCGCTCACCTAGGTCAATGTGCATCTTCAACAATGGACAATTTCCAACATTGTGAACTAGAATAGAATTAATGACAAAAATCTCTTTTTTGTTAAGCTTGTATTGCTGATCATTTTTTCTGTTTACAGTTTCTCTCTATCTTCCTACTTTTTTGCAAGAAACACAACTAGAGGCTCTAAAGAGCCTGTGTCGCTCACCTGCATCTTCAATTATGGCCACTTTTTAGTAAAAATAATCATAAAAAGGTAATAACTCTATTAAGAGTTAACTGACAATTTCAGTCATGTTGTCATGTTAGTAGATCTTATCTTGCTGATAATTTTTCCTTTTTAAAGTTTCTATTTATCTATTATAGTTTTCAAGATAATGGGCAATAAATGCCTAAAAAATATCATTTAAGGGCAGTAACTCAACAACAAGTCCCCTGAAGATTCAGCCATTATGGCACATTTGTAGATCTTGTCTTGCTGATCATTTGTGCTCGTCAAAGTTTCTTTCTAACTAGTACAGTTTTCAAGATAATAGGCAAAAATGGGAAAAAATGGGGAAAATCATCATTAAAAGGCAATAACTTCAATAAGGAGTCGACTAACGATTTTGGTTATGCTGATTTATTTTTATATCTTGTCTTGCTGATCATTTTTGCCTTTAAAGTTTCTGTCTATCAATTGTGGTTTTTAAGATATTAGGCACTTACAAAAAAAATTGGTAAAATTTGTCACTAAAGGGCAATAACTCTAATACAGAGTCAACTGAAGATTTTGGCTATGTTTGACTTATTAGTAGATCCTTTCGTGCTGATCATTTTTGATTTTTAAAGATTGTCTCTATCTATTATAGTTTCAAAAATATTAGGCAACAATGCCAAAAATAGGTTACAATCGCCATTAAAGGGCAATAACTCTAATAAGGAGTCAACTGAAGATATCAGCTATGTTGAACTATTTGTAGATCCTATCGTGCTGATCATTATTGCTTTTTAAAGTTTCTATCTATCTATTATAATTTTCGAGGTAATAAGCAAACAATTTTTAAAATGGTAAAATTCGTCATTTAAGGGCAATAACTCCTATAAGGAGTCGTCTGAAAGTTTTGTTTTAAATGAACGATAGGTAGAGCACAACATTCTGAAATTTTTGTCCCTGTCAGATTTTCTCTTTTTATAGCAGTTTTCAAAATAATAGGCAAAACTTGCATTTTACCCATATGTTCTATTTTTAGCCATTTCAGCCATGTCGAATGACAGCCGGGGTCATCTGTCAATTTTTTTAAAACTTAATACCCTAAGAATGATTGTGGCTAAGTTTGGTTAAATTTGGCCAAGTAGTTTCTGAGGAGAAAATTTTTGTAAAAGTTAACGGACGACAAGGTGAGCTAAAAAAGGGTTTTAAAAAAATTGTCACTTAAAGGCAAAAAATTGGTAAAAATCGTCAATAAAGGACAATAAACAGCTGCGCCATGAGCGCATGATACGCCCATCGTCTTGTGTGTGAATTTTTATGCAATAACCATATATAGTTTCTGACATACGGCGTGACATGCGAAAAACCCCCTTTTTTTTTCAAAAAACTCAATATCTCCTAGTTTGGTAGAAATCCAGGATAGTTTTAGAAAGTTATTAAAATTTCAAAAACTTTAACCACAGAGTGAATATTTGTGGACGCCACTGACGAAAACTAACATTTATAAGTAAAATATGGAAAAATGGCAGCGATGCCGACGGAATGTAGGATCGCTGTCTCGCTTTTTCGACAAAAGTCGAAGGCTCGACAAAAATCAATATCTCAAAAATAAAATTTTGAATCAAAACCAAAAAGTATATAGATCTTTAGATTAATATAACTAAGAAGTGTGTAAAATTTTAAGCAATAATCATAAATCGTTTTTGAGATACGGCGCAACATGTGAAAAACCCCTCCCCCTTTTTTTACAAAATACTCAATAACTCAAAAATAAAATTTTGAATCATCACCAAAAAGTATACAGATCTTAGGGTTAATATAACTAAGAAGTGTGTAAAGTTTTAAGCAATAATCATAAAACTGTTTTTGAGAGACGGCGCGACATGTGAAAAACCCCTCCCCCTTTTAAACTAAAATACTCAATATCTCTAAAATAAAATTTTGAATCATCACCAAAAAGTATACAGATCTTAAATTAAAAAATAACTAAGAAGTGTGTAAAGTTTAAAGAAATAATCATAAATTGTTTTTGAGATACAGCACGACATGTAAAAAAAAACACACACCTGTTTTAGTTACTAAGTCCCGTAACTCAAAAAGTTTTAATCTTATTTTCACCAAAAAGTATACAGATCGTTTGACCATCATAAGAAACAACTATGTTAAGTTTCATGAAATTTGGATGTCATTCTCAAGTTACGGTGTGACATGTTTACGCCGGACAGACAGACTGACAGACGGACATAATACAAAAATTGACGGGCGTATAAAAACTACAATAAGGAGTCGTCTGACAATTTCAGCAGATTGACTTAATTGTAGATCTGGTCTTGCTGATCTTTTTTTGCTATCTAAAGTTTCATTCTATCCATTATAATTTTAAGATATTAGGAAAAATTTTTAAAAATGGTAAAAATTGTCTATGAGAAGTTGTCTGATGGTTTTGAAGTAAATAGAAAATTGTTAGATTTCTATAATAGAACATTTCTGCCTGTGACATATTGTCAGATTTTCTCTTTCTATAGCAGTTTTCAAGATAATAGACAAAACTTGCATTCCAACCCTTT
This sequence comes from Mytilus coruscus, assembly GCA_017311375.1. Taxonomy (NCBI): domain Eukaryota; kingdom Metazoa; phylum Mollusca; class Bivalvia; order Mytilida; family Mytilidae; genus Mytilus; species Mytilus coruscus. Next base: position 21,815,911 of record CM029606.1, on the reverse strand, counting down.
GTGTTATTTGTAGCCATCATGGTGGCCATAATGGTTGGCAAGCAGGGTCATCAGACACATTTTTCAAACTAGATACTCCAATGATGATTGTGGCTAAGTTTGATTAAAATTGGCCCAGTAGTTACAGAGCAGAAGATTTTTTAAAAAGTTAACGGAAGATTACGGACAACAAGTGATGAGATAAGCTCACTTGGCCCTTTGGACCAGGTGAGCTAAAAAAAGATCAGAGCATTTACATAACAAATTTTTCCTCATGATGAACAGTTCACATTTATTCAATTAGAAATTTGCATTCTTAGACAGCAATAGTCATATTTTTATATCAGGTTAGATATGTATTTTAATCAAAGTCATATAGCAAAATAAGGATGTCAGAGCAACCAAATTTCCTAAATAAATATCCCTATATGCAAATCAATATGATTATTTAACAAATTCTCCTCTCAAATACCTCACTCAGAGATGAAATGTGATTTGTAAAATTCATATAATGAATATTTTTCTTCTATCTATTTGAGGTCATGTCAGTGGTTAGAAGAGTGAACCAATGTAACCAATATCCATGTCAATGATCAAGAATAGAAGAGTGAACCAATGTAACCAATATCCATGTCAGTGATCAAGGATAATAGAGTGAACCAATGTAACCAATATCCATGTCAGTGATCAAGGATAGAAGAGTAAACTAGTACAACCAATATCCATGTCAGTGATCTAGGATAGAAGAGTGAACCAATGTAATCAATATCCATGTCAGTGATCAAGGATAGAAGAGTGAACCAATGTAACCAATATCCGTGTCAGTGATCTAGGTTAGAAGAGTGAACCAATGTAACCAATATCCATGTCAATGATCAAAGATAGAAGAGTGAACCAATGTAACCAATATCCATGTCAGTGATCAAGGATAGAAGAGTGAACCAATGTAACCAATATCCATGTCAGTGATCAAGGATTGAAGAGTGAAACAATGTAACCAATATCCATGTCAGTGAACAAGAATGGAAGACACCAATGTAACCAATATCCATGTCAGTGATCAAGGATAGAAGAGTAAACTAATGTAACCAATATCCATGACGGTGATCAAGGATAGAAGAGTGAACCAATGTAACCAATATCCATGTCAGTGATCTAGGATAGAAGAGTGAACCAATTTAACCAATATCCATGTCAGTGATCAAGGATAGAAAGTGAACTGATGTAACCAATATCCATGTCAGTGATCTAGGATAGAAGAGTGAACCAATGTTACCAATATCCATGTCAGTGTTCATGGATAGAAGAGTGAACCAATGTAACCATTTTCCATGTCAGTGATCAAGAATAGAAGAGTGAACCAATGTACCCAATATCCATGTCAGTGATCAAGGATAGAAGAGTAAACTAATGTAACCAATAACCATGATGGTGATCAAGGTTAGAAGAGTGAACCAATGTAACCAATATCCATGTCAGTGATCAAGAATTGAAGAGTGAACCAATGTAACCAATATCCATGTCAGTGATCAAGAAAAGAAGACACCAATGTAACCAATATCCATGTCAGTGATCAAGGATAGAAGAGTAAACTAATGTAACCAATATCCATGACAGTGATCAAGGATAGAAGAGTGAACCAATGTAACCAATATCCATGTCAGTGATCAAGGATAAAAGAGTGAACCAATGTAACCAATATCCATGTCAGTGATCAAGGATAGAAAGTGAACCAATGTTACCAATATCCATGTCAGTGATCAAGGATAGAAAAGTGAAATGATGTAACCAATATCCATGTCAGTGATCTAGGATAGAAGAGTGAACCAATGTAACCAATATCCATGTCAGTGATCATGTATAGACGAGTGAACTAATGTAACCATTTTCCATGTCAGTGATCAAGAATAGAAGAGTGAACCAATGTAACCAATATCTATGTCAATGATCAAGGATAGAAGAGTAAACTAATGTAACCAATATCCATGATGGTGATCAAGGTTAGAAGAGTTAACCAATGTACCCAATATCCATGTCAGTGATTAAGGATAGAAGAATGAACCAATGTAACCAATATAAATGACGGTGATCAAGGATAAAAGAGTGAACCATTGTAACCAATATCCATGTCAGTGATCAAGGATAGAAGAGTAAACTAGTGCAACCAATATCCATGTCAGTGATCTAGGATAGAAGAGTGAACCAATGTAATCAATATCCATGTCAGTGATCAAGGATAGAAGAGTGAACCAATGTAACCAATATCCGTGTCAGTGATCTAGGATAGAAGAGTGAACCAATGTAACCAATATCCATGTCAATGATCAAAGATAGAAGAGTGAACCAATGTAACCAATATCCATGTCAGTGATCAAGGATAGAAGAGTGAACCAATGTAACCATTAAAAATTGTTGGTGAACGGAGACAACTGATAAGTAGAACAGGCTGCATGTGTTCACTGCACTTAAAAAGTAAAAATGATCATATTCACCACATTATACACCAAGCATATGCCATTTGCTTCCTTTAGTCTGACACAACAGTTTGTTCAAACTGGGAATTATTTCTGTTGGCAAAAATTTCTAAAATTGGATAAAGAGGGTAATTTGAAAAAGGACTTTTTACACAGAAGTTATTAATCATTTTATTGGCCCCTTATTAAATTCTCCCAAACAGAAACAAACCAGACATAGATACCCTTTCCATGCTTTTTCTCAGTGTGTATCATTTTATATATTTGTTCACTGTATGGGAAAATCCTCTCTCATTATAAAATCATGTAACTTGTTTGACTTAATGTAGCTGATAAATGATAAAACTTTTATTTAAAGGAGAAGTGATTGTCAATGAGACAACTATCCACCAGAGACCATAGGACCAGGAAGTAAATAACTATAGCTTATTGTACTGCCTTCAATGTAAATTTAAAAGTCCTGGTTTTCTCTGTAAAACTTAATTTAATACTTGTCAAAATCAAACTTGACTTCCACTTTGTCATTAGAAACAACATCTTAACATTTAAAAAGGATTGGTTAAACAGCTCTCAAGTTTTTTAATGGAAAATACAAAAACATGTTTTTTCATTCCATCAAGGACCATAACTTCAAAAAGCAAAAGTTATGAACAGCTGAAACAGAGATATGTCTCCCCTTTATGTAATTCTGATTGTATAAAGCTAATGTTGAAATCAAAATGACAATACTCTTAACATGTAGGCTATGGAAAACATTCAAAGTCAATGAACCATGACTGAAGGTGCAGGGCCAAATAAGCTCTATTGAAATGAGAAATGCAAATGCTAATACAACTGCATACAAAATACCATTCACTTAGCATTAGTGGTTCAACTAAAACTGACATAATCACAAACTTTAGCATATAAACTGTGCAATATTTTCAGAGTCAATAGACCATTACTGAGACGGTGGGGCCAAATAATTTCCATGGAAATGAAAAGTGCCAATGCTAATACAATTGCATACCAAATGTCATTGATCTACCACAAGTGGTTTCCATAAACTGTACTTATCACAAACAAAAACATAGTTTATCCTGCCTCCGCCATGGCCACTTCTATTGGAAACTGCACGTTTTAGACCCCGTTTACACTTGTACGAAATTGAACCGATCTTTATTTGAATCGATCTTAAAAAGACCAGTTCGCGTTTACATATGCACAAGCAAGATCGATCCAGATCGATCTTATTTAATCTAGTGTGTTCACACTGGAACTTAAAAAGAGCCGGTCTGACCTAATTATTTTACATTTCGTAAACAAATAATCGTAAAAATAGAAAAGTATAATAAAGTGTGCATCTTGTGCGGACAATGACATACTGCAAAATCATGGAGAAAATAGTTCGATCATTGGAATTTATTAGGCAGTTATTAATTATCTTTTTGGTTCATACGTCAGAAGTCAATCAGTCACTGTGTTTGAAGATGAGGATTTGCAGCTAAGAAATAGAATTTATCGATTCAGAAGAATGATCAAATAACGGTGGAATCTACATTTACTTTTCTTATACCATCAATCTTTTTAAACACTTGTGTTTTTGCCGCCAAACATGGGCAGGTTTATTTTCATATCTCAATATAACATTCCATTGAAGAAAGATCGATCTAAGCGTTTACACTCAAATAAGATCGATCTTTTTAAAACCACCTCTGGAGGTGGACTTTTTAAGTCCGATTAAAGATTGATCTTTCCCATTTACATTAGACTAAAGATCGATCTTTTTAAGATTGATCTCAGGAAAGATCCATCTTTTTCACAAGTGTAAACGGGGTCTAAGTCATGACTTTTCGACTTCAATGAGGCGATATAACAAGCCTATGTTTTGGAATTTTTGGAATGATACTTGTAAAAAAGTCTATGCATTTTTCATATAAGAAGCTCCATAAGGGGGCGGCTCTGATGACTCCCGATGTACTACACAACATAATTAAATTTTTTAAGTGTATGATCATGACTACAAATCTGTGTAAATTCTTTTGATTCTGCACAATTCACAAAATTCCGAAAAGAGATTAAATAACCTGTTCAAATTTCTTAGTTAAATATCTCCTTGCAAATATCAATTCAGATTCAATATACCAAAATTAGAGCACAGTCTTGTAAAAATTTATGCCAGCAAATTCAACAAAGAAGTGAATGGCACCCTTCAACAACAACATATTACAATTACTAACAAGTCAAGATGAGCACTGTATTGGCCTTTATAGAAGAGGGTAAATACTTATTAAATTTTAATATATCAAATGTTGACAGTACTAAGTGCATGTCTTTTAGGTATACATATACCTGTTACAAATTTAGGCCTTGTGTCAATATAGTTTGGTTAATCATTTTTGAATATGGCTTTGTTTATATTGAAATTTATCTTTACATCTCATGCTATAAATGTGTAAAAGGTTAACTAAATATTCTGTTTTATATTTAGTAGCAGACTACTATCATCAGCTGATTATTGGTTTTTGTCTTTTTAGAAAAGAAGTTTGATTTTCTTAAGTTACATCTATATTTTTCTACACATAAATCATGTAAATGTACAAGGAAAATGTACAAAATACAAATTTTGAACTGGCATAAATGAAATAATTTTACTTATTGATCATAAAAATATTCAAATCATGTCTGGTTATAAGCTATGAAACAAAGAAAACTTTATACATTATCTTAAAAATGTTTAAACTTTTCAAAAGATGTATAGATCAACATTTAAAAACAAATTTGTTGATGTATGTTCCAGCTCTTCAAGAGAAAAATAGGAAATCAAAAATAAGTAATACACAAGTTTATTTTCTTTTCACTCCTCATAATTTAAATATTTGTTATACTGTTCACTGTTGAATAAAAATACAATATATTGACGTAATCGAAAACAACTTACCCCACAGCAAAGGCTAAGGCTAAAATATCCTGTTTAGACAGTAAACAATTTAGATTTGATCATTGTACACTCCTGATTAAATTCTTTATTCAGCCACTATGACTCTTTTCATCTGAAACAAAATAACATCATCTATTTACCACCAAGTGAACTCTTGTCATAGGCCGAGGGTATTGACTTGTGTGTTTATAGATACAATGGATTGTGTAAACTCTTAATGTCTGGTATGTAGACTACTGTTTGGCAGAGGTCAATTGAAATTGTATGGTCTAATAAACTTTAACCTAAATAATATAATAAATTGTTTCCTCATTTTAATTAAATGAATGCACAGCCTGTTTCCTTTCACAGTGTTGTATAAATGTTTGGAGGGGGGGAAGGAAATCAGAAATGCTGTCAAAATACAATTATATGTGAACATTTGCAATCCTAGGCCTGCAGGTATCAAATAAAATATGAATCTTAATGACTGAAAATGATACTACAACTTCAAGTTATTAAAGTTTAAATTCAAAGAATTTAAAAACAACATGTACACTATAGTGCATCAACCAAATAACTTCTACATGTAAAATTTCTCTTGTTTCCTATTCTGACATCGGACTCGGACTTCTCTTAAACTGAGTTTTACTGTGCGTACTGTTGTGCATTTGTTTTTTCTACATTGGCTAGAGGTATAGGGGAGGGTTGAGATCTCAAAAAACATGTTTAACACCGCCGCATTTTTGCGCCTGTCCCAAGTCAGGAGCCTCTGGCCTTTGTTAGTCTTGTATCATTTTTAATATTAGTTTCTTGTGTATAATTTGGAGTTTAGTATGACGTCCATTATCACTGAACTAGTATACATATTTGTTTAGGGGCCAGCTGAAGGACGCCTCCGGGTGCGGGAGTTTCTCGCTGCATTGAAGACCCATTGGTGGTCTTCGTCTGTTGTCTGCTCTATGGTAGGGTTGTTGTCTCTTTGACACATTCCCCATTTCCATTCTCAATTTTACATAAACAGTTTGTAGATACCATCATACAGCCAGGACAAACAACAGAACAAAACTTTTATCAAAAGTGCAGTGCAGTATAGTGCAGTACACAAATTTTCAGACAAAAATAAGATATTTTTTCTAATATAAGAAGACCAACACCTTGTCTGGACCTGGGTGGCTACATGCAATTGATTAAGGTAACTGAAGCATTATAATGCATAACTGATCATTCCTTTATATGCTACAACCCTTGCATAGAAGACAAGAACATTTTGACAATGAGTGTTGAAAATTTTAAACTATCAGCAAATAGAGAGAACAATTTCAACAAACTGTACAAATCAGTTGAAAAATGCTTGAACTTATCAGAGTAAAAAAGATCACAAAGCACAAAAACAGCTTAAAAAATGGCTGAAGACACAAAGTACCAAACTATGAGTACCCACAATTACTGAAAGCTAGCTCAAAGCCATTTACAACTAATAAATAAATCATGTTTCCTGACTTAAATATCAATCAGTACACATCCAATGGATTTAGTTAAAGACTTCATAAACAGTTGTAGAAAAACATGACCTGGCTACCTACAAGTGGGTTGTTACTATGTAAATATGGTATATATACTATTTATTTATGACTTCAAAGATTTAAATACTCTTAGAATGGCAAATTAATTGTGCGATATTGAGCATATTCTGATTTTTTTCAAAATTTCAAGCATGTTTTTTAAATGTCACTGATTGATAAAAAGTCCTAAATATACTATGGTTTTATGCTTTAAAAATAACAGCAATGTATTGTAATATCCATCTGCATCAATCTATAATTTGATGGTCACAAACAATCATTTTATTTTTATTATCGATCTGTTGCTAGAATACTAATTTTGCAACAATCAAATCTCTGAATGATGCTAGAAACAATAAAGCACAAATTCAAACATTACCTGAACAGACACACTCTATCACTATATTCATAATCAAGATTTCATCTTATAAATACAATAATAGCTTTCCAGGAAAAAAATAAATGAGACCTCATCAGCTTTTCAAAAAATATTTTTAGTATATAATGCAATCAATTGTGCAATTCTACCACATGTATATATAATAGGAACCATGTAGTACGGTGTGTAAAGTAAAGAAAAAAAACACATTACCTTTATGAACCATTAAATGTTTTTATTAATTAATTTAAATTTTATGCTGACAATTACTTGTATTTTTTGTCACTGTACATATGTAATATCATTAGAAGTCAACTGACAATCAAAACACTTTTCATTAGCAGTAATAATTTCTTAACACAATAAATCTGATTAAAGGTTAAAGCTTAGAGGAAAGTTGATGTAGATGGGGTGCATGCATGATTCAAATGATATCTAGATTTCTCAAAATGATATTTTCCTCAAATGAATGCCTATTGACTATAAAATAGCAAACTAAATATCTATATATATATATTTCCTCAGTCAACGAGTCATTTTCTAACTTTTCAAAATATTCTAAAATTAATGGAATTAATGGAAGACGTTTTTAATGCTGTGAATGGTAGTTGAAACCATCTGTTCAACCTTTAAAATGTGTCCAACCTATTTTTTATAATGAATTTCTCAAATGTTTTTCCCAAAACAGATTAGAGAATATATGCATGAAAATAGTAAGTTGAATACACTGTGAACAACTTGAGTGCACTATCTCTTCTATTTCACAGTTAATGCTTAACAGAAAGTTCATTGGCACTACTCACCTAGCATTTTTGCAAAAACAAGTACACAATGGACACAAAAATTAGTCAAAAATAGTTGTTTAATTAATGCTAATATCTCCTTAAGGAATTATCCAATTGTTTTGGCATTTTTGTAGATCTTGTATTGTTGATCATTCATGTCATTAAAAGTTTCTATTTATATGATTTTGAAGGAATATGAAAAAACATGAATATTGGCCAAACATCATTATTTGAGGGTATGAACCCCTTGAGGAGTCATCTGATAATTTTGATGAAATAACCAGTAGGTAGATCTTGACATCTTGAGTATTTTTATTCCTGTCAAATATTCTCTATCTATATTATGGTTTTAAAGATATAAGACAATTAATGCATTTTACCATTATGTTTTACTTTTAGCCACAGTGGCCACGTTTGTTGACTGGTAAAAAAACTAGAGGCTCCAAGGAACCTGTGTTGCTCACCTGATATTTTTATTTACAACTGATACATAAATCAATGCAACCGTTATACTTTTGCTTTAGTTTCAGAGATATAAGCCAAAAACTGCATTTTACCCCTATGTTCTATTTTTAGCCATGTCTGCCATGTTGGTTGGCAGGCAGGGTCATCGGACACATTTTTTAAACTAAATACCTTAATGACGATTGTGAACAAGTTTGGTTAAATGGTTAAGTGTCTCAGTTGTTTCAGAGGAGAAGATTTTGTAAAAGATTACAAAATTTACCAAAATTGTTAAAATTGACTTTAAAGGGCAATAACTCCTTTAGGGGTCAACTGACCATTTTGGTCATGTTGACTTATTTGTAGATCTTACTTTGCTGAACATTATTGCTGTTTACAGTTTATCTCTATCTATAATAATATTCAAGATAATAACCAAAAACTTCAAAATTTCATTAAAATTGTCAATTCAGGGGCAGCAACCCAACAACGGGTTGTCTGATTCGTCTGAAAATTTCAGGACAGATAGATCTTAACCTGATGAGCATTTTTACAATGTCAAATTTGCTCTTAATGCTTTAGTTTCAGAGATATAAGCCAAAAACTGCATTTTACCCCTATGTTCTATTTTTAGCCATGTTGGTTGGCAGGCGGGGTCATCGGACACATTTTTTAAACTAGATGCCCTAATGATGATTGTGATCAAGTTTGGTTAAATTTGTCTTACTAGTTTCAGAGGAGAAGGTTGAGAGAGGGTTGTCCGATTCATCTGAAAATTTCAGGGTAGATAGATCTTGACCTGATAAACAATTCTACCATGTCAGATTTGCTCGAAATGCTTTGGTTTAGAGATATAAGCCAAAATCTACATTTTACCCCTATGTTCTATTTTTAGCCATGGCGGCCATCTTGGTTGGTTGGCTTGGTCACCGGACACATTTTTAAACTAGATACCCCAATGATGATTGTGGCCAAGTTTGGTTAAATTTGGCCCAGTAGTTTCAGAGGAGAAGATTTTTGTAAAAGTTAACGCCAGATGCCAAGTGATGAGAAAAGCTCACTTGGCCCTTCGGGCCAGGTGAGCTAAAAAACCTAGAAAATTAATACTAGGTAACCAAAGGATCATTCACCCCAAATTTTAATGAAATTGGTTCAGTAGATACAAAGGAGAAGGCCTTTGAAAAAGTTTAAGACGGACAACAGACAAGGAGGGACAACAGACGGAGGGATGACAGATGATGATGCGTGCCAAGTGATGGCAAAAGCTTACCTGGCCCTGTTTAGCCAGGTGAGCTTAAAATTTGATGGGATCAGTATTCCCATTAATCACAACTAATATTTATTGTTCTGATCACATATGTATATTTTAGATATCATAATGATTTATCATTGATTTTCAGTTTTGAACAATAATTGCAAAACTAAATGCAGACAATAATTTCTGAATGTTGTAAATGTATGTATCCTACCTTCTATAGATTTCAGAGAATTCAATTAGTTGTGCTAGGTCACATGCTGACTGTGTACATAATGTATATATCCTACCTTCTATAGATATCAGAGAATTCAATTAGTTGTGCTAGGTCACATGCTGACTGTGTACATAATGTATATATCCTACCTTCTATAGATTTCAGAGAAAATATATTCAATTGGTTGTGCTAGGTCACATGCTGACTGTGGACATAATACATGGCTTGTACAAGAGTTATCATTATGAAAACCTGTTAAATATTTTTTTTTTGTTCTAGGTATCAGAAAGTTGGTTAGGATATAAATATTTTACTTGCTGTGACTTTGACCTTCATGACATTTGACTTTAGGTCAAAGGTATGTCACATCCCAAAACAATTTGCAAGACTCAAAAGGTCAAACATACACTTCTACCCTAATCATTCCTGCCCTACACAGTTTTTGTCTGAAGGAAAATGAATACTTATCAATGCAAAAAATTATTATCAGTACTGGAAAAAGTTTTTTACAATCCAAAAGTGATATAAATTCAGTATAAATAGTCAGTAGTTCATTCAGTCATTTGATTTTTTTCTAATTCGATAAACATGATAAAGTTATTCAGACCAGAAACTGCACTAGCATCATGCTTTTTACCTTAAAACTTGTGCTCGTCTGTCCTTAAATCCTAGCAGGAAACTTCAACCCACAAAATCTTTTTTAAGGTTGAATGTTCATACATTTGTAAATCATTGTAGTAGATTGTACATCTTGAAAAATCAACTGCAAAGAGCTAACATAGAATGCAATGAAAAGTTATTCATCTGAAGACAACAAACAAATTACTACTTCTACAAAGCCTAAAGTTGTTCTTGAATATCAAAGCTTTTCTTAAGTAGAATGTAAATACCTTTTAAGCAATATCTGAATATTTTACTTCAGCTTAAATGTTTCTGTCAGTAACTGTTAAAAAACATATGTTATTTCAAGTAAAATTATGAATATATCTTGAAATAAAGGTACTGGCCATTAAAGTATTTGTTTTACTGTTCAAAAATGAAAAAAAAGATCATACCATTTGCCAGGGGAGTTAATATTCAACGTTAACTATGTTAATGGTACAATGTGTCTAATGCTTACAATAGCGCAATTACATGAAGAAGTAGTATGATTGCCCATGAGGCAACTCTCCACAAGAGACCAAATGACACAGAAATTAACAACTTTAGGTCACTGTATGGCCTTCAACAATGAGCAAAGCCCATACCACATAGTCAGCTATATGTTTACATTTTACCCCAAGACTGGTACTCAGAATTAAAAAGTGTGGAACTCCTGATACAGGTCTTGGGTTAGAATTATTTCTTATTTGAAAGTTTTACCATTAAGTTTAAACACAAATTAAATTCATATTTTACAAAGTATAGAAAAAAATATTCATTGTTTTAACTAAGGAGCCATTCAAAATTTGCTTTTCCAGTTAAGAGATGAAATTAGGAGCTTCCATTTCAACTGAATTTTAGGTCAGCTATTGCCTATGTATACATTTTTGTTGTAATAAAATGCTGACATTTCTAGTAACAGGAACTGCTACTAATTTTTTTCTACTTTTATTCTTCAAGAAATAAAATTTTGAACACAACTGGTACCCTATGAAAATTGCATCAAAAGTAAATAATTGCTCTGTAGTAATCTTTAGATATTATGTGCATTTAGCTTGTTGACTTCAAAAGCTGATAGATTCAGACTTTGCTCTTGCTTTTTTTTAAATCTGAATACGACTTTTGAAAAAATTCTCTATTACATCAGATGTGCAACATTAACATGTATTGCATATGTTTTCATGATGTCATCTCTTTACATTGAAAGCTATTCAACATGTGAAAGTAGTTCTCCAGATGAAATAAGGTCTTTAAATAGATGTTAATTTGCCCTGCCAACAGATCAATGACTTACTTCATCACATGTGATAATAATCAGCTTAGCACTTGATAACATGCATTTCAATGACGTTACATGGTCACTGTTCTGTACTACACATTTTTTTCTACAAATTGAATCTGAAAAATGCTGAATTTAAGATCATTCTATATGTCATGTATGTTCACTTACTGGGAAATATAGACATGTTGCCTGACTTTGTTGTATTTTCTATTTGCTATTCTAGGTTTGTATACTGGTAATCATTTTCCAGGTACAGTATTTCAAAAACGCAGTCATATGGGATAAGGCATGCACAGTACTTTATAATACCAATATGATTTCAGGATGGATAGCCAACAATGATTCATATTATCACCTGACATTTTATTACTGTGACATATCTGTTGCTGTCTTTCATTTGCAGCAAGACAAAATTTTTACACTGCAATTTTTCACATGTAAAAATATACATTAACAGATATGAAAATAAATTACATTTTCATTATACATTTAGAATTGAAAGTTAAAATGCTTGTATTACTAAAATATTAATATGTATTGCTTTTCAGTTATGAAACTGATGGTCCAACATCCTGTCAAATTATGTACTTATACTTCAGCATTGCACAATGTCATTCTTTCCTCAGTCTACTTATTTACACTAAATCCGTTGGATGTGTGCTGATTGATACTTTAGTCCTGGTTTGATTGATTGATTGATTGGTGTTTAATGCCACTTTGAACACTATTGGTTATTTCGTGGCAGTCAGTTTTTATTGGAGAAAGCTGGAGTGCAAAAGAGAGAACCACAACCTTCGGCAGGAAAACTGACAATCCTCCTAGTCAATTTAGATTGGAGTGGAATGCACCTGCACATGCAGGGTATGAACTCACAACCTCAGAGAGGCTAGTGATACAGTAGTTGGACTTCTTAGACCACTCGGCCACCGATGCCCCTTTAGTCAGGGAGAACATGATTTACTTATTAGTTGTTATTTGGCCTTGAATTAGCTTTCAGTTAATCTGAGTACTCTTAGATGAGGCTACCAGAAATTTATCAAAGGACTGTCAGACATTTGGTCAGACTGCCTGTAAGGTTTCATCTCATCAAACAAAAACCAGTTGGACCAAAAAATTTTGAGCAATTCTGTTATTGGTAAAATCTGAAAAATTGTTGGTTTGATTTATACTTTGTACCAGTTGTTAAGCGCATGCTTGGTAAAAACACACACAAAGTCGAAATGTTTTCAAAGAATTTCATGGTTTTCTACATAACCATGATAATAAATAGTGAATTTATAAAGAAAAAGCCAGTGGGTACAATATTTAAGACCTGGGTAAATACAATAATGGGAAAGAGAAAAAGTGTATCTAAATGTTTTAATATGAATTTAGCTGCAAAATATGAGATCATACATTTTTTGTTAACCGGAGATTTGGACCAGTGAGTTGCCAATATTTGTCTACTCAACAGCATTATTGCCAGACTAGTCTGACAGTCCATAGATATAGGAAGATGTGGTGTGACTGCCAATGAGACAACTCTCCATCCAAATAACAATTTATAAAAGTAAACCATTATAGGTCAATGTACGGCCTTCAACACGGAGCCTTGGCTCACACCGAACAACAAGCTATAAAGGGCCCCAAAATTACTAGTGTAAAACCATTCAAACGGGAAAACCAACGGTCTAGTCTATATAAAAACGAAACGAGAAACACGTATAAATTACATAAACAAACGACAACTACTGTACATCAGATTCCTGACTTAGGACAGGTGCAAACATTTGCAGCGGGATTAAACGTTTAATGGTACCAAACCTTCTCCTTTTTCTAAAACAATAGTATAACATCACAACATAGAAAAACACACGATAAAATATCAATTGGAAGGCTTAACTCAATCAAAAAACGTAAATTAACACACTATGAACGAATAAATTCGATCTGTGATACCTGAAAGTAAATACATAGTTAATAAAATATTAGGGACAAACATTCAAGGCCAAAAAGCAAACAAACAAGTCCAAACAAAGCCATGGCAAGACACCACCGCGAAATATTTAACCCTTAGAAAATAATCACTTTTGAAAAAAATGGTTTTCAGCACATTTCAGGAAGCCTGTTTGAACAGTACCCTCTGTCTTTTGTCTTTATGTTAGTTGGTTTTGTGCTTCGTGCCGATCTGCCAGACTGGTGAGTCAAGTCATTTTCAACTGATTTTTACAGTTTGTTCTTATCATGCTTATGTTGTACTATTACACCATTGTCCCAGGTTAGGGGGACAGACATGTGACAGTGTTGTCAAGTCACATCTGGAAATTTGAAAATTTTAGCAGTTTAGGCCTCATAACTGGAGATTTTTTTTATCAACGTTTTCAGTGTTGAATTTGATAATCACAGCACTGTCGGTGTTGTGATCCAGACAATATTTTAGCTACATTATATTATATTGTAGTTGGACATTTTTTCTGACATTATTTTCAAAACTTTTTTCTTTATACCAACTCCTGTAAGACATTTCAAGAAATACCATCAGAACTTGGGATAAGTGATTCTTGCTTGATATGTAAATTTGTGTTCAGACACAATTTCTATTTAAAAATTTTAGACAAACAATACCAAGGCAAAGGACAATCAAAATTCATTAAACAACACAAGGATTGAAATGTAGTCTAGAACATCTTTTCATTATTATTTCACTAACATATTAACAGAGTTATTTTCCTTCTTAAAATCACTCCTTTCAGCTCACGAAATTCTGAGAAAAAAGTGTACTTCTTCTAAAGGTTCTTGTGACAATCAATGTGACAGAAATGACGGTGGAAGGACAGGAAAGGTTCAGTGCATATTTATAAATTTTCAAATCATATTCTCAGGTATGGTGGCGAATGAAAATAAAGAACTGCGCCATGAGCGCATGATACGCGTCGCTCTATTAGTTTTGATGACTTTTCAATGAATAAAGTTCCAAAACTCTGGAATGTCATATAAAAAATTCATAAAAAAAAAGGGAGCTTAATATTTCAATAGATATAAACAAGTCACCAAAGTTTCATTAAATTTGTGAAAGCGTTTTTGAGTTATTGTCCAAAGTGTTGACGACGGATGGACAACGGTATACCATAAAATGTCCCGTCTTAGATAGGTGTATAAAAATTGATATATCACTTTTGCATTAATTTTAGAAGGATAATATTTTTTTGCTATAACAAGCTTGTCTCCCCTTAAATTTACTATACATGCTATAAGTTGTTGCTTCTTGGGAGTATTTCTGTGTTCAAACATATTAAGTATATATTTTTTTTACTCACCTTAGGGTCTTTTGTTGATTTTTGATAAAAATTATTTGATTTTTGGTGTTTTAACGCCACTTTTAAGCACCGCTTTCGGGCTATTTCGTGGCGGCCAGTTTTTATTGGTGGAGGAAGCCGGAGTGCCCGGAGAAAACCACCGACCTTCGATAGGAAAACTGACAATCCTAGTCAATTAAGATTGGAGTCGAGTGCACCCGCACGAGCGGGTTCGAACTCACAACCTCAGTGTTGACTGGCTAGTGATTACAGTAGTAACTACTTAGACCACTCGGCCACCGAGGCCCCTTGATAAAAATGATATGACATTGAAGATGAATGTTTTATATAAAGGGTTATTCTCATTTCCATAATCATACTATAAAGTTTTTATTCTATATATTGCCCAAAGATGGAGAATTTTTCAATATTGATGCAAATTATTATTATTTTGATATTCTAATTTTAAAATTGCACTCATTTCTAAAATCTTCTTTTTATAAACATTTTCCAGTCATGATTTTGATATGGATGGAAAGAAGAATCTTCGAAAGAAGGTGTAGTATATTTTTATTAACTTAGTTTGAATTTAAACATAATTTCCAGACAGGGCATTGAAAATTCACTTTTTCAACAACAAAATATCAAGTAACCTATTTTAATTTTACTTAAATTGGTGTTCATTCTTCATTGAGAAAAAATACATTTGTATTAAAATCTACATGTACAAATGCCATGTATTTCTACACAGCAAAATAATGAGAATATATCAGATAAATTTAATTGCACAAAATGCTCATGATCAGGTTAGAGTTATGAAATTTTGGTTAATGTTTCAAGCAAATAACTGATAATTATTACTTAAATTAACCTAAATTATTGACTAATATCAGATGATTTATCATGTTTATAAGACATACACACACTCTTTTCCTCTTCTCATTTCAAACTACACAATTGAATTATTTCATGGTTCTCACTCAGGCGAGTCTATGAGTCCAGGACTCGCAAAAAATCTGTCTGGACTCATCATTTTCAAAACTGCAGTCCAATGATGCATCAAGTTTGTTAATTATGTTGTATCAACTGAGCACTTATATTATCATTTTATAAAGAAAGTCTAAAATAGGCACTGGCTTATAATGATTACCCGCAAAAAGTAACAATAAGTACTGATTATAAGGTTGCCTGCATATTGATATTGTAAAATATCAGCTGCAATTCACAATATGTGTGTGTAGCTTTTTGTTGAGTGAGCACAGCGAACGAGTTCAAAGGACTCATCATTTTCAAAACTGCAGTCCTTCACATCAACTGGTAGTGACCAAAATGAAGGCATCGTCACTTCCAACACATGTTGAGCAAACGGGTGAAAATGTTTGACGCTAAACTGCACAAAATATTAGGGAAATTAAAATGTAATTAGTTGGTCACCCTCCCTTCAGTCGTACGGGAATTAAGATTACGTACTTATGGAACATAAATTATTTCTAGACTACCCTGCAGAATGACGTTTCTAATATGCTTGAAACTTTTCATAGTGCAGGGATATAGTTGCGCCTTCTATCTGGTAAATGACGTCATAAGGGTGTGCGTAATTGCAATCTTTTCCGTCGAAAGACATGATTCGAGAAATAGCCTATTGTGTCGAGCAGCTGATATTTTACTATTTTAATATGATAAAAATCTGAATCATTGATTTTTATCGCTTTGTATTTCATGTATTTGTGTAGTTTGTTTCACCAGCAAACTGGAAGATGACTTGATAAGTTCTGGTCAAAGTTATAAAGGCCGGATTAACATATTTGATGTCACAAAACCATGATATGTAATTTTATGAAGAGTTGAGCAGTGTGATACAGATAGTAGGAACACAAATGAGACACAATTATTGTTACTTCTGACACTAATTGCTGAAATGTATTTCGGGACAGGGACCTGATTACGTACGAAAATTGCTGGTAATAATAAATCATTTTTTATTGTTACCTGCAAAATTTTACAAAAATTTGCAAATTATCTTTTTGTATGTAGCATCGGGATACTTTGTACTGTTATAGTGTCATTGCCCCGTATACGTTGTTTTACATATTTGAACATTTATAGAATAGAAAACTATTTATTAAACATAGTAATGAATGATTAGGGGTACAAATGCTGTACCTCTTGATTTGGATGGGATCCTACAATTTGGACGAAAATTTTCTGCCACCATGAAGCCATGTATATTTCAATTCAGAATAAATTAAGTCTTTATTTCTCTTTTTTTTGCTTTGGACGGTGCTACTCTTTTACAAGAACTTCTTCTATATAACTGCACAACATTTGCATCTTGGAACCGTTTATCAATAAAATCTTGAAAGGACATAAACTTTTCAACGACTACAAATTGGACAACTTGTCAAGTTGAGTATCCATACTTAAGAATAGTGTGTTGTTTTATCAACCCCTATGTTATCTATGGCAAAAGTGAACGTCATATTGGTAAATACATGTTTACTCATAATGTTTATAATATTAAAATTTTACATCATAATTTAATTGTTTAAAATATATTTCACAGATTGCTTGCAAATCAAACATTTTTTTGGATCAGGGTTTGTCTGAATATATTTTACGGGTAGTGGGTAACAATAAAAAATAGAATATTGTTACCTGCAATTTCTGTATGAATTCTGGTCACTGTCTGCAGGGATGATTCCACTATGTAGTTTAGGGCTGCTAAGCGGCCCTTAAATCGGCCGGCGGCCCCAAAAAAATTATGTGAATATAAATTCCCAATTCAGGAAAAAATTAAATAAAAATCGATATTTCCGGAAATGTTTCCATCATCGATTTAGGCAACTATAGATTTTCATAGTTTGTCGTCAAAACGTTTTAAAATCTGGATAAGAATGCTGTCAACGATTTCACTTTATTAACAACGATTAAATTATGTCAACATGTGGCCTAAGTGATTTGATGTTACAAGAGTATTTGATCTCGTAAAAGCAGATCGCCCAGCAGGTTGATAAAAAGATGTTTTTTGTCAAAATGGGTGTCATCAAGGCAGACATCGACAGAGAGCAAAATTCAAATTTTGATATAACATTGATGAATAAATGTTAATGGGCGCCGATCTCGTAAAAGGAAATCGCCCAGCAGAGCCGGTTATATAATATGATGAAAACTTTGTAAAAGAAATTATTTTATATTTTATCAGGCTCTATTTCTGCAAAAGTCATAAGTTTGAGCGTTTTTGGAAATACATGTGGATGATAGATCATTCATGAAATTATTAATCGATGTCTATGTTA